>OX463822.1:11369715-13869715 GCA_949825045.1 Argyresthia goedartella
TAACTTTTTACTAATATACCCTTAAAAACTACTAAACCACTCAATTCTTCACCACCCCGTTCAGCTACATTGCATAAGGAAAATGTGGACGCCTGCGGAACTAAATTTAAATTTAGTCATGTCAGTCCCCAGTAAATTCTTAAGACTTTTAAAGACATAGCACTGAAGACTCAATTGTAGACATATTAGGACCATACTTGGCTTACATATTTAATGAATGTGTTGATCACGTTACCTTTCCCGAATTAATGAAAAGTAGCAAAGTAGTTCCTCTTTATAAAGCTGGTGACAAAAAAGATTCCAGTAACTATAGGCCTATATCAGTTTTATTGGTATTTAATAAAGACTTTGAAAAAATCAAGCTCAATCAAATGCTTATGCACAAAGACCCTGCTCAAGTGGGCCAGGTGCAGGCACTACCACCCCCTGAGGAAGAAGAAGAATCAAATGCTCTCCCATTTTACTCGCAATAATCTATTACATAACCAGCAATTTGGCTATACAAAAGGATGTTGTACCACAGATGCTGGTGTTGAACTATTGAAACATATTTTTAGTGCATGGAAGAATCAAAAGATGCCATTGGCGTCTTCTGTGACCCTCCTAATAAAGCATTTGATTGCATAGATCATGAAACTTTACTGTTAAAATGGGAACCCGTAGTGTTCCCATTTTAACAGTAAAGTTTCATTAATAATAAAGCTCTGGAACTTTGGGTTCTTATTTGGATAATATAATTCAGACGATTCAGATTAACAGAATCAAATCATTAGGAAAATTGGCATGCCTCAATGTTCCATATTAGGTCCTTTCTTATTTTTGGTCTATATTAATGATTTGTCCTGCGTGATTCAGAATTTGTTAAAGATTTGTGTTATTTGCTGATGATATCTTATATTTAAAGTACATCGACATGTACAGAACTATGACGAATTAAATAGCCCTCTTGGACAACTTTATAATTTGTTTACATGGTTAACAATCTAGTGCTTAATGCGAAAAAACTAAATGTATAAAATCCACTTTGCCTGATGTTAATTCCTTAAAAAAATATGTTATATAATAAATAATTAAATAATCATAGGGATAACACTTGACTCGAAACTACAACGGAGCCCTAACATTACAACTTTATCGAGAAGACAGTTCAGCTGCATATGCTGTGAGACAAATCAGACAGCAGACGGATGTAGCTACGGCGAGACTTGTTTACTTAAGTTATTTCCACAGCATTATGTCCTACTAACCTACAAAGTTAACTCGGCACCTGCGAGGAATGCGTGTCCCGTCCCTCTCTCGTTCGCTCTCGCCCCTAGGACTTCATTTGTGGGTCTAAGTATACAATACTATAACAAAATACGGGAAGAGATATTAAATTTGTCGGAGAAAAAATTTAAAGGCATTGTTAAAAAAACATTACCTATGTTATAATTATAATAGTATTTCATGGAACAGTCGTTTATGAGAGGTCAGAAAAGGCGGTTAGAAAGACGCTACGTGCATTTTTAGTTATGCAACGTTGCATGCAATGCCGACGACCCGAATGGCCGAGTCGGCAGTGGCCCTGCCCACGAAGCCAAGGGTTTGATAAGAACGGATGTTTGTACCGTAGTCATAGTTGTTTATCTATCTAAGTATAATATTTATTTATATAAGTATGTGTATCGATGTCTAGTACCCAAAATACCAGGAATCCTAGCATGGGCGTACCCAGGTAGGGGCAGGGGGGGGCTGCTGAAAGCCCCCAGAAGATAAAATAAACGTCAACGTTTTTTGTTTCAATATACCTGACCGACCATCTTCTCGAAACAGGTATGAGCTGCCCCCCCCCCCCCCCCTAGCTGAAATCCTGGGTACGCCCTTGAATCCTAGTTTGGGGCTAGATCAATGTGTGTAAAATAGTGTCCAAGGTATTATTTATTACTATTATTATTATGCTTTTTCTACGCAAAATTAAATAAATGTGCAAAGAACAATGGCGAACCCCCATAGTGAAAAATAGTTGGGCTAAATACTCTGCGTCTTTATATAAAAAAATATTTAAAATATACAGATTATGGTTCTGACCTTGCATATATAACAATTTATGCTAGTCGAGGCCAGGTTACTGAGATATTGCTTGATGAATTGTGAATAAATTCTAACCTCACTAATGTTCGATTTTACCTCAAATTGACAGTTTTATAGATGTGAATGAGAGAAAGTGATCGCCACCACTGCAGTCTGTTCAAACAAGGCTTTTTACCCAATAATTCAATGTTAATAAGGATTTCGATCTCTTTACGACGTCACGCTTTAAGAGGCATAATGACAGTGCGTCTTTGCCTGATAGGTTGCCCTGCCAAAATTAAAAACAATAAACTTCAAACTCGATCAAGTACGTTGTTTTTTTTATTTCTTCCTCAACGCATCACAGAATAAAATGTCATTTGATAACGTCAAGGGAGTAATAGCTTTAACCTTGAATAGTTTCACAGTCAATAATTTATTGTTAAATGCTGGTAAAACCAAATGTATCAAATTCTCACTTCTAAATGTCAGGCAAGTTGGGACCAGTTTAGTGTTGGACAGCAGCACGTTACAATTAGTAAATGACACAGTTTCTTGGAATAAGATAAGATATTTTATTCACAACTTTCATTACATGTCAATTTAGTTTACAGTATAATTGCATTTGGTGTTAACAAAAATATATATATGGTCTATAATCAAATTCAATTCAAATAATAAATTACAAAGTCAATAAAATAATGTCAATTAAATAATGACAATAAAATAACATTTTTATCGTTAAAGTCAGAGTTAATAATAATAAGTAATAGTAATAAAATTTCCCCACAGCTCGGCGCCGTATTGAAGTAGAGAGTGCACGGTGGCGAAATAGCACGAGCGCACGACGCCTGTGGGTACAGTCTTTGCTAATCGGCTGAACGCAAAGCAGGCGCAGCAAAGTCTTCCACACAACTTGTTGATGTGGTGTTCCTAGGATAGTCCTCTGTTCAGCTCGAAACCCAAAAAAGAGAGCTATTTAAAGAAATTGACATCCTAACTGTAGCTAGTCAATTTATTTTCGAAAATATAATGTATGTACGCAAGAACCTTAAAAAAATTCCAAAACTTAGCGATAGCTGTAATGTTAACCTAAGAAATAATCACAGACTACTTGCGCCCCGGTTTAGACTCGCGAAGGTTAACAATTCTTTCAAGGGTCAATGCATTCTCTACTACAACAAGATACCTCTGGAGATCTTGAAATTGCCATTTGAGCAATTTAAAAACCATGTTAAAGCGATGTTGTCGAAAAAGGGATATTATAATGTTCAAGATTACTTAAATGATGGGGCTGTATGGGGTTAATGTGGCTCAACACAGACCTTGCTGTTAATAATTTTGTAATTATTTATTCCTGCTTATTAATTATGATATCGATATATATATATATATATATATTTGGTATTAGTTAAGCATAAGCAATTTTTAAAAGAGATTTAAAAATCAATCTGTGGGAGTTTCTACGTCCTCCTTCTCTCTCAGTGGTCCAATGTAGAGAAGTCGCAAAAAATTACGATTGCTAAGTGTATGTAAATATCTACTGTATTATAGACATTTGGAATATGGAATTTGTAATTTACCTAATGTATTAACATAAACATTTACGTACAGGCACATACATTGCTTCTGGCCCCACACCAGGGGGGTCTCACTGTAGAGATTAGGTACGTTCGACCGGCCAACCCGACGGGCGGGAATTCAGTTATGTTGCCGCTCGCTTGGCTGGCAGTCGCGTCGCGCGCTAGCCGCTCCTCATAAGCAACTTTTCTGTGATGTTTGCAACAACAATGACTTAAGTACCTAACATTTTAGGGTGCCTAAAGGAATTGTTCACAAATAAAATTCGATTCCTTTTTAATCGAATACCCTTTTGTTTAACTAAAAGTTAACACTTTAGACCTAGTATAAAACAAATGACAATTACATAAGTAAGGAGGTAGGTACCTACCTAGCCTAAGAATTTACCAATAGCCTGAATAAGTGCTAATAACACCTCTCTTAGATAGAGTGGACTAAAATTGACAAACACAAATAATCGCACATAGGTAACCCTACCGTGATCAAGCGAGACAGGAGTTTACAGGACGACCTTGTGCTATAACTATTACTAGTGGCCCTGTGGGCAGTAGACCTCGCTAACAGGGGGGACTGTGAACCAATTTATAGGTAAGTATTTTAGATTCAATGAAAATCAAGTAGTAAAGTAGCCGCACCAATAACTTTGTAAAATACATTTTGCGATTTAAAATGCAATCAATTTTTCACTCACTCTCATGGCCGAAAGGTAATGATGTAGTATATTTTTAGAACCGGCTCCCTGTACCCTGTATCGTGGGAACCAGAAACAGCGACATCACATACATATAAACATCAAAAAAACAGATTTTTTTAAATCCCCAGCCGGGGATCGAACCCGGGATCCCTCGCATGGTAGGCAGAGCCACAACCGCAACGCCACGGAGGTCGTATTTTTTTTTTGTTTTTAAATTAGTGTTGATCAGGATTAGAAGCGTATGGCTGCTAAGCGTATCGTTTTGGCGACAAAACAGCACGGCTGTGCCGTACTGTCATGGGGAATAGAGTAGTAAGTAGTAGTTCTGCAAACTTATTTTGTATGCCTTTATATTAGTTTTCGTGACTATGTAAATGACATATAAAAGTACAGGAGTAGAAAAAGCATATTATAGGTTAGATGATAATATTATGACAAAGAGGTATGGAGCTCTGATTTATCAGCGCATCGCAGGAACCACGCACACGTTTTTAACACAAGATCTATTTTTGAAAAAAAAAAAACAGAAAAGAAAAGAAGTAGTGTTGCAGCGTACGACTTTCTTGCGCCGCCGCTTTTTCTTCGCTACCGTAACACTCTCCGAAGTTAATTTTACTTAGTTTTTCTTGCATTATATAGATTACAATGACATTCAAAAAGTGTTGTTATAAATCGATTTTGAAATAAATATTTTGATATTTGTTTACTAGCAGCAAAAGCCTCTCGTTCGAGCTGCTCTGGTGTGAAAATTAAATTTATTGTTTAATTGCTCTTTGTGTTTCTCATCATACAGGTTGTTTGGTAGATTGATGCAAATACGAAGACAGTACAGACCATTTAAAACTATTTAGGCCAAACTTATGATAGCCGAAGTACTATCATAAGTTTGGTTATCATACTGTACTTAATTCGAAATGATTGAAAAAAAAATTTTCAAAATTGTAAATATTGTCAATAAACTGTTAAATTTTATCGTCAGAAACAAATATAAAACTAAAAAACGCTCACACAAGCTTGGGCTCAATGGTTCTCAATGGTGTGTACTATCTTCGTTTTAACACGTAATAACTAATAGTATGGTTTAAGGCTTTGCGTCGATCTACCAAACACCCTGTACTATATTTATATTCCAACAAGCAACCAAATAGTTTCCTAATGGGAAATAATAAAACGATCTAAAAAAAACTGATTGAGTGAATGACCATGCACAGCGGAATTTCCTGAAACGAGCGTAATTACTGATTAGCGATATTAGCTAAATAAATACTGTCTGGTCGAATTATCCTTCGTGTTAGGTAGAAAATATAAGAACAACAAAATCCAACGCTCGTTTTGTATTGTTACTCGAATGAAGGTTTACGAGTTGCCGTTTTAGATTTCTAGTTGCGCGATCCAGTAATTTTGTCAAACGAAGCCAGTATTTCTAGTCGCGCTTATTATTTGTCGCTATTCAGTCAGGCAAAACCATTTTTTTGCCAAGTAAAAACTGAATTTACAGTTATACGTTAAAATACTACCCGTCCTTAATTTGGCTATTTCATTGTTGTATCTGAATAAAATAAAATATTTGAATTACAATTAATCTTGATTACCTGGCATCATATTATTGATATTGTAGAATAACTGGCTTTACGTTGGCACAACTGTGCCTCGGCCACTCCGAATGGGAAACATAAACATTGAGAAAATTCAACATAAATTCATTAAAGCACTGGATTTTCGCATTGGTAATTATTTTCAAAATTTTGAGTGCGCAACGACATCGAATGGCCTCCCTGGAATAGCGTCGGAGTTATTTAGATTACAGGTATCTAACAACTTATTTGAATGTTTAAAGAATACTGATCAGAAAAAACACTGCGTGCATACTGATTTAACGTAAGCTCAATATCTTACAATAATAATTTATGCTAATTTTAAGGTAATATAGGTTTTTAACTACACATGTGCGTGTTTTATACCTTAAGATATGACTGTATGTTTCCTTTTTTTTTGTTTTTATTACATACAGGCACATACATTGCATCTGGCCCCACACTAAGATACCCTGTGTCGTGGGAACCAGAATCAGTGACATCACACACATATTAACATTCAGACCTGCCGATTTTTTTCCTTTACCAGCCGGGGATCGTACCCGGGAACTCTCGCATGGTAGGCGGAGCCACAACCACAGAACCACAGTCGTCAACAGGCTTGACACAATGTTACGTTACGTTATTATTGTTATAATCCATCTCCCGAAAATCTTATTTCTAACAGTTAATATTTGTTATGTGCCAAATAACATATTTAAGTACCTATCTTTTTCGCAGGAGATGTCCCAGAAAGCTTGAAGTCTATGGTGCTGAAACTTCTGCTAATCATAGTGACTGGCATGGAGAATATCGACGAGAACCCGCTCATCGAGTACTTCATGGTGAACTCACTGTTTGACCCGCTAGTGCAGTTGTTGTGCACGTCAGCTGACAGACAGCAACATGGTGGGTCCAAGCATTTCCTTTCATAGAACTGTTATTCAAAATCTAACAAAAACATGTCTCTTGAATGGCCTTAAGGTTTTAAAATTACATGGTTTGTATAGGAAATACATTCTGTGAAAATTTCAACTCTAGGAATTACGGTTCATGAGTGGACATGGACGGAAAGTCGGACGGACGGACGATCCGCGGAGGCTTAGTGATGAAAAATGAAAATGAAAATGAAAAAATATTTATTTATCAATATAAGAAAAACATACAATGAATGTGATACGGTTCCGTTTGGCATCCTTCGTGTACGAAACCCCAAAAAGTGAAGATGAGTTATGTGGCAACATAAGTCAAAATTCAAAAAGTGTTTGCTTCACACGAGAGAGTCACGTCTTTTCTCATAAGAGCCGTTAGGGGCAGAGTCCAGCCCACTGTCAGCCAGATATTCAATACTCCATTTGGATGATAAGAGGCTTGCCCGTCGCGGCTGCTATTGAGATACTCACAACCACATTAAAACATACACAAATACATAAAATAGACTAGAGTTGTAAATCAACCGTTAAACCCAAAAGTGCACGGTTAAATGCTCACGACTGTTCCTATTGTGCAGTTAACTCGGTTAGATATTCATATATGTATTGCATGCTGAATTTACTACAGATATATATTTACGTGACATCACATTCAAAGCCAATGGCGCATGTAAGAAAAGCCGTTGTGTTTATTATTTAGAACACACATAAATGTGAATATTTTTATAAAATATTATAATTAAGTGTATCTTTAGCTTTTCTCCATTTATTTCTTTGAATGAAAGTTACAAATTCATTTAAATTTCATTTCCACGGCTTCACAAAATGCAGTTGTGTCATTTGACTTGTCCACGCGTGCAGGGGTGACGGGGAAGGGAAAGAGGCGCGGGGCGCGGGATGTGCACAGTTGGTATTTAACCAATCGGTTAAATATCGGCCTTACATCTCTAAAATAGACATACTAAAACACTGCCAAAAAACCGCCATAGTGCGAGTCAGACGTGCGCAACAAGGGTTCTGCACAAATCGAATTTTATTATTGATTGCATTTATTTACAGTTTTCGGATTTTTCCCTTAACTTTGCTATAAGACGTTGCTTCTAGCCAAATTTCATGATTCTAGGTAAACGGGAAATACCCTATAGGTTTTGATTATCTTGCAAGTATCAAACAAATTCAGCCCCTTGTTCCTTGGAAATAAGAATGGGTTATCTGTGAAGATTTTTTTCCTCAGAGATAGCTAGTTATCTGCGAAGAAAATCTATTCCTCGGAGGTAATATTATCTCCGATGAATAGATTTTAGTTATAGATAACTGTTAAAATACAGTTATCTGCGAGGCAAAACAAATCCTTGGAGATAACTAGCTATCTCCTAGGAATAGAATTATACAGCATCAAGGCCAAAAACCTCGGAGTTATGTTTGATAACCAGCTGTCCTGGTCAGAGCCTGTCAGCGAGGTTAGTAGACGTGTCTTTGCCACTTTCCACTCCATCAGGAGTCTTCAAAACTTCATGCCTCGTCAGACAAAAATCACGCCTGCGCAGTCTCTTCTTCTTCCCCTGATCGATTACGCTGATGTCTGCTGGGCAAGCGCAAACGAAGAGCAATTGAACAAACGCGAGCGATTTCATAACATCGGGATTCGGTTTGTTTTCGGTCTGCGCAAGTTCAACCACGTCTCGGAGTATCGCAGGGTGTTGAAATGGCTCCCGATTCGCCTTCGACGGGATTCCCATATCCTCATTTGTCTCTTCAATATTTTATGTAATCCTCGCTATCCTGGCTTCTTGGATCGTTTCGTTTTTCTGTCTTCGGTTAGGCCACAGAGATCTCACACTCGGTCACTACTTACAACTCCGCAACATAACACTCCCGCGTATGAGAATGGGTTCAGACTACGAGCTATCAGTCTCTGGAACAAACTCCCCAGCGCCATCAGATACAGTCCGTCAATTCATATCTATCTCTTCCATGATGAGTATATTAGTATTTATTTGTATCTACGATTTATGTATATGTTACATTTTTATATATATAGCATTATTTTTAGTATTTTGTAGATATCGGTAAGTAGTTTATTATTTTTATTGTTGTGCACATAGTTCTACCTTAAGTTTATTTTTTTCCTCTCCACTCTAGGTTTGCTGGAAGAAATCTCTTGTTAGATATGCTCGCCTTTGTACGTGTGCTTTCCTTTATATTTGTTTGTTATCACTGTTTTGTGCAATAAAGTATTACGAGTATTACAAGAATTTCTTCACAGATAACTTTTTTAACAGTTATCTATAAGGAAATTTCGACTGCCCTACTAAGTTTTATTAAATACTTTAAATAAACACAAATTTATTTACAAATAACAGTACTGTTAACTGTTAAAAGATGCAGTTATCTGCGAGGCAAAACAAATCCTTGGAGATAACTAGCTATCTCATCTTCTTCTTCTTCTTTCTCCTCGCCTTTCTCCCGTTATACGGGGTCGGCTTTCCCAATCATGCGCCGCCACTTGCACCGATCTAGTGCGTCTTCTGCTTGAAGGCCCTTCTCCTTCATGTCTCTCTGGACGTTCAATATCCAGGTGGCTTGAGGTGTTCCTCTTCCCCTCTTGTTTGTAGCCAAGGATAGGCACTTTTTCACGACATGGTCATCTTCTCTTCGTAGGATATGACCGTACCATCTCAGTCTGGATTCCCTTATTTTATCTGTTATGTTTGCAACTTTGAAGCTTCCCCTTTTATGTTCGTTGCGCACCTTGTCCATCAGGGTAACTCCTCCAGCCCATCGCAACATACGCATTTCTGTTACATGGAGTTTTTGCTCATTAGTCTTTTTTGTCGCCCAGGCCTCGCTACCATACAGCAATGCTGGTCTAACGGCCGTTTTATATACTTTGGCTTTGGTTCTTATTGGCATTTTTGCATCGCATAGGACTCCTGTTAGCGTTCGCCATTTGTTCCATCCCGAGTTTGTTCTGTGGGTTATATCCGCTTCAATTGATCCATCATCCGAGATTACTGATTCTAGGTATTTGAAGGTTTTCACTCTGGGTAGTGCGGTGTCGCCAAGTTTGATATCGTCGCTTACGGTATCGCTGGGGTTAAAGTTACAAAACATATATTCAGTTTTAGTCCTACTAATGCGTAGGCCATTTAGTTCTAAGGACTCTCTCCATTGTTCTAAGTTTTCTTGGATTTCTTGAGGGTTATGTGAAATGAGTGCAACATCGTCAGCGTATAAAAGATTCCACGGAGTTGGTTTTTAAATTTTTGCTGTTAGATAATTCATGACGCAGTTAAATAATAGCGGGCTAAGAGCGCTTCCTTGATGTACACCAACTCTTACGTCGAAGCTTTTGGACTTCCCAGCTGCGATTTTGACGCAGGTCTGAGCGTTATTATACATGTCAATAATAAGTGTCACGTAGCATTCGGGGACTCCATGTGCTCTTAAGGCCTGCCATATGATTGTTCTTGGCACTCGATCGAAGGCTTTTTCCAGGTCAATAAATACCAGCCATAGGTTTTGTTTGTTGTCTCGTGCTTTTTCCATAACTGTTCTGATAGCATGAATAGCGTCCGTGGTTCCTTTTCCTGCTGTAAATCCATACTGGTTTTCTGTTAGAGTAATCAGATTTGTTAGGCGCTCACTCAGGACTCTTTCCCAAATCTTTAAGGTATGCGACGTGAGTTTAATTCCCCGAAAATTTTCGCAACTGCGGACATCTCCTTTGTTCTTATAAAATGGCACCAGTATGCTGTTTCTCCAGGAGTCTGGCATATTTCATTCATTTTGATGTTATTGAAAAGGTCCGTAAGCCACAGTACTCCGTTATGTTTTAGTGCTTTCCATACCTCAGCAGGGATTTCATCCTGGCCGGTTGCTTTATGGTTCTTCATTTTGGAGATAGCTCTTTTAACTTCTGCTGGTGTAATCAGATTTGCGGGTCCTTGTGTTGATGGTTGTCTTGCTTCTTGCTGTCGGGGGAACTCCTCATTAAGTAGCTGTTGATAATATTCATACCATCTGTCACATATGTCCTTATCATCGGTGAGCAGCGTGCCCTTACTGTCTTTGATGTACTTCGTGGTTTTAAAATCTTTTGTGTTGTTGTGTCTGTGTTTTGCTATTTTATATATTTCGCTGTCCGTTGCTTGTTCTAGTCGTTTATACAGATCTTGCTCAACTTTGTCTTTTTCAATCGCAACTGTTCTTCTTGCTGCCTTTTTACTCTCCTTGTAAGCATTCAAGTCTTCATCAGAGTGCGTTTTCTGCCAGTTCTTAAACAGTATTTTCTTTTCGGCCACAGTTTCTTCGGCGAAGGTGTTCCACCACTTCATGTCTTTTCCGTTGTGCAGAGCTCCTTTGCTGATTCCAAGTCGATCCTTTGCAGTAGCAACACAAAAGTTTTCAAATTGAGCCAGGTGGTATTGGCGGAATTGCTTCCAAGATGGTTTTTACTTATGTAATCTGTGATGTCGTTTATGAAGTCGTTTCCCTTTTTGGTATTCAAATTATTCCATTTTATTTTTACTGTTGTATCTTTTTTCTTCTTAATTGGTTTCATTAGCTTCACAGCAGCCAGCAATAGTCTATGCTGCGATGTCAAAGGTTCCCCGTGTATCACTTTGCAGTCCTTTACCTGTTTAAGATTTCTCCTATCTGTTAAATTGTAGTCTATTTGCGTTTTTCCTTTTCCACTTTTATACGTGATGAGGTGTTCGTCCTTTTTCTTGGAGTAGGTATTCGCTATTGCTAAGTTTAGTGACGCTGCGAATTCTAATATTGTTGTTCCTTCGCTGTTTTTCTGTCCGTATCCGAAGCCACACTGATGTCCATCAAAACCTTCTTTAAGCGTACCCACGCGGCCGTTTAAATCACCACATATTAGTTTTTGTTCTGATGCCGGTATAGCTTTTAGGTGTACATATAGCTCCTCCCAGAATTGTTGTTTTTCTATTTCCGTACATCCGGTCTGTGGGGCATAGACAGAGACGATATTCATGCACTGCTGCTTCTCTAGGGCCAATTTTACAGAAATGATACGATCATTTATCCTGTTTATTTCCACTACGTTTTGACTAAGGTATTTGTCCAAAATTATCCCAACCCCATTTTTTTAATTTTCTGTGCCGTTATAGATAAGTTTGTAGCCCCTTCCTATTTGTCGTGATTTTGCACCTTTCCATTTTGTTTCTTGCACACAGCAGATATTTATGTGTCGTCGTTCTAGGATACTGCTTAGTTCAGCACTGCGTCCGGTCATGGCGCCAATGTTCCACGTTGCGACTCGCATCTCGGACATTGTCACCATGTGGCGTTGATTTGTCTTCCCGTCGCTCAAGGGGTACGCCCCAGTATTCCTTGCAGTTTTATGTTTGTGATCGTCGCTTGAGGGGGACGCCCTAGAATTCTTCGCAGCTCCATATTCGTCGTCGCTTGAGGGGGACGCCCTAGCAGTTATCATTTCTTTGTAATTGTGTCGTTTCATGATTGGTATAAAAATTGGCTATTGTTTAACGGTCGGTTGCCACCTGACACCAAGGTCGTAATCTTCCTGGAAGACTTAAGCGCCGCCGATGACCTATGCAGATGCTTCATCGCCACTTTAATGAACACCTAGACCTGGGTGTCCATCACAGCCCCGGACCTCTGAATCAAATATGTCGAAGAAGCTCCACGGCTGGGTTTTTTTACGAAGTTTTCTCTCCGGCCTTTGTGGTCCGCGGGAGGTATATTACTTCCCTCCTACCCTTCAGTTTTCCTGACGGGCATTCCCCTATCCGCCACCTGGGGACGCGCTCTCTAGGGTTAAGGCTCCCCCGAGAGATAACTAGCTATCTCTGAGGAAAAAAAACTTCACAGATAACCAGTTACCTGACCATAGTTATCTCCAAGGAACAAAGTAATTCAGCAACATTACGACATAAAAGGCGGTATCATTTGATTGCGTTGACCTGTAAGTTAGATTGACATAACTTCAAGAGTCCAAAGACCTGAGTAATCGTCGTTAATTTTAACTTGATCCTCCACGTATTCCTTAGAAAAAGGGTCTTGCCAGACGGAAAACGAAGTAATCATATAGGGTTTACTTTATTCTACCTTGACCCGACTAGACCGTCACCATCCGGCTTTCGTGATTGATGCCTCAGAAATTAGGATTACAAAATCCTTGACTAATAAAAAAGATATGCAATTCAATTTTCATAAATGCGACTTCGGTAAAATTAACAGTGATTTACATAACGTTAAATGGTATGAAAGTCTATGTTCACCGAATTTGGATGAAAGTGTGAGGACTTTCTATAGCCAGCTCAATGAAATTATTAAGAAACATACACCCCTGAGCAAGTCCAAAGGTTATAACTTCCCCATATGGTACAGCCCGGCACTAAAAAACTGTCTAGAGGAGAAGAATAGATTCCACCGTCAGTTTAAAATGTATGGGAACCCCAGGGATTACGATACATTTTCTCTACTACGTGCTCGATGTAAAAGGCTTACGACATCATGTTACCGTAATTTCGTGTCTTCTGTTGAGGATTCTCTGGATAATGACATAAAGGGTTTCTGGAGGTTCATTAATAGTAAAAAAGGACATGTCTCTATACCGCAGACTGTCAACTACTGCCAGCAATCATCATCGGACGGAGTTGGTATAGGCGAGCTTTTCTCAAATTATTTCGGTTCTGTTTTGGTTCAGGATGACTACTCAGTTAGTAATCTAACTAGAGACTTCAGACATTTGTCGTATGATCTGGGCAGTTGCTTGGCAAATATAGATATTAAGAGAGAAGACGTTCTACTTAAAATTAAACAACTTGACTCGAATAAAGGGGCAGGGCCAGACGGTATTCCAATATCTTTTATAAAAATGTGCGGGGAGAGGAACTCAGTCTTCCTCTTGTCATATTATACAATAGATCTCTCCAAACGGGAATATTCCCGACCGTCTGGAAAACAGCTCACATTGTCCCAGTGCTAAAGTCAGGTGACAAATCAAACTGCGAAAATTACAGACCGATAAGTATCTTATCATGTATTGCGAAACTATTCGAGTCTCTCGTCTATGGATATATTTTCTGCCAGGTTAAACCCTTTCTTTCTGATAAACAACATGGTTTTATTAAAGGTAGATCTACAATCAGCAATCTGTTGGAGTATAAACATTTCCTATGCTCATCTTTTGCCGTCGGTGGTCAAGTAGATGCAGTGTACACAGATTTTAGTAAAGCATTCGATAAAGTGAACCACACAATTCTTTGTCATAAAGTATCCGCCCTCGGTATACATGGAAGTTTGCTACGTTGGATCATGTCATATCTGCAAAACAGAAGTCAACTTGTTGCCATAAAAGGGTTCATATCATCACCTACGTCAGTCACATCAGGAGTACCACAAGGCTCCCATTTGGGTCCGTTATTATTTATAATATTTATAAATGATCTAATCAATAAAATGTCGAGCCACTGTCTTTTATATGCCGATGATCTTAAGGTGTTTTCTAAAATTAATAATGTTAATGACTGTATTACATTACAAAATGACCTGAAATGCCTAAGCGAATGGTGTTCTGTCAATAAAATGTGTCTCAATGTGAGCAAGTGCTATGTCATCTCTTTCACTAAAAAACATCACAAAATTATTTACACATACACATTAGATGGCATAGCCTTAGATCGCAAGACTGTCGCTAGTGACCTTGGCGTGCTTTTCGACGCGGAGTTATCTTTCAGACAGCATTATGAACACATAACTAAAAGGTCCCGTCAACTTCTTGGTTTCATAATAAGAAACACGAAGGACTTCAAAAAACCCGGTAGTATTATTTATCTATTTCAGGCTCTTGTGAGAAGTATTTTGGAATACGGCTGCCAAGTTTGGTCTCCCTTCTACGAAGTTCATATTAATAATATTGACAGTGTGCAAAACAAAATGCTTAAGATTTTGTCATTCCGCTTTAATAAGAGTAACTCTCTTCTAAATTATGAACAAAGATTGAACTACTTTAAACTCACCTCCCTCGAAAACCGAAGAAAGATACTGGATCTTAAGCTTCTTCACAAAATCTTACACTCTAAAATCGATTCCCCTTTTTTGCTTAACAAACTTAATCTCAACTGCTTTACCCGTACTCGTTATTACAGACCGTTTCACCTTCACATTTACCGGAACAATATTTGTTACTATAACCCCATCTCAAGAATGTGCCGTTTGTACAACGATCTCTCCAGCGAATACCCTGATCTTGATATTTATGAACCTAGACCTTATAAATTTATTAAATTAATTAACTCTGCTCTGTCCCAGCCATCTTCAAACAATTAGAACTAGATTTCTATTCTTTTTTTATATGTTAGTTTGATAAATCATGTAATGTAATCATAAACACATTAAATTAAGTTTTACTATGTACACATAGTTTGGGCTACAGTCCAACACAAAGACCTGTATTGATATATTATTGTCTCTAATGGCTGTATTCTGTTTTGTGTACTTATTAAATAAATAAATAAATAAATAAATTCCTTTTAAGTACAGAACCCTAAAATGTGTGTAATGTTTTGACAGGATATGATGTCTTGATGCTGCTAATGCTCTTGGTGAACTATAAGAATGAGGAGTCAGCTAATCCGTATGTCGTCAAGCTATCCATTCTTGATGATGAACTGGCCTTGAATGGGTAAGCGTGTTTTAATCTATCCACATTAATTAACATGTATTGTTTCTATACTGCAAAAGATCCTATACAGATAAGATAGATGTAAATAAACTTGCTTGCTTGTAATAAACAGCTTGTCAGGGAACTTGGAGGGAGTTGGATTATTCCATTTTGAAAGTGATTCAGAAGTATAAACACAAACATGATTAATGTTTAAACCTGTTTACCCGGCTTTAAACCTGTTCCGGTCTTTCGGCTGGCATACCAGAGGACACAAGGATGGAAGAAAGAGTGATTTCAATCGACCGATTGTGCAGCCTTAAGCCAATAAATGAAGGATATGTGGAATGGGGAGGATATGAGATTTGGAGAACAGCAGTAGATTTCTTAAAATTCTTGTTGTCCTAGTTTTCAGTATCATCGTTTCCATTTGCTGACTCCTATTCGGTTTGGTTTTGTTCCATTTTCCTGAGAGCGTCAGATACGCTGCTTTTTCCAAGATTAAAATGTTTAAATTGGGTTTTTCCCATCCCTATCTGCTACCCTACCTATTCTAAGTAACTAATATAAAACTCACCAGTGGGATTACGACAAAAAGTGCCAACCCAAGTGTCGCTATATTCGTATTCTACACAAGGCTCAAGGGTCCCGAGAAAATAAAATACAGCGCAATAAATTAGTGCAATCACTAATTTATTGCGCTGTATTTTATTTTCTTCATTTTTATTTATAGGTGTAAATTTTATTACAAATATATTAAATTACACAAATATTTGCCCTTACCGGGATTCGAACCCAGGACCATCTGCTTCGTAGGCAGGGTCCCTACCCGCTAGGCCAAACCGGTCGTCATTTAGTATAATATATGTGATATTAAGTAAAAGCAAAGTATACATAATAGTAAATTCAAGAATTCACATTAACAAATTCACATCCCACAAACATTTACATACAGGCACATACATTGCTTCTGGCCCCACACTAGGATACATTGTGTCGTGGGAACCAGAAACAGCGACATCACACACATATAAACATCCAAGACCTGGGTTTTTTTTCTTTACCCTAGCCGGGGATCGTACCCGGGCCTCTCGCATGGTCGGCAGAGCCACAACCGCTGTGCAACAGAGGTCGTCGTCACAGATGGGCCATTTGGACAAAGAAAGGTCTATTGTCCTACGGAGTAACAAAGTCAATCTGTAACATTGTTTGGTTACAAAACAATACAATAAATTACCTACTGTTTCCTCTTTCCCCCCAGTTACGGCCAAGTCATCACAACCGTCCTCAACGACTTCGTAGTGTCGACGTTCGGCGGCGGCGGCGGCGGCGGCGGCTGGCTGTCCTCGCTGACTAGCATGGTGGGCGGCATGTTCCTGCCCGCTGACGATGCGCAGCCGATGCGGGGGCAGAGGACCAGGTGAGGACCACGACTATATCCACCTGTTTCTATCCATAAACAATCAATATGCTGCCCTGTCAGGTGAAATAATTCATCTCGAATGCTACTAGCTCACTTCCCTGCGCTATTGCCTGCCTATTACGTGTGATATAAACAAGGCAACATAAAGCTGGTTTAAACCCTAACGCGTGCCAATGTCGTATGCTATGTCTATTTTTATTTATTCATATACTTGTGAAACCACTGCCACAAATAAGAAGAAAGAAGAGTCATCATCACGGAATATTATTGATTTAGTTTAGATTAAGTTAGGTTAGGAGCGTCATATCTGACCTCGATAATATCAGGCAATGGGCTTTATCTTATGGGCTGGTCTGGTAAACCCGAGAAAATTTCAAGTTATGATTATGGGAACACGGCACACTCTTAACCTATTACGGAAACGGTTTGTTTTTGATAACCTGCTGTCCTGGTCGCCCCATATCATCGTAATGATAATAGGCAAGACGTCCGAGATGGAGTTAATGAAAATCGAGAATAGAAGAGAAAGAATGCCACCTTGAGGGATGCATGTAAAGAGGTCAAACCATTCAGTGGATATCTCCTCCGACTTGATACGCTGTTGCCGATCCCTAAAGTAAGAGTCTAACCAGCTGGCAGAAAGAGGAGAAGTTCAGGGAGAGATCTGAGAAGCTCAACGAGAATGTCGAAATCTAAGCAGTTGAAGGCACTACTGAAGTTAAGTAAAACCAGCACGGAAAGCTGTTTACGGTTCATGGCCGCCTGGATGTCATCTGTAACTTTAAGCAGAGCCGTGTCGGTGCTTGACCCGGTCAGAATCCCGACTGGTACATGTTCAGCAGATTGTTTGAGTGAAGGTAATAAGAGCGCTGGGTATGGACAATGGATACAAGGACTTTGGAGAGGATGGGTAGGATTGAAATAGGACGATACTCTTTAAAAGAGGCGGGACTGGAATTTTTCCCTTGTTCCTTGGAGATAACTATGGTCAGGTAACTGATTATCTGTGAAGATTTTTTTTCCTCAGAGATAGCTAGTTATCTGCATGGATTTGTTTTGCCTCGCAGATACCTGTATTTTTTACAGTTATCTGCGAAGAAAATCTTTCTTACAGTTATCGATAAGGAAAATTCAACTTAGTAATTTAAATACTTTAAATAAACACAAATATATCTACAAATAACAGTAGATTGCTAACCGAGTGCTGAAATTAGTGTCGTTCACCCGAGATTAACACTCTAATTTTCATTTCAAATTCGAAGAAAGTAAACACAATTTAGACTTGCAAAAAAGTGTGGCTGCATAAGTTTCTGCCTTTGCCCAACATAGCTTCGATTAATGGACCATTTTCTAGGGTTCCGTACCCGAAGGGTGCCAAACGGGACCCTATTACTAAGCCTCCGCTGTCCGTCAGTCCGTCCGTCTGTCCGGCCGTCCGTCCGGCCGTCCGTCCGTCTGTCCGGCCGTCGGTATGTCACCAGGCTGTATCTCATGAACCGTGATAGTTAGACAGATGACATTTTCACAGATGATGTATTTCTGCTGCCGCTATAACATTGTATGACGACAATATTTAAGGAGACTCCTATACAACAATTCTTTCAATACCACATACAAACTTATGAATGCACCTGGTTACGTTCATGGAGTATGAAAGTCGCCACGAAAGCCGCGCCAATAACTTTGTAAACAACAGTTTGCCATGTAAAATCCAAACTATTCACTCCACACCATCCCTACCATTGTACGGTGGTACGGAACCCTTCGTGCGCGAGTTCGAGTCGCACTGGACCGGTTTTTTATATTTCATTTGACCATGGAAGTAATACTCTTTGATGCTGTTTCTATGCTCACCCTACCTCAGCATAGTAACGTTTCCTACGGGCACCTGTTTAGAATTCGGGCCATCCAACTGTGGAATGAACTCCGCTACACCATCAGGGACAGTTCAACACTCGACATTTTTAAAAGTCGATTTAAAGAGCTGTCTTGCTATTTTCACTACCTTTCTCTTCAAGCATAGGTATTTTTTATTCATTAGTATGTACGTATTTTTATTTTATTTATATACTTTATATATGTATTAAATGTATTACACTTATACAGTATTTAAGTATTCGTTTATATAGTTAGGCTAAGATAGTTATATAAACAGGTTTAGGTATTTATTTTAGAGTTTATATTATTATGTTTAGGTATGTAGTATATGTAGTACAATTGTACACAATTAGTCTATCCCCACTCAACAAATACCTCTCACTCTCTAAGTCGGTTTGCTGGAAGGGATCTCTTATTAAGAGATAAGTACGCCTTTGTGCACTGTGTTGTCTTTAATGTTATTCATTTTGTATATAAATGATATTCCTGATGTGACATACCACCAATCAATTTTATTTGCTGATGACATATCTATCATTGTGACTAATACAAAGAACAGTCATTCTAATGCCAATTATAATCTCATTAAAAACTATCCCAGTTCTAATAACAATTCAATTGACATCCACAAAACTGACATACATACAACAAATTTCGATAATAATCTTAATAAAAACAATCATAATACGAATAATAATTTAATTGACCTTCACAAATCTGACATACATATAACTATAGAAAAGGTAGTTGACTGGCTTAATGATAATAATCTACAAATAAATGTTAATAAGACAAATCTAATGAATTTTAATAATGTGAATGACATGATTATAAAGTATAAAAATCAAATAATTAAAAGTGAAGATAATATTATATTTTTAGGTATCACAATTGACAATAACCTAAATTGGAAACCGCACATTGCACAAGTATGTAACAAAATTAATCGGTTTGTATATGTTCTCTCCAAGTTGAGAAAAACCACGACTCAACAAACAACACTGGCTGCATACTACGGTTATGTTGAATCAATACTTAGGTATGGTATAATTATATAGGGAAATAGTACAGATTTCAGCAGAGCGTTCATCATCCAAAAGAAATGTATATGGGCAATGGTGGGAGCTGCACCGCGGGAGTCGTGCCAGCCGCTATTCCCTAAACTAATTATACTGCCATTACCGTGTTTATACATATTTGAAATCTGCAAATTCGTCCATCAAAACATAACCTTGTTCACAACAGCTGAACAAAAGTACCCAAGAAATACTAGGGAACCAAACAGACTAGTTCTTGATCTCAAGCCACGAACCGTAAAATATCAAAATAATTGTTACGCAATGAGCGTCAAAATATATAACAAAGTACCAGATGACCTAAAACATCTACCAACAAATCTCTTCAAACATAAGCTCTTCTCGTGGTTACTGCAGCATAATTTGTATTCATTAAGTGAGTTTTTTATACTAAGAAATCAAAAGTAAATGACTAAAGCGTGCTGTAAATAATAATAATAATTTTATAACTAAAATATTTGCATGCTATAATATATAGTTGATTAAGGAACAACATGTTATTTAAGAACTCTTACCACCTAAATCATAAGCAAATAAATGAATCTAAATCTGAATCTGAATGTAAGTTGCCTTTAAATTTTGTATGCGATAAAGAAATTATGAATATGAATTAACGTAGCTTAAAAATAATTAGCAATGTCAAAGAAGCCCGTCTATTACAGCGGCGGCGAAGAAGGCATGCTGCTCGCGCTCTACTCGGCCGCGCACCTCAACCGCAACTTCACGACGCAGCTGACGCACTCCTCCGCCGCCGCCAGCAGCGCGCCTCCCTCGCCGCCGCACACGCTGCCGCGCCAGGTACACATACACACACGCAACTTCACGACGCAGCTGACGCACTCCTCCGCCGCCGCCAGCAGCGCGCCTCCCTCGCCGCCGCACACACTACCGCGCCAGGTACACATACACACACGCAACTTCACGACGCAGCTGAGGCACTCCTCCGCCGCCGCCAGCAGCGCGCCTCCCACGCCGCCGCACACGCTGCCGCGCCAGGTACACATACACACACGCAACTTCACGACGCAGCTGACGCACTCCTCCGCCGCCGCCAGCAGCGCGCCTCCCTCGCCGCCGCACACACTACCGCGCCAGGTACACATACACACACGCAACTTCACGACGCAGCTGAGGCACTCCTCCGCCGCCGCCAGCAGCGCGCCTCCCACGCCGCCGCACACGCTGCCGCGCCAGGTACACATACACACACGCAACTTCACGACGCAGCTGAGGCACTCCTCCGCCGCCGCCAGCAGCGCGCCTCCCTCGCCGCCGCACACACTACCGCGCCAGGTACACATACACACACGCAACTTCACGACGCAGCTGAGGCACTCCTCCGCCGCCGCCAGCAGCGCGCCTCCCACGCCGCCGCACACGCTGCCGCGCCAGGTACACATACACACACGCAACTTCACGACGCAGCTGACGCACTCCTCCGCCGCCGCCAGCAGCGCGCCTCCCACGCCGCCGCACACGCTGCCGCGCCAGGTACACATACACACACGCAACTTCACGACGCAGCTGACGCACTCATCCGCCGCCGCCAGCAGCGCGCCTCCCTCGCCGCCGCACACACTACCGCACCAGGTACACATACACACACGCAACTTCACGACGCTCTCCTCACAAATCTCATAAAACATTGTAGAACGACAAGTTTATTTATTATTTTATATTGTTATAAATAAGATATGTTTCCACTTTTTTTCAGACGCTTCCGAATGCGGCGCAGATACAGGCGCTGGACAACGATCAGCCTACCAACTTACTAGTCACGTTCCTCCAATACTGGTAAGGTTACATGAGTTTTATTAATGTGTGTTTAAAATGTATACTTTTAATTAGCTGACCACTTTTTAGGAAATGATAGTACCCATTAATATGAACAACTTTTGCTTATGAACTTATGTTCCTAAGTGTTCTTGTTTTCGTAGGTAATCCATAAAAAATGAGATCAGCTGTTATGGTCAATAAGTTCAATTTTAATTCAAACTGTACAAGCTCCTACTTCACAACGCAGTTGTCAAATGAAGTCACCTTAATGGTGGTAATAATAAGATACGGTGGAAAATATTAATGGTAATAATATTTTCCGCCGTATCTTTATGTTACGACACATGTCACGAGAGTGTTCATTTAAAATGTCACTCAAAATCTTTTCAAAAGTCACCTCCACCATTTGCACTCGTTTATGAAAAAACTCGCCTAGAACACAAAACGATGTAAACAAACCGAATGGTGCCAAAGTTGCAATGTTTTAGCTACTTAGAAATTAGTAAGGAAGTTATTTTATGTCAATACAATAGAGTTTAATTCAGTCATCATACGTTGAAAGATAATTAATGCAACGATGTATTACACATTGACAAAAAATACTTCTTATCTATGACATGTAAGACACTATTTAATTGCAATAGCATAATATTGATTTTCCTTCAAGACGACAAATAAGTTAGGAGGTGACAAGATCGATACGATTAAGGACGAGCAAAACTGCAAAAGGACCTAGCACCGTAAGCGTATTAAATTAGTCCCCACCTGTGGACGAAGGCCTATGGTTACGGCGATTATTATATTATTTTTTTATTAATTATTTATTTATTAGGATCTCCAACAGATAATACATTTTTCTTAATATTACACCTTGCATTACACTTTCTAAATGTTTACCTACTTACAGGTGACCACATCATGCAAAATTATGTTTACAATTTTTAATTGCAATTTTAAGAAAAGGTAAAAATACCTGATTGACAAATGAAACTACACGAGAATCACAAAAAAGAAAAAGTTTACACAATTTACAAAAAGTTATGTTTAGCCTCTTCTAAGATAAGAAGATTTTCCACCTTAGACCTAAAAGAAGGCAGGTTGTCATGGAAAACATCGACGTCAATTTTGGTACTTAAATGCAGTGCATTATATGAGCGAATCATTATAGTGAGAGATGAGTTTATACCTAGGTTGATTTTCCAAGGTCGGGTTCTGAAGATTTTGTACGTGCCGGGTCGCGGAGTTCTGGCTGGAACCACTATGCTAAAATTGTCCAACACTTGAGTACAATCTATATCCCCATTGAGGACCTTGTGCATTAATGTGAGATCTAGAATCTTTCTCCGGACAGACAGAGAAGTCATATTAAAAAATGACATTCTGTCTGTGTAGGATTGCAGAAGAACATTTTTGAATCCCACATTCGCGAGGTAACTGACGAATCGTTTTTGATCTCTTTCAACTCTGTCTTTAAACACCTGGTAAAAACACCTTATGACGAACCCCAACATTCTAGAGCCTTTTTTGAGAATCTATCTACTATCTAATACTATATACCATTCTCTTGATAGTAGGCTAACTTTTGGCTCACATATAGATGTGAGCCAAAAGTTAGCCTACCATCAATCAAGCCGCCGAGATCGCGAATAGTCTCCACTCTCTGCAGGCGTGTGCCATTTATACTTTACTGTGTCAGGTAGATATTTTTATTTCGGGTAAATGATATTTGGTAGCACTTATCAGAGTTGAGGGTTATTCTGTTGTCCAAACACCATTGACACAAACTGTCTATGTCATGTTGTAATAATGGCCATTTCCATCCTCGGAAACAGTACTGAGTATTTTTAAGTCATCGGCAAACATATAGGGCTCTGAGTGAGTGAACAATTCACTATTCGTTTATGAATATAACGAACAATAGGGGACTCAGGTGGGATCCCTGCGGGACGCCTGATATGTATGACAATATTTACACGATAACCGTATTGATTTCGTCAACACGAGGAGACGCTCACGGGGCATTAATGAATTTCCATAACTGTTATTATTAGGTCAAGACGAGGGGCCGAATTCAATACGGATAAGGAAATACGCGACCGGGGCGAGGAGTGCGTGGCGGGATGCGCCGCATGATGTGGCAACAGCGCGCCCATGCGCACGCGTTGGCAACGTTGTGGGCTTTGGGCTGGATCATCAAGTAATGATGATTTATTTTTCTTAGGTTTTGATCTTTATTATCATTTTGATCCTTCTTCAAAATCGTGAGCCAAAAAACCGGAAATACAAAAGGATCCAAAGAAATGGGTTTCGTTTTGCTTCGTTTCGTTCGTTTCGTTCACGGTTTTGAACTCCATTACCAAGCCATAAGGTTGAAAATCGCCAAAAAATATGGTTTTCCTTATTCGGGGATATTCCCATAGGGGTATCCCCTATTTCTAGATTTAGGTACCTATCTGCATACGAGGGAACCGGTGCGTGAGCACAGAATACCTTATGCGTGAGATATGATTAGAGGTAACTACAGTTTGCTCCAAGTTTATTTCTCTCTGAGCGAGCGATACCCACTCTCTCTTATGCGAGAAAGAGAGGTCAAAGCTGACTCGGAGACAAAGAAAATTACCTAGATAGATAGGTAGGTAGAAGTGACGCCAAGTTCCCGCGTGGCGCGTGGAGGAGGCAACTTCAGAGACAGAGAGTTTACCTGCTCTGCGCGGCACTCAGGAACAGAGAAAATTGTCGCGTGCTGTACTGACTACTAGGGCCCTATTCTATTATGGAAAACGCAACGGCATTTCGCGCTCTTCGTAGCCATCGATATGTGAGAATTGAGCCCCAGGTGATGCCAAGTTTCTGTTGTACTGTAAATACGTGGGTTGTTAATTTTGACGCATTTAGAAATATCTAAATAAAAAATAAAACACTTAGACAATGGTTTATTTAAATTTTATTGAGGGCAGATTCCCAGTTCCTACATGCCTAACATGAACTAGGTTCAGCACAATTTTAGGGGTAGGTACTTACTTAAATAACTAGATAAACATTAAAACATTTGTATGATAATGAAAGCCTGGATGCACAACGCACAATCCAAAGTTTGTTGGACACTCAAATCATGCCGTCTCATTATTTCTTACTTTATTATATTTCTCTCTATAGCTCTTCCCCCCGGACCGCACATCTGAGTGGACGTCTTACTAAATTGTCTATATATATAAACTAAAAACTAATATTTATTCTTAAATTAAGTAAATTTAAATTCAGTTTAATACTCCTAGTAAAATAGGAGCGCAGAGGTTACCGAGAAGTTATAGCAAGCAAAGGAGACAAGAAATCAACATAACCGCATCCTGCTCCAACTGCTCCACCCCACCTCTGCACTACTACAAGGATCTTCAATGAACTCGAGCTAAGTAGTAATTTGGCGCCGCCCGTTATCGTACAGTTCATTCGCTTGGCCGTTAAACCCGCCCTCCTGCGCAAGTGTTATCGTGTCCTGCGGCAAATCGATACGCAGAGGTCTTCATTAAGTGGACGGAAACGGCATTTGTTCTGTATCGTCGATCGGCACCAGAATCACTTGACCTCTCGTGCTTTTTCATTCTCCGACTCTCTGATTGCCTGGTACTTTTAGTAAGTCCACATCTCTGCAACGATGACGCTTAACCGCACCCCCCCGCATGCCTCCGCCACCTCAGATGTGGAGCAAACCGCGTCGACTGCTGCTCAGCCGTCAACCGCGGTTCCGCCGTCGCTTTCTGCGGAAATTGCAGCGGGTGGGGAAGCATTGCAGCACTCCACCTCAACACCGAACTTAAACGAGGCTTTCTGGACCAAAGGTGAAAACTTCTGCTTTGCAAATCGATCGGGAAAAAGGAAACGACGGTATGGATGAGACGAGTGACTTCCATGTCTTTATGAATTCAATGCGAAGTATGTTTTTAACATTCACGAGCGACATGGATTCACGTCTCCATACTCTCCACGTATCAATGACCGCTATAAGAGAGCAAAACTGTGAAACCACAAAAAGTATTGATTACATGTCCAACAAATACGATGAGATGCTGAAACTTATAGAGGCTCTGGAAAAGGATAAAAGTGACGATAAAAAGAACATTCAGTCTCTAGAGGATAAATTAGAGTCACTCGAACGAAAATCTCGATCTTCTTGCGTTGAGATCCGTAACCTACCTAGCAGAACATCTGCCGAAAATAAGCCTGAAACAAAGGAGGATCTCTTTAAAGTAATAAAAACACTATCAAATACCCTGAACATTAAACTCGAGGAATGTGAAGTGAAAGATGTTTATAGAACAAGCGCGAGGAAAGACTTAATCAAACCATTGATAGTGGAATTCTGCAGCGTCATGAAGAAGGATAATTTGCTTCGGACAGTTAAAGATTTTAACAAACACAAATCGAACGTCAACAAGCTGAACACTCAACATCTCAATCTCTCAGGACCAAGGAAAGGAGTATTCATTTCTGAGACACTCACCCCCCGAGCTCAACAACTTTTCTACAAAGCTAGAGAGTTTGCAAAGGAGTTCAATTACGACTACTGTTGGACATCACGCGGGCTGATTTATCTACGTAAAGCCGAAAAATTGCCATACGTTCGGGTAATATGTGAAAACGACATTGAAAAACTCAGAGTAGGCAAATGACTATAACGTTATTTTGTGGTACATCTTTGTAACAATATTACTGAACAATTTGGCATGCAAAATGGCATAGTCTCTTTATGTATATATTTTTTAATTGTATTCAAACCTACACTAAACTCAAACACACAGTACACAACAAATACATCAACTAAAACAACACTCTCATACACAACATCATCGTACACAAACATGCAATCATCCTTAACCGTTAAAATACAGATTATGAAGCCACTTCTAGGACAAATATCTCAACTTATAACATAAATATGCATAATATTATAGAAGACATGGATCGTATGTTAATCTGTCAATCAATACTTACTGAAACCGCAAACTGTCACAAATATGTACCCTCAACAAATAATTGTCTAAAAATAATAACACAGAATATCCGAAGTATTGGCTGTAATATGCCAGGTTTTTTGGTCCTCCTTCATGAATTGAAAGTAGACTGTGATATTCTAATACTCACAGAATGTTGGCTTTCTTGTAACCCTGTTCTCCCCACAATTGACGGATATAATCAGATCTCAAATAAAACACTTTCCAATCAAAATGATGGCGTAGTAGTCTATTACAAAGAAAATTTAAGTCTAACGATTGAAGAACCGAACTTCCTCGATGGAAGTTGTCTGAGTATAAAACATGGAAACGATACAGCTATATTGGGCATCTATCGTTCACCATCCTTTGAAAATACCAATAATTTTATAGATTCACTAAATAAACAATTACAAAATCTTTCTAATTTTCAAAATATAATATTAACTGGGGACTGCAATATAGATTTAAACCCTGACCACCAAAACTCTGACGCCGAACAATACTTAACATCATTGGCGTATCACGGGCTATTTCCTGGTCATACATTCATAACTAGGGACATGAGTAGGACATGTCTAGAACACTTAATTCTTAAGACAAAAAATGAAGCAATTACACTGGTTATGCATTCTACATTGACTGATCACAAGGCTATCCTATTCTGTCTAAAGCTCAAACATAATAAATTACATGCTGCAACAAATTATACTACTATTGACTGTGAGGGAATTACACAGGATATTAATAAACTATCTTTTAGGAATATTTATGAACAACCTGATCCTAATATAGCTACGAATATCTTTGTAGAGACTATTCAAACGGTTATAAATAAAAACTCTAAAATACGTAGGATCCCAAGTAATAAACGCCCTATAAAATCATGGATGACGCCTGGTTTGCTTCGATGTATAAGAAACAGAGATAATCTCCATCGCAAATTGGCAAAAAGCCCTGAAAATGAAGTATACAAGCAAACATATACACGGTATAGAAATTTCTGTAATAATATAATAAAAAAACTAAAAAGAAACTTTGACAAATCCCAACTAAATCTTGCAGGTAATAACTGCCTCAATAAAATTACCTCGACTACTAAAAAGAAAGACCAACCTCGTGAACTTCTTGCTACTCATAACTTACGTAAAGTTTCAATTGAAAATGTTAACAACTACTTTGTGAATGTGGGAAAAAAACTGGCAGAGGCCATTAAAACTAAAAATATTTGCTTAAATAATCAATCTCAAGCAAGACTGCAATCGTTTTCTTTGCTAGGAACGGATTCTGACGAAATCGATAGTCTCATCATGAAGCTAAAAAATGACTGTTCAACTGGCTGGGATAACATTTCCAATAAGATACTTAAAGAATTTAAGACTAAATTTGTTCCAGTCCTTACATTCATCTTTAACTTGTGCCTTGAGAAGGGAATTTTCCCGGACGCTCTCAAACAATCAGTTGTTGTACCTATTCACAAGGGGGGCGATAGAGACCGTGTCGATTGCTATAGGCCTATTTCGATACTGCCATCTCTTTCTAAGATCCTAGAACGTATCATTAATTCACGACTGACTCACTTCTTAGAAAAATATTCAATTTTATCGAACAATCAGTTCGGTTTTCGTTCTGGCAGATCCACATCTGATGCAGTCCATGAGCTCACAAGCTATGTTGCTGAAAACCTTGATGATAAAAGGAGGTGTCTGGGTATCTTTCTTGATCTGGCCAAGGCATTTGACACGGTCTCCGTTGACCTCCTTATAATAAAACTAGAAAAAATAGGTATCAGAGGCATACAGGTTGAGCTTTTTAGGAGCTACTTAAGCAATAGGCTGCAATGTGTAAAAATAGGTGAACACACAAGTTCCACTCAATCAGTCCATTGGGGTGTCCCTCAGGGCAGCATACTTGGACCTACTCTATTCACAATCTACATAAATGAGCTCTGTTGTCTTGAGTTGCCCCAATGCAAAATTGTGGCATATGCCGATGATACCGCATTACTTTTCTCGGGTTCATGTTGGGAAGAGGTAAATTCCTGTGCACAAGCTGGCCTCAATGAAGTCGTAGATTGGCTACAACAAAATATTTTAACTTTGAATACTGCAAAAACCAAATACATTACCTTCTCGATTAATAAATCAACCCAACCAACAAAAGATTTCAGCTTAGTTGCTCATGAGTGTGCTGATTCTGTTGCTGGCTTCTGCGGCTGTGGACCCTTAGAACGGACATCCTCAATGAGATATCTAGGTATCATGCTCGATTCTAACCTAAATTTCCAAATTCACATTCAAATGCTCAGCTCAGCAGGTTAGGAAACTGACTTATATCTTTAAGGGTCTTAGACATGTCGCTGAACCGCTTCTGATGAAAATTATATATGTGGCATTATGTGAATCACTCTTACGATACTGCATCTCCAGTTGGGGAGGTACTCATAGGAGTACACTTTTGCAACTTGAGCGGGCTCAAAGAGCGGTCTTGAAGGTGTGTACATTTAAGCCATATTGTTTCCCTACAACTGAATTGTACAGCTTCTGTGATGTCCTCTCGGTTAGACAGCTGTTTATACATAGCATTGTTCTGAAACAACACAAAAACAATTCCCCACATCAAAATAACTCACGTACTAAAAGAAGAAGAGATAAAGTATTTCACATAGTATTAGTACGAACCAAATTTATGCAGCGATTTTTTAAATTTCTGGGACCCTATATTTATAATAATCTGAGTAAGCACATTGACCTTTGGTCTAATAACACATTTGATAATAATAAAAACATACGTCTTTGGTTGCGCACACAAACATATGATGACTTGAAAAACTTATGATCGTCTAACACAAGTCCAATTATATTTATATCAAAATAATAGTCACATTACATAACTCTCACAGGCACTACACACCTCATTACTTCCAATCACACGCTCACCACACTCCCCATATTCTCTCCCACTGACATAAATCACCAACACTACACACCAAACTATTACGTTTTTGCTGATCTTATATTTTTAAATGTCAGAAGTTATATTTTTATTTAAAATTTCACATTGTTTATACACTATGTAGTATTTAAATCTGAGGCATTTATTCTTGTGGGAAGTAGCAGCAACTTATCCTAAAACACAGGGTTTCGCCCTATTTTAGGGAGTAGCGATACATCCCTTGTTTACCCTGCTAAACAAGCTTGTAATGTACATTTATTTCTGTAAATAAACGATTATTATTATTATTATTATTTAAACGGCACTTATTTTGAAAAGTAGTCTAGGGTTTAGTGAGATTACACATTCACATTACATACACTGGATTGAACTTGTCATTTTCCATACTTTTGTTTTAGCATAATTAAAGTTCACAGATAATTTGGTAGTTGTGACTTTATCATTTGAAACATTACTTCATAAGTGGATTACTTCATATGAAATTTTCTTTACTTTTATTTCTTTGTACATAGGGCGCACTGTAAGTTTCCGGAACTGGCCACTTACATAAACAATATTTAAAAATTTATTGCAACATTTGAAAATAGAACTCTTTGGCTGTAGAATGCAGTTTGTTTCATCTGACTGCCTTTTGTTTTTACCTTGTGGCGCCATTTAAAAAATTGTTTGTCTGCATCAACATGGATTTAACTCGGGAAAATTTTCGTAGTATGATTTTCTACGATTTTAAGTGTAATTTGACAGCTCAACAGAGCATCGCTCGGCTTGAAACAGCTTTTGGCAATGAAGCACCATGCAAGACAACTGTTTATAGCTGGTTTGCAGAATTCAAGCGTGGTCGTATCAATCTCAGTGACGAATCTCGCGATGGTCGGCCGTCCACCGCTGTGACCAACAAAAACATCGATGCTGTGCGCCGTATGATTAAAACAGACAGGCATGTGACCTACCATGAAATTCGCGCATCCTTAGAAATAGGCATGAGTCAAATACAATTGATCCTACACAAACATTTGGGTGTGAGAAAGCTGTGCTCGCGGTGGATCCCACACAACTTGACCGAGGCTCAAAAAACGGACCGCGTCACTTGGTGCAGTGCCATGCTTACCAGATTCAACGAAGGTGCGTCAAATTTGGTGTGGGACATAGTAACAGGTGACGAAACATGGATTTATTGCTACGATCCCAAAACAAAGCAGCAATCGAGCGTATGGGTCTTTCAAGATGAGCCGAAACCAACCAAAGTGGCGCGCGTGAAAAGTGCATCTAAGCGGATGATTGCTTCTTTTTTTAATAAAACTGGACACGTGGCTACTGTTGCTTTAGAGAATCGTCGTACAGTGAATAGTGACTGGTACACGACCATTTGTTTGCCGGAAGTTATTGACGAGTAAAAATAACCGTAAACGCCGTATCATCCTGCACCACGACAATGCTAGTTCTCACACGGCCAGACAGACAAACGACTTTTTGAAGGCGAAAAATGTAGAACTCATGAGTCATCCTGCATACAGTCCCGACCTGGCACCTTGTGACTTTTTTCTGTTCCCAAAAATTAAGAACCAATTACGCGGTCAACGATTTTCATCACCAGAAGAGGCTGTCGAGGAGTATGAAAAACACGTTTCAGAGGTCACCACAGAGGAGTGGCACAAAAGTTTTCAAAACTGGTTTCATCGAATGAAAAAGTGCATAGACGCCAAGGGAGATTATTTTGAAAAACAATAAATTAATTTTGTACCTTTAATAGTATTTTTTCATATTCATTCCGGAAACTTACAGTGCGCCCCACGTATATGCATGTAATTTAAGTTCTTTTTTATTGGAGTATAGCACATTCAGTTTATTTTTTCGGCCTAAACTAAAAGGGCTTTCATGTTATTATAAATATTCAATATGTTATTTTGTTATTTTTGTTTTTTTTATATACCGACATCCCATTTCACGCCCACTTTTACACCTGTCACAATAGTCACAGCTGTCACAATAGTCAAACTTGTCACAAAAGTCACGCTTGTCAAAAATAGTCACACCTGTCAGAAATAGACACTCCTGTCACAAGCATGACACCTGTCAAAAATAGTGACTACTGTCAAAATCATGACACCTGTCAAAAATAGTGACTACTGTCAAAATCATGACACCTGTCAAAAATAGTGACACATTCCAAAAATAGTGACACCTGTCAAAATAGAGGCAAAGAAATCAACCATGACATTGGCCAGTAGCACTATGAGAAATAAAAATTCTCCCGTGGTACTACCAGAGCTGTTGGTAGTACCACGGCCAAAAAAAAGACTCGTGGTACTACTGATAGTAACACTGGTAGTACCACTGGGGAGGAAGGGATATTTCGGTGTTTACAGAATGTTGGATATCCTGTCTATCAAATACTTTACTTCCCTTGCTTAACAACTATACTCCTATACAGACCTGTAAACATCTCAACCAAAGAAGGTGTAGTAGTTTACATTAAATTTGACCTCCCTCATACGTATGAAGAGCTAGACTTGAATGAAGCGGCCTCTGGGCTTCTAATCAAACTAGGTACCGACACTGCTATTATTTGCATCTATCGGTCTCCTTCAACTAGCAATAAAGACCCCTTCCTAAACGCTCTCGACCTAATAATTCGTCTCCTTTCCCCCTTTAGTCTATCATTCTTACCGGCGATGCTGGAAGAAAGCCGAGGCTGGAAGAGAGCCTACAAGAGACATTAGCTGTCTCGACCACACAATGATGAGATCCCGCCTCCCTTCCCAAAGCCTAATTCTTGACACTTATGTCCCACCCTTTGTGTCCTAGACTCAAACCCAATTCGTGATCATATAGTTACGACTTCGGCCACCACAAACTACACAACATTGGATGAATATTTCGAAAAATTTAATCCCACCACAAGTCTATCAATATCTAAACCTGAGACCGCTACAAACACCCTTATCACCACTTATCAAAAAAAATACTCAGAACCATCTCCCTGCTCTGATGAAATCACATGCAGCTACCGGCTGGGATGGTATCTCGCCTCTTATACTGAAGAGGTATGCTTGAACTTGGCATACCTCTGCTTTGAACTTGGCATCTTCCCCACTTCTCTTAAAAAGGCTATTAAAAACCCAATATTCAAGAGTGGAGACAGATTCTGCCCCAATAATTATCGCCCAATTGCTGTACTTCCGTCACTCTCCAGAATTCTAGAAAACCTTATGAATAAAAGATTCCACTGGTGATCCAACTCATAACGGTGTTTTGACAAAGTTCGAAATGTACCTGAAAGAACCCTGAAATTTGGTCATCTAATTAAAAGTCACCTCTATGTATTTCTGTTCCTCTTGTTTTTTTTTCGGTAGGTTGGAAAAAGGATCGCACCATTGAGTCAAATAGTAAATATAGGGTTTCTGTATAGATAGGTACCTATGGCTACAGATACCTTTGAATATGATGTAAGTCAGGCCAGCGCCCTTTAGACCCAAGAATTTAATTGTAGTTTACTCATTAAGTTTATGTTGAAATATATTGAGTATCTCTCGTCTCCTCTCATATCAGCCCGACACATCTGACACGCCTACAATTGTTCACATAAAGTAACTAACACTGGCAATTAGAATTACGCACTTTAATTTGATACCCAACGCGGACCCGTTCAAAAACTTTTTATAAATCCTCTGGTGCGCGCCATATTCCATTTATTGTGTCGACACTTATCCTATAAGTAGTGGACGGGCAAGACGCTTCTAATGATACTTCATTTGTCAAATTATTAAAAGAAGTTTAGATGTTCTGGTGGAACAAATGAACATACATACACACATAAATACTGGCCAAACATATAACCCTTCTTTTGGATTTGTAGTGGGGTAAAGAGGAATGGTGCCCAAACTCACTCGTCTCTTGCTGCTCTCTGCAGCTTTTTATGCCCTGTGCCTCGGCGACCCTAACTGGCAATTGTCTCAGCTCCATAGTGATGGCGGACACTCGCAGCGAGGCGAGCGTGCACAAGTGCAGTCTATGCTTCATCACGCTCACATGTATAGTGGAGGAGCAGTTCGCCAACTCCATCATGCACGACCAGAACCTCACGTTTAAGGTAAGGGCAGTAGGGATTTCAAGTGCGTGCATTTAGACAGTGTCGCACCCGTACGGTACACCAATAGTGGTCATTTATCATGATCAAATACGGATATAAATAATACACATAAGTTTGCTTGCAAAGAGAATTTGAATGAAAAATCAGTAAAGTAAAGAAAAATTAAACACTATTCTTCATCACTCGAAGTGTCGGAGTCATTTCCATCTGTATTATACTAGCAGACTCAGTTGAGGGTGTACGGCGTATGCGGCTTCCTTTGAGTGAGCGTCGGCATTCTTTGACAAGAGCCGGCGCGATCAAAGGCGAATTGAAGAGACTTAAGCTTCATTGCTTTGCCAAAGTCCTGCAAACATAAAGTTATAAACAGTATTTTTGTCTTGACTTGCGTCATAGAAAAGTTACTATAGTACATTGTCGTAGAGGCTGGAAAGTGACCAATAGATGAACGAGTGAGTTTGAGGGCCGAGCGTAAGGCGAGGCCCTCTAAGAGTCGAGTTTTAACAACCACAGTGTGCTGTTGTTTCTCTTGGTAAATAAGGGTAGATTTCTAGCAAGCTCTGAGGTATTTTTAGGGTATTTTGAATAAGTAAATAATATAATTTGTGTATATGATATTTTTCTAGGTACAACTGTATAGGCTCCCAATGAGACACAGAAAGATAGCACCCGAAGAGCCCCTTTCACAGCCTTTGGCGTCTACTTTAATAGGTGAGTTAGTTATGCATTTAAACCTCAGTACTTTAGTGATTATTGACTAAACTTTGTTTATATGGCAATCTATGAAAATATACCGAGCAGTACATTTTAATAGGTTGCCATAGTATAAGTATTAATTTGATAACAATAATTATCATAGAATCAACAGATAAAAGTTACTTTTAATTGAATGGAGGAGAAAAATACCCTCGCGTCTTGGGTATTCTAGTGTGGGGCCAGGGACAATGTGCCTATATATAAATGTTTATGTTTCATCTACAGATCTACTGGTAGAGTTTATAATGTGTCACCTTCTCAAGAAGTTTCCCGGAGAGTTATATTCACTCTGTGTGGGAGTGTTGCTACGGCTACTCAGTTACCAGAAGAGGTATATCGCCATTGACTTATTTAATCTTAAACATAGGAAGAAAACGTAAAACGAAATTTGCTCTGAAATGTTAAAACTCTGGAGACAAACCTACTCACTTACAGATAATACTAATGATGCTGGCCGAAAGTTACACTTGATTTGCGTGCTTGCCGTTGCTATGTTTAAAAGATCCCTATTGTACTGCAGGTGTCGCGTGCGTTTGAATCGCGACTGGCGCTCTCTGTGGGCGGCGTTGATAGCGCTGCTCAAGTTCCTCGTCGCCAACGAGGGCGCGCTGCTGCGACGACACAACATCTTCGTGATGGCGCAACAGGTAATACATTCGTTCACTCATTCATTCATACCCTATACGTCACCACTGTCAATGTCGCATGGGATCGTCACGCTGCTGCGACGAGACAACATGTTCGTGATGGCGCAACAGGTAATACATTCGTTCACTCATTCATTCATCCCTATATGTCACCACTGTCAATGTCGCGTGGGATCGTCACGCTGCTGCGACGAGACAACATGTTCGTGATGGCGCATTAGGTAATACATTCGTTCACTCATTCATTCATTCCCTATACGCCACCACTGTCAATGTCGCGTGGGATCGTCACGCTGCTGCGAGTGATGGCGCAACAGGTAATACATTCGTTCACTCATTCATTCATTCCTTATGCGCCCCCACTGTCAATGTCGCGTGGCATCCTCACGCTGCTGCGACGACACAACATCTTCGTGATGGCGCAACAGGTAATACATTCGTTCACTCATTCATTCATTCCCTATACGTCACCACTGTCAATGTCGCGTGGGATCGTCACGCTGCTGCGACGACACAACATGAGATCGTGATGGCGCAACAGGTAATACATTCGTTCAATCATTCATTCATCCCTATATTTGATTGATTCTCGCTAAGCCGTTGCGAGCGGAAGTGTTTTTAACCATTGCCTTTTTAATTATTATTTTACAAGAAACTGATTAACCCACTTCATGTGTTTGTGCGTGCTCGTTGCAACTAGTGAAGTGAAATTGAGTGTCATGCATCTAAACGTGACTCTCAGGTGTAAATGAAAAAACACACAAATGTAAATGAAAAAAATACAACATTACAGAAATATTTCTTATGCGTTGTAGACACACCGAATAATATACAAATGATATGTAATAAGAAATTAAATTACAAATTATTCATTTCACTTCGATCAGTATGTCGACTAAATATTAAATTCAAATGATAAATAATATGACTATGAGTCAAGATGAGCGAAGGTAGCACGTTCAACCGGAGCCGTCTTACTACCCGCTTGCCGCCCCCGTCTACCTGTCAGGGCCCAAATCCCCAAGTCAGTGACAATACAATGCACATTGTGCTGAGAGTCGGACTACAAAATTGGATGACCTCGAATGAACATTGCCTTAAACGAAGTATGTACGACAGCTGACGATGGAAAACTTTACCGAGGATCACAGTTGTTGGAGAACCCACTTTCCTAACAGAGAGCGAGGTTTCAAATGTCTCTCTCTTCGAACACAATCTTGACGAAAAACTGCCGAATTTACCTCTAGAACGGATATGTCTCTCACAGTACGGACAAGTATCACAATCAGAATGATGGCGTTGTCCGGCGTTGAAGAACTTCAGCAAAATTTTGTCATGAAAAAAAAACTATGGCTATCTATGTCGGATTATGTACCTGTAAAAATTAACGCTACGTCATATCCGGTTGCCACCTACATACAACTATGGAGATGGGTATAAGTGGCATCTGGCTGGATTATGACGTAGTGTGGATTGGACTGATCTGCTATACCTGTATTATCATTGTTGCAAATAAAGAACCAAATAACCCGCCACGCAGTGTTGTTTTTGTATGACAAATGTCGGTGAAAGTCCTCATTTTGCTTTTTCTTGTTGTACTATTAACTCAGATTTCTCGCAAAGGATTTCTATGCCAAAAATGTTACATGTCCTTTGCTGGAAATGGACTCTACTTTAACCCCGTACAGTGCAGTGTATGTATCGAATCACCAATCATTTATGTATTGTTTTGTATAAATTACAAACTGGGTTCGTTTTTCATTAGTTTTTAGAGTTTTTGTCAATAAAACTTGATAGTGTCACTTGTATTTGATTTTATTTTTCCCAATGTACATCAATTATCCACATCATCCGAAATCTAACTTTTAATCAAAGAAGTTTCTTCTAAAATTAAAAAATACCCCTTTTGTAGATACAACTAATATCAAAAAAAATAAAAAATTAACTTACTTTTATAATAATGACTCTGCAAAAATTGGGGTCCATAATAGTGTACTATGAATTGAACAATAGCATTTAAATATACCTATCAATGTTGTGTTGTGTTGTTTCGTAGGAACATGAGGGACAGAGCTATATACACAGTCAGGTCATAAGTTCTGTCACACAATAAAAACTTGAATTTAGAACGCTGGCCACAAAAATGACGACCCGAATGGCCGAGTCGGCAGTGTCCCTGCCTACGAAGCCAAGGGTCCCGGGTTCGAGTCCCGATGGGGGCAAATATTTGTTGATGAAAACGGATGTTTGTACCCTAGTCATGGTTGTTTATCTATCTAAGTATAATATTTATCTATATAAGTATGTGTATCGTTGTCTAGTACCCAAGATACAGGGAATCCTAGTTTGGGGCTAGATCAATGTGTGTAAATAGTGTCCAAGGTATTATTATTTATTATTTATTATTTAAAAAAGTTTATTGAATTCGAATTTCGAATTTTTCATGAAAATAAAAATGTGTACTTTTTAGAATTTTCCTCATTTTTAAATATGGAGTGGACACTTAAAGAAGACCGTGTCGCAGTTATTGCGTTGCATCGTTGCGGTTACGCGCCAATTCAGATTTTCGACTTACTGAAAAATTTGAATATCAACAAAAGATTCGTTTATCGTACCATAAAACGATACAATGAAGACTCTAGTGTAGATGACAGGTCAAGAAGTGGTCGCCCTCGCTCTGTTATGACTCCAGCAGTGATAAAAGCTGTGAAGGCGCGAATTCAAAGAAATCCCATACGTAAGCAGAAACTGTTGGCCCTTCAGACGGGGTTAAGCAGGACCACGGTGAAAAGGGTGTTAAATGAAGACTTAGGGCTTAGGGCATATCGAAGAAAAACAGGACATGGTTTGGACGCTCTTTTAATGGACCTGAGACTGAAGAGATGCCGCGCTTTGTTGAAGCGGTACGCGGGAAAAAAGCATCGGGAAATTCTTTTTTCGGATGAAAAAATTTTCACCGTGGAAGAGAGCTACAACAAACAAAATGATAAGGTGTAGGCACACAGCAGTGAAGAAGCGAGCAACCGTATTCCGCGTGTCCAACGAGGTCATTTTCCATCCTCGCTCATGGTTTGGTTGGGAGTCTCTTATTGGGGCTTAACTGAGGTACATTTTTGTGAGAAAGGCGTAAAAACGAATGCAGTTGTGTATCAAAATACAGTCCTCAAGAACCTTGTGGAACCTGTTTCTCATACCATGTTTAATAACAGGCACTGGGTATTCCAACAAGATTCTGCGCCAGCTCATAGAGCGAAAAGCACACAAGACTGGCTGGCGGCGCGTGAAATCGACTTCATCCGGCACGAAGACTGGCCCTCCTCCAGTCCAGATTTGAGTCCGTTAGATTACAAGATATGGCAACACTTGGAGGAAAAGGCCTGCTCAAAGCCTCATCCTGATTTGGAGTCACTCAAGGCATCCTTGATTAAGGCAGCCGCCGATATTGACATGGACCTCGTTCGTGCTGCGATAGACGACTGGCCGCGCAGAATAAAGGCCTGTATTCAAAATCGCGGGGGTCATTTTGAATAAACTTTATTTCCATAAGAATCTATGTTTTATTAAGTTCATTTTGCTATATAAATGTTTACATAAATAATAAACATGTCTAAATTATTTCATATTGCACATGTGACAGAACTTATGACCTGACTATGTACATACATGGCGCCAAGCTCTGTCCCTCAATTTCCAAAGACACAACCCAAAGCAACATCGAGATTAAAAGCAGCCGTTGTTGTGTGAGATTGTCACGCTGCTACGACAACAGAACAGTTTTGTGATCGCGGAACATAGAGTTCGTTCATTTATTCATTCAATCGTTCACTTTATGTTGTCAGTGTCCAGTCCTAAAGCAACACTCACAATCTTACAATGTTTTCCTACCAATGTTGCCAGAATCAACGTGTAAAATTCTAGGTGACTTGAAGTTGTTGTTTCTTTTTTATTAAATGGGCCACTGGTATCTTGCGACTGGCGTTCAGGTACATTAAACTATTTTATTCCGAATGCTGCTAATTGCTCAATCATTGTCTGCAGGTGGTGAACATCTTCAACCTGTTCATCACATTCGGCGACACGTTCCTGCCCACACCCGCCTCCTACGACCAGTTGTATTACGAACTGATTCGTATGCACGCAGTCTTCGATAACCTCTTCTACATGGGTAAGTACCGGGTGTCCGGTGGCAGAATCGGGATTTAAATTTTGGATTTGTCCGTATCCGTTGAGCGGAGGAGCGTAGAGGAGGCCGCGTTGGCTTCGTCATTAGTGCGGGTTATTTAGTCGCGATGTCGCAGTGGACGGGTGAGCAACGTGCGTTCGCCATCGAAGCGTATTTCAAGGCCAATGATTCGTGTGTAATTGCTCGCCGAAGATTTTGTTCACGTTATAATATTCGACGGTTACGTGATGCCCCAAGTGAAGATTTGATTCGATCATGGGTGCGACGGTTCCGGGCAACAAGTTCGGCCGAAAACAACTCACGACCAGGGCCCAGCCGGACGTCGAGAACAAATGAAAACATTGAACTCGTCGCGTCCAGTTTGCGCGATAATCCGCGTCAGTCCGTGCGCAAGAGAGCGGCTGCCCTGGGGCTTCCAAAAACTATCGTGCACGAGATATTGAAGAAGGATCTTAGATTTCACCCTTTCAAGATTCAAATTGTGCAAGCGCTTAAGCCTAATGATAACAATATGCGTAAAAATTTCTGCGAGACAATGTTGGAGCGATTTCGCACGGTAAACACTATCTTTTGGAGTGATGAAGCCCATTTTCATTTAAATGGTAGTGTAAATAAGCAGAATTGCCGTTATTGGTCACCTAAAGGACGGAACCCACGCTTAAAACACCAACAACCACTTCACAGTCCTAAAGTGACGGTTTGGTGTGCATTATCAAGCAGTGGAATAATCGGACCCTATTTTTTTGAAAATCGTCAAGAGCAAGCAATTTCTGTGAACGGTGTTGCTTATCGGCGCATGCTGAACGATTACTTTTTTCCAATAATGAGAGAACATCCTGCCTTCACGTCACACACGTGGTTCCAGCAAGATGGCGCCACGCCTCACACTGCTAGAGAGAGCATGGCGTTACTTCGTGATTTCTTCCCGAACAAGCTGATAAGCCGTTTCGGTGACATCCACTGGCCACCCAGGTCACCGGATCTTACACCCATGGACTTTTTTCTATGGGGGTACCTTAAAAGTAAAGTCTATGAAACGAGCCCGGCGACTGTCTCAGCACTAAAAGAAAATATCGCTCGCGAGGTTCATGGCATCCCGGCGTCTTTTCTCCAGCGAGTGGCAAGGAATACTGAGGCCAGATTCCGCGAATGTGTCCGACGTGACGGTCGACATTTAGACGATATAATTTTTAAGAAATAAAACCCGCATTTGTCTGTTTTGTCATAGTTACTGATATAAATTTATATCTATTGTAGTTTTTTTTTAATTTCCATTTTAAATCCCGATTCTGCCACCGGACACCCTGTATCTGTTGTTAAGTGGATGTTGCGAGAACATCCTAGGGCCCAAGTCTCTTAACATGAATAGCAATAGTCTATCGATTGCTCCCACGGGCGAAAATGATTCAGTTTTGCTGTGGATACATTATATAACAAATAAGGGGGCAGCGTGGGGTGAGCAAAGGCCGCACGGCTGACGTTTTGTATAGTATGAATATCAGTATAAAGTTATATTGGAATCAAAACTGAAAATAAAACAGAACGAAAAATTGTAAGCAGGCAAATGTATGAGTAACTGATTATGGTTGGAGTTTGAAAATGGAAATTTCCCTCTTTTCCCTGGCTGAATCTCGCAACTGAATCTCGAAAAGGAAACTCCATTAACTCTACCAGTGCTTCGGAAAATACGCCCGTCAGAGAAGATAGCACCAAGAAATTCTATGGGGATGCCATTATTTTAATTTTCGACAAAAAATAATTATGACACAATGTACCATATAAAAAAATATCCTTATGACAATATTATTACTTTAACTAATTATTATTAACTCTGACTTTCTATTAAAATCAAATTTTATTGACATTTGTAATTTATTATTTGAATTGAATTTGATTATTGACTGATGTATATATTTTGTAAACTCCAAATGCAATTATACCGTAAATTAAATTGACATGTAATGAAAGTTATGAATAAAATATCGTATCTTACACTCAAAGTACACCGACACAGCTTGATTTTGCAAGTACATACTCTCACCATTTCACAATATTCCACATTTGTGTATCGAAATGTCATTGCGTGGCAAGCGCCATGCATGCGCTCGCGCATCTGAAGGCAGATAGATAAGCACTGACGAACTAAACTAAACAAACAAAGAAACAAAGATATCCCCGCACCCCTCACATCAACGCCTTCCCCTCACGTGATTTGCACTCACTCAGTCCATGTTACCGCCAAGGCAGAGGCTGTCTCTTTTTTCCATCCGGATGAAGAAAGTAAGCGTACCTAAGAATTTATACTTTCGTTTTGCGAAAAAGAAAATGAAATCAGGGTTTCATTTTGGCATAGATAAGCCGGCGGGTGCCAGGTGGCGGGGCGGCCACCCGTGTGAGCTTCTTTTCAGCGTGAGTAGAGTATAGGCAGGGGTCAGTTAACCAGGACGGTCGCGCCTAAGTTAGCTTAGCAATAAATAGACAGGGCAACAGAAATACTTTTTCTTCTTCAAAAATTTGACCTATATTTAAAGTCAGTGAAATCGACTGCTTATGATTCTGAACGAACAAGTTTCTCATTATGCTTTTAATCATTGACACGTTGTATCCACGTTGACATTAAAATGTCGGAAAATAAAATTATTTACAAAATAATTAAATAAATAAGAACAAACAAAAGTTGCTATGAACATAACTTATCAGAAACTAGACTGGACCAGTCCCCCTAAGCAGCACCCGTTCACGAGTATGACTTGTGCACCAGCCATCACCCCCCGCGCCATATTTGAGGGAGGGGAGCAACACGGAGCCGCCGCCACGTTTAGCCACACATATTTAATGAATATTTAAAATTAATTTACTGACCAAAATCTAAATCTAAAATAACTAATAACATGCTTAATTAAATATTATTTTTATTGTACCTTTATATGAATTTTAATCTGTACTTGACTAATTTGTAAAACTTTACTGATATAATAAAAATGCTCTTTGCTTCGGGCTGAGGACCGAGTAAAAAATTTGAAAAATAAGCTCCTTTGTGCTGGATGTAGGCTGCATAAAATCGCATTTTATGCACTAGTGCATAAAATGTTGTCATCAAGACTAAGACAATTAAGCTATTCAGCCTGACAGAACGAGGTGACTGCATTAAATAAAATTGTTATTTTAATACATTTATTTGCATTCTATATTGCATAGAAACTACATAAGAAACTAAAAACTAATAAATACAAGTATTAAAAACATAAAAAAATCAACGTAAGACTCGGCAGTATCGCGTACGACCTAAGCTAAAATGACAAGCAGAAAAAAAAATACAGTGGCGGGAAAGAGATGTCTTGATTTTGACTTTTATTTAGTAGTTTTTTACATTATCACTAATTATTTCCTTGTAATCGAAGTGAAAAGCAGAGTGTTTAATTCGGTCTTAAAACCCATTTAATCCTCACCTCAATTTACCAACCTCGCCTACGGCTAGGTTGGATACCATAAGTCTTGGGTAAAATGCCCTTGTTGTAGAATCTACTGTGTCTTGTCTCCACAGCCCTCCGCTACTCAACCGGCGACGGCGAGTTCAAATCCGACGCCCTCCGCCTTGCCAACTGTCTGGTGAACGTGCGAGCCATCATACAACACTTCTCGCCCAAGATCGACGCGTGGCTACTGGCGCAGCACCTGTCCACGCCCACTGAGGACCAGGTATGTATGACATGTTCCCATACGGACCGGCACAGGCCCAGTTGAGCCTCTTCTTTACTACCTCATTTACTCTTCATATATAGAGAAAGTAACTCATAGGTTTTTTATCCAGACAATATTTAGATTTTATCCCGCGTTTAGCAGTTTAAGTTCTTGCAAATCACGAAGTCGACTAGGCTTTTCTTGAGGTTCGTATCTGTATAAGCGCTCTCGCTCTCGCACGCTCGCGGCTGGTCGCTCCGTCAGACACCTACTCTACCCACACGCGGCTGGTCGCTCCGTCAGACACGCATACTACCTACACAAGTATAGCTTCGTGAATACGGTATTTGACTGCTAGTCAAAATAGATACTTTTTAGAAACTGTCAAAACGGTAATTTTGTTCACGAGTTCTATGAAATACTAGCATGTGACGTCATAGTCAAATGCTGTCTTTTTAACACAAGTTTGAGTTTATAAAATACAACCGTTGTAAATATAAAATTCTGAAATTCTCAAACGTTTTTGTTGAAATAGGTTCAGCTAGACACACGTTTCTAGATTTATTGGACAGGTTGTCAAATACCGTGTTGCAAGAACTATGCCACGAATGACGTATGTACTTTTTATAAGATAAACCATTCCCAGTATAAATAATTGTACATAAGAGGAGCAATGCGTTACCTCGCTGTATCGCAATGCGTTGAGCGAGGTAGGTGCCAGCTCTGCGGGTCCCTGACGCTTCGACGAACTGCTTAAAGATGTATTTGAGGACTGTCTAGCGTCAGGAACACACGGCCCGGGGATACGCGTCGCCGAAATCCTCTTTTGCTGCTACCACAGCACCTGCTGTGATCAGGTGCCAGCGTATCAAGGCAGGTCGCGTCCCACACCAGCGACCTCCCGCTCTGCCAGGGAATTAGCGTCAATCCGTCTAGCCTCTTGCCATCGTCGCGTGCCAGCCCACTGTGTTCAAGGATTGTTGGCACGCCACAGCTGGCAAGGGCCCGGCGGGTGATGTCATTAAGTCTGGCATGGCGGGACCGCCGGGCGCTGCGTTGGCAGTAGAGACCGTGATGTCCTAGTTGGTCCACCCTAGCACCGCAGCGGCAGCGATGAGTGTCGTTTGTTCTCTCGCCGAGTCGAAGGCAGACGGCGAGGGTAAGGGTGGTACGGTCAAGTGTCCTGGCTCCTTCTCCCCAGTTGCTAGGAGACCAGCACGCTTTGCTGAACCACTAGATGTCTTCACCAGATCATTTCTTGCCTTGCCATATTTTCCGTTACCAGGTTCGAATCCCGGTAAGGGCAAATATTTGTGCATGAATATTTGTTTCTTAGTCTTGGGTGTTTTCTTTATCTCTATAAAGTATATCGTCTTCTAGTACCCATAACACAAGCCTTATTGAGCCCAGGCATTCCTGCCCTAATCGGCCAGACGTGTGACCTACATCACCGAGTGATTGGTTTGTGATTTTGCCATAGAGGTCACGCGTGCTATTTTCCGAAGGCAAGAAGCCGGGAGCGCTACATCGGAGAATTTCCGAATCCCCAGGCAACCGTGTTGACTGACCATTGTCCCTGAAGATTTATTTAGAATTTTGATGAAACATTGCCACTTTTAGTTGTAGATAGATGGTGTATGCTCTTTAATTTAATTTGGGATAGCAGGGCGCCTCACGGAAGCATTGAAGGCGATTTTCACGCCTAGCTTCAGCAGCACGTCCCCTTCTCTTTTATTATTAGCAGGGAAGGTGCGGGTCGCGCGCTCGGTGGCCTTGCAGCCTCCCCTGCTACCGAAACTCAGCTGTACCAGTTGGATGGTAGTGCCAAGATCTTGCAGGATGTTTTTGCAGCAGATCTTTGACACTACGTGGCTGGCTGATGGTATTGCCTACAGCGGACGAGTCTGGTACAACCCCCCCCCCCCCCTCTTTATGAGGACACTCAGATTAGCACCATGGAGCACATCTGTTAAGCCATTGAGTACCTTTTCAGAGAATACGAGGCTCGCCAGCGCGGTGATATCTTGACCTTAGCCGTGACTTTTCGCCTTTCAGATCCTAGAAGTGGTACGCAAGAACTACGACAGCCTCATCCTTCGTCTCCAGGAAGGCTTAGAGGCGTACACGTGCTATTCCTGGCGGGACCACAAGCTGCTGCTGGCGAGGCTCAGAGCCTGCGCCTGCCAGGCCGCTAGGAGACAGCAGGACGCTAGGGAACTGCACCAGCATACTACTAAGCTGCTGCATCATTACACTGCTCTTGAGTGAATGACTGCAGCTATTGCATAAGCTTTAACGCATTGGATGCCCACTAGGAATGTGCTACATTACTCTGTGCCCCTATAATTGTATCACTCAGCGCCAATAACGTAATGATGCGTCTCGAAAAATTATAGTACACTGAGAACAATTGCCTGAGATCGTAGACAAGATGCAATCGCTAACATCACATGTATACGATTTGATATTTCGAAACGAAAAGTCGCACGTACAGAAAAAACAAACGCAAAGGTACATCGTGTGGCACTCAGGACATCCACGGCATCTTTGTATGACACACGTATGTGCGCCCGGGGCACTCAATGAAACTGTAACAAACGCACAGCCGCGTTTTGTGCACTGAACGTCCGAAAGATGTCGTGCGCGCATCTAAGTGACATGACAGAAACAGGTGGTCGTTTTTACAAAAAGGCATAAAATAACGCGCTCTTTTAAAATAATGAAAGACCCTGTTATTGATAATTTAAAAAGACGGGCTATTAATAGCCGTCATCTTAAATTGTCATTATCAATAGCGAGGAACCAGTTCGCGCGCGAAGTTGTCATTTCAGATTTCCCGATACGTTGCCGCTCCGCTGTTGCTGGAGTCGCGTGTGATATGTCGTGAGCGCGTGTGGCCCGGCCGGCGCGGCGAGTAATACTTGGCAGCTACGCGCCGGAGTCCATGTGGCCTTGTTTGTTTGGTTTTTGTTTTAGTGCATCGCTTATTCCTATTGCGAAATTTAATTACGGTATTTGCGTGGCGCGCGTCCGCAATTCCCATACCAACGTGTATCCCAAGTAGCACAAAGGTTCTGTGTAACAGCATTTTTACAATACACATTGGACACATTATATGCGCAAATATTGCTGTTATACAGAAATTTTTAGCAGCTAATGTTGATAAAACTCTAATTTGGGCATTAATTACGTGACACATTGCTGAATAATTGAATTACAACAGCATTATATTAACATTAATAAAGGTATCAGCTACTCGCAAGTGCTGAACATTGCCTGAATAACAAGGCACATGGTACTTATTACAGTTAATATGCAGCCATTCTCACTTTAGCCTGATGATATGAACAGGTAAACGACATCAATTAACGTCAACAATTAAAATTTATTAAAAATAGATAAAATGAATCTATCGTAAAATGTACAATATAAAATAAATGGCAATTTTTTTGACAAAATGCCCTCGCACCTCACTTGTCACTCACAATCACGAGAATGTCCGGTCCATGCTGTACTCATAGTCGAACTCAGCGAAGAACGTCTCAAACGGCGACAGGGAATCTTCCGCAAACTCCGACGGACTGCTCCAGTTATGTCGAGAACTGAGACAAGTCCGACGACCCTATCGGCGACGGCCATCGCTCCGGCTCCTCCGATCCTCGTAAAAATCCAGATAGCGTCGTGATATACTTCATGGCAAGACGTAAAGTTGTGATTTTCATCAACTTTTCGCACGGAATATGCGCTCCTTGGATAGCGGCAGGTACGGCTCTTCGTAGCGTTTCGAACGCGCGAACTCATTCGCAAAATTGAAATAAGTGTGGACATTTTAAATGCATTATCGAAGCCAAAAGTAAATTATCAGTGAAATTTTGGCATGCAGTAGCTCATTTTTTATTTTAACTCAGTACGAGAGCGTTGAAGTGTGCAATAAGTGATATTGTGAGTGCAAATGAAGATGTTCTAATTGCCATTTTGTGGATGAGTAATAAAGTTCATAAATTAAGTAAAACTGGGTTATTTGAATAATATGTTAAATTTTATCGGGAATGTAACTTTATTGTGAAATACTATACATATTTAGGTAAAATTTTTCACGCGCTCTCATAATAATAATACGCAAAAAAAGTTTAAAATAAAATAGGCTATTTGAAAGTAATATTCTTTTACATATAAATTTTACAACTAATATGTATAAACATATTTATTTATTTTTGATCTAATTCGCTTCAAGCCAAAGCGATATTTTTACAATAATACGCGTCACGTAGGTACTTAAAAATAGTGGATAAAGGAGTTTTCAGTGTTAACTTTAATTTAATGCTAAATGCTTTATAAATGTCCACGCGTAGCTTATAAAGGTAAATTATAATTAAACCAGCAGCCGATATAAATTTCATTATTCAGCCCAGGTCTAAATAGACGGGTACGAGTGTACAGATCTAAAGCAGTGCGCTGTGTAAATGCATAAAAGGTCACACTTGGTACAATTTTGGCCTATATTCATGCTGATATACGAGTATACTCTATCAGCTGAGTAATGGCGTAAAAGTGCACGTTTAAGCAGCAAAGAGTTATATCTTTTAATTTAATTATATCTTTGTTAATGGACTTCACATCGCTACTATTTGCGTTACAGGGGTTCATACGTTCTCTCTTAAAATACAAGTGTTTTAAAGGTGTATATACATGTGAACCATTATTCAGAAAACTGCACTATTTTGTCCACAAAATGCGCTTTTGCAGCTGCTAGGGTGCAAAGCTACTAAACGCTGAATAACTGTAAATCTGTGGCGTCTGTGTATCGCTTAAGGCGATACCTCGTCCGTGCAAAGGTCCCCGTTACTCTATTCGGAAAGACCCGCAGTGTGAGAAAGATGGAATCGGGAAAAAATTAAAAAACCTAGCCCTAAACCACAGAAAAATTGTTCAAAAATAAATTACGCTATTTTGTTAAAAAGTTTTTTAAGGAGATTTTGCGATTATATAATATCTACATTTTGAACGAGTTTCACAATGAAATTAGTTAGGGATTTCAGAATTACAGGAAAAAATAAAACAATTTAGAGGTTTTTTGTATCGAGAATTCTATCGAGAAAACTTCATCGAATCGGGTTTTCCTTTAGTGAAAATCTTAATCAAATACTCAATAAACGTTAACCTAAAAATCAAATCTGTAAATGACTTCATGTTGGAGTAAATGGATTCGAAACACCCCTTTTTTTTCGTATCACCTTAATATAATCGCAACACAGAAATTTATTATTAAGCATTATATTGAGTCTCGTTATTTCCTATGCAACTATTGCAGTCCGAGTGAACACTCATAAGTCGTTAAAAGTGCTTAAACAACCGATGTGGATCTTGTGTGGATTATATAATGCAGCTTCGTGCTACTTGGGTGTATTCCTTTTTTCGCGTAAAAGAGTGGTCATGCGTGAAAGACTATTTTAGATCTCTTCAAGGGAGAGATTACATGGGTAGACATTGTACATAGGTAGATAGTGTAAAGTGTATAAGTATTTAGTGTAGTGCAGTGATTTGTAAATAAACTTTTTTCAAAATGCCAAAATTGAGAGCATCAGTTTCTGCAATGTGGAACTATTATGATAAAATTGATGTTGACAAAAAAGTGATTTGTAAAAATTCTACATCTTATAAATCTACCATGACAAATTTAAAAAAATCACTTGAGTAAGAAACGCAAACGGAAGTTTATTTGATCGTTACTAACAACAATAGCTTCCAGCAATGTCATACATAATAGCAACATACTTTAAAAGCTACAGCGTTCGAATTTTAATTTTCATCCCCAATATCGTATAATCGAAAAGCCGGTTATTTGCATTTTTTTAAAGAGCCCTTGTTCTCACCTCTGGTCATGCCACGATCCTATACTTCCACGTCCATAGATTACTTGACATTTCAAATGCCACGTTACATAGATGGACGCCCGGCGTTCGACATTCCTTAGATGTTTTATACAGGGTGGCCCGGGAAATCGTGGATCAAACGAAACCAGGAGGTAGAGGGGTTCATTATGAACATAAAATTCCTCTACGGTATGGCCTTTATCAGACACCATATAAAGTTATGGCGATTTTGAGTTTTTTTTTAAAAAAACGGTCTCTTTAGGTAACTTAATGAAAAAAAAAAAGTTACTTAATTTGATAGTTTTTTTGTGTGTTTTTCGTGGCTAGGATAAAAATAAATTCAAATGGAGTTTTTTTTACAACTGTAGGTGCATAAACTTGTAAGTAATGGCTTCATAACGAAAAAAAAAAACCTTCACGAAAAATGTATTCAAACTTTGAAGTCGCACTGTTTAAAAAAAATGTACTACTAAAAGTTTACCTTTTACTAAAAAAATATGCCTGTTTAATCTACTTTCTAACGAGGTACAACACATGGTCATTAGTAGTTAAGTTATTTTACAAAATAGGTTTTTAGGTGCAAAGTCTACCTTAGAGTAAAATGCACATTCAACGAAAAATCACCATTGTACAATTCTAAATTTTCTTACTACAATTCTAAACCTACTTAAAGTGCTTGATAGTAATAAACTATGTTATGTATTGAAATTATGTCCTTCTTACACTTGCCATGGGAGTGAAAAAGAACAAAAGCTTCACATACGATAGACAAACTTGTTAGGGCGCCTCTCTACCTGACCCTAACATGCCTGGCTGTCTTTGTGTTTACCAATGACATCCCGAATACTTACCTAGTAAATAAAGAAAAGACAAAACTTTAAATTTCAAGTTTTATTTTTATTTTAAAACCTATTTTACATAAATTGCTCGAAATGCTCCCTCTAGCTACTATGCACATACGACATCTCCTCAGGAAATTGTTTCTTAACCTACGAAAAGCACCACCATTACGTTTTATTTGCGCAATTGCTTCCGCGATTCTAATTCTCAGCTCCCGTTCAGTTCCAATTTCTTTTTCATACACCACCTCCTTTAAATGGCCCCACAAAAAGAAATCGATCGGATTTAAGGAGATCTTGGAGGCCATTCAATTGTTCCACGCCGACCAATCCAACGCCCTGGATACTCTTCGTTCAGATGGGCTCGCACATCTCGAGCATAATGGGCTGGAGCTCCGTCATGTTGCAGCCACATGTTTTCCATGACACCCTCTGACACTTCGGCTTGCCGCAATAGTTCATGAAGATCATTTTGCAGGAAATTAAGGTATCTTTCGCCGTTTAATCTAGGCGGCAGTTCATGTGTTATTAATTGTCCTCTGATGATTCCGGCCCACATATTAATGGAGAACTGGTGTTGAAAACGGTCATTTCTAACAATATGCGGATTAATTCTGGAGTAATAGTGCAGGTTATGAATATTAAATACCCCAATTCGTCTAAAACTGGACTCATCAGACCACATAATTTTTCTAAAAAACTCGGGATCTTCACGGTTACGCTGCAGCATCTCTCGGCAAAATTGCACCCTTTTTTCAAACTCTCCCGGGATTAAATCTTGAACACGCTTTATGTGATATGGGCGCAATTTATTTTTCTTTAATATTCGTTGCACTCTTGACCTAGGTATGCCTATTGCTCGAGATATGCGCCGCTGGCTAGTCGATCTGTCTCTTTGAATTTCAGCAAGAACTTGATTTCGTTCTCGAACGTTTTCAACAACTTGTTGCCCGCGACCGTCTCTCCCACCGTGTTGACCGGGCAAGCGTCCGTTCGTGTATGAATCACAGAGCAATATAAGTAGTAATATGAAATAGAGTGCCCTCTCCCGGGACTTTTATGCATGACAAGGTTGAAGCGCCATCTCGTTTTTAAAGTAAAAACGATTTTATATATCCATACGTATAGATAGGTATGTATCCATATCTCGTTACCTACCTAGGTATTTTCCAGTACTACGCGACCATTACAATTAGGCGCACCTTGCAGTACGTATAGTACTGCAAGGTGCGCCTAATTGTAATGGTCGCGTAGTATAGTTATTTTGTGTTATTTTGTTGCACAATTAACATAATAATCACATTGTTGCAACCAAAAACAACACAAGCAAGAAGTGGAAGCCATCTTGTGTGTGACTTGTGATTATTTTCAAGTGTCAGGATATTGTTGCCAGCAAAAATAATAAAGTGTATTTTGGGGTTACCATATGAAAAAATATATACTGCCTTTTGCCCAAACCACGATTTTAAACCACCTCGGCCCCCCTGGAAATATTTATTGTTCATAATTATATGTAAATAAATATATCCGCGCTTCTTTACAACACCACAATCTTAAAATAATTATTTAAATTTGTGTACAGAGGCATCTGTTGACTAGAGAAAGAAACTGTCTATTACTTTAACTAACAGATGGCGCCTCTTTCTTTTTATATTTCCCTTTCTGAAGGACTGTCCCCCCTCTGGTATGAATTGTGTACCCGGATAAATACTTGGTAGTCAGGAAAGCGATCTCGATTCGGGTAACGTTCACGATATGCTCTAGCGGCGGCCCGAGCGTTTCCATCGCAGAAACCGTAGAGGTAATGCATTTCTGCATACTCTCTCTGACTGTATTCAACCCTTGCTGCAGCAGCCATCCTAATTTCACTACACAATCACGAAGTCTGTTGAGCAGGCGTGGGTCACAGTTAGTTAGGCAAGAAATCACAAAGTCCATAAAGCAGGCGTAGGTCACAGTTAGGCAGAAATCACAAGTCCGTTAATCAGGCGTAGGTCACAGTTAGGCAAGAAATCAGAAAGTCCGTAGAGCAGGCGTAGGTCACAAAATCAGGTAAGACGCGTCCAATGTAATGTGCAAATAGTGAGTCACTAAAGAAAGAAATGGGAAGCTAGTAAGATAGGGGCGCGGGGCGGGGGGCCGCCGTGGCGATGGGTAAACAAGCCATGTCAGGTAGAGAGGTGCCCAAACCAGTTTATCCATTATTTGTGATTCTTTTGTCCTTTTTTCACTTACTGCAAAAGAGAGAAAGATAAAATCTATGGGCTTTGTACGAGCAAAAATAGATTTTTCGTTAAATGTAAATTTAACTATAAGGCAGACTTTGCACCTAAAAACAACTTTTGCAAAATAACTAAGCTTCTAATGGCCATGTGTTGTACCTCGTTAGAAAGTAGATTAAACAGGCATATTTTAGTAAAAGGTAAACTTTTAGTAGTACATTTTTTTTAACAGTGCGACTTCAAAGTATGAATAGATTTTTCGTGAAGGTTTTTTTTTTCGTTATGAAGCCATTACTTACAAGTTTATGCACCTACAGTTGTATAAAAAACTCCATTTGAATTTATTTTTATCCTAGCCACGAAAAACACAAAAAAAACTATCAAATTAAGTAACTTTTTTTTTTCATTAAGTTACCTAAAGACCTTTTTTTTAAAAAAAACTCAAAATCGCCATAACTTTATATGGTGTCTGATAAAGGCCATACCGTAGAGGAATTTTATGTTCATAATGAACCCCTCTACCTCCTGGTTTCGTTTGATCCACGATTTCCCGGGCCACCCTGTATAGAACGTGAATCGAGTTACCTGCTAGATTTCTGTCTTTATGCCCTTATTTTACTACGTTCGAGCACAATATGGATCGAGAAAACAACTGGATTTGTGGTAGTAAAGAGATTACAAAAGGTTCCCACGATGGACGGATTTTAATGCGGTTTTCTGTATGGTTTGCGATGGTTCTTAGCTAGGTTTTAATGAAATCGGTTCAGTGGCTCAAAAGTTATCACGGAGCTTAACAAGGAAACAAGTCAGTTAAATTTAAGACTATTCATTTATTGTGTGTGGTGTAGGAGTGTTATTATTTATTTATTTATAGTTCTGTTATTGGTAACGTGCGAGCTATAAATTAAAATTAAATCAGTGTAGTACACTAGTGATTGTCCACCATATAGCTACTAACCACATACACCACATAGCTTTACCTTTTTAGGGTTCCGTACCCGAAAAGAGCCAAACGGGACCCTATTACTAAGCCTCCGCTGTCCGTCTGTCCGGCTCTATCGGATCAACCGAAATCGGTAGATAGCTGAAATTTTCACAGAATGTGCATTTCTGTTACCGCAACAGCAACAAATAATGAACTATACGCAATTTTGAAAATTAAAGGGGTGTCCCCATACAAGCGACTGTTTTTTTAAATCACTGCCCCTGCGAATACCTCATATAACATGATTCAATATCACCATAAATTTCGCTGCTCTTAATAACTTTGAGATGGCTCAGTCGGTTTCGCTATCTTGAAGTTCTGGGTTCGATTCCCAGAGAACACATATTTTTTCTTTTTGTTTTGGTTTTATTATTTAGGATTTAGTAATTTTTTTCTTGTGTCCATGGTACGGAACCCTTCGTGTGCTAGTCCGCCCCGCACTTGACCGATTTTTTTGTTTATGCTGTATAATTATTGTCTTTAAAATGCAGCCTTATATTATAATGCGTAATAATTTATATTAAATAATTATTAGTGTTTATTCAATTTCGGCTAAAGGATTTATGCCAACCAATATTACTACATTTCATATGGCTTATGTTTAAACGATTACCAAAAACGCACCTATTTTACTACCAATAAATTCGAAATGACTGCCAGAATGGATAAATGTCCACCAAATTGTGATTGGGATAAATTATCACCAAACTTCTTTTTATGTTTCGTGTACTTAAGTTTATGTTTTAAGTATTTTTTGTTATTCTTACATGTTCAGCCTAACACTAAGGATAACGGGGGCTTCGACACGAAGGATAAAGTTTTGATTTGATTTTGATTTGATTTGATTTTATTCGCTTCGCTCACCCCCTTTACCCTTCACCTAAGCTACCGCAGTATTTTGCCCTGATATTTTTTGCAACTTTTGGTGTTCATTTATCCATTTTGGGTAGGAAAAAATATTTTGGTGATCATTATATTTGTTGCCATTTCATATTATGCAATCCAACAGTGAACCATTTAAAAATCACTTTATCTAAAAAGGGATATTACAATATTCAAAATTACATAAATGAATTGAGTGCATAGTGTTTATCTAACTCAACACAAAACACGCTTAATAATTTTGTTATTATTTATTCCTACATATTATTAAATTTAGCTAAACAAAAGCGATATTTAAAAGAGATATAAAAAACAAACTGTGGCAGGTTCTTCACCCTTGTGCTCCTACTGAGATGTAGAGAAGCAGAGGCGGCTCATCTTAAAGATCGCTGGTGCAGTGCACTCCCACTAAAATTACTTTACATAATATTAGGTCCTTACATGAAATTGGCGTTTTGTATGGAGAAATTGAAGTTAACTCAATTTTCAGAACAAACATTTTTGTATTTTTTTTAGGAATGACAGATCCCAATTTTATAAACTTGTGTGTATGAATGAGACAACATTTAGCTAACAGAAAATTTTATATAATTTTTGAAAAGTGTCAGCTGTAAAAAAATATTACGAATATTATCATGAAAATGGATGACATTTAGGGGGCACTGATTTTGAAGTTAAAATTTTAGTTATCAAACTGGAAATTAAAAGAAAATTTAATAAGTAAATGTAAAATATTGAAATTAATTTTAAAACAATAAAATAACTGGAAATAGCTATTGAACTACTCGAATTATGAACTCCTGAATCTGGAAGAAAAATTCGCCAATTTCATAAGTAAGCACCCAGTATATATTTCATTATAACCCTAGTAACAGTCTACTAGAAACTTGCCTACGCGTACAAAGTTGAATCATATTTGGTGTCAAGTTGTAACTAGTGGAGTAGAGCGATTGTACTCTTATGAAACAAATATTAGTACAGTGCTTAATATTGGATTCAATGAGTGATTTTGAAGTTAAAATTTTAGTTATCAAACTGGAAATTAAAAGAAAATTTAATAAGTAAATGTAAAATATTGAAATTAATTTTAAAACAATAAAATAACTGGAAATAGCTATTGAACTACTCGAATTATGAACTCCTGAATCTGGAAGAAAAATTCGCCAATTTCATAAGTAAGCACCCAGTATATATTTCATTATAACCCTAGTAACAGTCTACTAGAAACTTGCCTACGCGTACAAAGTTGAATCATATTTGGTGTCAAGTTGTAACTAGTGGAGTAGAGCGATTGTACTCTTATGAAACAAATATTAGTACAGTGCTTAATATTGGATTCAATGAGTGCGAAAGAGAAAAATCGAAAGTTCGGCGCGTGAAACAAAGATGTCGTATGATACATAAACTAGAATAGGAGCGCCGCCCGCGCTACATTGCCAGATAGCGCGGCGCATTTGCAAAGAAATGCGTAGTTGCCGGACAAACAAACGTGTCGCGACCGTCCGGAACTTCGGTGCATCTCGTAATTTTTCTTCTAAAAAGTATTCTGAACAATATTTCAAAACACTGTGGTTATGTGGATGTGAAGACAACAATAAATTATTTTGTTTCCCGAGTCGTTTGGAGCTGGTGCCCGGCGGTGGCGGTGAATCTGTTTTTCGACGTTAAATAAAGGGATACTATGGCGCAAGACCGCCTCAATGCATATCATGCATATATATATATATATTTTTAGCGAACACCCATAAAAAAATGGCACGAGCCGCCTCTGTAGAGAAGAGGCTGTTTTCCGAACATATGTTAATACATACAGAAAATTGATAATTTTGAATATGCAAATTTGTAACTCTAAGGATATAGAGGGGTGAGCTGTGGACAATAACTGTGTTTGAAAGATTACATAATGATCCATTAAAAACAATTATGGTATAGTCTTCACATAATCAGTTATCAGCTATTTGTATTGCCCTTCATTACTGAGAAATAAAGAACCATCACACGTTAACACGACAATTTAATTAAAAGTTGTGTGTCGCTACCAAAGTATTGTGATAAAAAGGGACGGTAGAATTCATCAAGGTTGTTATAATTTTACTAGAGTATTTTTTGTAGGAAAATAAATATTTATATTATTTTAACCTTTTGACCGCCCGCACTGGCCGACCATTGAAAGTCGTGCCACTGGCACCATGGCGGCTTTAGCCGCAACAATTTTTTATATTAAAAGAGACCTTATGAATTAAGTTGTATTTTGCACAGCGTAGTAAACATCCATGTTTGGCGTGCGAGTGACACATTTTGTAGTTACGCAGTATAGCCGATGTATAATCCGTTTTATAAATTCCATTGTAATTTAATTTATCTTTAATGAAATTGGAAGACATTTTTGATAGGGTAGGTATGTATTTTCTATGATTTTAATAATAATTTAATTATTTATATTCATGTTTTCCTCTAAGACTGAAGTGGTAAATATAGTTATGTTATGATTTTATACAGCAGCCGGCGGAAAATAATGCACATCGGGCTTGAATTCGGCTAGTTGCGGCTTTGTAGAGCTTCTTCTATGTCAACCACGTGGTTTTGACGTTATCTCTTTGCGGCCTGTTGTACATTGTTCCCCTTGAGATGATGTAACTTTTTTATTATAGTGGATTATGCTAAGAACATATTTCTACGTATCAGGTTACCATTTAGTATCAATTTACTCAAGTTTTTTGATTGACGATGCATGATTTTTAAATGTATGTATTGCTAAATGTTTAATAAAGATTTATTATACCGTGTGTAACTATATGCAGAATAATTTAATATATTAAATAATTATTGTTTGTTATCAAATAAAGTAGTTATTTTAAATAAATCATGGTTTATGTTCATAACAAAACTTATTTAAGAAATCAAGTAGGTAAAATACTACTTATTCGATTCGTAAAATAAATAAGCAAATGAAGACAGCAAATTGTAACCATATTATATATTTGTCTCTTTAAATCATTTAAGTGGCTAGAAACAAAGGGTACAAATACGCAATATTTAATGATATATAGTTACTTACAGATACGACTAGAGAATGAATTCACAAATCGACTAGGAATGATTAGAACAACTATAACATTAATACTCATGGTTTAATAGTACTTGCAAGAGGTGACAAAGCAAGCACTTGATTCATTAAAATCTTTGGTTTAATATAGTATAACATAGTAACTGAGGTATAACAGATGCTTTAGGGCATCAAAATAATTTACAGCTTACACCAGCTATAAATCAGAAATAAGAAGACTGGATTTGCAGTTCACAACTCCGTCAACCATAAAATCACGATCAGTCTGATCAAATAGGTTTTTTCACTAATTTGGGCTCGATCAGATCAATTCGTCCATTTCGTTTGGTATGCTTCAAATGCTAGTTAAACAATAACCTCTCCTTATATGTTCTGGTGTCCGGAAATGTGACTGTCAAAAACTATACCGTTTTCGTTAATCGCTTGTAAATTTTCATTCAGCAGTTTTCAGTTCAGCTAGTGCCTCTCTCACCAGTTCCTCTAACTCCAACGGTAAAACAGTTTTACCAAGTTTGCCGTTATCACAATACTGGCTACCATAACCGTTGTTACCGGTATATAATTCTTTATTTCGATAATCGTTTTCGGAACCGTCGCTGTTGTTACAACTGTTTTTGAGGTCATCTAAGTTCTTCGTGTTAACATCATCCGTTTCGGAATTAGGACTATCGTTGACTCTTTGACGATCCTCAGAGTCACTGAGTGTGTCTGGTAGGAATTCTTCCAGTAACATTTGCGATGGGAATATAGGAATGTACTTCTGGCCGTTGCACCAACTTTCTAGTGTTTTTTCGAGCTCGGTGATGCGGTTTGCTAGTATCCTGCGGAAATCATGTTGGGAAATTAGTAAGTAGACGGAAGCGAGGGTTCTCTAGCAAAAGATGAGTAAAGGAAACGTTAACAATGCATGTGCTCGAAAAGAGCGTTTTCCAGCATCCAAATCGTGTGGAAGTGCCACTTTATCGCACTAGTGCTTTTTACTTTTCCATATTTTTTTTAACGCTTAAATCGTCAGATATATTGAAATGTACACTAGTTACTAGTACATCTAGTTAACTCCCCATATAAGAAAGCATAAGTCTGACGCGAGTGAATCTCGAAAAAATCCCATTTGTATGTACTTATTTTTCATTGCCCCATCCGCGCGGGTCTGGTGGCTTTATAATCATGGTTTAAGGTACCTCTCATATCTTGACCACTCACGAGTTACTCACGAGATTCCCTCTCGGCCTGTCCTACTAAAATGAATAAGTGTACGTACTGGTTAGTCTTCCTCTGGTGCTGCAGTGCTATGGACTTGTCGTTCAACGCCTCGAAGAGTCCCAGACAGAGGGACTTGAGTTCCGCCGCCGAGGACCTCTGCAGGCCCGCGCGGCTTGCGTCGAGGTAGTCTCGCACTGCAAGGAGATAGGGGCACGGTGTACGAGACGCTCCTGTCCATACAATCTTTTCTGTAAATTGCGTGTCTTCACAGACAGCTTTACCTGAACTGAACACAGGCGGGTGGTTGTTCCTCTATTGTGAGTACGGGTGCTTTCCGGCAACGGGCAACCTTAGTTAAGTTAGTTAGTTAGGCTGCCCGTACCAATCGGTACCGACAAAATCTGTCTCTTTAGGAAAGCACCCGTACTCACAATAGAGGAACGACCACCCGCCTGTGTTCAGCGTTCGTCCCATCTCATCATCTATCTATCTTGGGACTATCCGTAGTCTACTAGTCATAAGGTCTGTCCTCAGACCATACATAGAAGAAGAGGCCGCAAACATCCCCAATATGTCTTAGAAGTCGTTGAATAACTAAGCGTTCCATAGCGCATGACACGCGAAGTAGGTGCATTTACCGCCTCTACCATGCCCATAGTTATTTCGTGAAATCATGTGTATTTCATAGAATATTATCTACAATTCTAAACGCCGTCATCATCATCATCATATTCAGCCCACATCGACCCACTGCTGGGCATAGGCCTCTTCTCTAAAGCGCCAATCTCCCCGGTCCTGGTCGGACCATCGGGCTGGTGGTCTGCCCACTGGCCTTGTCGCTCCTCGTGGTGACCACTCTGTGACTACTTCGGTCCACCGTCCGTCTTCCCGTCTAGCCAAGTGTCCCGCCCATCTCCACTTCAATCTCGTCATCCGTTTGCCTACATCTGCGACCTTCGTTTTCCGTCGAATTTCGACGTTTGGCACACGGTCAACGAGAGAGATACCCAACATGGAGCGCTCCATCGCTCTTTGTGCTACTTTTATAATATGCACATTATGCTTTGTGAGCGTCCATGTTTCGGCTCCATAGGTGATGGTGGATGGGCAAGACACATTGGTTATACACCTTGGTCTTCAGGCATTGTGGGAGTGAGGATTTGAAGACATCACTTATTTTCCCGAAAGCAGCCCACCCTAATCCGACGCGTCTGTCAATCTCCTTCACCTGTGCATCTCGGTCAAAGGATAAACGTTGTCCAAGATAGACGTAATCGCTGACCACCTGTACGGTGTCATTGCCAACAATTATGGCCGGCACATTTAGTGGGCGACTCGTCACGATCTTGGTCTTGGACATGTTCATCCTGAGACCGACTTTTAGGGAAGCTTCGTGCAATTCTGCGAGCATATGTTGGAGATCTGAGACGCATTCGGCAACGACAATGAGGTCATCCGCAAACCTGAGCTGCGACGTGCGTCCCGTCATATTTCTTCGCAATTCATATCCTTTCATATGGTAAATAAGAGTTAATAGCAGTTTTAATCTTTTCTAGGTAGTCTTAGAACCCTTCTCAGAAATGTAACTTTAGTACAGTCGTCAAATGCATAAGTATAACAATATGTATTAAATTTTGCAATCTGGGGCTGATACACGGCTTGCAGCAAGCTTCCAGTGAACAGCGCGTGCCTCGCGGCCAATGGCGTTTACATTCCATACGAAAATTGGCTAACACCAAGCGGCTACACTGCTGTAAGCCTCTGCTTGCAGCTGCCGCCGCCGCCGCCGCCGCCGCCGCTGAATTCTTAATTTCACTCTGGCTTAGAGTGTCTGTCTGACACACCGGCTTACGCTAAGGTGATTAAAGATCTTGGTCCTTGCCCATGAATTTCCTTACAATTCTACAGGAATTCAGTGAAGTCGCTTTTTGAAGAAATGTAATTAAAAAATCCGACTAAGACTGTTTTTAACTTACTGTACCTATAGTAAATGAAATGCGATATTTTATAAATATGAGTAAGTTTTAATGCAATATGGTAATAAGTTGTACTAACGACAGACAAGGGATAGATTTTACGAAAGGATATGAACTGCGAAGAAATATGAGAGCGGTTAGAATTAGAGGAGAAAGGAGAAAAAGAGCGAAAGGAGATGAAATGCTTATATCAACATCAGAAAAAAACAAGTCCATTGTAGTAAATTTCAATCGTCAGACTTTATTTTCAGACTATCAAACTCTTAGTTTTGTGACCCTGACGAATAATTCGAGTAAGTTAGATAACAACGGATTTATGTAGTTAGTGGTGGTAGATTACTTATATAAAACGAATGAATGTAACCAAATGATATTACTGCCGTGCCAAAGCCGAAATTATCTGTACCTACAAATAGTGAATTATAGTTTCCTGCATGTATCATAGTAACCAACCTTGCTTTTGTGTCATCACATCAATGAATCCTTTCTTCAAGTTCAGAGAGTCGCTCTTATTTCTGTTCTCCAACAGGCTCTGAAAAAGAAAAACAAATTCAAGCTATCTCTAGGGTGATCCAGATAGCCATTGCCCATTAAAGGAATCGCATCAGGATATTTTATAATTCCTCTCATTATTTTAAGAATTGATTGTTTTTCCTGTGATTACTTGAATATATTGTCTAAAGGATCTTTACTATATTCTATACAGTGTATATTTATTTTCTTGAATAGAAAAAATATATACACTGAAATGAAAAATAATGCCCAAAAACACAGCTGTTGTCCTAAAGGCTTAGGGGCATATTACATTGTGAAAAGATGATTATTTAAATGACAGTTAGGCCCCTTAGAGAGTTACGGTACGGTTTACAATGTGCATTTGGTGCGCACACTACAATGGTTGTATACTCCCCGGTTTACGCACGCAAACAGCCCGCATTCTCCCGCGTTCATTATAAACCGGCGAAAGCGTCATCCATCTGTCAACTGTCATATGTCATGTCACCCTCCAACAATAGAAATTGTTTATCCTCTAATTTACAGTATTTTACCACCTCTCGCGCTACGTTAAAATTAAATTAAAGCAACAGATATTCCAAGAATAATTCTCAATTCAATTCAAATTTCACAACAAATACCAAAGGTCAATTTGACGGTTCCACAGACACTGCACTACCTCTTTTTCGAGAGCGCTGTGCGCGCGCTATTATGACGTCACTCATGAGGTCAGAACGTTGACTCTGGTGAATTGTATGAGCATTATGAACCGACCTATAGCGCGCTCACAACGAAAATAGCGCTCGTAAGCGCATTGTAAACCGCACTGGCACATAAATAGATAGACGACCTCGGTGGTGTTGCGGTCGCAATGTGCTTCCTAAGCGGTCCCGGGTTTGAATCCCGGCGGGAGAGGAAGAAATAATAGAAAATCTCCAGGACTTCGATGTTTACATGTTGACGACGTCGCTGTTTCTGGTTCCCACGACACACGTACCCCTAGTGTGGGGCCAGAAACAATGTATTTGACTGTATGTGTAAGTACAATTGTAGTACCATTAGTACCAAGGTGAGCGTCAGCTCACGTGACAGACAGACAGAAGATCACGTGGGAAACAGAAACAGTTTATTAGTTTACCTTGTACTTAGCGAGCGTCCGCTTCACACTATCTGCTTTTCAACCTGCAGTTGAGTGAGTCTCTAGTGCAGATACTGGTCCTCAGTCACCTCTCCCTCCCTGTTTGTTAGTTTACCTTGTACTTAGCGAGCGTCCGCTTCACAATCTCCTTCTCAACCTGCAGTTGAGTTAGTCTCTAGTGCGGATACTTGTTCTCAGTCACCTCTCCCGCCCCGTTCGTTAGTTTACCTTCTACACAGCGAGCGTCCGCATCACTATCTCCTTTCAACCTGCAGTTGAGTTATAATCATAATAATACCTTAGACACTATTTACACACATTGATGTAGCCCCAAACAAGGAGTCTCTAGTGCAGATATTTGTTCTCAGTCACCTTTCCCTCCCCGATTTTTAGTTTACCTTGTACTTAGCGAGCGTCCGCTTCACACTATCTCCTTTTCAACCTGCAGTTGAGTGAGTCTCTTGTGCAGATACTGGTTCTCAGTCACCTCTCCCACCCCGTTTGTTAGTTTACCTTGTACTTAGCGAGCGTCCGCTTCACAATCTCCTTCTCAACCTGCAGTTGAGTTAGTCTCTAGTGCGGATACTTGTTCTCAGTCACCTCTCCCGCCCCGTTCGTTAGTTTACCTTGTACTTAGCGAGCGTCCGCATCACTATCTCCTTTCAACCTGCAGTTGAGTTATAATCATAATAATACCTTAGACACTATTTACACACATTGATGTAGCCCCAAACAAGGAGTCTCTAGTGCAGATATTTGTTCTCAGTCACCTTTCCCTCCCCGATTTTTAGTTTACCTTGTACTTAGCGAGCGTCCGCTTCACACTATCTCCTTTTCAACCTGCAGTTGAGTGAGTCTCTTGTGCAGATACTGGTTCTCAGTCACCTCTCCCACCCCGTTTGTTAGTTTACCTTGTACTTAGCGAGCGTCCGCTTCACAATCTCCTTCTCAACCTGCAGTTGAGTTAGTCTCTAGTGCGGATACTTGTTCTCAGTCACCTCTCCCGCCCCGTTCGTTAGTTTACCTTCTACACAGCGAGCGTCCGCTTCACTATCTCCTTTCAACCTGCAGTTGAGTAATAATCATAATAATACCTTAGACACTATTTACACACATTGATGTAGTCCCAAACAAGGAGTCTCTAGTGCAGATACTGGTTCTCAGTCACCTCTCCCTCCCCGATTTTTAGTTTACCTTGTACTTAGCGAGCGTCCACTTCACACTATCTCCTTGTCAACCTGCAGTTGAGTGAGTCTCTTGTGCAGATACTTGTTCTGAGTCACCTCTCCCTCCCCGTTTGTTAGTTTACCTTTTACTTAGCGAGCGTCCGCTTCACAATCTCCTTCTCAACCTGCAGTTGAGTTTCGTATATTTCGTATATATTTATTGCACATAAAACAACATAAGATATAATAAACAGAAAGGACATCTACAAAGGCATGTTAGTCTCTACTGCAGATACTTGTTCTCAGTCACCTATCTGCTTCTCAATCTGCAGTTGAGTGAGTCTCTAGTGCAGATACTTGTTCTCAGTCACCTCTCCCGCCCCGTACGTTAGTTTACCTTGTACTTAGCGAGCGTCCGCTTCACTATCTCCTTTCAACCTGCAGTTGAGTAATAATAATACCTTGGAGACTATTTACACACATTGATCTAGCCCCAAACAAGGAGTCTCTAGTGCAGATACTTGTTCTCAGTCACCTTTCCCGCCCCGATTTTTAGTTTACCTTGTACTTAGCGAGCGTCCGCTTCACTATCTCCTTTTCAAACTGCAGTTGAGTTAGTCTCTAGAGCAGATACTTGTTCTCAGTCACCTTTCCCTCCCCGTTTGTTAGTTTACCTTGTACTTAGCGAGCGTCCGCTTCACAATCTCCTTCTCAACCTGCAGTTGAGTGAGTCTCTCGTGAAGGTACTTGTTCTCAGTCATCAGACTGTCCACGTCGACTATCGGTGTCGGCGGGTTGGCGTCGCCCTCGCCTTCTTGGTTTCCCCTGAAATGGGAAATCCCACTAATTTTATATAAATGTGTAAGTTACGATGTTGAAATGGATGTTTATGCATCAACCACGCTAAAACGTCTGAACGGACTCTGAAATCTAGCACACAGATAGTGAATCGTTTCGCACAATGTACAGATAGCAAAAATGTGATTGATGGACGAATGAATGAATTACACTACTTTAGTTTACAATAAAAAATACCCACGCATAAATCAGTGTACCTAAATATTGAGAGTGGGTGACTTACTAAATATTATAATATAAATAAACCTTCAAGTGCGAGTCGGACTCGCGCACCCAGGCTTCTGTACACACTTGTATACACCTATTATGTATGTATGTCATGTATATGGAAACAGTTTGTCCAGACCGGGAATCCAGTCTCGTAAATCAAATTGGTTTCATAGTGAAAGTTGTTCAGAATTATATCCCTAACAATCCCCTAAAATGACTACACCTTTCTGTTACACCCAACACATACAGGCACATACCTTGCTTCTGGGCCCACACTAGGATAGCCTGTGTCGATGTCGTGGGAACAAGAAACAGTGACGTCACACACATAAACATCCAAGACTGGGATTTTAATCCTCTTCCTCCTCAGCCAAGTAACAATTAAATCATCATCAGACTGCACATTAACCATAGGAGGTTTACTGACGTGGTAGGCTGAATGATTGAATGTCTGTGCTTAATGACGTGACCACAAAAAAGTGGGCTTGCTTGTGAGGATGTTTTGAATTCGGCCTCATTTGTCTGTTTGAAGCGGCCATTTGTCTTTACCAACAGTTAAGAGACACTTAGCTCTTTTTCTTAGCTGTCTAGCGATTTTTTCGGTGGCCAAACTTTTATATTTAGGGGTCCCCAAGGAGCCTAGATGACCCCTTCACTTAGGGCAAACCGAAACAACCGCTAGGTGGGCCCTGAAAGAAATAAAGTGTCCCCTAAAAGGTAGGGATCGTTGGTGAAATCGGCCATAAATCACGTATGCGAAGCCGTGCCCACAGGCAGCTACTATAAATTAAGTACATATTAATATTACAGCTAGGCCAATGTACAGTTTCATAGATAGCGCGACCCCTTTTCCCACAAGAGGTGGCAGAGGCATAGGTACGTGGTCAGCACCGGGATTCGAACCTGCATCTCCTGTGTGACAGATGAAGGTGTAATCACTAGACTACGGAAGCTATAGGTAGGTACATGTATTTTCACCAAAAACTTTTTTCAAAATTGTGATATTTAGTGACGTTTACGGCGGAATCTTTTGATCGCTGTGACCTATATGTTTGATTTTTTCACAACTTCAAAAGACCACGGATCTGAGCAATTGATATTAGTTTCAACTGGATACCTCCACGCGTTCCTGATAAAAAGAGTTTCGATAGACGTATAGGCAGGCAGACAGACAGAAATGTACAGATTTCCGATTTTTCCCTTTACCTGTGCTGTAAAACCTTGCTTTTTATCAAACTGCACGATCCTATGTCAACCGGAAGTGCCCTATAGGTTTTGATTCCCTTGCGAGTATCAAGCAAATTTAGCAAATTTTTTAATGCGTAGACGTAGAAGTTTTAATTTTTCACAGCTCTCGGTCCACAGAGATGACTAATTGATAAATCATTCATAATTCTTTACTGCACACAAATATTTTACAAGTTACATTAAAATAATATGTATTTACAAAGGCGAGCTTATCTCTAAAAAGAGATTTCTTCCAGTAAACCAAGAAATTAATGGAAATATTATTATAAATGGTAGCCTATACCTACCATTTATAATAATATTTCCATTAGTGCACAATAACTGGTATAAATAAAATTACAAGGAATAAATTAAGTACTTATGAAATAAAGTCAGTAACTACTAAATAAGTACCGAAATATACTACATACACTTTACATATAAAGACATACAATAACTTTTACGAAAGAGAGAGGTAGTGCTCTTTAATACGTTTCTTAAAAGAGAAAAGAGTGGGACTGTCTCTTATAGTGCAAGGAAGTGCGTTCCAAAGTCGGACCGCCCGTAACCTGAAAGAGTGTTTATACGCAGCATTGTTATGCCGCGGAGTGGCAAAAAGTGAGAGAGTGTGAGATCTCCGGTGCCGGTCTCCCGAAAAGAGATACTCAAACCGGTCTCGACGGTAGTTGGGGTAGCTCGGATTTTCCAAGATATTGAACAGATATTAAAGAATGTGAGTCTCGGCGACGACGAATCGGTAGCCACCCAAACTCTTTGCGATTGAGAAACATGGTCGAATTTGCGAATTCCGAAGATAAACCGAATCCCGAGGTCCTGAAGTCGCTTGATTTTATTCAGTTTCTCTTCGATCGCACTCGCCCAGGAAACATCGGTACAGTCGATTAGCGGCAAGAGAAGAGATTGTACACGGGTAATTTTGGTCTGCCGTGGCAAGAAGTTCTGCAGACGCCTGAGGGAATGGAAAAACGCAAAGACCCGTCTGCTGACCTCACAGACATGTGGAGACCAACACAGCTGCTATCTAAGATGACCCAGAGGTTTTTCGCCTTAGCAGTATACTCAATTATAGTACCATTATAAGTTACAGGATCAATAGGTTTTTGTAGTAAGGAAAGAGAGTGCTGGGTTAACCAATAGCCCGTGGGACGAGGCCCAATCCTTTACATTCTCGAGATCAGCATTCAAAAGCTCTACGGATGAAACGTGGCGATAGATTTGGAGATCATCTGCGTAGAGATGGTACGAAGAAGAGAGGACGTCGGAGATGGAGTTGATAAAGACTGAAAACAGGAGAGGAGAAAGAATACCACCTTGAGGCACTACTGCTGTAAGATCACACTATTGTGTTTCAGTCTCCTCAGAATTATATGCTGCTGACGATCTCTCAGGTAAGAGTTGAACCAATGAACCGCATGTCAAAGTCAAAGTCAAAGTACTTTATTACTGTAGATATTTACATATACTTAGCAAACGTCATTTTTTGCCTCTTCTCTACATTGGACCACTGTGGGAGAAGAAGGGCGTAGAAACTCCCACAGATTGATTTTTAGATCTCTTTTAAAAATAGGTTGTGCTTAACTAATACAAATATGAAAAATTTAATTGTTATGATTGATAAGCAGGAATAAATAATTACAAAACTATTAACAGCAAGGTCTGTGTTGAGCCAGATCAACCCCATACAGTCCTGTCATTTAAGTAATCTTGAACATTGTAATATCCCTTTTTCGACAAAGTCGCTTTAACAAGCTTTTTAAATTGCTCAAATGGCAATTTCAAAATCTCCAGAGGTATCCTATTGTAGTAGAGAATGCACTGACCCTTGAAAGAATTGCTAACCTTCGCGAGTCTAAAAAGGGGCGCACATAGTCTGTGATTATTTCTTAGGTTAACATTACAGCTATCGCTAAGTTTGGAAAATGTTGTAAGGTTCTTGCGTACATACATTATATTTTCGAAAATAAATTGACTAGCTACTGTTAGTATGTCAATTTCTTTAAAAAGCTCTCTTAAGGAGTCTGTTCGTTTTAAATTATAAATTGCTCGAATAGCTCTTTTCTGTAAAATAAAAATAGTTTGAATATCCGCTGCTTTCCCCCACAACAAGATAACATAGCACATCACACTATGAAAGTAACTAAAATATACTAGCCTAGATGTAGCCACATCCGTGCTTTGTCTGATGTGACGACATATTCAAAGAAATCAGCACCGCAACAAGAATTTCCAAATCCACGTAGCTAAAGGCATTGCTGAAATCAAGCAGGGCCAACACAGTGACTAACTTCTGGTCCATGGCCAGCTGGATGTCATCGCTGACTTTTAAAAGTAACAATAATATTATAATAATGATTTATTCAATAAACATTTCACAAAAATTACAAAATTACAAATGAATACAAAATAAGAAAGGAACATTTTCATGTTATATAAACTTAACTAAAGAGTTGGTAGTTAGCAAAAATAACGTCAGAGTCGAAACTCCCCAAGGTAGGGTTTCCCCTGTGTTTTGGGATAAGTAGCGAGGCCCTTCCCCTAAAGATATGAATGATGGAAAATTTGCAGGCCAAATCGTAGTGCTGTGGTAGTAATGTGCCCTGGTCTGAACCTAAATTGGTACAGATTGAGTAAGTTGTTTGAAGAAAGGTAGGAGGAGAGCTGAGAGTGGAAGATGGATTCAAGGACTTTGGAGAGGATAGTTAACGTAGAGATGGGCCGATAGTCTTTGAAGGAGGAGGGATTGGAAATTTTGGGCAGTGGGATGACGAGCGCTTCCTTACACAGACCAGGAAAAGAGCTGACCTAAAGAGAATGGTTAATAATGTGGGTAATAGGTGGAAGCAACTCTTCAAGGACACTGTGGATCATCTGATGACTGATGTTGTCGCCACCAGCAGCGTTGGAGGTTATAGCTAGCACTGCTTTTCTAACTGCACCGATTCCAACGAGACTTAAGTTGTCCGGTGAGGAACCGACTGCAGCCTTCAGCCGTAGACGACGAAGGGTCGCTTCCTTTGTGGCGGGGTTCATCGCCACAGGGGGAGAGGAGTAGAACTGGTTGAGACCGTTGAGATCGACATTACCTGAAGAAGATTCCTGGGACTTGCTAACAACAAGGAAAACTTTTGAAAAACTTCCAGACCTGAGCTGGGGTATACATCTATATGCACTCATAAATGTGGCGCCGCTTGGCGGCTCTTACGGTTGCACAAGTTTCGAAGGCGTTTAAATGCAAGGAAATTCTCATTTGTTGCTCATTCTCAGAGCATAGGTTACAAAATTACGCTATCAACTTATAATAATAATAATGCTTTTATCCGACTGCACCAGAAGGGGGGTAGTGTATTCTCGGTTAATAATAAATCCTACACACCCTGTTCACGCAGACGAAGTTCCTTAGTTCCTTACAAGTTAGTAACAAATAATATAGTGGAAATCGGTGGCATTGGATAATATTATGTCATTCTACTCCATCAACTTAGCCACATGGAGGAATCACGTCCATAGGAAATACTTGGTTCCCACCGCCCTACTCGGTGTTTCTAGGTAGTGTTAACATGCAAATTTCAACACTAAAATTTCCAGGTTCTCGTTCGGAACCTGTCTAAGTACAAAAAATCTATAAAAGCGTGCAGCACCGTACACGTGAGAGTTCGTAAAACTTCAGAATGGTTAAAGGTTAGGTTAGGTTAAGGATTAATTAGCTGTATGGTCCAAAGAGCTGGACCTGTTCAGATGTATTAATGAATTTAAAAAAAACAACACAAAATGTCTCTTGTTTCGTTCGGAGTATTTCGAACAAAAACAAAACTGCTTCATTAAAATATAACTATTTTATTGATTTAGAAACTTTTTCTTAGTCTAATTAACGTTCTTTATTACGACTTTATTTTAAACAGAGTTTGAAAATCAATGCGCTTTAAAAGCCTTCAATTGTGCGTCCGTCACATATGCTATATTTTTCCCCCCAATCAAAATCCAAAATTAACTACTGAAATTTAACTTCAAAATTTATTAAGAACGACTTACATATATCTGTTGGACAATACATAGCTGATCTGATGGTTGAGTCTCTGCACCTTTCCCTTGTAATATTCCCGGTCCGCACAGATCTCCTCCTTCTCGTCCAACGTTGCTCGGTAGTCGAGTTGTAGCTGCTGGTACTGGAAATGGACACACAGTAGAGAAGCTTCCGTGAAGATAAATATCTCATTGAATAATATTTTGAGACCTAAAATCATAAATGTAAAACGGAAAGTGATTTCAAAACGCATATGAGGATGTGACGTACTCTACGTTGTCAGTGAGGTCAGTCACCCTTTCGTTTTCTATGCAAAAGAAAGGAGAAGTAGATTGACGCTTAGCTCTGACGTGTAACTCCGTTTTCGCGCCAAAATGTCAACAGTCAGTTAAAACCCGTTATTTTTGGCAATAAAAGTATTTTATTTTTTTATTGTCCTCGTGGTCTATTCGTCATGATATACTTGAAAATGAAAGCAAAAATAAAATCAATTCATGTTTCATGTTAGTTGTTGTTGAATAGGCAACATTTAATTTATAAAAGTTTGCATCACGTGTGCGACTCGAGTTTGATACGCGAATCTACTCCCACAATGGTTCAATGTAGGGAAGAGGCATTTGCACTTTGAACTTTGATACGCGTCACTCTCCCCTTGGCTGGCGTAGGATGCAGAATTTTCATTGGTTTGAAAGACATAAGGTTGAAAATATGGTGGTACGTATTGTTTTTTTCACTTTGTTAGCGTCACCTTTGATCGCGCCGCCTTGCCACATGCCGACTCTTTTCAAAGAACGCGGACACTCAATCAAAGAATGCCGCCTTCGACATCCAATTACCTTATATTTTACGCAAAAATACACTTTTTATGAACTGTCAATACGCAGTCGTCAGGCGTATGGAAACATTGTGATGTGACGTCATAACATAACGCAATGTTGTCAAATGGTAATCTTTTTTATACAAAATGGTTACTACTTCAACGTGATTACACTGAACTTCCGACAAAACCTAGAGGACCTTTTAGGCCTGCATAAGATCTGTAATAATCACTTGGATGTCAGCAACATCCTGAGATTCCTGAGCCAGATCTGACTTATAGTTCCTTACAACTATCCAAGCAAACCCATTTCCCAATTGCCCTCCAAAAACCTCTATGATTTTCATGATGATAATATTCGTAATATTTTTTTACAGCTGACACTTTTCAAAAATTATATATTTTTTTCTGTTAGCTAAATGTTGTCTCATTCATACACACAAAGTTTATAAAATTAGGATCTGTCATTCCTAAAAAAAATACAAAAATGTTTGTACTGAAAATTGAGTTAACTTCAATTTCTCCATATAAAACGCCAATTTCATATGTAAGGACCTAATATAAGAACAATACCGCCAAATTGTATTGTATGTGTGCTGTTGATGCCCTTATTAAATAAATAAATAAATAAATAAATACAAAATGGTTTAGAAAATATAACTGCTGAAAATTTACAATTCTGATATCGACAAGCACTTTTGTTTATGGCTTCAACATCTGACAAGAATTTTACATTTGTTAGACTACCATGTCTAGTGACCAAATTGCGCGTCTGCCAACCCCATACGGAATTAAGGTTTGATGCTATGATTTTTTTGTTTTTATAAACAATGTGAAAAGACGTACCTTCCTATGTATTTTCTCTAACTCCAACACCAAATCCTCATAATCCTTGTTGGAGTAGCCATTCACCGGGCACCTGACTTCACACTTGCAGTTGTCATACTGTAGCTGCTTGCGGAGTGCTACAATGTCTCCCGTCGCCTCTTCCAGTCGTCCACGGAGGGACTCCACCTGGTGAATGTTAAAATAATGAAACTTATTTATGGATATTAAAAATCCACACAAAAATACAGAAAAAGGGGGTATCTAAAAAAAACAGTAAATACCGGCGCGAACAAAGAGTACAATTAGTACAGAAATTCTAAAAAATAATTAGTGACAAATTCGGTGGCTTAGATGATTTTCAGGGTTCCGTACCCGAAGGGCGCCAAACGGGACCCTATTACTAAGCCTTCGCTGTCCGGTTGTCCGTCAGTCACCGGGCTCTACCGGATCAACCGAAATAGGTAGAGAGCTTGCCCGACGAACCCACACGCGCCGACATCTCCTGGCATGCCTCCGGGTGACCGCACGGCATGGTGGGGGCTGAAGACCATGGTGATCCAGAAGGACCCATTCCCCATGGGACCATGCGCTCTGCGGGTTGCAGATAGCGAATGGCCCCCCAATCGGAGGGTCAGCTGCCTGTTCCATGAACAGGTAGCCGCCGACAAGGCGCGCCCATCTGACCTCCTCCAGGTATGACGATCGGCCTATCAGTGTACATCGGCGCGAACACTCGTAAAGTAAGTGCGTAAGGCAGGAAGGTCGGATGCCTTCTTCAGAGGGACAACGATTGGCGGTGAGAGGTGTATGGTACGTGCGCACTCTAAATAATCACGACCTCCGGGCGGCAGGTGGCAGCGTCCGCAGTACCGTGCCGGTTTACCGGCCGGACAACGTCTAATCACTAGCAACTGTAACTACATTGTTGCGGGTGGCTAACGTACCCGGGCCCGAGAGGGTAAACGATGGCAGCCACCAGCATTTCGATGGCAGGATTTCTAGGGGCCACCAACCTATTTGCTCGCGTGGTAACACGCGCTCCACTCGTGGGATAAGAGGCACGACAGGAATGGTGCCTCAAAAGCGACGAAGAAGAAGCAGCGACTCGCAGAGGAGCTAGCCATTGTCGCGGCCAAACGTTGTAGGGCCACGGACGCCTCAAGCGCCAATGTGTGGAAGTGGAAATTTCGGCTAACAACGATCCTCCAATATGGGACCGCGCCCGGGACAGCACCACCACAGTACACACGGAAGCGACCAGGAGACTGTGACGTGGCTAAAGGGGACGACAGCAAACCTCCCCCCTTGTGGGAAGGAGGCTGCCAGTTCATGGCGGTCGGCGTGACGGAGTTGCCGAAACTTATCAAAGGGGTGGTGTGGCTCCCCGATGCTCAGGGAACTGACATCGAGGAGCTCAAGCTCCGGTTGATAAGGGCAAACTGGCAGCACGGCACAGATTTGACCCGCTGGCGCCTCCTAAAGGGGGAGTTTAAAAAGACCACCTCGGAGCTTCCGGGTGCCATTATGGTATTCGAAACACCCGAGTCTGCTGGAGAAGAGGCAGATGAAGATCTGTTATAAGTGCGGCTAGGTGAGGGTGGAGCTCAAACGTAAGGCCGGCGGAGTAGGGTCCACACCCGCTCCCGCCGGCGAGCCGAGTGAAGCGCGGCCTGCGCAGGGTGGCTCTGAACAGAGCAGCAACACTCTGCCAACACGCAGGGCCTCGGCGGGCAGCGTGGGGGAATCGCTAGGTATCCGGAACCAGGCGATTAATTCAACGTTGTCTGCCGAGGTCGAGGCGCTCCTCTGCTCCGAAGATGAGTACCCAACTCCCCGCTTGGAGGGGGAGCAATAATAATTATGTGTCCATATATATATATATATATATGGACACATAATTAATTATATATAATATATATCAGGTCCTTACATATGAAATTGGCGTTTTGTATGGAGAAATTAAAGTTAACTCAATTTTCGGTACAAACATTTTTGTATTTTTTTTTGGGAATAGCAGATCCTAATTTTATAAACTTTGTGTGTATGAATGAGACAACATTTAGCTAACAGAAAATTTTATATAATTTTTTAAAAGTGTCAGCTGTAAAAAAATATTACGAATATTATCATGAAAATTGATGACATTTAGGAGGCACTGATTTTGAAGATAACAATTTAGTTATCAAACTGAAAATTAAAAGAAAATTTAATAAGTAGATGTAAAATATTGAAATTAATTAAAACAATAAAAAAACTGGAAATAGCTATTGAATTACTCGAATTATGAACTCCTGAATCTGTAAGAAAAATTCGCCAATTTCCTAGGTAAGCACCCAATATACAAACATATATTAAAATAACAAAAGGCACTAACAAAATATCATACAAGCCAACATCTGTTGGATGTTGGCTCCTCTGGTGCAGCGGCCCTTCGGAGAAATCTCGAAGATCACCCGAAGACGATCGCAGTTATACAAGAACCAGCAATTAATAAAAGAAGGGTATGTGGTTTCTATAACTTATTTGGAAAATATACACCTACTACTAAGAGGGTCTCTTTTTATACCTCGCCTCGGCATAACAGCCAGGCGAAGCGGAGATACCTACGGAGTGACTGGAGGTGCTACTCAAAGAGTGTTAAGAAAATAACAAACCCCTCGTAATAGAATGCGACGCCAACGCGCATAGCACCCTATGGGGAGGAAAGGACATAAACAAAAGAGGTAAGAATCTCATGGAGTTCCTCTCAAAACACAAACTGTCAACACTGAATAGGAGAACAGAACCCACATTTGTCACACGAAGGGCACTAATAATACCAGACCACAATTGCCAATTTTTGGCATTAGATCTCATATCGGGATGGAGAGTTTCATCGGAACCATCGTGTTAGGATCATAGATGGATCACTTTCGGTCTGAAGAACATAAAATGAACACCTAGGCAATTTCGAAACCCTAGAAAAAGCAACATAAGTGAGTATACTCAGCACCTTGGGACAGATTTATCTGGAAGAGAGTGCAACAACAAACTGGAGATACCGGAAGAAATAAAAATAGCGGTCATTCAACACAAGGGAGCGATAAATCCTGCCCTCTAATGACAGCGAAACCATCTAAAGACGGTTGATGGTGCGACAAACGAGAGAAGATGCGGGTGAATATGAGAAAGCTTTTCAATCATGCTATCAATACGAAGGCAGACACGTTTTTCAAAAAACACGTAACCAGTTCAAAAAACAAACTAGGTATAATTTCAGAGAATCGTGGAGAAATGTCTACAGCTCGATACTGAGTCAACAGTGAGTCGCAGGCCTCACGAAACAAAAAGCTAATAGGTTCACGAATCAAAAAGCTATAGATATAAAATAGGTATAGACCCACAACACCAACCTGGATCGATAAAAAACCGAATGGCGAGTACACCAAAAGCGAGAAAGAGCTTTGTAGTGTATTACTACAAACGCATTTCCCGGGGAGTACAGTCCTACCCGCAAATGAAGTAGAGATACCGACGGAAACACCAAGCTCTTCGCTAACAGCAAAACCCCTGTCGGAAGCATGGGTGGAAGCAAAAAAACTGATAGATGAAGAGAAAGTGAGATGGGCGATCAAACCCTGCCAGCCTTACTGCAATGGGGAGCACAGCTCATTATACCAAGACTTGTTTAAATATTTAGGGCATTTCTAGCACTCGCCTACATGCCCAAGATCTGGATAGAGGTAAAAGTTGTTTTCCTGCCTAAACCGGGCAAGGACGACAACGCCGAACGTAAATCCTTCAGACCTATAAATTTTACATCATTCTTTCTAAAAACGTTAGAAAGAATGTGTGATAGATTCATAAATGGATAGACCCATGAGAACCAACCCTATACACCCAAACCAATATGCGTACCAGGCGGGAAAATCCACAGAGACCGCCTTACGCAGTAGGCAGGAGAATAGAAAGATCAATACTAAGCCAACAATCATGCTGGCGGAGTTCATAGACATCGAAGGAGCCTCTGATAAAACAAACTTCAGTTGAATCAGAACTGGATTGGAAAAAATAGGCACCAACCCAAACATGATAACCAGGACAACAAAAATGCTGGAATCAAGAATAATCTCTTTTATTTTACTCAATAGCATACGCCGATGACGTGACAATACTCTGAACGGCCTCTTTATAAACACCATATTTGACCGCATGCAATTAGAACTACGGAACATATAAACATGGTCCGACAAAAACAAACTCTCAGTAAACCCCGCTAAAACTGAGATGGTACTATTCACAAAAAAGATAATCCACGGCAGTTACAGGTTGCTCAAACTCTTTAATAAAACACTAACACATTCAAAACACGTGAAATATCTAGGCTTATAGCTTGATCACAAATTAAGTTGGAACAAGAACATGGAAGCGTCACAAAAGATATCTACTCTTAGCTATAATAATGATTAAAAAAGTTTTATTGATTAAATGTGTTAACTTAAAATAAAACTTAATTCTAAAAACGTATTATATAAGTGGTCCGACCGATTTCGGTCACGGCGCCATCGCACCATCACCGCTTCATGAGCTTTGATCTCGCTCGTGTGCTCGCATGTGGCTTGTGTAGCCAAACTTCCTTGTAAAGATCCTCGCGCATTGCGGGCATGTGAACACACCATTAATATAATTATAATGAGTTAGCGCAGGAGATCGGGCTTTTAACTCTTGGTGTCGAGCTCGGCGCGCCGGTGAATTTCGAAGTCACGGACTTTGGTTTTAACCAAAGCCCTCCACTCGGGTCTGAGAGCGGCTTGCTTCTCCCACTGGGAAGGCTCTATGCCGCACCTCTTCATGTGCCGCCTCAGCACATCTTTGTACTTGAGGAGTTGTCCGCCACCCTTGCGCTTGCCCTCCTCAAGTTCTGAGTAGAAGAAGTGCTTTACGACCCTCTGCTCTGCCATCCTTGACACGTGTCCGCACCACCGAAGCTGTCGCCGCATGAGGTAGGACTCAACGCAAGCCACATTGGCACGTCGCAGCACTTCAGTGTTCCGCACGCGATCAGACCATCTGATATTCATTATCTTGCGAAGACATCTGAGGTGGTAACTATCTAGCATGCGGATGTGTCGGCGGTACACAGTCCAAGTTTCCGCAGCATACAGGAGATTAGGTAGGATGATCGCCATGTAACTGAGATCTTCGTACCTATCTTTATGTCGTGTGAACAGAAGACCTTGGCATCCAGCTTGCCGAATGCTGCAGCTGCAGCTCCGATCCTGCTGTTGGTCTCTGAATCAAGGTCGCACTTGGATGTTAAAGGGCTCTCCAGGTAGCGGAACTTCTCGACCTGCTTCAGCTCGTCCTCGCCAAGATGATGTTCAGCGGCTCATGACAGTCGATATCTAGAGACATCACTTCCGTCTTTTTGACGCTGATCTTTAGGCCGAATTCACGGCAAGATTTGTCCAGATCGGGCATGAGGTGTTGCAGGCTTTCTGGGGATTATGTCACAAACCATAGGTCATCCGCGTAGATGATCTCAGTGACCATCGCGTGTGAGACTTTTATGCGGGCTTTTAGTCTCGCCAGGTTAAAAAGACTGCCATCGATACGGAAACGGATGCGGACACCTTCTGGAGAGGCTTGTGTAACCTCCCGGACTACGACCGCAAAGTACAACGCGAACAATGTATCCGCGATAACGCAGCCTCGTTTGACCCCACAAGTAACGGGGAAAAACTCTGATAGTTCATCGTTGATAACAACGCAGCACTGCTTGTCGTCGTGGAGGAGCCTGAGACGTCTCACAAATCTCTCTGTGCACCCTATCTTTCCGAGCACCGTCCAGAGGGCTTCTCGTTGGACGCTGTCAAAAGCCTTCTCAAGGTCATTAAAACACAGGTACATGGGACGGCCCTGCTCTCTGCTTTTCTCTTGCAGTTGACGCACTGAGAAGACAGCCTCAGCTGTGCCTCGATCAGGTCGAAAGCCGAACTGGGTCTCAGGTAGCAGCCCTTCTGATAGTTTCATCAGGCGGTTTAGGAGTACTCTGGCGAAGACTTTTCCAGGGACTGATAAAGTCGAAATACCGCGATAGGAACCACAACTGGAACGGTCGCCATTGCCCTTATATGTGATGCTTTAAAAGTAGACGGGACCTGTTCTTTTTTCCACATACGATCAAAATGCTCCCATATTGCCGAATGTAGTTCCTCACCGCCGTATTTAAGCAGTTCTCCCGATATAAAGAAGCGCCAACCGCACGTTTGTTATGTTGTTGCTTTACTGCAAGAACAACCCCGCCTCGTAACAACGGCTCATCCAGCTCACTAGATATGGGGAGTTGAGGGATTGAGTAGATGTGTTCCAGGTCCGCAGACCGATCCACATTCAACAGTGTTGAAGTGTTCCGCCCATCGTTTAAGTACTTCTTCCTTGCTTTTAAAAAGGCCTTCGCAGTTTTCGAACCTCACTGTAGAAGTACCCTAGCTGGTTATTGTCCGCGAGCCATTGCATTTGGCGAGCTTTGTCCTGCTACCATTTATTCTTGGTTTCCCGGGTTAGCCTGCGCAGCTCCAGGTCACTCTGTCTGATCTCTGCAATACCACGTTGGTTTGTCCTGTGCTGCCTGAGGAGACGCCGGTTTTTGTCGATTGCATCCTTAAGAGTACTATCAATCTCATCAAACCAATCCTCATTCTTACGGACTTTTAGAACCAAGTTAGTTGTGGCTGTGACTAAAATATGAGTAGATAGAGTCCCCCAGTCAGCATCAACATCCCTCCATGTCGGTGTGCGGAAACGCGGTAGCCAACGCTTCGGCATACTTCTCCCTCGTCCCGAGATGCTTTAGCCTTGGTGGCTTAGTTCTGACGTATCTACAAGGACGAGGAAGGCGGAGACGCAGTTTTGCGACTACAAGCCGATGATCCGTCCAGCAGTGTGCAACGCGCATGACGCAGGTGATTTGGACTTGAAAAACATCTTTTTACCTCACTATAGCATAGTCTATGAGATGCTAGTGCTTGGATATTGGGTGCATCCACGTGTTCTTGTGCTTGGCGGAAAGTCGGAACATAGTGTTCGTGATCGCCAGGTCGAACTGAGCACAAAGATTGTTGTCATTCATGCTGCCTTCTCGGTGTCTACCAAGGACTTTAGGCCAGGCTGCGAAATCCTGTCCTACCCTGGCATTAAAGTCCCCCAGTAAAAGGATCTGTTCCCTTGGACAAATGTGCTCGATACAGTTCTCACTGTACTGTACTCCTCGTAAAATCGTTCCTTAATGTCATCGGATTTGTCAAGCGTAGGAGCATGACACTGATGACAATCAGGTAGGTATTATCGTATAGTTGCAGGCGCAAAGTTGTAATACGGTCTGAGATGTGCACCGGGAACTCTTGCAGATGTTTGACAAGCTGATTCTTGATCGCGAATCCCACGCCAAATTGTCGCGGCTCAGAAGAAGCAAGGCCTTTCCAGAAGAAAGTGTATCCGCCACCGTGCTCCACCAGCTCTCCTTCGTCGGCGAGATGTGTTTCGCTGATAGCAGCCACATCTCACGAGCTACAATGGCCGTCTTCCGTCGGGAGAGATGTTCTCTTTGCGACCAAGGAGTGTTCTTACATTCCATGCGCCAGATGTCATATCCAGTTTTCTTCGTGTTTTTATATTCTTGTTGCGTCGACCACGAAATTAAGGATGCGGAGGCAGCCGCGGTTACTACCATCCTGATTGGCTGGGGCGAGCAATTTTTAGGGCACCTTTTCTAGCCCCCTCCAAGGCTGAGCAAGGAGAGCAGTGCTACCCTAAACAGGGCCTCGGGTGCTGCCGAACCCACACTGTCCCCCCAGTTCAGAGCGGAAGCGACCACGGTGATCTGAGACCACCCCCGGAGCTGCCTATGTGGAGGCCTCAGACAAAGCCCGGTCTGCATCAAACCGGACCTCTCTACTTCAGCCCATCGCCACAGGACTTTAAGTCTTCGTAGTCCAATTTGTGAAGCAGTCATCTACGCCGGAGTATTTTTAGTGCATAAGCGGTCACGCAGTCGCAAATGCACTCTCTCTTCCTCATCCCCCGTAGCCCAGTGGAACGGAAACCGCTACGACTGGCGGAGGGTTCGGATGCAGTCTCTGACCGGCAGTCACTTCTGACCTCAACTGCCGCCCTAGGCCATCGATATGCCTTGCTAACTCGCCGGGTCCGCCAGGACTCGGTGCTTATCAGCGTGAGCTGCCTTCACCGCCGAGATAGACTTGTGCACATGCGGGAGGTGACCGCTTAGAAACCTGTCTGCCGAAGCCTCCAGGCCCCCTCACCGGGTTTACCACCCACGAGCCGACGTGGTGTACCGGGGTGTGGCCGTCGTGTGCACAAGGACTACTAGGAGCCACCGGTAAGAGTTTGTAGATTGCCTGCCAGTACGATTAGCACCCTCCTACACCGCAAAAACGTATTATTATACAAACAAATCTATAATTAGGTATTTACAACATGCACTTAAATATGTACCATTAATACTAGCTGAATAACTAACTTAATATTTGCATGTAATATTTTGTACACGCGGACAAGCAAGCCTTATTTCATATTAGATGCGGCGATGGTGCAATCCCGTTGAGGACGATGGCGGCCCGTGGCCGGTCACGCGCCCGCCCGCGCCCACCAGTTCTTATGTCGCTTCGCCCCTGTGCGCACTTCGTTGGATGCAAATTATTGTACTCGCTCCCGCTAAACGCTTGCGCTCATATTAGCATTTAAATATTGTTCTTTATGCTTGTACTGCTTGTGACTTTCTTCTCTGTGATTTCGGATATTCCATGGCAAAATTATAAATATTCTCCTTCTATCTTTGTACCGTGTTCGTGCAAATTAAAAGTGAATGTTGGAACATTCGGACGTTTAGTTTATGTCTACGCCCGAGTCGACACCCGACTACCACAGTGGTGACCCCGAGAAAGAACACATCATGCCATACAACGAGCCCGAAATAAGCAGTTGCGGGTACCGCCATTTTACCCCGATAAACCAGCGCTGTGGTTTATGCAGCTGGAGAGTCAATTTGTGTTGGCCAATATAACAACGGATGCCACTAAATTACACCACGCTTTGGCTCAGTTGGATTCTGCTACGGCTTCAATCGTGGAGGATATTATTACTTCACGGGCACCGGTAAATAAGTAATAACAGTTTAAAACAGAGCTCATCAAGCGGTTGTCAGTTTCACGGGAAAAGAGGATCCACCAGCTCTTTACCAACGAAGAGTTGGGAGATAGGAGGCCGACGCAGTTCCTGCGGCATTTGAAGGGGCTGGTGCGGACGTGCCTGAATACTTCATGCGTTCCATATGGACTAGTAGGAAGTATGCAGACGATTATCGCATCCCAATCGAGGCTTCCGTTGGACGAAGTATCCGAGCTGGCCGACCGCATCCGCGAAGTCGTCCCACCCCGACCGCAAATAGCAGCAGCATCGATGGCAGTAACAACAACGTCATCATTAGCACCACATTCCCAGAGGCAGGAGGTAGCGGCATTAGCGGTAGAATGTCGCGCGAGCACGGGCGATCCAAGACACCTCGTAGACAAAATGGACGTGGAGGCTCATCATCAGCTCGAAGGTCGAACTCCAATTATAGGAAGTTTCCAACGTGCTGGTACCACCATAAGTTCGGTGACAAGGCTATACGGTGCGTGCAGCCCTGTAATTTCTGTCAATCTGGGCAATCTGTAATGGCGGGCGACGACTGCCCGAGCACGACGACCTGTGCGGTTATTATAACGGACCAGCGTCCAAAAACACAGTTTTTAGTGGACACCGGTAGTGACCTTTGTGTGTTTTGCTCGCTCACAATTTAAAAACACGATGTGTAAAAACTTATTAAGTTTGAAGCGCAGCGAACGGTACGAAAATTAACACCTAAGGTTAAGTAAATTTTATTTGAAACTTAGGCTTGCACCGTGACTATGATTGGCAATTTATTGTTGCAGATTTAACGAGGGCGATAATAGGTGTGGATTCTTTACCGCATTATGGTCTCGTCGTCGACGTGAGGAATCAACGTCTCATCGACGGCACGACGTCGCATGGGCCCCGCCGTTGCTTGCGCGAAAATCGCAAATCTTCTGCTGATTCTACATATTACCCCATACCAGAACACTATCCCGAAATAACACGCCCACATGGTATACACCACACACCTACACATAGTACGGTGCACCACATACGTTCTACACCTGGGCCACCTGTATGGAGTACACCTCGTCGCCTGGCGCCGGACAAATTGAAGATAGCCTAGGCAGAGTTTGACGCTATATTGAAGAGCGGCTTCTACCGGCTATCCGAGTCCCCTTGGTCTTCCCCACTCCACCTGGCCCCGAAGAAGAATGATGGATGGCGTCCGTGTGGGGATTATCGCATGCTGAACGCGAGAACCATTCCAGACATGTACCCAATCCGTCACATCCAGAGGAGTTTGCAAATAGCCTTTCCGGTTGTACAATTTTTTCGACCATTGATCTGGTCAAGGCGTACAACCAGATTCCCATGAACCCTGACGACATCGCGAAGACCGCCATTACGACGGGCTTCGGCCTTTACGAATTCCCTTACATAACGTTCGGGCTTCGTAATGCCGGTCAGACGTTTCAGCGCTTCGTCGATGAGATCTTTTCGCAGGGTCGGGAGACGCATGAGCAGCAACTACATCAGCTGTGGTGAACGCAGCAAAGTATGTCTTCGGCGTACCTGAGGTTACTTTCCTCGGGTACCGTATAACAGCCGATGGAACCACAATACGACCTCTTGTTTAAGAGGAAAGATCGAGAAGACATGAGTTGCTATAGACCGGTTGCGCTGATCCCCATCCTATCAAAAGTTTTTGAAAAAGTATTTTACAATGCTCTTTATCAATACTTCGAGAAAAAAGGGCTATTTGTGGAAGAACAGAAGGGGTTTAGAAAGGGAAGAACGATAGACCTAGCTATATATGTTTTTTTGGTACAGGTGATGACACATGTGGATAAAAAGATCCCTGTGTCCGCGTTATACATGGATATGACTAAAGTATTCGACTTCGTTGATCACGCCATACTGGTAAATAATCTTTATGCTTATGGTGTTCGGGGTAATGTGCTAGAACTTGTTAAAAGCTATTTGAGCAACAGAGTACAGTTAAATTGTACAATATGGAGTGCCGCAGGGTAGCGTGTTGGGACCATTATTGTTCCTTATTTATGTCAATGATCTTCCTGCATCGGTATCTCATCCAATGGTATTGTTTGCAGATGACAGTACCATGATTGCTGAGTGTCAAGTCAAAAGCACATATGAATCAGACATTAATAATTCTCTAAAAAACATTGTTGGATGGCTAGAACGTAATCACCTTTTGATTAATCTTGACAAAATAAACATTATGACATTTAAAAATAATTACAATCAATCAACGAATAATAATCTTGACATACACTGTAATAATAAGATAATCGACACAGCAAATATAACAAAATTTTTAGGACTTTACATTGATTCACACTTGACATGGAAACCACAAATAGATCATATATGTAAAAAGTTAAGTCAGTTTTCTTATGCACTCTACATCCTTTAAAAAGTAACTGGACAATCGGCTTTACTAACAGTCTACCATGCCTTCGTCGCCTCAACTTTAAGATATGGGATTATATTCTGGGGGAACTCTACTGACAAAAATAAGGCGCTAAAAGCACAGAAACGGTGCATAAGGTCAATCTGTAAACTAAAGCCAACAGATAGCTGCATTCCTCATTTTAAAAGATTAAAATTATTAACGTTGCCATCATTATATATATATGAGACTGCTCTATTTGTAAAGACAAACTGGGATTTATTTAAGAAAATGAATAGTAAAAGAGAGGTCAAATTAAGTGCTCCTTTACGCTCCACTGCATTTTATGATAAGAGAATTTTAGGTATGGCGCCAAGGCTCTATAATAAGTTACCGAAATCAATTAGGGATGCTAACCAACTGCACTCATACAAGGCTTTACTAAGAAATTTCCTGGTCGAAAAGGCTTACTATAGTGTGCAGGAGTTCTTAGATGATAAATTGACAATGCATTAAAATAAATTAATATTGAATAATGATTGCGACATGTACTAATATTAACTATAATAATTCATTTGTTATATAACTATATTGTACTAAAATAATAATTGTTAATAATATGTAAATTTTGCTAATTTATTTAATTACATATGTGATACAAAATTTGTATGTCTACATGGCAGAATATAGAGAAACTCCATGTGACATTCTCTGTAAGAACTGATGTAAACCTATATTCATGCAAATAAATAATACTTTACTTTACTTTACTTTACTGACCTCCAAGGTCGAGCGAGGCTATATAGCTTCCCTACGCCAAAGACAGCGAAAGAGGTGCGGCTAAGCATCAGGCACCCCTAAACGCCCTGCTGGTAGACCAGTTAAAGGTTCCCATCCCTTTTATTTTTCCACACAGGAGGCGAAAGCGTTCCAGGCCTGTAAGCAGTCTTTGCCAGGTCACTATGCTGGCCCACCCAGACTGCCACGCGAAGCTCGCTTTGGTGAAAAACGCTTCGGACACGGCCATTGGGGTTGTACTCCAGCAGTTGAGGCAGAACGAGTGGCAGCCGTTGGCATTCTTCTCACGGAAGCTGAGTCCAGCGCAGGTAAAATATTCACCCTATGATCGCGAACTGCTAGCAATTTTACGAGTGTGAAGTATTTCTGGCATATGGTGGAGGCTCGTGACTTTACGATCTACACCGATCACAAGCCACTTACTTTTGCCTTCCACTCTCGTAAAAAGATATTGTTACGAGCGTGGGGTTCGTATTTGATAGAAAAGCACGAATTAATCCACTAAATAAAACACTCACTTTATTACCCAAATTAGGCACTTACAATTCACACGAACTGTACATAAAATCCACTAAAACACACACACACTATTTCACTAATTATGCACTCACTATTCACACGAAGAGTCTTTCTTTCCGATTATCCTTGTACTAGCACTCGATCGCAGTTAAAATATAACTAAATTCGTGCCGGCCGTCGACGCCTTTTATATCCCGCGGAGCCGCTCTGGACACATTTTCCACACATATCGCGAATATTCTAGTAAGGACCAGCGTGCGGGCCGAGAACATTCGAGACCATATATGTCTCTCTCTAATGGTGCACTCTCTCTGTCACTCCCTTCTCGAATGTTCCGAGTATAGCTATCTCTTTCTAGTAGTGCTATCTCTGTCACACACTTCTCGAATGTTCCGAGTATAGCTATCTCTTTCAAGTAGTGCTATCTCTGTCACTCCTACCGGATATTTAGCCATATGACGATTTGTGCTTCAGAGGCCCATAAGGGGTCCTGAAAACGCCTGAAAACGGGTTTTCAGGTTATGGCGTCATCTGATAGAGGGTGCCCTGAAACGGACTGAAGACATGTTTCAGGCGCCTGAAAACGACGGCAACTTGGGTGAAATTTCGATCTTTAGATATGTGATAGAGTAACTTCTGAAACGGCCTGAAATGACTTTTCAGCCTGCTGAAAACGCCTCTAAAGCACTGAAATTGACGTTCAAAGTTTTTGACCTAACCTACCGGCGTAACACTACCCCCTCCTAAGACATGCTCGTCCCGAGCATCATTATTTCCGTGGTATCTGGCCAGCCGGTCAACATGAACAATCTTGCTCGGACTACGAGGATTCCGCTGGATTCGATACGTGACGTCGTTTATTTTGGTGACTACCTTGTAAGGCCCTTCCCAATTCGGAGATAGTTTCGGGGACTTTCCTACTCGTCGCATAGGGTTATTTAGCCACACCAACGAACCTTCCTCAAAACCCACTTGATAAGACTTCCGGTCATATCGGGTTTTCATCTTTATGCTAGCGTGGAGCCCGTGTTCACGTACCAGGCTGTGAACATCATCAATCCGATCCCGCAAATCATTTGCATACTCCGTGATGGTCCTCGGTGTATCGGGCGGACGTCCAGTCAGGAGATCTGCAGGCAGACGGAGTTCTCTTCCAAAATTCGCATACGATGGAGTAACCGCCGTACTTTCGTGAGTTGCCGACCTATAAGACAACAGGAAGAGGGGGATATGCCGATCCCAATCTTTTTGATGGCTCTCAACGACCTTGGCTAGATGTCTCTCCAGTGTCTGGTTAAATCTCTCAACCATTCCATCTGACTGTGGATGATACGCCGTAATCCTCGTCTTATGAATTCCCATTATGCGACAAGTCTCCTGAAAGACCGCAGACTCGAAGTTTCTTCCTTGATCACTGTGGATTTCGAGTGGTACCCCAAACCGGCAGAATACTTCGTTCACTAACTTTTCAGCTATGGTTACCGCTTCTTGATTAGGAATGGCAAATACTTCAGGCCACTTCGTGAAGTAATCCATCACGACAAGAATGTACTTGTTTCCGGAGTCCGATGCTGGGAAAGGTCCTGCGACATCTAATGCAACCCTTTCCCAAGGAGCTCCCACGTTGTACAACTTGAGCGTTCCTCGGCTACGGGTATGCGGTCCCTTGACTGATGCACAGTTAGTGCATCGTTTACACCAATTTTCAACATCTTCTCGGCAGTGAATCCAATAAAAACGCTGCCGAATTTTCATTAGGGTCCTTTTTACTCCAAGGTGTCCACCGGATGTTCCATCGTGAAAGCTTCTCAAAACTTCTTTCACCCTTTTCTTTGGGAAAACGACTTGCAGGTGAGCATCCTTCCCATTTGTTGATTCCCATTTTCTACATAGAACGCCATTATGCATGACCAAGCTATCCCATTGTGCCCAGTAGCTTTTTGTTACCGCACTCATAGGAGCTACATCACACCATCTTGGTTTAGATGCGCCAGCACCAGCAGCGCATTGGATTAATCCAATCAAAAATGGGTCTCACGTCAGGGTCCTCTTGTTGCGCTTGCTGCATGATTTCATCACTCCACTCGTCGCTAACCGTATCAGTTCTTATCATTCGAACACATTCCTTGCCTTCTTGTCTTGAGCAATGTTTACAGTCGTCCGCACAAGGTCTACGTGATAGGGCGTCAGCATTTCCATGTGATTTCCCACTACGGTGTTCGATGATGAAATCATACTCCTGCAGTTGTTCAATCCATCTCGCCACTTGTCCCTCGGGGTTTTTAAATTCTAGCAACCACTTTAAAGCAGCATGGTCAGTTCTGATACGAAACTTTTTGCCCAGCAGGTATTTGCTGAAATGCTGTAACGTCTTGACAACTGCTAGCAATTCCCTCCGAGTTACACAGTAATTCCTCTCTGGTTTTGACAATGACTTACTGAAATATGCAATCACAACTTCGTTATCTCCTTTCTTTTGCGACAAGACACCTCCAATTCCAGTATTACTAGCATCTGTATCCACAATGAAATCCTCGTCCGGGTCTGGATACCCCAATATTGGCGTTTCACAAAGTCTTCCTTTAAGCTCGTTGAAACTTGACTCACATTGTTCGTTCCAGTCAAATGATCGCTTTTCTTCCGTTAGTTGATGCAAAGGCTTTGCTATATCCGAGAAGTTCTTCACAAAACGTCTGTAGTATGAACAAAGCCCCAAAAAGGCACGTACTGCAGTCTTGTCTTTTGGCGTCGGCCAATCCTTCACGGCGCTAATCTTCTCAGGATCTGTCTGGATGCCGTCCTTCGAAATCACGTGTCCCAAGTAATTCACTTTACGTTTGAAAAACGAGCATTTCTTCGGACTGAGTTTCAGATTTGCCCCTCGTAGTTTGCCTAGCACCTGCTCCAATTTATTCAAGTGGTCGTTGAAGTCTCTACCAACGATAATGATGTCATCCAAATAGACCAAGCAAGTTTCTCCTAGAAGTCCAGCTAATATTTGTTCCATTTATCTCTCAAATGTGGCTGGTGCATTACACAGTCCAAATGGCATAACATTGAACTGCCAGAGTCCCTTGCCAGTAGAGAAGGCCGTTTTCTCCTTATCCTTGTCCTTGATTTCGACTTGCCGATAGCCACTTTTCAGATCCAACGTTGAAAACCATTTCATTCCGTTCAATGTGTCTAAAGTGTCGTCGATTCGTGGAAGTGGATAACTGTCCTTCTTGGTTACATCATTAAGTCGACGGTAGTCAATACAGAATCTCATGGTGCCGTCCTTCTTCTGAACCAAAACTACGGGAGAACACCACGGGCTTGTTGATGGTTCAATAACGCCGCTTCTTTGCATTTCCTCGATCATGCCCTCAACCTCCTTCTCCCGAGCTACTGGAACTCTCCGAGGGCGCTGTCGGATAGGCATAGTTTCCCCAGTGTCGATCTCATGCTGAACCACTCCAGTTCTTCCAATGTCATCATCATGCGAAGAAAAGACGTTGCGATATCGTAGCAGTAAGCTACGCGCCTTAAGGAATTCCTCCTCGGTAAGGTGCTCCCTGGAGTCATTTAGTAATTTTTCAACATCCATTGAAGGCTTAACATGCCCAGGTTTCACGTTTACCTCAGATTCCCGGCAGCCTCTTATCCAAGAAATTTCTTGGAATGATCCGACCAGCGTTCCTTTATTGAGGACGCATTCCGTATCGCTTGGATTAAGGATCCTTACAAATGCTGTAGATGCCGTGGTTACCATTGTACGGGCTGTTATCCACGGTTTATCAGCATCCAACCTCTCTACCACCACACAGCGGTGAGATTGCGGCCTTGTGGAGTTCGGCAATTTCACTGGAACTAAAACCTGTGACCTTGGTTGAAGAATGGTTCTCCTGGTACAGTAAACATTTCCATTTACTCCACCTTGTATAGGAATCTCATCAACTCCAAACTTTAGAACTCCAACCTTTAAGTCGATTTTACAGTCATGTCTCCTCATAAAATCCAACCCAATCACGCAGTCGTCGACGATGTTAGCAACGATCACTTTATGCCAGTATTCTTTTTCACCTATTTTCACAGCTAACTCTCGTTCTCCTTGGACGGAAATGTACTGGCCGGTAGCAGTTTGCAGCTGGAGATGCCTAGGTCGGACTAGATGATCTCTGGTCAGGTGTCTCAGTAGCCGAGAGCTGATCACAGTCCGAGAAGCTCCGGTGTCTATGGTAAGGAGACATGGTATTCCACAGATTTCTCCATTGACAACCAGACTATTCCCGTCGTTTGCCTGTGAGATCATAATTGGGACATTTCGACTGCCAGCCAGCACTCGTCCCATAGTCCTGGCTTTTATTCGTTTCCCTGTTGGGGCTCTGACTCCACAGAGCCTATTTTCCTCGCCATTGGAGCGGGGTCTCTGTCCCTCCTAGTCCTTTTTGGACAGCCTGACTGCAGGTGACCACGTTCTCCACAATGGTAGCAACGTGGCCCAAATTCGCGGCGGAAATCTACTGGCTTCGTAGTCGACACTTCTCGCACCCTGAAAGGCCTGGATGAATCCTGTCGTACAGCTTCCACCTCGAGAGCGTGGGTTACTGCATCCTTTAGGCTGCCATGATGTCCCAATCGCACGGCTGCCCTCACTTCCAGATCCCGGATCCCATCGATGAAGGCCTGCACCAGCATACTGTCCACTAGGGAATGCAATCGGGATCCCGCGGGATCGGGATCTCGAGGATCCCGGGTATTTTTTCGGGATCAATCCCGACGCATCATTTGACGAGATCCCGTTCGGGATTGACGGGATTGGGCGGCAGTAGTCAGCGACGCTACACACGTCCACTCGGGGCGCAAGCGGCGCGCTGACTGACGGCCGCGAGCGACAGGAACGCCAAACATTGTTAGATAACTATTTCCGAATATAAGAAATAAAAGATATAATCACACGATTATATCGTAAAGAACCAAACCAAGCAGAGATTAATTCGGCTGTACTAATCGAAGATGACTTGCCTCTTTCAATGATTGCAGAAGATAATAATTTACTTGCTGCTGCACAAACGAATAAATCGCTTCAAGAGGAATTAGAAGAAACTCTGCGAGCGTCTAAAAGTCCTTTACCACGTATATGCCTGCTGTCTTGGTCGCCCCATGTCTCCGAGGTCAGCAGACGAGTCTTTGCATCGTTTCACTCTCTTCGGAAATTACAATACTTCCTTCCACGGCATACTAAAGTCACTCTAGCCCAGTCCCTTCTACTTCCTTTAATTGATTATGCCGATGCTTGCTGGGTGAGTGCGAACGAAGAACAACTGAATAAACTCGAACGACTTCAGAACCTCGGGATTCGGTTCATCTTCGGGCTGCGCAAGTATGACCACGTCTCGCAGTATCGCAAGGAACTGGGTTGGCTCCCGATTCGTCTTCGCCGTGATTTCCACATATTGACTTTACTTTTTAACATCTTGAGAAACCCCAGATATCCTTCCTACCTTCGTGAACGTTTTGAGTTCCTTTTCTCCAGAGGCAAGGAGCGGAGATCTCACACGGTGTCTCTTCTATGTATTCCGCAGCATAACACCGTCGCCTACGAGCACTCGTTCAGGCTGAGGGCCATTCGGCTGTGGAACGCACTTCCCTGCACTATAAGGGACAGTCCCACTCTTTTCTCCTTTAAGAATCGCTTGAAAGAGCACTTACTTTCTCTTTCATCATAGGTATTGTATATATAAGTATGTAATTGTATTTATCTATTTATTATTATTATTTGTTTATTCTTATTTTATCTACTATTTCTTTGATTATATGTATTTTTATAGTAAGTATCATATTTTATTGGTATTTGGTAAGTATTTAATTGCACTAGACTACCCTTTTCATTTTATATGTATCCTATCCAGATAGGTTTGCTGGAAGAAATCTCTGTTGAGAGATAAGCTCGCCTTTGCCTTTTAATTTCGTGTATAATTGTATTGGTGTAATGTTCTGTGCAATAAAGAATTGTGAATTGTGAATAGTATATCCATCCACGTCTACGAGCTTAGACAAATTAGAGTCTACCATAAAAAAAGAAATGGATTTATTTGAGTGTGGAGGAACAAGGGGGCGATTTTTGCAGTTTGCATATAATTGCTTCGCCACGCTATTGCCAACCAGTGTTGAGTCGGAGAGGGCATTCTCAGCAGCGGGTTACATTGCAAAGGACATTAGATGCCGTTTAGAAGATGATACTATTAATACCCTTTGTTTTTTAAGGAGTCATTTCCAAAATCACTCGTCTTAGGTAACTACTTCCTAATTCCTTTCAAATATGTTTATTATTTTGATTACCTAATTTACGTATGTTAATTTCCTTAAAACCTGATAATTGGTTGGTAAGATTAAAGAATAAAGGTTTTTATTTTCTTTCGAGTAATATGTTATTTTACGTAACCTCACTATCACAAACAAGCAGTTATTAGCTTTTTTTCATCCAAATATACATTTTTTTTAAAACTAGACGGGATCCCGAAAATTCCGGGATCCCGCGGGATTGATATTTCTAATCCCGCGGGATCCCGAATTTGCAATCTCGAGTCGGGATTGCATTCCCTACTGTCCACAAAGGATGCTGACGTACGTTGATAGGCCTTCCTAAACAACTTCTCGATTTCCAGGGCCCACTGTTGTAAGGACTCGTTACGTCCTTGTGTCCTGTCCTTTAACTGAGCTCGGTACACGTGTTCCAGGTGACTGTCACCGTATCGTGCCTCCAAGGCTTCTAGAAGGCGGTCGTAAGTCCGGTCGTTTCCCAGAGCCTCTAGTATGGTAAGAGCCTCGTCGCGCAGCGCCAACGTCAGTGCTGTCCTGGCTTGCTCCTTACTCCAACCATTAGCCTGGGAAACAGACTCGAACTGCAGCTTATAGGCAGTCCACGATGAGCTACCGTCAAAGGGGGGCACTTTGAACCTGCCGCCTCCGGACACCGATGCGTCGGGTACATAGGTACTTGGACCATTAGCCACTTTGATCTCAAGTTTTTGGAGACGGCTCTCACAGGTCTCAATTTTTTTATCGACATCATGGACTCGACTCTCCAGTTTTTCATCCATATCGGCCAGTTTTTCCTGGACCTCGAACAACTCTCTCTTCCATTCGGTCGTGGACTCATGTACCTCACGAAGCATTCGTGCCTGTTCCTCCTGTTTCCTGGCCCGTTCCTCCTGTTTTCGCGACTGTTCCTTTAGCTCTCTCGCTTGTTCCTTTAGGAGGACGAATATAACGTTGAGGTCTACTCCTTGTGCAGCTGGAGCAGGTGATTCCGACGTACCAGGCGTCGAGTCTCCAGACCCAGACGTTTGGCTTCGCGTCGTCACTCCTTTGGGCTCGGTTTCTCGTGGCATTAACGGCATTTTCTATCCCACTTCTGACACCAAATGTTACGAGCGTGGGGTTCGTATTTGATAGAAAAGCACGAATTAATCCACTAAATAAAACACTCACTTTATTACCCAAATTAGGCACTTACAATTCACACGAACTGTACATAAAATCCACTAAAACACACACACACTATTTCACTAATTATGCACTCACTATTCACACGAAGAGTCTTTCTTTCCGATTATCCTTGTACTAGCACTCGATCGCAGTTAAAATATAACTAAATTCGTGCCGGCCGTCGACGCCTTTTATATCCCGCGGAGCCACTCTGGACACATTGTCCACACATATCGCGAATATTCTAGTAAGGACCAGCGTGCGGGCCGAGAACATTCGAGACCATACTTTTCCCACTACTTGTATCTAAGCTTGATTCTCTTGGTGTAAGGGGTAACCAACTCAATCTTTTCAAAAGCTACCTATCTGATAGAAAGCAAAGCGTAAAAATAGGTGAATATATGAGCACTACCCAGCCAGTAGAGTGGGGGGTACCTCAAGGCAGCATTCTTGGACCGACTCTATTCTTGATATATATTAATGAACTTTGCAGCCTTTAACTTCCCGATGGCAACATAGTAACTTATGCTGACGATACCGTTCTGCTTTTCAAAGGAAGAAATTGGACACAAGTTTTTGAAAACGCACAAAACGGTTTTAATATAATATCGAAATGGCTGCAGCATAATATTTTAACCTTAAACGCCGATAAAACTAAATATTTGACCTTCTTTATAAACAACACGACCCAACCTTCTGCTGGTTTTAGTTTGACCTCACATATATGTAAAGATGAAACTAACTGCTCATGTAAAACCTTAGAAAGAACCCCTACAATCAAATATTTAGGCATAACATTGGATCGGAACTTAAATTTTAAAAAACATATACAAACTCTAAGTGGCAAAGTCCGTAAACTAATATATATATTTAAAAATTTGAGACACGTTACCAATGCATCACTACTAAAAAATATTTATTTCGCTCTATGCGAATCTCTTTTGAGTTATTGCATAACATGTTGGGGAGGTGCAAATAAGGGAACTCTTTTGTCACTGGAGCGTGCTCAACGTGCTGTTTTAAAGGTCTGCACCTTTAAACCCAGGATCTTTCCGACCGAAGAACTTTATCATTTCTGTGACGTTTTGACTGTTAGACAACTTTTTATTCAGAAAATTCTGCTAAAACAACACCAAACTCTTGAGTATACACCTAGTTCTAAAAGACGAAAAGATAAAGTTTTTATAACCACCTCAACAAAGACAAGATTTATGCAGAGATTTTTTAAATTTCTAGGGCCCTATCTATACAATAAAACCTGCAATATTGTGTATATATATCCTAAACCAAATTTTGAATGCAAAAAGCTTATTTATAAGTGGTTAAGATCGATGAATTATGACGACACAGAAAATTTCATCGCCATTTCACAATAATAAGGATAACAAAATAAATAAAATGGTACAATCAATACTTGATAAATGCATATTTGATAATTATATTTTAGGTGCACATACTTACGTATTTTTTTAGAAATGATGGTAAAAATACACAAACATTCATAACACACCTCACTTCACATACATCCACTACACTTTCTCATCTCACACACCCATATTTACACTCACAAATACTCACACACACCCAAATACTAACTATTTAAGGCAATAAATGACGAATTTTAAACATTAAATTACCTTCTTTAAGTTTTAGATAGCTGCATTACATTGAAACTGTAAAAGTACTTGATTTGGTCTTTAATTTTTCTTCGTTCATATCATTAGGGGAAGAGCCTCGCTACTTATCCCAAAACACTGGGGAAACCCTACCTTGGGGAGTATCGACTCTGATGTTATTTTTGCTTATTACCAACACCTATTCTCATAAACAAATGATGTATCTATCTTTAGTTAAGTTTATATAACATGAAACTGTACCTTTCTTATTATGTATTCTTTGGTAATTTTTGTAATTTTTGTGAAATGTTTATTGAATAAAATCAATCAAATCAATCATTAATATATGTCTCTCTCTAATGGTGCACTCTCTCTGTCACTCCCTTCTCGAATGTTCCGAGTATAGCTATCTCTTTCTAGTAGTGCTATCTCTGTCACACACTTCTCGAATGTTCCGAATATAGCTATCTCTTTCAAGTAGTGCTATCTCTGTCACTCCTACCGGATATTTAGCCATATGACGATTTGTGCTTCAGAGGCCCATAAGGGGTCCTGAAAACGCCTGAAAACGGGTTTTCAAGTTATGGCGTCATCTGATAGAGGGTGCCCTGAAACGGACTGAAAACATGTTTCAGGCGCCTGAAAACGACGGCAACTTGGGTGAAATTTCGATCTTTAGATATGTGATAGAGTAACTTCTGAAACGGCCTGAAATGACTTTTCAGCCTGCTGAAAACGCCTCTAAAGCACCGAAATTGACGTTCAAAGTTTTTGACCTAACCTACCGGCGTAACAATATGCCTGACAGCTTAGGCACCTAGACCTGATAGCCTAGTTTACGACTGATACCAGGCCCATAAAGATAACGTCCTGGCATCCTGTGACAACTGAGAGAATTTCTTCTGCACAACAAACAACAACAAAGCAAAACTACAACGACTCCAGAGGCTGGCTTGCATGGCAGCAACGGGATGCATGAGGATCACACCCACTGCGGTCTTGGAAGCCATACTGGATCTGCCGCCGCTACACCTCTTCATCAGAAAGGAGGTGGCTGCAACAGTGGTGCGCCTTAAAAAACTTAACCAGTGGAGACATGCTAGGGTACCCCACACTGAAATACTCTCCGAGTACATAGCTAAGGAGCCGCTACTAGAAGCGTCTACTGACAGGATATCCAAATAATATGTCTTTGACAAAAGGTATAACATACAACTGCATGAAGACCCTTGGGAGGGCCTCAATCAAAGAGAACTAAGTATATTTACAGACAGTTCTAAATCGGTTCTAACTCAGTTACAGGCGCCGCCGGGGCATTCTCGGAAGATCTAAACATGAGGAGATCAACATCATTAGGTGCCCACAACACCGTCTTCCAAGCCGAGTGTATGGGCATCATAATGGCTATTGCAGAAAGAGAGGTAAGGATTTCCCTATCCGCATACTATCCGACAGCAAGGCAGTTCTGCAAGCCCTTCAAAGCAACACCATCACCTCCGGGCTTATATGTGAGTGTTACCAAGCCCTGTCAGAGATCTGTAACCACAGTTACCCTGCAGTGGATAAAGGGACACAGTGGCTCGCGCGGCAACGACGCAGCCGACGCACTGGCAAGGTTGGGTTCTGAACCGACGTTGGAGGGACCAGAACCTATAATACCACTGCCATTCAGCTGGTTTAGGAAAACCCTACAACAGCAGGAAACTCTCCAACTTTCATGGTCACCCTTGGATACCTGCAGGCGAGCCAGACAGGCCCTCCCGATGATCAGACCCGGATTATCACGTAAGCTTCTGTTGGAATGTTCCGGCGTGGCCATCTAACGGGCAACACACCTCGGGTCGCCGAGGTCACAAAGTCATCGGCAACATCAATGGTATGCTTTGCTTTCTACAGGAGCTGGGTTGGCAGGAATAATGCACCCAACCCCCATTACTCAAAATAGGCGAAAAATTTAAGTCATCAGTTGCGCAATAAATTATGAACTATTTGTAGATGTAAATCTTTGAAGTTAACTTGCAAACATTAGCAGCCTTACTAATACAAAAAGTTATTCACTGTTTAACTTATATAGTGTTTTGTCCTTTTCATACATCGAGTAATTGTCAAATGTCAAAGCAAAACAAACACTTACATAACTTCTTTTGTTAGTAAGCTAAAATATAAATAGCTATTGAATTAGATGAATTATGAACTCCTGAATGTGTAAGAAAATTTTGCCAATTTCATAGGTAAGCAAAGCATACAATATTAAAATAAAATAGTAAAATATTAAAATAAAATATATATTGCCAGCCGGTCCATATATTTTTTTTTCTGCTTTTAGAGGGAGAGCTTTTGCTTAGTTGTTGGTGGGTTAAGTAGGATAATTTGATAAAGATAATTTTCTGACATGATTATAACAACAAATGAAATAGTTTCTGAAGTACCCCTGAAGAGTGGTGACAGGATGTGATATAAAAATGGCAATACAAACATATACTCAAGTTATCTAATAGGTAGGTACTTGTGTAATTTTTGTTTCACCTCAAGCTTCAGCACATTGTTCTCTTCTCTTGTATTAGCCAAGAGATCTCCGCCACTTAGTGAGGTCGGCAGAAACTTGTATATGTTGATGTTCTCCTGGCTCTGGTACGGAGCCTTCTTGGTACACTTGAGCTGTTGGACCACTACCCTGTATCTGTCTCGCTCCATGCTGCATTTGTCTAGTTCATGGCTCATGATGGCCAAGGCCTCAATCTTACTCTGCAGTTTACTCTTGAGAACGGAATTCTGGATTGGTATAAAAAGAATTATGTTATTAGAGTTACAGTTCCGTTCGTCCTATGGCTGACTTGTGTACTATTTCTACTAGGTTGCTATAAGTGTTGTTTTAGTTTTACTTACTTCAAGAACATAGTCGTCGAGTTCATGATCGTGAAATTTTACTTTAGGTGCTTTTGTGAACATTACGACAAGGAAAGCATAGTTGAAGGTCTTAGATTAGACGCGATTTTAGTTCTCCAACCAAATAAGGAGTTACAAAAAAAGCCCCAAAATAAAGAAATCCAAAACCGCAGAAACCTCAGAAAAATCGAAACGAAAAACATGCATCACAAACAAAACACACAGAACAGGAATCGTATCACAAGTGCATACTACATTTTATAATCTGTGACGAAAACATTGGAAAACATGAAAGAAACTACAATATTTTTTTTATCTGTTTTACGGCACTGGAAACAAGTCCTTTTAGGTTTTTTCTTCAATTTTTGCAGGGGAGAAAATGTTGCGATACCAAATGCATATCTGGATGTGTGAGGATTCCCGCAGCGGGACGCACCGATACGGCGAAAGTAACAAAATTGCCGCAAAATGCGACTGGTTAAGCACTATTATTTCTTACTAAACGATTTATACGATACGATAGTAAATTTCCCTCCCTCCGCCGCTAGCTCCCGGGCTCCGTCCAGGACTGCTGCAAGCACTTCCCATCCCCCTATCCCCGCTTCCGGCACCCGGGCTTCATCCAGGTAGCCGTGGCACTCCGCTTCCCCCCGTCTCCGTTCCTCGGGCCCGTACCAAGGTTTGACGAGGCGGGTATATCCAGTCGCCAGTAGGCTAAGGTTGACTCTCAGGTCGACGGTAGGGCCCCCGGCACCCGGGCTATATCCAGGTGCCAATCAGGGTTAGGATCCCCCTCCGGACGTAATTGTCCGATGGTGGTTAGACATCTGTCACCCGGGACTTTCCAGGTCGACCGTAGGACCTCCACCCTCGTAGCCCAGCTCGGGTGGAGCAGATGCGTGTAGCCTCAAGCCGATAAGTCGAATTCCGTGGGTCGCACACGTTCCTCGGGCTAGAACCTATGAGATACAGGCAGCCCCTAGTGTAGAACGTTCCCTGTGAGAAGATACTTTACGCCAGGCCCAGTGTAAATAAATAAAACTAGAACCAGAATAGCCTGACATACGCCAATAAAATTGGCAAGTGAGGCCCGAACAGTAGTCTACCAGTAAATATAATTTATCTTCCGTTGTACGTAATTATTAAGTCTCGAATATACAAGCAGGTCTTACCTCCTAATCCGTTGTTTTATCTTAATGTCCCATAGGTAGGTCCTATACAGGTAAAACCCCGTGTCTAGGGTATTTTAAATTGGCCCATTTGCTCATTGCAAAAGGTCTTCGTATAGCGTGATAACCAGACTGAGCTAGGAAGAAGGGTAATCACGTTACATACTTATAACTACAAGTAATTTTTTTATATATATAAAAAAGACTACACCGTTTCGGAAGGTGGGCCTCGGGTTTAAGAAAAACGGCAAGAAACTCCCCCATACCTTCTTTTTAAAAAAGTGACTTTAAAACAGGTACTGGTTTCGGTCTAAGGAAATTCGCCGGCGAGTGATAGACTTGATCCATCGTCGCCCCTCGTCGAATTTCTGTGCGCTGAGATGGTATGGACCACGCAGTTTTGTCATCTAAGTATTCCTTAATACTATAATAGGACTTTCTTATCAGCTCATTTTTAACATAGTTTTTGAACCTCTTTCAGGAAGGATCAATGATTCCTGTGATATTTTATTGTAGAAGCGAATTCAGTGCCCCATGAATGATGTGCCTACTTTACTTAGTCTAAATAATGGTAGTGCTAACCTATTTCTATTTCTAGTGTTAATTGTATGGCTATCACCTACAATTTTAAATAAAGCTATGTTTTTTCTTACATGCATGATATTTTCGTATATATATTGACAGGTAACCGTAAGTACATTAATTTCTTTGAATTTTTCTCTTAATGATTATCATCGCCGTAATCGCCCTTTTTTGTAAGACAAATATCGTATTTATATCTGCTGCTCTCCCCCAGAGCAATATTCCATAAGACATAATACTGTGAAAATAACTAAAGTAAACCAATCTGGCAGTTTCAACATCTGTAAGATATCTGATTTGTCTGACCGCAAAAGCAGCTGAGCTAAGTCTTCGTGCGAGATTAGTTACGTGAGGACCCCATTGAAGTTTCGAACCTATAGTGATTTCGAGAAAGATTGTGTCCTCAACTTTCAGGAAGGATCAATGATTCCTGTGATATTTTATTGTAGAAGCGAATTCAGTGCCCCATGAATGATGTGCCTACTTTACTTAGTCTAAATAATGGTAGTGCTAACCTATTTCTATTTCTAGTGTTAATTGTATGGCTATCACCTACAATTTTAAATAAAGCTATGTTTTTTCTTACATGCATGATATTTTCGTATATATATTGACAGGTAACCGTAAGTACATTAATTTCTTTGAATTTTTCTCTTAATGATTATCATCGCCGTAATCGCCCTTTTTTGTAAGACAAATATCGTATTTATATCTGCTGCTCTCCCCCAGAGCAATATTCCATAAGACATAATACTGTGAAAATAACTAAAGTAAACCAATCTGGCAGTTTCAACATCTGTAAGATATCTGATTTGTCTGACCGCAAAAGCAGCTGAGCTAAGTCTTCGTGCGAGATTAGTTACGTGAGGACCCCATTGAAGTTTCGAACCTATAGTGATTTCGAGAAAGATTGTGTCCTCAACGAGGTCCAATCTTTCAGATCCTATTCTTACACTGCTTTCAACCTGTCGTACATTAGGCAAACAAAATTTGATGAATTTGATACATTGATACAAAACGACGGCATACCACAGGGTATACAAAGTAGGCAATGGCCTAATTGAACGCTTCCACAGACAGCTAAAGGCGGCCGTCGTTCGCCACGCGTATACCAGTTGGACTGAATCGCTACCGCTAGTCCTACTCGGCATAAGAAGCGCAATCAAGGAGGACGCACAAGCATCGACCGCAGAATTAGTTTATGGCGAACCCTTGAGATTACCAGGCGAAATGATCCAAGCCCGCAACTACACTCCAGATGACCTCACGGAATATACCCAAAGAATTCGCTCTTTTGCTCAAAAACTACAACCAACCCCCGCATCTCGTCACTGGCATAACAATACTTTTGTATTCAAGGATTTGGCCACGACGAAACATGTTTTTATACGGGACGATACAGTACGTGGAGCCCTTCAACCGGCATATACCGGGCCATACGGAGTCCTTGAGCGAAGCGACAGAACATTAAAGTTACGCATCAAGGGGAAGTCCATCGCAGTATTAATAGACAGACTCAAACCGGCATACACCATCGTTGAAGAGACACTAAAGCACAAAGTCAAAGATAATACACCGAAGTCCGTGCCTCATGTCATCCCTGAAGAGACTACGTTAAGGCATGAAGCCAAAGATGATACGCCGAAGACCTTGCCCCAGCGCATAACGCGCAGTGGAAGAACGGTTCGTTTCCGTGACTTCTATTGCCCGTAGTAATGGCCTCCGTGGGGAGTAATTGGTAACCGAGGAGGTTCCTTACGAACCAAGCAGCCAGCGTTGACAGCCGTCAAGAAAAGTGCCTGTCACAAGCACGGTTTTGTTGACTATTATTTTTCTCACTTTCATGACGACTAACACTGTACGAATTCCGATTTTATTGTTTTAGTTCTTGTTTGGAGTTACTCCCCTTCTTATTCATTGTAAACATCACAGCCCTGTAATAAATTCATTCCATCTTATTCCTGGATTATAATTTCCGCCTACCAACCAAGACCGACCAACGGCTAACAATGCTCAGGGAGGCTTGTGAGATCTTTCTAGAATATTTTTTTATCTGTGTATGTGGACTCCAACCACCGCTCTTCACCACCTTCTGGCGGCACAAATGATCTGAGCTGTGTGGGTGTTGAATTAACGAGCAATCTTGTCCTTAAGTACCTCAAAAACATTCACTAATAAGGGCGCAGGGCACGACCGGATCCCACCGATTTTCATTAGAAATTGTGCCGATCAACTCGCCGTTGTGTATGCTGTTCTGGAGGTCATTAGACGAGAGGTGTTTCCCCACACGTTGGAAAATGGCTTATATTGTACCCATACACAAAGGTGGTCCAAAAACCAAAGCAGAACAATATCGGCCGGTCTCAATACTGCCAGTTTTTAGTAAACTGCATAGTCCATGATCAGGTGTATCCCATTTTAGCGCGTAGTATTCCTCCAGCCCAGCATGGCTTTATGCGTAAAAGATCTACTGCATCCAAATTCGTAGGATCAGTGACTGGTTTTATAGATAAGGGCTACCAGGTCGATACTACATATACCGATTTAAGTGTTTCGATCGGCTGAGGCATGACATCATCCTTTTTAAGCTGGAACAAGTCGGTGTACATGGAGATCTGCTCATATAGTTTGAGTCTTACCTCCGTAACCGTAGTCAAGCTGTCCGAATTGGCTGCCATTGCTCGCGATTTGCTCCAATCCCCTCAGGCGTTCCTCAAGGATCCCATCTGGGGCCACTTTTATTTAATGTCTGTCTTTATGATATAGCATCATGTTTTAGATCCACCAGTTGCCTTATGTATGCCGACGACACCAAGATATTTATGCCCGTATCAAGTTCCTCAGATTGGTCTCAACAGCTTAGATCTAAATCCCAAAAAGTGTCAACTAATCACGTTTACTAGAAAAACATCTAATCTAACACACCAATATATTCTAAATGACCACCCCATTGAACGTGTCTTCAAGGTTAGAGATCTTGGGGATATAATGGACTAAACTTTTATTCATACCTCATTACGAACATATTATAGCAAAAGCTTTTAAAATGCTTGGATTTATAAATCGTGTGACGAGGCCGCTGCGTTCACCACTTGCTTTTAAATTACTTTATTTCACCTACGTGCTGGAATATTCGTCGCCGGTCACCATCGTACCAGTCGCATAAAATCAGAATTGAGTCGGTTCAGAAAGCGTTCATGAGGCAACTGCAGATTAGATATGACGGGTCTTCGGTGGACTATTATGAGGGCCTTACTCGACATTCTATGGCTTCCCTGGAGAGCAGGAGGATGCTGGCGGATCAGAAACTTCTTCATGACGTCATCAACAACAGACTGGACAATGAGTGGCTGGTGAGGTCAGTGCTGCTGAGCATCGCCCCGGCGCGGTCGCGTCGCCACACACCGGCGCTGCTTGGGTACGAGCGCGCGCGCACCAACTATCCCTCCAATTCACCGCTAAATAGGAGCATTGATATGTACGAGAAGCACTTTGCGGGGGCCGATGTCTTTTACCTGAACCGGACTCAATTTATATCACAGGTTTTTGCGAAGATAAGGTCAATCAAATTAGATAATTGATCATCAAAAATAAACAACAACCAATAACATTTATTCAAGGAAATTGAACGCTCTCATGTGACAAAGAAACACCTCATATCCACACAAATATTACATACCCTCTCTCTCTCTCACACACACACACTGATACACATATACAAACGCACGCACGCACACACACACACCTTATTGTATATGTCACCGGAAAATAATACGATCCGCAAGTTTATAAATTTCCTAGGAAATTTATAAACTTCCTTCTGGATTATATTAGGCTAGGTTAGGTTAGGTTAGATTATGTTAGGTTAGGTTAGGTTAGGTTAGTATATTTATAAACTTGCGGAAAAAAAATTAGGAAATTTATAAACTTGCGGATCGTATTATTTTCCGGTGACATATAATGTAAAATTACCTTTTATACATATGTTTTATTATCTTAAAATCCTCATCATAATTTATAAAGGATATGTTTCGTAACTGGCATTACCCATTTATTTATATCAGTGTTATTTTTATCGAATTAATTACTTATGCTGCGAAACATCAACAAATAAATAAATAAACAAATAAATAAATAAATAAAGACGAGAACCACTGGGCCAAACTACTACACTGGTGACCCTGTGGTAGCTGATGAATTCGTCTAAGTTTTCATGATTTCTGATGTAATTTTTTTAGTCTGTATGAAAGCGCACTATGGCAAATGACTTTCTAATCCATTTTAAAATTTATCTTACTAATAGATCAGATCAAAAATGGATCTTTTATAATCAAAATAACGTTTCCCGAAAGTTTCGATTTGATATATTCAGCTTTTGTTTATGTTATGACTGACAGATGCTGTTCGATCGGTGTTGTCTGACAAACTATAAATGGCGAGTATTAATTATGTAGAGTAAAAATAAACCAAACCTTCAACAAAGGGTAGGTAGGTACGCAATCCAAAATTGACTTTACAACGTTACATTTATTGCGAAGAGTTTCATTTGAGGATTATTTTTTTTTAATCATATGTTTTACGGCCCTGGAATCTGGTCCTGTAAGACCAAGGAAAATAATAAGAAAATTTAGTGAATGTAATTAGTACTGTCAACAAGAACATGACAAGAACGAAAGAAATACAGCTGTGTTCCAAAACTATGTTATAGGGTGGACAGGTCAGAACTGTAGAAACAAACGTTCGATCGCTTTCGATTATTGCGGTGAAATATGAAGTTAGGCACTATCGACAACTTTTTTTTAATGACAATAGACGCATTTTTTTTTCTATAATGATTACCTGCTAACTTCATACATATCATTTGTCAAAAATTACAAAAAGCAAGCGAAGCTGCTGTTGTGGTCGTTGATTTATTTGTATTTTTAGCAGATGTTGAGAAGATTTTCAACTGGAGTTAACTTTGATTTTTATTTCAACACCATGCGTTGCGAGCAGACACGGAGGAATAGGTTCCTATTGTCCTAACAAACAGTGAGAATGGCCGCGTCAGGAACTGAAATTGAAGACTTCTTGAGCGGCCCCTTACTTTCGTGGGTGAGTGATCATCCATTTCATCGCAAATGTTTTGTTTTTATTTGCATCGAGCCTATAATTATTACTGTTTCCATGGCGAAACTGTCCCAAGTCAATAGAATACGATACCTACTCTCAGCATGAGCAAAAAAGTTGTATCTTTGAAAGTCACAGTTCAGTGGACATAGGTATTTCTTAACGGAACGACCGCAGATTTGTCACCAATACATGCTTTACTTGAGTTTAGAATACTTCCTGAATGAATATGATACTGTAAACTGATGGTGCCTTTATCAACAGATGTTTTCCCTAATAGAAGCTCAGGGAAGTTTTGGCAATTTCATCTTTTGTTCACATTGTCTAGCAAATCATGATATGCTTGTTTCTCTATTTTGCCTTAAATGAGATCTATGTACACAGTTATTATGTCTCAAACAAATTAATTTCACATTTCTATTAATTTGTATAGTAATTGCAAATAATTTCATAAATAATAAAAATTATGAATTTATTAAATATGCACTATTAGAGGCCAGTCATTACATAAACAACTTCATATTGCATTCCCATGTATGGCATGAGCAGTTAATAACAATTGTTGTTCCTATTGTGTTTAATATCAGTGTGCTAGATTCCTAAAGCTGTTCAGTTCCCAAGGTTAACACTAGGCATTGTTTATTGTGTTATGGTAAACTAATTTGGTTTCTAATCAGTTTTCTATGAGAAACCTTCCTTGATTTATTTATTTATTGAGAGGGTGATTTACTCTCCTCTCTTAGATAAGTAGACCAGGCACCAATGAAATTGTCCATATGTGTGTCTCAGGGGAAAATGGTAAAAGAATGGGTGTTAAAGCCTGAATCTCCATGGGTTAATAATAAACTTACTTTTACTTGATTTTGAAATTAGTTTACTATATATTCAATCAAATAAAACCCTCAAGTAATAAATTAAACAAATAGATCTTATTCCATTTATTTATGGTTTTGTTTATATACCTAATACATAGCTGGGCTGAATCACAAATAAATATACAGTACAATCTCACTAATCTATTAAAAACCAGAGGGTGTCGGATTATTGGAATGTTCGGACTATTAAAAACCAGAGGGTGTCGGATTATTGCAATGTTCGGATTACTGGATTATACTATATATTATTCAAATCTAGTGTCTTGTGTTTGCGTTTATTTGACATTTATAACTATAAACTATTCTCACTTGAAAAAGCAAATATGTTAGCACGTGCATGTGATAAGTTTTGAGGTTAGACTGCAAGTCGACGATGCAGCGACCAAGCGCACAGGTATAGAGGGGTGAGGGAGGCGTGGGCGGAGGGTGCCGGATTATTGGATGTGCCGATCTATCAAAGTGCCGGATTAGTGAGATTGTACTGTATTTTATTTACAAATATAGATTTCTTTTGTTACAGCTAAAATCATGTCTCCCAAACCCAGACAGCATCTCCGAATATGCTTCCCTATTCAACGGAGACATCCTCCACCAGGTATACCTCCAGATTGATCCAGAGCCGTCCTTCCACATCACCAAGCTCGCTGGGCTTGAAGACCAAGCCCTACTCCTCGGCAGAGTTAAGAACTTTGATGCAATAGTGAAAAATGTTAAAGCATTATTTGAGGAAGAGTTGGGAATGACATTGTTAGTGGTCCCAGAGTGTATATGTCTGGGGAAGGCACCAACGTCTCGGGAAGGTCTGGAGAATATGAAGCTGTTGATTCTTCTGTTGCTGGGAGCAGCGGTGCAGTGTCCCAATAAGGAGCTCTTCATCACGCGGATTAAGGAGCTGGATGTGGAACTACAGCATAACATTGTGGAGTGTATTAAACAGGTATGGATAAGTTTATTTTTGTATTTCAAAAAACAAAAAATTGCCATAAGGAGTCCTACTGCTGGACAAAAATAACTTAACATATAAAATCTGAAGAAAACAAGCCCTACTTAACCCCTCCAAAGAAATGTACAGAATATGAGTATATTATTTGTTCTTGGCTGAGTCAGTTTTATTTAAGCAGCTCTTCTATGGTCTTTTAAAACATGTTCAGTAGAAATCACACAAGCTATTGCTTTTAAATGCTTCAATTTATTTCGACTGAGCAGATACTGATGTCCTTATCAATTACATACAAAGTACCTTAAAAGTAGTGTCTTTACGAATTATTTTGAGACAAGCCAGTTCACCTTGGGCAGTGAGTCACTGATGTACAGTACATATACTTTGATGTGACGACTACTTGGGAAGGCAGTCAGCCGTAAACACAACTACTTGCGGCTACTTGTGTATATTTGTAACTAGCGACCTACTAAATACCTTAAAACTAGACATAGAAATATTGTATTATATTACAAAAGTATTAGCTAGCTTAGCTAGGGCTTCCGTCTAGCTTCCCATTGTGTGTGACGGTGAACGATGGCCAGCAATCAAGAACATCTTCTTGAGGTCGGGCTCCCGAAGCTTGAATGACAGGAAGTTCTTATATACCTAAACTTGTCTCGAGAATCCTTCTTCCAAACAAAAAAAGCTTTGCGCCCACGTACTAGAGCCAGTTGTACACTACTCCATTTTAGGTGAAAGGGTCAGACTCACAGCGCGGCAGTCACATCATTAATGAAACATTTCCAAAATAAATGTTTTTCAGGCCGGGCCCACTTCCTTTCGTCAGCTCTCTCTGAATCTGACTGTGGGTCAATGGTTATGCAATTTATGCAAATGCAACATATGTGATGAATCTCCATATTTGTGGGCAGCAATCAGCCGGCAATCAGCCGGCAATTTGTCAATATCAGTCATAAATTAAGAATTCTGTGTCATCAAGCCATGATCTTTTGGCCCTGACCTAGTTATGACGATATGATATGATAACCTTTCGTCTTTATCCTATACTAACAACTATTAGCACCAATCATACGTACAAAGCATCACTCCCATACGGGGTGGCAGAGGGAAAGTTGTGCGCACATTTAGCCAGTTATTCAATACTCCATTTTGAGTGACTGGGGCCTAGTGAATCACCGCAGCTATGGTGATAAGATAGTTCCTGAGGATGAATTACACAATTACACAATAGGTTCACAATTCCGACCACGTTTACGAGTAATCTTTGTCATATCCTTTCAAAACTAAGGTAAATTAATTAAGGCTCTGTTAAATACAAGATAAGGTACTGAATAAATTAAAATGTCTGATTGTGTGAAAACAAGCTTTTAACATAGAACCGTTTTTACGTTTTCTCAATTACATTGTTCCTTTTGCTATCACTTGTGAGAATCTTTACATTGCAAGTGACTTCTCAACATATTAAGCTTTAAATGTTAAGTAGGTACAGAAGAATGTTTTATTGGGGAAATGACTATATAATATGGATGTAACATCTACCTATAAATCCCACCCTACTAAAACTGGCGCGATGACGTACCTATCGTGGATTTGACCGTGAGCTTCTTTCTTAGTAGAAGCATACCAGGTAGACCTGGTATGCTTCTACTATGAAAAATAGTAGATTGTGAGCAAATGACCGGTATTGGTCCCAAAAAATAGTAGAACAAAAAAAAGTTGCAATGCGACCTCTAAAAAGGGACGTTTCAAAATTATGTCTCTCATTCTCACCGTCGTCGTACAAAGGAGCATTCTGCCTCTAAAACCGGTCAAAATAATTTTTTGTTTTTTTTCTACTGGAGATGGATAAAAACGCCTTAATAAATTAATATTTATGTACCTATATTACAAATAAAATAGCCAACCAAACATCGTTACCAAATTTTTAATAAAAAAATAATTTCGTCGCCAAATGCAAGTTCGTAGCCAATGGCAACTGTAGACGACCTAGTAGGTACCTACCGCTGTCCCGCTCACTCGCTAGTATAATTCAATAAATATATTTGCGTTGCGACCACATGTTTTTGGGGAAAGTTGTTCACAATCATTACCGTGGGTTCGGTATTAATTTAGATACTTTTTTACCTTATGCTTCTCGATTGCGATTATAGATAATCTCAGGTTTAATCTCAGGCTAGGAGAAAAACAAACAAATAAAATTAACGTAGCCGACAAATATGTCCCCACCACCGAGTGGCACAGGCCTTTACCTCGAATTCGAGAAAGATTGAGCCATACATACTATCAAGCCGGCTCTGTGAGGTTTGTTGAAGGAGTGTTGGGCTAGTGGCCAACTTGACTGTTAAATCTAAAATTACAAGTTTTTTTAAACAATCCTAAAATGTATCTTCACTCAGCTAGCACTGAAGTGCGAGTTTTCGTCACAGATTTGGGCAATATGGCCCTGTTATTGTTTGATATTGCATAACACAAACATGACCTCTTGAAGTGCGCTCAATTTCTCAACCTTGAATGCTTTAGTACTTTTGTCCATAATTTCCGAGTTGTCTGCTCAGCACCCTTATTAATTTATCTGATGAGTTATGATAATGATACTTATACATGTAGGATATCCATACTGGATCGTGTGGCTGAGTAATTGACCGAGGGCGAAGCGTCTCCGTTCAGCTTCGGCACTAAATCCATTTTGATCATAAATTCTGAAGCTATCCAAACTATATTTTTTTTAAGTTTATTAATAGCCCCCTTTTCAATGATACCCTACATGACTTATTATGGTGTTTTTTTCGTTTTGTCATTTTACTCTCGATTTTTTTGTAGACATTTTTTTCTCGTATTAGACTTGAATTATGTTGCGGTTATCAGAATAAGTATTTTTGCAGAAGATTTCAAGACGATCTCTTATAGTTCATGAGAAAAGTGCCTGTGACAGACGGACGGACCGGCTCGCGAGTGATCCTATAAGAGTTCCTTTTTTACATTTTGAGTTACGGAACCCTAAAAAGGGAAAGACACGCAATTTTCCTGTGTCGCTCGCGAGGTGTAGTCTTTTGCCTGCTCGGTAATCAGAGAGAGCGCTCCGTACTAGTACATTTCAGTCAGTGTACTAGTACACTCTAACAGCTCTATTAGTACTATTAGGACGTTGGATCTTATGAATAAAAAATATGCCTGCTCGGTCAACAGAGAGCGCTCCGTACTAGGACATTTCAGTCAGTGTACTAGTAAGATATTAACAGTTTTATTAGTACTATTATGTATGACTTAAGATCGAATAAATAATGGAGCTATTAGGTTAACCTTTCTTTTCGTGTAGAGCAGAAACTTGAGGAATATTATACTCTGATAATATTAACATATTTATACAATTCTATGTGTCTATTTGCATAGCAGAAATAAAAAGTTAAATACTATATGATTTCCCCCGCCGCCCCGCTCTCTCGGAGCGATGTCCTAATAGTCCTAATAGACCGAATGTCCGATTAGCGTAGGGAAACGTTTCTTTTAGTTCATTGCACAGTAACGTTTCCTATTCGTTCTTCGTACATGAACGACACAAGACTAGCGAGGTGTACAGCTCGCAGAGCCACTAGTGTAGAGCTTTGTTGCCTCTGTTTTGGTTCCGGCTAATATCGCTACTCGGTGGTAGTGTAGCCGTAAAGCTGAGTCAGAGGCCCTAACAGGGCAGCTTTATAACTAATGACAGAAGGGTCAGCCTCTATCCAGACTCCACCAGCCAGCATGGTGAAGTGTGGTTCAATATTACACGAATTCGTGTAAAGGCCTCGCCTCTCAGAGGGAAAATAAATGGGCTACATTAGTTATAACATACTAGCTGATGCCCGCAACTTCATCTGCGTGGTCCTAGGAATTAACAGTCCGAGATAACGTTACCCTCCTTCTGGTGCAGTCGGATAAAAAGTATCCTATACGTTAATCTAGCTCTTAAACTATCTCCAAACTAAATTTTATTCAAATCCAAACTGACAAACATCCAAATATCGCTATTTTCACATTTATAATATTAGTAAATCGGAATTTTATTATTGAAGTCAATGTGAAAGTAGAATAATTTATACAGTAGTAATAAAGCTACAAATAATTATATACATGTCACCGGAAAATAATACGATCCGCAAGTTTATAAATTTCCTAGGAAATTTATAAACTTCCTTCTAGATTATATTAGGCTAGGTTAGGTTAGGTTAGGTTATGTTAGGTTAGGTTAGTATATTTATAAACTTGCGGAAAAAAATTAGGAAATTTATAAACTTGCGGATCGTATTATTTTCCGGTGACATACATATTAAACCAAAAAAACACAAAATAACCTAACTTATGTACAAATATTAAATTAAATAAAAATTATTAGTTGGATTCTTATTCCAAAAAGAGCTCAATGGCCTAGAGGAGATGCGGGTTCGAATCCGGTGCTGACCATGTACCAATGAGATAAGTAATGTATCTTAAGTATATTATAGGGACGTTCTGACGGTGATGGATAACATCGTGAGGAAACCATCAATCTCCATAGCTGCAGCGATGGGCTAGCTCCTTATCACGCAAAGTGGTGTATTGAATAACTGGCTAAACGTGCCTCTGCCACCCCATATGGGAAAAGGCGCGAAGCTGTGTTATATTATTTATTTATACTTAAAAAGAGCTCCGTGCTATAGTGTTTTCACGCTTTCTTCGCGAATTCGGTTCTGACCATGTACAAATGAGATAAGTAATTGATCGGATTTTCCGTGTTTCGGATTACACGTTAAGCTGTAGGTCCCGGCTAGCAATCTACCCGCACTGAGCCAGTGTAATGCGAGTATGGCACAATCTTACTCGGTGGGGAAATTAATGCGCTGCATTTATTATTAACACATTCTTATCCCAAAAGGTGACGGACAACCAAACGGTAGTCCTGACCCCGGACGCCGCGGACCTCTTCCAGTCTCCCGCGATGTTCAACCACATGCGGCGGCTGGCCAAGGAGCGTGACCACTACCTTCAGAGTTGGGCCGGCCTCGCTCTGAATGAGGGGCTGGGTGACGAGCAGGATAAGGGGAAGAGCAGGTCAGTCTATCAATCAATCAGCCCACATTCATCCATTCTTCTTTACTCCATCCATTCTCTCCGGTCCTATGCCTCCCGCATGCCTGCGGTGAGTCATCCGTCCATCGGGCTGGTGGTCTTCCAAGAGCAAGTTAGTGTTAAGAAACCATGAAAACTAGGTGGGGTGGTCCAAACAGTCCAGAGAACTAAAGTGACAATGGGCAGTCGATCGATGGAGCAGACGAAGCTCCCGATGGAGACCACGAGAGGGTAAATGTAGTGTAGGAGGCAAGTAGGCAACCAAAAGGTTTTGTCCTAACCCAATCCCCAGGAACCTACTTAGTTAATGTGTAGGTAGGCAACGACACGAAGGTACCTGCTCTTTGGCCAGCTGGCGCATATGGTTGGACTTAACCAACTCTATAGGTAAACCATAGGACTGGGGTGGTTGTAAAAGTAGTTACATCCAGAGAACTTAAGTGGCAAAGGGTAGAATATATTTGACGCAGGACCGACGATCAATGGAGCAGGCGAGTGGAGTCAAGAATGGAGACCACGAGACGGCAAACCTACTGTGGAACGCTTTATGTGTTGTGCAATGTGATGTTAATATAAACCTATTTATGTTCTATTCTCTTCTATGCAGGTCGACACAGAATGTTAGTCAGAGCAACGGTGAGAGTCAGCATTTGGCGGTAGAGCTGGCAGACTGGAAGGCGAGACTCAGGAAACAGAGACAGGAGCTGTAAGTTACTTGGTTTTAATAATATCTGTGGGTAACATCGGTGTCTGGTTATTGAAAAAGATGCGATCTTGGAGATTTCGTATTGTCGACCTACTACACGAAAGGTTCTTTAAGGTTTCCGGTTCAGTTATTATTACATATAGCTAGCTGAGTCCATATAGATTGTGCCATAAAGCATGAGCTGTAGCTAAATTGTCCATTATAATCACGAAAACCACATAAAAATGTGTTTACCAGTTAATTTCCCCGAATCACAACACTAGACCATAGACAAACCGTCAGTTATGTAAGTAGCCCCTTGTTAGGTGTTTCTTTCTTCGGTGAAAACGAATCAAAGTTACGGGATGGATTAGGATGACTTAAGCTAGGAGTTCCCTAGTTACGTGGACGTTAGGTTATGGTTGGTGAAAACGGGCATAATAAAGTCAACTAAGCGCGATAGTAGGCATTCGGCGACCAAATTGTTTCTGACACAGGTTATCCTGTCGGTCATAAAGGTAAATATGTCTCAATATATCTGTTAATAAATGTCTATCTCATCAGCCTCCTGCTGAGCAAAGACCTGTTCTTTAGAATTCCATTTTACGGTCTTATGCTGACTTTATCCAATGGTGGTCCAACAATCTAGGTCGTGCAGACATGTGGATGAGCATGGATCTACGCGCGGTCTTTAGCCTGGGCGTATGGTGGCACGCAGACGACGCAAGCCATGCAGAAAAGATTTTTCAGGGCACGTTAAACTCGCGCGTCAAACTTAAGACGTCGCCTGCCCTGCCTTGCAAATTGTTTCTGCGTGCCCTGCGTCGCCTGCATCCCAGCATATGCCCAGGCAGTCATAAACTTTCACCGACTTGTTCAACCTTCCCTTGTCCCTCCTAGCCAAATGTAGAGATAAACTACGATAACATGGCGCGTGCCTCTCCACTACTCGCCGGCGCGACGCGAGTGAGCGTGACAGCGTGCCTATGGAGTAATGGAGGTGTGCGCCGTGTTATCATAGTTTATCTATAATCATTTAGCATTATCCTCGTTTCCAGCGAAGAGAAATCCGAGCAACTATCGGAATGCCGCGAAGAGCTCGAGCATACAAAGCTGCAGTTGCACAAGCTGCGCACAGACAGCCAGGAGTGGTTCTCGGAGGCGCGCCGCGCGGCCAGCTTCCGTGACGAAGTGGACGCGCTGCGGGAGAAGGCGGACCGGTGCGACAGGTATGTGACGTCACACTCAACAGCAGCTGCGCAGACAGTCAAGAGATCCTATCACGAATAAATTTAAGTGTCAGGGACTGTTACAAATTCCAGAACTACAAAATTAATGAAGTAACACTTGTGTTATTCTTTGCCATGCCACATTGATCAATAAAATTCATTTTCTCAAAAATAGTATGAAATGTTCCCGTAACATCTGTGAAGATAGTATCCGAAAGTGACTCATCCTGGACAATTTTTACAAGTGTCCAGTAAGTAAGTATGAAATCCCATTACATATCATAATAATAAAAAAAAACTAAAGTGTCCAGTAAGTAAGTATGAAATTCCATTACATATCATAATATTTAAATATAAAACTATTTTATCTACACACATATCATAAACCCTCCTTACTGTGTACAAAAACCGCACGTTACGATCAGCATAATGTTAAACTACTTGGTAAAAACTCATTTCTTATCTGAAATATTACACATTATGACCATAATGTGTAATTTTTCTGCATATTATGACATTCAAATTTCGAACGCTGACGCCCGCCTGCGTGCGCCCCTAGTTTGTCTGTGAAGTTGGTACTGACATTCAAATTTCGAACGCCGACGCCTGCCGGCGGCACGTTGGTACTACAGAACAAGCTAAACAACTGCAGAGCCACAATGCCGGTCAAACATGCGGTTCCTGAACACATCAAAGAGAGCTTATGATATGGGTGTAGATAAACTAGTGTATATAACTGTACATAATTAGGCATTAAAACTCTCGAGTGATATTATTATGAAACCCACTCTCGAGTATTAATGCCCTCCATTATGTAGCAGTCACTTAAACTAGTATTATCTACACACGTATCATAAACCCTCTTTACTGGGTAAAAACCGCACGTTACGATCAGCATAATGTTAAACTACTTGGTAAAAACTCATTTCTTATCTGAAAAATTACACATTATGACCATAATGTGTAATTTTTCTACATATTATGACATTCAAATTTCGAACGCCGACGCCCGTCTGCGTGCCACCCCTACTTTGTTTGTGAATTGGTTACTACTGAACAAGCTAAACAAGTTCAAAAGAATTATCAATGCCACCATGCCAGTTGAACATCAGGTTCCTGAACAAATTAAAGAGACCTTATGATATGTGCTTATATAGAGATATGATATGGGCTGCTATAGAGAGCTTAAGAGACCTTATATTACTCGCCTTCGGCTCGTTTCATAATCCCACTCTCGAGTATTAATGCCCTCCATTATGTAGCAGTCACATAAACTACATTTTTTTTTAAAGATAAGCTAAGGAGGTTATTTGCAGTTAAGGGCCTTTAATAAAAAGGAGGTACCAAAGAGGTTGACGTGTCCGAATTGCACGATGTAATGGCGGCAAACTCAGTTCATTCGTATTTTTAGTATTTTGATACTAATGAGGAATCAGGAATTCGATACTAACAGAAGAAAAAAGGAATAAAATAAAATATTCACAATAAACATAAATGGTTTTATTTTTGAGAAAAGCACTATACACGCTTTGACCATAAGTGCCTTCCTGGCATTATAGCCGGACCTCGCCTTCGGCTCGGCCGGCTAAATCATACTCGTCCAGAATGGCTTACTTACTGGTCGCTGAAGTAATGTACTATTCCTCGTAAACAGATTGGAACAAGAGATCCAGCGTTACCGCGACCGCCTCTCCGACTCGGAATACTACAAGACACGCGTCGCGGAACTACGAGAGGACAACAAAGCTCTCATGGAGACAAGAGATGCTTTAGAAGAGCAGTTGCAAAGGGCCAGGAAGAGAGCCGAGCAGTGCCTGGCTTTGGAGGCCGCGATGATAAAACTGAAGAGAGAGGCTAATGATATCGCTTTGGTAAGTAATGACTTGTTTGTTGTGACGAAGATAGATCTCACATGTACTAAACCTAATATGAACTTTTTCCCTTTCCAGGAGAGAGATGCTGACCAACAGAAAATCCAAGAGTTGATCGAAGAAAATAACCACCTACAGTATGTCACCAAATCTGTGCTGAGTGAAAGCAACAACAGCGCTCTTGATACCGACAACGAATGTGAAAGTACCCTCGAATCAGGAGAGAACAGTTTATCAGAACAACTTACCAGCAACGCACAAGCCAGGGCACTCAAACTAGAGCTGGAAAACAAGAAACTGTTAACGACTATTGACAATCTGAAAGAGCAATCTCTACTTGAAAGCAGCGACAAAATAACCGAACTCGAAAAGGAAAAGAAACGACTAACTCTAAAGTGTGACCAACAAAACGACAACTGCACAAGACTGTTACAACAAAACGCGGAACTAGAAGAAGTATTCAGAAATGCTCTGGAAGAGAATAGGAAACTTCAAGATTTGTTAGACGGAAAGAAAGCATTCATAGACAGGCAATCAGTCGACAGAGAATCAGAAAAGAACAAACTGCAAGACTTCGAGAAGCATCTCGAATCAATAACCAAAGATAAACAGAGAATACAGATGCTATGTGACTCCATACAAAGGAGAGCCGACGATCTCGAAAAGTCACTAGATGCGAGAACGAAAGAACTGAGCGCCATAAAACCGGAAGCAGATAAAGTAACAGGACTCATCATACAAACTGAGGAACTAAAGACCAAACTGACATACAGTGAGAAAGAATCTCACAACCTACAAAGGGAAGTGAATAAGCTCAGGGAGTCGGTCGAAGAGAAAGATGTCTTACTGGACAAAGTTACAACAGAAATAGAATTGAAACGAAGAGAAATCGAAAGGCTGGCGAAAGAACTTGAGAGCACTAACAACCATGTCAACAAACTACAGGACTTCGAGCAAAAAGCACAAGAGTTGAAATCGCAGAAGAAAATGGACTCAGAAACGATACAGACATTACAAAAAGACCTGATTTCAGAAAAAGTTAATTTCGATAAAGTGAGAAACTGCTTGGAAAAGTTAGGAATCAATGTGACTGAGATGGTGAACAAAGACATCAACGTCGAAGAACTGTTGGAAAGGATTATAACTAACGCCGATCACGAAGGATTGATATCCGAGATTGCCGCCAAATCCAACTTAAACCGACTGGTGCCTTGCAACTGTGATGACAAACCTCAACCAGATTTCGACGAAAGCTTAGTCAATCCACAAATCGATCAACTGACATCAGATTTGGCAGCCGTCCAGGTCTCGTTAGAAAACTGCCAAGCCGAAAACGCAAAGCTTCAAGTCAATATTGCCACACTGAACTCACAAAACGGTTCCTTGATCTCACAGCAAATGACTTTGCAACTAGCCAACAGCCAACTAGCAGCAGAGAAAGAAGAGATAGCAAAACAATTAGATGTACTCAAAGATAAACAAGACAACTTGCTGCGTGATCAAGTTGCCTTGCAGACCCTACACGAACAACTGAATATGGAATATGAGATGCTTGTAAGTGAACGAGAACCAGTGAAAGCTACCATCAGAGATCTGAAGGTAGAAAACAGAGAACTGAAAGAAAAACTTTCGACCAACGAAAAGAAACTCGCAGAGATCGAAATAGAAAGAGAAACTCTTAAAGTTGAATCCAGAAACTTAACCAATTTGAGAGCAGAACATTCCAAATTAAAAGACGACTTTAGAAACCTATTTACAGCCAGTGATAGACTCAAAAACGAATATAGAAACATGCAGGAGGAATACAGAAGTATCCGAACGGAGGTGACGCAACAGAAGCTTCGGAATACTGAGTTGTCAGGCGAGATCAATACTAAAGCAGAAGTTATTACAAGCATGGAACTAGAGATTAACAAAACCAACCAACACTGCGAAATGCTCGTACAAATGAACAAGAGTCTCGACACAGATCGTAGGTCTCTCATGGACCACGTTTCTCAACTATTGACCCAGTATCATGAACTGCTAGCACACTCGCTGAAAGACAAACAGCATTACCACGAAGAGGAGAAAATGTTCGCGGATAAAGTAAATGCCCTCTGTCGACAAAAGGAAAAGTTGGAAGAAAAAATCATGGAGCATTACAGAAAACTCGATAATTGCACGACGAAGAGAAGAGGTTTCGGAGCTTCGTTCGTAAAACGCGTACGAAAAGCTGGAACCGATTTGATAAACAAAGTGCCCTCAAGAAACAACAAACGGATCGAAGACAGCAATCGATCGAAATCGCAATCGACGCTTGCCGCCTCCGATTCCGGCGAATCGGACCCCGGTAGTCAGGATTTAGAGAAGATGTCGAAGAATTCGGACCAGGACCAGGGGTCATCGAACCCGAGCGTGGAGTCGCCGCGGCATAGCTCAGACTCAAGCTTCAGTCGACGGTTTGAAGATAAACTGAAGAAGCCTGAAATGGACATCTCTGGATCGATACCCAGTCTGAACTCTTCAAGGTAACTAGATAATGTTCTTATATTTAGGTTCCGGTTCGAATCCGGTGCTGACTAATGATATAATTAATGTTCCGTGTTTCGGATGACGTTGAGCTGTAGCTCGTATCCTAGACAACGATTGGGAATAGGTAAAAAGTGTAGAATCAAAGTTGTAGATAATTTTATCAGCTTTTAATATGAAGTACAAAAAATTTTTTTTTCGAGATTTAGGCAAAAAAAACAAAACGGGACCTTCAAATTCAATCAATTTTAATGTCTCCTAACTAGTCCAAGCAAAGTTTTGAAGTCAATCTGTATGCTTTCCATCTAGAATCGGTTGTTGACTAGTCTAGTAGGTTTCGGCTACGTAGTAGTACTGAGCCAGCGTGTTAGCATATGGCTAAATCTTACTTTTATCCGGGTAGTAATGGGCTGCATTTTATTTTTATTTATTATTTTATCTACACACGTATCATAAACCCTCTTTACTGCGTCTTAAAACTGCACGTTACGACCAGCATAATACTATACTACTTGGTAAAAACTCATGTCTTATCTGACAAATGGATACAGACCATAATGTATCAATTTGCGACAAATTATGACATTCAAATTTCGAACGCCGACGACCGCCTGCGAGCCTCCCCTAGTTGGTCTGTGAAGTTGGTACTACTGAAGTTCTGTAGTACCAACTTCAGTAACTGAACAAGCTAAACAAGTGCAGATCAATGATCAATGCCACCATGCCGGTCGAACATGCGGTTCCTGAACACATCAAAGAGAGCTTATGATATGTGTGAAGATAAACTAGTGTACATGATTAGACATTAAAACTCTCAAGTGATATTATTATCAAACTCACCTTCGGCTCGTTCACTTTCGGGTTTTAATGCCCTCGATTATGTATCAGTCACATAACCTACTATAAATTCCGTTAAAGGAGATCAGATCAAAATGGGACTACAAGTCGAGAACAGCGTGAACTGATAGTACAAAGCGTGCCAACAGGACCATATCACTTAGCGTGACTGTCGGTCGGTCTGTTACAGGACGGATCTTTTAAACCGTGGTGGGATTATATATGGTTGCTCTGTTTGAATGCACTTATTCTCAAGTGCATTCAAAGGAAACTCACAAATTAGAGGTGGACCTTGAATGGGGCGTGTACATTTTCGCTGTTATCGATGCTGTTTTTTGCAGTACATCAGATGTCGTAAAGTTTCATAAATGCCGGTGTGATTTTTGATGAATCCATCTGCATTCTACCAGGCTGAACGTGGAGAGTTCGTTCGTGCGGCGACTTTCGACCGCGTCGGCACACAGTGGAGGCGGCGACGACGCTCTCATGCGCGCCTCGCTGCGCCGCCGGGGGCACAAGCCGCCGTCGCAACACAGGAACAGCTACCAGGAACAGGACATGCCGATACCCAATGCTGGTAGGTGATGATGACGCAGGTATTCTTAAGCTTCAGATACACTATGGGACAAAATGTCCCCTAACATGTCGCGCATGACGCTTCACGTTTCACATTTCACGTGTCGTGCGACATGTTGCTTGCTCCCGCTATGAGCGCGAGCGCACGGGTCATTCACGTCATTGTCGAGGGACATGTTCCTCAAGATGTTGTTGCATTTATCCCCAGAGTATCTGAGGCATTAAAGTCCATAATCACAAGCTTAACCGACCCCGGCCAACAAGTCTATACTATAGTCCTCAGCTTGACATGTACATCAGATTCAGGTTGGCCAAACATTTCTGGCCCCCCGGCCAGATAAATGTTTAGTCACAAATGATTTGGCTGGCATCTTTATGCGTCACCAAATACTAGAGTAGCATCCAGCTCCTTACGTCCATTCGACCTTTCTGATGTACATAGTTGGACGATCTTACACTAGCCAAGCTGCATTCGCTGACAAAGTCGTTGCACGGCAAAGGTACACGCTTACATATTCTAAGCGTCACGGCGAATGATAAGTTAGCGAAATCGAGATTCTGCCACACAAGTTGAAGGTCCCGAGTTCCCGGGAGGAAGAAAAAAGAACCCGTTTTGGCGATGTTCATATGTTTGTGAAGTTGCTATTTCTGATTCCCACGTCACAAGGTCTCCTAGTATGGGGCCAGAAGCGAGATATGTGCCTGCATATAAATGTTTCTTTCTCGAATTATGCGTAGCGTCCACTCCGTCCCCGGTATTCGGCACGGCGGGTTCGCGCCGCACAGTGTACGTCGCAGACGACACGGAGCCGCCGCCGCCCGGGCCCGGACCCGACGCGCCCAATCCGACCTATCTGGTCTACAACAGGTACTAACTTACTCATTGTTGTCCCCGCCTAAAGACATAGGCCTTTATTAGAATTCGGGTAAGATTGAGCCCAACTCCACCACGCTGGCTCGGTGCGGGATGATGGATGGGTGTTGGGCTAGTGGCCAATACGAATGTCTAAAGATTTTCTTCTTTTTATTGGTAGTATGCTAATTTCTTTCGAGGTTAATATTGCAAGTGTCAAGTGTATTTGAAAGATCACAATTTGCTCAGGTTCTCCATCGAGAATCTGGAAATTTTGGACTTGAGGATAATGAGTAGAGATGAAACTAATAGTATATCCGGTATCCGGCCAACAGTGAAGCCGGATATCCGGCCGAACATTGAATGGCGCATTGTAACGAGAAGAGCGTACGTAGGTGGCGCGCAATCAAAGCAACATTTCACTTCATTACAAGCGCACGCGGGGGGGGAGGAGGGGGGGGTTGTCTCGAAAGGTGAGGGAAAGAGCTTTATACGTGGCATAGCTCTGTCCCTCACCTTCCCGCGTCAACACCCCCCGCGAGGTCGGCATGCTAGGGTGCAGATAATGCTACACAATACCCAAACTCAACAAAGATTGTCAAAATGAATCATTTTGGCCTTATCTATGAAGACAAGCGAAACCGTTTGTTGTCACTTATTGCAGCGAAATTTGTATTCATCCACCACAATTTGCCCCTAGTGCAGTACCAGTATTAATTGTTATGTTGTAGGACGACAAAATGGTAGCAACATGTGTTATGTTGACATAATGTATTTAGATAATTCATACTTTCATCCGCAATAGAATTGAAACCTAATTTATGATAGTGGGTTATTGTCCGGTATCCAGCCGTATACCGTATATAGTAAATTTAGGCCGAATACCGGATACGGATAGATACCGGATATCCGTTTCATCTCTAATAATTTGTAGCTCGTTAGCAGTAACCAGAGAGTGTGCAGGACGGTGGGATCAAAGTATTTCAAGTTGCCCTATTAGAACACAACTGATTTTTTTTGGTACATTGTATTTCATTTCATAATTCTTTATTGCACACACATATTCAATTTAAAAGGTTACATTAGGAGAAATCATATGTACAAAGGCGAGCTTATCTCTAAAAAGAGATTTCTTCCAGCAAACTAAGGCATGAAAGGGAAATGTATCATGAAAGGGTAGGCAGTGTACAATATCTAATATCTAATTTATACTAAAATACATATAATATAAAATACGGAAAATAAAATACCTAAATACCAGACTACTAAATACAATACATACATATACCTGCAAATATAGTTTATATATTATAATGATATACATACTATAACTCTCATGAAAGAGAGAGGAAGTGCTCTTTTACCCGGTTTTTGAAAGAGACAATAGTGGGAATGTCTCTTATAGTGCAAGGTAGTGCGTTCCACAGTCGTACCCCCTGCAGCCTGAATGAGTGCTCATATGCCGAGGTGTTATGCCTTGGAGTGGCTAAGAGTGAGACCGTGTGAGAACTCCGGTGCCGATCTCCTGAAAAGAGATACAAATATAGTTTATATATTATACCTGACGTTACCTGGCTTTAAGCCTAATATTGAGAGTAGCATACTTGACTTCCTTTCCGGTGCGACGAATTTAGCCCTAAACAGCTCACTTCCTGTTTAAAACTCCTAAAATACATGTCATATCCGTTTTGAACCTCAGCAACATTGCGCGCGTAATGTTTCAGAAATGGCGGCAATTGTAGCCAGCGTTATTGCGCGCGCTCAATTTTCAGGTCATTGGCGTTTTGGATTTCTTTCCGTGCGCACGCGTTTAACAAATTTGAAAATATTCCAAGTTACTTTTCGAAATATCCTTGGAATTTTGTTACGGTTATAGTGTTAATTGTTCAGTGTAACAGCAAAAAATAATCCGTTTAATAAAAACCGCGGTAAATAGCCCCGCTTAGTGAATCATCGAGGAGTGATCGCTACAGCAGTTCCACTTCCACGTCTCCGGAGAGGAGGAGCAGCCGGAGGAAAAGACATCGGGGGAGTAAGAAAGAATTCAAGGACAAGTAATCTGGAAAAATCGTTCCAAGATTCAGCTAGTAACATCTCGGCAATGCATGATCGTATGCTAAACCGATCGAGTGATGCAATGTTTAGTAACTCACACAATCTCGCAATAAGATATGTTTAATTCTGACATTGAATTTGATAGGAATATCACTCCCTTTGATATAGGAGTGATATTTATAAGTAGCTATTTGTAACTATCCTCGAAAGTACAAACATTGCATTTATCCGAATCTCACGCCGAGAACTCCGGTGCCGATCTCCTGAAAAGAGATACTCAAAGCGGTCTCGAAGGTAGCTGGGGTAGCGCGGGTTTTTCAATATATTGAAAAGATAAGAGAGAATATGTGTGTCTCGGCGATGACGAATTGGAAGCCACCCCAACTCTGCGATATTGAGAAACATGGTCGAATTTGCGCAACCCAAAGATAAACCGAATCCCAAGATTCTGAAGTCGTTCGAGTTTGTTAAGTAGATCTTCGTTCGCGCTCGCCCAACAGACATCGGCGTAGTCGATTAGCGGCAGAAGAAGGGACTGAGCAAGGGTGATTTTAGTCTGCCGTGGCAAGAAGTACTGCAAACGCCTGAGGGAGTGAAAAGACGCAAAGACCCGTCTGCTGACCTCGCCGACATGTGGAGACCAAGACAGCAGGTTGTCAAAAATAGCCCCAAGGTTTTTCGCCTGATCTGTATACTCTATTGTGATGCCATTTATAACACAGGAACAATTTGTTTTTGTATCAAGGAAAGCGTGTGCCTGGTTCCTAAAAGCATGGCTTGTGATTTGGTCGGGTTTACCAACAGCCCGTATGATAAGGCCCAGTCTTTCACATTCTCGAGGTCAGCATTCAGTGCCTCCACGGTTGAGGCTACATCGCAGGGGCAAAAGTGGCGATAAATTTGGAGATCATCTGCATACAGATGATACGAAGAAGAGATAACGTCGGAGATAGAGTTGATGAAGACTGAAAATAGAAGAGGAGAGAGAATACCACCTTGAGGCACTCCTGAGGATAGATCACACCATTGAGTTTCAGTCTCTTCAGACTTAATGCGTTGCTGACGACCTCTCAGGTATGAGTGGAACCAGTTAGCAGCATGGACGGAGACATTCAGTGAGCTCAATATAGCGACCAGAATGTCAAAATCGACGCAGTTAAAGGCATTGCTGAAGTCAAGCAGGGCTAGGACCGTGACCAACTTCAGATCCATGGCTAGCTGTATGTCATCGCTGACTTTTAAGAGTGCTGTGGTAGTACTATGGCCCGGTCTGAACCCAGATTGGAAAGGATTGAGAAGTTTGTTTGATGAAAGGTAGGAAGAGAGTTGGGAGTGGACTATGGATTCAAGGACTTTGAAGAGAATGGGTAAGATAGATATGGGCCTATAATCTTTGAAGGAGGAGGGATTGGATTTTTTTGGCAGTGGGATAACGAGTGCTTTCTTCCACAGGCTAGGAAAGGAGCTTACCGAGAGAGAGAAGTTGATGATGTGGGTAATTGGAGGAAGCAACTCCTCAAGCACGCTGTGGATCATCTGATGGCTGACGTTGTCGCCACCAGCAGCTTTGGATGTGATAGCTAGCACTGCCTTTCTAACTGCAACGATTCCAACAAGCGTAAAGTTAAACGGTGAGGTGCAGACTGCAGCCCTCGGCCGTAGACAATGAAGGGTTGCCTCCTTAATGGTAGGGTCCATCACGACGGGAGGAGAAGAAAAAAACTGGTTGAGACCGTTGAGATCGATATTACCTGAAGAAGATTCCTGGGACTTGCCAACACCAATGGTCTTAAGGAACTTCCATACCTGAGCTGGAGTGTACATCTCTATACGCTCATGGATGTGGCGTCGCTTGGCATCGCGGCACATGCGGTTGCACAGGTTACGGAGGCGTTTAAAAGCTAGAAGATTGTCGTTGGTCGGGTCCCTCTTATATCGCCCTTTTGCACGGTTTCTTTTTGCCATTAAACGCTTGATGGCGTCGGTCAGCCACGGGGCAGGAAGATGTTTGACCCTGACTTTTTTCATTGGTGCATGCTTGTCGAAGAGCCCAAGGACAATTGAGTTTAACTTCAGGATTTTGTCATCAACGGTCTCACAAGTCATGATAGGGTTGTCAACAGTCATCAACAGATGAGGCATCAGATTTAAGGGAGTCGAGGTCCACACCTTTGAAGCTCCGAATATCCAGAAATTTGGCTTTGCGCTTAGGGGGCCTAACTCTGTATGAAAGATAAACCAGGTCGTGATAAGAGAACGGAGCGGTAAGCTGACCATGAGAAACCACCTTGGCTGTGTTGGAGATGATCTTGAGATCGAGTAGGAAGGGAGTACAATGTGGTTGAAAGTGAGTAGCGCCGACGGGAAGAATATGTAAGTTGAAGGAATTTACAATAGATTCAAGTTTGGTAGGGCGGGCGTTATTTTTAAGAAGACAGGTGTTAAAATCCCCAAGGATGAGAGTGTCTCTATAGAGAGGGGTCAAGTCACATAGTAGCTTTTCAAAAGATTCAATGTAATCGATGCGGAGTGAGGGGCTATAATAAACACCCAGAAGAATATTGTTGTGACGCAAGCTGACCTCAAGGAAGAGATGCTCAGCCGAACCAGAGTACAGGCTTGGCGAGTGGCTGATGACTTTACAAGGAATGTCAGAAAGTAAGTAGATTGCAACGCCGCCATTAGCTTTACCCGTCCTATCGTTGCGATAGAGCCTGAACCCTGGCAGAGAATACAAGGAGGAAGGAAGAGATGGTTTGAGAAAGGATTCTGAGACAAGAACTCCATGTATATTCTGATCGCTGAAAGCTTCAAGGAGGTCAGCATAGCTAGCAGGAATACTTTGGGCGTTAATATGTACGACATTGAAATTTAACTCCGACTGCGTGAACACGCGTTTCAGGCTGCTGGACAGTGACGCGTCCGCCAGGGAGTCGGCACTTCCTGCACCAAGAGAGTCACCGGTGGAAGAACATGTGAAAATGCTATCTGTAAAATTATATATGATATCCATAAAATAAAATAAATATACTACAATAGCTATAAAATAAATATGAAACTAATCTTTAATCTTCGCCTTACGAGGTATAACTCTAAATTAATTAAAATACTAAAAGCCTGAACCCAGTCACACTGGGGTTGCTGGGAAAGGAATTCATTACATCATTACACATTACACAGTTTGACACAACACACTAAAAACGAACAAGCCGGACCGTGAAACGAAGTTTTTGTATTTTGAATGGGACGTCATCTACATTTCGTTCCGTTCCGAAAACATGAAAACAAAATAAACATAAATAAAAGCAGATATAAATCGAAAGTCGAATCAGACAGAAATGACGTCTCATAATACGTGAGAACAAAGTAAAAGATACACATAGAGTAAGTGGAACACGCCCCACACGTTCCGTCGAAAAATAAATAGACTCAATACATACATATTATTAATCTGTGATTGACACATGACATTTAGAGATTTGTTGTTTTGAGCTATTTTTTTTTTATTGATGTGATCAAGATTTTTTTGGAAGAATGAGCGTTATTGAATAGACATAATAAATTATAGTCTTGTGCCTGCTCCGTCATCAGAGAGAGCGCTCCGTACTAGTACATTTCAGTCAGTGTACTAGTACACTCTAACAGCTCTATTATGTAGTACTATTAGGACGTTGGATCTTATGAATAAAAAATATTCCTGCTCGGTCATATCAGAGAGCGCTCCGTACTAGGACATTTCAGTCAGTGTACTAGTAAGATCTAACAGTTTTATTAGTACTATTATGTATGACGTAGGATCGAATAAATAATGGAGCTATTAGGTTAACCTTTCTTTTCGTGTAGAGCAGAAACTTGAGGAATATTATGCTCTGATAATATTAACATATTTATACAATTCTATGTGTCTGATTACATAGCAGAAATAAAAAGTTAAATAATATATGATTTCCCTTCATACTTACAGGGGGGCGATCGCGGTAAAAAATATCCACCGAACCATAGCTGAACCATAACCGAAACACGACTTTAAGGACTTTTCGTATCGCGCTAATGTTTTGACAGATGGTTGAACCGAAGTTCGATTGGAATTGGACCATAACCGCTGTCAAACGAACGGTTTTGTTAAATTTAATGCGGAGCTACTTTTTCACGACCGTTGTAGAATTGTTGAGATGAAAAGTGGGTGAAAATCGTGAAATTGATGTATCTGGAATTTGGAAATGGCCTACGAGTGTGATGTAGCTATAGCGCGAGCCTAATCTAAAACAGAATCGGAGTTTATCAAGCGAAATTGACTGTCGAAGGAGTTAGCTTGTGGACACATTAATTACTCAGTTGACCCTTAATTTGCCTCCAACTAGTGCTTTGGATGTGGACACGAAGGTTAGTAACATTATACAAAGTACTAGAATGTATCACAGCACATTTACTTTTGTTTGGACATGAACAATTTTTATTCCGTTTCCCAAAAACAGAATTAAGTGAGCTTAGTAACAGTGCTTACATTTTGTTTCAGGTACTGGTTGTTTAGTATTTTGCCACAGGCTCCTACCAGACGATTGGATAAGAAAGCCGGAAACACTGTGTTTACCATTCAAGTGTCTCCACAATTGTAAAACAAGTCACCTTAGCATTCAACAAGCCAGAAATCTTAAATTTCCCTTTCAACTTCGTGATAGGGAGCAAATTAAAAGGAAGTAAGTAACTATATGTTAACATCATTCCATTCAATTCAAATCAGATTACATTTACCTACGGCTGGGTATAGGCCTCCTCTTTACCACACTATCTACTCTGGTCCTGAGCCTCCCGCAGCCACTGCTTGCCAGCCAGCGTCTCAGCGTCCATCTATCCGGTGGTCTGCCTATCTGCCTCATACATCATACAATTCCTATTCATTAGTTTGCCTATCACAATTTATTTTAGATTATTACTTTTGGTTTGGTAATAAACAAAAAAAAGCATACCAAGATTGTGTGGCTTATAAGTTTTAATATATACTTTACTGCACAAAACAGAGAATCCAAAAAAATATATAAAGGTAAAAACATGTACAAAGGCGAGCTTATCTCTAACAGGAAATGTCTCCCAGCAAACCTTGATTGGAGGGGTAAAATAGAAACTACAGGTAGAGCTACATATGTGCACAACATTAAATACTACTACTTACTAATATCTACATAATACTAAAATATATATCATATACTAATATATCAAATACATACTAATACATGCTTATACTTAGATATATTGATGAGAAAGATAGTGTTCTTTCAAACAAATAATTTAAAAAAATGTAAGTTGACGGACTGTCTCTGATTTGATTTGAAGTTGTACTAATTATAATATAGGTATAGGACAACTGTGGTGCTGCTACCATGTACAGTTGTTGCCCTGCCTACCATGAGAGAGGTCCTGGGTTCAATCCCCGGCTGGGGATAAAGAAAGAAAACCCAGTCTTGTCATCGTTGTTTCTGGTTCCCACAACCCAGGGTACGCTATTGTGGGGCCAGGAGCACTGTATGTGCCTGTATGTAAATGTTTATTATTTTCAGATTTTTCAAAAAGTACAGATTGCCAGGGGTTCTGGCTTGTGGAGATGGTACTCATATGTCCATAGTTACCCCTAATGAACATGAGGAGAGATACTATAACAAAAAAGGGTGACATTCTATGAATGATATGATGGTAAGTCTATTGCGGGGAGCGCAATTGTTGATAGATTAAGGACTAAAATAAATGATATTTAACTAAGGTAAATTTGTTTTATTCATGTCTTGGTACTTAAGTTATCTCACTTTAATTATTCTCACATTAGAGACCTTTGCCCAGCAATGGGATATTATATGTTAGTAATAATAATTAAATATTTTTCACACATCTTCTCTTTGTTGGGTACAAAACTGAAAAAAGAAATAATGTACAAGTTAGTAGAAATATTTTACATAAAACTATATAAGTACTTATACTATTCCTACATGATTGCATGAATTAATAAATTATAGCTAATATTTTCTACAGCATATTTACAGGAAAAGTAAACATGGTTTAGAAAACTCGTGGGGAAAATGTCATTAAAATTATACTAAGGGCACTTTTAAAATAAAAAAATTATATTAAGTAACAATTCAGGGCATATTTCCTACATAACAATATCCTACCCAAACTGATAGTAAAGTATAGAATTACCTGCTTTGTCAATCTATTATTTCACAAATTCATTTGAAGGACTGCTATAGTATTAATACTATAGGGGTCTGAGCATTTTGCAGAGCAGCCTGGGAAGTCTGTGCAGCCTTTGCCCTAAGATGTTCAACTTTCAATCCCATCAGCCTTGATACGTCCAACATGCTTATGCTGGCTGGAATATTAATAAAACAATTTGCTGTACATTTTCCTTTAGGATATGAAAACAATTAACATTGTTATTCTTATTTATCTAAACTTCGTACACCTTCTTACATAAGTATTATATTCTGATAGGGAACAAGTTTAAGATAAAGAAAACTACATACCTTGGTTCATTCCTTTGCAGTCCTAACTGCTCTAAAGGGGTGGAGGATGTCTGCGCACTCCCCCCACGGGTCAGGTCAACCTTCCGCCCCCTTATCGACACTCTGACCGAAGAATCGCCTCTGTCCACACCTGTGGACAGGTCATGGTCAGAGTGTCTATAAGACTCCAACCCAGGTCATAGGATGGCCCTTGCGGGCGGTGGTCTTCATGTGGCGCTGGTATGCAGTGGATGATCGCCGGCTAGGCAACCAGGTCGCGTGGCAGGCGGCGGCGGTCGGGCAGGCACGCGTGGTGCGGCGCCAGTTCGGCGATGTGCGGGTGTTGTGACGCATCCGCACGCGCGAACATGCCCTTCGCCAGCCTCTGGACAAACTGGTCCACGGTTTCCCATCTTAGGTCCCTCTGGATTGTCGCGTTCCTCATGTAGCGGGGGGCGCCGACGATAGTACGCAGAGAGAGGTTCTCTTGGGCTCGGAATCTCCGTTTGTTCGTCTCCGAGCACAGGGCGTACCATGCTGGGGTCGCGTAGGTGAGGCGGGATCTCGCGTAGGTCTTGTAGATCCCGAGCTTCGCCCTCAGAGGGAGGCTGGAGTACACTTATTTATAAAGCTTCATTTGTATCCACTTGAATCTTTTATCTGTAATTTTTCGTTCACCTCGTAAACACATCAAATTCCACGAATTCCCATCCAAGTGTGGGCAAAAATAGAGTAGTTAACAACAAAAAGGCGAAATCGACGGTCGATTATACACAATCGATGCTACATCTCTAATGTTTTGATTTCGACAATGGTTCGGTTATGTTTCAGCTTCGGTCTCCACTTAAACTTTAGCGCGATACCGAATTTCATTGAACCGAACCAAAGTTGAATCACAACTGGAACTGAACCAGAACCAAACCTTTGACGTTCGTTGACTATACAAAATAGCGCGATCGGCCCCCAGGCTGCCATTCTAGTCAAGATGTCAATGCCGTGTCTATGTGTGCGAGAGCGAGTCGGCATGGCTCAATGCCTTCCGCCCGCCGCCCCGCTCTCTCGGAGCGATGTCCTAATAGTCCTAATAGACCGAATGTCCGATTAGCGTAGGGAAACGTTTCTTTTAGTTCATTGCACAGTAACGTTTCTATTCGTTCTTAGTACACGACCGACACAAGACTAATAAATTATAAACCTACCTACATGCTAAAACAAGAAAGTCCTTATAATCCGCACAAATAAGGAGAACACTTCGGGCACTGCTACCCGAAAACTTGCAGTTTTTCGGGGAAATGTGACGTAGCGACCTACTTCTTGGCTCCTGGCGGCGGCGGCACTCCTTTGCGCCTGTTGCTGGGGGGACGTTTGTCCATGCCCGACGCTGCAGCAGCCGTGGGAGCTGTAACCGAGGACGCAGCAACAGCAGGGGTCGGCTTAGCAGGCGTCTCGTCTCGCCCAGATTGAGGGGTGGAAGGAGGAAACTTGCTGGTGTACTCCAGCAGTTTGTATGTTCGTCCGTTTTTAAAAGGCGGTGCGGCGGCTATGGTGACGAGTGAACGAAGCAATCTTTCCGGGTGAAACCGGTAGGTTAACTGAAGATAAGAAACCCGCGAAGTCTTGGTATAAGTTAAAAAAATGCTCACGCCTTTTTCCCGGAAGAGGGGTTGGCAGAGTCTAAACTCCTCGAGTTAGTTAATAGTAGTTTATGTGACTGCTACATAATGGAGGGCATTTAGAGAGGAGTGTTTTAATGCCTAATTATGTAAAGTTACATACACTAGTTTATCTACACACATATCATAAGCTCTATCTTTGATGTGTTCAGGAACCGCATGTTTGACCGGCATTGTGGCATTGATCATTGCTCTGCAGTTGTTTAGCTTGTTCAGTAGTACCAATTTCACAGACAAAGTAGGGGCGGCGGCACGCAGGCGGGCGTCGGCGTTAAAAATTTGAATGTCATAATTTGACAAATTTTTGTACATTATGTACAAATTTTCAGATAAGAAATGAGTTTTTACCAAATAGTTTTACATTATGCTGGTCTTAACGTGCGGTTTTTAGACGCAGTAAAGAGGGTTTATGATACTTGTGTAGATAAACATTATAAAACAAACGGGAGATCCTAATAGAAGGGTGTATAATATTGCACGTGTTATTTAACTTGCAGGATATCAACCGTGATCGGCGACGGCGCTTGCCAGAGCCTCCCGGAGCGGCCGCCGGAGCGCCCCGCGGACGACGAGACAGCCCGGCGGAGGGACAAGGACAGCGCGAAGGACAATGCTATTTGGTATGAGTATGGGTGCGTTTGAGGCGGGAGATTGCAACTGGCGGTGTATTGAATGAGTGAATGAAATTTGGAGTGATTGAGAACGAAAGGTTTTGCAGTTTTAAGTCCTTGAATCAAGCTAAGCAAACCATTGGAAAGTAATGTCTGATTGGATTAGGGGAATTATTCTGAACAATTCTACTAGAAATATCCTATCAGATGAACTTAATTTTGTCACTTCAACGAATTTTGTCTTTCATTCTAGATATAAAGTTCTTCAGAATGTTGCCCCACAAAAAAAAACTGTTCAGATAACTCTGTATGATCACAGCTTTAAGGTAGGTAGGTAAACCTTCCACCGTCTGCCAAGCTCCTTATCTTATGCACCGTAGACATAATTGCGAAATTGCCTTTGCTATGTACATATTATGTATTTTAACATTACTGTGCGCCGTACGTAAGAATGAATGTTGCGAAAGTAATGAGGTGTGATATGAAGCCTTGCGTTAAGATTCTTTTCTACGAAGGATCTCTAAATTCACGTAGTTATGTAAGCGATATACTAACTAAAGGTAGATTATAAGAATGATATCAATACGAGATGGCTAGAAATTGAGGTACCTATTTAGAGATTTCCATACAATATATTTGATGACTTCGTCATTATTTTTTTCCCATGTGATTGACAGTATTAATTTGGCATTTATTGTTTGTTTAGAAAGTATCTTGGATCCTTGCTTAGTTCACTCACTGCTTACTTTACTTTTAATGTGATTGTTTTATGTGCGACATGAACTGAAGCATAATTTTGCGACAATAAATAGTGGTAGACTGTTCATTTACTGTGTTGAAATAAACTAATGCAATAAGCCTTGCTGAAGCATTATATTATGTAGTTAGGAATAGAATATATACTTCCGAAATATCGATTCCGCCAAACTTTTACTTTAGAGGCTCCTAGGTTACATAAATATAAATATGTACTCCTACGTTGCACTGAAAATTGGGGAAAGTGGTATATAACATTGCCTTGCCAATAAATAATTCTGTGACACCTGCTGATAATTAACATTATGTTTTAAAATTCATAAGGATAGGTATTAATTTAAAGGCTTGCACGTCAAGAAGCATTGGTTGGCCTTGTTTGTGTGTTACAGACGTGTACATGTTTGGAGTGCACGCACACTGTCGTAATTCGCATGTACAAGTACTTATATAACAGCAAAAGTTCGGTTCGTATTTTGCAAGAGCTGTACATAGAAGTACAGTTTTTTTGATGCTTTGAATACTATAAGCATAATGCATTGAATGTACAAAATATTATATTATTTTCGTTATTGACGTTAAGAGTTCTGCTAAACACGTAATTAGTGACTTAAGTGATGATTTATTTACTTAGCTGTTAATTTTCCAATTCATTACAGTTCAGTACAAAAATACCCAATAGGTATAAATTTTGTTTTACGAAATGAATTATTTTAAGGTCGGTCGGTTTTACAAATATATATTGAATTAATATTTAGTTTAATCAAGTAATCATGTCGTAATACGGTACCGAACCAACCTTACTTTGTTTAAGTAGTTTTAAGTTATAGGTTTTCGTTATGAACTGGACGATTTATCAAGAATTTGTTGCGTCAGTTACTACTGCAAATTAATCAAAAGACTACCTTATCAGATCACTAGATAAATGATTAAGAATAATTAAAACCCTAAGTAAGGAAAATGAACGCCTCTAGATTTAATACGAAACATGTCTATTTATAGCACTTTATTATTGTGTTAATATTATCAATTATACATATTTATTTGCAATGAATTCAATGTAGGTACTGATAAATTCATCGAATATTTTCTTAGTGCCTTAGGAGCAATTTCCAAGGGGGTAATTCCATTAAACAGTGTCCTCTTAGAACAAAATCATTCTTAATATTTGTATTGGTACTAACATTTTAATCCTATGGTGCTCACTTTTTCTTAGTAACTGTATATGATATTATTTTCGAAGAAAGTCATTGTTTAACTGCTATGAACATTATGTATGTTACTCAGTATACAAAAACGCACTATACATTTATACAACAATTATAGTACCATACATTAATTTAGAATATTGTATGAAACAATCGCCTCTCACCGAATTTATATTTTTAGCACATGACAAATCTACAGGTTTTTTTAACTATTAAAGTCGATAACTTTATTTAGAGTTTTGTTATTGCTCAAACCAATTATTTCATCTAAAGCGTTTAAAATATATGTACACGTCACGTTTCAATCAATGTAGTGTGTCCTACCTGCACCTGCACCTACCCGCACATCCTGAATATCACCATCTATAACATGTGGAATAACGGCTAATGTACTTTATGTTATGTATAACAGGAGAAGGAGACTATGAAAGCTATGACTTTAAAATGATAAAGTTCAGTCTAATGAAAAAAAATTAACACAGTATATGCTAAATTTTTTATGTTACTTGAACACCTATTATTCAGAGTTTACGTATGTCAACTCTTAAAATTGTAATAATACTTATTTCAAACTATGTGGGGTCTATTACATTGTCTTGTGATTGAATGATTATTTATTTATCTTGGATCCAATCATAGTTCATTCGCTCAAATTTAACCCCTCGCATGCCTGCCGGGCTATACAGGTGACGTTTATCAGCTGATCATATTTTAGGGAATGACAGTAACCATCATTATGAACAACTTGCCCCAAAACACTTGTTCGCAAACGAAATAAAAATTTGGGTCCCCCATAGTAACTTGTAATCCTGATCAGGTCAATGTACTGAGAGACATTTTTTTTCCCATTTGCGACCATATGTTAATTGTGGAAAGTTGTTCATAATGATGGGTACTATCATCATTCCCCAAAATATGGTCAGCTAATTAAATGTCAACTCGTAGACCAATTTTTAGGGTTCCGTACCCAACGGGTAAGAACGGAACCCTATTACTAAGACTTCGCTGTCCGTCCGTCTGTCACCAGGCTGTATCTCAAGAACCTAGCTAGCTAGAGAGTTGAAATTTTCACAGATTATGTATTTCTGTTGCCGCTATAACAACAAATACTAAAAAACAGGATAAAAGAAATATTTAAGGGGGCTCCCATACAACAATTCTTTCAATACCACATACAAACTTATGGATGCACCTGGTTACGTACATGGAGTGTGAAAGTAACCGCACTAATAACTTTGTAAACAATATTTTGCTGTGTAAAATCCAAACTATTCACTCCACACCATCGCTTCCATTGAACGGTGGTACGGAACCCTTCGTGCGCGATATAGACTCGCACTTGACCGGTTTTTTAAATCCGTTAACCGGAAGGCACGTCTGGCACTTATGAATTCATTTCTTGCAATAAGGAGCGGTGTGACAAGGACAGTAATAAAAAAGAGTGTGCTTTAGACCACACAACTGAAGTAAAACTTCTTTAGCTATAATGCTTCAAAAATACATCTCCTGCACTGTGTCTGGCTATGAGAGGACGAAAGAAAGAAAGAAAATGTGCGGCGCACCTCTCGTTCGCCTCGCCCGATCACACTTTTCGCAACGCTCTCGTCACGCATTCGCCAGCTAACTCCCCGAGTCAAGCGTGCGTTAAGAAGTTTTACTTCAATAATTCGTTACGTAAAACTTCAGACCGTATTCAATTCTATGCAGAAGTCAATGAACCGAGCGTCTATACACACGTATCATAAACCCTCTTTACTGCGTTCAAAAACCGCACGGTACGATCAGCATTATGTTAAACTACTTGGTAAAAACTCGTTTCGTATCTGGAAAACTACACATAATGGTCATTATGTGTAGTTTTTCTACATATAATGACATTCAAATTTCGAACGCCGACGCCCACCCGCGTGCCGTCCCTAGTTTGTCTGTGAAGTTGGTACTGACATTCAAATTTCGAATGCCGACGCCCGTCTGCGTGAAGTTGGTACTAAAGAACAAGCTAAACAATTGCAGAACCACAATGCCAGTCAAACATGCGGTTCCCGAACACATCAAAGAGAGCTTATGATATGTGTGTAGATAAACTAGTATATGTAACTGTACATAATTAGGCATTAAAACTCTCGAGTGATATTATTATGAAACTCGCCTTCGGCTCGTTTCATAAACCCACTCTCGAGTTTTAATGCCCTCCATTATGCAGCAGTCACATAAACTACTATTTTCGCTCGTTTCTTAAAAATAAGTAGTTTACGCAAATTAGAGGCTAGAAGCAAGCGCGGTCCGCCACCTGCGGAGCGCGCGATCAGCGCCCTGGCACGAGTCCCTGAATGCGGGTTTGTGGCACAAGGCACGGTAGGGGTTATGAGTTATTTGTATTACGACAATGATATGGATCTAAGATAAAAATTATCATTTAAAAGACACTGTAATAGGCCCCTAATTCATGTTTCTCACACAGAAAACCATATTATACGTAAGACATTATAGTATCTGTGGTAACCCGTAACCGGTAAATGTTATTGAGTATTGGGTTAATACTTATGAGATGGGTTTTCTTGTCCAAAAAAAAATTTATCTCATTGACCCATTCGCTGAGTTAAGCAGGCCTATTGTCACTGAATCAAGTTAACCCATCAATAGTGATTCAATTACACCCTTAATTACTGATTCAAGTAGACCCATAAATTATTGCAGACTCAAGTAAATCTATCATTATTGGATGATAGAACCATTAGTGACCATTTTCACTTCCCACTGTAGTACAGGACACTCTTGCAGGGGTATTTTGAATGGATGTCCTGACACAACTGCCTTTCTGCCAGGGTCCATCTTACTTGGGAGGCGGGATATTGTACACTGAAAACAAAGTTATAATGTTAAGGCTTCAGAGTAGGTAATAGTAGAAATTGAACAAAACTGGATTAGAAGGGCAACTTAAACTAAAACTAAATACCAAAGTTGATAGCATGAATTACATTATTTCTCCTTGCTATTTTAGAGATATCACAGAAAAAAAAGATGTGACTAACCTTAGGTCTATCACTATCAGTAGCCATGTACCCAACACACATGGTCTTTGTTGTATGGCCCCACAACAGTTCACCTTCTCCAACTTGTGGGTCAAACATCAGTGCCAAAGTGCCGCCCAACCGCTCCGGAACATCCCACAAGAACGGGGACTCCAGAAACTTCTCTTTGAAACACTTATCCAAACCCAGGACAGGTGATGGTTCTAATAGACTTTCAGCAGTATTTTTTGCCAACTGGGTCCGTATGAGGTGCTCACCACAACCTGAGGTGCAAGAAGCGATGGAAGGCTGTATACCGTCTCTGCTCATGACGGCCCATACTCCACTTCCAAAAGAGGCCGCTTGTCCTACTCGGCCTTCATGCTTGAGGGATACGCCACCAGAACTTGCACCTGATGCTACAACACCATTGGAATCCACACATATAGCCCCAACAGTGTCTAAAGGGCTGAATGCTATTTCATTTTGAATTGAGTATCGTTTCAGTTTTCTTTTACAGTGCCTATAATTTCGGAATGATCTTGGCGCAACCATTTTGCGGTCATCAACAATCTTCAGTCCCATCCGCTCAGCCCAGGATCTGGCGCCATGTCCAGTGAGTATGCATGGAGGCACTCGGCCCAAGGAGAGGTTGTCACACTGTTTCATGCAGAGGTGTTTGGCTAAAGTAATTGGATTCCAAACATTTGAGACTGCACCGCAAGCACCAAAATGCAGAGTCTGCCCATTCATGATGGAAGCATCACATTCCACTAGGCCATCCCAGCTTAAGTTAGATCCGTAGCCAGCATTAGTGAGTGGACTATTTTCTAGTTCTGTAAGAAGATTCAATAATTGTATAGTAGGTATAAAACAATAAATCACAGGCGATAATGGGACCTCCTGACGCCTTGCCCTTGATCATAACGGGATGTGGAAATAGGGATACATGTAGGTTTCCACCTACCTACAAAGTACTAGATTAGCTTGGTACACTGCAAGAAACGTTCACCTTAATGGATGAGCTTACCAATTATTGCCTTTTCTACGGCCTCGACGGCATTGCCACCCTGCTGCAAGGCGTCTTTGGCTTTTCTGCAAGCTAAGTTGCAAGTCTTTTGATACTCCTTCTTCAAGGAATCGCTGTGATAGCCTGCCCCTGTGAGGATACGTAAAGACATATAATAGCCTCGTGGTTACTAATGATTTTACCCGAAGAGTTGATGGGGATATCTCTGTTTTTTTCTTACCACAATGGACAGCTATAAACCCGTTCATTACGCTAACACTTTATTCTGAAATGAATATATTCGGAATGATAGCAAAGCAAATTCGTTCGATTGCAAATTCACTTTGATTTGTTTACAGTTTGCCGGCGTTCATAGTTCTACCTCTGCCTACACTCACAGATTAATAAAGCTACACTACAACAACGGCGCGTTCCGAATTGCACCATAATCGATTGTAGCCTCTACGAGGGCGTTCCGAATGAGTTTTAGCGTGACAACGATAGCTCAAACAAAATGGTTGATTGATATGACGTCATGTATGTCAAAGTCAAAGTCAAAGTACTTTATTACTGTAGATATTTACATATACTTAGCAAACGTCATTTATATCATTAACGCCGCCATGTTGTGCGATGATAATCGCTCATGCTTCTGAGCGTAAGCACTGTGAGCGAGCCATCAAAAGTGTCAGCTGTCACGCGTGACAGCTGACATGACAATCCAAGTTAGAACAGCAACCAGCAGCGACTCCCGGCGCTCCTTAATTGTTAATTTCCTCACTTATTCACCCAAAACAAAGCTAAAACCACGACTGCCTACGACTCGAAATGACAAAAACGTCAATAACTAACAAAAGTTGGGTTATAGTAGTGTTATTTATTTATTTATTTATTTTACATTAATTATTATTTATGCCATTACAGAAAATTCCAAATCGACACAAATATACAATATACACGAAATATTTAGGTAATAAAGTCAATTCAATTAAATTCAATTACCACTATACAGGGTGTTTTTGTTGAATTCCCATAACTTAATTCTTCAGTCTCAATAAAAAAACATTGTCGAAGAAACATCTGTTCTAAAATGCATAGAAACGGAGTTTTTTTTTTTTTTGTAATCTACTGTACTTCTTTTTCTGCATTGCAACGAGCCCTTATTTAAAACGATGCCACATCGATCTCATTCTTGATTCTGCGGGTGCTCATCAGTGGTGCCAACTGCACCGTAACTACGGTGAAAACACCGTAATTAGCATAGATCTACTAACTACCGTAGGAATGTAGCAAAAAACACCGTAATACGCACTGAAGGATTTCAAGGTCCTATTTATCCTATTTTTCAGTTATAGGTTATGACAAAACGAGAAAAAAGCGCGAACATGAACACCGAAAGTCGGTGTGTGTGATAGAGAGAGATTAGAGCTAAAAACTTCGATAGTGTCATGTCCGGGTTTGGAGAGAATTTCGGATTTTGGGAATTCCCGAAACGAAGACTGATTTAATCTATCTATCTAACTAATATTACCTACACCCAACAATCCGCCGTTCCCTTGTTATCGCGTGGTGGCTCTGTACTACCTACTAAAAATAGTCAAGGTAATTTTACCGTATTTAGAACTAATACACCGTATTCAGGAGAATCTACCGTATTTTTAGAAGAATTCTACCATCCGCTAGATTACAGGGTTGGCAACACTGGCGCTCATCAACTTTCACCATGCATACTTCTTTCTAATTCAATTTCCAAACCATTGCGTACTTGGTGCAAGTTACATTAATTTCAATCCATACTGAGCAGGCGATGTAGTCAATTTTACTGCACGCACACATCAACACCAAACCAATACAGCCATAGCTTACAAAAGGACAGTCGGATGTCACATTCACTCCTACGCTACCTAACAGTCTCATCCATCTCTCTTCCGCATTTTTTATTAGTCGAGCGAATGCCATGTAAACAAACAAATGCGTTTGTATAGCGCAGGTACAGTCGATTGATTGTATTATTTTCATTGATCGAATTCCCAGCATCATGGTGATGTATCGGTAATTCGGTACCATTACCGAATTACCGATTTGGGTTTCATCCCCAAAGAGTGAAAAGGAGTCTGAAAAACGGAGTCTTAGTAATAGGGTCCATTACTAAGACTCCGCTGTCTGTCTGTCAGCAGGCTGTATCTCATGAACCGTTAGTTAGACAGTTGAAATTTTCAGATATGATTTATTCCTGTTGCCGCTACAAAGAATACTAAAAACAGACAAACATACCATTAAAGAAGGGCTCTAATGCAGTAAACATGATTTTTTTAAAACAATTTTTGCTCTAAATAATGGCAATAGGTAGACAAGGGACTTACCTTGTACACCTTACAAGTTGTTTTGCCTAGTAGTTTTGGAACCCTTCGTGCTTGCCTCGTATGTGGCCGATTTTTATTTGATTTTGTCGATTTTCCAACCGTCAGATAAGGCCTAACGAGAGAATAACGAAAAAGCCTTTAGGGGCGATTGTTCCATCCCCAGATAAACAGTCAGATAACTTTATTTGACATTTCACACTTACAAATTCTGTCAAATTTCTCAGATAAACTGGCAGACAAATGTTATCTGAGGATGGAAAAAATCGGCCGTTATTAGTTAAATTGATTATTTTTTATAAAATGAAAAACCTATCTTTACTATTTATTTACACAAACTTGTCTTCTGCCACAGATTACTTGTTAGTTGTACCTTGTTGTTTAATTACGAGTAACAAATCTAAAGAACATCAAAAAATTTGAATAAAGCATTAACAAGTATTTCGTATCTCGCTCAACTGTACCCGCAGAAGCGCAACCTATAAACAAACAAGCAAACGGCGGGAAGCGATTTTATGGTTTTCATATTAAGAACTATTTTTCAACGGCGATTTATTATTTTTCGTCCGTTTTTGTTCGGGTGTGAGTTGAAACTACTTAGCTTGTGTGTGACTGTATGTGTGTGGGACTTGTCGGCGGATCCTTTGAGCGTTGAGTTATGTTGGAGTCTTTTCGGAGCGTACACGTGTTGTTTTTGAGTTAGTTATTTTGCGATCAGAAAGTTTTTATCGTTGAACTGTTTTCGGGCATTGGAGCTCGTTTTCTACGATGCCGCGTTAAAATTATCCGCCGGAACATCAGGCAGACATACATTTCGCATATGGTTTCTGCAACGGGAATTCTGCAGCAGCTGTGAGAGAGTACATACCAGCGTCGTTATCCGGCCCGTAGGTTACCTGATAACCAAACATTCATTAACGTAAGTTCATACCTATTTGATAAAATTAGATAATGATACGTTCAGTATGCCAAAGATGAAAGCAGGAGGAGGCTAACGATGAATGGATAAATGTGGGTGGTAACACAAGAAATAATGCTGATGATAAAAAAATAATCTACGTACATTATTTGTTACAGATGCACAGACGATTTCGGGAGTCAGGCATCAGATACACTCCTCATGAAAGAGTTATCAACCTGACCGTTAATCAAGAAAGATTAATAATGAATTTGATAATAGAGGATCCCACATTATCAACAAGACGTGTGGGACGTATAGCAGGCGTCTCCCATAGTTTGGTGTGGAGACTTTGGAAGCGTTATGGTTTGCATCCATATCACTATCGCAAAGTTCAAGGACTACTACCAGCTGACAATTTTTCCCGTATGGCATATTGTCAGCGGGTAAATGAACTCCTCATGGAAAATCCGGTCTTCATATCAAAAAATTTGTGGATGGATGAAGCCCAATTTACCAGAGCTGGAATTTTTAATTCAAAAAACCAACATGAGTGGCAAGAAGAAAACCCCAAGCAAACATGGGAATCTTCTCACCAAAGATAATTTTCAATAAACATGTGGGCTGGTATTCTGAACAATCAACTGATTGGTCCAATTGAAATACCGCGAAGATTAAACTCAGAAAATTATTTACATTTTCTAAGAAACATTGAAAATTTGGAGCATTTCGAAGACATCAATCTGGAAACACTACGAACAATGTGGATCCAACATGACGGTGCACTTGCACATTATGGAAAAGAGGTCCGTAATTATCTGAATAATAATTACCCAGGACGCTGGATTGGTCGTGGAAGTCAAACCCTGGCATGGCCAGCTCGCTCACCCGACTTAACGCCTCTCGATTTTTATGTTTGGGGTACATTAAAAAGTAAAGTTTACGCTGAAAAAGTTTTAACCAGAGAACACTTAATGGAAAGAATAAACCGAGCAGCAGACGAAATGAGAGCTGTGCGAATAAATTTAAAAAGACACATTCGCGAACGTCTCAATTTATTTTTAGAGTTTAATGGTGGACACTTCGAAAATGAAATAAATTAGTTTTTTTCTACTTTGTGTGTTTGTTTTACTCTTTGGTGTGTAGTGCTTCATACATTTCCCTGTCATTGTAATGTAATAATGTTGTAATGCGCAGTTACTATTGTATTTCTAATGCGGCCTGCACATTTGACTCCCAAAATACTACGCTCCATCTCTCTCTGACAAACCTTGAGCCTGGACTTCTGATGTTGGGTCAGTGACCAAGTTTGGGTGCTTACTTACTTACCATCTTTATGTACTTACTTAAAATCAAATAAGTAACCTTAAACACTGATAAAGGTTTTGCTGATACCTATTTAGAAGTGTGTGTTATGATATAAAACATAAACGATTCCAAATAATGACGGCTCCGTAATTAATTGCACTAGCGATAGAGATTTACTTTCCGTTCAGTAGGACCAAAATGTGCACGCCTGGGCAGATCTGACTTGTCACAACCTGTCGTTACGCGCACGTGGGGTTGTTCCTGACTGTGTGATGCCCTCGCCAATGAAAACTAGACCCAATACCGCTAATAGTTCTTATCTCAATGGTATAGGATTGATTATTGACTGTCACACCTTACCGAAACTGTCACTAGTTGCTTGTATTGTTTCGAGCGAGCCGCATACACACACACACACACGCAAAAGTAAGACTAAAGCGTAAACACACAGACACCACAAGTAAGAAAAAAGCGTAAACACACACAAGTAAGACAAAGGTAGATATGCGAGTCTGCGCAGTAGCAAGAGACACATGATCTTTTATTAAAAGCGCGGGAATTTCATTTTCATTGATTGGCGAGTTCCGACATTACGACGTTGCCGGACTTAGTAAAGGACTTGTTATAGCGAGTATTGAAAAAATATTGAATTATTTTGTATGAAAAATGCAAAAAGTTAAAAAATCGAGTAATTAAAAAACAAGTTTTTACATTCGATTTCTAAAGGTGGTCTTATCAATACTCTACAGTTATGGGAATTCAACAAAAACACCCTGTATACATTCCATTCTAAAAGTTCAATAATTCGGCGACAACACAATCAAGCACCCATCTCACAGAACCTGCCACATTCGCGCACTATGTCCCTCCGGCATCACCAAACAGATCGTTCATTGGTGCTGCAGCCGGCAGTGCGTTAAGGCTGTCTCGCGCCCGCACTAGTGGAGAATGCTGGCGCGCCACCGTGCGGTGCGTGCCGCCCGCCAGCAGATGGTGTCTGAGCGCGCGTAGGAAACTGTCAGGCACGAATACAGGCGCATACCGTACTGACAAGCGCTGCGCATCACTGTCGCCTCGCAACAATCGACACATAGTCAGAAGCTGTTCGGTGTTATGTCGCACCTCTAGTGAGTTATATCTTCATCTTCTTCTTCTTCTTCCTCTTCTCCCACAGTGGTCCAATGTAAAGAAGAGTATCTACAGTAATAAAGTACTTTGACTTACTTTGACTTTGACTATCCAAGCATACCCAGTATAAAAACAGATGGATAGAGGTAAGGGTATTCGAATTTCCTCTTGTATAGGTATCGTAGGAAAGCTTTTTGTACCTTCTCGAGCATAAGGACGTATGAGCTTTTATGTGGATTCCAAACAACTGAGCTAGATTCAAGTTTGGTTCTCACTAGGGCCGTGTAAAGTAACTGGACCACACCCAAATTCTGGAATCTCTTACAATTCCGTATCACAAACCCTAATCTTTTAAAGCATTCCTTGGCCAAGGTGTTCATGTGCTCATGGAATGTAAGTTTAGGGTCGAACGTAACACCGAGGTCCTTCATCGAATACACTCGAGTCAAAGACTCCATGCCGAGTGTATGTGCAGCGCGAATAGGCCGAGGAGAGCGCGTGAAGGATATAAAACAACACAACTCAATATTGAAAAGGAGTTTGTTGTTTACACTCCACCTATGCACGGCGTCTAGATCTTCCTGCAGTAGCCGACAATCGTCCTCTGACTTCACGGGAAGTATCAGTTTCATATCGTCCGCGTATAGGAGGCATTTGGCGTATTTTATCTCTGCTACTAGGTCATTTATCATGATGATAAATAACAATGGACCAAGAATAGAGCCCTGACTAACACCTGACCGTGTGTGGTACGGCTGGGACTAAAAACAGCCATGACGTACATATTGTTGGCGGTCCTTCAGGTAGTCAGCGAAGAAGACCAACAGCCGAGGGACAAATGGCACACAATTTCTTCATAAGGACGTCGTTATCGACTCTATCGAACGCCTTATGGAAGTCCAGATAGGCGACGTCCACCTTACATCCCTGGCCCATGCTCTCTGTGACAATCTCGACCAACGTCAGTAAGTTGGTCGTTACTGAGCGACGACTGCTGAACCCGTGTTGTGCGTCGCACAAATACGGTACAATTTGCGGACTGATTTTACCATATATGATTGGCTCAAACAGTTTTGCCAATGAGCTCAGGATCGCAATCGGTCGATATTGATTAACAGAGGCAGTGTCACTTGTCTTGGGAATAGGACTGACTCGAGAGAGCTTCCAGCTGGTAGGATATTTCCCTTGCTCTAGAGCTAGATTGAATATACGACCCAATGGTACAACCAGCTGATCGCTATAGGCCTTTAAAAAGTAAGGAGGGACGTTGTCCGGTCCAATTGCGCTCCTTGGCCTAACTGCTTCAGTCCTTCCTCTACATCCCTACGAGAAACATGTAGAATTTGGACGTAGTTAGCCGTTCGCGAGTCATCGGAACTGTTTACCAGATCCGGTGCAAGCGCCATTGAGGAAAACGTCGGAGAAGTAATCTGCAAATGTGACTGCTGCTTCCTCTCCAACACACTCTTGCCCCTGATGAGTGACCCGCGGTTCGAAACCACTCAGTCATCGTCATCTTTCAGGGTCAAAGTCTACCGTCGCGTTCAAAGCGTTCTGAATGGATAGGTATCTATGATTGTCGCCATTTCCCACTCGGAACGGGCATGACGGTCGTGACGTCATGTGAGCGATGATGTCTTTGTTGACGTGACTCGGAACGCGACACAACTGTTGACTTCAGCGTTGCCAGTATTTGTCTCAAAATTAGTACGTCGGGATCCCTGAAATAGTACGAAAATCGTTGTAAAAGTACGAAATTGTCTATTCCATTAAAATATATATGTAAATAATACTTAGCAGACATGTTCACGTACATACCTATTTATATGGCTTGGTTACTTCAATTAAAACATTTTTTCCTGAAACCTTACTGGTTTCAGGAAAAAATGTTTAAATTAATCAATAACTGACTAATACAATAGCAATAATAACTGAAAAATAAATAAATTTTGGGCCGAACGAATCCCCACAACACATCGTGAGTATTCGTATTTGTGAGTCCACGACAAAGACGCAACAAACAACCAAACAAGTGTGTATGTGTCTGTTGCATATAAATGCAACCAACTTCGTTTACGTCGAATGATCTCTCTCACTCACACCTAATAATCGGATATTTCTGCCTCTTTCGTTTCGAATAAGTCGTTTAGTGATTGCTCTAAGAGTCGAGGCAGAACAAGCGCAATTAGGTACTATAGACATTGCGAGCACAAGTTGTAAAAAGGTACGAAATAGTACGATCTAAAGCAAGGTAAGCCAAAGGTACGACGAACGGTAAAGAGTACGATTTTCGTACTAAAAAGTACGATCTGGCAACGCTGGTTGACTTATAAATTCATTGTAAGTTTTTTTAACGCATTGTCCCGATCGACAGTGCTGCTTAAAAATCAATCGATTGACCGATAGTCGATGAACGATTAGGCAGGCATGCGTAATAGTGCAAATCCGTGCATAAATGGCTAGCTTTTTCGGGCAAAACTCCCAAAAATGCGTGTCCCTTATAATAGCGTGCAGGCGGTGAATTCACGGTTCGTTTTTATGCCCATAAATAGAGCATAAATAGTGCGCAATTAGTGCAAATATATAAAAAAATGGTAAACAACCAATATACGAATTTAACACACAAAAAAGCAGTACAAAATAGTGCGCTGACTGTACAAAGTAACACAATGATTGCTCTGATAGGAACGGAGATATCAAACTCTACATTTTAATATCTCGCGAGCCGGCGTTTAGATAGCATACACATAATAGTGCAAGAAGAAGGCGACTTTTTGCACTCATACATGCTCCATCAAAAAGTAGTGCGTAAAATAGTGTCTCAACCAGCCCCAAACCAATCATTATGGAAATTTAAAGTTCTGGAAACAAACATAGTCGTATAGGCATATACAATAATGTTGTTTTGTTATATAATTACGGACCATCGACAGTGAATCTTATATAGTGTATTATGTCGCAGTTCGTTGATTAAATCAGACACTTAACTAACTCACAAGACCATTAATTAAATACCGACGTTTAACCAAGTCACTAAAATTCCGTCTGACAACTGAATGAACGAAACGTTTAACGAGTTGTTTAAACATTCCTAGGCAACAAAACGTATATAATATAAATACTTTTTTATGTGTACTTATGTTTTAAGTATTTTTTTGTTGTTGTCACATGTTCAACCTAACACGAAGGATAAAGGGGGCTTCGCTTCGCTCACCCCCTTCACCCTTCACCTAAGCTACCGCAATGTTTTGCCCTGATTTAAGCTGTGCAAATCAGCTGTTGTCGTGACGCCATCTTTTGTTTTCCAACACGCCGGCTTTCGGTAAGACAGATTTTAAACGTTTTCGACGATGCTTTATTTAAATCAAAATGATAGTGACTTGGTTAAACGTCGGCATTTAATTAACGGTCTAGAGAGTTAGTTAAGTGTCTGATTAACTAACCAACTGCGACATATACCTAGTCGGTCCTTAAGTTCTGTCACAAGGTTTTTGATAGATAAAACTCAGCAATAAACTTTTTCTTATTCGTATTATACATGATTAAAAAGCTTATTTTATACGAATCAAATTGCAATACAATACATTTTGTACGATTATCGCAATATGACAAAAATCCTTATAACTTGAGACAATCGCGAACCCAAAACACGCCGCAACTGACAAAAATACCACTTACCACAAATTTAATAAAAAAAACAGTGTTCCAGATAACCAACAAGGTTTTTTTATTTATTCTGGAACCTCGATTTTAGACCATGATTAACTAGCATTTGATTTTCTGTTAGCTTTCAGTTCCAACTGCTCCCAAAGAGAACTTTACGTACTTTTACGTTTTCAGAAAAACGTATAAAAATGATCTTGTGGGCAACAAGTACACTACGTAAAATGTGAATATGAAAATTAGTTTTACCCAGACTTAGTTATCTTATGCTTCAAAATGAAGGTAACGGGTTCAGGGAGGGTTCTGACTAAAATCTCACGTAAGTTTGAAAGGTTTTAAGACTCATGGAAAAAGTGTTGGGTAAAAAAGTGCAAAATCTCTGAAGAAACTAGCATTTGTGTAATATGGCTTTAAGCATTTAAATCCAATAATCGTTCTAATTTATCAGTATTTAATGAGCTATCAAACCATATATAGTATTAAATAAAATAAAACTTGGTATTATTTTATTATTATGCGGCAAAATATTTGTGACAGAACTTATGGACCGACTAGGTATATTAAACTGTGATTATTGGTTTGTTACCGTAAATTTCAATATACTGTGATTTGATGTAATGATTGATGTAACCAGCCATTTTATGGTGTGGAAGTTAAAAAATGTGATTTAATCATTTAAAGTACACAAAGGCGAGCCTAACTCCGATACTTAAAGATGGTGTAACCGTGTAACTATAGACCTATTGCATTCTCAGCGTTTTCTCCAAGGTTATCGAAAAAACGGTTAATTCGCGCCTGGTAATTTATATTGAGACGCATAATTTACTAGACTAAATAGGCAGTTTGGCTTTAGGCAAGAAATGTCGAAGGAGAACGCGCCGTTCAGCTGTTGACTAACTTCATTGATTCTTGCCTCGATAGCGGAAAATGTATGTTCGTTTTTCTCAATCTTGCCAAAGCACAGTGACGCAGTGTTTATACCTATAATGCTAAGTAGACTGCAAAATATTGGTATAAGAAACCTTCCGAATCACTGGTTCAAAAGTTTCCTTACCAATCGCGCACAGAGCGTCAAGATTGCATCGCAAGTTAGTGCTCTCAGACCAGTCAAATTTGGTGTCCCCCAGGGGAGCATACTAGGCCCCACTCTCTTTTTGATTTACATAAATGAAATCACTGAACTTTTTGGAAATGATGCACAAGTTATACAGTTGACTTTTAATTAGCTGACCAAATTTAAGGGTTCTTTCAGGTACATTTCGAAACTTGTCAAAACACCGTTATGAGTTGTATTACTCGAAATAAAAAAACTAACAATAAAAACAAAGAAAGAAACAAAACTAACAATACTAACAAAAATATATTTTCTCTAGCATTACTCCATCCATTAAGCCATCAAAAGTAATTAATTCTACAACTATACATTTGTATACGTTGTGACTTATAAACTCAAGTCAACCTTTTTGAATGCAAATGGGAAGGAAATATCAATTACTGCAGTTAGAAAGAGAACACACGTATTGCAGACCACGACGAAATTTACCGACGCAAGCAGTCTCTCTCTCCCTGTGTCTCTCTCTAACGCGTAGAAAATTAAATCAACGTACTCATTTGCCGCGAGAGCGCGAGCGCTCACCTGACCGAGACCGACTGACAGTACACAACCAGAACGTTGTATGTTTACCTACTTAGGACCTGAAGCCTATCAGCATACCTCTACTACAAATGTGTGACGGTTGTTGCCGAAAGTGCTACCTACCTAGAATGTGCTAAAACTTAAGTGTATTGAAAACGACAACTACAGTCCATTGCGTGTCAAGTGAATATGTAATCTCACTAAACACTAGAAACTCTAGACTACTGCTTAAAATAAGTACTGCTGTCATTCCCCGAGCGAGAGCATGAATCCATCAAACTTTGGGTTGTCAGTTGTGCCTGCAGGCTTTTATTATCATACTAAATGTTTTAATGTTAATCTGGTCAGAGTGTACATAAGAACCAGCCCCTCAAAGCGAAAAAAAATATTTTTTTCGCCTTAGCACCCCCTTACCCTCACTGCCACCGTTTATCGTTTATCTTGTTATTGTATAATATTGTATATTGAAAGTACGTACCTATGGTATGGAGGCGACCGAATCTTGTCTACATCCGATAGCATGGCGGCATTGCCGAGATGATTTCGGCCGAGATAGACACTAATTTTGACTTAAGCGACCGAGACATTGGTACCCATGGAGGTGCAGACAAGGCCTCGAGAGCATAGATTCAAGACGAAAAATAAAATTTTTGTAATATTTCTTGTGTTGTTCCTGTCGGGTGTACAGTATGAGTCACTGTGCACCGGCCGCGCACTGGTGTGGGAGTGTAAACTTACACCACGACATTGCAATGTTGATTGGCCCGCCCGCCAAGCATTTTTGCGAATGAGAAACGCAAAAAATGTTTTAAATGTCTTTGAATGAAAAACTCTGTTGTTCTCCGACAAAGTAGGTGCAGGATTTGGGCCTCTATTACATAACCGGCTTAACCAAAAAGTAATGTACATTTGCTGTCCAAATAGTTCATTTGTACATAGATCTAGGGAAGATAATTAGTCGCGGTATCTATGATGAGTACAGCACTATTGTAATTATGGTAGGAAATCATTCAAACATTAGTCGGAATGATTTGAATAAAAGTGTTGAAAAACTTCTAGACTTACATAGTAGGATGAAATGCAAATGTATACTGTGCAAAAAATTGCATGCCTGTAATTTGACAGAACTACAAAACAAATCTGTGCATAGAATGAATATTCATTTATTTAATTTAACATGTCATCACAGCGATGCTATTTTATATTTCGACATGAATAATTTTATTCATAACTTTACTCTGACACAGGATACATTGTACTTGTCTAATAAATATAGAAAATTAGTAGCTACATTGTTAGCTTATAATATATGCGACGCAACTATAGTTGGTTCAACCAAGTTCAACTTGACATCAGCTTATGTTAAGAGTAATATGACGTGCACCCCTATTGGGAATTCACCTGTTAATTATACTTTGCATGCAACATTGGAATCTGTTCCAAGTAATTTAAATTAGTTCATAAGACAATAGAGGAAATCTCTAGCATACAAGAGCCACTAAATATGTCAAAATGTAAGACCCAGTTAAATATTGCCCATCAAAACATCCAGGGGCTACCTGGCAAAGAACTTGTATTAGAATTATTTTTAAAAAGTTCTGACATTGATATTATTTGTGTTACAGAACACTGGTTGAAGGAAAATATGATGTCTTTTAACATAAATAATTACAAAATTGTCAGTTGTTACAATAGAAAGACTGCTGATAGAGGTGGTTCTTTAATCTTAGTGAAAAATAATATTAAGGTGAAACAACGGAAAGATATTCTTGCACTTACTGTTGAAAGACAAATAGAGGTATCCTGTGTTGAGTTAGATAGCCATATTATTGTTTGTGTCTACAGGCCACCGAGGGATGAAAAAGGCCATGACAATTTCGAAATATTTAAGAAAATTATGGAGGAAGAAAAAAGTTAATTATTTGGGGAGATCTTAATGTAGATTTGCTTGTAGGAACAACAATGAAATAACGATTAATAACTTTATTCAAATCGTTTAATTTATGTCATGTATTTTTAGAGCCGACTAGATTTACACTTACCAGCCAAACTTGCTTAGATAACGTTTTTTTGTGACTGTGCATTCACAAGTAAAAGTGTAATTAACTGCTTACCTTCCGATCACAGTGGTCAAACAGTTTCATTCCCAATTGCTATTAAGGATAAGACTGGTCCATCATTTTATAGGCCTATTACATCCCATAGACTAGAGACATATACGAAAAACATAGATATAAATTTGCCAGTACCGGATTTTAATGAACAGAACCCAAACAAAATCTACTCAGATTTCTTCAACATTATTCAGATAGAATTCAATAAAGTTTTCAAATTAAAGAAAGTCAGTGACTACAACGGTAAATCTAAATTTAATGACTGGGTAACGTTTGGAATTCGTAAAAGTAGAGTTATCTTATGACCTTTATGATCAAAAAACCTATAACTTTGATCGAAAATTTCATGACTATGTTAAAAAATATTCCAAAACTTTCAAGTTGGTTTGTAGAACTGCAAAAACTTTACACATTAATAGAAAAATTCAAAATTCAAATAATAGAATGAAAACAGTTTGGCAAATAATAAAACGCGAAACTGGCAAAGTTATACCAAGGGACAATGATTTCTGCCTAAAGATAGGTGATGATGTTGTTAAATCCAACGCTGATGTTGCTCGAGCTTTTGAAACATTCTTCACCAATGTACCCGTACTCACAACAGACCGTCTAAATTCATCTCCATATGAAGCAGAGACTTTATTAAAAAATAACACTAGCGTCAGTAATGTATATTTAAAATTTGATCATGTATATCCCCAGGACATTGTCAAAACGTTTAAATTACTTAACTTAAAAAATACGGAAGACCTGTGGGGTATATCAGTCAAAGTCATTGGTTCAGTAATTCTAGTTATAGCCCCACACTTAGCTTATATATTCAATAAATGTGTTGACGATGGGGCTTTTCCAGACCTCATGAAACACAGTAAACTGATCCTTCTAATTTCAGACCAATATCTGTTCTTCCAATACTAAGTAAAATATTTGAAAAGATTATACTCAATCAAATGCTCTCACACTTCAACCGTACAAAACAACTCCACGCTAAACAATATGGTTTCACTAGGGGTAAATCGACTACGGATGCAGGTATTACCATTATATCTTATATTTATTCTGCATGAGAGGCCGCACAGGATGCTATCGGAGTTTTTTGCGACCTGTCGAAGGCGTTTGAGTGTGTTGATCATAATACGCTATTAATTAAATTAAATCATTACGGAGTTCGAAATAAAGCGTTGGATCTACTAAGATCACACCTAAGCAATAGAATTCAAAAGGCAGAAGTTAACGGCCTAAAATCTGATGGATCGGGTGTTAAAATTGGCGTTCCACAAGGTTCCATATTAGGCCCTTTCTTATTCCTGGTATATATTAATGATCTGCCTTACATGGTGGAGAAATTAACTGACATAGTGTTGTTTGCTGATGATACTTCAATGGTCTTCAAAATTGAAAGACAAAAAGGAGAATTTGATGATGTTAATGGTGTATTGTCTTTAACCTTGAATTGGTTCACAGTTAATAATTTATTGTTAAACGCTGGTAAAACCAAGTGTATCAAATTCTCACCTTCCAAATGTCAGGCAAGTTGAGACCAGTTTAGTGTTAGACAACAGCACGTTAGAATTAGTAAATTATACGAAGTTTCTTGGAATAAACATTGATAGCAAATTGCAGTGGGGACCCCACACAGATAAATTGGCTGGTAAATTAAGTTCTGCGGCTTACGCTGTTAGGAACATCAGACAAAGCACGGATGTGGCTACATCTAGGCTAGTATATTTTAGTTACTTTCATAGTGTGATGTCCTATGGTATCTTGTTGTGGGGGAAAGCAGCGGATATTCAAACTATTTTTATTTTACAGAAAAGAGATATTCGAGCATAAATAATAAATAATTTAAAACGAACAGACTTCTTAAGAGAGCTTTTTAAAGAAATTGACATACTAACAGTAGCTAGTCAATTTATTTTTCGAAAATATAATGTATGTACGCAAGAACCTTTCAACATTTTCCAAACTTAGCGATAGCTGTAATGTTAACCTAAGAAATAATCACAGATTATGTGCGCCCCGTTTTAGACTCGCGAAGGTTAGCAATTCTTTCAAGGGTAAGTGCATTCTCTAATTTCTCTCTTCTTTTCTCAGTGCATTTTGTAATTATTTATTCCTGCTTATTAATCATAACAATTAAATTATTCATATTTGTATTAGTTAAGCACAATCTATTTTTAAAAGAGATCTAAAAATAAATCTGTGGGAGTTTCTACGCCCCTCTTCTCCCACAGTGGTCCAATGTAGAGAAGAGGCAAAAAATGACGTTTGCTAAGTATATGTAAATATCTGCAGTAATAAAGTACTTTGACTTTTTGACTTTTAACTACTATTTAATCAGAAATGCTGATCGCATTTTTTATGGATAACCTACAAAAAAAAAAACACTTAGGAACATAAGTTCATAAGCAAAAGTTGTTCATATTAATGGGTACTGTCATTTCCTAAAAAGTGGTCAGCTGATTAAAAGTTATCCTGTATGTTACGCAGATGACACTGCGTTGTGACAGTAGTGCGACACGACAGAAAACACTTCAAAGATACAGGAAAACTTGCCTATTATAGCAAAACTGGTTGGACCGCAACCTTTTGCCACTTTAAAAAGACAAAGTAAGTACCTCTGTTTCTCGAAAACTAATGCGTTTGCTCCTGCTTATACCCCTCCAATAAAGATTCATAATGTGGCGTGCAGCGGAGCGTATTAACCAACTGTCAATGTGAATCTATAGAGAATACCAGCTGCCTCAGGTATGTGGGCGTGTTGATGGATGATCATTTAAATTCTTTACAAAATGTAGATAGAATAATCTTGTTTGCGTTTCCCTTCAGCCAATCTTTGTCACAACATGAAAATCATATAAGACATGATTATAATACATTTATACACACATTGACATGTCGTCATACTGAAAAATTTCATTTCATAGACACCAATATTTGTATTGGAAAATATTTTTATTTGACTAAGGATAGGTATTACCTATCTAGGTTTTATACAAAACAGATAGCACAGTCACTATCTTATTTTATTTTGAACTCAGTCAAGTTTTTGACTAATGAAACGCCTGCTTCTATTGAGCAGTGTAATAATAATGACATGTACTCCTTGGAATCTGTTCCAAGCTCTTTAAATTAACCCATAGGACAACAGAGAGTAACTCTGGCAGTAATATTAATATTTGTATAAATATACCTTCATCTTGCCCATTAAATCAAGTTACTAGTAATGAAAAATGTAAAAGTAAGAATATTTTAAACGTGGTTCATCAAAATATACAGGGCATGTTAAGTAAAGAACTGGAAATTGAGTTATTCATGAACTGTAATAATATTGATATTTTATGTATAACAGAGCACTTTTTAAAGAGTTATCAGTTCATGTTCAACTTTAATAACCACCACGTTGCTAGTTCGTTCAACAGAAAAACAGCTGATCGCGGTGGCTCCTTAATACTTGTAAATAATAGTTTTAAATATAAGGAACGAGTTGACATAGTGAGCCTGTCTGTTGAGCGTACCATGGAAATAGCCTGTATTGAACTTGAACAACTTATTGTAATGAGCGTATACAGACCACCAGATTCATCCTTTGATTTATTCGAAAAGAAAATGGATGAAGTGTTGATTAAAATCAGCGATAAAAACAATTTTTTTATAATTTGTGGTGATTTTAATGTTAATCTGTTAGAGGATAATAATATTTGTACTAGATTAAAATCTTTATTTTTATGTCACAACATGAACTATCTGTTTTTGGAGCCTACTAGAATTACTGCAACATCTGCTACCTGCATTGACAATATATTTACTAACATTACGCCCATTTTCAAATCGGTCATCAATAAATTAACCTCTGATCACTCTGGTCAGATAGGTATATTCAATATTAAAATAAAAAAGGACCAAAAAGAGGATATTACATGTGTGCCCGTTAGTGACACTCGGCTTGAACACTACAGGAATAATATTTTAGATAAACTATGGGAAATACGATACAGTGACGATCCAAATTTGTTGTACAACTCAGTATTTAACCTTGTCAAAAATGAATATGATACGGTATTTAAATCAAAAACTATAAAAGTTAATAACAAAGCTTTGTTTAGTGATTGGGCGACAGTTGGAATTCATAGGAGCAGACGAAGATTATATGAACTCTATGAAGAGAAATCATATAACAAAAATACGGCCTTTCTAGATTATGTTCGTAGTTATTCAAAAATGTTTAAACGCGTTTGTGCCGTAGCTAAATCTAATTTCATTAAAAACAAAATTGAATCTAGTAGCAATGTAATGAAAACGACTTGGCAAATTATAAACAGAGAGACTGGAAAGGCCAAAGCTACACATAATAACTTCAAGCTTAAGATAGATAATCAATTGCTAAGTACAGACCTAGAAGTAGCAAAAGCTTTCGAAAATTTCTTTACGGACATTCCAGTTTCAACAACCAAGTCTTTAAATTCATCTCCCGCTGCTGCTGAATCTATACTTAAACAAAACTTTGAGGAATGTAAAACAGATTTTAAATTTAGGCACGTAAATAATGAAGACATTGTAAAAGCGTTTAAATCCCTGGAAATGAAAAAGACAGCTGACGCCCATGGTCTATCAGTAAAAATTATTAGTTCCATTGTAGATTGTATGGCACCTCACCTTTGTTGTATATTTAATCAATGTATAGATAGTGGTGTGTTTCCTGACTTGATGAAACTAAGTAAAGTTATACCTTTATTCAAAGCTGGTAGTACATCAGACCCCACCAATTTTAGACCCATATCGATACTACCAACGCTTAGCAAAATATTTGAAAAACTCATACTTAATCAATTGCAAAGTCATTTTTATCTCAATAATTTAATTCATATTGCTCAGTTTGGTTTCACAAAGGGTCGTTCAAGAGCCGATGCTGGTGTTGAACTAATCGACAATATTTTTGATGCCTGGGAAGACGCAATGGATGCAATAGGTGTCTTCTGCGATCTATCCAAGGCTTTTGATTGCGTCCATCATGACACTCTTGTCAGGAAGTTACGCCATTATGGTGTAAAAGATCAGGCACTTGGCCTTCTGGAGTCATATCTAACAGATAGGGTTCAGATGGTCGATGTTAATGGGAAAAGATCACCTGGGTCTTCAATAAGTATGGGCGTACCGCAAGGTTCAATTCTTGGTCCTTTCTTGTTTTTAGTATATATTAATGATTTACCTTACCTTGTTAAAGCAAAACATGGGTTAGTATTGTTTGCCGATGATACTTCTTTGATATTTAAAGTTAAAAGACAGCAATCAAATTATGACGAGGTAAACAATGCTATCTCTAATATAGTGAACTGGTTTACTGTTAACAATTTATTACTTAATGAAAAGAAAACTAAATGTATTAAATTCGTGTTACCCAATGTGAACCCGGTAACTACAGACATATTTATAAAAGGACAGAGATTGGACCTTGTGCAGTCGACTGACTTTTTGGGCATTACTTTAGACGCCAAACTACAATGGGATCCTCATATAAATAAATTGTCGAACAGACTGAGTTCGGCAGCGTTCGCAGTTAAAAAAATTAGAGCTCTTACCGACGTAGACACCGCTAGACTAGTCTACTTTAGTTACTTTCATAGTCTAATGACCTATGGTATTTTATTGTGGGGTCACGCTGCGAATGCTAATAGTATATTTATTCTGCAGAAACGGGCTGTTCGTGCAATTTATAGATTAGGGCCTAGAGTGTCACTGAGGGAAAAGTTTAAAGAAATCAATATTCTGACATTTGTGTCTCAATATATCTATGACAATCTTGTGTATGTAAAAAGAAATATAACTAATTTTCAGAAGTACAGTGATATACACAATTTTAATACTAGAAATAAAGACAAGTTGGTTGCTTATGTAAGCCGACTACATAAAATTAGTAATTCTTTTAAAGGCAATTGTATACGCTATTACAATAAGGTCCCTACTGATATTAAAAACTTACCTTTAGACAAGTTTAAAATAATAATAAAACAGAAATTGTATAAAAAAGGTTACTACAGGATATCTGATTACTTAGAGGACAGATGTCCATGGGAATAGATTGTTTGAGTAACAGGCTGTTTCGATATATAATTAGCATTCATTTTGTAATTTGACAATATTTTATTTAAAAAAGGAAACGCAAAAGATGCGACGACTGTGGAGTTTCTTCGGTGAGCTCTTCTCCACAGATTCCGCCATTGGGTTAGTGAACTCACCCAAAAAAATGTAATGACGGATCTAAGTGATGTAACAACATCCTATGGAAATAAATGATTTTTGATTTTGATTTTGATTTTGATTTTATCGTTTAAGCCACATCTAGATCAACTGGTAACTTGTGTAAGGAAGTTCATTTACATCATGAAGTCCCTTCGGGGCATAGCCAGAGGCCGGACTAAAAATGGTATATCTCGGGCTTGCTGAGAGCATCCTATCCTACTGTATAACTGTGTGGGGAGGTGCATGCAAGACGCATCTGTTTAGGGTTGAAAGGGCGCAAAGATCACAACTGAAGGTCATGTACAGGAAAATTCTGTTGTTAACATTGCATACATGGTTGCACTGGCTTAAGCTACCGAGTGCCATCAGATTGAGCAGCAGCTCGGATTTAGAGTCGAGTGGACCTGTGTTAAGCATGCTGTGGGAGTAGGCTGGGTCACGTGACCATTCCAGGTTAGGGAGGTTAAAGTCGCCTAAAATGATTGTTTTGGTTTTATGGTCTCCATCTCCTGCGAGTAGTTTGTTTGAGCATATTTCGAACCAGTTACTGAATTCATCCATTTTGAGATAATCTGGGAGGTAAACAAGACAAATATTTAGGGAGAGTCCGGCCGTGCTAGTCTTCACCGTGACCCAGAGGTCTTCAAGAGAGCTCTCCATATCATGATGCCTGGATACATGGAAGTGCTTTTGAATTGCTAATAAAACGCCACCACCGGAATGTTTCGAGAGAGGCGGAAGTCTCTCGGTCCCTGCGAAAAACCACGTATCTGTCATCTATCACCTCGTTTGTAAAAATGCCGCAATCAAAGTTAGTTTCCGTTAAGCAAACTATGTCGTAGTCCTTAATCAATAGGTTTAAATAAACATCATTTAGTTTAGATCGTATTCTGTTGATATTTTGGTAAATTATTCATACGAAAAAGAAAACAAAATTATCACTTAGTTATAGTGGCACGAACGAGTGGGTATTTAGTTAAATAAGAGCAGTTTGTCCACAGCAGATTTGGACAAACTGCCCTTTTGTATGAATACTATAATTTCATATTAAACTGCCCTTTAATATGATAAAAGGACAAATCTGCTTTGGACAATTCCTAACATAGACTCTTCCATATTTCAACCATACAAATTTGTAGCCATGGGCCTTGTATTTCCTCGCGGCTGCGTGTAGATCTTTGCCCTCTGGCGACAGATTTTCCGCGACGAAGATCGGCCCGTCTGCTCCTGATAAGCCGATTAGGTTCGAGCTGATGTGAGCTACGGGGTGTTCTTTGTTATATTTTTTCACCGCGGATATTATATTGTCACGGTGACGTTCAGACGGCAGGGTGATAAGTATGTTGCGGGGTCTCGACGAGGTAATATCCAGTTTGGCTATTCTTCGGCAGGATCTGATTTCAGGTTCCGTTATCGGGACTTTTATCACCTCACACAGGTCTTTGAAGAGCTGCACGACGTTTTCGTTATTTCACTCGGGCACTGCGTGAAGCTCTAGATTGTGGCTCCGGGATAGTTTTTCGGAAGCAATCACACGGTGTTGAAGCTTTCCCATATCATGTTGTAGCTGGGTGATTTGCTTTTCAAGCTCAACACACTTCTTGCTGGAGGCTAGCAGCTCGCACTTGCACTCCGCCTCTTCAGCAGCCAGGAAATCAGTAGTGCTAAACTCTTCCTTCAGCGATTCTATGGCCCATTTTATTTCCGACAATACTACCGCTTTTATAATATTATGGATGTTGGGGAGGGCCCCGCTGATATCCGACTTCCACTTTGCGTCCAGGTAGGTGGTTAGCGCCGCGGAATCCACGTTTATCATTGAAGCCTGGCTTGGGGTGTCTGCAGATGATAATGCTGGGGAGGCCAAACGGGCAGGTGGCGGCGGTGGGGTTTGGCCCTTTTTAAGCGATTTACAATCAGCACATTTACATTTACCTTTATTCATAGGTAGTACTCGCTTGAAGTCGGCCTCAGTCATACCTGCGCATTTGTAATGTAATATGCACTGAGAGTCAACGCATTACATCAATTCATCGGTGGAAATGTCGAGATTGCATATTTTACATGCCATCGTGAGATCCGGGCGCACTTTGCGATCAAAATGTGCAATTTTGGAGATGACAAGCGCGGAGTACCAGGATCGGTACGATGCGCAGAAGGTGATTGAACCGGCTTCCGTCACCAGCAATGACTAAGATCCTGTGAGCGCCCTGGTGGGTCAGGCGGGCGGCGGTAATGTACCAGGGCCGCAGCTTATTATTAGCAAGATGTTGCTTGCGCGTTGTGGGCGGTTCTTGGATCAACTTGGGGCGGGGGTAACTCACGCGCAGGACAATGGTGGGCAGGGCGGATGCGCAGGAACTGGTTCGCAGGGCGGGGCTAAGGTGCTCGGCGTTGTAGTGCAGCGACAAGTGAGGACAGCTCTTGGTGGTTGCTGCGCTCCTAATTTTTCGCACAGATTATTTAACTTTACTTTTTTAAATTAAAGCCTATAATTATTAAACAATTAATTGCGGGCTTGCTCGAGTCTACTCTAGTCGAGGTCCGGGGGGAGGAGGAGACATCAACTGTGTCTCTGAGATGCCCTACATATTCACACTTCTGTGCACTCTGCGTACTCTTTGACGGCCGATTCAAGTCGATAACCGCCGTCGATAAATACGACGCCATAGGGAGCCGCACTTGAAGACTGAGACTTAGGGGTAGGGCACAGTGATCAAAATGGCTTGCGGTGACTCACAACACTACAACACTCGGCCGTCAGCTGATTTAGCTTTCCGTTACCACAAACACAAAACAAAACAATTTTGTCACGAGATTTTATACTAAAACCAATTTATATAGGTTCCCCAAAGATAATTTGTAACTTATACCTAATTTAATATTTCCTTAGAGGACAACAATACGTAGATGATCAACACCCACCGTCCGGTCAAAGAATCTCCTTCTTCTAAAAAAACTTCGGAATACCATTCACTGGTAACTGTTCTACGGTCTTCTAGCGGAATAACTGCTACTGGTCCACTATGTCAAAAAAAACAATGTTTTTTTTTATTAACGCTCCGACCGCGATCAAGTTTTGTGGCCAACTGGTCCTCTTCAAACACCCATTGCGTGGATTGATGCTTTATAAGAGGATCGTAGCTATAGATCCAAGATTCATCGGTTGTACGTTTTGTGAAGTTCCTCCTTCGAACTTTTTCATAATAAATTTGCACCAATCAACACGACAGTATTTTTGCTCTTCTGTGAGAGAATGAGGTATCCACGTAGGATAGTGAAAACTGCCTGTGATCCAATCTTCAATTCATCCTGAATCTCCCTATGTGTAATATTTCTAATTTCCCGCAATAGCCACTCCACCCTGATGACGTTTTCATGAGTTACTGCAGTTGTTGGTCGGCATTTAGGTTCTCTCGACCACGTTTAAATTCATGAAACCAATAAATGACTGTTGCTAACCCAGGAGCAGACTCCCCAAAGCCAGCTTGTAAATTTTCGTGGGACTTCTTAAAGGTCAACCCGCGTTTATAATCATAGAAAATCATAGCACGAAAAGCTTCCCGCGAAACGTCCATTGTTGCAAACAAAAAAAGAACGAAAGATATTTTTTTAAATAATAAAAAAAATAACCATTCATAGCCAGCCAATGATTTTCACCAAGGTGTTTGTATTGAAATGAGGTTTGCATTCAAAATAGTTTAAGGAAAAAAGAGGTAACACTTGTGGCTAACACTTTTCGGAACAGCCTAGGCATAACTATACAAGAAAATTTTCGAGAAAGGACTGCATCCAAGATGTGATGAATCACCTTCTTCTGACCTCGGACATCTACCTCAGTTCCAGCAGCAGAATTCTGATAAAAAAGAAGCGGAAAACGTTCTAATCAGAAGTTCTGGCGTTTCTAAAGCAGACGAGTATGAGTATTCCGCGAGAATAACTGCAGATGATAGATGAATGAGACCAGAAATAAGGACGAGCCCACACCACAAATGCTGGTCTTGACCCCCCTCAACGTGAGTGTTGCAGCGTCCACCGCTGTCTCGACCAAGACACAGCGTCGCCGTCGTCAACGAGGAGGCACCTCGCAGCTCAACAGCGCGAGTGCCGCACCGCTCGCCGTCGCGCTGCCTGCTGAGGCATGTGTCATGCTGCACGCTGCCCCGAAGACAGTGCCGCTCGCCGCTACGCGCGTTGCAACACTTGCAACACGGCACGTGCATCGCACCGCACGCCAACACGTGTGTCCCGCCACTCACCTCCACACGCGTACCGCCAACTACCAAAATAAATGCTTAGAGAAAAACTCTATTGTTCTCCGAAAAATTAGGATTAGGGCCTCTACTACATTACCGGCTTAACTAAAATGTAACGAACATTTGCTGTCCAAATAGTTAATTTGTAGATCTTGTTAAGATAATTAGTCGTGGTATATACATAGGATGAGTACAGCACTATTGTAATTATGGTGGGAAATCATTCAAACATTAGTCGGAATGATTTGAATAAAAGTGTTGAAACACTTTTAGACTTATGAAATGCAAATTTATAGTAAGCTTTCCATACGCTTGTAATTTGACATAACTACAGAACAAATCTGTGCATAGAATGAATATTCATTTATTTAATTTAACGTGTCATCCATCACAGCGATGCTATTTTACATTTCGACATGATTAATTTTATTTATAACTTTACTCTGACTCAGGATACGTTGTAACTGGTCTAATAAATATAGAAAATTGGTAGCTACATTTTAGCTTATAATATATGCGACGCTGCTGTAGTTGGTTTAACCAAGTTCAATTTGACTTCAGGTGTTTTCGTTGAACATACTTATCAGAAACCTGCTTATGTTAAGAGTAGTATGACATGCAACCCTATTGGGAATTCACCGGTTAATAATACTTTGCATGCAACATTGGAATCTGTTCCAAGTCATTTAAATTAGTTCATAAGGCCCTACAGGAAATCTCTAGCATACAAGAGCCACTTAATATGTCAAAGGGGAAGCCTTAAATATTACCCACTATAACATCCAGGGGCTACCTGGCAAAGAACCTTTATTAGAATTATTTCTAAAAACATCTGACATCGATGTTATTTGTATTACAGAACACTGGTTATAGTAAAATATGATGTCTTTTGACAGAAATAATTACAAAATTGTCAGTTGTTACAATAGAAAGACTGCTGATAGAGGTGGTTCTTTAATCTAAGTAAAAATAATATTAAGGTGAAACAACGGAAAGAAATTCTTGCACTTACTGTTGATAGACAAATAGAGCTATCCTGTGTTGAGTTAGATAGCCATATTATTGTTTGTGTCTACAGGCCACCGAGGGATAAAAAGGCCATGACAATTTCGAAATATTTGAGAAAGTTATGGAGAAATTGTAATAAATAAATAAACCATTGTTGTAGAAAGTACACATTGAATTTTATTAACAGGTAAATCTAAAAGTGACAAGCATAGAAATTCTTTCACAAAGTAGGTCAGTAACTAACAGACCAATATGATTGAATATATGCTTCACTTAACATCCCGTCTCGTTTTTCTTATTAGTGATGTTGAGTCCAGCTCTTGTGCCAAGCTCTTTAAGTCGTGGCTAGAATAAGGGCTTCGTCAGGAAGTCCGCCACCTGGTCGACTCCTTTCACTTTGGGAGTTGACAAAATTTCTGTCGTGACACATTCTCTCACAAAGAAGTGCCTCAATCTTATATGCTTTGTCCTTTGATGGCATTCTACTGGAGGATCATGTGCAAGTTGAATAGCTGACTCACTGTCTAGGTATAACAGTGTTCTGATATCTTTGAGTGGCAACATGAACTGCAGAATTATTTTTAGCCATATTAATTCTCGGGCTGCTTCGCTAGCGGCCACTATTTCCGCTTCGGTAGATAGATATGGCTACTGAAGTTTGCTTCTTACTCTGCCACGCAATAGCTCCTCCTGAGTAGAGACAAATCATTCCAGAAGTTGAATGTCCACTTGTGTTATCCCTCCCATGATCTGTATCGCTGTAGCCTTTCAGGCATATCCATTTGTCAGATGAATGGTAGGTAATACCAAAATGTTGCGTGCCTTTGAAATAGCGCAGTATGACTTTGGCTATATCTCCTGGCAAGGGGTTATCTAAAGTTCTGGAGACTACGCTCACTGCGAATGTGATATCAGGGCGTGTCCCAACTGCTAGATAAGAGAGTGCACCAACTGCTTGTCTATATTGAAATGGATCACTTTCCATCTCGTTTTCTGTAGTAACAGAGTCTTTCACAAAAGCTGTTACGGCAGCTTTGCAGTCGTGCATGCCGAATCGCTCCAACAGTTTCTTTGCATATCCTTTCTGGTCTATGGTAATCGATCCATCATCGTTTCTAGCAATCTCGATGCCTAAGAAATATGAACCAGGTTTTGTCGTGATCTTGAAGTGCTGACGCAGCTCATCAAGAAAAACTTGCTTTTCAGACTCCGATGCTGACGCCAACAATCCGTCATCAACATACATAGTCAGGTCATAAGTTCTGTCACATGTGCGATATGAAATAATTTAGACATGTTTATTATTTATGTAAACATTTATATAGCAAAATGAACTTAATAAAACATAGATTCTTATGGTAATAAAGTTTATTCAAAATGACCCCCGCGATTTTGAATACAGGCCTTTATTCTGCGCGGCTAGTCGTCTATCGCAGCACGAACGAGGTCCATGTCAATATCGGCGGCTGCCTTAATCAAGGATGCCTTGAGTGACTCCAAATCAGGATGAGGCTTTGAGCAGGCCTTTTCCTCCAAGTGTTGCCATATCTTGTAATCTAACGGACTCAAATCTGGACTGGAGGAGGGCCAGTCTTCGTGCCGGATGAAGTCGATTTCACGCGCCGCCAGCCAGTCTTGTGTGCTTTGCTGGCGCAGAATCTAGTTGGAATACCCAGTGCCTGTTATTAAACATGGTATGAGAAACAGGTTCCACAAGGTTCTTGAGAACTGTATTTTGATACACAACTGCATTAGTTTTTACGCCTTTCTCACAAAAATGTACCTCAGTTAAGCCCCAATAAGAGACTCCCAACCAAACCATGAGCGAGGATGGAAAATGACCTCGTTGGACACGCGGAATACGGTTGCTCGCTTCTTCACTGCTGTGTGCGTACACCTTATCATTTTGTTTGTTGTAACTCTCTTCCACGGTGAACATTTTTTCATCCGAAAAAAGAATTTCCCGATGCTTTTTTCCCGCGTACCGCTTCAACAAAGCGCGGCATCTCTTCAGTCTCAGGTCCATTAAACGAGCGTTCAAACCATGTCCTGTTTTTCTTCGATATGCCCTAAGCCCAAAGTCTTCATTTAACACCCTTTTCACCGTGGTCCTGCTTAACCCCACCTGAAGGGCCAACAGTTTCTGCTTACGTATGGGATTTCTTTGAATTCGCGCCTTCACAGCTTTTATCACTGCTGGAGTCCTAACAGAGCGAGGGCGACCACTTCTTGACCTGTCATCTACACTAGAGTCTTCATTGTATCGTTTTATGGTACGATAAACGAATCTTTTGGTTATATTCAAATTTTTCAGTAAGTCGAAAATCTGAATTGGCGTGTAACCGCAACGATGCAACGCAATAACTGCGACACGGTCTTCTTTAAGTGTCCACTCCATATTTAAAAATGAGGAAAATTCTAAAAAGTACACATTTTTATTTTCATGAAAAATTCGAAATTCGAATTCAATAAACTTTTTTGTGGCCAGCGTTCTAAATTCAAAAGTTTTTATTGTGTGACAGAACTTATGACCTGACTGTGTATAATGCTAGGATTAACTTTTTGTTACTATCCTTTTTTCTTATAAAGAGACATGGATCACTATGTACTACACTACACTACTCAGTTATACAGTAGTTCCAGCATCTTGGTGCTTGCTTTAGACCGTATAAACTCTTTATGAGTTTACATACTTTTCCTGAATCATCACTAAACCCTTCAGGTGGCTTCATATATGTCTCTTCATTTAATGTACCATACAGAAAAGCCGTTGAAACGTCAAATTGGGACAACGTCAGATTTTCTTGAGCAGCACCACTCAGAAGTGCTCTTATAGTGCTGGTCTTTGCTATGGGACTAAATGTTTCGTAGTAATCCACTCCTTCTTTCTGCGAGTAACCCTTCACTACGAGTCGAGCCTTATATTTATCAACCGTGCCATCAGGATTGGTTTTAACTTTGTAAATCCATTTGCAAGGGATTGATTTTCTTCCCTTGGGCAAATCTACCATTTCCCACGTATGGTTCTCGTTCAGAGAGTTGATTTCGCTTTCCATAGCTTTTATCCATTTTTCAGATTCAGCACTTTGTATAGCTTGCTTAAAGTCGGTTCTATTAGATCAGTAGTAGTCTGGGCATGACAAATATTGCAAACATAGTCCGTGTATCGACTTGGCTGTCTAAGGTTCGCACGGCTACGAAGTGTTAGCCCTCTCTCATTTTCTACCTCAATAGCGTTCAGTTGATTAGGTTCAGATTCCATTACATTGTCATCTTCCCTTTCAAGCTTAATGTTCTGTTCCATCTGCTAATCTGTTTGTTGTACACTACTGTCAACTATGTTCTCTCCAACTTCATTATTGTTAGCAACTTCTTCTGATCGCTCATTCTCTGTTTCAGGTTCCTCATCATGTTCAACTGCAGGTGATTCTTCCACACTTGGATCCGATTGGGTTTGAGGATTCAACGTAAAACCCCGAAATTTAAGTTCAATTTGGCGATATGGCTCTAACTTCTGACTTGAACTATCTTCCTCAGTTCTGGTCTTGCTTTCAAGCTCTTGATCAGTTCTGGTCAGATTTTTGACATTTTCCAATAAGGGAGTTTCATCAAAAACTACGTCTCGAGACCTTATCAGATTGAAATTTTCGCAGTCCCAAATTCGATATCCTTCGTCAGAATCGTACCCAATGAGAATACCTTTCTGAGCCTTTTTGTCCAATTTCTTACGTTTTTATTTTGGAACGTGCGGGTAACAAATGGTTCCAATAATCCGCATGTGTCTAATCCTTGGCTTCTTGCCATGCCATGCTTCATATGGTGTTTTTCCTTCAGGACCTGGGCCTGTCCTGTTAAGAATGTACATGCTCGTCATAATCAGCTCAGCCCACAAGCCATTTGGAATTTTCACATTGGCGTGCATTATGGCTCTCGCCTTCTCCACAACAGTTCTATTCTCCCTCTCAGTGGGATTTTGTTGTGGGGTACAAGGCATCGTGAACCTCTGTTTGATACCTTCTTTCGCTAGTGTAGCACGAACCCTTTCATTATCGAACTCGCCACCATTTTCACTTAAAACTTCTTTTATATTTATACCCGCTGTCTTAGCTTCAGCTATAAAATTTAGTAGTTTTTCGTGGATATCAGATTTTTGACGCATTACGTATACCCAGCGGTACTTCGTGTATAGGTCCTTGAAAAAAACAAAGTATTTTCTCTTGTCGATCGAGCAGGGGAATGGTCCACACACATCACTGCAGATCAATTCTCCAGGTTGAGTGGCTTTTTCCCTAGTCCCGAACTGCAACCTATGAGATTTCCCATAAACACAGCCTTCACAGAGTTCTGTCTTTGCTTCAGTCTTTATGTTCAAGTCTAGCTCCAATACCTTTTTCACGTGTGTTTTATTTTGATGACCGAACCGCTCATGGTATTATTGTAATAGATTTACTTCAACAGTTTTATCTGGGGTGGCTGGCTTCACGCATTTCAGTTTCAGACGGTAAAGCCAACCCTCTTTCTCTCTGTTGCCAATTAGCTTGGTCTCGCCATTAATCTTCATTATGCACGTAGTGGGATCCGATTCAAAGGTGCTATTATTAGCGATGTCGTGTGCGGAAAGGACATAAAAAAGGTTCCTGCTAATGCTAGGCACGTACCAAACATCCTTCAAAAGGATTTGCTCTCTTCGACCATCTACTTCAGCTTCTGCACGAATAGAACCCATCCCTACTGCTGGGATTGTCTGTCCGTTAGCTCCAGTAACCGTGTGTGAACCCTTGAAATAATTAAAGTCCTCAAAGAGATCGCCTCTGTTTGTTATGTGGCTGGTTGCCCCATTGTCCACATACCAGTTCGTCGTGTCTCTGACTTTACCATGAAGGTTTTCGACTGAGAAAACAGCTACGTTCATATCTACGGTAGTCGAATTCTTTGGTGGTCTGCCATCTGCGATCCATTTCTGACATTTCTGACAAAATGTCCAGATTCCCGCAATAGTTGCATTTGCGACTTCGAACGTCTTTCTTCTTTGTCTTATCCTTATTGCCTTTATTTCTTGCTTTCGCATACAATGCCACTGCACTACTATTGCCTTCTGCGCTGCTTTCCGCCTTAATATCTGCTTGTTGATTTGTTAGGATCTTCTCATGTGCCCAAAACTGTGTTGTTCAAATTCAAAATTCAAAATTCAAAAAGAGTTTATTTCCATAAGAAACACATAGGTAACATTTGGAAAATGTCAAATCTTAAAGTAACACATGTATAAGGTACAGGGAAATATAGAACTCAATTTGAATTCCGTCACCTCAATGTTTTAGATGCTGGAGGCAAAGAGGCGACTAAGGTTCTCTATTGTGCGCTCAGTCTTCGTCATTAGATTCCAGCTTGACTTTTCCAGCTGACCAAATACTCATTCGGTAAAGCGTCCAATATCTTATAGATCAATATTGCTGCTGGCAACTCATTTGTCTCTTCTAATGCTACATTGAGTTCATGCCAGTGACTCTTTAACGTTGAAATATGTGTGGCCATGGGGTCCATATTGGCTCATCTAAAGTCTAAGTTCCGAAAATGGTCTTACTAACGATTTGTACTCCGAATGATCACTCTTCCTAAAATGTTGGTGCCTATTTTTTTCATTCATGCAATTTCTAGTACTACCGACGAAGATCATAACACTCTGGTTTCCGAATTTTATTATTACTAATATTACAACTGAAACTTACCTAAACTCCTAAGTGTTTTTTACCATAACGTTGTCATTCATAAACATGTTTTTCATAATATTGTTAAAGCATAAGCAATACTGACCTAACAGTACCATTTGACTTTTGGTTGGTATGTTTAGTTCCAAAGTAGTGTTTTTTGTAGTTTTTACATGTTCTAACCTAACCTAACCTACCTATTGCCCAGATGTTGATTTCGGTAGCAACACTGACCTAACAGGACCATAATTTGACTTTTGGTTGGTATGTTTAGTTCCAAAGTAGTATTTTTTATAGTTGTTTTTTGTTGTTTTTACATGTTCTAACCTAACCTAACCTACCTACTGCCCAGATGTCGATTTCGGTAGCGACATTGACCTAATTAATTGCAATTATCTTTCATCTGCAAATTTTAGAATAAAAACAATTCTACATAACAAATATATGATTTCGAATAATAGTGTAAAAAACAGTTATTTTGAGAAAATATAGGAAAACAAATAGTAGTACAATAGATGTTTATTGTTACCGACATTATCAAGTTGAATGATTCGGAATTAATAACATTAGGAACAGAGTAGTTATTAATAGTGATTGTTAGGATGAAAAATTGTAGCAACAAAATTTTCGGAGTTACAATAATCGAGGTAGAAATTTTAGGTCAACTTTGGCGCACCCGTAGCCATGTCATGCTTGGTATCCCTCTTGTATCCGAAGAATGTTTGACACAATTCGTAGGATTTGTCTACGATACAACCTCCGTACAGCCGATTTAATTCATCCCACATATCCTTAGCGTTATCGAAGCGCATCATCTTTGTAACTATGTCGTTTGGCAAATTCGTAGTGATCAAGACAGAAACTATGCTACCTAGTTTATCAAATTCTTGTACTTCCTTCAGTGGCGTACTGGACGGTCCGCAGACCCCGCGGCGCGGGGGGGCCCCACGCCTTGGGGGGCCCCGCACTGAGTGGAAGAAAAAAAAAACCTAATCCTATATAATAACCCCATTGACAAAAACATAATGAAAATTGAAGTAACATTTCTTAACCACTGACACGTCTAAACCGCGCGACCCGTATACCTCAATCCGTCGATGCGAATTCTCCGCACTTCGCCGCCGAAGTACAGCCACGTCTTAGTTGACTAAAACGCTTCCTGTTGATTAACTACTAAAGCTATAAAGAAATTAAGAACAGTTCCAAAAAGCTTAACAGATATAGAATCTAATTATTTAATCAGTTAAATATTAGTTTAACAAACAAAGCGTCAGGAGTTATGAAAAGTTGACGATCTACGTTTAATTTCAGCAAGTTTTATCTTCTCTCGAGATGTATCAGTACTATACTCAAGTAATCATTAAGAATTATTTTAATTCAAAAAGAAGACAATATGGCCTTTGAAGAAATACCAGCATTGTTTTGTATTTCAGCTAGTTTGTATCATACTAAAATTAATTAATCCGGGTACTCAGCACAATGTTGCATGTTCTCAGGTGGCAAGCGGGTGCGTAAAAATTTATTGTAATTTTAATTAAATTGTATTGTAAATGTCTGTAAATACGATTGTAACTAATTAACCTACCCCTTCTATTAGTTATTTTACAAGAATCAACAGAAATAATATACCAAATTGTCACACCAAAACATAAAAAATGCCGGTCGCAACGGCTTCAAATCTCAGTGGACGATCATTGAAATAAAACCTATTGGAATGAAAGAAATATAATAAATTCGAATTTATTATTTTTTTAGTCATAGAGTGTAAATTATTGGAAATGATAAATTTAGTATCCAAACAGCTACAAACAAAAAAACGTTGATTTATTGTATGCTACTGAATTATTAGAAATAGCACTTGCTAATGTCAAAGAATTAACCGCTCCGGTGAACATGTCCATGAAATTGGCTCATTCTTCAAATGCTCGATGTAACGAAGCCATATTCGTGGACCAAATTCATAGTTTCGTAGGTTGGCTATTGTTGGCATTTTTACTATAGCAGCTGTCAATTCTACGTACACTGTTGGAAAGGTAATGAAAGAAAGCGTTGGATAAAGGAAACATTCGATGTTTTTGGCATTCTAACTTGACTATGCTATTAGTAGAAAAAGTGTGTGAAGGTGTACTCGGGCGCCCGATACTAAATAATAAGTAAGTATGTTTTTTTGTGGCTTTGTGAGATAATATTTAGCTTACTTTATGCTGCAAAGTATGCTTCATTGATATGTAGCAGTTTCTTTGAATTAGAGGAGTGATTTATGAAATAAATTGGATTAATTCAAACGCCTATACAAAATTTTTGTTCAGTTTTATTGTTATATCTTACAGAAACAGATTTAATTAATATCTGTTTAAATAATACTATTAATTGAGTATTTACAAAGAGTTTAGTACCAATTTTGTTATGTTTACTACTTATTTCTCATAGTATTTACTCCCCGATAGATTATTGATGGCAAATCTATATTCCTCGATTGCGCGAGATCACGAAAGTGGCCCGAAATAAGGCTATGAGCAAACACGATTTTCTCGTCCTTTATGTGTTGGAGTGTAGGAAATGGTATACAAAGTGAGTGGGGCTTAAAAAATAATCGGAAAATAACAAACATAAAAATATATAATTTTGTATTCAGGAATGGAAAATAAGCGTCGAGGTCAGGGTCGTGGTCGTGGTCGTGGCCGAGGAAAAAGCAAAGCAAAGCGTGAACTTTTTGAAGACAGGTAGGTGACCTGAGTAAAAATTATATTATAATAAATATTTTATTAATAACTGCTAAGTACTTTTTCTTAAATATTTGTGTTACGACATTTTGGTTTTAGATCAGTTACTTCGCCAGTGCCGAGTACAAGCCGGCCATCTGCAATAACGTATGACAAATTTAATTTAATTTTATGCATTTAATGAAAATTTCCTAATTACTTACATATATTTATTTCTATTTTTTTAGTGAAGATGAAGATGTCGAACGGACTTTCCCTCCACAACCAATTGACATCACGTACGTCTATACAATTCCTCAAGGATCTTTAGATGGTATAGGGATGACATTGAAATGAGGGCGCCACTTTTAGCTAGCATCACCTCTCTTCCTCTCTCTAACACGATTTATAAGATGGCGGAGCTAGTTCTGATTGCGGCCGCGTACCATAAGATCCTTGTGGCACTGTACATATTTTATTATTGAGCCTCTGAAAAGAACTAAATATTAAAGCTGTTTTAATGCATTTTAGAGTTCGAACGAGACCCTGTCACTGAGCCTCCACTAGTCCGTCCGTCTGTCCGTCAGCGGACTGTGTCCCACGAACTGTTATAGATAGAGAGTTGAAATATTTACAGTATGTGTATGTCTGCAGCCGCTACAGCCACAAATAATAAACTGATTTTTATAGCTTACAGAGAAAACAGGTCAAGGTCAACATGGCCTTGACGCGGAAACGCGTCAAAGCTCTGCCTGCAAACGTGCAGGCCGAGTACAAGAAGCGCAAAGCTCATAAAGAGTTGCAACTGCTAACGTTGCCTGGGGTCTCGGCAGACAGTGGCCGCAAAAGGCCAGCCAGTGCCAGGTACAAAGATTTTATTCCATTTCAGTATAATACTACTGTGTCCCTTTTAGCAGTTTTATGTTTTTCCCACTTTTTATACTTTGTAATTTTTATGTCCCTTTTAGCGAGTTCATGGTTTATTCTAAATTATTTCTAGTATAAAAATAGGAACACAATTGTAAAATGCCTACGCTAAGCTTCAGGTGATGGTTGTTTTTATCATTTTAGCTTCCTGCCGCTAGATACAGTGAAGAAATTGCCTTTGTCTGAGGGTACTCCTGCTGTATTGCCGGCAGACTCACCCCAGTCGTGGAAAAAGAGGAGGCTAGTTAAAATTTTGGCACTAAAATTATAATCCAGTTTTCGATGACCTACTCAATTATTGTGTAATGTACCAACTGACTGACGTTTGACTTAATAAGCAGGCATATACTTTTAGGTTGTTTTGGTAACACATTCATTTATTTTATTATTTTGCCTTACTTCTGTACGTCTCCTGTAAAGTTTCATATATATTCTTTTATTTTCAGTCATAGTTGTAGCTATAATGAGTTGTTTAAAATTATGTCTATTTTTTAGAGTGACCATCTGTAAGTCCTTGGAGGATGAGTCTGAGAGACGTCTTTTTAAGACTCCAACAACTTCTCAAGCGATGGCGCATGATGTACCAAGGCCAGGTAACTCTAGTTCAGTAAAGTATTTGAAAAGTTAAATTGTCTATTTCCGTAAAGAAATTATAAATAGTGGGTTGTGTTGTTTCAGGTTACTTCATGGAAATATCACCTGGGCCAAGCCCGGCACCGTCATCGCCAGGTAACTTAACATGCTAAAAGCTTTGTCAATCTTATCTCAACTCGTTTGGTTTTAGAAGTTCTCATATTCAAATTGTTTCAGCGAGTATCATCGGACATTCATCTGTGCTAAGCCTGGCACCACCAATGTCAAGTAGGTATTTAACATGTTAAAAGTATTGTCAATATTAACAAAACTCGTTTGTAAAAATAATGACAAAAACTATTATTGTTTTAGTGGTTCAAACAGTCACCGCTGAAGAGGATATAGAGATAGAGGGGGAGGAGGATATAATAGGAATGGATCCCGGGAGTGACGTCGACGAAAATATTATAAACAAAGACTCGGAACATTTGGACGGCAGGATAGCCACAGACAGTCCAGCCTTGCTGCCAACTATTGTAGAACCCCGCCTAATCGCTGCTCTTAACCGATTAGACGAAGAAAACGACAGAGTTATGAGGTCTACTTTGCCCGAAGATTGTCTGACGTTCAATTGGCTAAGCGACGTTAGCGAATTCCACGGTGAAAGAGAAAAATTTACAGGGACCCCAGGGCCAACATTTCCGATAAATGAATTGACATGCCCTGTAGATGCTTTCCTCAAATATTGGGATGCAGAGTTCATGGAGACAATTGCACGTGAAACAAATGCTTATGCCGCGGAGTATCTAAACAGATCCGATATTCCCAGTCTCTCTCGAGTAAAGCGATGGCACCCTACTGACGTAAACGAGTTGTACGTGTTTTTCGCAGTCTGTATGCATCAATCGCTCACGCCTTTGACCGTCGAAAAGGATTATTATTATCCTGCCTCTGAATACACCGCCATGCCCAATTTCAAAAATATGATGTCGTTTTCCCGGTTGGCACTTCTCAAAAAGTTTCTTCATTTCAGTAACAACAACGACATTCCATCGGTTATGACGTTGAAAGAAAAAAGGCTGCGAAAAATTCAGCCGGTACTTGATCATCTTGATCAGAAGTTCCAGGCTTTATTTCTGCCTGGCCGTGATATAGCTATAGATGAATCGTTGCTCAAGTGGGACGGCCACTTAAGCTTCATTCAGAAGATAGCAACGAAAGCGGCCCAGGCAGGCATAAAGTCATACGAATTATGTGATTCGAAGACAGGATATTTGTGGCGTTTTAAAATCTATGCCGGTAAGGGTGCCTCAGAACCAGTTTGCCAGCCAGATGAGACTGACAGACCTGAATACGCAGAGGACGACGCCATTAACCCTCCTGAAGCAACTACTTCCGGAGCATCAATGGCAGATGCTGAGTCAGCGGCAGAGCTCGCTGGGACAGAAGCAGTAGGGGCGACAGCAAAAATCGTGTACGACCTGGCCAGTGGATTGTTTTTTAAAGGATACACACTTATTATGGATAATTTCTATAATAGTCCGACCCTGGCCAGGTCACTTAAGCTACAAAAAACTGATTGCTATGGCACACTCAGGCTTAGTCGTGAACATGTACCGGAGAGTCTTAAGGCCGTCAACAAGTCACATATGATAACTGGAGAGGTTCTAGTATCCACTTCAGGTGACTTAAATGTCATGGTCTGGAAAGACATGAACCTCGTCAGCATGATCTCGACTTATCAAACGCATGAGGCTGGGGCTGTACAAAAACACGGCCACTGGAAACATAAGCCAGAAATAATATTGGACTATAATCAGAGCATGGGAGGCGTTGATAAAAAAGATCAGCTTTTAGCCAATTATCCACTGGAGCGCAAGAGAAACTTGATCTGATACAAAAAAGTGTTCAGAAGGTTGATGAATGTTTCGATTCTAAATGCTTTCATACTGTATCAGTACAAAAATAAAAGCATTTCGCATCGAGCATTCAAAGTCGAAGTGGCTGAAGGTCTACTGAAGACTTTTTTAGTCCACCCCCCTCGTCAAGTCATTAATTCATACGCGAGCTACATGCTGCCAAGCACCCAGAGAAGGCAACCCAGACCGGTACTGTTGAATAACCACTACTCGGTAAAAATCACCAAGGAACCGTACCTGAGGCGATGCGTATGGTGCACCATGCAGAAAAAAAGGAAGAGGACAAACCGATGGTGTGATAAGTGTGAGGTAGCATTGTGTGTCGACTACTGCATGATATTTTACCATTCAAATGCACAGCCATAGAAGGGGTCATTCATCAGGAAGGGTCCAAGTTTTGCTATATAGTTATCAAGGACATGTTAAAATATTGTTTCGTTACGTTATTGTAAATTTTTGGAAAATAACGCAAATGAATAATTTCAAAATTTATTTATTACGTTTTTTTTTTTAATAACAATTATTTTACTGTCGTTTTGTGAGTTATAGATGTTTTTTATTGGATAAGTACGATTTCAACCCAATATGGTATCCCTATTGATGGGCGGTTGCCAGCAATATTGTCCTTTGTCCGGAATTTAATGTAGGCAGCAATATTCCCCCTTACATAAAATAGCAATATTGCCGCACAAATGGCAATATTGCCGGCAACGGCACATCTATCGATATCCCTATTTTAATACTTCAAATGATGACAGAGTCCTATTCTAGTTAACAATAAATACCTACCTACTTACATGAAAGCATTTTTTTTATAAAAATTACATTATTATTTACATATATATTATTTATATAAAATGTAACTGTTACTACTTTATTGAAACCTACCTATCTATTTCATTTATCATACAAAAATTGCACTTTGGTAATTTTGACGAAGAAAAAAATCTGTCTGCCGAGAGCCTTACGCGGTCTGTTTCGTGGATGTGCTCTTTTTCACGGCGCGCGTTACATTTGGCTTGATAGTTCAAATATTAGCTTTAGCACCTAACGATGTTTTGATGTTTTCAAAATAACGATGAGATAGGCTATACAATAAACTAAAATAAAACATAGGTTGTCGCTTTAGATTTTATTTAAATCGAAATTTTGTTATTCAAACGCCCATAGAATCTAAAGTAAGGCAGCTAACAAAACACATTGTTCGACACTATTGTAACTCTATTCTTCTTGTATCATAAACAATAATTGCATTTACGATAAGCTTCATGTGTGTCCTTCTGGGAATTTATTAGTAAAGTGCGCGCGCCGACCGCTTAACCAGTGTGCGCTCGTCATATTTTGAAATAGTGTTCGCTCTAGCGGTTAAGAAAAAATTTAGAAAGAGTAATTAAAGAAGCTACAATTTTAGCTGAAAGAAATATGTACAGATTTTGAAAAAAAGAGACCAAAAAAAATTAAAACTTTTTTTGACGAATTATCAGTTCACGAAGCAATCACAGATCCAAAACATTTATTTCAAGTTGAAGTTTTTAATACCCACATAGATATAATAATTGGTCAGTTATCTACTCGATTCGAAGGAGTAAGAGCAATACGCTTATAAGCAAATAAATGAACAACGAATAATTAATAACGCTGTTAATGAAATTAAATCATTACGGAGTTAGAAATAAAGCGTTGGATTTACTAAGATCATACCTAAGCAATAGAATTCAAAAGGCAGAAGTCAACGGAGTTAAATGGATCGGGTGTAAAAATTGGCGTTCCACAAGGTTCCATATTAGGCCCTTTTTTCTTCCTGGTATATATTAATTCATGGTGGAGAAATTAACTGACGTAGTGTTGTTTGCTGATAATACATAAATGATCTTCAAAATTGAAAGACAAAAAGAAGATTTTGATGATGTTAATGGTGTATTGTCTTTAACCTTGAATTGGTTCACAGTTAATAAATTATTGTTAAACGCTGGTAAACCAAGTGATTCAAATTCTCACTTCCAATTGTCAGGCAAGTTTAGACAAGTTTAGTGTTAGACAGCAACACGTTAGAATTAGTAAATGATACAAAGTTTCTTTCTTTCTTAAAAAGCATGTTAAAGCGAGTTTGTCGAAAAAGTGATATTACAATGTTCAAGATTACTTATGATGGGACTGTACCGTATGGGGTTAATCTAGCTCAACACAGTCCTTGCTGTTAATAATTTTGTAATTATTTATTGCGTGCTTATTAATTATAATAATGAATATTTTAATATTTGTATTAGTTAAGCACAAGCAATTTTTAAAAGAGATCTGAAAATCAATCTGTGGGAGTGTCTACGCCCTTCTACACCCACAGTGGTCCAATTTAGATAAGAGGCAAAAAATGACGTTTTCTATGTGAGTACGGCCGCGGAAAATTGTACAATAACTTTCGTAAACTGGTTTCACACTGTTACATACTTGAATGAGAGTAACGCACGTGAACTTTATAAAGCCTAGTGTACAATGTAAGAGAAATACCTGATAATTTTTGTTTTTGAAAGTGAAACTTTATTATGGGAGGGCTTTGAAACCTAATAAAACAAAATTAAATCACAAGGAAGTCTTTATTTTGGAATAAGTGCCTACGTAAATGTTTTGTAAATGCAAAATTTCAGCTCAATCGGGTGAAGATATGTGCTTCAAGATGGTGTTGCAAGATTACACCCGAACAAACAAACATACATATATACAAATGAAGTTAAATAAAAGCTTTAAAACTTTTTTTCAAAACTTGTGAAGCCGTTTCTACAGTAAAAACTACTCTTAACAACCGATCACGAATGTTACGTTACACATATAGTTACACACTGTATCATTCGTGAATCAAAATCTCTGTGGAAACAACCTAAAAAATATTTATTCACGTATCTTTTGAAGTAGTAGGACGCCGTATAGTTCGATTTGATTCTATCTACACACACAATTAAAACTTATAACGCAAATTGGCATTCATAACGTTTAATCTCACTTAAAACCAATTAAAATTTGCCGAGACACATGCATCGACGAACTTCTGAATCGATTTGACAAAAAAAGGAAATGGAGGGTTCTTTCCATGTCTTGGCCAAACTGGAGGTGGTGTTGCCATAATCAAAAACTTTACTTACGGGCTCGGAGTCTGTCTGATTTCATTGTTTTTTAATGTTACATACTTAAGGTTACATTCAAGAACAAATGTGTGTCTCACATGTTTCAAACTAGTTTGAAACATGTGAGACACACATGTTTCAAACTAGTTTGTATTATATTTTACGTTGTTTATTCAAAAGAATTAATGGAAACAAAGCATATTAACATAATAATTCAAAACTGAAAAAAATTTACAGGTTAAAAAACAGTTGTGCTGTTTTGTGTGACTTCGAAGTATGATATGTCTAGGTGGGACACACGATTTTTGTATGGAGACTAAAATTAACACTCTACAAAAAAAAATACTCGATAAAAGCAACCAAAATTATTTATAAGAATAAACACGAAATTGCTAACCCGAATTAATTTACAAAGGTATCATTATAAAATTTTATGTGGTATTTTTAACACTCGATAGGAGAGAGACAGTTTTTTTTTTCCAAAATGTACAATTTTCGCGGCCGTACTCAAGTAAGTATATACAAATATCTACATTGATAAAGAACTTTGACTGTGATAATAGCGAAAGTGAGGCTGATGATGTATATAAGTACCTAATTTAAAACTAGTATTTCCACTTCCATCGGGTGGGCCGTCAGCTTGTCTGCTACCCTTATAGTAAATAGTGTTAAAATAATAAATAAAAACAAAGTTAAAACCATGACTTTTATTTATTTATTTATTTTTGTAATTTTTATCCCATAGTGAAATATTTTCACCAATAATTCGAATTCGAAAAAAATTACTTATATAAAATACCCGTATATGACGTTCGCTGCTTACATCATTGAGCGTACGGGCTAGGGTTGCACAAAGATGATAAAGTGAAATAAAGGATCTAAAGTAAGTAATTAAATATTTTTTTTTGCTGATCAGATACATACGTACAACATAGGTACATACGTACCTATGTTTTAATTTAATAAAATGTTCAATTACTTTCTGTCTTGACCGAAATTCCCTGTTATTAAATTTAAGGGTTGTAAATAGCCTGAATCTTGTAATTAATTTTAGTAAGAATTGAAACGGATAATAGGGGCAAAGTAGAGGAAAATCAATAGGATTTAACTGTACAGGAAAATCAATAGAATTTTACTAATTGTCCCCTCTTCCTATAATAAATAATACTTTGTGAGTATTCTTTGTAGGATGTTAGTATTTAGACATCTGAAACAAACACAAATAATTTGTTAGTACCTAACTATGCCTGCAAAAGACAAACAAAAAAAGGATATTATATGAATATATATTAGAGTAAATAATATATAAATAACTTAATAATAGGAGATAAACTACAATTTTATACTATTTACACGGATCAACTTCATCATAAATTCGATGAGTTCCGGTTCACGGAAAAGGTAAGCCAAGAAGCAACGAAAATTAGAATGGAGAGGGATTTTAAATTTGGATGCGAATTCATACAGATTGGGGGAAGGGGGCGAAGGGTTATTAGGGCAAGAAAAAAAGATGTGCTCCAGAGAGCCATCCTCCAGGCCGCAGTCGCATAGCGAGCTGTCCAGGATCCTGATTTTGTGCAAAAACACTGGCGTGCAACAGTGGTCAATGCGAAGCCTGCACAACATAGATATTATGTTACGAGGGACTTTTTTGTAGGGGAAGAACTAAGGTTTGGATGGAGTGCTCGGTTTAATATTGGCGTAAGCGAGACTCTTGACTGAACTAGATTGTTTCCACAAAGAATTCCAAGATGTTCGAAGATGCTCTTTGGAGAGGTGTAGTAAATCATAGGGGTGATGCGAGTAATGGAACTTGTCAACATCCCCCGTGACAGCATTTTTGCAAGTTGGTCTGCAATCTCATTACCTTTGATCCCAGAATGACTGGGAATCCAAACTAAGTGAATAATTTTGTTTTTTTGACTACATTTCTAAATTAGGTCTTTAATTTTTAAAACTATGTTACTTTTTAATTTCGATTTAAATAGATTTTGACAAATGGCTTGAATACTACTTCGTGAGCTGAGAATATGACCGCACAATCATTGGAGTGGGACTCTATGAAGAAGCAAGCCTCCAGGATATCCACACATTCTCCCGTGAATACCGAAGACTCAGGGGGGACACTTGAGCTGGATATGAATATTTGAATTTTGAAAATAAATTTCAGCAAGCGTCGCGCTAGTAGGCGACAGTTAGGAGGCGTCGGTGAAAAACTTGTGCCAGCCATTCCATCTTTCTGCTACAGCATCGTTAAAGGTAGTATTAGCAGCAGGAGAGTTTTTGGTGATGCCGATATTTAAAAATATGTGCACCCTAGAAACCAGAACATCATAGTTTACAAGGAAGATTGGAGATTTGGTAGTCTTGACAACTTCATCTGATAGGTTATGGGCTTTTTTGAAGCTTTTTAATATCGGAGGACAGCTTTTGAATTTCGAGTATAAGCACCTGGGATTGTATATAAAGGAGTTAAGTTCGGAAAGAATGGGTAGGAGAGGATGAGTGTAGAAAGAAAAGGCTCGATAGAAGAAACGGTCAGCAAGGTATTGTCGTCTTAACGCTAAGGGGGAATCACAGCACTCCACTTGTAGGGCGTTAACTGGGGATGACTTCATGCAGCCTGTAATAATCCGGAGGCATTGAGATTGAATTTTGTCTAGTTTATCCAAGGCATATTTATTGGCTGGTTCGATGATAAACGATCCATAGTCCAATACGCTGCGAATCAGAGCGTTACATACCAGTTTAAGGGAGTAAGGGTGCGCGCCCTACCATACCCTGCCAAGGCCTTAAGGATAGGGACGGAACACTCACACCTGGCTACAAGATAGTTAAGATGGTGAGCACCTGAAAGTTTTGGGTCCAAAACTACGCCCAAGAATTTAACCCTGTCTTTAACTGGAATGGGGGAGTCGTCTATGTTAACCTGGACGGCGGGAATGTTCCGCTTTCGGCAAAATATCATTACGGTGCTTTTAGAGGGGGATAGGCTAAGGCCGAGAGATATAAGCCATTGAATTAACGAGCTTAGGGAACAGTTCAGAGAATGGGTAGTGTCCGTTATCGATATTATATAAGCCGAGAGATATAAGCCATTGATTTAACGAATTTAGGGAACTGTTCAGAGAATGGGCAGCGTCAGTTATCGATATTTCTAAAACATACAGAGCCAAGTCATCGGCATATTGAAAAATTTTACAGTTTAGATTTAGAGATTTAGCCAGATCACACGTATAAATATTGTACAGAATCGGGGATAACACCGAACCCTGAGGGAGACCCTTAAATACAGATCTTGGTTCAAATTCTTTTCCTGGTATCCTTAGGATCACGGATCGGCAGGAAAGGAGTTGCCACACACATTGAACTATCTTCACGGGTATCATCAGCTGAAGCATTTTATGCCTGAGGATAGGAAGAAGTCCATTGTCGTATGCGGATGAAATGTCCAGAAAAGTAGTAACAACGGACTCGCTTTTAGTGAAAGAAAGGCGAATATCCGAGACAAGGCATCCAACCCTGTCCATAGTTCCCATGTTTTTTTCTGAAACCAAGCTGAGATTTTGGAAGAATATCCTCCTTTTCGGTAAACCACTCTAGTCTCAGTTTTACGAGGTGTTCTAATAATTTAGAAAGGACCAGCGATAGAGCGATTGGTCGGAATCCGTTTACATCGTCTGAATCTTTGCCAGGCTTCAGAATAGGGATGATGTTCTGAATCTTTCAGGATGCGGGAATGAAGCCATTAACAAAGCAATAGTTCAAAAGGTCAAGGAGATATTTTTGGCACTTAAGTCCACCAGAATGTGAGAAGAAGGAGTACGGAAATCCATCAAGGCCTGGAGGTGAATCTTTCACATCAGTGAGGATCAGTTTCAGTTCATCTAAATTCAATGGAGCGTTGAGAGGGTGGTTTAATAGGTTGGGAATGTAGGAAGAAGAGAGCAGAAGAGGAGGAACTTTCCTCCTCGGAAGGAATATGGGCTGGGGCAATTTTTTGAAAGAAACGGTCAGCTACTTCCCGGGGCACAGGGCTCGCAGGGCGATGTGAAAAGCTACGTTTGAACCGGTTTATACTTTTCCACACCACTGAGGGAGGGGTGGTTGGGTTGAGCGAGGCACAGAACCTCATCCATCCCTCTCTCTGCTTCTTTCTAAGGAGACGGCTCGTTGACGCAGCGATCCTACGGTATTCATCTAAGTTGGCTAGGGTAAGCTCTCCGTTGCATACTTTTTCCGCTTCCTTTCGCGCTCGAACAGACTCAGTGCATTCATGATCCCACCAAGGAAGAGAAGGAATTTTATTTCTTGCCGAGTTTTTTAGGGTAAAGCACTCATCAGCTGAAGAGGAAATAGAGCAAGAGAAAAGAGAAAATAATTCTTTGACATTTATTTATTTTATTTTATTATTTTATTTTATTCGGAAGATATACAGCACAATAAATGAATGTAATGTAACTTATATAAATATCTTTTAGCCAATTACACATCTTCTTGATCACTTACAGAATTAAGGTCTGGAAGAGAGGAAATTCTGCTATCTAAGTTCTTAGAATATGTGTCCCAGTCTGCTTTTGCTAACCTGTATTTCATCAAGGGGGGAGCATTCCTTTCAGGTAAAAATCGCTGGGGCAAAGTTAAAAGGATTGGTTAATGGTCGCTTCCATATGTATAATTAAGGCGTTCCCATATGCATAACCCAGCTAAATCTGAAGAACAGAAGGCAATATCTATACAGCTTCATCGTTGGTCAGGGGGGGAACGGCGCGTAGGGCGACCATCATTAAGGACACATAAATTAAGCACATCAATAACCTCTATTAATAATCTCTCCCAACACTATGAAGGAGCCCTGAACATGTTCAAAATTATTCTTTAAAATTGGTATGTTATATAATATTCAAGTTGAGGATCACTTATGTAAACTGAAATGACTGTGATACTCTCAACTCTTCAACGACAGGAGTCACAACACTGACTTCAGCACAAAAACTAAGCTCACAGACATCTTATACAGATCAACAAAAGTGGAGGTGGACAGGCCACAAGATGGCAATAGGAGTAGAGGCCAACAACAGAGGAGATGGTTTGACGACATAAAACTGCCAGCCTGTCATCTCTGGACCTGAGTAACTCGCTAGAGGAGGCCCATGTCAAGAGGCACACTAAGATTACGGACAATTAATAATAAAAACAACAACCTACTATGTAAAATTTATTGGAATATTTGGCTTTATTATTGTCACTACTGTTAGTATCCTACCTATATTTTTTGCAGAAAATAATACAATGTGTAAATATGCAATTAGTTAAAAATTTATTTTCTACTGCACAAAATTATGAATTGATCAAAACTACAAATTAACAAAAAACTAGTGACATCTACACAATACAATAAATTAAACATATTGGCTGCAAGTATCAACAATTTTTTTCACTCTTGCCGTTTTTATAGTTATAATATGGCTGTTACTTCCTTAATGAAAGAATGTAGTTATGCTGACTCGTCTGTAGGTAGATCAAGTAATCGCCCGCGCTTTTGAACCTTATTGCTTAATAATAAAGTTCAAAACCTATGAAACATAAACAATTGTCTGTTGATGGCCCCACAGCTGAGGGGTAGAAAGTGGCAATGGAGCAAGAAATTTTGTAGATTACTTGCCGTTAATCTAGTTTATTTTTATTTTTTTGAGTCGCCATTACACCGACAAGCAGAGCTGCAATTGTGAATCCTTGGGCAACAATCCTCACTCGCATCATGTTTTGTGACATCTGCCTCCTACCTTGCCTGAAGCTCCAGAGACCATATGACAAAGCAGCTGCTGTCGCTACACACCCTGGAAGAAAATGTTCACAATATTGGAAGGGTTATGAATCCAAATAACAAATAAAAGCCTAGATATATGTACCATAACCAGACATAATGTAAAAAAAATTGACAACGTCACTAATAAAAATAACATGAGGAAACAGAAAATCTTATAATAAAAACACCTACATAATAATTAAAATAGTATAACCAAAAACAAAATTTATAAAAATAAACAAAATCAAAACTGTTTGAATTCACGAGGGGGTGCCAAGGAAAAAAGCTCAGTATTTTTTTTTGCATTTAGACAACCGCTTCTGCCCCCTTATCAACACTCTGACCCAACATACAAACAAACACACACACACACCCAATTATTATGTTACTTGTTGCATGCTATTATAATATGGGAAATATTAAACTGCACATTAAAAATACTGATTTGCACAGCAAATGTCCCTAATATTTGCTGCGGTAGTATAGGTGAAGGGTGAAGGGTGAAGGGGGTGAGCGAAGCGAAGCCCCCTTTATTCTTCGTGTTAGGTTCAACATGTAAGAACACCAAGAAATACTCAAAACATAAACTTAAGTACTCATTAAATATTTAAAATATAAAAAGTGTTTTTGCTGATCCTTTTTTGCTGCGCAAATCAGTATTTTTGGAAGCACTTTAGAAAGCGGCTGGTTTCAGATGCTTTTGCCGATTTTTCCTATGCATTATAGGTGCATTTAGAGGCGATATCTAAAAACGCGAAGTGTCGGAAATCATTAGTTTTCATTTTTTTTTAAAACGCCAATGGAGTTGGCGAATGTCAAAGTGGTGATAGTATCGGTTGGTTCCCCTGACATCAAAGTCACGCTTCTGTGCTACCAGTATAGTGTGTTCAATCGCCAGTCATGTGCGCATATAGTAAAAAACCCCTGCCAAAAAGACAAAATTAAGTTGTATAGTAATAATTACATGAGATTATATCATATACCTACTCGAAAAATTACTTTTGTTGTGTAGTAAATAAATTCCGATATCCAATTATCACAGAAAAAATTGCAGAAATTAGTCGATCGTTGAAAGTGGCAACTGGATAAAGGAACCAAATGCACGTGGCGCCACCTATGATTAGCTTTCACCGGCCAAAACCATTGCTAACATTCGGGACGGTGGGGATAAGGGAGTATTAGGGTGGGTAACGACGGATTTTGCCTATATTTAGCCACAATAACATACTCTAGCCAAATTTGGCTTTTATTTGGATATGCTCCGGAGTTGCTTCTTCTAAGTTCCAACCTAACCTACTCCATTGAAAGGCTTGATTTTAGAATTGTTCCCCCTTAATTTATTTATAATGTGGCTACTTTGCAAACACTTAGCTCCGTTCCAGCTTCTTCAACGTTATAACCTAACCTATAACCCAAATGAAAAGTAGCCACAATAGCCTACTCTAGCCAGTCGTTTTTGTTTGCATACGCTTCGCTACGCTCCGGTTTAGCTTCTTCAACATTCTAACCTGACCTATAACCTGATGCCCGGGAACACTATACCAAACAACCTCACAAACAAGCCAAAGTGGATAACTACTGGCTCAGTAACCCCATACAATTTTCAAACAGCTTCACTGGTCTAGATACTGAACCAGAACCAGCACAATTAGAGGGTGAGAAACAGCAATCTCAACATGCAGTGAAAGAACCAAGACCGCCCCCAATATTCGTAGACAGAGTGGGTAATATCCAACCTCTTATTGATCTCCTCAACGAGCATGCCAAAGACAACTACTTGATTAAGGTCTTGCGTAACGACTAAGTCAAAATACAACCTAAATCTGGTGAACACTACAAAAATATTGTTAACCAACTTGAGCTCAAGGGTACAGAATTTCACACATACAAACCTAAGCAAGACAGAATATACAAGGTAGTTTGAAGAATATCCACCCATCAACTGATACTCATAATATTAAACAAGCATAAGGCGAGCTTGGTCACACCGCCACTAATATCTGGAACATCAAGGCAAGGTCCACCAACAAACCACTGCCCATATTCTTTATTGAACCATGCAGCAATAACAAGGACATTTATAACCTAAAATACCTGCTACACTGCCAAGTCAAGATAGAAGAGCAAATTCCAAAAAGGGTGATCCCGCAGTGCGCCAAGTGCCAACAAAACGGTCACACAATGATATCTGCAGAAGACAACCAAAAAGTGCTTGTGAGCACATGTCAGTAGATTGTCCCAGGAAGACTAGATCAAATGATGGCAAATGTATTTTATGTGAGGGGAACCACCCAGATAACTACAAGGGATGTAGTCTACAAAAAGCTCCAAAAAATAAAATACCCATCACTAAGACCGAAAACCATACCAGGAAATAAGGCAACTAAAGCACCTGGTAACCTTCTACCAAAGCCCCAAATATACTCTAGCCTTCTACCAAAGCCCCAAACATACTCCTATAGTGACGCTGCTAAAGCAACTCAAAAGTCTGATGAAATATACCAGGACAACCTAAACTCCAATACACCATCCAACCCTACAAAACCAGATGAGATGAAGATGCTCATGTCAATGATGCAGCAAATGATGCAGCAACTTACTACTGTAACAAATCTACTATTGTCCATAAATTGGCCAAATTCGATTCAATTAAATTAGTCCTATGGAATGCCAATGGGCTACCAAACCACAAGCTAGAAGTAAAAGCTTTTCTTGAAGAAAATAATATTAACATCATGTTAATAACTGAGACACACTTCACTGATAAGAACAACTTAAGTATCCCTAAGTACAAAGTTTATCACACTATGCATCCATCCGGGGCAGCACATGGAGGAAGCGCTATCCTAGTAAAACAAAACATACGCCACTATGAAATGGAGCCATACTGCACAGAAATGTTTCAAGCTACAAATATTTCTATTGAAGATTGGCAAGGCCCACTAACGCTGTGTGCTGTCTACTGCCCACCAAAACACAAACTTAAAAAGGAAGACTACATCAAGTTTCTTGGCCATCTTGGCACAAGATTTGTTGCTGGAGGCGATTATAATGCTAAGCACACATCTTGGGGGGCCAGAACAACTACTACGAAGGGACGGCAGCTACTGCAAGCCATAAACTTGCTTAACTTAAGCGTGGTCTCATCTGGAAAACCGACTTACTGGCCTACTGATTAAAACAAGATACCAGATCTTCTAGACTTTTACATAATTAAAGGACTAAGCAAGGATAAAATAGAATCCAAGGGTAGCTACGAACTCTCATCTGATCATTCCCCAGTATTTGCTACAGTCGACATGAATGTCATTATCACACCCAGACCCTGCAAGTTACACAATCGACAAACAGACTGGGAACACTTTCAACAACTAGCATCCGAAAGAAACTACACATCTGCACCGCTAAAAAGTGACAATGATATTGAAGAAGCTGTGGAACACTTCTATCAATGCATACAAGTGTCAGCGTGGGAATCAACCCCAGAGCCAAAAGCAAAAGATCTTACACAAATTCCCAAAAACATAAGAGGTATACTTGCAAAGAAAAGCAGAGCAAGGAAAGCGTGGCAAACTCACAGGTGTCCCAGCAATAAAAAGACACTGAACTATATCACCAATAAACTTAAAACACTATTCGAAGTTGTAAGGAATGAAGGAGTTCAGAAATACCTTAGAAGTCTTGATGAAACGGCAGGAACTGACTACTCGCTGTGGAAAGCCACTAAAAAGCTAAACCAGCCTCAGAAGCATCACCCCCCTAAATGCAAATCTGACCAAACATGGCCGAAAAGTGACACAGAGAAGGCTGACACTTTCGCGTACCACCTAGAAAGGGTATTCGTCCCAAACCCAGACAACGGCTCTACTAAAACCAATGAAGTAAATGAGCTACTTACTAAGACTTATCAGCTTGATCTTCCAGTTGAAATTTTTTCTAAGAACGAAGTTGTTACTGCAATAAAGAATCTAGCTAACCATAAATCTCCAGGGTTTGATCTTATAACTGCAACCATCCTTAAACATTTTCCAGTGGAAGCGGTGGAACTCCTAACATATATATTTAATGCCATTCTACAGCGAAACTTCATCCCACTGCAATGGAAAGTGGCACAAATAATAATGATTGTTAAACCGGGAAAACCAGCAACGGATGTAAAATCATATCGTCCAATAAGCCTGCTGCCAATCACATAAAAATTACTGGAAACATTGTTCCTAAGGAGACTCATGCCTATAATCCACGAGAAAAACATCATTCCAGAGCACCAGTTTGGCTTCAGGCAGAGGCATGGTACAATAGAACAGGTCCACAGATTGATAGAAAAAATAAACACCACATTCGAAAAAAAGGAGTACTGCTCTGCAATATTTCTGGACATCTCTCAGGCATTTGACCGAGTATGGCACGAAGGACTACTCTACAAAATCAGACTGTACCTTCCCATTAATTACAACTTATTCCTCAAATCATATCTGAGTGAGAGATACTTCTTTATCAAGCTGGGAGAGGACTCAACTAGTTTACGCCCAATACAAGCAGGAGTGCCACAGGGAAGTGTCCTTGGACCTGTACTATTATATCCTTTACACCGCAGACTTACCAGTCAGCACTGATGTTGTTACTGGAACCTTTGCTGACGACATGGCAGTGCTAGCCTCAGATCAGAGCCCAACAACAGCTTCAGCCAAACTTCAATCGAGCATAAATTCCATAACAGACTGGCTCAGGGACTGGTGAATAAAAGCAAATGAAACCAAATCTATTCAAGTTACTTTCACCACCAGAAGAGACACATCCAGTTATGATGAATGGGAATCAAATACCTCAAGAAGATAAAACCAGATATCTCGGTATCTTTATAGACAGACACTTAACCTGGAGAAAGCACATATTCACGAAGCGTAAAGCCTTAGGCCTGAAGCTCCACAACTTATACTGGCTCCTAAAAAAAAGGTCGCAAATGTCACTGGAGAGCAAGTTGCTAATCTACAAATGCATCATAAAACCTATATGGACCTACGGCATACAAATTTGGGGAACAGCTGCCAAATCAAATATCGCGATCCTTCAAAGGTTCCAATCAAAAACTATACGACTAATCACAAATGCACCATGATAACTCAAAGTCCCAATGGTACAGGAGGAGATTGTATCCAACCTCAAGAGATATAAAGCAAGAGTAGAAAGGCATCCTAACTCACTGGCCCTAAACCTGATGATGGAACCGATAACCTTCAAAAGACTAAAAAGAAGAGCACCACAAGATCTGCTAAACTAATCTAAGAATAAATTAAAAGGATGGTACACTGGTCCCATCATACCTTTTTAGGTATGATGGGACAGGCTTTTGCCTGCCTACACATCAAATCTATAGCTGAATGTCCTAGATGACAGATTGCTTTAGAAAAGGAAGACATAAAAAAAAAAAGTACCCTGATTGAAATTTTGCTATAATAACCTACTCTAGCCAAATTTGGCTTTCCTTTGCATATGCTTCGCTCCGCTAAGCTCCAGAGTTGCTTCTTCTAAGTTCTAACCTAACCTATAATCCAACTGAATTTAGCCACAATAACCTACTCTACCCAAAGTAGGTGTTCAAAGCAACTCAAACGAAAGGAAATATGTTCACTGACGCGAATGCAAGCAATGAAGGCCTAAATAGACCAGATTCCAGGGCCGCAAAACATAATTAAAAAAGAAAAAAGCCTGCAATGAATTAAATAATTTGGCTTTCTGCGCTCCGTAACTAAAAACTGAATTTCAGTAAATCTAATAGAACACATAGAAATAAGCACAAGTCCAAAAAAGCAAAGAAACAAGCTTGTGGCGCAAAAATATAGTCAAAAATTGCTTAATTACAATATAATTAGGTTTAATGCACACTTTCATCTATGTTTTCTCATCTTACAATATGCATACAACGAAACCTACACAAATCATTGCGTGTTGTATTATTGTGTGTGTCATACAAAAAGCAAAAGTTTATAGATTTTCAAAAAATCTCATCTAAAAAATTATTGAGTTCCCACACCTGAAATTTTTAGACTGTGTTTAAAATGACCCAAATGATATACCCAAAAATCACGAAAGCCCTAGTAAACCACCCGTTTTCTAAAGTCTAGCCAGTATTTTTGCGCAATGAAATACCAGCCTTATAATATTGTTTTATTTTGTTATTGTTTAACAAAAGCGGAGGTTGGAGTGTAGATAAGGGGGCGCCAAGGAAATTTTTGAATATTTTACAAGTGGGGGCTTCCGCCCCGTTATCAACACTCTGACCAAAGCGGAGTCTCCTGTCACCGGTATTCTTTACTTAAAAGGAGGCTTTTGCTGAAATGATTAAGTGATATCTTTTGTTAAACAATAAACATTTTAGTATTTTGTATTTTTGTATTATAGGTGTTTAGATAGTTCCCTCAGGAAAACCGAATAGTGTATGTACTGAATAGTTCTGCCGTGGGAATCCATTGGTATGGTTTAAATTGGTGTTCCTGCTTGACTTTTGGGTGGTTAATATTGCTTATTGATATCTAATTACATTTTATGATGACTTGACATTATCAAACACAACACTTGGGTCACCTACAATTTTATTAAGATTACAAGATGATTTCGTTACTGACCTAAAGGTACGAATGGATTTTCTGTGATCTTCCTGATAAATTTTTCTTTTGTGGATTCCCGATTATGCGATCCCATTTCCTTGTGTAATTGCACCCAATCCAAATCAGCTGGCGGCTGCTCGATCGACATTGTATGTTGGCTGTCGGAAACTCGTGTATTAAATGCAAAACACAATCAAGAATCCTTGGGTTTGAATTTATTGTGAAATTTATTTTGTTCGGTAACATTCATTTCCGCCAGTGACACTGACATGACACCTGACAAACAAAAACGAAGGGATGTTGGTAATGGATATCGATTTAAACGCAGATCGATTATTCGGGGCCTGAAAAATTTACTTTAGCGACCCAAATGCGCAATATCCAAATTGACTCGCAGCTGGAAAAAGCTTAACTGCGCAGCGAGTCAATTTGACTACGGCTAGCACGAGTTTAGATTTCGATCTTCATGTAATATCTGTGGTCGGTTTTTGTTTTTTTAATTTCTATAAAAGCGGCCAATGATTGAAGGAATGGAATAATCTAGTCCGTACATTGAAATACATTCACACAGAGCCAGAAAAAAATAGTAAACATTCATGACTTTGCACGATTTCACTGCAGTTCGCCGGGTCAATTACGAGGCAGATTATTGGTGATTTGCTTGTGATTTGTGTAGTTTTTGAGTAAAAAACTGATTGTAAGTACTATTCATAGCCTGTTACTTAGTTAATACCGTGTTTTCATCGAAAATATCAATGCTGGTGAAGGAAATACGTCGAGAAAAAACTCAAAATAATAAAAATTGCGTTTTACTTTACGGGGTTGCTTTCATAACAGTCTAATGTACTTAATATTGTGTGAATACGATAGAAACACGACAATATAGGGCCAAAACATGTGAATAATCATTATTTTCGATTTTTATTTTCTGCACGATTGGTTGTTTGAACCCTATCGTAATAGCGTAAGGAACATATTTGCTTGACCTCGACTAAACGTCCACTCGATAAAGCGCAGCGTTGACTTGCGCTTGAAAACTGGTAATGATTTTGTGTCTATCAGTTATAATTATTTCTTTCTAGAAATAAGTGGTTGTTGTCGGCGTTATAAACACAAAGTAGTAGTTTCGTTAAATTAACGCAGAAATTTATGGTTTCATTGTTATCTTGATATTATTGTAGGTACTTTTGTTAATTTTACCTGTTATTGTTTAGTGATATGGTAGGGGAACGCGGCCGCGCAAGAGGCGCAAGAGGCGGCCCTGTTTTAGGCCGAGGACGGGCACGAGGCCGAGGCCGTGGTGCGGAACGGCGAGGCCAATCAACACCACGTAATTTGTTCGAGGGCAGTAGTTCAGGGTACGTATTTATCGTGCTAATTTATTACGAACTGTGTGTAGCTCAATGTTTTCTTTGTGTTCATATCAATATCATTGTTTTAGGGCATCAACAGTACGTGACGAACCGGCACGAGGCCGAGGCCGTGGTGCAGTACCGCGAGGCCATGCACCACCTCGAAACTTTTTGGAGGGCAGTAGTTCAGGGTACGTATTTATCCTGCTAATTTATTACGAACTGTATGTAGCTCAATGTTGTTTTTGTGTTCATATCAATATCATTGTTTTAGGGCATCAACGTCATGTGAAGATCCCAGGGCAGTGGAGCAGGAGTACCGGACTCAGACTGCTATAACGCGCAAGCGTATACAAGGCTTGCCGGCAGCTCAGCAGGCAGAGCTAAAAAAAAGAAAAATGCTAAAGGAATGCGGTCTAGTAGCTCTGCTCGCAACAAAGACCAGCCACAAGCAGATCATGAGGTTAATTAATACTTTTAAAAGTACACCATACAATATTATTCAACACTCATTCAAATTTGTATATATTTAAAATTAAATATTGTTTTCAGTATACTGGGATCTCCTGGTTCACTGCCCTTGGCACCTGGAGTGCCAGCGGACTTGCCACCCTCGCAGCCTCCGCCGTGGATTCGTCCTATTTCAACCCCCTCAAGGGCGAGCGTAGCACCTGACTGTGAGGTTCCGAGCCCTCAAATCTTCATCTCGTGTAAGTATTTTACTCATTAAAATTTTAATAGCAATGTAATTACACTTTACCGCAATTTCACTGGCGGAATATTCATTTCCATAGAAATGATGTTCAAAGCTTTTCTTGTTACAGGCGCTGATCAAGAATCGGAGTTCATGCCTAATGATGAATCCAGCCACGAGCAGATCATGAGGTTAATTTACTATATAAATACATATTATTCTAAACTCATTCGAATTTAATTAAATTTAAAAATAAATATATTATTCAGGACACTGGGATCTCCTGGTACACTTCCGTTGGCGCCTGAAGTGCCAGCAGAAATGCCAGGTCACAGCTCGCAGCTTCCACCATTGATGCGTCCCACTAGTACGCCCTCAAGGGCGAGCGAAGCGTCTGACTGTGAGGTTCCGAGCCCCCAAATCTTCATCACGTGTAAGTATTTTCCTCATTTTTTTATAGGAATGTAAGTTACACATAACCGCACTATCACTGGCGGAACATTCAATTCCATGGAAATGGTGTTCAAAGCTTTTCTTGTTACAGGCGCTGATCAAGAATCGGACTCAGATGCAGATATAGCTGAGGACCATGGGGCAGGTAGCGACCCGGACACGTCAGAGCCGCCGCTGGTAGCCGGTGAATTCGGTGTTCAAATGATTGCACAGGCAGAGGCCAATGCTGTCGCAGAGTTGCCGTCAGAGATCTCAGAAAGTCTGCAAGTTATAGACACGGCGAACGACGCTTCTATTCGTAGGCTACTTCCCGCCGAGCGTTTTCATTTTGATTGGACGCACGATCTGTCTGCATTCCAGGGGGTTAGGGAAACATTTACAGGTATTCCAGGACCGACATTCCATTTTATGGAAATGGAACCTGTAGATGTTTTCTTAAAATTCTGGGATGCAGATATGATTGACAAAATCGTGACAGAAACAAACCGGTACGCCGCCAGTTCCCAAACTAGCGGCTCTGCGTTCTCACGCTCGGCGAGGTGGAAGCCTACGAATAGAGCGGAAATGTATGTCTTTTTCGCCCTAATGATTCACCAGAGCCTCTTCCCCCTCACAGTGGAGAGGGATTATTGGAAAAGTCCTAGTCCGGTAACAGCAATGGCCAATTGGAAAACGGTCATTTCGTATGACCGTTGGCTGTTGCTGAAAAAATATCTGCACTTCACTGATAACACCACAGTTCCCCAATCCCTCTCCACTGAGGCGCGACGGCTTTGGAAGATTCAGCCTGTGCTGGATCATTTGAACACCCAATTTCAGGCTTTATAACTGCCTAACCAAAATGTGGCTCTGGATGAGTCCCTTTTAAAATGGCACGGACATCTCACTTTTATCCAGAAAATAGCCACAAAAGCGGCCAAGGCAGGTATAAAGAGCTACGAGCTCTGCGAGTCCGGGACGGGCTACCTTTGGAAATTTGTAATCTATGCAGGAAAAGATAGTAAGAGTGGTGTCGTGGGTGACCCAGATCCGGCTACGTCATTTCAGGAGGAAGCGACAACGGTAGCCCCACAGGGCGTCACCGCTAAAATAGTGTATGATCTGGCCAGTGGACTTTTCAATAAAGGGCACACTATCGTGATGGACAATTTCTATAACAGTCCATTGCTGGCGCGGTGTTTGAAGTTAAACGGGATGGACTGTTATGGAACCCTCAGGATCAATCGCGATAGTGTGCCTGATAGTTTAAAGTCCATCACAAAGTCATCGCTAGCCACTGGCCATATCATACACTCAAATAGCGGTGATGTCAGCGTGATAGTGTGGAGAGATGTTGGCTTAGTCAACATGCTCTCCACCTATCATTCACCCACTGTGGGGCTAGCCGAGAAGTACGGCACGTCGAAGTATAAGCCGCAAGTAGTCCTTGACTACAACAATACAATGGGGGGAGTGGACATGAAGGACGCCCTTCTGGCCGGGTTCCCGCTCGAGAGGAAGCGGAACAAGATCTGGTACAAGAAATTGTTCAGGAGGTTGTTGAATGCCTCGATCCTCAATGCTTATGTCATCTACAGATGGAAGGATATAAGCATTGAGCATCGAGAGTTTAGACGACGCATCGCTGACAGCCTGCTGAATAAATTCTTGGCCAGGGATGTTCCATCCATCTCGAACGCGGTGCAAATGGTCAGGCAGGTGCCGGGTCAAAAGGGAGGGGCACCTAGGCCCATATTGGCCAATAATCATTATGCGGTCAAAATACCACCGACCGAGCAACACCCGAATGGTCGACGTATGTATTGTGAATGGTGCAGGGCATCGGGAAAACGAAACAACAAAACATCACATAAATGTGATATGTGCAACGTGCCGTTGTGCGTCGATTGCATGAAGCCCTATCACACCACCGTGTGATTAAAAAAAGTCCAGTCTTGGATGTTTACATGTTTGTGCCCTTTTTTTCTCCATTTCTAAGACCGTGTAATGAAAAAAAAGTCCAGGTCTTGGATGTTTACATGTTTGTGCCCTTCTTTGCTCCATCCCTAAGCCCGTGTAATTAAAAAATACTCCAGGTCTTGGATGTTTACATGTTTGTGCCCTTCTTTGCTCCATCCCTAACCCCTTGTGATGATAAAAAGTCCAGGTCTTGGATGTTTACATGTTTGTGCCCTTCTTTGCTCCATCTCTAACGACTCTCGCGCGCTGAACTTATATTGACGTTGACTAAGTAATCTGCATGATTTTATGGTCATTTTTTTTTTACTGACCTGAACTGATATCGCTGTTTCAGGTTCCCACGACACTACGACGTACGTCCTAGTGTGGGGCGAGAAGCAATGTATGTGCCTGTATGTAAATATTTGTTTTATTCGGTGTATCTGTTCAAAAGTGCTTTATTGCGAAAGCTCTTAAAATACGTTATAATTTAATACATTATTCAAGAAATAATAATATTATTATTATTATTATTCCCGTATGGGATAAGGTAGACTAAAACTGTAACGACGTAGGTACCTATGAGCAATATATAATTTAATAATATTGAATAATATTATGAAAACATAATATTATTATTATTTTCCTATAAGGTAGACTTAAACTGTAAATTTAAAACCTATCTGCAATATTTAACTATAATATAAAATATTATGTACACATACATGTATGTATACAAAATATTATTATTATTATTTTTCCCGTATGGGAAAAGGCGTGACTCCGCGTGACATAACGTCACGTCGCTATGTTGTAATTATTTAAAAGAAAACGATACGTACATGACAGAAGTGTCTGTAATATATTATGTGTAATAACTACAATGATAATATACTTATTTTCATATAAAAATGTTGCATTTTATTGTCATCATTCTAATTTACAATTACAAAAACACAAACTGAGAAAAGCAATTTGAGTACAAGACACGCGCGGCTAAAGCCGATAGCAAGGGCGCCTCAGTGTGCGCTGCTCTTTTTTTTCAAGCGTGCGAAATTACGTTTTCGAGTTGGCTTTGAAATTAAACTTTGTTCCACCGATTTTACCTGATTTCCTAATTGATTAGTGATAATTAAAGCTAAGGAATTTTGCTTTAATTCTTTTACAAAACATTTAACTACTCTCTTTCAAAAAAAAAGAAATAATCCTATTTGAATACTTTAGAGACGCATTAATCATACTACAGTACATTATTTACCTAACAATTAATTGATAACAGTTACAAAAAACTCTCTGGCTAAGCAAAACTGTTGTTATTTTAGTCGTGTGATAAGTCTAAAGGGGTTAAATTAAGGTTTAAAGACGCAAGGTCAGCGCGACAAAAGTCGACATTTTGCGTTGCGCAGTCCTGACGCCAAAGCAGGCGGCGCTGCGCGCTGGAGTCGTTAGATCGCTTTTTCGAAGCGATTCGATCTTTGAATCGATCCATACAACCGCAGAATCGTGGACTCGATTTTTTTGGGGTTTCACGGCTTTTGCTAACAAATCAAATACAATTAGGGAAATAGGGCGCCGCCTGAGGGACCGTGGCTATGACCGCCGCTCCGGGTCCTATCTGATGCAGAGGATCTCCCTCGCAGTGCAGCGCGGAAACGCCGCCAGCGTGATGGGGACCTTTGCATCTGATATGGTCCGGGGCGCTTTATTTTCTTAGTGTGTTTGTGTGTGTGTGTGTGTGTATGTTTTTGCATATTTAAGTTTTGTACAAAGTATTTTTAAATGTATGTACATCTCATATTACGTCTTAAATAGAAAGTCAAAAAGTAAAAAAAAAAAAAAATACAAATAAATAGAGTACATTATTATTAATTACGTTTCCAGCAAGCATTTGATTTCTTTGATGTTTATATGTTTGTGACTTCACTGTTTCTGGTTCTGGTCACGTGTGTGGATGACACGGTATTCTAGCGTAAGGCCAGAAATAATGTATGTTTTTTTATGCAGCTTTTGTTGTATCTTGTATCCCACCCACTGCCACGCAAAGGCCTCCTCTATGACAGACCAATTTTCCCTCTCCTGTGTCGCCACAGCCCAGTCCGGCAAAAACCTATCTAGGTCATCCCGCCAGCGCCTCGGTCTGCCTCTGCCTCTACTCCGGTGTTTGTCAACAGCAGCCACCCATTGGCTTTCAAGTCTGGGCTACTTGTATAGGTGCATGTGCATGGAATATTTTATTCTAGGCAGAGTAAAACACAATTATGACGTAAAATTGTATGATCGATTTTTACTTTTTTAATATGAATGAGGCCCCTTTTACATTATCATATATCTATGATCTTAAAAGTGAATTATTTAACGTCTTTCATAGTGCACATATGGTGAGAGAGAAAGAACTATGCTAGGATCATTTATATGTAATAATGTTATTGTATCAACTTTTGTTCCGATTTTGAATCTATATTTTTCTGTGCCTACATTTTTGGATCGTTTTTTTCACCACGATTCAAAATCGATATTTTTAAGCAGTATCGACATCCCTGAGTCAAATAACGAGTGAAGTGAGTTTCTATTTGACTTGACAGGTGACCGACCGACTACTGACAAATGACATGTTGACAAACACAGACCATTTTCGTGGTAAGTTTTTCGAGCTGCGTTTCAATATGTATTTAAATGATTGACCGCTGAGTGATTGTACAACTTAACTTTTGTTTGACATTTAAACAAAAAATCACAAAATTTCATTCAATTCAATCAAATAGTCTTCATTCAAGCCTTTATTGGTTCTGTGTCTGTACAAGGCAGGCAAGGACAAGGAATAGAATTGTTCTCCTTCAAGGTGTTGGCTAAAGTTGGCTTGTTGGCTTGTTCGCTGTTTTGTTTGGTGTGTTGTATTTTTTAAGATGATATTTCAAATCTGTGCCGAATTTACGACCAATAATGTAAGTAACCTTGATTTCTATTGTGATGAATCACAATAGTTTTGCTGGTTCATCTAAATCCATCTCAGAATATAAGTTATGCTTTCTCAGTTTAGCCCTGTTTGAAGGCATGCATGCATGGCATACTTTTGCATACTAATTGAATAACAATTCAATAAACATTACCAGCACATTGCAATCGTCCTCCAGTTATTGGTTTGATTAGAATTTCTTAGTGACATAAACATTACAGTGGTTGTATTCCGCCCGTGTCAAGTCAACCATAAGGTAGACATACAGGCACGGATGTACCCGGTAGATCTGCCAGCCAGTGGTGCCTGGCGGGAAAATTGCCAATGATGGTAAGAAAAATGTATGCCGGGGGGCAGATCTGCCGGGTACATCCGTGCGTGTATGCCTGCCTACGCGAAGTCACGGATCAGATCCTAGATACGTCCGACGGGTACCTGCCGGGTACAGTCAGCATCAGATATATGTGAGCAGGTTAGCTACTCAAAAATATCTACACATCTTAAAAAATCAGGATTATCTTTACAGCCAACAAAATTTTATCAACACCCTCAGAGTTAACTTTGATGTTGACATAATTTTGACAAGTTGGCTGTGTAGATATTTTTGATTTTTTAACCTCTGGAATGTCCCTGTACAGCGAATCTCTTGGACCCTAACGCGTCCAAGGTTCTGGCGAAAATAAACTTTCAATCAACTTGCGTTAGGAATTTGATAAGTTTGTTAGGTTATTTTATTAGTTTCCTAACATGTTATGTACATAATAAAGTTTAAGAAATTACCTATCTTGTGATGTATAGTACTCACATGTGATAATAAAGTTGATAAGGCTTTTCATCAATTGTTTGCAGAATCCATTATTTGACACTGACACCTCTAATTATATTTCATTCTTACGGGCCAAACACAAAACTTACACTATTTTCCATTTTTCACATCACCACTATTAATTTCTCCAGCGATAAGATGTATTATTTTATTACAAAACACAGTTATTACTTCACAATAAATAAATATTGACAAACATAAAATGTAAGTCTGCGGCTGGTCGCCTGCCCAAAATGGCGACATGGCTTGGTATTTTATTTATTTTGATCTGATTGGCTGTCTCAATGTCAGTTCCAATCATATCACATGGTTGCCAACTAAACTACTCATAATCTAAGACTACTTCCGGGAATGTTCTGAAACTTGGTGAATATTCATAAAACTTCGAAGTTTGTAATACTTTCTATGCGCTTATGCAGCGCACAGGACGCTAGCTGCCCAAAAAAGTTATGCGCTTATGTAGCGCATAGGACGTCTGACGGGTTAAGATGTCCAGATCTTTTTGAGTAGCTAACCTGCTCACATATATCTGATGCTGACTGTACATCCTCCGTGCATGTATGCCCGCCGTGGTCAGCAGATGGTCGGAGAAACACTACCATACACCACCCATGACCTTCAGTAACTGCTTTAAGATTTTTTTCAATGACATGAAAGGAATATATTAATGTATTTAACCCAGATGTTACTACCGATTGTTAAAACGATCAATTTAGTTTCGAAGACGACCCGGATGGCCGAGTCGGCAGTGAGCCTGCCAAGGGTCCCGGGTTCGAGTCCCGGTGGGGGCAAATATTTGTTTGACGAGAACGGATGCTTGTACCTTAGTCATGGTTGTTTATCTATCTAAGTATAATATTTACCTATATAAGTATGTGTATCGTTGTCTAGTGCCCAAGATACAGGGAATCCTAGTTTGGGGCTAGATCAATGTGTGTAAATAGTGTCCAAGGTATTATTATTATTATTATTTCATAGGATTTGAACCTTATTTTAAAGTGTTAAAGCTCAAAATCGCGATCCAATTTAAAAAAACCCAGTAATATCTGGGTAAAGTAGTCATACTAATAATGTACCTATTGAATAAGTGCAAATGATCATACCAGTTACTACATTTTTTTTTTCTAATATTACATAAACCATTCATTAGTTTGTCCTGCTTGTAGCTGGACAACTAATTAGGAACGGGAAATATTAAACTGCACATCAAAAATACTGATTTGCCTAGCGAATGTACTGATTTTGACAGCAAATATCAGGGCAAAATACTGCGGTAGCTTAGGTGAGGGGTAAATTATTCATTAATATATATATGTATATGATAGTAAATTATTCATATTAACAGTATTTCCCTTTACTATGTGAAGCATCATTTGTTTCTCGTCGCCCAAAAATTTTGCCCCCTCAGAAAAGACGGGCTGCATGAGCCGGACGAGCTGTGCTCGCAGGGCCTGGGGAGGGATTTTCCTGAGGATATAAAGTGTTTAATTTTGCTTTCATCTTCTCGTTTAGGGGGCTGTTGGTTGGGGAGGGAGACATTGCCAAGTTAGTGTAGGATTTTGTGGATATACTACTATATATAGTGTAGTCAATCTAGTTGGTCAGAGAAATGTAAGTTCCTCCTCTCGTTAAGCCCCCCCCCACCACGTCAAGTTGGTCCCCTTAGGGGGGTTATTAGTATTATTATTTTGTATCTGAGTTTAAGACTTTACGGGACAATACTGCCCGGTCCTTTTTATAGGCTTGTGTGGGGAATGGGTCCAACATGTATAGGCCACTTTCAGACAATTTATTCAGAACAAATATGGGATATGGTGCACCCGTTGCGTCTGTCCTCGAATACACCAAAAGTGCACTCAAAGAACATTCTCGCCAGGTGCACAGGTCTATTGCAAAATTAAACGAGAACTAAGGAAATGGGCTAGGGGTATGCGTTTTCAATGGAATGGTAAGGATCTGAGACTACAGACACCTGCCTGTATCAAGTCTCAATTATGATCAAAATAGCCAGGCGGTGACTCGCCGTCCACTAATTGGGCCCCCAATTCAGCCGACGACATAACATGACGGCAAGGCGGCAACAACGGTGTGAACGGCTAAGGGTGGAGAGGTGAAACTGGACTTTAATCACTTGCACCCTCATAGTCCCATCACGTACACCCACTCGCCATCTTACGTTTCACTTCCACCGTTAGAGCGCCCGTTGGAGCGCCGTAATGAAGTCTCAAATCCAGGTGCAGAGTTAACTTGAAGGAGTTGTAATCGGACTGAACTTTGTAAAAAACTGACAGAACATTAGATGTTGGTATGATGTAGGCACTGTTTGTTTTTAGAATATCTAATAGGTACATGAAGTAAGTGTTTTTCTTATTTGTCCACAGATGGCTTCATCCCCCTTGTGTTTGAAATCTGGTAACTCCCAAAGGGTTTCCTGAACAACCACTTTTAGTAACTTTAGTTATTTCAGTTTTAAATTAACTTTTTTTCATTATCAATGTCCCCTCTCTGTTTCGCTGATTAAAACAATCTTATCAGTTCTTCTCGAGATACTGGCTTCACTCTATAAGAGTGTTGCCGTCATATTTGCTTATTATCTTATACTCTATAAATCAAAATTTTGGTGAAGTGTTTATTTGTTTGGTGAAGTAATTGTGGTAAAGATGGCTGCTTCGGATCCTGAACTGAATGATGGGATGTCATTACCAGTGTGGATGAAGACCAAACCAACCAAGTGAGTATTTTATTTACATAAACTTTACTTGTAATTTTAGTCCTAAAGGCCCTAGTAAGATATCGTCATGAAATCAAGATTCATTAAGACATTACCATGATTCGCTAAAATAGTTTTTAATTTCTTGAAATGTAATAAAACATCGAGAAATAAATAAAAATTACTCTTAAAATTAATAAAATAAATAAAACATTTCTCATTTTGCTACCTTGTCTTGTAACATACAACGAGTATTTGCAACATAACAACGCCTTTATTCCGAAAAACAAACCTTTATATTTTACACACAAAATACAGTTTAAAAATAATTAAACAACAGAATGTCGCTTAGTTCTTGAACTTGAACTTTTTATTTTTGTTTTTACAAAATTAAGCTTAATATATAATATTACAATTACTGATAAATTTGTTTCACTAATAGGTACAGTGGTTTGCTGGCCCTGAACTAGGTAGTCCTGTATTTCGGGTACCAACTGGTGTTCGGTGTGCCTGTTGGAAAAGGCCTCCTCCAACTATTTCCATTGTTGCTATTCGCAACAAGGAAAGGCGTTACTAACAGTTACGAATTGCTCGGAATGTTGTCTATGAAAATCGGACTAACATGATTAGCTCTGATTTAGCAAGTTTGTGATAATTAAGTTGATACGTAACTTCATCTGCGTGTTCCTAGGAATTATAAATTACAGAGATATCGCTACCCTCCTTCTGGTGTACTCGGATAAAGAGTATCCTATAAGTTAAACTAGCTCCTAAACTATTTCTGTGCAAAATTTCATTCAAATCCGTTCCTCCATTTTTGCATGATTGAGGCACAAACTAATAAACACACAAACATATAAACATCACTACTTTCACATTTATAATATTAGCTGGATTAGTTGTATTATGAGTATGACTGTCATTTTTGGCCATTGTAAAGTGTAACAAGAACCAGACGATTTTTCATTCATATTTGCTCAAGTAGGTTTACCTACTTCACTTTTATTTTATCATGCTTGACGGATAAAATAGTTATACCAGTCATTGTTCGATCACATGATCGTTTGCTGCTGAACGCTTAATATTATACGCCATTCCAGATTCGTCGGTTTGGATAAATTATGAATTAGGGCGTTTCTCTGCTCACTGGCCAACTTTCCTATGAAAAGTGGCTCATGCATTTTTATAACATTTTTGAATGTTCACGAATACGAACGATAATTTGAACACTTATTCAAATACTGACATAGCTAAAATTTGCTTATCTCAAGTTATCATTTCCATCGATAATATTCCAAAATAGGTCTAGAACGTTTATTTAATTTAACCGCTCTTAATAGAATTTAATAGAACCGCTCGACACTTTTCGGCTTTTGAAAAAAGAAACATAAATCGATTAACTGTTTTCAGATTTATCCTTTAACCTTTGACTGGTGACATGGTTTTTGTGTAACGTAACTGGTGACGAGGGGACTGAGAGGCCCACTGCGGTATCTAGTATAAATCATAGAAATTAAGTGTGGTAGCTAGCCAGAGTATGTAAAAACTGTGTTATCATATATAAATGGATAAAATAAAACAAATAACTATACTCTGAATATTTTTTTTGTTACGATCTTGCAATTTTGATGTATGTCGTCTTAACAATCAAAAAACTAGAGATGAGATCACAAATTACATAAGCAAAAAGTTAATAAACATATTTTGACAAAAAAACACTTTTTTCTATAATATTGAAGTAATAATGAATTAAGAAAAAAAACAACTAAAATCAAAAGTGTATTTTCACGAAATTGACAATGGTCGAACTTTGCCAATTTTTATATGCAGTCTGGGCATAATTTTTTTGCACACTGTAAGCACACACGTTTCGGACACGATTCAAACTGGTAATTTGATTGGCGCTTTTATCGAGGAAGACAACTGGCTCCTGCTTTCCTGGAGTTTTGATTGTTCTCGGTTAAAAATGTGAAAAAACAATACAACAAAATTACGTAAAAAATTACGTACGTGGTGACATGGGGTCTGAGAGACCCCTGCCGAACTTTACGCCAATGTAACTTACCGATTTGAGCCTGTCCGACACAGCTATCCCCTTCTACGGCATGGACGCAAGTAAACTCGAAGCTACTCAGGTGATGAGCCCAAGGAAACCCGGAGAAGGTGCCAAAATGTTGTTTTACTGAGGCCGCTGGGCTTGTAAGACCCCTTGTCACCAGTTAAAGGTTAATATAATCTTCATGATACACCTCTATGCCAAATTTCAAGTTTCCAGGGGCCCAATTCTGTCCTGGGGATTACATCGCGACCGCTCCGAGGGGCGCGGGATGCCGTGTTTGGCTTGTCGGCGGGGGGGACAGGAATGCACGGCCCAGTAATGCCCGGCCCCGGAATGCCCGACCCCGGAATCGTGGGATTTGGGACGCCAATTCTGGGGCCGGACATTCCAAGCCGCACATTACTGGGCCGGGCTTTCCGAGGCCTTGCACTGCCTGTTCGACCCCGGAATCCCCGGCCCCGGAATTGTGGGACGTCTCTCATTGGCTGGAAATACTGGCTTCTGATTGGTCGAACATTTTCGATTTAACTTAGACGAATCTAAGGCCACGGTCATAGTAGTGAGGTTTTTTTGTAAGCAAGTTTAACATTCACTTGACACATATCATAACCTAAAAATTATTCATATTTGGTTAGTTTAAAATAAAAACAAACTCAATTCTGCTATTTGTTAAAAAAAACACTGTGAAGACTGTGTTCAAGTGCATTATATTTATGAGTCAAATTTGGCTAGAGTAGGTTATTGTGGCTAAATTTCAATCGGGTTATAGGTTAGGTTAGAACTTAGAAGAAGCAAATCCGAAGCGTAGCGGAGCGGAGCGGAGCGAAGCGTATGCAAATAAAAAAACACATTTAATGATATTAATAGATTTTTTGAGATAGAGAGACTATGAACACACCCTAATCTCTGATGTAGCAGTTGTCTATGGTACTCGGGACGCCAATTCCGGGGCCGGGCATTCCGGGGTCGAGCACTATTTTGTACGGCCACGGAATGCTCGGCCCTGGAATGACCGACCCCGGAATCGTGGGCTTTCGGGTCGCCAATTCCGGGGCCGGACATTCCTGGGCCGGACATTCCTGGGCCGGACATTCCTGGGCCGGACAATACTGGGCCGGGCATTACAGGGACTCGTCGGCGGCACCTATTGTGTTTAGAGGAGACTGACTGTCAAATGGGGCGTTTTGCGCCCTTCGCAGCGGTCGCGATGCAATCCAGTACAGAATTGAGCCCCAGGACAACACCTTGATCACTATCAGCGACTAAAACCGACAAGTGTCGAGCAGTAAAGCTAAAAGTAATCGTACTCTACTAGGTAGTTTCTTAAAAAAGGCTGATATATCATAAAATACTATACTACGTATATTTTTTAGAATGCCCAATTTAGCTATTATGAAGTCGTATTCCCATAGAAGTGTGCGATGATATTAATAGAATCTTTGCAGCCATTAAGTACTTGGCAAAGACAATCGCATTAATATGCGGCTGTAGTAATTTTCCAAGCTCAGTATTGAGTGTGCTGTGCATTCCTTTACGTCGGCTCATAGAGTAATTCCTCTAAGCTCTAATAGCCCTTGGTACTCAAAATCGCTGCATGTGTTAAACTGGTGTTGTGTTGCAAATCATAATATAATTTATTTTGTAAAAATTCTTCAATTTATTTCATCTATTGCTCTCGTTCCGTTTCGACTCAAAAATAGCCCTTACTTGTCCGTTGGTCAGTCTTGTGTGTCCGTCAAAAAGTGACGACCCAGATATTACGGCAGTTTGAAAATTGGATTGCGAATTTCAAGATAATCCACTCTATGTTAATGTTCTGAAACTGTAAAACTTTTGTCTTCCTATCACGCATGCAAGTTTATACGAAACCATCGATAGCGGGCTCGATTCGCCACCTTATTTCTTTGTTTATGCAATGAGTGGCCGAGAACTTGAATCCTCTAAAGGGTAAGTCTGAACACCAAGGTCGATGCTTTCGCTCTTGCAAGAACTACCCACTCTAACGGACTTGAAGAAAAAGTCGATCGACCGACGATTGTGATAATTCGTGCTGTTATTTTATTTCCGTGTGGGAAAGTTTCGAGCGTGTACAGCTGAGACGGCTTTATATCTGTCAGAATTTGTCCCAAAATGTGTCCCCCTAAAGGGGTTAGTAATTTGGTCTACTACACTCGCAATTGGAAATCTTCCAATTTCCTGCGTTTGGAATTCCCCATAATTTGTGTGCTCACTTTTAGCCAGTGATTCTTTACTCCATTTTGGGTGACAGGGGGTTAGCCCATCGCCGCAGCTATGGGGTAATGAAGGTTTCCACACGATGTTTTCCATCAACGTTAGAACGTCCGTATAATGTCCTTAAGATAAATTAGTTATCTCATTGGTAAGTGCATGGTCAGCACCGAAACTCGAAGCTGCATCTTCTGCGTGAGAAGCAAGCGTGAAACTCACTGGACCACGGAGTTCTACACGGTCGACTAGTTGGGAGAAAACTTCGATTTTGACCATGGTTTTCTAGTTTATGGCTTAACCGAATTATGAAGTTTTGGTATTCATTAGACGCAAAATGATATTTATGCTCTCCAACGGTTTTTTTTGCCATCCAACGGTGAAGTATTGCGTTTGCTTTTTTTTGCTACAAAAATGAAAAGGGAAAGAGTAAGTACCAATTCAATAAAAAAACATATCATCAGTAAAATTTAAAAACTATTCAGAAGAAGGAAGAATCTAAAAGAAACCAAGAAAAAACGCTCAGGAGCATTAAAGATAAATTAATAAAACAGTCAACAAAAATAAGAGGATTTATTTGATATTTTAATATTTTATTTTTATTACAGATTTTGAGTTTTATTTCAAATTCAAACCTTGTTAGCGACCCGTAAATGTCTTTTGTTTTTTTAAATAACTGAAATAGTTTATTATGGTATATAATCATAATCGAATTATGTGGAGCCCCGCGAAATTAAAGTTTTTTTTTTCTTTTTAAGGACCACTCTACTGTCTATGTATATAATGTAATGCAATTTTGTACTGGTTGTTACGTTAACCGACATATCCTAGACTGGCAACATGTTAAAAGGGAGCATTTTACTTACATTAAAAGATTACTGATCTTTAGTTACGGAATTAAACGGGCTGGCCCACATACTAAAATAGTTCCTACTCTCGACTTTAGATTGCGCACTCTCTGATAGACCGAGCGATGAAGCGTCTCCGTTTCAGCTTGGGCAAAATGCTTTTGTATGCCCGTATGTCTGGATTTCCGGTTGCTCTCCTCTAACGGGCGGATTTCTTTGCCGATTTTCGTGATATTTTGTGAGCAGGTTTGATGTTTTTCTTTATTTCGTCGATTCAGTTTTTATTTTTATTTTTCAAAATTATGTTTTGTGGAGTTACAAAGTTATTGGTGCGGCTACTTTCTTACTCCTGGTACGTAGGTGCACTCATAAGTTTGTGTGTGGTATTGAAAGAAAATGCAATTGGGTTATTTGTTTCTACAATAATTCCACTCGATCATCCGATAAACTTCAAGGTAACGGGGGTGTGAGGGGGTAGAGAATAGTCGCCACTAGTTTTAGAAGAATCAAATCCTATTCTGATGCTGTGATGGGTAGAAATTAGACTCTAATAAACATAAACATTTATACTTGTTTCTGCCCTACACTAGGATACCCTGTGTTTTGAGATCCAGAACCAGCGAGACATAATAAGGATGAATATAATGCCCGATGAGAAGAGCTAAAAAATCGTCAACAGTAGGTCACATGTTCGTCAGTGTTAGGTACTTATCATACAGTAGTAAACAATATGATCTCATCCGATGGAAATATTCCGCACACCTTCCCCGCGACAACACAAGTGACATTAATTTGTTTTTATTGGCCAAACTCGATACCCGCAATAAGGTCATTAAGTTGCACGTTTAAGTGGAATTTACTATCATAGGGAGTTTTCCGTTGGCAAAACATAAACAACCTATATATAGGTACTTACATCCTTATAAATTTACATTTATCGAGTTCGGAACACTGGTCGGTAAATTGGTAGGTCCTACTAAATAAAACTACGCTTCGTGTCGCGTCTTTAATTGTAAAGAACAAATGCAAAGGCGACCTTATCCCTCGAAAGAGATCCCTTTCAGCAAATCATGCATTAGGAGAAGCATATGGTTGATGTATGGTATGTAGATAGACAATGTATTGTAGTATGTATGTTGATTTCCGAGAATCAGTAAGACTATTCGTCATTAACAGAACTTGGCAATGGAACATTCAGTCAGGTGTCATTGTACTGTCACTACAATCGTCATTGGTCTATTTTGTATTGTGGACATAATCATAAAGAAACCAAATGTTGGTAGCTCGGCAGCAACTCCGTTCTTAATATCATAATGTGCGATGTCTATATGTGAAACATGTTATCTGTGAAAAAAGGTAATCTCCAAGAGTTATTGGGCTATAAGGCATATATAATAATGATTTTATAAGATTCATTTTTTATAAAAAAAAAAAAAACTATGAAGGTATATGTCTGATGTACTATAGTTTATATAGGTAGGTGCATGCTATTTATTGTACTTTATAAATTTGAGGGATAAGTATATTTTATTTATTAGGTATATTTTTATTAATATTTTGTAATTATCGTACATATGCGCACTAGGAGTCTTCCGTTGCATAAACCTGTCTTGCCTAGGTTTGCTGGAAGAAATCTCTCTTTAGAGGTAAGCTTGCCTTGACTTATTTATTACATTTCTTGTAACTGCCAGTATCTTTATATTTTCTGTGCATTAAATAATATGAATATGAATAAATAAATGAATAATTATAAAATAATTAGCTCACTTGTAAGATATTTTTTTTAACATAAATTAATTTACTAGCTGATGCCCGCAACTTCATCTGCGTGTTTCTAGGAATTATCATTAACCGAGATAACGTTACCCTCCTTCTGGTGCAGTCGTATAAAAAGTATACTATATGTTAATCTAGCTCATAAACTACCTCTGTGCTAAATTTAATTCAAATACGTTCAGCTGTTTTAGCGTGATTGAGGCACAAACACACAAACATCCAAACATCCTAACATCGCTACTTTCACATTTATAATATTAGTTAGATTAATTTATTATTTATAAAATAAACTTCCACTCATCAAACAAACAGTCATCAAACTTAACCGGCGCTGCAAAAAAGAGGAGATTCTTAAAGCGTCGTAAGTCAAGGCAAGGTCTCACGTCCAAAGATCTGGAATTCAAAGGCCCACCTCATCTTTATCGAAAGACTAACCAAGTCAAACGGGCTGTTATTCCGAGCAACGAGGCTCAGAACCAAGATAACTCACAGATACCGATGGGTCAGCAATGTATTTTATTTGTAAGTCCCATATCCTCATTATTCGTATATACCACAGATATCGAGAGATAGGTTGGCACGTGGCACGCGCGAACAAATCTAGCCCTGATTGTCTTGAAATTGAAAATTCTCAGTAGTCGCCGGGCGACCGCAGTGACGAATTCAATTCCACTGTTTTTCGAAAATGCCGACCTGTGCAATACTTACGTGCAAAAGTAAAAGCGGGATTATGAACGGCAACAAATATAATGACCACCAAAATATTTTTTTCCTACCCAAAATGGCCAAATGACCACCAAAAGTTGCAGAAAATATCAGGGCAAAATACTGCGGTAGCTTAGGTGAAGGGTAAAGGGGTGAGCGAAGCGAAGCCCCCTTTATCCTTCGTGTTAGGTTGAACATGTAAGAACAAAAAATATACTTAAAACATAAACAAAATATAAAAAGAAGTTTGGTGATCATTTATCCAAACACAATTTGGTGGACATCCATCCATTTTGGCAGTCATTTCGAATTTATTGGTAGTAAATTTTCGAATTTTTTGGTAATCATTTAAACACAAGCCATTATGAACTCCAAGAACAGCTCAGTAACATTTCACTTGTAAGTCTCATTCCAACTATTATTTCTTCTTAAAACACAAGAATAAACATTATTACGAAAATAAATCATTCACGAAAAAAGTGTCACCAATTGATCATTAAAGTAACAACGTCATGTTGTTCTCGCTAGGTTTATTATCCATTGCTTGTTTTGAAAGATTGCACGCAGAGACGACGTATAGTGATGGGGATAGTAATAGTGAGAATTATGTTTTTGAAAGAAATTGTTTTTCACCAATTGGAAAAAAATACAATGGATAATCATCTAATATTACTAATCAAAGCTGTAATGGAAAGATATTCTAATATAAGAGTGCATTACATAACAAAAAATGCTACGCCTAAATTGTCAAAACGGCAAGTTCTTAATAAATATTTCCATTTTTCTGGTCAATAGGTAGTAGTGTACTGTACAGGATTTTACAGAAAGGGTATATATGCCAAAAGGTGGTTGGTTGTTAAGGACATAATTCTAAACATTTCTCTATTAAAACGATTTGATCAGAGCAACATTATTTTTCACTTTTCAGTACATTTTGGGTTGGGCGGTCAGAATGATTTGTATGAGGAAGAAAAAAATAACGTTGCTCTGATGAAATCAGATTCATTGAGAAAGTTGTTTAAAATCATGTCCCAAGCGGCTTGTCACCCCGTATGTGATATGATACAACGTAATAAGTATTTCTTGTTAAATAAATATGTCATATTAACAAACAATGTATTATTTTATTTACCTACACACGTATCATAAACCCTCTTTACTGCGTCCAAAAACCGCACGTTACGATCAGCATAATGTTAAACTACTTTGTAAAAACTCATTTCTTATCGGAATATTGAACATTATGACCATAATGTGTGAATTTTCTATATATTATGACATTCAAATTTCGAACGCGGACGTCCGCCTGCGTGCCGCCCCTATTTTGTCTGTGAAGTTGGTACTACAGAACATGCTAAACAACTCAATGCCACAATGCCGGTCAAACATGCGGTTCCTGAACACATCGAAGAAAGCTTATGATATGTGTGTAGATAAACTAGTGTATGTAACTGTACATAATTAGGCATTAAAACTCTCGAGTGATATTATTACGAAACTCGCCCACTCTCGAGTTTTAATGCCCTCCATTATGTATCAGTCACATAAACTACTATTATAAAACCCAGCATAGATACCACTGTCTATAAATTATAATCGATCGATGAAACACGCTGTCCTTGCAGTGTCCCAACACTAGCTCGGCTAGAAGTGCGGTAGTGTCTGGACGATAGGTGCATGACATTGCACTGACCAATAAAAGCGGAAGGATTGATGATTAATGGTGTAGATGTGTGCGTGTTCTTAGTTTTCGGCGACACTGGTTCCGATACAAGCTTAGCGCCAAGGGCCTATCTCTCGATGTCTATGGTATTGTAGATGTATCGAAGCTAGGCTACCTAAATGATGTTGGTCGAACTAACTGATACTCTAACGACGTAAGGTCTTTGTATGTGGACAGCTCACAGAAACAAAGAACAAGAAAAAAATGTATTTTATTTAAAAGCGAAAAGCGAGTGAATGGCAAGATTTACAGAATGATTTTTACACGTTAGAAAGCTAGGCCGAAAGGGTTGGATTGTATGACAATTTGGAAAACTAATACTAAATGCAAACAAGCGTTATGAAGCAAATTAAGTTAATGTGAACTATGAACAATGATTAGCTAATTTGGCGAGACAAAGCGATACAGAGCAATATGTACAAGTTAACCGAGTGAGTGCGCGATGCTGTCTGCCGCTGGGGCGTCGAGGCAGTCCCGCGGTGAAAGGCTTCAAGGTGACGTCACGGCCGAGGGTCCTGTCGTGGTGCAATGCGATTGGAGGATCGCGATCACGCGATGCTCGGGCGCTGCGACGTCATACCGTCAGGCAAGGAGCTACGATCTCATGCGTATGTGGAGTCCGCATAAGTATGGGGTTCGCCACAGTACTCCCCTACCGAGACCTTGACTCCGGTCATGGTCGATAGTAGTCGGGAAATCTTACGGTGCGTCCGCTCTTTGTCTTTCTGACAATGTCCTGGGCTATCGGGGTTGCAGCGTTTTCTGGCTCCGTTTCTTCGACTGTGACGTACGCCGGCTTGAGGCGGTCGACGGTGACGGTGATGTTCTTCCCTTTAACTTCGATGTCGAAAGTTTTTGAGTTTCGTCTGATAACCTTGTATGGGCCGGTGTATGGTGTTTGTAGCGGTCTTTTGTGAGGCCCTTGTCGCAAGAAGACGTGTGATGTGACTGCCAGGTCCTTGGGTATGTAGAAGGATCGTCGCGTGCCGGTGTGCCATGAAGTCGGTTGTGGTGCCATTTTGTTGATGTGGTTGCGGAGCCGACTGGCGAAATCATTGTGGTCTACAACTTCATCTGTTTCTGGTGCGAAGAAATGACCCGGAAGTCGTAGTGGCTCGCCGTACACTAGTTCAGCAGCTGACGACGAGATGTCTTCCTTCCAGGCACTGCGGATGCCGAGTAGGACGAGTGGTAATGCCTCCGTCCATTTCGTGTCTGCGTGGCATGTGATGGCCGCTTTCAGTTGACGATGCAGCCTCTCGACTAGTCCGTTGGCGGCGGGGTGGTATGCCGTGGTGGTGAAGTGCGAAGCTCCCAACGTGTTGGCGATACTCTTGAAAAGATGTGACTCGAACTGCCGGCCCCGGTCTGTGGTGATGCGTTCGGGGCAGCCGAAGCGAGCTACCCAGCCCGACACGAAGTTGAGAGCGCAGGACTCAGCAGTGATGTCTTCGAGCGGGTACGCCTCGGGCCACCGGGTAAAGCGGTCTACGACGGTGAGGCAGTACCTGTGACCAGAAGATAAGGGTAAAGGACCAATAATATCCATGTGGACGTGTCGAAAGCGGGCGGTAGGTAATGAAAATTGCGATAACGGTGCCATTGTGTGTCTTGATACCTTGCTGCGTTGACATTGTAAACATTCCTTAGCCCATTGTCGACAGTCTTTGCGTATGCCTGGCCAGACATATCTCTGAGTTACTAGTTTGACTGTAGCCTTAGCGCCTGGGTGACTGAGATTGTGCATTGTGTGGAATACCTTTTTACGATGTGAAGCTGTGATGAAGGGACGTGGTTCTGGCGTTGACACGTCACAATATACTTGTGTACCCGCTGCTGCAACTTTATCTAGTTTAAGGCTGGACCCGTTAGTCAGCAACCCCTTCAGCTCTTCGTCTGTGGCTTGATCCTGTGCTAAAGACTGGTAATCTAAGGGCTCGTCTGTGACTTCCTCGATCCGGGAAAGGGCGTCTGCAACCGTGTTGTCCTTTCCGGCGACGTACCTTAGGTCTGTGCTGAATTGTGCAATGAAGTCAAGATACCTGAATTGGCGAGGTGAGCACCGTTCTCGTGGCGTTTTGAATGCGAATGTAATTGGTTTATGGTCAGTGTATATGATGAATGGCCTTGCTTCCACCATATACCTGAAATACCGTATTGATTCGTATATCGCTAACAACTCTCGGTCATAGGGGCTGTACTTCTTCTGGGCGGAGCAGAGTTTCTTCGAAAAGAATGCGAGTGGTTGCCAGTCTTCCCCTTTTCTTCGCTGCTGCAAGACGGCTCCCATGGCTACGTCCGATGCGTCCGTGGTGATGGCTAACTCTGCTTGCGAGTCGGGGTGTGCGAGTAATGCGGCACGAGCGAGACTGTACTTACATTCTTTAAAGGCTTCCAATAACTCCTGGGTCAAATGAACTGGTTTGTTTCCTTTAGAGTTGTGACCGGTCAGCAATGTATTGAGTGGTGCTTGGAGTTTTGCGGCCCCTGGGATGAAACGACGATAGAAGTTTAGCATCCCGAGGAATCTTCTTAACTCCTTGCCGGTCTTTGGTGCTGGAAAGTCCATGACTGCTGCCGCTTTGGACTCCAAAGGGCGAATGCCGCTTGCTGACACTTGAAAACCCAGGAAAGTTACCTCAGTTTGGCCGAAGACGCACTTTGAAGCGTTGATCAGAACGCCGTACTGTACCAGTCTTTCGAAAAGTCTTCTGAGGTGGTCTAGGTGCTGTGTTTCTGTCTCAGAATAGATTAAAATATCATCGAGATACCCGAAACAGAAGTCAAGGCCTCGTAGTACCTCGTCGATGAAGCGTTGAAATGTCTGTGCGGCGTTGCGTAGACCGAAAGTCATGAAGGGGAATTCATACAGTCCGAAGGGAGTAGTAATTGCGGTTTTCGTTATATCTTCCTTATGAACCGGAATCTGGTTATACGCCTTCACCAGGTCGACCTTTGAGAATATCTTCTTACCCGCCAGTTGGTAAGAAAAATCCTGAATATGTGGGACTGGATATTTATCAGGAATAGTACGTGCGTTCAAACCTCTGTAGTCACCACACGGGCGCCAGCTGTTGTCCTTTTTGCGTGCCAGGTGTAGGGGCGACGACCACGGGCTCTCCGATGCGCGAGCAGTGCCGTTTTGGAGCATTTCGTTGAACTCCTTCTGTGCAATCTTCAATCTCTCTGGATCTAGGCGTCGTGGACGGCTGGACACCGGTGGGCCTGTTGTTGTTCTAATATGGTGTACCGTATTGTGCTTAGGAAGGTCGAGTTTACCAGCTGGGCGGGTTACCTGAGGAAACTCCCGTAGGATTCTGTGATACAACGTATCGTCGGCCGAAGAAGTTGTGCGTACAGAAGAGATGGCTTCCGTGGCTTCGCCGCATGGAGCTTGGATGGAGAGCGAAGTGATGCCATCGACGAGTCGGTGGTTGCGGCAATCTACCAGCAAGTTGTAATAGCTTAAGAAATCGACACCAATAATCGGTTTTGAAACATCTGCTATTGTGAAGCGCCAGACGAAGGCCCGTCGTAAACCCAAATCTAGCTCGAATTGCTTATCCCCGTAAGTAGAGATGACGGTGTTGTTGGCCGCGTATAGCTCGTACTCAGTTTTCTTTCTGTTCTCTCGCAATGCAGTTCGTGGAAAGACGCACAGGTCTGAACCCGTGTCTACCAGGTATTGAATTTTTGTTTTGCGATCGACGACGAATAGGCGGCCTGACGTTGAAGAGCAGTCACTGGCCGCGACTAATGGCTGCTCGTGGAGTTTTCCGGCTTAAAAGCGCAAGGCTGGTTGCAGTTTCTTGCTCTGTGTCCGAACCTAGTGTGGTAGAAGCAGTACGAAGGGTTGCGTGAGCTGGATCGTGAGCGGGAGCCGGAGTGGGAACCAGAGTGAGGCCGGTTGAATCCTCGTCTTGAGTTATTGTTATAGTTGGAATTGTGTACCTTCATTAGCGATTCCACTTGCCGTGTCAGTTCTGCTACTCGGTTGGATATGCAGTCCAAAGCAGTACCTGGCATCTCTGCTGACGTAGTGGCTACCTGGGACAGTGGCGGCGCAATGTCGTGTATGCGGTCTGCGAGGTCTGCCACGTCGTCCAGTGTGCTCTGACTCTGTGAAGCGATACACGTTTGGATATTAGGGGGAAGTCTGCTTGTCCATATCGTTTTCAGGAAGTCGTTGGGCACCGTCGGTCCTGCGAGGTGTCTTAAATGGCGCAAGAACTGCGACGGCTTCCTGTCCCCTAGCTCTTCATGCGTAAGCAATTGCTTAATTTTACGCTCCTGGGACGCGGAAAGCCGTTTGGTTAGTTCTGCTTTCAGTTTCTCGTACTTGCCTGTCGGAGGGGGCGAGGTAATAATGTCTTCTACCTCCGCGGCATATTTGTGATCGAGTTGAGCAATCACATGGTAGAATTTCGTTTCATCAGTGGTAATTCTAGACAAAGCAAACTGACCTTCTATCTGTGCAAACCACACTGCAGGTTTCTCCGGCCAAAATGGCGGCGGGCGCACGCTGACACGGCTGAGCTCGTTCCACACTCCTTGGTATGCACCCGAAAATGCATCGCCGCTTCCTCCTGCTGCGCCTTGGTTGATTCCCAACTGCTGTGAGACGTCCGACGGGGTTTGTTTGCCGGCCGCCTGTGTTTGTTCCTCCGTCAATGGCATGTTTGTTTCCACGTGGAATGTCGAAAGGTCACCAGTGTAGATGTATCGAAGCTAGGCTACCTAAATGATGTTGGTCGAACTAACTGATACTCTAACGACGTAAGGTCTTTGTATGTGGACAGCTCACAGAAACAAAGAACAAGAAAAAAATGTATTTTATTTAAAAGCGAAAAGCGAGTGAATGGCAAGATTTACAGAATGATTTTTACACGTTAGAAAGCTAGGCCGAAAGGGTTGGATTGTATGACAATTTGGAAAACTAATACTAAATGCAAACAAGCGTTATGAAGCAAATTAAGTTAATGTGAACTATGAACAATGATTAGCTAATTTGGCGAGACAAAGCGATACAGAGCAATATGTACAAGTTAACCGAGTGAGTGCGCGATGCTGTCTGCCGCTGGGGCGTCGAGGCAGTCCCGCGGTGAAAGGCTTCAAGGTGACGTCACGGCCGAGGGTCCTGTCGTGGTGCAATGCGATTGGAGGATCGCGATCACGCGATGCTCGGGCGCTGCGACGTCATACCGTCAGGCAAGGAGCTACGATCTCATGCGTATGTGGAGTCCGCATAAGTATGGGGTTCGCCACAGTATATACATTATTATTTCACATATATCGACGTCATATTTATTCTGTACAACATTACGATCCGATTTCTCATTTTTAAAAGCTTATTAAACTTGCAATGTATGTTGTATTTGTCACCGGAAGATAGTCAAAACCGTTAGTTGATAAACTAACGCGGTAGTTGATAGTTTATCAACTAACGGACATATACACGTTTATAGGTTGTATGTACCCACTTCCCCATTTTCGATTGAGCTGGAATTTTGCACGCGTATGTAAATCTAAAGACAATACAATATGTTGATAACATGGAGCTGATCTGATGTTGGAGCCGGAAGGTGGCTATGGGAACCCTGTGATAAAATGACGCAAGCCTATCTAGTTTGGGTGGTCTAATGGAACGTCATTTTTTTAAATGACGTTCTATTATGTTACATCTCTACAAAATGTACATTTTAAAAATATTCCTCTCATAAATACGTCTAGTTTAATAAATTAATTTACGCTTTAAATGAAATGAACAGGCTAAGAAACATTTAGACACAATAACACAGCAATAACTAAAAAAATTAAAATAAATTTAAAGTAAGCATCAAAAATAAGATTTTTAAAATTCTCTTAAGAGAAGAAAATCAACTTGAAATCACACAACCCTTCTCGCCTGACACCATTCCCATGAAAAGGTAATGCACCGTTCTTGAGAAAAATAACTTCATAACCTAATTTTTGAGGTTATTTTTACATAATTTTCGCTACGAAAGTGACCTATTTCGCATTATTATTTCGAAATCGCCTTAGCTGCGGCTGCTATGTGGCTATAGAGCGGCTGAGGCTGGCAAGCCAGCCAGCCTCAGCCGCTCCGTCTCACTCGGTACGCTGCAGTGCGCGGTCCCCTACGCCCCTCCGCGCCTCCGGCTCATAAAAACACTAGAGTCTAGCCACAAGACTGCCTAGGAAATGGGGTGTTCTGATTCTTATTTTCTTTTCCACAACGAAACTGTTATAATATAAACACGTTATTTTCCTTGTATAGTTATTTTATTTGTGACAATGACAGTCTTGTCATAACAACGAGAACATAAACAACTTAACAGGTTACTAATAAAAAGGTTGGTTATTCAAACCAAATCCTACCTATTTCTAACACTCCCACTTAGGTAGGATGTAGCGAGGTGTACGGACAACAAAAAATAAAAATAAATAAATTCTCCCACTGAGTCGAAAAGTTCAGATTGAAATCAATTTCGCTTAAGAATTGACGAATCCACATTGCTTCTTTTGTAGCATCACATAGGGCCATGTATTCGGCCTCTGTTGTAGAGAGCGCCACTGAGGGCTGTCGACGACTGCTCCACGTGACTGGTCCACCATTCATCAAAAATAGATATCCGGTCGTCGACCTTCTAGACTCTGGGTCTGTGGCATAATTGGCGTCTGCAAAACCAGTAAGACCTGACAGCGCACTGCCGCTATATAACAATCCAAGTTGTGCAGTACCTGCCAGATAGCGCATAATTCTTTTCACAAGATGCCAGTGCGATGCAGTGTAGTTTGTCAGAAATCTGCTTGCGACCCCTACAGCATAGGAGATATCTGGCCTGGTTGTAGTTGCAAGATACCATTTCCGTTTTTACTCTCTCTAGTAGATTCTCTGCGGACTTGTTCTGTTTGTAGACAGTCTTCTTTTGGGGGTTCAGATTCAGCAAAACTTCTTTCTCCTTTTGAAGCTACGCAAATTTTTCCTCAAATCCTCGGTCTCCCTGTTGATCTTCGCTATAGTCCGTTGCTTCGCTGTAAGCTCTGCTTGCATACCCTTTATCGTCGCACACAGGTAACTATCCTCTTTCAGCTTATTTAGAAGCAAAGCAGAATTCTGCGACAGCCTGCTAACTGCTGACGAAGCTCGCTCTGCCTTTATAAATGTTTGAGTACTGACAGTGCTTCCAGCTATGGGCGCTGTTTGAATACATGAGTCTATGAGATTGGTTTTATTTATCTTGTTTTTCAGTTCTGTATTAGTTTTCCTATCGTCCATTAGTTGCCTTTCAACATCTATGATGTGGTTTTCATATTTCTGCTTCATATCACTGAACTTTCCTTGAAGTGTTAGTAAGATTCCTTGGAAATGGTCTTCCTTATCTTTTAACTCTCGCTCCAGGCGCGAGATTCGTTCTTCGAGTAGTTTCTTTTTGTTATCTTCTACTGTTGAAGATTTTGAAGCCACTATCAAAGCTGACACTGAATCAGGATGTTTCCTCTTCAATATCATCTCCATTTCCTTGCACTGTCTCTGTAGATCCTGTATAACCAATGCATCTTTATCATGTTTAATCTTCAAGTTCTTGTTCTCGTTGCGCTCCCTATTCAAGTCAGCCCGCACTCTGATTTCATTCTCTTTTACAGCTTTAAGTTCTGAATTTCTGTTTTCATACTCCTTTCCTAGTCTGCTTATAAATTTCTCGCATTCCGCTATTTTCAGTTCTGCGATATGTTTCTGTTCATTTATTTGATCTAGTTTCTTGCGCAATATTTTGTTGTCCTCGTTTAGGTGAACGTTCATTAATTCCAAACTCTTTGCCCTTTCATTTGTATCTTTCAGTTCTTCCAAAAGTCCGTCATGTTTACAGTTAAACTTCTTGGGAGAACTTGGTACAGATCGTGCCACTTTTGCAACCTCCCCCTTTTTAGAGTCTATAACACCGGCAGAGAACGGCCTTACTTTCGATTTTCGTCTGATAACTTCTGTGTTTTCTCTGTTGCTGAGCTTTGGTGTTTGATTGGGCTTAGTTTTATGTTCAGCAGAATTTTTGACAATTTTATTCCCATCATGGTCAGGTTTGGTCACTGTGATCTCTGGTACATATTCAGCGTTTATATGTCCGAGTCTCTCGTGCCACAATTTAAAATTGCTATTTATTGTGACAGGATTGGCATCACAGGTCAGTGTCTCTTTATATACTGCCGTTTTAAATAGTACTCTATATAAATTATTTGGTTGCTTGTGTGCATATGCCACCAACCTTCTATCCATGTCAAAAATATTAGCGTGCCATTTTTCTTTATTAATAATATAACCTTTCTCCGTTAGAACTCCTTCCGAAATTAAATTCTTCTTGAGATTTGGGATGTAAAGAACATCATTAATTTCCGAATCGTGCCATTGATTATTTAGCAATTTCTTAATATAGACTATCCCTATGCCTTTGACACACAACTCAGTGTCATCTCCTAGACGTACAGTTTTTGTCGGGCAATTGTAGAGCTTATTAAAGAATTCCAATCTGCTTGACATATGAGCAGAAGCTCCGCTATCTAAAAGCCAAATATCTTCATCGTCAGCTAGACAATTTAAAGCAGCAGTTTCTGCCATAAACGCAGAATACGTCAAATTTGCTCCTGGATTCAATTTGAAGTTTCTTTTTCTTGAGTAACAGTCTTTGGCAATATGCCTTGGTTTTTGACAGTAGTAGCAGATAGGAGCCTTTGGAAAGCTTCTTCTTTCACCATACGCATTTTTGGTGACCGTAGCCAAGACAGTAGGTTCAGTGGTGTTATCATTCGCGAGGTTTGCTTCTTCATCTAGTAGCCTAGCGGTTAAATTAATGACATTTTGTTTTTCAACATCCATAGATAACCACGCTTGTCTCACATATCTGTATTTAGGAGGAAGACTGCCGATTATTTTCGTAATAACGGCTGTATCACTTATGTTGTCACCTGCCTCTCGTATTTGCTTAGCCAGGGATTCTACTTTGGCAATATGTTGAGCAATACCGTCATTTTCTCCCATTCTGTATTGGTAAAATCTTTCGTGAAGTGTCATTTTATTAAACTCTGATTTTTGAGCATAAATTGAGTCTAACTTTTGAATCATTTGCTTCGAAGTTGTACAATTCTCTATCAGCACCATTTGCTCATACGTCAATGAAGACGTGACTATAAACATTACAGCGGCATCTTCCCGTTCTCGCTTATCCGCTGCCTCTGCTGCTGAGGTCACTCCGGCATCTCCAGCACTCGCACCTGCGCTCGCGTTCACGTTCACACTTCCTTCATCTTCTATATACCTTCCCAAGCCTTTTGCTTTTAACGCGCACTTAAATTGAAATTTCCATTGAAGATAATTTACTCCACTAAACTTTTGCAACATACCACATATTTCTTTTTCCATTGTGCTGGGCCCATAACCGATATAATATAAACACGTTATTTTCCTTGTATAGTTATTTTATTTGTGACAATGACAGTCTTGTCATAACAACGAGAACATAAACAACTTAACAGGTTACTAATAAAAAGGTTGGTTATTCAAACCAAATCCTACCTATTTCTAACAGAAACGCAATTTACACCACCATTTCAGTCTTCAACTGCCCATTTGTACATTTCGTTATCGCTTTTTATCAGATTTGAGATAAGAAACTATTTTAATTAATAACTCGGTAAATATGCATTACCTTGTAATAAGATTGGTGGTAGCGTTATAATCAGGGACCCGACCCCTACCAGATTTAACCCTTTTCACACCCCTCCTCCTGCCAAACGATTCTAAATCCCACCCAAATAAAATAAAACACAAAAATAAACAATCATTCGAATAAACCACCCCGGAACATTACCGAGGCAACGGTTCCCATGACGCTGGCAGCGTTTCCACGCAGCACAGCCAGGGAGATCTTTTGCATCAGAAATGCCCCAGAGCGGTAGTCAAAACCTCTTTACCTTAGGCAGCGGCGCTCCAAATCCTTAAAGATATTCCCTGGTGATTAATTGATGGGTCTGGTTAAATTTCAAGTTTATTTTCTTGTTTTTGAAGCATTTAAATGAAATATTTTTTGTACATTTTTTACTTTACCCGCTAGTGGATCGTATGCTTTCGAACCGATCCGAATATCGGATGGAACGTATGGTCTCGATTCACTTTCCATAAAAATCGGATCGTTTCGGCACGTCCATAATGGACCAGGGGTTACGCTTCTCCCACAGAGGAAGGCAGAAGTATCGCTAGTTATTCAGTAGTACGAGTAGTAGTAGTGGTCCTATCAATTCTCAACAAATTCGTGGAACAAATGTCTGATCTGTCTGTGAGTGAAGTATGAGCTGTGTGAGATCTATGCTCATGTTAATGCAGCACAAAGCAAGCATGCTTCACTATTTGCTATACCTAGTCCGTGCACGAACAATTCTATTTCATGTAGCGTATGGAAATAAATGGCCCCAAAAGAAGACTAGCTAGCACATGCTAGGTAACTACGCTGTCTCGTTTACTTACTAGTTAGCTACGAGCTTGCGGCAGCTGTCTAGTCAACAAGCAATAATTACATGATGTTGCATGATCGTTTTTCAATGTTTTCATAATGATAAGACGCGAGACCTCCTTGTGAGCGCAGGTTACTGATAAGTGACCTGCTACAATGATTGTGCCACGGGACCGTACTCATCAGCGTTATCGCTCACGATAAAGAGGTAGGTTTATATGTAAGATACATGACTTGCGTACTGTCGATCAAATCCGCGCTGTTTAATTTGTAGACCGTATTCCATTCCCCAAAACAAGAAACAAGAAATAGCTTCAAGTCTTTTCTCTTACGGGGAGTACAGGAAAGAGTTGTGCCCAAGAGCCACCGCCACTCCGTATAGGAAAAAAGCTGAGGCAATGTTGCTGAAATCTCAACTTCCTATATACCTAGTTGATAGTAATTGCGTGCGTTTCTAAACTTCCTTATAAATATTTCCTTAGATAAAATACTTGCTCCGGCCAGCATATTACGATCAAGGTTAGCTCTATTGGGAGTAGTGAGCGGAAATAATCACCATACAGAACGGTGCATAGATTTATCTATAAAAACGACTTTGTAAGAGCGGAGACGAAAGTAAGAGCGGAACTGTGAAGGTTGTTCTTGTGCCAACTTTACAGGTGGGTCATACCAAGTTTCTTTGACCCTAAGCGAGCTTTAACCTCTCTTTCTCGCGATAGGTCGCTCAGAGACAATGAAATTAGGCGCGACTGTAGTTACTCATAAATGATGGCGGAATATGTACTACCTATCGATATTTACATGGCAGACATGTGTACAGTTGCGTGTGATATAATGTACGGAATGCACAACTGCTGCTCAACTTTAGTGCCCCAGCTCTTATTTTTCCCCAAAGAAAGATATCTGCACCGCAAATGGCTGTTAGGCCTGACAGTTTCATTCAATTTTGCTTTTTTGCCAAAACGGCTCTTAAATCTGAGTAGGTATATAATGTTCATGTTATTCCTGAATCCATATTGTTCTTGACAGTTCACACGCCTTGGCTTTACGGCAAGCATTTAACAACCGGTCTCATGCAAAAGCAAATGTAAATATGCATGGCCCCTCGAAATTGTGATAGTTATTAGAAAGCGATCGGTCACTCACTGTAGAGATTATGTGGCAAACCTCGCAAAACAAGAGCTTATCAGTCCAGGGCCCCGCCCACAGAGATAGGGTTTACATCAACAACAACGAATTTTACTGTTCAGTTTTGGGTGTGGTGCGCCTGGTGCAAAATATTATTAGGTCAAGAACTTATACTCGATATTCAGGCCGATTCTTCAGAGGTGTCAGAACTGACAGCTTCTCCGGCTGGTTTTATTCTCAAATGTTTGTAATTAGTTTAGTTATTTAGTTAAGTTGGCTAGTGATGCAGTCGATCGGTTAGCTTAAGCTAGACTATTTGATGTTCGATTTGATAATAGCTGTTAATAATATATAATATTAGCAGGTCAGACTAAACAGGTTTATTTGTAGGTCGTCAATTTTGAACTGGTTTCTCATTGACGTCATCACTATTGTTGTCAAATAATGCAAATAGATTTATAATGATTCGGAATGAAATTGCAGTAAGCTATGAATTTGGTGACTAGGACGGATCAATTTGTAATTTAAATAATGTAATTAAACAAGGTCTTCGCTAATCTGAGAAATAATCAAACGTAGTACTTAACGGAAATGACAGTTGTAAATAGGTATTCTTATTCGAAATTAACCATAGATTCCGTTTTAAAGCTAACCTTTTTGAATGTGTTGCCAGTGGAAACGATTTTGTTTACAAAAATTTAAATACCTATTTGTCTTGACTATAGGTATGCTTTGTTCTTTCTACAGCTGATAGTAAGCGCCGATTGTCATGTTTGTATATAAAGTCTAACCGCTGACTAGCGATTTGTCCAATTTATATGATAGATAAACAGTCGGCGCAACTATCACGTTTCTTTATAAAAAATGTAGCCCATTGATGTCCCCAGCAAGGGGCACGGGCCTTTACCCGGATATGCGTAAGATTGAGCCATACTCCACCACGCTGGGTCAGTGCGGATTGATGGAGGGGTGTCGGGCTAGTGGCCAACCCGACAGTCAGAAGTTATCAAGCTGCCCTATAAGGGCTTCTGACATAGCTTTACGACTACTACCACTACTATTAACTAATGAATAAATATTTAGAAAAAAACCGACTTCAATTCAACCCTATTTGTTACAAAACATACCTATACACATGTCTTCATTAATTAAAGAGTTCACTTTATTTCTCCATGATCACAGGGGTACTTTACTTAGTGTGGGGTCAGACTCAGAAGCAATGTGTAAATGTTTATGTTTAAATAGCGTTAAAACGTAGGCAAGTAAGAAGTGGTCGCGGTCGCTGTGTGCAAACTTATGTGCTGTAATAAACTCGCCCGTCTACACGCTAGAAGACGCGAGCAGGGGGGCTGCTTCGCCTTGTGCTGGCCGGGAAGACAGGGGAAGGGGGGTAGCCCCCCCTAGTTTCGGCCAGCACAGTGCGAAGGCTACTTCTGCTGGCCGAAACTAAGGATCGCGATCTATTCAACTTCACTTATCAACCACTTAATGCTCAACTCGCTTTCGCCGTGCAAATGACAATAACAACTTAACTCGCCGACGAAGCAGGTTGACTCGCTGCTGTACTTATTGAAGTGTAAATCGGGCTTACTGCACACACACAACATAGCGCCGAGTGTTCCCATACGGCGGCGTGGAGGAGGCACATTTTCTTATTATGCCGCGAATTATTCCTGATTTTCCTGTTGTATTGCACTATTTACTCAGCCTGTTTGTTTACAGTCATCGTTTATTTACTTAGTCTTGATGTAATGTTGTGCTGGTTTTACCATGTTCCATACATTCTATCTATACGACTCGTCATCCACAATAACAGCGTACGTCACAACCTCAATCACGTGAGTGCTAGTTGGGTACCGTAGCCGGCGATAAAGGATGTACTTCAGGCTTGTACACGTAAATAAATCGGCTTTCTGCTTTGCGATTCAGGTGTCTTATTTGAAAGATCACTGTCTGTCTCTTGGGGAAAGATGTTTTCAGTGATGGGTACCATCATTACCCAGGTCAGATGTGTACATTTTGAGTATTTTTTGTTACAAGTTATGGCTAATATTTGTCTTCTCTCGCATGTTATACCTTCGTGGTGTCAACTATACTCCTTCCTTTATTTTAGTTTTGCCATTTCCTGATTGCGTACTTACCTACATAATATGCAATATTTTTCATTGCAGTGCAGATGTCCACGATGTAGGGGTGTAAGCTGTCAAAAGTAAAGCGATTGGCCGGCCTAATTTAGGTTGGAGATTTGCCAATATGCTCGTTTGAAGTAATCACTCTGTTGTACTATCATCGTCATACCTATTTGAAAATGTCATGGCACAAACAAAATACGTCTTTTAATAATACCTTCTTTAAAAAAAATACAGATTGTATGTAGTCGTTGACTTTGGAAAAACAGTGTGTCGATGAGATTGGGATTTAAAAAAAACGTGCCTAATTGTTATTGACTTCAAATTGTTTTTTAAATCAGGTGCAATTAATAGAAACACAATAAAATCTTATTTGCTGTTCAATCAGTGATACACCTTAAACAGAACATTTTGTTTATGCTATGCTGTTGATTACTTCAATAAATGCATTGAATATTTGCAGTTAACTAAACACACACCTACATGTACCTATTTATTTACTTTGTCAATGTCACTTCTATAGGTAATGTGTATCTGTTCATACATTGCTACAAATTTGTAAAGCCTAGCTTATAAATCTGTGGCCTAGGTCAGAATTGTTTACAGAAAAACTTTGGGCAGCAGCATGTTTACGTGTTTGTAGGAGCAGCAAGTTTCTGCCAGGGTGGGAGGACGTGGCTCAGGATAGGGAATTCTGCTTGCAACATGGGGCGTGAAATTCAATGGCTAAAAATGTGCAACTGGCAATACTTACTGAGGGAGCCTAAACAACTAGAACCCTCTCAACTATTCAACACTAACTCTCTCTTTGTCTCTCTCTTTCTCTCAGTAAAGTGTGTCTTTAATAGTAGTTTATGTGACTGATACATAATGGCTAATTATGTACAGTTACATACACTAGTTTATCTACACACATATCATATGTTCTCTTTGATGTGTTCAGGAACCGCATGTTCGACCGGTATTGTGGCATTGATCATTGCTTTGCACTTGTTTAGCTTGTTCAGTAGTACCAACTTCGGCGTTCGAAATTTGAATGTCATAATATATAAGAAATGAGTTTACCAAGTAGTATATCATTATGCTGGTCGTAAAGTGCGGTTTTTGGACGCAGTAAAGAGGGTTTATGATACGTGCATAGATAAACTAACTTACTATTGCTATTGACGTCATTAGCACAAGATACCCACAGTTGCAAGTTGCAACTGTGGGTATCTTGTGCTAATGACGTGTCCAACGTGACGTGAATAATGGCCAAAAAACTCGCCACGCAGTCGGCTTTCAAGTTTTTCTTTGATATTTTTAATGATTGGATGTAATTCAGCAGCTGTCACAGTATTTTTTTCAAGCAACAATATGGCTTCCGTCATCATATTCATGTAATGGGTAATGAAATATAAATAGCATTCCTGTAGTGTGATCTTCGTGTTATCGGAATTGCCACACTCTCTTACGAATTCCCAAATCACTTTGTGGCATGCTGCTTCTCCACGGCTTTTAAAATACGCTGTTATAGCGGGCCACGACAATATCAATCGGTCAACTGCTCTTCCCAAACTTAACCATCTAGTTGGCCCATGTCGTAAAACTTTTCTGTATTCGATTTCAAACTCCTCAAAAAATGTTTGCAATTCTCTGGTGCGTTTTGCGCTGTTCGAAAATTCGGCATACACTTTCATTCTCAAGTTTTCCACATCATATGTTAATTAATGGTTTCATGGCGTTTCTGGCAGCGTTGTGAAGAACATGACAATTGCAGTTTGCTTTAACCACTTTGGTGTCAGAATATTTGTCATAAATTTTTTGGTACACGGAATTGTGTGCACCATAATTCACCGATGCGTTATCTGCAGAGAATGCAGACAAAAACGTTGAGTCTAAGTCGTGTTGATGCATAAACTTTTCAATATTCTCAAAAAAAAATGAGACGTTTCGTTGGGATGCTCAAAAAAATCCATCATCCTCGCGGCTGTGATGGTGCGCTATCGCCTTCACCGCCTGGTCTAACCCGGAGATATCGATGTCAAACCCGGAGCCCGGATATGCACCATGCAAACCCGGAGACTCCGGGTCAAACCCGGAGAGGTGGCAGCCCTAGTTGCAACACGTCTAATGTAATAGTGACCGAGGTTGCACCTAAAAATGACGTAAAAGTACAGTCTGCGCCAAGCTTTTATGTTTTCAGCGAGGTGTCCCCTGGAGATGGAAACATCGTGAGGAAACCTTCATTACTCCATAGCTGCGGCGATGGACTAGACCCCTGTCATGCAAAATGGAGTATTGAATAACTGGTTAAAAGTGGGCACAATTGTGCCTCTGCCACCCCGTATGGGAAAAGGCGTGACGCTATGTTATGTTATGTTATGGAAATTTCAAAAGACAGCTTGTTTAAAATAATCGTGTTCTGATTGGTTGATTTGTCAATATGAAAGGGACAAGCCTCTCCAGAAGGTGTCCGCATCCGTTTCCGAATATCAGATGTTCTGATCGCGTGCGGAACACTGGAGTGCTGTGACGTGCCAATGTGGGTGGCATTGAGGCCTATTTCATGCGGCGATAGCTTCGGTGGTGCGGATACGAGTCAAGGATGGTCAGAGCAGTGGGTCGCGAAACACATCTCCTACTCAGAACTTGAGGAGGGCAAGCGCAAGCGTGACGGACAACTCCTCAGGTACAAAGATGTGCTGAAGCGGCACATGAAGAGGTGCGGCATAGAGTCTTCCCAGTCTTCATATGTCAGAATTACATAATCAGGCTAAGAGGGGTATGTCAACAGACTCAGAATCGAGCTACAGGGCTCAGAAACATGGAATTAGTCGTTTCAACTGACAACTCGAACGCAATAATAGAGAAGTTTCGGTTAAGATATTTATCACATTTCATAATATTTTGGGACCCAAAAACGACTCAAGGCCTCCCTTCTGCACGTATTTTGTATATTTTGCATTGATTTGTATTTGTATTTCAACAAAAAATACGAATATAAAGTAACACTCGTTTTAAAACAACCCATCAGAGGCAGTGACGGAATTCTTGTCAGTAAGGGTCAGCTATGCGTCAGCCTCCCTCTCCTTTTCTAAGCAAAAAAAGGAGAAGGAGATTGACAGATAGCTCTGTCCCTTACTGATAACAACTATGACGTCACTTCCGCAGTAGGTCTGTTTTCCCGCCAAACTATCAACTATCTGGACCCGCGATTTTTGGCAATAAATTATCGTATTTCAATGTTTTGTGATACATTCAATGTGAAAATGAACAATCATTCAAAGTACTGAGTATCGTACCTGTGTTTGAATGGTGGCAATATATGTTTATTTCATTCTTTTTGGGAAAGGACTACTACAAATCTCGCACTAGGCCTAATAACTTTAGCCTTCAAACCAAGTGATTGAGTGGGAGCAACGCACCTCTGAGTTGATACCATTCTATTCTGGTTGGTCGTATAGCAATGACATTTATTCATTCTCGCACTATTTAAAGTGAATAAGACAATTATTAAGATTAAGACATTAAAACATATAGAGAATCTTGATAGACAAGAAATTAGGGCATACACATAACGATGCACATTTACACATACATTGGCACATACATTGCTTCTTCATTGCTTGCGGCGGTAAATATTGTATTACTTGCAAGAGTTACGGCTTGTTTCACTATGTTGATAAATCATGATTTATCTGTCACTTCACTCTTGCGCGGACGGTAACCGAATGGCGGATATTACGTTTTGGACACTATATTTTGTATTGGAAAAAAATAAACGCTATAGTCATGTCAATTAACAGGAACTATTAATTCTGCAATTGTGACATGAATGCAATAGCCTTCAACTAAAGGAGCAAGCGAGACAGAACCATCTTCTCGCTTGCTCCTTGCATTTTTTTTTGTGTTAAAAAATGGTATCATATAGCCATATCCGACCTGTGGAAGTACCCACACCCACAGTGACAAAATTATAACTGCTATGGAAATGCGAGTTCTGCAGAAGTTACGTCTAAAACGGCCAAACCAAAAGCGTCACTCTGATTTTTTCACGAAGGACATCTATAGCATTGTGTTAAGGTTTATCCGGACATTTTGAAACAGGCCCTTTATCGGGTAGTTTCGGCTGTGCAGAGCGTGTCGTATCTATTACACTCACACAAACACAACTAAGTTATTTCCAAAGCCCGATGTGCATTATTTACCGCCGGGTACTGTACGGCGAAGATATTTACAATGAAGTTTCAAAGAAGATATAAGCTACAGATTATAGCTAGGTACATATTTTAGTACCTAGTTACCTAGAATGGAATGGAATTTAATAGAAAACACTGATATTTATCTTAATACTTTCAAAAACATGTAATAATGCATAGGTACAATTAATCCATGTTATCAAAACATTAATATCGCACTTTTATATGGTTTATAAAAACAATTGATTTTTATACGCATATCGTATGTTACTAGGCTTGGTTATTTGTAGGTACTAAACCAAGTTTGCTGTTTGCACTCAGGGTTGCGTCTATTTGCCACATTATCTCCCGTTTTCGAAATTAATTCATACTGAGGGTACCTACCTAATTAATTAATTATGCTCGTCAATATCAGCAATGTATATTTCAGTATCATTAATGAGAAAATAACTTTGTATCTCTGTCAGTTACGCTTTCACAGCTAAACCACTTAACCGAGTTTGATGAAATTTGCTACAGAGATAGATTAATAAGACCTTGGATAAGGGCCTATGGTACCTTTTGTCGCGAAAAAAGTCTTGAAGAAGGGGTTGAAATAGGGGATGAAAGTTTGTATGGGACTCCATCACCATTGAAGGTAAACCAAGAGTTGAAAAAAGTAAAAAAATCTGTATTACTATCGGTCGATATCAATGTGCTTGGTAAACGCCATTTTTTGCCTTTCTTTTATTGGACCACACTGAAAACAATGAAAATTCGTACTTAGTACCTGAAGGGCGTGCCTTTGGAGATGTAAGGTCTGGTACACACGTCGCTTTACGAATTATGAGCGGTGGCCTTGAATGCGCAGTAGTCATTTTTTAATACCTTACACATGCGCAGTAATTCCCCGTCAGTTTCGCCCAACGCTCTTAGTGAGACGACGTATACGCCCGGTTTCCGGTACACTTTTAATTTGACGAATTAGTCAACAGTTTGTCACAATTAACAATCTGTTAACAAGATTTGAGTTTCTAGAAATCAAATAATTGGAAAATTAGCTAATCTGCTGTTGACGGCTGATTTATTTTATAATGTGGCCACCCAGGGATTCGCACATTTTCATTCCATCACGTTTGTATTTTTTTCGTTCTTGCCTATGCATTTGTTTCCCTCTAGCACATAACGTTGTCTCTATCTTTAGGCCACACGTCAATTTCACGTTTGTAAGTTGACTGTTGTCATGTCAGTTTTCTAATCTTGTGCCTGCTCGGTCATCACAGAGAGCGCTCCGTACTACTACATTTCAGTCAGTGTACACTCTAACAGCTCTATTAGTACTATTAGGACGTTGGATCTTATGAATAAAAAATTGAGCTATTAGGTTAACCTTGCTTTTCGTGCAGAGCAGAAACTTGAGGTATATTATACTCTGATAATATTAACATATTTATACAATTCTATGTGTCTGTTTGCATAGCAGAAATAAAAAGTTAAATAATATTTGATTTCCTTTCATACTTAAACAGGCTTAGGACTGTCATTCTAGTCACGATGTCAATGCCGTGTCTGTATGTGCGAGAGCGAGTCGGCATGGCTCAATGGCTCCCGCCCGCCGCCCCGCTCTCTCGGAGCGATAGTCCTAATAGACCGAATGTCCGATTAGCGTAGGGAAACGTTTCTTTTCGTTCATTGCACAGTAACGTTTCCTATTCGTTCTTCGTACATGACCGACACAAGACTACAGTTTTCAGTCGGTATTTATAACGAATATCACTAAAAACGCCGAAACTCTTGTGTGTACTCGTGAAAATGCCGCCGCGGAAAAAATATACAGAGAGAGAAAAAGGAGAGCTACTAACCGGGGTGAACAAGTAAGTATCTAGCAAGTAGTTACAATAAGTTCGTTGCCCGTTGATACTCGTTGTACAGCTATTTATTTTTGATTATATTGCTGTTATGGTACATGATTATTATAGACCAGGATTCAGAACTACCACTACCACTAAATTGAGTGTCCCCAGTTGGAGACACTCAATTTAGTTTAGTTAAATGACAGTAAATATTTTTGTTAAATATATGATGGTACAAAACCTTCCAGGAGAGTCACTAGCACTTGACTAGTTTTTTCATATGTATTTGAAATTGAAAAATACCTGTGTATACATTAAACAATATTTTTAATTTCAGATGATACTATAGCGCTGGAAATTATAGACGAGCCGCCTCAGCACCAAGAGAAAAAGTGAAGAAAGCAGGATTGGAAACAGTGCAGCTGAAACTTCGAGGATCCCAAGACCATCTCCAAAAGAAATAAAAATTCATGAGCATTTTTTGCTTGGTTTGAGGTGGACCAACCTGTCTGTCTATTACTGTAGTATATGTGGCTGTTTATTTCTTAAGTGTGTTCGTTCTATCTTATTTCTTAAGCTGTATGCATACTCTAATAATTGTGCTTTGAGTATCTATATTGGATTGAAAGGAAAGATCTTAGATAACTATTATTTCATAAGTAAATACAAACTGTATGGTAATAAATGACAAATGATTTGTTTGTTGATGGGTAAATTATATAAAGAGAAAATTATAAATTGGATTTTTATTGAACAGGCAAATTTCTGGTTAGTTATTTACTGGTTGAAGTGTGTTAGCAGTAAAGCAGATGTGACAGAATAATTTTCATCTGCCCCTCCAGCTTGGGGTTGAACAGGCACATCCAATGCTACTTTAGGTTCAAAGAGATCTTTAATATTATCACTAAAGGGATAATGCGATAATATATAGCACAGCCAGGCTACAATTGTATTCATTGCAAGTAGTGTCCAATTTAACTCGTAGTCCCAGGGACACGCAAGGGAATCTCCTTTTTAGGACCCCAAACCTCCATGAAGCAATTTGAGTATGATTATATGATTCTTCTCTTGGTGTTCTTGGCTGCGTAAAGGGAGTTAAAAAATATTTGCGGCAAGGGTAACCACTGTCTCCCAGAAGGCCATCGCTTCCGTACAATCCGCCCTCAAAGTCAACCCATATGTGTGAGCCGTTGAATATTGTGGTGTCATGCACAGACCCTGGCCACCGAGCTGTTATGTCCAAAATCCGCAGGCTTGCATCGCATACTCCCTCCACATTGAGAGAAACATTTCTCTTCATTCAGGCTACATAGCCTGTTCCTGTTTCGGAATCTTTCTGCTGTCGTCCCACCTGAATGTGACTGAATGTTTATGTAGGTGCAGTCCACCGCTCCATCGATCCCGGATAAGCCGCAGTGGTTTCCTGTCTTCCTCATTTGAAATAAAAGTAATACTCAAAGAAAGTAAATTATTTATAGGCACTTTGCTACTGCAGAAGTAGTACCTTTAGCTTTGGTTTTGTCAAAACACCCTTGGAAATAGAATAATACGATGTTTTCATCGGGAAATTCGGGATAACACGCTGCTAATTGCTGAACAATCTCCAATTACAAATCAAATGTCAATGACCTGTTAACACTCAGTTAACATAGAGAAAATGCTTTCAGAAACCCAAAATGGCTGTAATCGAAGATTAATTGGAGATTTGACACTAGCGTTGATAAACTGCTAACAGTCTGTTAGTTAAATCTTCCAGCAACCCAAACTACATTTAAACAGAGATTGACAGCCCGTTACGTAATTATCAAGAAAAATTGTGTACCGGAAACCGGGCGATAGTATCGCCCTCTAGAAATTTCTAGAACAGTCCAGAACATTCGAGAGCATTCGAGTGCATCCCAGAAAATGCCGGAACATTCTAGAATGTTGTGGAATGTTCGGAAATAGTCTGGAACGTTCGGGAAGATCCCAGAATATTGTGGAACATTCCAGAACACTCAAATGTTGTGGAACATTGAGGATAATTCAAAGTCTTTGTTGTATGAGTTCTTCTTTCATACCAATTGGGACTCGTGAACTCGTCAGCCTTGTCATTAGGAACCATAACACAACTTTCGCGATGGGGATAGCTTTCAGTGACCGCAACGCGTTGAGAGCTGCCTTTTCGCTCAATGAGCATTTTTGGTCTTTGAGCCTGAACCGTCGACACAAACATTTTTGTTTCGAGGGTTTGGGGACGGGTTTTGTCAAATGGTCATCTTTAAGCCTTACCAAATCCCAAAAAAATATATGTTATGGAGACACCCTTTTCCTTAAATATTGTATAGTTTGAAACATTATATGACAATGGGAACTATGTAAAAAGAATAAAACTAGATTTTGTTCACCTAAAACTTACCTAAAACTTGATATTTCTTGGGATCTAGAATAGTTATTTGTGTCAAAATGGAGCAAAATGATGTATGTACGGCGAGGGCGGTACATTGAATCCAGAGTGAAGGGAAGGATTCTACGATAGAATCCTGAGCGTAGCTAGGGATTCTAAGTTAGAATCCTGAGCGTAACGAAGGTTTCAAGCGTTAACGCCCATGCCGAAAATAATTTTGCTCCTGAGTGACACATACAACTTTTCACACGGACTATGAGGAAAATTTAAATTAAATGCTCTAAAAAAAAAACTATACTTTGAATTATACTTTCACCGCTTTTACAGTAATCGAACAACGTAAACAAAACGTTTATTTTTATAATGGTGGATTGTGAAGGATTAGGGAAAGGTCACCACAGATAAAATATTCCTGTGTACTTTTACCAATGTGTAAAAATAATCGAATCGAATATTATAATGGTTTCGGATATCAATATTCATTATATCACAATAACAGTCATCGATAGTTTTGATTTCAGTAAAACATATAATTTATTGTGAATTTTTTTTTAAATACTACGAAATATTCATAAATTTTCATATAATTGTTAAAGTTAAAACTTGAAACATGTTCGTTTTTAATCGACTAAGATGAAAATACAATCGATTATTTTATTAAGATCTATGTTCAATTGGCACATTGCGTAAATGCTACACCCTGAATAAAGAAAAAAAGTAGCTTGAACAGAAAAGTAGCATTTTGCACCCTCTCGTCGTGGAGCAAAACTTACTTTTCCGAATGAAAGGTGTGAAAAAAATAGTGATGTATATGGTTATAGCGTCAAATAATAGGTATTCAAAATATCTTAAATTGTATGAAATGAACAAATATGGGTCTCCCAGTCTTTATATCCGTACTGTGCCCTGTACGTAGTAAGTTTGTTCGTACAAAATGGTAGGTAGAGGTAGGCTACTTAATTTACCTTGTTCTGTTTACTTCTCGTTTTGTTTGCATGCCAGTGACTGTTAACCTAGAATATATAATCCCATAATCCATAATGTAAACGGATTTGCTACGTACGTTGTTTTCAAAAACACAGCGTTTCGGTTTATCAATATTTACCATAAAAGCATGTTTAGGTCATCTAAGCAGATTTTATAGTCAAAGCCCTGACTTTGACTCTGACGTGACATTAGGTATGACCATGTGTCTTCCTTCGTCATTAGTCTTTATGATAGTTTAATATTATCGTTGATGCACATAGAATGAATAGAGCAAGAAAGCCCTAAAAATTGTAAGAAGCATTCTTGTTTTCTAAATTATTACACAGTCAAATGCAAGATTTGCTCATTCTGAAAAAGTTCGGTAAAAGTTTTGGAAAAGGTTTCATACAAAATTATATTTATATTTCATGTAATTGCAGTTAGGTCATTAAAAAGCGAAGTCTCCAGAATTATGTTAATCGTTGACACTACGCTGATTCATTGCACCACCACCAATCACTGTTATACATTTATTACTGTCCTTTACAGAATGAAAACAATGAAAATCTTGCATCATGTCAGAATTTGTGCTCTTTCACTCTTGTGTCCTTACCATTATATTTGTCCTTGTCTATTCCTTGCTCTGTTCATAGTGATATTAAATATATGAAAATTACAAAATCTGTGGGAACAAAAAAAAATGTAGCTTATTTACGTCCTCACTGAGTGGAACAGGCCTTTACCCGGATTCGAGTAAGATTGATGAAGGGGTGACAGGCTATTACATAAAACAAGCAGATTATTCAATTTCCAAATCACACCTACTTATTGTAGCATACACTTTTCCCAAAGTATGTGCCTCAAAAAAAGATTTTCACTTGCATTGCATGCCCCCCAATGCCTTCACTTGACCATTAGCGTGACGAGGGGCTAGCGATCGCTCATATTCCATAACAGTGAAAACTATTACAAATAATTATAGTTTTAATATTGACGGAAGTACAAGCTGTACTTAGGGGTGACCGATTATCAATACTCCGTAATTGATACCTAGATTAGCTATCGATCATTTTATGTTATTGACTTCACAAGGCATGCCACTGTGATGCAAACTATTTCTTTATTGCACCCAAGAGGCACAGCAAAGATAGCACCCAAGAAGCACAGCAGATAGGTTGAAAAATATGTATTTTACGACACTCACTCGAGTATTTTGACCTCTGCCTGAAACCTTCGTTAACATGTCTTGTCTTTGTCACGCGCTTTTTAAAACGGGTGTGAGCGTATGCTGTGCCCTGATTGGCTGCCCGTTGTTGTGACGTCACGTGTTATGCGATAGTTATTTTGAAGCTGTTACCAATTAGCATCAGCATCGAGTGAGATAAGATAAACTGTAGATATTCTGCTTGTTTTCACAAAGATCTATAAAAGCCGAGTGCAGCCCTTAGGCTCACAGTTTATAACTTGACTACGTTAGTTTCACATGTGCCATTGAGCACTTCCTACTAGGTTTGTTGTTGCGTGAAAAATAATATCAGTGTCTTTAATTTTAATAAGTGCTGTTGTGTATTATAGTGAATATTAACAGTATTTTGACAAGGCTTGGTAATATATTCTAGACTTTTCTAGTAACTTATCTTATTTTGTCAGTGTTTAGTGAATCTGAGACAATGTTTAGGAAAAGGAGTGCTTTGACACATTTGAACAACTTATTGGGGTATGTTGTTCAAAATATGGCTAAACCATAATATGTCGGGGTTTTTTTGGAGAGAAACGTGTATTATTCACCCTAAACTCTGTGGCTTGAATTTAGAACCCTCAGCTAGTCTTCATAGAGAGTAGCGCCATACCAGCCCTGCACATTTAAACAAATCATGATAACTCTTATAAAATAAGCAAATTATCTGAAGACTAAAGTCCTGATAGATACATGTCCCACTACAACTCATAAAATAGTTCCACTGCGTAACAATTTTCCTAGCGACCAGTCTAAGATAAAAATATCCTTCATATTGCTGCGGCGCATAGCTGCGGATGTATGCTATAGTAGGTACTCGTTAGCCTTGCAATAGCGGTCATCGACTCCTGTCTACCATTGCACTCTCAGGATTTGGTTAGCGCTACTTATTGCGTGCAACATTCGAAATCACTGCTGTTTAGCATATCATGGTAGCGGCCGCCGACTGTTACTATGGTACTGACCGTTACCATGTTTACCATGTATGATTCGGTCTCCAGTAGCAGCCGGGTCGATGACCGCTATCGCAACACTTACGCGTACCCACTATCGCCCGTGTCACGCAGAATGATTGACTGATGAAGAGTATTGAGAGGCGATCTAAAACAGTCTTTCTCTCTCTACCAAGTTCTATCTTCATCCTGTGGGTATATATATTCTCCTTCGGTCTTTTGCAATTGAATCAACAGACTTTTCACATCAGTAATCTTTCATTATAGGGACTTCGAGCCATTCCAAGCGTCTCCACCATCCGCTGAAGACTCGTTCTTCTTCATCAAATACCCTCGTTCCGAGGCTGTATTCGGCAAGCAAGAGGGGTCTGGACTCCGTTCAGGGAACTTCAAGGAGGGTACCGGGGGACTGCAGGGGAACTTGGAGGGGACCGAGAGACTTCCCTCGGGGACCTACGACACTAGGGAGAGGGACTGGTCCCGGCATACGAAGCCGTGTCAGGACGTGCTGCATGGGATTACGCCGATTAATACAGCTGGTTAGTATTTTAGTACTCTAGATAGTTTAGAAATTATACACACTTCTGAAATTTATACTCTATAATTCGGAGTTATCTCTGAATTGACCAAAACACTCATTTAGAACTACTGAACCGTTGTAGATACTCGAGGTTACATAACTAAACATAGTAACGTAAGCTTGATATCTCGCTCGCACGCTCTTCTGTAGGAGTCGACGATCGTCGGCTGAATGCGGGCATACTTGTTCGATTGAGCAACTATAAACTGTGACTTTACTATCTTTAAATCTGTCTCCTTCCAGGGAACTCGGCGTCCACCAAGCCGAAGCCAGCCGGCACTGACGACGGCTTCAAGGGTGAGGGCGCCGCTTGTGGAACCTCCGTGCTCAAGGTTAGTGCAGACTGCTGCCCAAATGGAGTTTATGTGTCTGACTTGTAAAAGTGCATTATGTTTGCCTACTTGCTATAAAATAATCATAATAAAATTGGTCAACTGTGGGTCGGACTATCACACGAAGGGTTCCGTACCATCGTGATAAAACCGAAACAAAAAGAAAAAAATAATGCTAAATCCTACATAGTAAAACCAAAACAAAAAGAAAAAATATTCTCTGGGAATCGAACCCGGAACCTCAAGATTGCGAAACCGATACGAAACAGACTGAGCCATCTCAAAGTTATTAAGAGCTGCGAATTTTATGGTGATATTGAATCATGATGTTATGAGGTATGTCCCAGGGGCAGGGGCAGGGATTTGAAAAAAAAACAGTCGCTTGTATGGGGACCCCCTTTAATTTTCAAAATTGCGTGTAGTTTATTATTTGTTGATGTTGCGGCAACAGAAATGCACATCTGTGAAAATTTCAGCTGTACCTATTTCGGTTGATCCGATAGAGCTCGGTGGCGGACGGTCGGACAGACAGATGGACAGCGGAGGCTTAGTAATAGGGTCCCGTTTGGTACCCTTCGGGTACTGAACCCTACATTTGAGTTTGAGTAAGTGCCACAATACTGACGCTGTCATTTCCCGAGCGAGAGACACAGCAGGGCTTTGACTGGCCGTCAGACTGCGAGTTGTCGGTAGAGCAGCTGGGCCATAGACATCATAATTCATGGAACAAGTAAACAAATTCAAATATCAGTGACGGTTTTGAACAATGACAAAGAACATTTTGGATCTTTTCATCTGGACTCACTTATTAGGCGAAGACTCCTCGAGGCTATTTAGTGAGAATTAGCGCTCGTCAGATAAGATATGCGAGAAACCTTACACCCTGTTTAGTAACTCAGATGCAAAAATCTGATTTGGTGGAGTTACTAAACAGGTAGTATGTATCTCCCATATCTTATTCTGACGCGCTCGAGTTACGATATCCACTTATCCACGGGCTTAGGTACTGGGCTTAATAATACTCAAAACCAATACGCGTTTGTTTAGGCTTGTGCTATAGACCGTTAACAAGGGCAAGGGCATGTGCTTGTGCATACCGCAGTGAAGGTTACTTCTCCTTGACCTAATAGACGCTACGTGCTACCGACAAGGTCGCCTAAAAACTACAACCAGTTTTGGCTAAATCAATCTTGCCGATGCAACTGGCTGGACGAAATGTTTTTGTGTCTCATTAGCAATATGTTTGATATATTTAACACGGTGTGTGAAAACAATCTTCTTCCTTAACCTAGTGATTAAAATACTGACTGCGCCGTGAGTCGCTTAAGTACGCGTATGGCTCACTGGACTGGGAGGACTGGGATATAACCTTTTGCTTTAAAGGGAAATTAACCTTTCCTTATTTCCTTCCCACGACAGGTGATACCTTTCTTTATTTATAAGGCGTTATTCCGGTGAGGTTTACTTGTTGTTCGATTTATTAATAGCATTTCTGAATTACTTTCCAGTTCGCCAACCAAATGATCTCCTCCGGGCGTCCGTCCAACCGCGGCTTCACCGTCGCGGCGCCCTCCGAAGACGCCCTCGACGTAGAAGCGCGGCAGCACTACCACGCAGCCCGCCGCGGCAGCAAGAGTCTACCGGTGACGCCGGGACACAGCCCGCCTGGCAGCCCTAACAGCAGACGGAAGAAGAATGTGAACAGGTGAGCGACACGCAAACATTTATTTATTCGCTCATTCAACGCGGCAGCAAGAGTCTACCGGTGACGCCGGTACACAGCCCGCCTGGCAGCCCTAACAGCAGACGGAAGAAGAATGTGAACAGGTGAGCGACTCACAAACATTTATTCATTCGCTCATTCAACGCGGCAGCAAGAGTCTACAGGTGACGCCGGGACACAGCCCGCCTGGCAGCCCTAACAGAAGACGGAAGAAGAATGTGAACAGGTGAGCGACACACAAACATTTATTCATTCGCTCATTTAACGCGGCAGCAAGAGTACCGGTGACGCCGGGACATAGCCCGCCTGGCAGCCCTAACAGAAGACGGAAGAAGAATGTGAACAGGTGAGCGACACAAACATTTATTCATTCGCTCATTTAACGCGGCAGCAAGAGTACCGGTGACGCCGGGACACAGCCCGCCTGGCAGCCCTAACAGAAGACGGAAGAAGAATGTGAACAGGTGAGCGACACAAACATTTATTCATTCCCTCATTTAACGCGGCAGCAAGAGTACCGGTGACGCCGGGACACAGCCCGCCTGGCAGCCCTAACAGAAGACGGAAGAAGAATGTGAACAGGTGAGCGACACAAACATTTATTCATTCGCTCATTTAACGCGGCAGCAAGAGTCTACCGGTGACGCCGGGACACAGCCCGCCTGGCAGCCCTAACAGCAGACGGAAGAAGAATGTGAACAGGTGAGCGACTCACAAACATTTATTCATTCCCTCATTAATGCGGCAGCAAGAGTCTATCGGTGACGCCGGCACACAGCCCGCCTTACCACCCTAACAGCAGAGTGATGATGACTACTCTTACTTAACGCGAAAACGTCAGACGCAAATACAACCAAGGTTTAATTCTTGCACCTCCTCACCCGCCCTCCGGTTGATGTATAGGTAAAAACAGAAATTATTATATGTATTACTCTGGCGACGGCTTATTCAGAGTGAGTGTCGGCGATCTTTGAAAAGAGCAGGCACGTGGCCAGGTGGCGAGTAATGGTGACGCTAACAAAATGAATAAACACCGGGCATCGTATTTATCATGAGTTGGCTTTCCGCAGATATTTCACATCCCCCTTCGAGCCGTCCTCGGAACTGGCCGGCGCGCGTTCGTGGCTGACAGCGGCACTACTCGGCCTCAAGAAGGAGCTGGCGACTTCCACGTCCACTCTGGCCGAAGAAGACGCGATAGAGACGAGGTTGCAAGGTGAGATACTCTTCAACTCTTACCTTATTATCGCGTTTAAGATTACAATAAGATGACATTAAATGTTTCACTAATTTCGTTCGATTTGGATTGGTGAATGTGGCAGGCCTAGAAGTTGTTGGAATTTGAGGACGCAAATATACGCTAACGCCCATCTAATATTGAAGAGCAAAGAACATTGCGTACAACTTTACTTGCGCTTCGGCCCCCCTTGTCAAATCCTGTGTGTCCTTTGCTATAATATTTATAGTTATTAATATTATAAAAGTGAAAGTTACGATGTATGGATGGATGTCTTGATTGATATTTGTGCCTCATTTACGCCAAAACGGTGTACCGGATTTGAATAAATTTTTGTACACAGATCGTTTATGAGCTAGATTAACATATAGGATCCTTTTTATCCGACTGTACTAGAAGCAGGGTAATATTTTCTCTGTTAAAGAAAAATACAGGTACAGATTGTTACGGGCATCAGCTAGCGCAAAATTAACGTGTCATCATCAGTGCTTACGTTGAATTTCCCCGCAGGCACCTCCCTCGCGGAGTCGGTGGAGAGCCTCGGTCCCGCGCCGCCCGCCCCTCGTGCCCCCCGCGCCCCCGGTGCGCCCGGTGCCCCCCGCGCCCGCCCCGCCCGCCCCAGCGAGCTGCGGGAGATGAACTTCTGGTCGCCGACCTCCATGTAGCTGCCGCAGGTCATAGCCTGTTAGTGTAACTCTAATGTAACTTAGCCGTGATAACTGGACACCTTCACGCTTAGGGTCTCGGGAAAGAGCTATATGGACGATGTAGGGCTTCGGGAAAGAGACAGTGCTGTTTTCTTACATTTCGGCCGCAAAGATACCGCCCGTCTAGCCTACTGAGCTAGAATGAACTGCCGCTCGCGCACCTGCATGTAGCTGCCACGGATGTTTGGCGCATAGTAGTAATAAGGCTATTAGCTGTGGTGACGCTATGGGTCTACAGATAGAGACAGAAATGTGGAGGAGTTTTGTTAAGCTAAAAAGGGTGGCTTTATGAAAAAGAGACGACTACGAAGATTTCAGGCTTCGAGGAAGTGAGACAGCTGCTAATGTAATGGATAAGATCTCTAGCAAACTCCTGCAAGCAATACCCGGCAAACGTCAATTGTATGGCACAACATACTTCCGTTTAGTCGTGAAATGTCTCATTCACGAAATGTCGTTTAGGAAAGTAAAAAATATATTTTTGATGATAGAATTAATAAATTTCTGCCGGAGGGGTTCGATGAAGGTTCGGCTTAAGATGTGTGGACTCGAACCAGTGAGGCCTTTGCCAAGGAGTGGGCCAACGTATAGGCTAACAAAAAAAAGTATTATTGAAAAAGTGGGTACTACTTATAAATATGACTATAACAGAAAAATACACTATGTTAGTAATTTTGGTACTTTATCAAATCAGACATTTTGAGAATTTGACATTTTAAGAATTGTTCATTTAGCGAATTGGTCATTTCCAGACCTGGTAGTCATTTCGCGAATTAGACATTTCACTTCTAAATGTAAACTTCCATCAGATTCCATCCGATCGTGACCTATGAGTCTGATGTTTCAAATGTGCAGATCATTGTTGGATTGGCAACCCCATCGTTTCTGATTTTAATAACTGACAACAACCATCAAAATACTTTACTGAATAAAGCTATTCAAAGGGATATATCGTTGTCTTTTTTTACAGCTTGTTGAAGCCTAGGGGTGATAAAAAAGGCTTCGGCAAACCGCAGGGATATGAGTAGGTCGGTAGCGGGACGGGTGGCAAATACAAATACAAAAAACTCTTAATGGCCGATTTCACCAACGACTTTAATTTCTTTCAGGGGCCACCTAGCGGTTGTTTCGATTTTCCCTAAGTGTAAGGGTCATCTAGGCTCCTTGGGAACCCCCTAAATATAAGAGTCCCGCCACCGAAACAATCGCTAGACAGCTAAGAAAAAGAGCTAAGTGTCCCTTAAGGCGATACCTCGTCCGTGCAAAGGTCCCCGTTACTCCAGGCGGAAAGACCCGCAGTGTGAGAGTGGCGGAATCGGAAAAAAATAAAAATAGTAGCGCTAAACCACAGAATAATTGTTTAAAAATAAACTGCGCTATTTTGTTAAATTGTTTTTTAAGGAGATTTTGCGAATACATGATATCTACATTTTAAACGCAGTTCCACAATGAAATTAGTTAGGATTTCAGAGTTACAGGAAAATATAAAACAATTTAGAGGTGTTTTCGTAATTAAATTCTATCGATAAAATTTCATCCAGTCGCGTTTCCCTTTAGTGAAAATGTGAAAATCTTAATCAAATACTCAATAAACGTTAAAACAAAAATAATAATAATAATACCTTGGACACTATTCACACACATTGATCTAGCCCCAAATTAGGATCAAATTAGGGAAAACCAAATTAGGGAAAAATCAAATCTGTAGATGACTTCATGGTGGAGTAAAGGGATTCGAAAAAAAACCCATTTATTTATCGTGGCACCTTAATTGTTGGTGAAATCGGGCATAAAGGTCTTACCATAAAAATATAAACTGCTGTTCAACACTTGTTTAAAGACAAAAATGTATACGATTTTGCACCCGCCTGCGGTGTGCCGAAGCCGAAGTAAATAGTTGGATACTTTGTTGACTAAAACCAAATTGGCCATTAATTTTTTTTTGGATGTGACAAAATGCCCACTCATGCTGTCTTCATAGCTCCCATGATAATAATAAGTCTAAAGTTTTTCATCAATGATATAAATAACCATTGCGCGACATTCCACGTTTAGCGTCATAAATCGATTTAGCATCTGTCAAAATATATGACATATGTCAAAGTTAAATAAATAAATTTGATTACGCAAAACTGATTTAAGGAATGTTATGCAAGTGGTCCTTACAGTCCGAGTTCACATTTGCTGGCCCCATTTTATATTGTCTTATCTATGCTGAGTTGAGACCTTTGCCGTATGTTTGAGTATTAAGTGTAATTTAAAGACATCGAGTAGCCTCTTCTAGCATTAATGTAAGCAGTCAGAATAAATAATAATTTAAGCTTCTAATTGCAGTCTCACTAACTTTTTCATCTAAAACACTATTTTTATATTGAGAATGAAACTAACTTACAATTTATAATGTCTTCTGTTGAATTAAGTAGGAAATGGAATTGTTGATTGTGCTTCGCTGTACAGTTTAAAACAATATTTAAATCTACTTATTATGAATTAGTGTTAACTAAGTATCCATCATTAACATGAATGTCATCGTTCATAAGGGCGCTATTTCATTGGATGCAACATAATTTACCTGATGTGATCGCGCCCTAACAGGAATTTAATTAGTTTATTGTTTGTGACGTCAGTATAACTTAAGTAATCGCAAGTATTTGCTGATTGGTTTGAATTTAAGAGATGATTGTGGTTGTTGTAATATCTGTAGGACTAGGTTCTTCTTCCATTTTAACATTGAAAGTATTAATTAATAATGATATTATTTTGTTTTTTTGAGCAGAAATGATAAAATCGTTTGAATTTAACACCAATATGTTGTTAGACGATAAGGAGAGTAATATGTTGGTTGTAAGCACAAAGTTTTAATTAAATATTGTGCAATGACAAATTTATCTTTGTTTTATTGTTTTCAATTTTTAGGGTGATTTGTTCCACTTTCAAAACTCAAAACTCTAATGTTGTATTGTAAGCAGGCAAAAATAATGCACTTTTACAAGTCGGACACTTAATGCATGGAGAAAAATAAAAATCTATCAAATTTAAGTTGATTATATTTGATTAATGACTAAATGTTTATGGTCTGAGTTTGGAAAAGGAAATTTGCCTTTCATGTTCCTCGGGATTCGTCCATCTCGTTTTCTTTGATTAGTTTGAGTATTTGATTAGTTTGGGTCGGATTCGACCAAATAGTTATACTGCTCAGTAAGACAGGAGAGTTAATTATACAGGAAAGTCCTAGTTCGCAATAACACTATACATACGTAGGAAAATTACTTTCAAAATATACATAAACTATGTATACCGAATATAAAATAAAAATATATACTTCAACTACATAAAATACAATATACAGCATGACCATACATAAACTAAAATAAATCATACATGTACCTACATAGATATGGTACCTTTTACGGAATAGAAAGGAAATGCACTTTCAATCTTTTCTTAAAAGTGAAAATTGAGGGACTTTCCCTAATAGCGCAGGGAAGTGCGTTCCACAGTCGGATTGCCCTTAACCTAAACGAGTTCGTAAGCGGCAGTGTTATGCCGAGGAGTTGAAAGGAGAGACACCGTATGGGATCTCGGATTGCTATCCCTGGGGAAAAGAAAGTCAAAACGTTGGCGTAGATATGTGGGGTATCGGGGATTTCGCAAAATATTGAACAGATAGGAGAGAATGTGCATGTCAAGGCGAAGACGGATCGGGAGCCACCCCAGCTTCTTGCGATACTGGAGGACATGGACATACTTGCGCAACCCGTAGATAAACCGAATCCCGAGATTTTGAAGTCGTTCGAGTTTGTTCAGTTGTTCTTCGTTCGCGCTGACCCAGAGATATGTAAGGCCTTCAGGGATTTCTTTGAGAAAATGTTTATGACACCATTTGATGTTTACCTACCCTCCTGCTGACGCTCAAGTCACGTATTTGAACTCGATCAACAGACTTTCTTTCTCCAAGCAACTTATCTTTTATAATTATAGACAGCATTGACCCTAACAAAGGTCCTGGTAATGACGGTATACCGGCTGGCTTTATTAAACGATGTAAGGACTTATTGCCGCAGTCCCTCAGTATTATTATTACTCGTTCGGAGCATGAAGGTATATTTCCTTTAAGGTGGAAGGTGACCCTCATAGTTCCGGTCCATAAGAAAGACTATATTACACGTGGAACACTACAGGTCGATATCAATCTTAAACACATTCGAAAAACTCATCCTTGATAATATTTATCCTGTACTAATGCAGGGTATCCCAGAGGAGCAGCACGGCTTTATTAGGGGTCGATCTACCACGTCAAATCTAGCTGTGTTTGTCAGTGATGTGCTTCGTGGTATGAGCTCCCATGGACAGGTTAATGTGGTCTACACAGACTTTGAAAAGGCCTTTGACAGAGTGGATCACATCATCCTGCTACGGAAACTACAGGCGCTAGGCATACACCGGGATCTTCTTAGATGGATGGAGTCATATGTCTCTAACCGCAGACAGGCCGTGGTTGTCGGTGGGCACAGATCTAACTACATTGGCGTACATATATATATATATATATATGGTAATATCCACCCACCGTTTATACATTTTCGTCAGTATTCGAGTAAGTCTTTCCGCCAGATTCCTGATGATAATGTTGTTACACGAGTCAACTCTGGACATAAAAGACCCTATCCGCTTACGCTGGATTGCATTAAAGGAATCGATACGGGCATCCGCATACATTACTGAAGCGCTGCAGAAGCGCTTCAGGCCCATCAGGTGCCTAAAGGTATTATTGTAGGCAACCCGTACTCTGTCATGCGTCTTTTTGGTGTAGTTAGTCTAGAGCTGACACGTGTAGAATGTCTGGCAGAAAAACCGAAAAAGTGTTAGTTTAACTTCTGGTGATGACCTGTGGAACCTCTGGGCGACCATATTGCCAACGATACACACACGTTCCACATCTGCGTCATCTTCAGGCTTGACCAAGGTACCTAAAACTATCCACTACTTTTATGGACTGTCCGTAAAGGTAAACATTTTGTATGATATCAGGTCCCTTTCCCGTTCTGAATATTATCTACTATTTCTGTTTTCGTGACATCATAAACCAAATCGTGTTCTTTTGCATATCTCTTTGATCGAGGGGCTGAGGAGCAACATGTCGTCAGCATAGCTCAGGTTATTGACATACCTGTCATCCAACCTGAGCCCGAAGGGGGTGCGGCTCAGTTCCACGATTAAATCGTTAATGTATAAGTAAAACAGATCGGGAGAAATGAGCCCCCCCTGCCTTACACCACAGGGAAGTCTGTAGCTGTCTGACAGCTCAGAGCCCCACCTGACATTGTTGGTATGGTTATGGTACCAGAAAGCAAAAAGCTCAACAATCTCAGGTGCAACACCCGCGCTCGAGTCACGCAGTTTTCTCGATACAGTAGATCGAGATTGAGGGTGTCAAAGGCACGACTCAGATCTAAGAAACAGGCATACACCGTGGTATTTTGCTGTTTATAATAGCCCACAACCTGCTTCAAAGCAATTACAGCCATGTCCGAATCCGAATTATCCGTCATCGTTACTCACTAAACTTAAATGGGACTGGATTACTCTTTCAAGCACCTTAGCCACTATAGTGGGCAGTGAAATAGGCCTATAGTTGGCCATGCTCGAGACGTCATTTGTTTTGTTCTTTGTGATGGAAACAAACAGCGTACATATTAGTTCCTCAGGTAGGTAACGATGTCTCAAACAGAGATTTGAAAGCCACCCTAACACCTGACAAATATGCTGGCCCGCATAAAGCAAATATTCTATTCTGAGCCTGTCATGACCCGGAGACTTTCCACGCTTCATTTTCCTTAGAACAGTACCTATCTGCATCGGCGTGATCATAACAGGGTAAGTCTCCTAACCTTGACTAGCTTAAAAACATTCCTTATTCGTATTATCTTGTTTGTTTTTGTTACATTGAAATGATCCCTAAATAAATTCGCTATATTTTCTTATTTTTTTCTCCTTCAACACTAAGTGGTAAATTACTTTTATGATCTATCTTAGTTTCTTGCCAACATTCTTTGAAGTTACCAGAACTGTGACGTCGGGCCAGCACATCCATTCTAATTTTATCTTGATTATTTTGTACGTATTTAAGCGCGGCTTTAAATTCTCTACTGTGAGGCAGTCATGTTCTCCTAATATTATCCCGAGCACGGCCGACCACCCTCGACTCACGATAATAAATGTTCCCTGGCTTTTATGTGTGTACGCCTGACGTGAAAATTCCACCCTATGACTTTCTGTCTTTTTCTTGTATTCCTTTCATAATTATGTCTTGCTGCTAATTGTAAAGTATCTATAATATCACAATATAGTGCATTTATATAATTTATATGACAATTACATTCACAAACATATTTTTAATTCCTACAGTCCATATTAATAACGTTATTCATGATTCTTCATTAGATTTCACAATTGATTACTATAGATAATTTATTATTTTTATTTGTCTGTTCTCCTTCCTATGTCCGCACATATTTTTATCATTATTGTAACGATTTGTATCTAAATATGCTTCCTTTGACATTAAACAACTAAACTTAGAGCTAATAACTAGGTGAAAGTTATCCGACCAGAGCACATCGTAATTCACTTGTATATAAGTCACTAGGTTTGCCGTAGTGGCAGTCACGATGCAGTGGTCGAACCACCGACACGTGCCGTGCATTAAGCATGCTAGATTTTTATTATGCAGACGACAAAAATATATATATATATTAATGTTAAAACTCATCTTGATACCCAACATCTACAAGTGGATCTTAACCGTCGAGGCGAATATTACGCCCGGAGCACTATAGGTGTAAACACAAAAAAGTGTGTACACGTAAGTTTTACAAGAAAAACCAAACCGTTTCTGTTTGACTTTGACCAAGTGAACAATGTAACCATAAATAAAGGCAAAACTGTTAGGGACCTCGGCGTCATACTTGAATCAAAAATGACATTCTCGGCTCACTTTGAAACTATTATGAAGAAATCATACAGGAATCTTGGTTTTGTAACGCGTGCTTGTAAGGAATTCACTGACCCCCCGCCTGTGTAAAGATAATTTATTTCGCCTAAGTTCGTAGTGTACTTGAATAATATAGCCCTATTTGGAATCCACAATCCATAACTCACGTAAAAGAGATCGAGTCTATGCAACAGAAGTTCCTCAAGTTTCTTAACTACCGAACACAGGCCAATTTCGGACAAAGCAGATTCCTGCAAACACTACAATCTACTTACGCTAACTGAGCGCCGTGTTGTGGCCGATATGTCGCTACTGCATGACGTATGCTCTGGACTGCCCCCGTTTAGTTACTGAAATGTTTAACATTTGTCTGTGCCGTCGACACGGACCAGACATACTAAGCTATTTTCTATTCTCTTCTCGCGCACTAATTATGCATCAAACTGTACGTGTATCAGGCTACCTAATATGTACAACAAATTGTTCTCTGGCTTAGACCCATTCTGCAAAAGTAAACCTACTTTCAAGCGGATGTTTACTTTGAATTTAATATAAGGAAATATAGAAGGCAAAAGTGAGAGTTGATCTGATCTGTTAAAACTTACTTGCATTAATTTTTAAATAACAACAAAAAGTAGCACCATGTCAACCTTACCTTACTGCACCGCCACTTGATTTCCAGTATCTCATTGAGTTCGGCGCATATTAGTTTTTGGTCTCAGCTTCTCAAACGTACAATATATGAACCATACCTATCAAAACACACCCCCCCCCCACCCCCCACGCACCAAACGCAAACACACACACAATGTATTTATTCAATTATATATGTACAAGTATACAACACCAAATTACAAACACACAACCTACACACACATGACATAAGTAAGGCACTCATGCTGTTTTTTTGGTTATTTAAATTTATCTTTTTCTTCTTTTTTATTTACTATGTTGTTTATAAAATTAAATCCTTAATTGGCTTCATTTAAAGATCCACTTTTTATGATTATATGTAAGCAAGTCTGTGTTTTTTTTGTTGATGTATAAAATACTAGCCTAGATGTAGCCACATCCGTATTTTGTCGGATGTTCCTAACAGCGTGAGCCGCATAACTTAATTTAACAGCTAATTTATCTATGTGGGGTCCCCACTACAATTTGCTATCAATGGTTATTCCAAGAAACTTCGTGTCATTTACTTATTCTAACGTGCTGCTGCCTAACACCAAACTGGTCTCAACTTGCCTGAAATTTGGAATTGAGAATTTGATACATTTGGTTTTACCAGCATTTAGCAATAAATTATTAACTGTGAACCAATTCAAGGTTAAAGACAATACTCTATTAACACCATCAAAATCTTCTTTTTGTCTTTAAATTTTGAAGACTAGTGAAGTGTTATCAGCAAACAACACTATGTCAGTCAATTTCTCCACCATGAAAGGCAGATCGTTAATATATACCAGGAATAAGAAAGGGCCTAATATGGAACCTTGTGGAACGCCAATTTTAACTCCCGATCCATCAGATTTAACGCGATTGACTTCTGCCTGTTGAATTCTATTAATAATAATAATAATAATAATAAATCTTTATTGCAGACCTTAAGTCCATATTACAATAAGTATTACAATACATTACATCATTAAATTAGCATTACATTAATGGACTACCTTATATTAATTATTGTTCACTCTATCAGCACGTCACAGGCGAATCAGCTATATCCATGTATTTCCTGTACATGTTTGTATAGTAAAACCTGGAATATAGTATAATATATTGCTTAGGTATGATCTTACTAGATCCAATGCTTTATTTCTAACTCCGTAATGATATAATTTCATTAGTAGCGTATCATGATCAACACAATCAAATGCCTTCGTCAGATGGCAAAAAAAACCGATAGCATCCTGTGCGACTTTCCATGCAGAATAAATATGAGATATAAGGGTAACCTGCATCCGTAGTCGATTTACCCCTAGTGAAACCGTATTGTTTGGCGTGGAGTTGTTTTGTACGGTTGAAGTGTGAGAGCATTTGATTGAGTATAATCTTTTCAAAAATATTACTTAGTACTGGAAGAATAGATATTGGTCTAAAATTTGAAGGGTCACCCGAGTTGAACAGAGGTATCAGTTTACTGTGTTTCATGAGGTCTGGGAAAGCTCCATCGTCAACAAATTTATTAAATATATTATTTAGGTGTGGGGCTATAACTAGTATTATTGAACCAATGGCTTTAACTGATATACCCCACACGTCTTCAGTGTTTTTTAAGTTAAGCAATGTATACGTTTTGACAATATCCTGGGGATATACAGGCTGAAATTTGAAATCTACATTACTGATGCTAGTGCCGTTTTTTAACAAAGTCTGCTTCGTATGGAGATGGATTTAGACGCTCTGTTGTGAGTAAGGGTACATTCGTGAAGAATGTTTCTTTAAGCTGAAATCATTGTCAATTGGTATAACTTTGCCAGTTTGACGGTTTGCCAAACCGTTTTCATTCTATTATTTGAATTTTGTATTTTTCTATTAATGTGTAAATTTTTTGCAGTTCTACAAACCAACTTGAAAGTTGTGGAATATTTTTTAACATAATCATGAAATTTTATATCAGAGTTATAGGTTTTTTGTTCTAGAGGTCAAACAAGATAGCTCTACTTTTGCGAATTCCAAATGTTGCCCAGTCCTTAAATTTAGATTTACCGTTGTGGGCACTGACTTTCTTTAATTTAAAACTGTATCGAATTCTGTTTGAATAATGTTGAAGAAGTCAGAATAGATTTTGTTAGGGTTCTGTTCATCAAAATCAGGTACTGGCAAATTTATATCTAAGTTTTTTTAATATAAGTCTGTAGTCTATGGGATGTAATAGGCCTATAAAATGATCGATCAGCCTTATTTTTACGAGCAATTGGGAATGAAACTGTTTGACCACTGTGATCGGAGGGTAAGCAGTTAATAACATTTTTACTTGTGAATGCACAGTCACAAAAAACGTTATCTAAGCAAGTTTGGCTGGTAAGTGTAATTCTAGTCAGCTCTAGAAATACATGACACAAATTAAATTATTGGAACAGAGTTATTAATCGTTGTTTCTTTGTTGTATCTACAAGCAAATCTACATTAAGATCGCCACAAATAATTATATTTTGTTCTGTTATTACAAATTAGGGCTTCCTCCATACTTTTCTCGAATATTTCAAAATTGCACATTACATTGTATCTTAATTCGGTTCTGTATTGCTGCCTGTTAATGTTAATTTTTAATTTGAATAAATATGCGTAAAAATTTAAAAATGCCCATAAATAAGTATTATTAACTGCTTGCTTATTTACGAATATATCTCTTTGGACCACTCAGACCTAATTTAATCGAATCTATTTAGTTATACTGAGCAGTATAACTATTTGTTTTTTTTTGTCTATTTCGTTATATCGTATAACTAATAGTATTACTAGGTGGCCGCCAACAGATGGGTATAGCTCGCCACCGAACGAGGTGAGTGGAGGAGAGTTGTCGCGGAGGGTCGTACAACACACGACAAGCCCTGGTTTGATGCCTAGCTGCAAAAAGGGCAAAACGGCACATTATACCGACCAGACCACATGCACTATCTGCAGCGTCACAATACGTGTGCCACGCGTGCGGCCCTGTCTGTTAGAGAGGTAAGTATTGTTAGAGAGAATAAAACTATAAACACTTGATTATATTTACGGAAACACTTTATTCGTTAGGTAGGAAAACAAAAGAAGAGCTCCGCTCAATCAACGAAAACAACCCGAAAACCCTGACAGTTCTCTGCGCTAGTGAGGGGGCGCGTGCGTCGATCGCATAGTGCTGTACCGCGCTCGTTTGGGATCGATTATCTTCTTATCAGTATATCGGACGCTGCTTGAATCATCTGTTACAGACGTTACTGGCCTTATGATGAGCTACGGTAGATCAGTAGCTGTATTCTATAACCTTATTATGTATAACTGATATCAATCGCAATACCCTTCAGTTTCAAAATCGAACAATACCATCGCAAGAAAAGACAGCTCATGTAAACTAATCGTGATCTGATTGGCCGATTTTTTCCTTTAGGACATCAGTAATATAAAAATAAATCATATGTAAATGGTTCATCCATATGGAAATGTTCGAGCAAAACATGCATTGGCGCTGTTACAGTAAAGGTCTATCTTTTTAGGGTTCCGTACCCGATGGTTGACATGTGTTGGGTGACATGTAAGGTTAAGTTGGAACTTCTCATAAATCGATGATTCTTCTTTTACAGAACGAAAATATACTGAAGTCAAAATGCACAACGACAATTGCTCTCTAAATATCGCCAAAAATGAGATAGATATACAAATGCATGCATGTAAAGAAAGGGCCGCTCAAGAACCTACAGAATCTGTTCCTGCTATTTACAAGAAAACTTTAGTAGCCATGCAGAATTCTGGAGTTGATTTAGTAAATGTGATTCCACCGTTTAAGTATCTTAAAAGCGATTTGTTCCGTATTCGTCGGATTCCTAGCTGAAGGACAGTTAAGCAGGCACTTATTAGATAATTACATAATTTCACACTTGACTGTACAATCTCAAAAAATAACTCATACAAATGATAAAAAGTTTAGGTATGTGAAACCTCCATTGTCAATTGTCATGGCACAGACTATATAGGGACAAATAATACTTTTTTGATTGTTGACGCATTTAAAATTATTATAATTCAGTGAGGTAAGGCTTATTCTTGATTGATTTATTATTTTGCGATAACTTTTTTGAAACTAACTATTACCTTTATTAGCTAATAAAGGTAATAGTGTCTGTGTCATGGCTATTGTTGTTTACATTGAAATAGTGTCATTGCAATTTCCTAGTGCTAAAAACAATAATAATTCATTTAAAGAAAATGGAACATCTTAATGATGAGGGTGACTTATATTTTATTAACAGTGAAAGGAAAGAAAACGGAATTATTCTACATTCTGGGTACAAATATCATTTACAAAAACGAAATGAAAATGGTTCTAGTAACTAGAGATGTTTTAATAGAGGTAAATGCTCAATTTCAATTACTTTGGTTCATAGCAATAAGCATAAAGGAGCCAAAACATATTTGTGCACCCAATTTTCTTGGATTGGAGGCTGATAAATGCTTAAGTATCATCAAAAAAGCTGTCGCCGAAGACATGGGACCTATTCAAGGTATATTCGAAAAAGTAGAGCAAGACTTCGTAGATTCAAATGGAGAGTCCTTTCTATCTCAGCTACCAAAGTGGAAAAGTAAAAAAAGTTGCTTATATGACATCAGAAACAGATCACTGAACGTCCAGGGATGCATCTTCAAGAACTTATGTTACTGTTCCAGAAACTTTATCAAAAGATTTTTTGATTTGTAATCATGGCATGGCGATCACGATAAAATCTTAATACATAGTCAGGTCATAAGTTCTGTCACATGTGCAATATGAAATAATTTGGACAAGTTTATTATTTATGTAAACATTTATATAGCAAAATGAACTTAATAAAACATAGATTCTTATGGCAATAAAGTTTATTCAAAATGACCCCCGCGATTTTGAATACAGGCCTTTATTCTGCGCGGCCAGTCGTCTATCGCAGCACGAAGGAGGTCCATGTCAATATCGGCGGCTGCCTTAATCAAGGATGCCTTGAGTGACTCCAAATCAGGATGAGGCTTTGAGCAGGCCTTTTCCTCCAAGTGTTGCCATATCTTGTAATCTAATGGACTCAAATCTGGACTGGAGGAGGGCCAGTCTTCGTGCCGGATGAAGTCGATTTCCCGCGCCGCCAGCCAGTCTTGTGTGCTTTTCGCTCTATGAGCTGGTGCAGAATCTTGTTGGAATACCCAGTGCCTGTTATTAAACATGGTATGAGAAACAGGTTCCACAAGGTTCTTGAGGACTGTATTTTGATACACAACTGCATTCGTTTTTACGCCTTTCTCACAAAAATGTACCTCAGTTAAGCCCCAATAAGAGTCTCCCAATCAAACCATGAGCGAGGATGGAAAATGACCTCGTTGGACACGCGGAATACGGTTGCTCGCTTCTTCACTGCTGTGTGCGTACACCTTATCATTTTGTTTGTTGTAACTCTCTACCACGGTGAAAATTTTTTCATCCGAAAAAAGAATTTCCCGATGCTTTTTTCCCGCGTACCGCTTCAACAAAGCGCGGCATCTCTTCAGTCTCAGGTCCATTAAACGAGCGTCCAAACGATGTCCTGTTTTTCTTCGATATGCCCTAAGCCCTAAGTCTTCATTTAACACCCTTTTCACCGTGGTCCTGCTTAACCCCACCTGAAGGGCCAACAGTTTCTGCTTACGTATGGGATTTCTTTGAATTCGCGCCTTCACAGCTTTTATCACTGCTGGAGTCCTAACAGAGCGAGGGCGACCACTTCTTGACCTGTCATCTACACTAGAGTCTTCATTGTATCGTTTTATGGTACGATAAACGAATCTTTTGGTTATATTCAAATTTTTCAGTAAGTCGAAAATCTGAATTGGCGTGTAACCGCAACGATGCAACGCAATAACTGCGACACGGTCTTCTTTAAATGTCCACTCCATATTTAAAAATGAGGAAAATTCTAAAAAGTACACATTTTTATTTTCATGAAAAATTCGAAATTCGAATTCAATAAACTTTTTTGTGGCCAGCGTTCTAAATTCAAAAGTTTTTATTGTGTGACAGAACTTATGACTTGACTGTGTATTTTCATCACCATTGCTCTGGATTTTTTATCAAAAGGTGATGAATACTTTGTAGATGGAAATTTTAAAGTTTCGTCAATTATTCAGTCTCCATGCAAATCTGGAAACAAGAAGTGAATATTCCTATTTTGTTCCACTAATATATGCAATTTTACCAGACAAAAGTGAAAACACGTACCACCGTTTATTTTCTATTTTGAAAGACAGATTCGGCCTCAAAGTGTCAAAGATAAAATGTGACTTTGAATTAACATAACTCATAGGCTTTATGGCAATGTCAACTTTTTTTCTCGTAAATAAGTTTTTAAATCGCACATCAAAAATACAGGTTTACGTAGCAAAAAAGGATCAGCAAAAAAACTTTTTATCTTTTAATTATTTAATGAGTACTTAAGTTTATGTTTTAATATTTTTTTTTTGTTCTTACATGTTGACCTAACATGAAGGATAAAGGATAAATTCACCTAAGCTATCGCAGCAAATATAAGGTATATTTGATGTGCAAATCAGTATTTTGTATGTGCAATTTAATATTTCTTCGCTCGCCTCGTCTTATGAACATCAATAGCTTTTTCGGGGTAATTTGTTGTCGGGGATTTCATTTTTTTGCTTAGATTTTTGAAAAAACGTGGGGGAAATTGTATTATGGTGGTAAATACTATACCATTATCTGTTAAAAAAATAACAGTCGTAAAAATATATTATTGTCCGTTACAGATTTATTTAAAATTTTGTGTAATTTCTATACTTGTGTTTTTCCATGGTTCACCTGTTTATTTTTGTCACAAAATGTGATACTTTTTGGCACAAATTTAAGTACTGATTTTTAGCATAGACATGCCAATTTCATCTAAGTCGTCTCAGAAAACATAATCCCTAATAAAACATAATTTAATATTATTCTTAATCTATAACTAGCTTTTGCCCGCGGCTCCACCCGCGTGGTGTTCGGTTTTACGTCATGATTTGGAATGTGCCAGAAGCGAGAGTTCACACAGCGGTACTACCTAGTAACGGCCGCCGGATCAGCCACCCGATGGGTCTTTACACTACTCTTGCCATCGCAGCGGCGACCGATTCGACGTCGCATCGGCCGCCGTTGCGTTCTGCGGCAACAGCTCGGGCGACCGTTGTTTTCTGCGGCGGCTGATCCGGCGGCCGATGCGTTGGCTGTGGCTTACAGGGTCCTAGTCCTTCTACTGTACGAAAATCCTTCTGCTCGGTGCCCGGTTGCATATGGCTCATTCTCATTCATAAGTTTTGATAACTTTAGAAGTTATGATCAAAAAAGTACCAAAAATGACCTTTCCTCTCCCCCCCCCCCCTAACTTAAGTCAAATATTACAGAAAAACTTACCCGGAATTGCCAAGGTTTTTTTTATCTGTTCTGTTGTGCACATTGTGTCATGGCTTATCCTATCAAGTGGATTAGGTATAATAATAATAATAATAATAATAAACGATATTGAAAACTAATTGAAAAAAGTACCTATGCAATTTCTGCCTAAAATAAAATAGCGGTCACGTACACGTATATCATAAAAACCAAGGTAATCATTATACCTTTCGATAAATTTAACTCCACCGTACTCATAAAAATAAAGTCTAATATCGAAATCATAGAAGAAATTGAAAAACTTTTTCGGGGAATCCACAAAAACCACCAAGTTAGTTATGTTGTGTTGCCAACATAACAAAAAAATTATGCACTTTTTTATAAGTGCGATCTTTCATATCTAGCATAATTATGAAAATTGCATATTTTCAACCCTTGCCAAGGCCTTGGTATTAGAGTCCAAAACCAGTGAAATTCCTACAAGCCTATGATAGCCAAGGGGTTGCGACGCCGCAGTAGGTCAAAACAGCCTTTTGTAAATCTCTGGTTACGCAAAAGAAGTATTAAATCAGTTGTTTTTATAAATGTACTACAAAGATTGTGATCATGAGTGTCACATTTTTTTTTACAATTCTGCACCAGATTTGAATGTATGTACTTGTTATTTAATTAATCGTTATAAAATATTATATTATGTTGCTCTGTTAGTTCCCTTTAGATCGGTCAGAGATTTTTTAACATTTGAACTCCTATACCCCTAAAATTAAGCTGAAGGAGCATTCCCAAGTTCCCGGTGGTGCCCAGCTTAAACATGTTCTTTGCCCGTAAAAAGCTAAAATATGCCCCAAACACACCCGAGCATACTTATTTACTAGTCACACACACATACACATACAAACACTGCCCCAAATGGCATATCGCATCATTAAAACGGCATTGCTCGCACTGTTTCAATTTCCCGCGCAAACTATGTTCAGGGTGGAGGTGAAAATTAATTAAACGGTTTTGCGGTTATACGTTGTATATTGGAGCAGATGTTATTCGATATTGGATGTTATTCGCACCGCGCCCCGCTGTGTTTGCGTTCATTTGCTGCGGGTTAATATTGTTGAGGGGAAAATTGCATTAGTATTAGCAGCTTTATTCAGAGAATACAAGTTCGCCTTCGTTGTGGTGGGCCTAAAAGAGAGACAGAGAGACAAACTAGTATGTAAATATGCATAATATAGGAACATCGTCCCGCATTTCCCTATACGAAGTGCGTGGCGCATATACATTTACATGTACGTTTTGACGTGACGTTAATGAGGAGTGTTCTGACAGCTGATTAAAATACTTGTATGCAGGATGGCCATTTGAAAGGGTCAGTATGGTGAAATTGGAAACTATAATAGGGAATCATGACATCGATTTTGATGAACCAAAACACTGCGTCAATCGATTTAAAAAAAAACGTTGTTTTTTTTAATCGAAAACTCAGATTTTGAAAAATAAATGTCACCGTATTATTGCACGATCCGATAGTGTTAAGGGATGAAATTATGGGAAGTAATGTCATAAGGCAAAAGAGTGGAAAATTTTCATCGTGCAGACCGCACACGTAAGGGTTCGTAAAAAGTAAAGGTTAGGTTAGTTGTAAGGGTATGGCCTGAAAATCTTTTGGACCTGGACAGTAATCTGGAACATGCAGATCACCGTCCAGATCCAAAAGGTTCTGTTCGTGTTGTTATATGAACTTTGTTTCCCTTTCTACAAGGGTCCGAACAAATAGCACAAGCATTTAATGAAAATGTTATTGACCAGGTACTACTAAAACCTAACACCACAAAACAAAATGATCTGAGATATCATTGCTAAATGATTCTATATTCCTGATTCTCACAACTACCTTAGACATTCAGAAATATATAAAATGACTCAATAACACTAACAGCAAGGGTAATTATGGTATTGTTACGAGCGTGGGGTTCGTATTTGATAGAAAAACACGAATTAATCCACTAAATAAAACACTCACTTTATTTCACTAGTTATAAAACACTCACTTCCACGAACTGTACTTAAAATCCACTAATTAAAACACACTCACAATTCACACGAAGAGTCTTTCTCTCCGATTATCCTTGTAATAGCACTCGATCGCAGTTAAAATGTAACTAACTCGCGCCGGCCGTCGACGCCTTTTATATCCCGCGGAGCCGCTCTGGACACATTGTCCACACATATCGCGAATATTCTAGTAAGGACCAGCGTGCGGGCCGAGAACATTCGAGACCATATATGTCTCTCTCTAATGGTGCACTCTCTCTGTCACTCCCTTCTCGAATGTTCCGAGTATAGCTATCTCTTTCTAGTAGTGCTATCTCTGTCACACACTTCTCGAATGTTCCGAGTATAGCTATCTCTTTCTAGTAGTGCTATCTCTGTCACTCCTACCGGATATTTCGCCATATAACGATTTGTGCTTCAGAGGCCCATAAGGGGTCCTGAAAACGCCTGAAAACGGGTTTTCAGGTTATGGCGTCATCTGATAGAGGTTGCCCTGAAACGGACTGAAAACATGTTTCAGGCGCCTGAAAACGACGGCAACTTGGGTGAAATTTCGATCTTTAGATATGTGATAGAGCAACTTCTGAAACGGCCTGAAATGACTTTTCAGCCTGCTGAAAACGCCTCTACAGCACTGAAATTGACGTTCAAAGTTTTTTTGACCTAACCTACCGGCGTAACACTACCCCTTCCTAAGACATGCTCGTCCCGAGCATCATTATTTCCGTGGTATCTGGCCAGCCGGTCAACATGAACAATCTTGCTCGGACTACGAGGATTCCGCTGGATTCGATACGTGACGTCGTTTATTTTGGTGACTACCTTGTAAGGCCCTTCTCAATTCGGAGATAGTTTCGGGGACTTCCCTACTCGTCGCATAGGGTTATGTAGCCACACCAACGAACCTTCCTCAAAACCCACTTGATAAGACTTCCGGTCATATCGGGTTTTCATCTTTATGCTAGCGTGGAGCCCGTGTTCACGTACCAGGCTGTGAACATCATCAATCCGATCCCGCAAATCACTTGCATATTCCGTAATGGTCCTTGGTGTATCGGGCGGACATCCAGTCAGGAGATCTGCAGGCAGACGGAGTTCTCTTCCAAAATTCGCATACGATGGAGTAACCGCCGTACTTTCGTGAGTTGCCGACCTATAAGACAACAGGAAGAGGGGGATATGCTGATCCCAATCTTTTTGATGGCTCTCAACGACCTTGGCTAGATGTGTCTCCAGTGTCTGGTTAAATCTCTCAACCATTCCATCTGACTGTGGATGATACGCCGTAGTCCTCGTCTTATGAATTCCCATTATGCGACAAGTCTCCTGAAAGACCGCAGACTCGGTTTCTTCCTTGACCACTGTGGATTTCGAGTGGTACCTCAAACCAGCAGAATACTTCGTTCACTAACTTTTCAGCTATGGTTACCGCTTCTTGATTAGGAATGGCAAATTCTTCAGGCCAATTCGTGAAGTAATCCTTCACGACAAGAATGTACTTGTTTCCGGAGTCCGATGCTGGGAATGGTCCTGCGACATCTAATGCAACCTTTTCCCAAGGGGCTCCCACGTTGTACAACTTGAGTGTTCCTCGGCTACGGGTATGCGGTCCCTTGACTGATGCACAGTTAGTGCATCGTTTACACCGATTTTCAACATCTTCTCGGCAGTGAATCCAATAAAAGCATTGCCGGATTTTCATTAAGGTCCTTTTTACTCCAAGGTGTCAAAACAAGCTTTTCAAAACAGCTTTTCAAAACATCTTTCACCCTTTTCTTTGGGACAACGAGTTGCAGGTGAGAATCCTTCCCATTTGTTGATTCCCATTTTCTACATAGAACGCCATTATGCATAACCAAGCTATCCCATAATGCCCAGTAGCTTTTTGTTACCGCACTCATAGGAGCTACATCACACCATCTTGGTTTAGGTGCGCCAGCATTAATCCAATCAAAAATGGGTCTCACGTCAGGGTCCTCTTGTTGCGCTTGCTGCATGATTTCATCACTCCACTCGTCGCTAACCGTATCAGTTCTCATCATTGTCCTTGTCGCCGCGGTCCCCCCTGTCCCTGCGGTCCCGCTCGCCGCGCTCCCGCTCGCGCCGGTCCGAGCCGAGCCCCCCGCCGCCGCAGCTGTGGGAGCTCCTCTCGTGCCTTTACGTCTGCCAACGGCTGGAGGTTGTCGTGTGTGTTCGAACCTAACAGAACCTAACAAAAAACAACCAGAATAAAATTTTAGAGGGACAGTTTATTGGTTATTTACAATGAATTAATTTAAAAAAATGAAAAGAAGATGAAGATGAATGAGGTGAAACAGGTTTTATAAAATACAGATGTCTGGATAGAAAAAAGGAAGCGGAGAACACGAAGAGAAGTAGACCAGTAGGGTGATGACCAGGTTGCGGCGTATTTGTAGTTGTATATGTTGTTGAAATCGTCGTTGTAGGAACGATAGCGGCGTACTTGTAGCTACGGCTCGCTGGATCCCGTTGTAGAAATCGTCGTTGGAGGAACGGTAGCGGCGTACTTGTAGCTACGGCTCGCTGGATCCCGTTGTAGAAATCGTCGTTGTAGGAACGGTAGCGGCGTAGGCACGGCTCGCAGAATCCCGTTGTAGAAATCTTCGTTGTAGGAACGGTAGCGGCGTAGGCACGGCTCGCAGAATCCCGTTGTTTGAAGATTGATTTGAAGGTTTTGAGGGAGTTTTAAGGCTCGCAGGATCCCGGGGTTGAGCGACCCCGGGATAAGGCCTTTAAGTGGTACTTCTTGTTCAGAAGCTGACGTGAGACTCCAGAATTTCAGAAATGTTCCGCTTTTATACCCTTTTTGGAGAGTTCTAAACATTATTTAAATTAAACGTAATTTTTGTGGGTGGCCAAGAGAGAAAGAGTATTTTTGTAAAAGTATTGACGCAAACATATTAGACCGCTAACTATTTTGAATGGACATTGCCATGACAACCAGATAAACAATCAACAAATCAAATGTCAATTGTTGGTTTCAGGCTCGTAATATAAAATTTAACCAGTTCACATAGCCAAAATTACATAACAACGAAAGGAAAAATAGTAGCGCACCAGCGCGCACGAAGCCCGAGATTGTAGAGTTTCAGAGAAAGCCAAAAACAAGGTCACCAAAGGTAAACCCCATCGCCATCGATTTAAAAGTGCTGATAGCATGAAAATGCAGAGCGAAAACGATTTGTTAATGTATTCTTATGGTTTAAAACATTACAGGGTCCTATGGAAATAAAAGTGATGACCAATAATAAGCCGCACAGCTCACCAAGTATCCAGCGTAATAGAGCAAGGTACCCTGAATGACAAACAAAAAGGACTGATTGTGGAGCTGGAGCTAAGGGAAAGGAAGCAAGAATAGCATGTAAGTATGAAAGCATGAAAAGCAAGAATAGCATGTAAGTAGCATAACACTACATTTTCCCCCGACCCTGGAAAATTTTTTGACTCAGCAAAAATTTTGATATGTACAAAATAAACCAGAAAAACACAGCTTTGCAGAAACAGACATCACCAGGCAAAATCAGATATACCATCTCTTACATTCATCATCTTCATTCAGGTAAGGGTGGAGTTCACATTCAATGACTACCACTCTAAAAGTGTGTTTTCGTAAGGACATTCAGGCTTACTTAAGGAGTTGTCATCCGCTCCTGCGTGGAAAAAAAAATAAGTAGAGGTAAAGAGAAACAAATTAATCCTAAGGTAGCTTTAGTCGCTTTGCTTTAAGATTAAAACGGCCAGAGCGGTAGAGCTCGAAGCCAGAGATCAGCCACATCGCCAACGAGATGTGTCTGAAATAAAGATTAAAAAAAAATAGGTGAAGACTAACCAACGAAAATTCGAGGTCTTAAAGTAAAATGTGTTGAAGAACACTGGATTAAAGGAAGAAATAAAATAATAAGGTGAAAATGATGGTGATATTTATACATATATACAAAGTAACAGTTAATAGAAGTTAAGAAAATTTAGGATTTAATGTCTTTAATGTGCCACTTGCCTCTAACTCCGTTAGGGTCTTCTAGAACGTATACCAATGGCGAAAGTTTGGTTATTATTTTACACTTAACGAATTTAGGGGCAAGTTTAGCATTAAAGTATGCGCCAGCATTGCTTAAAACATGGTTTTTACGCCAAACAGTATCTCCCACATTAAATTCTTTAAAAGTACGGTGAAGATCATAGCGAGCGCTATTTTTAGCGTGAGCTATGTGAAGTTTAGTTTGAACTCTGTGAAAGATAGATGAGAGGAGACCAGTATTAGACGCGTAAATATCACGAGGCATAAATATCAATTCCTCGAGATTCTGAGTTGGAGTATAGAAGGAACCACAAGGTATTGTTTCCCTACCAAAGACTAAAAAGTTTGGAGTAAAGCCAGTAGCAACGTTTGTAGCGCTGTTCATTGCGAACTGAATCTTAGTAAGATGGTTGTCCCAAGATCTATGATCGTCTCCTACTAGGGATGCTAGAGCTGTAATAAACGTACTATTAAATTTCTCTGTAGGATTAACCTGAGGAAAATATAAAGCTGTGTGAAAAATACAAGGAACGTTATAAGAATTTAAGAATGAATGGAATTCTCGCGACTGAAATTGAACAGCGTTGTCCATTATTATAGTTTGGGGAATGCCATGAGCTAGAAACACTGAATTTTCTAAAACATTAATGATATTAGCTGAAGTAGCCCGTTTAAGGGGAAAAATCATAGTATATTTAGTAAAATTGCAGTTAATTACCAGAATATACTGATTTCTTCTCCGGGTCATAGGCAATGGACCCATAAGATCCAAGGATATAGTTTGAAAAGGTCTGGAGCAAAGTTTAGGTTTACCCATAAGACCATAGGGAGAATGATTAGGGTGTTTGTAGGTTAAGCAGGTTTCACATGTCGAGATTAAATTGGCAATGTCCTTAAACATACCCGGCCAATAGTATTTTAAAGATATTTTCTTGAATGTTTTGAAAATACCAAGGTGGAGTTCTGAAGGGGAACCATGGCTAACTTCAATAAGTGCATGTTTATCTTGTGGCAGTGGAACTTCTTTCCAAATAAAGTCGTCGTTTAGACAATCGGAAGAATGGATGCAGCGGTAAAGTTTGTTATCCCTGATAGTGTAGTTGGGATATGCGTCTGGGTTGTTGGAGCATCCCAGAAAAATCTTGTTGTAGTGTTCAAGTTCACGATCACGTGGTTCTTCAATCGTAATAGGATGTACACCTTGAGGTGGAGTTTCTTGTGAATCAGGACGTTCTTTATGCTTATGCCTTGATAAAAGGTCAGGAACAACGTTATCCTTTCCTTTTTTATGTTTCAGGACAAAATTAAAACATGATAAGCGTAGAGTCCAGCGAGCAAGTCTTCCAGATGGATTCGATAAGTTCTGAAACCATTTAAGTGCAGCGTGGTCAGTATATATTGTAAATTCCTTACCATTGTCTAGGTAACATCTCCAATGTTCTAGCGCAGTTATTACAGCTAATGTTTCTCTTTCAGTAGTTGAGTAGTTTTGTTGATTTTTGTTAAGTGCTTTACTCATGTAAGCAATCACGACTTCTTTGTCATCTTGATGTTGAGTAAGCATTGCTCCTATGCCATAATTTGATGCATCACAATGTACAGAGAAGGGTAGTTCGAAGTTAGGGCAAGCAAGGACAGGAGCAGTTACCAAAGCTTCTTTAAGTTTCTGGAAAGCAGCTGCAGCCCTGGAATTCCATAAAAATTTAGGAGCGTTCTTTCCAGAACAAGTTAGTTGGTTGAGTGGGGAGGCAATAGTGCTGAAGTTTGGAATGAATCTTCTAAACCAGCTGCAAGTGCCTATGAATCTTCGAACTTCTTTTCTGCAAGTAGGTACAGGATATTCTAGAATAGCCTTTATTTTATCTGGATCAGCACGTAGACCATACTCGTCCACTAGAAAACCAAGGTATTTCAGTTCTTTCCTGAAGAATTGACTCTTTTCAAAGTTAATAGTCAGATTAGCATTTGAAAGTTTTTCCAGAACTTTCATGAGAAGCGATATGTGCTCCTCAAAAGTCTCGCTAATAATAATGATGTCATCCAGATAGCAAAATACCTTGCTCTCAAATTCAGGACTAAATAGCGTATCCATTAATCTTTGTTGAGTTGCAGGTGAGTTAGTGAGACCAAAAGGCATTACTTTGAATCTGAACATACCTCTTCCAGGAACATAAAATGCTGTCTTATCTCTATCAGCAGTATTCAAGGGAATTTCCCAAAATGCTTTCGCAATGTCGATGCTTGATAAGTGTTTGGCATTTCTCAGGTTGTCCAAAATTTCGCTTATTAGAGGCAGACTATAAGCATCACGACGTGTAACTGAGTTAAGCTTCCTGCTATCTACGCAGAAACGCCATTCCCCATTCTTCTTTGGAGTGATGAGGACTGGAGATAACCATGGACTTTCGCATTGTTCAATGACGTTCCATCCCAACATCTTGTCAACTTCATTAATTAAAGCCTTTTGTTTTTCAGGAGACAGTCTGTAACTTCTTTGTTTGATCGGAAGAGAATCACCAGTGTCAATCTTGTGGGTGATTAAGTGTGTGTTTCCCAGAACACCTTTTTCTTCAAAAGAGATTGTCTTGAAGCGTTGGATGATGTCATTAGCAATGTTCTTTTGATTAGGAGTTAAATGCTCATAAGGTAAAACTTTAATATCTTTAGTGTCGATAGCCAAGCATTTAGGATCTGTAAAGTTAAGAGAAGTTAAAACACTAGGTAGAAGATTAAATTTTCTCCAAAAGTCGATACCTAGTATTAGAGAAGGGAATATTTCAGGGAAAACATAATCTTTAATCAAGTGAGTTTCGTTATTGAAATGAACAGGTAAGTCAAAATAACCCAAGGAATTAATTTTTTGATTATTAGCAGTAGAGACAGTAATAATATCTGACTTGAAAAGTTTGCAGCCCAGTTTAAGAATTTCCAAATGAGAATTATAACCCAGAATAGTTACTGAGCTGCCAGAATCTAGTAAACCAGATAAAGTTAAGTCATAAATTTTGACATTAACGAATGGACGATTAAGATCTTGTTCTTTGGAGTAGAGTGTAGAAGAGATTTTGTAGCAAGCAAAGAAGTTTTGAATTGTTTTGAGCCAATTAGTCCACTCGTCCTTATCAAAATTTGAGTTACTCTTCAAGTCAGCAGTTAGTTTTTTGTACTAGTATTAGGTTTGGGAGAACAAGTAGGGCACTCTGCAGTTTTAACACCCTTAAGACCACATCTGAAACAAATCACGAATCGTGGTTGAGTGCAACTGTTCAAAGTATGACCCAGTTTACGACAGCGAACGCAAAAAGAACTTTCTTGGGGAGCTGCAGTTTGAGAGAGACTATTAACTTGTCTAGAAGGGTATTTGTAGGTTGGGGTGAATTTATTCATGAAGGGAGGAGAAGGTCGTGAGTTATTAGAAGAGTTTGGAGAGTCAACTGAACTTGAAGTGGAATGCTTGTAGTTGAATTCCGAAACATGAGGACTTTGTTGCAAATTTGGTTCTTTAAATTGTTTGTCTCTGTCTAGGAACTTTTCATAGTTTTGGCAAGTGGCCAAAAGAGAATCGATAGAGTCAATGTCCTTTAGAACTACGAAGACTGAATAAAATGGGCGAATATTTCTCAAAATAATCTCCAATTGTTCTGTTTCAGAAAGTCTTTTTGAAAGGCGAGCGAACATTCCAGACATGATGGAAATATAGATGACGATAGGTTCATCACGACCTTGAGTACGATTCCTAATCGCTTCTAGAAGTTTATGATCATAATCAAAACCACCAAAGTCTTTGATTAGTAAAGAAGAAAGTTCGTTCCAAGTTAAGTTTGGATTCTGATTATATTTAAATCTGAACCAATGAAGGGCATTGTCGGTGAAGATTTCGAACGCCTGAGAAATCAATAAGTCCCTGGACAAGCCACGAGCTAAGCTATATTCTTCAAGTTTTGAAGGAAGGATCTTGGACAGCTTTTACCATTGAAGGTGTGTCTTTTCAAATCCGTGAAGACGTTAGTTGGAGGGAAAGATTGAGGTGGTGGAGGAGGATACGGGGTATGGGTCTGGACAGAAGTTTGAGAAACAAGAGGAGTTTCCATGACAGTCGGTTCAGCAGGAAGGTCCAGTGATGGAGAGTGATTTGCAGTTGAAGGTGGAGCCAAGGATCCGAACTGTTTAGAAATATCGTCAAATTTCAACTTCAAAGTATCGTAACTAGCTTTAGAGTCTGGATATAAGTCCGTATCTATTCGCTCCAATCTGTTAAAAACATGATTAATATAAGTTTCTATTAATCGTAAGTATTTGGTTTCCCCTTGTACCAATTTTTCTATTTTACAATCCAGGTAAGTTAGAGTAGAACCAATTTGAGATAAGTCCTCCTCAATCGGAACTGGAGAAGTCAGAATATCTTCGGGGTGAGAATTCGCAACTAAACCCAAAACCTGTTTTTTAAGAAGCAAAAGAGTATTAGCTGGTTCCTCACATCTAATCTTTACTTCGTATTCGAGCTCGGCCTTGTTAAGGAATTCGTACTTAATAACCCTTTCCATTGTTATAGTTAAGTGTATAGTTAAGTGTTGTAGAAGTGAAGTGAAGTGAAGTAATGTAAGTTAAATGTAGGCCTAAATATAATCCAGATAAGTTGAAAAACTAGATGAAGTTTTGTTTTAGAATTTGGAAAATATGAAAAGGATGAATAGATAAAGATTTAAGAGTGAAAGAGAAAGCAAATCAAAGAGAAAGAGACAAGGCGCAGAAAAGGTGAAGAGTGGAGAAGAACTTTTACGTTGGGCGCCAAAATGTCGTATGACGACAAGAACCTAACAGAACCTAACAGAAAACAACCAGAATAAAATTTTAGAGGGACAGTTTATTGGTTATTTACAATGAATTAATTTAAAAAAATGAAAAGAAGATGAAGATGAATGAGGTGAAACAGGTTTTATAAAATACAGATGTCTGGATAGAAAAAAGGAAGCGGAGAACACGAAGAGAAGTGGACCAGTAGGGTGATGACCAGGTTGCGGCGTATTTGTAGTTGTAGATGTTGTTGAAATCGTCGTTGTAGGAACGATAGCAGCGTACTTGTAGCTACGGCTCGCTGGATCCCGTTGTAGAAATCGTCGTTGTAGGAACGGTAGCGGCGTACTTGTAGCTACGGCTCGCTGGATCCCGTTGTAGAAATCGTCGTTGTAGGAACGGTAGCGGCGTAGGCACGGCTCGCAGAATCCCGTTGTAGAAATCTTCGTTGTAGGAACGGTAGCGGCGTAGGCACGGCTCGCAGAATCCCGTTGTTTGAAGATTGATTTGAAGGTTTTGAGGGAGTTTTAAGGCTCGCAGGATCCCGGGGTTGAGCGACCCCGGGATAAGGCCTTTAAGTGGTACTTCTTGTTCAGAAGCTGACGTGAGACTCCAGAATTTCAGAAATGTTCCGCTTTTATACCCTTTTTGGAGAGTTCTAAACATTATTTAAATTAAACGTAATTTTTGTGGGTGGCCAAGAGAGAAAGAGTATTTTTGTAAAAGTATTGACGCAAACATATTAGACCGCTAACTATTTTGAATGGACATTGCCATGACAACCAGATAAACAATCAACAAATCAAATGTCAATGGTTGGTTTCAGGCTCGTAATATAAAATTTAACCAGTTCACATAGCCAAAATTACATAACAACGAAAGGAAAAATAGTAGCGCACCAGCGCGCACGAAGCCCGAGATTGTAGAGTTTCGGAGAAAGCCAAAAACAAGGTCACCAAAGGTAAACCCCATCGCCATCGATTTAAAAGTGCTGATAGCATGAAAATGCAGAGCGAAAACGATTTGTTAATGTATTCTTATGGTTTAAAACATTACAGGGTCCTATGGAAATAAAAGTGATGACCAATAATAAGCCGCACAGCTCACCAAGTATCCAGCGTAATAGAGCAAGGTACCCTGAAGGACAAACAAAAAGGACTGATTGTGGAGCTGGAGCTAAGGGAAAGGAAGCAAGAATAGCATGTAAGTATGAAAGCATGAAAAGCAAGAATAGCATGTAAGTAGCATAACACTACAAGGTGCTATGTGATACCTCAGTGAATCTCTAGTGGCGGTCGCGCGAGCGACTTCGCGAGCCGCGCTCGTGCGGTGACCGGTCACGCCTGTCCTTGCGATGCTTGCGGTCACGGTCGCGGTCTCGGTCCCGCTGGCTTCGATCCCCTCTCTCGCTCCGCTCGCTGCGATCTTCGCGCGAAGGCCTGGCCCGCTCCTTGTCCTTGTCCTTGGAGCGGGGTCTCTGTCCCTCCTAGTCCTTTTCGGACAGCCTGACTGCAGGTGACCACGTTCTCCACAATGGTAACAACGTGGCCCCAATTCGCGGCGGGAATCTACTGGCTTCGTAGTCGACACTTCTCACACCCTGAAAGGCCTGGATGAATCCTGTCGTACAGTTTCCACCTCGAGAGCGTGGGCTACTGCATCCTTTAGGCTGCCATGATGTCCCAATCGCACGGCTGCCCTCACTTCCAGATCCCGGATCCCATCGATGAAGGCCTGCACCAGCATACTGTCCACAAAGGATGCTGACGTACGTTGATAGGCCTTCCTAACCAACTTCTCGATTTCCAGGGCCCACTGTTGTAAGGACTCGTTACGTCCTTGTGTCCTGTCCTTTAACTGAGCTCGGTACACGTGCTCCAGGTGACTGTCACCGTATCGTGCCTCCAAGGCTTCTAGAAGGCGGTCGTACGTCCGGTCATTTCCCAGAGCCTCTAGTATGGTAAGAGCCTCGTCGCGCCGCGCCAACGTCAGTGCTGTCCTGGCTTGCTCCTTACTCCAACCATTAGCCTGGGAAACAGACTCGAACTGCAGCTTATAGGCAGTCCACGATGAGCTACCGTCAAAGAGGGGCACTTTGAACCTGCCGCCTCCGAATACCGAAGCGTCGGGTACATAGGTACTTGGAGCATTAGCCACTTTGATCTCAAGTTTTTGGAGACGGCTCTCATAGGTCTCAATTTTTTTATCGACATCATGGACTCGACTCTCCAGTTTTTCATCCATATCGGCCAGTTTTTCCTGGACCTCGAACAACTCTCTCTTCCATTCGGTCGTGGACTCATGTACCTCACGAAGCATTCGTGCCTGTACCTCATGGTGATCCTTTTGTTCCCTAAGCTCATTCTGGAGGATTAGAGTCTGTTCCTCCTGTTTCCTGGCCCGTTCCTCCTGTTTTCGCGACTGTTCCTTTTGCTCTCTCGCTTGTTCCTTTAGGAGGACGAAGATAACGTTGAGGTCTACTCCTTGTGCAGCTGGAGCAGGTGATTCCTACGTACCAGGCGTCGAGTCTCCAGATCCAGACGTTTGGCTTTGCGTCGTCACTCCTTTTGGCTCGGTTTCTCGTGGCATTAACGGCATTTTCTATCCCACTTCTGACACCAAATGTTAGGAGCGTGGGGTTCGTATTTGATAGAAAAACGCGAATTAATCCACTAAATAAAACACTCACTTTAGTTCACTAATTATGCACTCACTTCCACGAACTGTACTTAAAATCCACTAATTAAAACACACTCACTATTCACACGAAGAGTCTTTCTCTCCGATTATCCTTGTACTAGCACTCGATCGCAGTTAAAATGTAACTAACTCGCGCCGGCCGTCGACGCCTTTTATATCCCGCGGAGCCGCTCTGGACACATTGTCCACACATATCGCGAATATTCTAGTAAGGACCAGCGTGCGGGCCGAGAACATTCGAGACCATATATGTCTCTCTCTAATGGTGCACTCTCTCTGTCACCCCCTTCTCGAATGTTCCGAGTATAGCTATCTCTTTCTAGTAGTGCTATCTCTGTCACACACTTCTCGAATGATCCGAGTAAACATATCTCTTTCTAGTAGTGCTGTCTCTGTCACTCCTACCGGATATTTCGCCATATAACGATTTGTGCTTCAGAGGCCCATAAGGGGTCCTGAAAACGCCTGAAAACGGGTTTTCAGGTTATGGCGTCATCTGATAGAGGTTGCCCTGAAACGGACTGAAAACATGTTTCAGGCGCCTGAAAACGACGGCAACTTGGGTGAAATTTCGATCTTTAGATATGTGATAGAGTAACTTCTGAAACGGCCTGAAATGACTTTTCAGCCTGCTGAAAACGCCTCTACAGCACTGAAATTGACGTTCAAAGTTTTTTTGACCTAACCTACCGGCGTAACAGTATTATCAAAAAAATAATCAAAACTGTTAGTAATAAAATCGCACCAATTCTCCGATTCTAAGCCACTTATCAGTTCCACCAATTCTCAGCCACTTGACTGAAAACTCAAAATTCTGGTTGAAGAGCAAAAAAACAGAAAAAAACTAATAATATTAACATGGCAATTTATTCCTTCCTGAGTAAGATCATGCCTAAAATTGATAGTGGCGAACCAGTCACATCATTATTTATGGACCTAACCATGGCGTTTGACTATGATGACCACAAAATATTATGAGATAAACGATAAATATAAGATAAAGAACAGGTGTACGAAGTAACGCACATGACCTCATCAAATACTACTAAATCAAATTCATAGAAAAAAATAACCAAATTACTCAAAATCTGACTCTAGGGACATGACTTGTGGAGCACCCATGAAAGTGTTTTGGGCCCACTATTGTTCCTAGTATACATTAATGCCTTCCGATGGTTCTTTTGCGCTGATGACAGTGCCGTAACATTTATAAGACACAATCTAAATACATATGAATCTGACATTAATTATTCCTTTATCAATTTAATAGATTGGTTAAATAATAATAATCTTTTAATAAATATTAATAAAACGAAATTGATGAAATTTAGGAAAGGACATGCAAAACCATTGACATTAAACATTAACTATGAGTATAACACAAAAAGAAGACACAGAGACCACAAAATTCTTAGGACAGCACATTGATACACACAATGATGTCTTGAGTAATGAACTGAGTCAATTTTCATATGCTCTATAGATGCTATTTAAATAGGTAAATAAAGATGTTGTACTAATGGCATATCATGGCTACGTCGATTCATCATTACGTTATTTGTGGTAGTATGGAATAATGTTTCGAGGAACCGCCACAAAAACAGATGTAATATTTAAAGGTCAAAAAATTGTGGGCTTAAATTTATAATATGGACCGTCGCTTTGGGACTTCGTTATTTTTTCGTGGATATGTATCGATATAAGAAGTAATTGTGAAAAGTTTCTACTTGCGGAGATTCTTAAATTTTTAGAAATTAATAATTGAAAACCGCAAATTTAATGACTATTTTTGATTTTTTTTGCTGGCAATCAGAAGCTGAATTTTAGACTAACATGGTGGTGTAAAAACAGTATGTGGTCTAAAGTAACAGGTAAAACGCCTCCCACCATTTCGTAGATGTCAAATGTGTTAGTCGTCGTTTGTTGCTCTTATAGTCATGAAATGAAATGAATAAAAAAACAAAAAAAAAACGAAAGATTGCCTTTTTAATAAATGATAAATTGGTTGCTAAATTACTAAAGTAAGGCTGGTTAGGTTATCACATTTATAAATTGAATTGGTGTTAAAACTAGCGGAAGATGATGTTTTACAACTTTAAGACGCGGGAAATTTAGTACTTTCACAAAAGCGTTAGCAAAACTGAATCGGGATGCCCCACTCTCTAGGCAGTCCTTCCTAGGCAGTCTTGTGGCTAAACTCTGGAGTGTTTTTTATGAGCCGGAGGCACGTAGGGGCGAAGGCGAATACGTACTGTTGCACACCCAGCGAGATGGAGCGGCCGAGGCTGGTAGGCGGAACAATAACAAGCCGAGGCTGCGGAGACGAGCTAGGGTGTGCTGCAGTGCGGGGGAAACGCCGCAGCCCTGTAGTAGACGGAGCTGAAGCAATTTCAAAATAATAATGCGAATCTAGTATCAAACATAAATAAAGCGAAAAGTTGAAACAACTCAGAAATTTGTCAGTTGTAAGTTAGCTAAAAGCGTTGCTGTATGCTGATTACTAATACGTCAGTAATTTGTTTGTTTTGTTTAAAATTCTGTTGAGTTTCAGTAACTAATATATTTAGTTTCAGTTGTTAAAAGCTACAGTAGAGTTTCAGTTTACTGTTGCTGTCCATACGGCCATAATACTTTATTTTCCCTAAAATATAATTATAAATATTAAAGTAAAAAACTTAGCATTGGAGCGTTCCAAGCGTTTACTTGGGGAAAGTCGTTGACCTGTAGATAATATCCACATCATAAGAGTAACTCCTGGTTTTTTTAAATAGCCGTTTAGCTGAACACCGGATTGAACTCACTTAAACTTAACTGAGAAAGGTTGTCAAAATCAATTTTCAATTTATACGGTTACACCTCGCTATTTTAAGTTTGGTCTGAGCCACCAGTCTACCTATCGATAGACCAGCAGCAAACAAATAATATAACAGACGTATCATCTTTTTTCTCCAAAAAGGAAGGAAAAGACTCAACTCAACATTTCCATTTAGGTATAAAGGACAAGATTATCCATAGATACTGGAGTTACTAGATAGCTAATTTACCTATATCAGTATTTTCATTATTATTCATAATTTCTTCATTGCACACAATTAATATACACACAACATGACATATAAAATAGTGTACGAAGGCGAGCTTATCACTGATAAGAGAGCCCTTGTTATTATTCACTGTTCCTATTCTTAAATCTTTTTATTCAGATTCATATAAAAAAATGTCATAGTATATTTTGGGTATTGAATAAAATAAAAATAAAAAATGATAAATATTCAAATAATAAAAGGAAAATTTGATATTCATAAAATTTTGGGGAAAATCCCCTACCACTTGATTCGGTCTTCTACCCAGATAATTCTACGAAACCAATTAATTTGTATTTCTGATACTCGTTTATAAAAAGAGTAGCGTATAAATATTATGAATTGGATTTAGTCATATATTCACTGGATTGTCATGGTGGTATGACCGATCAGGTGGTAGGAGTTTTTCCCCAAAATTTTATGAATATCAAATTTTTCTTTTATTATTTTAATATTTATCATTTTTTATTTTAATTTTAATCAATACCCAAAATATACTATGACATTTTATTATATGAATCTGCTTTATAAAGTTATTAATCACTATATGGATATTAATCTGTGTCATTCTTGTTAGAGGGGACATATTTAGATATATATCTTTTATTGAAATTTAAAATTACTAATTATTGAATTTAAAACATTCCTGGTTTAAAATCTATTGTCAAAGTTGACAGCACTTCTTACTCATACCTCTAGAATTAGGGTTACTGGTTTCACAGTAGTAGGAGTTCTAATTTACTAGACGATCTATTTTATTTGGCCATCACAATTAATAAAGTATGCATTTCAAGGAAAGCTTGGAAAATATATTATATATTCAATATCAACCATTTAGATATCTCATTCCGTATAGAAATAAAGAAATCCCTACGCAATCTTGCACGTAATAGGACTGATATATCATCCATCAGGGTTCATTATCATTTTTATTATTATTACTTTTTGCTTTTTATTCACGAATCATCACAAAATCAGTAAAATACGCAGTTCATCAATGTGGCAAAGAATTAAAAATAACACTCATCTCAATATCCTGCGTTTCAAACGTTGTTTTGTCTTAGTACCATTGTTAAAATCTAAAATTTATATTCCTTCTCAGTGAAACCCTGTTTCGTCACATCCAAGTCTGATGCTAAAAGCCATATTTCATCTGACCCTTCTGGTTGTATTTCTATACGGAACCCGTACAATATTTTAAACTCAATCTTGACAGATCTTGAAAACATTCCTGCTATTCGTAAAAAGGTGCCGCCACCTCATATGAAACCCAAAATATGTTATAGCGAACATCCATCTTTACACTTCTGCTATCTGTTCAAAGATGTCGCTTTTTACTTTATGTTCATAGGTAATATGGCGCATTCTAGACGTAGATGTCAAGTGGTGGTGCTTGGTTTTCAGGTTTGATTTCGTGAACGTTCCTTCCGGCGTACCGCAAGGATTACATCTGGGTTCTTTATTCTATAATGCGTACCTATATGATCTATACAATATATACAGTATTTAAAAATTGTCAATTTATGTATGCTTGCGACAAAAAGATTTTAAAAAAATACGAAGCTTCACTGATTATGTAGGAATGCAGGAAGATCTGGACCGGCTTTCTGAGTATTACCGAACATCAATGTCAACATTGCCAAGTGCATGCAGGTCTCCTTTACATGCAGTCCAAACCCAATTGTCCATACATATGGTTTGCGACTAAGGCGACCCTCCTCCATCACAATAATAAATACACCCTACATAGCACACATCACTCTCAACAATTTTTCTATAGGTACCAACATCATAGTTTGTCTGTATTTTTTTCATGTAATTATTTTTTAATAATTAGGATTAAGCAAAACGTCTTAGGTTCCTATACTTATATTTATATATCAGTGGGAATCTGTTATTGGCCTGCTTCACTGTTGTAATTTTAATTGTAATATTTTTACATTAATGTTTTGTTTATGTCCCTAATAAAAGTCCCTTGCTCCCCCGCGTCTGCCTCATTATGACATGAAGTCGGAATGAGGTTGGGTGGAGGTGGGATATGTCCTGTAATATGCCGCCCTGTCACATACCGCACCTATCCGCCCTTGCTGATTCGCCAACGTCTTTTTTTCTGTAAGGGGGTTGGTATAAAAAAAACCTAATGTCCTCCTCCACTTTGGATGCACGGCGGTGGGCGGACGGCATGTGGCAGGGCGGCAGTCATTTGTAGTGCGGCTCGAGTTTGACCATTTGTTTGTTTTTCTGTGTTTCGTACCACTAACCTGCTCGGTATTATCTTGGACGGACGGATGCTCAGTCTGGTAGTGGGCTGGCGGCCCATGCCAGGGCCGCAGCCAGTTATAGTGCGGCTTGAGCTTGGCCATCTATCTGTCTGTGTGTCTTACCACTAACTAACGGGATCCAAGTATGTACAAGACGTGAATAAACCCAAGATAGATAGTAAAGGGTGAGTGCATACGTTTCCATCATGTTGAATTAAAACCAATTCTTTTGTTTGTAACCCGATAAGCCAGCTTTGGCGACTCATCTTGATTTTTTCTCCAAACTGTGAAGATATACTCGATGTGTGGCATACCGTTAGAAAGGACATGAACTGAACACGTTTCAACGTGATATTAAATTCTTACTAGCCCTTAGTTTTCATTTAGCACGTTTTCCTGAAAATATTGTTGTACAGTTGTTGTAACAAATAATAAAAATATTATAGATTAAGTGAAAGATTTTGGGTTTTTTTTTCCAGAATCGTTAAAAAAACATATCTCAGCCACTGAGGACCAAATTTCAAGTAGTAAACTGTTAGCTACATCCCTATCTACTCCCAAAAAATATTGTCGCACCATACTCCAAACAACCGGTATAATGTGGCATTGTCGAGCAGGTGGTGTAAAAAGTATACTTTTTGTAGAGTTACTTGATGCACCTGTATCTAGCTAGCTAGGTGAATCGAATCAGTCCAGGTAAATTAAGTGTACCAACCCACTGCTGCCGGTCTAGCAGAGAGATGAGATCTATTTGTGCGCCAGACGAGTCCGGCCGGAACTGTACCGGCCACACGACAGGTTAAATGCATGACTTCGGGAACACCGCTATGCACTTTGCCCGATGAATTTTTAATACCCTCGCGTATATCCCCGATACAAATAGACACAGTAGCCGAATGCGGAAAATGCTGCTCATGTAAAGTGCAACTTCAAAGTTTGCCAGAAACTCAAGGTCCTGTCGCCCGGTCTGTCACTCTCGAAATGATAGCGCTAGACATTTAGGAGGTAGATTATCTGATCACCAGAAATGAAATGAATTAAAATTAATTTTATCTACACACGTATCATAAACCCTCTTTACTGCGTACAAAAACCGCACGTTACGATCAGCATAATGTTAAACTACTTGGTAAAAACTCATTTCTTATCTGAAAAATTACACATTATGACCATAATGTGTAATTTTTCTACATATTATGACATTTAAATTTCGAACGCCGACGCCCGCCTGCTTGCCGCCCCTAGTTTGTCTGTGAAGTTGGTACTGACATTCAAATTTCGAACGCCGACGCCCGCCTGCGTGAAGTAGGTACTACAGAACAAGCTAAACAACTGCAGAGCCACAATGCCGGTCAAACATGCGGTTCCTGAACACATCAAAGAGAGCTTATGATATGTGTGTAGATAAACTAGTGTATGTAATTGTACATAATTAGGCATTAAAACTCTCGAGCCACTCTCGAGTATTAATGCCCTCCAGTATGTAGCAGTTACATAAACTACTATAATTTGCAAGAAAACGGTACATTAAGATCTTAAAATTAGAATATGTTCAGTGCTTATGCTTTGCTTATGCATGCAAAATGATAGTTACAATTTTAATTTATGAGTTATTGCAATATTAGTGTAAATAGTTATTCAGTAATGAAGTCATTCGGTAATATGGCTGTAAGATTCCTTAAAGTGGTCTGGTGGTTTCAAAGTCGCCAGTGCCGACCATGTACATGATGAGTAATTTATCTTAAGTACATTATACGGACGGTGAATAACGGTGAAGGAAAACATCGTGAGGAAACTTTCAATCTCGCACAAAATTCGAGTAACTGGCTAAACGTGGGCACAATTGTGCCTCTGCCAGCCCGTATGGGAAAAGGCGTGACCCTTTATATGTCACCGTAAGATTGTCAAAACCGTTAGTGTATAATCTAACGTTTTTCTCTTTCGCTAGTTTACAAAATATCGATAAATTGTTAACTGTACCGTACTGCTTACGATATGACGCGTTAGTTTATAATAAAACCGTAAAATTGTAAACTGGTTTAAACTTTAAACAAAGGATATACCAGGGCAAACTCTGCGGTAGCTTAGGTGAAGACTAGAGGGGGTGAGCGCAATGAAGCCCCCTAATAATCTTCGTGTTATGTTGTCATTAGTCGATACTTTACAAACTAACGCGTTAGTTTATAAACTAACGGTTTTGACAATCTCACGGTGACATAAACATATATATGAAGTAAGCAAAAAATGATCTCTACTATACGTCTCTACGAAGTCTTCCGAGTTTCCTCGACTATCAATATTCTGCAGTAAGTGTGATTCTCCATAAACTGGACATATTAAATGGGGTAAAAGTCCTCTTTTACCCCATTTAATATGTCCAGTTTATGAACATGAACAAAACATATTTAAAAAAAATCCTACCCCCTATTTATTTATTTTTTACAGGATTTTATAAATTTTCGTGAACCATGCACCAATTGCAATAAAATATATAACTTCGGACTGATAGGGTTGTCGCGGTCAAATTAACTGGATTGTAATGATGAACAGCAGGCAGTACTGCCTGCTGTATTTTACGAGGGGGACACTTTTAAATTTTGAAAGTGCCCCTCGTTGTTGGTGGCACAGTGATGAGCGAAACAGAATTTGCTGCGTGGCTCTTCTGAACATTTCTGGGTCGTTGCGGATGGCGTCAGCGCAACTCAAAAACCGATCCATTAGATCTGCCTCCGTGTTGTTGGGGGTGTTATAAACGCGTTGCTTTATCGCTCCCCAAAAATAATTTAAGGGAGTCATGTCGGGCGAACGAGGAGGCCATCCTACCGGCCATCGCCAGCCAATCCAGCGATATGGGAATTCTTCGTATTTAGACGAATCTTTCATCTTTAAAGTTGTGGGCAGCCGTCCATTTGCAGGTTCATCTCACGACTTAACCCAATTGGTATCTCTTGGTAGCGGTAACGCATCCTGCTTCGCAATGATAGGAAGAGCCGACATCGAAGGATCAAGGATACCTTGGGAGTATTATAGGGCCAATCAGCATGTTGTTTATGAGCCCTATCCACACATTTATGCCAAACTTCACTTGGAATGAGGAGGAATTTTTCAGTTTCGGATTTTGGCCTTTACGGCCCCATTTATGTAAATTTCGAGAGTTTGTGATGCCGTCTCTTTAAAATGTGGCCTCGTCCATCCACAACATTTTCTTGAAAAATTCAGGGTCGGCAACGGTCTTCCTTTGGACCCATGCCGATATGACGCATCTCGGCACATTGTCCACCTCGTGGAGATATTGATCCTAATGACCCGTTGATAATGGTACGGATGAAGACCCTCCTTCCTAAAGATTCGCCAGACAGTTATCTGAGAGGCGCCATGTTGCAGAGCCAAACGTCTAGTGCTGGAGGATGGATCAGCATACAGACTTCTTAAAATAGCTTCTTCCACGGCCAAGTCGATGTTGACAAGTGGTTCTCGACGATCACGATTTGATCCAAGTCCCATCGTGGAAATTCTTCTATGCACATCTTGAAAAATCCCTCTGGATGGTATGAGGCGTCGATTGGGGAAGGCAGCTATGTATGCGATTCGAGCGCCTCTCAAACTTCCACGTGCCATTCCATAATAATAATAATGGATGTCGGCTATTTCAGCCGGAGACAACTCGCTCAAACGGAGCTTATCAAAGTTAACATGCGCAGAAGAAAAATACCAGAAGAAATCAGGACATCTGACAAAATTTTCTGCATTGTTTGAAAACCACAAAAAAAAATAAAAGAAAAGCGTAATGTCATTCGTAGTCGTAGCAAAAAAATAATTAAAGAAGGTGCATTGTGCCTTCAACAACAAGGAGGATATCTCTGTTTTTATTGTAGTTATATTACTTCGATGGATTTCCTTTGTACATCTGTTTTTTTCTAACAAAATAAATGATATGAATTTTACATAATATTTTTTATTGTTTTATTACATTAGCTCTCCATGGTCTAGTCTAGTGGGTTTCACGCTTGCTGCTCACGTACAGGTCAAGGCCACTATCGCTACTTATCAGTATATATCGTAATAACCATCCATCAACCCAAACTGAGCCAGCGTGATGGAGTATGGCTCAATCTTACTCGTATCCGGTTAAAGGCCTGTGCCCCTCGGTGGGGACATTGAAGGGCTAGATTTATTTATCTCACCTCATTAATCCACTGGAAGTATCATTAGGCTAGGATTAATCTTAGTCTTAGATTATCTTAAGCTTATTAATTTAAAAGTTAAAAAGGGGTATCACGGTCTTATTAAAAAAAAAAGTAATTAACTTAAAAACATAATGTAGTTGCTATTTGAAAGCCAATGAGATGGAAAATAATATTTCGTCATATCATAGTTCTTTCTTAGGGACCAAATTCTGAATTAAATTGCAATCACTAAAAAAAAGTAGTCGAAAAATCACAATTGTTCAATAACAAAGCGTAATTTCAGTAAACAGTTAACACTTTTTCAGCATTTTTGTAACTGACAGTACCGCCTACTTTTCATCATTACAATTCAGTTGATTTGATCACGACGAACCCTTTCAGTCCGAAGTTATATATTTTTTTGCAATTGGTGGATGGTTCACGAAAATTTAAAATCAAATGGCTGTAAAAAAATAAGAGGGTGGGATTTTTTCAAACATTTTTTGTCGATAAAATAGGGTCCTCGTTTACTTTATTTCATATGTCCAGTTTATGAAGAATCCCACTGTATGTATTTGTTGTCCTAAATTAGAATTGATATGCTGTTTTAAACTTTCCTTACGCTCACAATTGGATTAAGCAGTTCAAGTTTGGAATACTTATTACAATAAATATATTGATGCCCTTGAATTGGTACAGAGAAAGTTTTTGCGTCGTATAAATTACAAATTCGCGCGTGGTCGCCAGCCATATGTTAACTTGATGAAAAAATTCAATTTACTAAGCCTCAAGACTAGATAGACGGCTGGACGGATTGTAGTGAAGACCCATTGACTTTATTATTTAAACAAGAGGTTAAATGTGAATACACCTTTGCGGGATCTTTGATCCTCAGATAAGTTTACCAGAATAGTTTCCTCGTAGCTTGACCATTTCCTCACGTTAAATCCTCCCCTTCGTAGGAGAGAAGTTAGCTGCTGTTGCAGTAGTTTTGCTTCTTCGGTAGTGTTGCGTCCGCAAATTAGGTCATCCATGTAAAAATGGTTTTGAATGACCTTCGCGGCCTCAGGAATCTCGTGCCCTTCGTCAAGTAATCAGTTTCAGAGTTCGCATCGCTAGGAATGGTGCTGTTTTCGTTCCGTATGTGACTGTGCACAATTTCATCTGCTGCAGTTGACCTTGGCCCGCGTGATCACACGATGACCTCCAAATGATTTTCTGCAGTGGTTGTTGATTTTCATGGATAAGTATCCTCCTGTACATCTTCTCTATGTGTCAGCCTTTAGGACATTTAGATAGCTACGCCAGTTGATGATTAGTTCTTGAATATCCTTTTGTAGATTCGCACCTTTTTCCATGAGTTCGTTAAGGCTATGCTTGGTGTTAGTTTCCATTGACGCGTTGAAAACGACTCTCAGTTTGGTAGTTGTCGATTATTCTCGTATGAAAACACTATGAGGCGAGAAAGCTTCATGTTTTTTCTCTGAGCACGGCGTGACCGGTTTCATTTGACCTAGATTAGTGTACTAATTGATTAATTATTTGTACTGGGTCCCAAAGTTTTCGTTTCTCAGCATTTTCTTTTCCAGTTGCAAAAAATAACTTTGGGTCTCGATGTTCCCAGTTTTTAATTGATTTCAGGTTTCAGTGGCATCTTTACGACATGTCCATCTGTCGTGGAGAAATTAACCTGGGTCAAAATATGTGTAAATACAAAATACGACACAATAAACTAGCGGTTCAGTGGATATGTCATACCTTTATATTGCGATATAAAGCGACTCTTTCCTTTTCTATTAAACTACATTTGTCTCTAAGCCATATTTACATCTACTGAAAGGTAACCTGATAGGCAGCCATTATGCATGATCAGTCTTAGGGAGTAAATACTTGCTAATCTAGCCTAGTTAGTTTAGGATTTAGCGATGCGTTTCTGACCTACTTAGTTTAGGCCTGATCTAGCCTAGATCGTTTAGGCTTTCGCATTTCCACCTGACTCAGTTAGTTTGGGTCACACCTAGTTAGTTTAGGTGAGACTATCTATTACTCACTCCCAAGGACTGTCCAGTTTCCGACCACCTACCTTGTTGGTAGCTTTCATGGGGCAAAACCCCTCTAAGGGCCACCGCCAACCCCTCGCCCATACCTGACCATCTCCAGATCTTTAATGCTGGGCTATATCTATCTTTAGTCCAGCGATCGACTATGTTATCTTAGCCGACTATGTCTGATCTATGTTTTGGTTGGCTTTGGCTATTGAAATTATAGCCATCTCTAGTTTTATCTACAAAGCGGTTAGTGTCACTTTATCTCACATTATCTTGTATAGGTTATCTAATGCAGAAAACGAGTCTTTAAAGCATTGTCTATAAGTATTTAATCTCACTTACCAATTTTCCAGCTTATTCTCGTGCACTTCTTATCTCAGATGGGCGAGGCAACATCTTGTCCTGCACACTGTCAGCGGTGTTCTGATTCCCGCCATTTTTACGAATACCTACAACCTTTTTCTAAATGGCAGTCGGCCGTATGGACACACACAACCATTTCTGCAAATCTCAAACTTCACTGACATAGGGATTCGTGGAACTCCACGACAATATCTGCCGTCGCCGAGGCTCTTAGTAGTTTCCCGATAGTATTTTTCACAGTAATCTTTCTCGTTCGTTAAGCCGTTGTTGCAGATTTCTTCCGATTCCCAAAATCTCGTTAAATTTCTAGTTTGTTTATCATAACTAGACGTGCTTTAGTGGTAAGATTTTATGAGCCCACACAAGATCCACCCAGCTTAGTTTGCTGAGTGAGTGGTGAGTTGTTATCAGGAAGTACGGTCACGTCTGATAAGTTCGATACACTTGAGGTTTCAATAATATATAACCACAACTTTATGGCAAGGGCATATGGTCGTGGTTACATATTATTGAAACCTCAATTGTATCGAGCTTATTAGACGTGACCGTACTACAATTTTATTTTAGTTAGTATGCATATTTCCCTGTTGAATGCAAATTAAGTTATAATAAAGTTTTTTATTGTCTAAGTTTAGAAAAACCAGCAATTAAAAGAAAAAAAAAACTTGTTTAGAACGCTTTTTTCATTCATAGTTTACTTAGTTATATATAGTTTCCACAGCCTAGAGCTAGACGTAGTGACCCTGCTCACGAAACAAGATATTTATTTAATAGTTCCTACTCTATGGATGGATATTGTTGCTATTCTGATAACTAGTCATTTTGCTACCATAAATTGTAGTCATTTCACTAAGAAGTTGTTTTAATATCTAGTTATTTTGCTATTCGGGCATATTAAGATCTATAACTTCTGCGAGGTGGTCTTTTTGCGAACAAGTAATTTTGATAGTAAGCCGTTTTGATATTCAGACTTTATGCTTTGTGGCCGTTTTACTAGAAAGTCATTACGAGATAAAGGCTTTTTGCAGATGTGGTCGTTTTGCGACCAAGTCTTTATGTGGTTCTGGTCGTTTTGAGAATCCAGTCGTTTTGATACCGACCCATGAAAATGTGTTGGCAGTCTGCTAAGGAAAAAAGATTAAAAAGAAGGATAGCCCTGGTCACCGATGGTCAATACTTAATATATTCTTATGTTCAAAGGTATCACAAAAATTGGCGACTACCATGACCAAATGAACTCCGATAGTATCAAAGTGGTTAGAACAAAAACCTTGCTTAATATACCGCCGAATTGCATTATATTATTGGATAACGCATCGTACCAAGTAAAGATGAAGCCCAACATGGATTAAAAAAAGCAGTGATGGTCGAGTGGCACATACCATATTTTCCCAGAAAAATGTACGAAACCGGAATTATACATGATCATCAAATCCCATAAAAATCTCTTAAAAATTTAATCAATGATAAGATTTTGGATGAATATGGTCACGATGCAGTACGATTACCGCCTTGTATCTGTGATTCAAACCCAATTGAATGTATTTGGAATCTTGTTAAGAGTAGAGTTCGCCGATAAGAATGTTGGACAGCTGGAATCTAAAATTATTTGTCTGTAAAAGAGTCTTTATCTCTAGATGCTCTAAAGTTGATAACACCTGACAACTGGAAGAAAGCGTTTAATCATATCAAGCGCCTCGAAGAAAAATACTGGTATTGATTGATGAGAAGTTTATTATTAATACCGGGTCTGGCAGTGAACGAGAGACTACAGAAAGCAGCACGAACACTAAATCCGAACAGGAGTACATGAGTGTAATTAATTAATTAATATTTGAATTTGAATAATAAAATTAAACATGTATTATCGTGGCTTAAACAAGGATCTACGTTTGTAGGTATGGATGATGGTGATGAAGGAGGTATGTTTATACCCCTATGATTTCCGTGGACATAATTAAGACGCTCATGTTATTTCTCTTTATAAGAAAAAAATAAAAATATATATCCTGATTTATGCTTAGGTATTATTATTCTCAGCTTTTTCGTGGTGGGATTACCACAAGCAGCAATACTGCTCCAAAGATATTATTGGACCCACTTGGAGATACAGACACATGTCTGCTGACTAAACTCACAGGAACTGATGACGATGGTTACCATTCTGCTGGGCTTTTGTGCGTGTTTGTTTATGGAATAGTGATATTCAGCCAGTTTGAATTGTGTATGGCCAGCTGCATTGCCTGTACATCTCAGGGGCAGTGGTCTCTTCATCAATTTTCCCATCTCCTCTCCTTCTCCCATCTCAACCGGTTCAGAATTCGGTCGTTTAATATTACTGGTACACTCCTAGGACAGGCACAAAAGATCCTATAATGATTCCATATTTCATTTTTAAGGTACTGAACCCTAAAAATGTAAACAATTTTGACAGCAAGCCGATTCAGCAGGCTTCAAATTTAAATGATTAAAATAGTGAAATGTGGAGATGGAATCTTTGCTCTTAATAATTAGTTCTTTAGTCAGCTAGTTGACATCTTGACATTTCCCAAGTGTTTCAATGTAAAGTTTGTTCACATTATTTTATGTAAATACCTACTTGTTTTACTATAAGTAGGAGAACGGTTTAATATGGAACGGATTGTAGCCTTACTTGTACAGCTGAAAATAATATTCACCATTACTTGTCAATCATTCCATCTGTGTCAATATTTTTCAGTACAGAATAATAAATATGTAAATAAATTTGAATTTTGAGAACTGTACACATACAGAATGTCCCCAAAACGATGTGCTGTTTTATTAGTGGGTAACATTATTAATGTCTGTCTACGTCTATGTTCATATCTAATGACGGGCGAGAATGATTCTGGGTATGAATAGTTGTATAATATATATATATATATATAATATATATAAACCCTATACATTTTTGGAGATAACATGTGTACGTCTACATGCTAATATGCTTTCAACAAATAACAAAAACTTTTGTAGATACAAATTCATATGTTCAATAAACTGTTAAATACTTTAGTTATTGAAGACCTTATTTTTATTAAAATACATAAATAGTTGAAGTTAAATTGTCTCAAAACCACGTCCCGGTGTAAGATAAATTTGTGAATAAAAAAGTGAGCCCTCACCTCTCTTTCTCGCCCATGTATGTAACTTTCTTGTACCCACGTGCCGCTACCCCCTTCAGGCTGCATTCAGAGGCCAAGAAACCTGGCGAGCCCTATACCTACCTTAAGTTAAAACAAAGTCAATACAAGTTGGTATAATACAGGCATTTATTTTATATACGATCCAGTTTCCGTCGGATCGTCAGACACCATACACTATGTGGCTCATCTTGACTACACTATTAGTCTCACTTGTTACTATATACCACTTGTGGTCCAAACATAAGTTCGATTATTGGAGTAAAAGGGGTGTAATAGGACCAAGATCAGCGTTCTTGCTGCCTTTCGGTCATTTCAAGAGTTTTGCGCTGACACAGAAAACGTTAACGCAAACTACAAAGCCTTATTATGATCAGTTTCCAAACGAGCCGTTCGTAGGATTATATTTTGACTTCAAACCTTTAATAATGGTGAAGGATCCAACGTATATAGAGCAAGTTTTAATAAAAAACTTCAACATTTTTGAAAATAGAAGAATAGACGCTCCACTTACGAACAAAGGCTTATTTATGGCAAATGGAGATTATTGGCGTACTTTAAGGCAACATCTTAGACCAGTGTTTTCAACAGGAAAATTAAAAAAAATGGTTCCCTGTATTCTGAAATGTTGTGAAGACTATTTAAAGTTTATAGAATCTCACATAGAAATCAAGTCCGACCACGAAATGAGGTCTCTTACATTAAGGTATACGGTAGCAGTGACAGGCACTTGCTTACTTGGAATCGACACGGAACCTTTCACAGAGGAGAGCAATAAGCACATTGAAATGAGTGTCAATTTTTTCGGGTCGAAATCTAAAACTGTGGCGCAAATTGCCCTAAGCGTAGTTTTGCATTGCTTTAAAGATATTATACAAAAATATTTTGGATTGAAGGTCCACGCAGATGTTAACGACTTTTTTGTAAATTTGTTAACACAACTATTAAAACAGAGAGAAAATAACCAACAAATAAAAAATGATTTGATAGATATGTTGAGAGAATTTAAACATCAGGGCTATATCGAAAGAGCATTTGAAAATAGAGTACATAGAGTAGAAATTAACGACGAGATGTTATTAAATAACTTTCTGTCATTGTACCCAGCTTTTGAATTAACCGGAGGTCATGTCTCTATAGTGTTTCAAGAATTAGCATTGCATCCAGAAATCCAGGAGAAAGCATATAATGAAATCAAGGATATAACGGAAAAACACAACGGCATAACCTACGAAGCTCTGCAAGAGATGACTTATTTACAGATGATATTCGATGAAACTTTTCGAAAACACACTGCCATTGTATTTCGTGTTGCATCGGAAGATTTCACATTTTCTGGTACCAATATAAGTATCGAAAAAGGAACACCTGTTCTGATACCACATGGCCTACTTCATCTGGACCCAAAATATTTTGAAAACCCTGACGTTTTTGATCCTGAGCGGTTTTCACCTGAGAATCGAATGAAATTACCGGCTTGTGTGTTCGCGCCGTTTGGTGAAGGTCCTCGACATTGCATAGGTAAGTTCTGATAGTATTTTTTCAGAAATACATGTGATGTCCTTGAATCTTACAAGTATAATTAATAAAACATAAACATTAATATACAGGCACATTGTTACTGGCCCCACACTAGGATAGCATGTTTTATTTTTTCAGAGGAAAATCCAAAAACATTTCCTGTGACGCAAAAATATTATCATAATAGGGTTTTATCTCAACGTAACTCGATATAATCCACTATTTACTTTATGATCCTCATCTTAAAATTAAGTGTATAATGGAACATAACTTGTTTCGGGGTTACTTTGGCGTTTTGTTACCCCAATGAACAAATTTTACAGATTAACTAAAATCATAACTGAAAAACTACTGAGTTCCTCAACATGAAACTTTCAGGATTACGCTCAGAATAACCCCAACTATATCTGCCGAAAAATCACGTAGCTCCTCGTAGCTAAGGTGAGACCAGTCAGCGGTCCACCGCATAATGGAAAATGGAGAGCAAAAACACCAAAGGGCATACGAAAAGGGCATCACCTACCTCACTCCATCTGATCCTGTGTCTGACCTGCCCACCAAGTCTGTAAGCCCTTGATGGAGTCAGCCGCAGTCCCCGCTGTTGCATGTTTCTTCCCTTTCCCATAGGCGCGGGGTGGGGTCTCTTTGCTGGGAAACTTGATGTGAGCGGCCGGAAATCCACCCAGCACCCAAGCTTATGCCGCGTTTTATCAGGCAGAAGCAGGTGTATCTTGCCATCCGCTGTACAGGAGTTGCTCATGCTCATGTGCTGCCGCGCTGCTATGAAGATCTCATGTTGCCCGAGCCCTTGAGCTCCTTCTACAGATCCCAGATTTCATATGACTTCATATTCCATACATATATGAACGGACCACACTATTTCTTATCCGCGTTTGCTTAACAGCTTACCTAATAATTTAAAAGATAAGCTCACCAATAACAATGTAAAAACAAAACTGAAATAATTCTTCCTCAGTGCTGCCGATAAAGTAAGACCCGAGAAATGTCTGACTACCTAGGCTACTAGGCATATGTAGTTTAGCTCGTCTCTGATTGTTGTTCGACTCTTTATGAATTGTTCATGTACCCACTGTTAAATATCTATTTACGGTACCTACGTATATACGAATGCCTACATCACGGACAGACCTCCGTGGTTTTTGTGATGTCAATTAGTTATTTATAAGATGTATCCTTAGTTGAAAAATAAACATATGCCAATTCGCCCACTACTATTGAAAAATTTGGAGCTCACAATCCTAGACAATTATTGCAAATAGTTAAAAAGTATAAAATCAATGTTTTTATCAGCTTTCATTTTGTAAAATTTCCTATGACGCGTCGTTTTCGAGATCTTAACTAAAACTTACTTTATAAAGTTATTAATGAACAATGGAGCTTGTGACAATGAGAGCTTGTTTACAAGAGAGTTTGTTTACTTTACTTTTCTACTTTATCCAGGGCGGCGCTTTGCAACATTGCAAGCATTGGCTCTTCTGGCGACATTCCTGACACGGTTCAAGTTGGAAGCTACTGAGAAGACTGTGAGACATCTAAAGATGGATCCTGGATCAATTTCTTTAACACCGCTATCCGGATTATGGGTGAAGATCTCAAAAAGATGTTGACAATCTTACCCACACGGAGGTGCTGGCCCTATGCACAGGCACATAATACTTAATCCATGGGATGCCCCACGCGCATGTGCCAAAGCGCTGGAGGTTGGATCGGCAGCCCGCAGCTGATTTCGTTGGTAGTGGGTAAAATTTATATTTATTCGATTATAAGCCATCATCTCTACGCAGATGACCTTCAATTTTATCGGCACTTCTTTCCGTGTGATGTGAATCTGAAAGCTGTTGAATGCTGACCTCGATGACATCAGGAAATAGGCTATTTCATATGGTCTGCTTGTCAACACGGGCAAATCGCAGTCCATGATTTTGGGTACACGTCACTCTCATAACTTAGTACAGAAAATGCCCGTCGACCCTACATTGTTTGATGGTGACATAATTACGTTTGATAAATTATTGTCCTGGTCGCCCCGTGTATGTGAGGTCAGCAGACGATTCTTTTCGTCATTTTACTCCCTCCGTACTTCCTGCCGCGGCGGAATAATATCACCCTGGCTCAGTCCCTCCTACTACCGTTAATCGACTACGCAGATGCTAGCTGGATCAGTGCGGTTGAAATAGGGAAAGTTGTTCAGAAAAATTGTTGCAACCCTCTTAAACCTTCTTTGTTTGATATATATTGAATTTTTGTGCTATTGTATTTTCTTTGGTATTAATATACATTATTTATTATATTTGGGTTTGCTGTAAGAAACCTTTCTCTTCAAGCATAGGTATTAGTATGTATGTATTTTAATTTTATTTATAATTTATATACATATATATATATATATATATATATATATATATTAAGCTTATTATTCTTATACAGTATTTAAGTGTTCGTTTTTATATTTAGGCTTAGATGGTTATATAAACAGGTTTAGGTATTTATTTTGAAGTGTATTTTATTATGTTTAGGTATGTAGTCTATGTAGTACAATTGTACACAATTAGTCTACCCCCGCTCAACAATTACCTCTTACTCTCTGTCGGTTTGCCGGAAGAGATCTCTTACTTAGAGATAAGTACGCCGTTGTGCACTGTTTTATCTACAATGTAATTTTGCTTTATATTTTGTGTGCAATAAAGAAATTATGAAAATTATGAAGAAATCTCTATATACCAACTGTGTTTGTAATTGTCCAATAATGTTTATGTGCAATTAAGTATAAAGATAAAGATAAAGATATTATATTTCATTAATTTTTAGTTTCGTAAAGAATTAGAGGTTTATAGTTTTATTGCATACTAGGACTCTCCTGTTTCACAACTTTTCTTGTCCTGCCTAGGTTTGCTGGTATTAATCTCTCTTTAGAGATAAGATCGTCATTGCTTATAAAATGTTTTGTTACCTTACTATTAAGATTTGTGAGTAAAAAAGAATATGAAAGACGTGTCACTCGAGTTCGATCGATCGAAATCGATTCTAGATGTATAAAGACAAAAATAATAATAATAATACCTTGGACACTATTTACTCCCATTGATCTAGCCCCAAACTAGGATTCCCTGTATCTTGGGTACTAGAGAACGATATACATACTTATATAGATAAATATTATACTTAGATAGACAAACAACCGTGACTAGGGTACAAACATACGTTCTCATCAAACAAATATCTGCCCTCACCGGGACTCGAACCCGGCAGGCAGGCAGGCGGCAGGGCCAAATAGGCCATTCGGGTTTTTAAAAAGTGCTTACTGTAAAGTTTTGTTTACTTAAAGTGAAAGTAAGTAATTTTATCTACACACGTATCATAAACCCTCTTTACTGCGTACAAAAACCGCACGTTACGATCAGCATAATGTTAAACTACTTGGTAAAAACTCATTTCTTATCTGAAAAATTACACATTATGACCATCCAAATTTCGAACGCCGACGCCCGCCTGCATGCCGCCCCTAGTTTGTCTGTGAAGTTGGTACTGACATTCAAATTTCGAACGCCCGAAGTGGGTGCTACGTACAGAACAAGCTAAACAACTGCAGAGCCACAATGCCGGTCAAACATGCGGTTCCTGAACACATCAAAGAGAGCTTATGATATGTGTGTAGATAAACTAGTGTATGTAAAGTTAGTACATAATTAGGTATTAAAACTCTCGAGTGATATTATTATGTAACTCTCGAGTTTTAATGCCCTCCATTATGTAGCAGTCACATAAACTACTATATATAATTGCCTTTACAAGTCATTATTTGATTAATTAGGTTACTATAAACTATAAAGAGATCCGTGATCTAATGGGTTTCACGCTTGCTTCTCACACAGGAGATGCAGGTTCCATTCCTAACCATGTGTACCAATGAGATAATTAAATTAATTATCTTATTAATGAGATAATCAAATTAATTATCATCACCGTTAGAACGACCGATAATGTACTTAAGATAAATTATCTTAAGTACATTATCGGTCGTTCTAACGGTGATGGTAAAAATCGTGAGGAAACCTTCATTACTCCATAGCTGCGGCGATGGGCTAGCCCCCTGTCACGCAAAATGGATAATTAAATAACTGGCTGAACGTGGGTCTTATTGTGCCTCTGCCACCCCGTATGGGAAAAAGCGTGACGATATGTTATGTTATGTCATTTAGGTTAGTACGGTCTGAAAACATACGAAACTTACAAATTGTATTGTTTACATTCGTAAACAGAAATAATTTACTGCAAGAGCTTGAAATATTTACAAAACGTTTTTTTATTATTAGTACTACTTCTTAAATACAGGTTACATTGCAATATATAGATGAGTACACTACACGCCCTACCAAAAGAGGGAAAAAAACCATTAGGGTTGTTTTTTGTTCATTTTTAATTTTTTGATCTATTCTTATGGTCTAGTTTTATCTGATTAATTACTAAAGTCAGAGTCAAATTTCTTTATAACTGTAGATATTTACAAATACTTAGCAAACGTAATTTTTGCTTCTTCTTTACTTTGGACTACTGTGGTAGAAGAAGACCGTAGAAACTCCCACAGATTGATTTTTAGATCTCTTTTAAAAATTTGTTGTGCTTAACTAATAAAATATTACAATATTTATTATTATAATTAATAAGCGGGAATAAATAATTACACAATTATTAACAGCAAGGTCTCTGTTAAGTTAGATTCACCCCAAATATTCACGTCAAATGACGGGACTGTTTTCCCTTTTTCGACAAAGTAGTTTTAACATGCTTTTTAAATTGCTCAACTGGTAATTTCAAAACTCAAAAAACTCAAAAAGTAGGCAAAATAATGCAAAAGTCAAACACTTACTCATATAAATGGAAAGAAATAAAAAATAAATCGAATAAGTACATAACTGATTATGGTTTGAGTTTAAAAAAGGAATTTTGCCCTTCAAGTGGTGATTTATGGCTGAATCTCGCACAGGAAAAATAAACTCCATTAACTCTACCAGTGCTTCGGAAATACGCCCGTCAGAGAAGATATCTTATTGTCAATCAAAATCTCCAGAGGTATCTAATTGTAGTAGAGAATGCACTGACCCTTGAAAGGATTTTTAACCTTCGCGAGTCTAAACCGGGGTGCAACTAGTCTGTGATTATTTCTTAGTTTAACGTTACAGCTAACCCTAAGTTTGGGAAATGTTGTAAGGTTCTTGCGTACATACATTATATTTTCGAAAATAAATTGACTAGCTTCAGTCGGTATGTACATTTCTTTAAAAAGCTGTCTTAAGGAGTCTTTTCGTTTTAAATTACAAATTGCTCGGAGAGCTCTTTTTTGTAAAATAAAAATAGTTTGAATATCCGCTGCTTTCCCCCACAACAAGATACCACAGGAAATGACATTATGAAATAAAATAAAATATACTTACTAGCCTAGATGTAGCCACATCCGTGTTTTGTCTAATGTTCCTAACAGCGTAAGCCGCAGAACTTAATTTACCAGCCAATTTATCTATGTGGAGGCCCACAGCAATTTGCTATCAATGGTTATTCCAAGAAACTTTGTATCATTTACTGATTCTAACGTGTTTTTGTCTAACACTAAACTGGTCTCAACTTGCCTGACATTTGGAAGTGAGAATTCGATACACTTGGTTTAACCATCGTTTAACAATAAATTATCCAATCCAAGGTTAAAGACAATACACCATTAGCATCATCAAAATCATCTTTTTGTCTTTAAATTTTGAAGACCAGTGAAGTAACATCAGCAAACACCAGTATGTCAGTCAATTTCTCCACTATGAAAGGCAGATCGATAATTTATACCAGGAATAAGAAAGGGTCTAATATGGAACCTTGTGGAACGCTAATTTTTACACCCGATCCATCAGATTTAACGCCATCGACTTCTGCCTTTTGAGATTGCTTAAGTATGATCTTAGTAGATCCAATGCTTTATTTCTAACTCCGTAATGATTTATTTTAATTAGTAGCGTATTATCCTCAAGACAATCCATCCAATGCCTTTGACAGATCGAAAAAAACTCCTATAGCATCCAGTGCGGCCTCCTATGCAGAATAAATATGAGTTATAAGCATGCCTTGTTGATTTACCCCTAGTGGAACCGTATTGTTTGGCGTGGAGTTGTTTTGTACGGTTAAAGTGTGAGTATTTGATTGAGTATAATCTTTTCAAATATTTTACTTGGTGCTGGAAGAAAATATATTGGTCTGAAATTTGAATTATCACCCTTATCTACCGACTTGAACACATGTATCAGTTTACTGTATTCCATGAGGTCTGGGAAAGCTCCATCGCCAACACATTTATTCAGATCAAATCAAATCAAATCATTTATTGCAAGTAGGCAAAATAATGCACTTTTACAAATCAAACACTTACCTAAGTCTCATATACATGGAAAAAAATAAAAAATAAATTGAATATGATCAACTTAACTAATGAGTACATAACTGATTTGAGTTTTACTTTAACTGTATTTTAAGCCAATTATTTTAACTTCATGTACATAATTACAGAACATTTTTTTTTGTTAGTCATTATTGTTGCATATAAGTAGGGAGGAGCGTATGTTACTTATCCCAAAACACAGGGAAAACTCTACTTTGGGGAGTAACGACTCTTATATTGTCTGTACAAATGTATGATAAAACTGTAGCAATATTACTGAATAAACATGATTATTATTATTATTATATAGTTTGAAAAAGGAAATTTCTCCTTTATGTGGTGATTCATGGCTGAACCTCGCACAGGAAAAAGAAACTCCATCAACTCTACCAGTGCTTCGGAAATACGCCCGTCAGAGAAGATAGCACCAAGAAACTCTATGGGGATGCCATTTTTAAAATTTTCGTCATTGTTTTTCTTACACAATCTGAAACAAAAATTAGCTAATGACAATATTATAACATGGTATCCATAAGTGCCAATAAGATGTCTCAAAATTACAATCCAACAAAATAAATAAAGAAGAACAATGACAAGCTGTAATGAATATAACTTATAAGAAACCAGACTGGACCAGTCCCCCCAAGCAGCACCCGTTCACGAGTATGACTTATGTACCAGTCATCACGCCTCTTACCATATTTGAGGGAGCAACCCGCTACACAGATCCGCCGCAAGAAAATACATTTTAGTGAGCATGACCATAAACTCTGATTTCTTGGTAACAGACATGTATTCTACGTTAAAACTAATAAATTGCTATGAATCACCCTACATAGCACTTTTGTACACTTAATTTAACCAGACTATTATCCTCTTGAATACCACCAGCATTAGCTAACGCTACTTTTCCGTTAGAGGTTTTAAAATTTGTTACCATGTCATAAGGTTCAACATCGCGACCCGTCCCAACTACCCTCGGTTTTTGAGAGGTTAAATTACATTATTGCATTTGTAAAAGTAAGGTTAATTATTATAATCATTATCACGGAGCTTGGGGCATTGAGGCCATGCAGTTTTGTCTATAACATAGTCATTAATAGTGTAATAGGCTTTCTTTATGAGATAAGCCTTAATATTTTTTTTAAACCTGTGCATGGGCATTGATCAATTCGTTCTGGTAAATTATTATAAAAGCGTATACAGTTTCCCATAAATGAACCATTAACCTGCTGCAACCGAAATCTAGGTACATTCAGTTTATTTTTATTTCTGGTGTTGAAATTATGTACATCGAAGTTTTTGACAAAGGTGTTAATATTTTTCCGAACGTACAATAAGTTTTCGTATATGTATTGACAAGCCACTGTAAGAATATTGATCTCCTTAAATCGTTCAAATCAATAAATAAAAGACTCAAATCAAGAAGAGGATTTCATATTATATATGGAACGAATTGCTCTCTTCTGTAGCACAAATACCGATTGTATATCTGCGGCTTTACCCCACTACATAATGCCACATGACATAATACTGTAAAAGTAACTGAAATATACCAATCTTGCAGTGGCTTCATCAGTAAACTGTATAATTTTTCGCTTGCTATATACGATGTATGAGGACCCCTTTGCAATGAGGGCTTTTCAATGACAGCTGTCAGCTGAGTTTCATTAAAAAATACTAGATAGCGCTTCACGAAGAACAAATGTCATCATCATCATAGGTTTTAAATCGTTATTAATCTGTGATAATCTAAACATCTCTTTGTAGTCTGTGATAAACTTTGTTGCTACTTTTTACTACAGCCTCTCAGGTATAATAATGTACTCTGTGACTACAGCTGTTGAATCTTGAAGGTTATCGAAGTATTTTTACATTTTTTACTTTGTTCATTACTTAAGTACGTGAATTGTGTCTTTAGTCATGGCTAGCCCATGCATTGTGCATTTTTGTAAAAACATAGGCACTCACCGTTTTCCTAAAGATGAAATACGTAAATCACAATGGATTCAAGCGATAAAACATATTAAACCTGGGTTGACCATAAGGAAACATTATTTTATATGCTCAGCCCATTTTCTCCGAACAGACTTCGCAATAACCCCAACATGTTTCACAAAGTTAGGTAAGTTATCTTGGCAATTCATCACCTACTAAGATTTATCAAAAAAATTCTAAGTGTTTTGCCCCCTTATCTACAATATATTTCAGCGACTTAGAAAAATTTCGTGAAAATATATTTTTTTACTGTTTCTTTTTACTTCGGAATCGTGTAGTGCTGCTCCTTGCCATCATTTTATGTCATATGCATGTTTTCCCTAGGACCATTATTTATACAGATATCAATATGACAAACATCGTTGTGACGCATATCTCGAAATCGGTGAGGTGCACGAGGAAAATGTATATAACCAAAAATGATGGCAAAGAGCAGCACTATACGATTCCAAAATAAAAAGAAACAGTAAAAAAAATATTTTTACAAAAAATTTCTAAGTCGCTGGATGACGAGTCGAAATTTTTCTTTTTTTCAAAAAAAAAAAAAATTTTTGGGCGCTCTTTTTTTTTGCCCCCTTATCAACACATTGACCAGGCTATCTAAACACAAAAAAAATCTAAGTTTTTTTTCCTTGGCGCCCCCTTATCTACACTCCAACCTTTTGTAATGCTGTGGCATGCAAAGTGGCTAGGTAAAGTAGTGACCTACTTACCTATAATATGTTTGGAACTATTTGTACCTAACAGTAGTTTATTAATATTTCTTTTTACATATCGTGCACGAAAAATACAAAAAAAATCCGCTAGTCCTTCCGTGTTCCCATGGACCCAAGTCTCTGAGCAACAAAACCAGGAATGTTCATCGTCAACAACATTGATTTTTGATCCATCAATAGCACAAAGAAATTATTCTAGAAGTAAGTACCTACCCACAAATGATGTAAGAGTAACATGATAAAGTGTAGATTAATTATATCTTGGTAAATGGTTGAAAATATTGAAGTTTTATTTTATTGCTGTAAAAGAAAAGTACCGCAATAAACAGGTATGTTAGCTAAAATATTTTTTGTTTATTAATCTTGTACTATTTATTTAATCTCGTGGTTCTAAGAAATTATTTTTGTTCACAGCTCCTCCTGTAGCATTTGCTGAAATGCAGTAATTTTTGGACACACATAGAGACATAATAGAAGATCCATTAAAAGACTCAAATCAAGAAGAGGAATTTCAAGAAACAGAAACGGTTCATGTACAAGAATTTGATCAAGAAACAAATATTACTGAAAATCCACCTAATTTTGACAACGATTATCACACTATTGAAATTGAAATTGGTACAAAACCAGTTGGAACGCAAACCGAGGAAGATGGGGTAGAACTTACACTGGATCATGTCGAATCCATACATACACAGAATGAAGGATCTAGTAAAAGGCATGGATTTAGTATTTATAATTACACTGATGATGACAAAGCTCTTAAGTTTTACACGGGCCTAGAACATTTTGACAAGTTAATGCTAGTGTTCTATTCGTTGGGCAAATCTGTACATATTTTTATGGCCCACCCCCGAAGGATTTAGATGCCTTGGAATATTTTTTCATAACTTTGATTATTTTACGAAGGCATTCTACTTTTGAGGCAATGACAATGTTGTATAAAATTACACTAAAAGAGGTGTATACTATATTTATCACATGGTGTAACGGAAATGTAAAGATCTGAGACACATTTTTTATTTGCTATAAAAAGTTGGCAGGCGTTGGCAGGTTTGGGCAACGTGATTTAATGATTCAACTATGAACTGCAAAAAGAGAAGCCAAATATTCTTAAACCAAACAAATAACGGTGATGTAAGATTGGTGTTGACCAATGCTAAATTAAGCGGCAAGATAAATTTGGTATAAACATAACTATGGAGATTAGTGGTTATCGAAGGCATCGCAAATTTCACAAGGCCTCATATAAGCTCAAGTGGCTCATCGCGTTGCCTCGCCTCGCCTTTAAATTCCAGATGGTTTAACTCAAATAAGAACTTTATTCACTATAACTGCAATAAGATGTTTTATATAGAAAAAAAATGAGTATTATTTAATTTAGATTATTTTATGATGTTATAGAGTCTATTTCTAGTTGAACTGTGTGATCTAAAATATAAAGTGTGTATACGGTGTAGACCAGTAACCAATCAGAGCACTGAGTTTCGAAAGGAAACGAAACGAACCAATGAGAATGACTCGCGGAGTTTGAGATGGTGTTTTGGCGAGCATGTCTGGGGAAGGTCGTTTTGGTGGGAAGAGAAAATATAAAAGGGATGGGTCGAGATAAGAGGGGGCTTTTTGTTGCTGGTCGTCGAGTGAAGTGTGAGTTAAGACTCAGAGGGGAGCCATTCAGTCTCCTCGTCAAACTACTGTGAAACACGTCTTTCTGGAATCCTATACAGTTTGATTCGCCGTTTTAAGCGTCTTGAACTGGGATAGTTGTGATTGCGTGTTGCAGTGGATTTTCGTGAGTGTCTGAAGCGCCGAGATATACCTCGGTTCCTATTCTTTAAATCAACCTACCCCAAATTCCAAAACTATCCTTGGGTCGTTAGATAAGAACTTGTAGGTAATTTATCTGAGTCTGAGTCTGGGCTTGGAGCGACCCTAATTTCCTTTTTCCTTCACCATAGGGTTGCTGGATTGGCTCTTAGGATATTCGCGGGCTAATCCTCTCCTCATTCCTTTCGTGTAGCGAGTTTTGAAATTCCCACACACACAGTCATTAAACATTCAAACACATTCAAATCAAACTCAGCCATTTTCGAGTGGTGTCGATGATGGACGTGGTATAACACTAGGATTTTAGACTAGGCTAGACAGGAGTTTAGTTGCGGTAAACCTAGGTTGTCGAGGTTATGTAGTTAGGGGGACAGACACGATTATTTAGGTTTATGTGGCAGGCAGGTATCTGAAATTCGTATGATTACAAATAGTTGCGTTGTTTCCTTCTCGCTCTTGAAATGCCTAAATACTTATAAAACTATCTAACAAACTAATATTTTTTTTTACTGTGGCTGTTTTGATCTTTCTTTTCTTGACCGTATATCATGTTGGTTGGCCTACCTAACTTTACATTAAATGACAAACATATTCTAAATTCAAAGAAACTAATTTATATATAAAATATCTGAATGAACATCAATATGGTTACGGAATAAAACTTAAGAGACGGGTAGGTGCAAATAAAAATATCCCGTAACCGATCGGCCAGCGTGTTGGACTGATGGATGAGAGATATCACAATATCAAATCCCTTCTGGACGTGAGCTCTAGCACGGGCCCTCCTTTATAAACACATGTAATCGAAATGCCTTTTAAAAATGCTTATTTACTTGGAATTTATTCTAATAAGCACGGACTCGATAATTATCAATATGTTTATGTCACTTATATTCATCACTGGCTAGGGAACCTCATGACGATACTGTTTAACCGAAACCACTCTAAAAAGAACTTTGGGTTATTACTATCACAACGTCTGCAATCCTACCCATAGACGATCACCCACCACTACTTTGGCCAAATCATCTAAGTGGGATACTCGCAATCGTTGGTATTAGAATCTTTCCAATTGGAGAAATATTCCAATAAAAATGCGTGAGGGTTAAATTCCGTCTGACATTAAATTAATGGTTAGCTGGTTATATCTTTAAATTTACTAATCATAGAATCGTTCGGTTAACTCGTAGGGTTTATTCATATTATTTCAAAACTGTTGAATCCACTAGTTACCTATAATTATCACAAACGGAAAGTCGGAGGATCAACAGGTTATTTCAATAGCAGTACCTAGCTAGGTACTTATATATTTTATAATGTTAATTATATACAAGCCGCGCCACGAATAGAGTACGTTGGGCGACGTTTTGGCGGGAATTACTGCGCGTATGTACAGATATTGAAAGGTGACTATTGCGCATTCAAGGTGACCGCTCAAAACGTGTGGCGCTACGGATATATACCTATGGGTCGGCAAAAACCCTACCTACGAAGCCAGGGTTCGAGTCCCGGTGGGGACAAGTGTTTGTCCGGTGAGTGCGGATGTTTGTACTCTGGTCATGGTTGTTTGTCTATCTGGGTTTAGTATTTGTCTATATATTTACGTGTTGTCTGGTGCTCAGGATGCGGGGAGTCCTGGTTTGGGGCTGGAACAATGGGTGTGGATGGTGTCCAAAGTATTATTATGTATCTGGGAAACCAAAAGATAGATAATGATTCGAAGAATTGTTATAAGATACTTAGATATCTACCTTAGTTAAAAGAATAAGGTGTTGTGGTTGTGATTCTGCCTACAATACGAGTGATCACGAGTTCGATTCCCGGCCGAGGACAATAGGATCAGAGTATGTGCCTATGTATAAACGCAATGTATGTATAGTTTGTGTATTCTTTATGAGGGGAAGTAATGCGATGTTTTAATTAGGAAGTTTGATAGGAAATTCGTTTAATTAAATACCTATCTTTGTGAAATACTTTCGTTAGCAAGTAGGTACCTAAATATTTGTATTGTTTGGTAGGACACGAATTGACATTGGCATCTGATGTCATAGGGGTATGACGAAATGAATGTTGGTATTAACCCTTAGCCAGGTTGTGGGCACCTAGTGACCACATAGCAATATTTTTTTTTAACGGGCTGACGCTATATATTGGCCACAATATGTCATGACAATATTGTCTATAAATGGGTTAATAAAAAAAAAAAAAAAAAGTTGGTGTATCCGAACAAGTTGTTTGACATTTCGATTGTCAAAATCAAATCTGCGTTTCAACTGCTACTTTTGCTGTTCTGTGTTGAATTTAAATGCAATTATGTCGAAAATAAACAAGGTATGTGCTATTTATTGTAACTTTTTGATAGTTTATATGTTTATTTTTCCGTGTTTTTGTTCGCTTTATCGTTGTATTTGATTTTCTGTGAAATAATTGCTCTCAAAGTATGTGGTCCCCATACGCCATCTGCCTGTCTGAATAAATGTATGTGGTCTCCATGCGGCCACTGTCTTTCTAACTATCTAGCTAATTATTAAGGGTAAGATCTCACTCACGAGATACATTGCATGAAAAACCGATGATTTAACCCATTGAATCCAAACAAAATTCCTTTTCATAACACTATTTTGATCTTTTCAGAACCCACGAAAAAGTATACGAGATCATGAGATTGAAAAGGCTTTACGAGAAATTTACGCATCATCAGAGGATGAATCGTCCGAGGAGGAAGATATTTTACCAAGTACGTTTTTGACTCACCCTTACCCAACCTATAATAATAATAATAATAATAAACCTTGGACACCATTTACACACATTGATCTAGCCCCAAACTAGGATTCCCTGTATCTTGGGTATTAGACAACGATACACATACTTATGACATCAACAGGGCGTTGGATACTTTACAAAATGTGACAGACGAAGACCTTCTGCAGGTCTTAGAAGATTCTTCACCTACAGTTCAGCCAGCATCTCCGGCAGTAATAGTGGAAGATTTACCTTCAGCAGTTATCAATCATCCCTCTCAACCAGTTGCAGTAGCTTTACCTACCAGATCTCCTGCAGTAATAATAAAAACATTACCTTCAGCTGCCATCCATCAGCCCTCACAGGTTACACCTCCAACAGCTAAGAAGCGTAGACTTTCGACTCCAAAGCCCTTAAGTTCAACAATTAGCCATCATTCCTCTCAACCAGTTGCAGCACCTTCACCGACCAGACCTCCTGCAGTAATAGTAGAAACATTACCTTCAGCTGTCATCCATCAGCCCTCACAGGTTACACCTCCAACAGCTAAGAAGCGTAGACTTTCGACTCCAAAGCCCTTAAGTTCAACAATTAGCCATCATTCCTCTCGACCAGCTGCAACAGCTTTACGGACCAGACATCCAGGAGTAAGAGAAGAAGCAACCAAACAGCTCTTATCTTTATCGGCAGCCATTCAGCCCTCTTCATTACTGGCAGCTGCACAGCCCTTACCTTTATCAACAAATGCTTCATCTTTGGCGGCAATTCAACAGTCCTCACCTCCATTGGCAGACCATCAGCCCTCAACATCCGTGTCAGCCCAACAGTCTTCATCTTTATCAGCAGCCATTCAGCCCTCTTCATTACTGGCAGCTGCACAGCCCTTACCTTTATCGACAAATGCTTCATCTTTGGCGGCAATTCAACAGTCCTCACCTCCATTGGCAGACCATCAGCCCTCAACATCCGTGTCAGCCCAACAGTCTTCATCTTTATCAGCAGCCATTCAGCCCTCTTCATTACTGGCAGCTGCACAGCCCTTACCTTTATCGACAAATGCTTCATCTTTGGCGGCAATTCAACAGTCCTCACCTCCATTGGCAGACCATCAGCCCTCAACATCCGTGTCAGCCCAACAGTCTTCATCTTTATCAGCAGCCATTCAGCCCTCTTCATTACTGGCAGCTTCACAGCCCTTACCTTCATCGATAACCCATCATGCTCCATCTTCAGCGGCAATTCAACAGTCTTCACATGTCACATTGCAAGATGTAATAACAAAGGTCAGGAATTGGTCTGAAGACACAACTGGATTTGCAGCTCCTAATTTCACAAAAAAAATAGAATCAACAAAGTCTTATGATGACAGAAGTTTGCCACTAGACTACTTTTTAGATATGTTTCCTGATGAAATTTTTAGTATCATAGCTGCACATACAAACTCATATGCATCATTCATGCACTCATTAAATCGTTTAATGTATTTTAGATTTATTTATTATTTAAGTAGGTTATTATTATTTGGAAGCATATAATTTTTAAGTTGTTTCCCTGCCATATCTTGTAGTTTAGCAAGTGTTTAAGTTTAGTTTTAAGTTATTGACGAAGTTTCCTGTAGATTAATCGAATTGTAAACTATATTTTGAACTCATTAAACTGGACTCCAACAAATTCATCCGAAATAAAGTCATATTTGGGTATGGTCATAATGATGGGTATACATCCTCTGCCAGACTTAGAATTGTACTGGTCTTCCGACCCCTTTTATCACAACCCTGTCATAAGTGCAGTAATGTCCTGTAAGCGCTTTAAAAAACTCACAGAAAACTTGCATTTAAATGATAGGGCTACTGAATTACCTCGTACAGACCCAGGGTACGATAAGTTGTGCAAAATTCGACCAGTAATGGATATTCTGAACAAAAGTTTTCAAGAAAATTGCAAAGGTTCCGATACACAATCGGTGGATGAAAGCATGGTGAAATTTAAGGAAAGAAGCTCAATGAAACAGTATATGCCGTAAAAGCCAATAAAGAGGGGATACAAAGTCTGGGCGCGGTGCGATTCAGAAACAGGATATTTATATCAGTTCAATGTTTATACAGGCAGAATTGAAAGTACCGATGATGGTGACGGTGGACTTGGTTACAAGGTTGTATTGCAATTGTGTGAAAACGTCGAAGGAGGGACTTTGATGGCTTTCGATAACTTTTTTACCAGCCTTCCCTTACTAGAGATGCTGCATCAAAAAAATATATTTTCTGTGGATACTGTAAGACAAAATAGAAAAGGTTTACCACCACGTCTCTTACCTCAAAAAGGTGACAAGAAAGAAAACAAACTGAATGTTGGTGAATTCATGATGCAGTATGATGCTCCTATTGCTGTAATCAAATGGCGTGATACTAAAGATGTGTACGTCTGTACAACAGCTTTTGATCCTAAATCTGTTGTGACCATTCAACGTAAACAGAAAGACGGTCGCAAAGCCCCATTGATATGCCCATTGGCAATAGAACAATATACGAAATGTATGGGAGGAGTCAACAGGCTTGACCACTATCGATCATCTTACTCTATTGGACGAAAATCGACCAAAAAAAATTGGATGCGCCTGTTCTTTTTTATGCTTGAAGTATCATGCATAAATGCATATATCGTATATTGTAGAACTCACAATAAGACAAGCAACAGTCACCGAGATTTTAGACTAACTTTGGCCAGAGGCCTCATCGACAATTTTACGACTCGACTGAGAAATCCGCCTCTATTCAAAAACAAAAAAGGTGGCCAGTACGGAGTGTCTGACACTGTAAGGCTTAGTAATGTTGGTGTGCACATGCCTTGCCAAAGCAGTAGAAAACGATGCCGGTTTTGCAGCACAAGGGTAAAATCGAGAAGAACAAAAATAATGTGTGCGGTACCTTGCTTTGATGATTTTCACTGTTAAGGCTTATTCTTCTTCTTCTTCTTCTTAGGCTTATTGTTACCTTTTTCTTCAGATGAACCCTGGTGTCAGAGTTTTTAAACCGCCTAACAGCATAGCTAATAGGCCTCTGACATGATCAAATACAGCGACCGGACCGATGGCATACCGTGCCCTCCGAAGCATGGAATCATTTTTCTTTTCGGATAATCAGGTGATTCAGCCTGCAATGTCCTGAAGTTATTATTAGGCTTATGCCAATGTCATATTATAATATGTTAATAGTATAACTACCTCAATTTTGATTATCTACAACTATGTACCTCAATTTTTGATTATTCGCTTAAAAATAAAACTTTTTTCTTTATTCTAGTGTAGTTTTATTAGATCAACGACTCATTTGATCTTCAGGATAATATTCTTCATTACCTTCATTCATATTTCATACTTTATAATTTGGTAGCGTTCACTTACTGTAATGTAGCCCTACCCTTAACTAATCTAAAAACTACTTGCCGGGCAGTGGTCACATACAGACCACATTTTTTATTTTTAACGGCCTGTGGTCATATAGAGACCACATGGTTTTTTTTCAAGAATAGGTGAAGATAAAAAAAAAACAAGAAATTAGTTTTTTCATAATCCTGTTATCTACCAAAATCAGTATTCAAAATAAAAAAAATCTCTGGGCCTGGCTAAGGGTTAAATACGATTATGGAATTAACAATGCCTCGATAGATATCACGGGTTGTTAATTGAGCAGTTATAGGCATTAAACTACTAGCTCAATGGATATAGGTACCTATCTATAGGAACATGGTTAGATAGAACGTTAGATTGAGGTTTCTAAGTTAATTACCTATGTAGAATAAGTACCCATACTTACTTATGTGTGGAAAGGAAGATATATTTTTATTGTTTTTAAACCATGTTTCCGGGAGTACCTACCTATAATATAACGTGGGATATTCGATTTAAATATATATATATATATATTTATAAATAACTAGGTAATAAAATAATAGAATATTATGGGGTTCTCAATAGGGTATACATATGTTTTACTAACATTTTATTCCTTATTTATTTACTCCTATCCCTCTCCCTGTTAATGTCTGTTATTTAAAGGAATTTATTCACTTCTCGTATTAAGTAATATCTGTCCTTATATACTCTATTTTTACCTGAATCCTAGATAAAGTCAGTCAACTGTCACATTATTCATATTTATGTTGAATGAAATTGAGAGTTTGAAATATTAATAAAGCACTACATTGTAGTACTTGGAGTCAATGAGACTATAAACTTATTGAAAGTAGTTACTGAGTTGACTAATTTCTGCAACAACGTTTTCAATTTGATATGTTCGACTCGATGTCGAGAATTCAGAGTTTAAATAAACAAACCTGCAATTCTCGTCTTAACTGAATGATGATAAACGTTCAATTTCCCTAGACTTGTATTGCAATCATGGAAGGCGGTCATGGTTAATTTTATTAATACAATAGTTATTAATTAATTACCTTTGATCAAATTATGGAATAAGCCGTCGCAAAGCCACCGCCAATGTTCACATAACGCCAGAATGAAGCAATAGAAGTACGGAAATTCACAGTTATGCTCTATTCAGATGTGCATATTTATATTACTATACGGATACATATACTTATATCTTCGCACTTTACGAAGTAACAATATCATGTTTGGATCTGCTGATGGTAGATTGAAGGTCAATTCATTAACCTTAAAATGAATCATGCTACTTACGCACTTCAATGGATGTGCAGAAATATTTTATGCTTCATGCTATGCTATTGTGCATTACGAAAAGACAAATAAGTCTTTATTGAAACACATAACGTGTAACATAAACAACCAGTGAAACTTCATTGTGTATGTTTATAGTTTTCTATATGTGGAAGAATATTTAATATAATCTTACTACATAAATATCAGATATTGACTGATGAGACAGTTGAATGTCATTCACAAACTATAATCCCATCCTGATCGGTCATACCCCATCCCAATCCGGTGAATCTATGATTAAATCCAATTCAGAATACTTATACGCTACTCTTTTTATAAACGAGTATCAGAACTACAAATTAATTGGTTTCGTAGAATTATCTGGGTAGAAGACCGAATCAAGTGGTAGGGGTTTCTTCCCCAAAATTTTATGTATATCAAATTTTCCTTTTATTATTTTAATATTTATAATTTTTATTTCATTTTAGTCAATACTCAAAATATACTATGACATTTTATTATATGAATCTGCTTTATAAGGTTATTAATCATTTAATGGATATTAATCTGTATCATTCTTGTTAGTGGGGACATATTTAAGTATATATCTTTTATTGAAATTTAAAATTACTAAATATTCAATTTAAAACATTCCTTGTTTAAAATCTATTGTCAAAGTTGACAGCACTTCTTACTCATACCTCTAGAATTAGGGTTACTGGTTTCACAAGTAGTAGGAGTTCTAATTTACTAGACGATCTATTTTATTTGGCCATCACAATTAATAAGAGACTGCGTTAAAAAGAGAAGGGTGAACTAAATGGAAAGATGGGATGTTACAATATGGATAAGCCGTAACCAGAATGTATATTTGCAGTCTAATAATTGGATAACATGATATTGGCTATGATTAGCTACAATTTGTTGTACGTGCGTTGGAAGAGGTTTTTTAAATGTTGTAAGGAGAGCTAAATCGACTAAATGACTAGATTCTCGGGTGTGAAAAAATAGAAAGTGATTATGATTAAAGGTGTGAGGTATACGTTTTAAAAGCGTTAAGGGGTGGAAATGGGCAAAAAGCTAATTTTGAATTAAGGGGTGGGAATTTTATTATGTTAACAAATTGACTGTCCTATATTATATAAGACGCAGGGTTGGTACTGGTCGTTATATGACATATCATATCCTAGACTGACAATGTGTTAACAGTTGAGTGTGATTTTATAGGAAAATAGGTAAACTACGAAAAAAAAAATAAGTGCAGTGTACAAAGAAAATATATTTTTTAAATAAAGTATAAAAAATTGGTAATAATTGGCTTTAATAATGAATAATAATAATAAAAAAAAATACTTAAAGGTTTTATGAAAATAAATTAGTCATTAGTTTTAGTTAAGATCGTAAAGAATGGTAAAATATTTAAAGAATAGCAAATTTTTTAAATTATTTTTAATTTCAAAAATTTAAGGGGTGATTGTAACGGAAATGTAAAGATCTGAGACACATTTTTTTATTTGCTATAAAAAGTTGGCAGGCGTTGGCAGGTTTGGGCAACGTGATTTAATGATTCAACTATGAACTGCAAAAAGAGAAGCCAAATATTCTTAAACCAAACAAATAACGGTGATGTAAGATTGGTGTTGACCAATGCTCAATTAAGCGGCAAGATAAATTTGGTATGAACATAACTATGGAGATTAGTGGTTATCGAAGGCATCGCAAATTTCACAAGGCCTCATATAAGCTCAAGTGGCTCATCGCGTTGTTACCAGACTTGAAATATTAAGGTTCGAGGTTCGATTCTCCGTTGTCAACTTTTCTTTTTCTATTTTACCTTTGGTTTTGGGTTATTAATTTGTGGGTCCTTTCTGAATAGCTATTCGGGAGTGTCGGGTTGTGCTAATTAAATTTAAGTCCTAGAAGTTAATTGCTTATCATGCATCTTTGTAAATGTTTTCTACCTTGTTTAAACTACTGTATATGTCGTCACAGTAATTGCCTATTACTACTATAATCGTCATTATTTATCTAGTCTAGAAATCTATACGTAGAATGCGCCAGATTAATTATGAAATAAAAAAGCGACATCTTTGAATGGATGGTGTGACGAAACAAACATTTGGTTTATTTCTCAGTAGGTAGAATATATATATTTTTTTAAAAATCTCCAAAATGTGGATAAACTTTAAGAGCTATGAAATAAGTTGTGAATCATAAATTTAAAATGAATATGGTTTAACTTCACCGTTGCTTTCAGTGGATGTCGAATTATGACCATTTTACACATTTGTGATGTTGTTTTGAAGTGTCGCATTTGCCATGGCTCATTCAATCGAAACTCATACGTAAGGGTGTTTAGTTACGATATAGTTTGGTGGGTCAAACAGATGCGTAGTTAGTTCAATGATAGAGGTACAGATGGCGGTCGATCGCCTTTAAATTCCAGATGGTTTAACTCAAATAAGAACTTTATTCACTATAACTGCAATAAGATGTTTTATATAGAAAAAAAAAATGAGTATTATTTATTTAGATTATTTTATGATGTTATAGAGTCTATTTCTAATTGAACTGTGTGATCTAAAATATAAAGTGTGTATACGGTATAGACCAGTAACCAATCAGAGCACTGAGTTTCGAAAGGAAACGAAACGAACCAATGAGAATGACTCGCGGAGTTTGAGATGGTGTTTTGGCGAGCATGTCTGGGGAAGGTCGTTTTGGTGGGAAGAGAAAATATAAAAGGGATAGGTCGAGATGAGAGGGGGCTTTTTGTTGCTGGTTGTCGAGTGAAGTGTGAGTTAAGACTCAGAGGGGAGCCATTCAGTCTCCGCGTCAAACTACTGTGAAACACGTCTTTCTGGAATCCTATACAGTTCGATTCGCCGTTTTACGCGTCTTGAACTGGGATAGTTGTGATTGCGTGTTGCAGTGGATTTTCGTGAGTGTCTGAAGCGCCGAGATGTACCTCGGTTCCTATTCTTTAAATCAACCTACCCCAAATTCCAAAACTATCCTTGGGTCGTTAGATAAGAACTTGTAGGTAATTTATCTGAGTCTGAGTCTGGGCTTGGAGCGACCCTAATTTCCTTTTTCCTTCACCATAGGGTTCCTGGATTGGCTCTTAGGATATTCGCGGGCTAATCCTCTCCTCATTCCTTTCGTGTAGCGAGTTTTGAAATTCCCACACACACAGTCATTAAACATACAAACACATTTAAGTCAAACTCAACCATTTTCGAGTGGTGTCGATGATGGACGTGGTATAACACTAGGATTTTAGACTAGGCTAGACAGGAGTTTAGTTGCGGCAAACCTAGGTTGTCGAGGTTATGTAGTTAGGGGGACAGACACGATTATTTAGGTTTATGTGGCAGGCAGGTATCTGAAATTCGTATGATTACAAATAGTTGCGTTGTTTCCTTCTCACTCTTGAAATGCCTAAATACTTATAAAACTATCTAACAAACTAATTTTTTTTTTGACTGTGGCTGTTTTGATCTTTCTTTTCTTGACCGTATATCATGTTGGTTGGCCTACCTAACTTTACATTAAATGACAAACATATTCTAAATTCAAAGAAACTAATTTATATATAAAATATCTGAATGAACATCAATATGGTTACGGAATAAAACTTAAGAGACGGGTAGGTGCAAATAAAAATATCCCGTAACCGATCGGCCAGCGTGTTGGACTGATGGATGAGAGATATCACAATATCAAATCCCTTCTGGACGTGAGCTCTAGCACGGGCCCTCCTTTATAAACACATGTAATCGAAATGCCTTTTAAAAATGCTTATTTACTTGGAATTTATTCTAATAAGCACGGACTCGATAATTATCAATATGTTTATGTCACTTATATTCATCACTGGCTAGGGAACCTCATGACGATACTGTTTAACCGAAACCACTCTAAAAAGAACTTTGGGTTATCACAACGTCTGCAATCCTACCCATAGACGATCACCCACCACTACTTTGGCCAAATCATCTAAGTGGGATACTCGCAATCGTTGGTATTAGAATCTTTCCAATTGGAGAAATATTCCAATAAAAATGCGTGAGGGTTAAATTCCGTCTGACATTAAATTAATGGTTAGCTGGTTATATCTTTAAATTTACTAATCATATAATCGTTCGGTTAACTCGTAGGGTTTATTCATATTATTTCAAAACTGTTGAATCCACTAGTTACCTATAATTATCACAAACGGAAAGTCGGAGGATCAACAGGTTATTTCAATAGCAGTACCTAGCTAGGTACTTATATATTTTATAATGTTAATTATATACAAGCCGCGCCACGAATAGAGTACGTTGGGTGACGTTTTGGCGGGAATTACTGCGCGTATGTACAGATATTGAAAGGTGACTATTGCGCATTCAAGGTGACCGCTCAAAACGTGTGGCGCTACGGATATATACTTATGGGTCGGCAGAAACCCTTCCTACGAAGCCAGGGTTCGAGTCCCGGTGGGGACAAGTGTTTGTCCGGTGAGTGCGGATGTTTGTACTCTGGGCATGGTTGTTTGTCTATCTGGGTTTAGTATTTGTCTATATATTTACGTGTTGTCTGGTGCTCAGGATGCGGGGAGTCCTGGTTTGGGACTGGAACAGAGGGTAGCCTAGCAAGCAACATTATAAAAATTAACTCCCAATTTTAAATTCATTTTAATAATTTTTAATACATTAATGTCAATAATTATATTATAAAACTAGGCCTGGACCCCCAACAACACTGGGTAATCATACATAATCTTGCAAACATACCTGGAAATCAAACTTCACTTCACTATGGACCTATACACAAAGTTAAACAATAACATGGAGAAGATTGCCACCACTTTTAACTCAAGGATGTCTCAATATGAGAAGGAGCTTCGGGAGGCTGCCACCATGTCCTCGTCCAGCAGCCAACTCGATTTCAACACCATCGCATGTGAGTTTGTTGAGTTCAAGGCATTTACTTGGAATTGCCTTGACTTGCTGCGCTCTCAGATGGAGTTGCTGCTTGCTGGCCAGGACCGACTTGAGATGGCGTCCAGACGTAAGGTGCTCCTTCTTCATGGAGTCCCCGAAGAAGAGAAGGAACAGGCCAATGACTTAGTGAGGGTAGTATTATCCAACAAAATGAAGTTGTCCCCTGGGTGTGTGTCCAACATCAGTGTAGTGCATAGACTGGGATCTACTACAAAGCCATCTAATCCCCGTCCTTTGCTGGTGAGGTTCACAAACTTCAGTGCACGATCAGAGGCCTGGAAAGGCAAGACAGCATTGAAGGGAACTGGAATAACTATATCCGAGTTTCTTACAAAATCCAGGCACGAGGTGTTTATGGCTGCGAGAAAACACTTTGGTATGCCGAATTGCTGGACAAATGAGGGCAGAATCGTTTTGCTGCTTCCTGACAAATCCAGACAGAAGGTGGAGCGTATGTCGGGGCTCCTGGTTCACACCGCCAAGTTCCCTCCTTCTGCTCTGCCTAGGGCCGGACCGGCTAACATCTCTGCTAAGAAACCGGCTGCGGTTGCTACAGGTGCTGTTACGGCTTCTTCGGGGCCTGCCCATGGCAAGCGTCAACCCAGCAACAGGCGCGCTGGTCCAGCGGGAACCAAGAAGTAACATCTCGTACTCAACCATATTGTTGTATTTCATCGTGTTGTCGCAAGTTGGACGGGTAATACTTTTATTCTCATTATTACTTTTACAAGGTGGATTTAATATTCCGGTCAGAGTGTCGATAAGGGGGCGCGCCCCCTTATCTACACTCCAACCAATATTCCTTTCCAGTTTTCTCTGTGTAGGTAGGTACTTTTTGTTTTGTTTTGCAATTAGTTTCTCGTCAAGTCAAGTTTTTCGAACAAACAAATTGATTCTCTCGATGTGTCAAGCAAGTTCCCGACATTCCAACGTTTATCCAACGTTGTGCTGCCACGGCCTAAAATGGTTATAGTAGCGATGGTGTAATGTTGGAATGCTGGGCGTGTTCGTTTTGTCTTTAAATGTAAATTAAGTTTTTTATTTTACTTCTTATTGTATGTCCAGCTTGTGTTTTTCACTTCAATGTTTGTAAGTTTGTTTTAGTTATTTTGTCCTAAAATGGTTATAGTAGCGATGGTGTAATGTTGGAATGCTGGGCGTGTTCGTTTTGTCTTTAAATGTAAATTAAGTTTTTTATTTTACTTCTTATTGTATGTCCAGCTTGTGTTTTTCACTTCAATGTTTGTAAGTTTGTTTTAGTTATTTTGTCCAATTTCTTTCCCAGCAAACCCAGTGTATTGGGTTCAGGCTAAATTATCTGATTTTTTTTGGTATTAACTTTTAGGTTAATTTCATTTAAGTATTTATTTCTTATTTATTATATTATCTAGTTTATGGATACCTACAACTTTGATGAAAGCTACTTCTCTTGCTCTGATAGTGATGTTTCCGTTAGTGCGGTAAGTGATGGGTCGTCATCAGCGGATGACTCGCTGCCCTACAACTTGAAGAGGGTGTTTTCAAACCTGGGTACAAACTTTAACGTTGTGCATATTAATGCACAAAGCATTCACACCAGCTATGCTGACCTCCTTGTTACTTTTAGCGATCAGAACATACATGGTATTCTTGTTTCGGAATCTTTTCTCAAACCATCACTTCCTTCTGCCATGTATGCTCTGCCAGGGTTTAGTCTCTACCGGAATGATAGGACGGGCAAGGCTGATGGCGGTGTAGCTATATATCTACGTGCCGATATTCCATGCAAAGTCATCAGCCAGTCGCCAAGCCTGTACTCTGGTACCGCTGAACACTTGTTCTTGGAGATGTGCTTGCGTCACAATAAAGTCCTTCTGGGTGTCTATTATAGCCCCTCTCTTCGCATTGACTATTTTAACTCATTTGAAACCCTTCTCAATGATCTGACTCCTCTTTATAGCGACACCCTGATTCTCGGCGACTTTAACACTTGCCTTCTCAAAAATAACGTTCGCTCGGCAAAGCTCAAATCTCTTGTAAGTTCATTAAACTTACACATCCTTCCCCTGGGTGCCACCCACTTTCAACCACACTGCACCCCCTCTCTTCTAGATCTGATGATTACTTCTAACTTATCCAAGGTTGCTGTGCATGGCCAACTTAACGCACCCTTCTCCTATCACGATTTGATTTACCTCTCATTCAAGTTAAGGCCTCCCAAGCGTGCAGCTAAATTCCTCGACATTCGTAGCTTCAAGGGCATGGATCTTAACTCCCTTAAATCAGATGCCGCCTCCGTCGACTGGTCCTCTGTTGTTGGTAGCGAGACCGTTGAAGACAAAGTCCAAAACTTTAACTCTGTTGTCCTGAGCTTGTTTGATAAGCACGCTCCGGTCAAGAGGGTTAAGGTTAAGCACCTTCCTGCGCCGTGGCTTACTGACACCATCAAGAGCCTGATGGCCAAGAGAAACCGTGCCAAGAGTAGAAGAGATATAAGGTGGATCCGACCGACGAGAATCTTTTATTTTTCAAACGCCTCCGCAATCGTTGCACTCGTCTGTGTCGTGATGCCAAACGTCGTCATATCTACGAGTGTATTGAGAGCTATACTCCAGCACAGGTTTGGAAATTCCTGAAGACTCTTGGTGTAGGTAAGTCCCAGGACTTGGCTGCTGGAAATGTCAACCTCAACGGTCTCAACAATTATTTTGCTAATCCCCCAGTCGTGATGGACCCCCTCGTCAAGGAAGCTACCCTTCGTAACCTACGGTCCAAGACCGCAGCCCACAACTCACCCTTCAACTTCAACCGTGTCGGAATCGGCGCAGTAAGGAGGGCAATCTTAGCGATCTCGTCGAAAGCCATTGGTGAGGACAAGATCTGTTCTCAGATGATAACCTGTATCATTGAGGAGCTGTTACCGATCATTACCCACATAATTAATGTATCGCTTGAACAAGGTTGCTTCCCCTCTCAGTGGAAAAAGGCACTTGTGATTTCCCTACCTAAATCGTCCAATCCCGTCTCCTTTAATGATTTTCGTCCCATATCTATTCTGCCTATCCTTTCCAAAGTCCTAGAATCAATTGTTCACTGTCAGCTCTCCTCATACCTTTCCTCTAGAAACTTATTAAATCCATATCAATCAGGTTTCAGGCCGGGTCACAGTACTACCACGGCATTGCTTAAAGTTACCGATGACATTCAATTAGCCATGGATCAGAAGCAGCTTACGGTTCTCACACTGCTTGATTTCAGTAGCGCCTTCAACTGCGTCGATTTCGATATCCTGGTTGAAATTCTAAAATCGCTCAGAGTCTCCTCGCACTCGGCTCTCTGGTTTGACTCCTACCTGAGAGACCGCCAGCAGCGTATTAAGTCTGAGGAGATCTCAACGAACTGGTGTAATCTTTCCGCGGGTGTTCCGCAGGGTGGTATCCTTTCTCCTCTTCTCTTCTCAGTATTCATTAACTCCATCTCCGACGTTCTTACTTCTTCTTATCATCTCTACGCAGATGACCTTCAAATATATCGGCACTTCTCTCTTAGTGATGTAAATCTGACCATAGAGGCGTTGAATGCTGACCTCGATAACATCAGTAAATGGGCAATTTCATATGGGCTGCTTGTCAACCCGGCAAAATCTCAAGCCATGATTATGGGTACACGGCACTCAATTAACACAATACAAAATATCCCCGTCGATCCTGTGATGTATGAGGGTACGATAATCACCTACAGCGAGAAAGCTAAGAATCTTGGGGTTATATTTGATAACTTGCTGTCCTGGTCGCCCCATGTTTGTGAGGTCAGCAGACGAGTCTTTGCGTCATTTTACTCCCTACGGAGATTGCAGTACTTCCTGCCGCGGCAGACTAAAATCACCCTTGTTCAGTCCCTTCTACTACCTTTAATAGACTACGCGGATGCTTGTTGGGTCAGTGCGAACGAAGAACAACTGAATAAACTCGAGCGACTCCAAAACCTTGGGATTCGGTTTGTCTACGGGCTGCGCAAGTACGACCATGTCTCCCAGTATCGCAAGGAGCTGGGATGGCTTCCGATCCGTCTTCGCCGTGATATGCACATTCTCTCTTATCTATTCAATATTTTGCGAAATCACCGCTACCCCACATATCTTCGAGAACGTTTTGAATTTCTTTTCCCCAGGGATAGTAATCGGAGATCCCACACGGTGTCTCTCCTGTCAACTCCTCGGCATAAAACTGCCGCCTACAAACACTTTTTTAGGTTAAGGGCAATCCGACTGTGGAACGCACTTCCCTGCACTATTAGGGATAGTCCCTCAATTTTCACTTTTAAGAGAAGATTGAAAGCGTATTTCCTTTCTCTTTCGTAATTAGTATCATATTTATGTAAGTATATGTATGATATTTTGTAGTTTATATATGTGCATGCTATCTAGTGTATTATATAGTTGAGATATATATATATATATTTTATTAGGTATATTTTATTAATATTTTAAAAGTAATTTTCGTACGTATGTATACTGTTTTATTGCGCACTAGGACTGTCCTTTTTCACAAACACTCCTGTCTTGCCTTGGTTTGCTGGAAGAAATCTCTTTTTAGAGATAAGCTCGCCTTTGCCTATAAAATTTATTGTAACTGTCTGTGTATCTATGTTTTCTGTGCAATAAAGAATATGAATATGAAGTGTGGATGGTGTCCAAAGTATTATTATGTATCTGGGAAACCAAAAGATAGATAATGATTCGAAGAATTCTTATAAGATACTTAGATATCTACCTTAGTTAAAAGAATAAGGTGTTGTGGTTGTGATTCTGCCTACAATACGAGTGATCACGAGTTCGATTCCCGGCCGAGGACAATAGGATTTGTGCGCCAGAATGAAGTAATAGAAGTACGGAAATTCACAGTTATGCTCTATTCAGATGTGCATATTTATATTACTATACGGATACATATACTTATATCTTCGCACTTTACGAAGTAACAATATCATGTTTGGATCTGCTGATGGTAGATTGAAGGTCAATTCATTAACCTTAAAATGAATCATGCTACTTACGCACTTCAATGGATGTGCAGAAATATTTTATGCTTCATGCTATGCTATTGTGCATTACTAAAAGACAAATAAGTCTTTATTGAAACACATAACGTGTAACATAAACAACCAGTGAAACTTCATTGTGTATGTTTATAGTTTTCTATATGTGGAAGAAAATTTAATATAATCTTACTACATAAATATCAGATATTGACTGATGAGACAGTTGAATGTCATTCACAAACTATAATCCCATCCTGATCGGTCATACCCCATCCCAATCCGGTGAATCTATGACTAAATCCAATTCAGAATACTTATACGCTAGTCTTTTTATAAACGAGTATCAGAACTACAAATTAATTGGTTTCGTAGAATTATCTGGGTAGAAGACCAAATCAAGTGGTAGGGGTTTCTTCCCCAAAATTTTTAAATATATTTATATATAAATAACTAGGTAATAAAATAATAGAATATTATGGGGTTCTCAATAGGGTATACTTATATTTTACTAACATTTTATTCCTTATTTATTTATTTCTATCCCTCTCCCTGTTAATGTCTGTTATTTAAAGGAATTTATTCACTTCTCGTATTAAGTAATATCTGTCCTTATATACTCTATTTTTACCTGAATCCTAGATAAAGTCAGTCAACTGTCACATTATTCATATTTATGTTGAATGAAATTGAGAGTTTGAATTAATATTCAATTTGTGGTTATTCCAGTGACGTGGAGTGAAGTTTGAAATATTAATATATCACGACTTTGTAGTATTTGGAGTCAATGAGACTATAAACTTATTGAAAGTAGTTACTGAGTTGACTAATTTCTGCAACAACGTTTTCAATTTGATATGTTCGACTCGATGTCGAGAATTCAGAGTTTAAATAAACAAACCTGCAATTCTCGTCTTAACTGAATGATGATAAACGTTCAATTTCCCTAGACCTTGTATTGCAATCATGGAAGGCGGTCATGGTTAATTTTATTAATACAATAGTTATTAATTAATTACCTTTGATCAAATTATGGAATAAGCCGTCGCAAAGCCACCGCCAATGTTCACATAACGCCAGAATGAAGCAATAGAAGTACGGAAATTCACAGTTATGCTCTATTCAGATGTGCATATTTATATTACTATACGGATACATATACTTATATCTTCGCACTTTACGAAGTAACAATATCATGTTTGGATCTGCGGATGGTAGATTGAAGGTCAATTCATTAACCTTAAAATGAATCATGCTACTTACGCACTTCAATGGATGTGCAGAAATATTTTATACTTCATGCTATGCTATTGTGCATTACTTAAAGACAAATAAGTCTTTATTGAAACACATAACGTGTAACATAAACAACCAGTGAAACTTCATTGTGTATGTTTATAGTTTTCTATATATGGAAGAATATTTAATATAATCTTACTACATAAATATCAGATATTGACTGATGAGACAGTGGAATGTCATTCACAAACTATAATCCCATCCTGATCGGTCATACCCCATCCCAATCCGGTGAATCTATGATTAAATCCAATTCAGAATACTTATACGCTACTCTTTTTATAAACGAGTATCAGAATTACAAATTAATTGGTTTTGTAGAATTATCTGGGTAGAAGACCGAATCAAGTGGTAGGGGTTTCTTCCCCAAAATTTTATGTATATCAAATTTTCCTTTTATTATTTTAATATTTATAATTTTTATTTCATTTTAGTCAATACTCAAAATATACTATGACATTTTATTATATGAATCTGCTTTATAAGGTTATTAATCATTTAATGGATATTAATCTGTATCATTCTTGTTAGTGGGGACATATTTAAGTATATATCTTTTATTGAAATTTAAAATTACTAAATATTCAATTTAAAACATTCCTTGTTTAAAACCTATTGTCAAAGTTGACAGCACTTCTTACTCATACCTCTAGAATTAGGGTTACTGGTTTCACAAGTAGTAGGAGTTCTAATTTACTAGACGATCTATTTTATTTGGCCATCACAATTAATAAGAGACTGCGTTAAAAAGAGAAGGGTGGACTAAATGGAAAGGGGGGATGTTACAATGGATCCGATTTATGTCTTTGCAATGGAAGAATTTGGATCTGTGGATTAACAGGGAAAATGTTAAAGCATATTTGCCAATCGACTTAAATGACAAATACCCAGAAACACGAGTTATTCTGGATGCTACAGAATGTCCGATTAAAAAACCAAAATTACCTTTAGCCCAGCAAGTAACTTTTTCTTCATACAAGAACAGAAACACAATTAAAATTCTCATTGGGATCACACCTGGTGGAATGATAAGTTATGTATCTCCATCTTATGGAGGATCAGCTACTGATAGACAAATTATAGAAAGAAGTTCCATACTAAACAAATTCAACTACAATGATGAACTTATGGTTGACAAAGGTTTGAATGTGCAAGACATATTCGTTCGTTATGGTGTTAAGGTAAATATGCCAGCATTTTTTAGAAAAGGCAATCAAATTGGATCCCAGACTCTTGCCTCTAATAGAAAAGTTGCAAGTAAACGTGTACACGTTGAACGAATTATTGGCATGATGAAAACCTTTAAAATATTAACTGAACCAATGAACCAAACAGAAATTCTACTATCTAGTGATATAGTTTTAGTTATTGTAATGCTTGTTAATTTCAGGTCTAACATTGTAAATAAAAAATCTTGAGTAGTTAGGTTTTTTATTTGCCCACTTCCCAGACACCTAACGATACAAGTATCGTTCCAATAACACTTTTTTATAATAGTTGTCATAAAAAGATTTCAGTTCCTCACACATAGTTTTCAAAAAGTCTTCATCTCTTTAAATTTTAATTAAATAATGGTCACACAAGGTGTATATTAAAAAATTAGCCATTTTGCTCTGCGAGACAAACATTTGACCCTGAATTTGATAGTAGTAATCATGGGTTTTCTTTAATTTAAGGGTGCCACTTTTTTCACATAAATACAAATATGGCACAGTTTCTGTAGTAATTTTTTCATCTCTTGCTGTGTATGGGCATTTCACGTCTAACACCTCATTTCCTACTACACCATCTGGCGTACTACCTAAGAATTGGCTTTCTGGATGAACCAAAATCCCACACTTCATCACGGACGAGCCAGTCACTGCCTCAAATTTTTCTATGGCTTTTGGCTCATATTTTCTGCCATGTTTAATGGCCAAACTCTGCAGATTATATTTTTTTATCAAGTTTTTGGCTAGTATTAGTTTGTTGCTCTTCCGTTTGCATATTTTTCCATAGTCTGAACTTTGCAATCTCAGTTTTCGCTGTTTTAACCACTCCTTCTTATTTGTTTTTGTTGTTGTTTCTAAATATTGCAGTTGTTCTTTGTTTAAAATAAAATAAGAGACTTTAGATATTGTTCTTCAGCAGTCATCTCCAAGTAATCGTGGTCTTCGTTTGTCTGCTCGTAAAATGAGTTGGGCTATGGGTATAGACGGCATTTTGCCTTTTCCTCCACAATAATTGGAGATCAGGCTTTTAAACTCTTCTTGATATTTTTTTGGACTCTCTATAATCGGTCTGGGATCAATTTGAGTCATGCTTTTCATTGTAGCATCCTTGAATTTTAAAGTGAGATGCTCAACTTGAACTGGATTACCACTATAACTAGTGCTGGGGTAGTGAAAGGTTTGTAGCGAGCTGGTACAGCTCGTTTTAAGTTTTATTGTTTTATTTTTATTAAAATCTATGATTGCACATATCAAAACAATAATATGTTTGCATTGGCCGTATGATCCTGACCCTGCTGCACACTCCCATTGTGCTTCAATGATCATGTGGTCTTTTGCCTTAATGGTCACGTTATAGATCACTTTTTTTCTCATTTCTGAGGCACACACACTGGTGATGTAGTGATCACCAGCTTGGAGGGCAGAGCGGCATGCAATCAGAAAGTATTGTTCATACATATTAGCCAAACGTTCCAAATCTTCTCTTCCAATCAGCTCACAAAATGTTTTTTGGTCTTCTTCTGTCAATCTTGGCAAAGTAGAGTTGCTTGTAACATCCCGAAAAAGATCTGGACTCGGCACCACTATCTTGTAATCTGATTCGGAATCATTCACAAGGGGCCCAAATAACTGGTCATAATTCTCCAGTCTGAAACAAAGTGGTACAATTTCTAATAATCGAATCTCAAAAGTAAAAAGTTCTGAAAAATCTATTGATGAAGGTGAATTTATTGAATATATATGCATTGAATGGGAAATTTTTCCTACAGAACCCGTGTGGTAAGTGGCCGGGTAACTAGAAATACAGCCATGAATAGAAAAACTTTAATGGATTGACATGTCAAGTTGAGGGACTTCTTATTTCTGAGTAGTATGTTATAAGTATGAAAGTATAATTTTTACCTCTGAACAAGCACTGCTTTTTTTCCAGTTATTTTAGCATTACGCGCCTTATTAATTATAAAATTATTGTTAGTAAACCACTTAAGAACACAGTTAACCACTAGCGTGATTGCTTTGTTAACATCGTCATAGTTGTTCTGGGTTCTGTCAATCTTAAAAATAAGTGAAGTATCGTCAGCAAACAAAACAATATCACATAAGTTTTTTTTACAAAAAGGCAAGATCTTAATATACACCAAAAATTAAAATTGACCCAATATTGAACCTTGAGGGACACCCATTGAGATGAGAGATCCAGATGACCTCTCTCTATTCCCCTCATTTTTCTGGATTCTATTACTAAGATAAGAGAAGACAAGTTCAAGAACTTTCCCCTGAACTCCGTAATGATGTAATTTATAAATCAACGTTTCGTGACTAACGCAATCAAATGCTTTGTAAAGATTACAAAAGACACCAATTGACCTCTCCAAGGATCTAAGATATATAACCTTATCCCTGCATCTGAAGTGAAGCCATATTGATCACTATGGAACAGACTGTTTATATTAAAATGGGTCAATAACTGGCTTAAGATAATTTTTTCAATTATTTTACTTAGAGCGGGGAGTATTGATATTGGTCTGTAGTTAGTTGGATCACTTTTTGAATCAGTTTACTATTTTTCATAACGTCAGGAAAAAACTCCTTCATCAACACACTTATTAAAAATTATAACTAGGCATGGAGCAATTGAATCAATAATACAAGTTATTTTTTTTGTTGATATTCACCAAAGAACCTTGGTGTTATTAATATTAAGCAATCTTAATGTCCTAACAATCGTGTCTTGATTAATATGTCCGAATTTAAATATATCATCACAGTTATCAAAATTATTTTATAGTATGGAAGCAGCCTCCGCCGTGGATGAATCTAAGGACTGGTTAGTAATGATTGGTATTTTGTTAAAGAAATCTTCAAATGCATTGGCTACTTAGCTTACTATATTTAGGACAAATGTCCGGTCCCGTGGTTTAATTTTGCCTGTTTCGGTATTGATTATTTTCCATGTTGTTTTAATTTTGTCATCAGCTTGCTTAATTTTCCTACTCAGGTAAAGGGACTTTGCTGTACGGCACACATATTCGAATGTATTTAAATATTGTTTTATGTGCTCTAAAAATTGAGTATCATGGGCATTTATACATCTTTGTGAATATAAATCATACAATTTGTTCCTGCTTTTATAAAACCAGTTTTAGCCCAGTCATCAAATCTCGCCTTGATGCTACCTATACATGTTTTTAATTTAAATATATAATTTTACTTTTTCTCAATCACTTTGAACAAGGAATTGCAAAGGTCATCTTGACTCCCAACAAACGGTAAGTAATTAAGTTGCTTACCAATGCTTTCCGAGAACTGTCCCATACGATTGGTAGTAATGGGTCTAGTAAACTCCTGAGAGTTTGTATTCAATTTACAAGGTAAGGATCCGAGCTGAGTTTGTCACATAAAGCCATGCTTTGAGGTTCACAGTTACAAAAAACATTGTCTAAGCAAGTTGCAGAGAGGTTGTGATTCTTGTTGGCTGATTAAAAATATTTTTTAGATCAACGCATAAAAATAAATTCAGTAATTTATCACTTAGCGGACACTAATACAGTATATTAATATTAAAATCTCCACAAACAACTAGGTATTTTGAGGTATTGAATTTTCTGAGAACTTCTTCCATAATAGACTCAAACACTTTAAAATCAGCTGATGGGGGTCTGTATAAACAAACAACTATTATGTTGCTCCAGCTCTACACATGATAACTCTAGTCCGTTCAATAGACAACGGTACAATGTCTTTTCTCTCCTTAAATTGGCAATTATTCCCAATGTAAATTCATGACCCAACATGGTCAGCTTTATTCCTATTAAATGAACTAGCAATTTGGTAATTCCTAATAGATGGTAACAAAGTATTTTTTCTGAACCAATGTTCAGTTATACACATAATATCTAAACTCAAAAATTATTCTAAATCAAGTGCTTTACTGGAAAGACCCTGTATAGTCTGATGGAAAATATGAAGGTTACTAAGGCCTTTCCAATGTCTTCGCGATCAGTTTAAATCAACAGAATTTACAACTGTGTCGCATATATTATAAGTTAACAATGCAGCTACTCGTTTTTAGGGTTCCGTACCCGAAGGGTTCCAAACGGGACCCTATTACTAAGACTCCGCTGTCCGTCCGTCCGTCCGTCCGTCCGTCTGTCACCAGGCTGTATCTCAAGAACCTAGCTAGCTAGAGAGTTGAAATTTTCACAGATTATGTATTTATGTTGCCGCTATAACAACAAATACTAAAAAAACAGGATAAAAGAAATATTTAAGGGGGCTCCCATACAACAATTCTTTCAATACCACATACAAACTTATGGATGCACCTGGTTACGTACATGGAGTGTGAAAGTAACCGCACCAATAACTTTGTAAACAATATTTTGCTGTGTAAAATCCAAACTATTCACTCCACACCATCGCTTCCATTGAACGGTGGTACGGAACCCTTCGTGCGCGATTTAGACTCGCACTTGACCGTTTTTTTTGTTTTATTGGACAGGTACAAAGTCATGAGTCAAAGTAGAGTTATGAATAAAATTATTCATGTCGAAATATAATATAGCATCACTATGATGACAAGTTATTTTGTATAGGTCCATATTCATTCTACGTACATTTTTATTTTCTTTCTCCGATAAATTAGTAAAATAAGGAAAGTTACATAACAATATACAAACATTACATTGTAAAATAAACTTGCACTTCGTCTTATTATATAAATTAAGCAGTACGTCTATACCGGAATCTAATGCACTCCGACCAATGTTTGAGTGGTTTCCTACCATAATAACAATGGTGGTATGTTCATCAAAATTCCCTACAGCTATCTTTTTAATAATTTCCTTAAAGGAACTATTAGAACAACAAATATTAGGCACTTGTTGTGTAAGGCCTTAATGCAAAAACGTACCAAAATCTACACCTAAGTTATCTGAATAAACTACAGTTCTTTTGTTATTTAGGATATAAGCTAAGTGTGGGGCTATAACTAGAATTACTGAACCAATGACTTTGACTGATATACCTCACAGGACTTAGGTATTTTAAGTTAAGTAATCTAAACGTTTTGACAATGTCCTGGGGATATACATGATGAAATTTTAAATAAACATTACTGACGCTAGTGTTGTTTTTTTATAACGTCTCTGCTTCATATGGAGATGAATTTAGACGCTCTATTGTGAGTAAGGGTACATTGGTGAAGAATGTTTCGAAAGCTCGAACAACCTCCCACAGCGTTGGATTTAACAACACATCACATAAAGAAGAAATCATTATCCCTTCGTATAACATCATCTTTGACCGCACGGTCGGTGTTGATACATCTTCTTTGTTTTGCTCTGATAGAAAATTAAAAATAGACGTATATTATGCTCTTTTCGGTCTAAGTCTTGTGAATTCCTAAAGACTAACATATAATCAGTAGTTATTACGTAAAATCTCGCGATAATAGTGTGCAGTTTCGTGTATGTGATAACAGAAATCTGAATCAGCTGTCCGCCAAGTGTTACTCTGTTGTGTGTTCATCTGCAAGCCATTCTAGCCGCTGCGCCCTACTCTGAAGACTCATTTTCAAGTGCGGCCGCTCACAGCGTCCTACGTGAACGACGGTTATCGACTCAAATCGCGCGTCAAAGAGTAGTCAGTGTACAGACGCGTAAGTAGATCGAGCATCTCAGAGACGTTGTGCGTGTTCCAGCTTTTTCTAGTTATTGAAACCCACCTATTTCATTATGAATTGTGTTGGCTGCTATTGTGTGTAGTGGTACATACCATCATGGATGCGTCAACATGACGAGTGCACAGTACGCACATAATTATGCAGACCTGAAGGTTACTTGGCGCTGCCCAAAACCGTCCTGCACAAGCGTCAGTCAGCGCCGAGGGAGGAACGACAATACTCCAGTGGGCAGCAAGCAGAGGCCTGGCGTGATTAAGCCTGATAAGAATGTGGCCGATTCCAAGTTGGGTTCATCGATCAAGGTTGGGCAGAGTAAAGAACAGGCTGTAGATGTTGTCGAATCTTGTGAGAACATCGCCGATGTTGTGCTGCGTTCTCCTATTCATAACTCGCCGGATATGATCTCATTGGAGAAATTTGAAGTATTAATAGATCGTAAATTAAACCAGATGAGATCTTCCCTTACCGATACCCTCAAAACGGAGATTTACACGTCAACGAGCTCATTATCAGCCGACATCCAACTGCTGCTCACTAATATGTCAGTTCTTAAGGACCGAGTAACTGTAGTTGAGAGCGAGAATGCAGTCCTGAGAGATGAACTGGCAGAATTAAAAGATCGGTTGAAATCCTCGCAAGTGGCCGAGCTGCAAGAGTTGGTCAATAAGCTGAGGGCAGCGGCGAGACAACGTGACCAAGCATCGCTACTGAACGACGTCGAGCTCACCTGCATACCGGAGTACGAGGGAGAATCAGTTCTGCACATCGTGACCGCCGCGGCACAGAAACTCGGCGTGACACTGGACGAGCGAGAGGTGGTCAGCGCGACGCGTGTCGGCGTACCGCGGGGCGAGGGTGCCCCACTTGTAGCAGTGGCGGAGGCAAGCGGCTTACCCCGCAAGCACCGGCCGCGGCCCATCGTCGTGCGGCTGGCTCGGCGATCCGTCCGCGAAGAGATGCTGAAGGGCGCAAAGGTGCGGCGCGGAACCACCACCGAGGGACTCGGCCTCCCACCCCATACACCTCAGAAGTTGCATGTCAATGAACGACTGACTAAAGAAAACCGAGTGCTATTTGCCAAAGCTCGCGAAGTAGGAAAGCAGTGGCAGTTTATCTGGACCAGGGATGGTCTTGTCCAAGCCAGGCTAACTAAAACCTCTAAGATCTGCTATATCCGATGCGAAGCTGATCTTGACCGTGTTTTTGGCAATTACTCAAGTCCTATCAACGCCTAATGAGCAAGTAATATTGCGATACTTACATCCTTGCTCACTTTGTTTTATTATAATTTGCACTCATATCATTGTATCCACTGTTTTCTTATGTGTTTTTATAGTATGTCATTTTGTAAACACTCACGGATTCGATTCACCCTCAAGTTATATAATTTTTTACACGAATATGTCTATTTGGTTTGCCATCACCGTATTTTACTTATTTCGAGCCGTAGACGTACTGCTGTGTGTGTACGCGGCGGCGAATGAGGTGATTACTCGCATGAAACTGGTTTCTGGGAGCGAACCGATACATTTCATTCACTATTCTCGCCGCATTCCTTTGCTTACGCACTACCGTTTTACTTTTGTACGTATTATATCCTTTCTTCCGACGACTTATACCGACTCACATTATATCCATACTGCTATTTACAACAGAGCTTAGCAATAAACTAATTAAAATTTCACTCTGGAACGCGGGCTCGCTGAATACTGGGCATGATGAGTTCACGGTAGCTATGTTGCAAAGATCGCCCGATATTGTAGCTATTAACGAAACTTGGCTCAGGGACGGGGAGGTGGGGCGCGCGCCGACAGTGCCCGGATACAGACTGCGCCATGTAGCTCGCTCAATGGAGGTTAGACGCGCGCGAAGTGGAGGTATTGCTTTTTACATTAATTAAGCAAAAATCTACCCTCATCCGCTATCTGAGTTCAAAGTCGAGCAAATGTGGCTTTCTTTGAATATTAAATCAATGAAAATCATAGTCGGAACTGCCTATCGTCCTCAGTGGATGGCTGTGGATGACTTTTTGGATGCACTGACTGACTCAATATCTACGTTTTCAAAGTTCGACCGCATTGTATTAACTGGTGACTTTAATATTGATTTGCATGGTCCGGGGAATGCTATGACACATAAGTTGCAGCAATTCCTTGACTATACTAAGTTAACAAATTATGTAGCCGAGCCAACACATTTCACCGATACCAGCGCAACGCTTATAGACCTTTTCTGCACTAATGCCGGTGTAACTCAAGTCTGTGTGGATCATATTCCTGACCTCGGTGCACACGCGTTTGTAACTGTTACAATAAAGGTTAAAAGGGAGAAATATATACCACGTAAAGTTCTGTACAGGCCGATCAAAAATATAAACCTGCAGTCGTTTGACATTGACCTGCATAAAATTAACTGGGATTCTGCTCTGGAGCACGAAAACGTTGATGACATACTTAGAGCGTTCGAAGTAACAGTCCTGGAATTATTTGATAAACATGCACCCATAAAAATTACCACCATTAAAGAGAAAACTATGCCTTGGCTGACAAGTAATTTACGGCACATAATGCACCTCCGGGATAATGCTCACAAGACCTACAAAGTGTCAAAATTGCCTGCTCATCGCCAAGAGTACAAATCTTTGAAGCATTTTGCGAATGCCAGTTTGTACGCAGAAAAAAAAGCTTATTTTGAACACCACATAAACAAAAACATAAATAAACCTAAACTGTTGTGGAAAAATCTAAGAGAAACTGCAATACATAACGTTAAGAAATCCATAGATATCCCTGATAACTTCGCTAAATCCGATGAAATGAATGCACACTTTATTAATGTTCCTGGGGACAACTCTGTAACAATATCGGATCTTTCTTTCTTCGAATTTCATAGACATAGTCCGGCTGTTTTCCAGCTTCGTTCTATTAGCGAGTACGACATCGGAAAGATCATTTGTGGAATGGGATCTGACTCCTGTGGATCGGATAACATTACCATGAGCATGATAACTCTGACGCTACCACACACTCTTAAAATAATCACTGAAATAATTAACAGATCGATTTCTACCAGCACCTTTCCGACCCCTTGGAAAAATGCCATTATACGACCTTTTCCAAAAACTAGTGATCCTCAAACCATATCGGATTTACGTCCAATTAGCATACTTCCCTTTTTGTCTAAGATTTTGGAGAAAGTCGTTTACAAGCAGGTCGTCTTGTATGCTGAAAAAATATCAATTCTGCCCAAATTTCAATCAGGATTTAGAAAGAAAAGGAGCACAACATCAGCCCTTCTTGATGTTGTTGACAAAATACTCGCGGCGCAGGACTCCGGAAATGGAACAATCCTTACACTCCTGGATTATTCTAGAGCCTTCGACTCGATCAATGTTAGTCTGTTGCTGTCCAAGCTGAGCTACTACGGCTTTGATGTTGCCGCGGTGCGATGGTTTCAAACCTATCTTAGGGCTCGTAGTCAGCAGGTGGTACTAAGGAAGGCCGATGGTAGCTGCGATCAATCACAAACTGTTAGTACCGACAGGGGTGTCCCCCAAGGTTCAATCTTAGGGCCACTATTATTTTTCTTCTACAGCGCCGATGTCACAAAGTGCATTAATCATTGTCATTACCACATTTATGCAGGTGACCTGCAGATTTATACTAGTCTAAATAAAAACAACTTTCTCGACTGCGTTAGACGTATTAACGATGACTTAGATAGAGTGAACAACTGGTCTACGAGGAACGCCTTGGTCTTAAATCCTATTAAGTCCAAATACATGATATTAGGGTCAAAAAATCAGATAGAGACAATTACTAACCTAAATCCACAAGTAACTATTGCAGGTGTCCCTATTGAACGTGTATGTGAGGCCCGAAATCTTGGTATTATCATGGATAACCAATTACGTTTCGAGAAGCATGTTCTTGACGTAGTCAAAAACTGTTTCTATAGACTAAATATATTGTATAGGATCCGAAATTATCTGAGCGAACAAATGCGCATACTACTGTGTGAGTCATTGGTTCTCTCAAAATTAAATTATGGCATTACAGTATACGGGCCCTGTTTGCTCAAACGCACTCACCGGTTGCTGCAAAGAGTTCAGAACGCATGCGCCAGGTTCTGCTTTACCATCCCTTCTCGTAGTCACATTACTCCTTACCTGAACAAGGCCAACATGCTCAATATCAATGGTAGGCTGCAACTACATCTTGCCTCCCTCTTATTTGGTGTGATAAGGCAACAAACACCAGAGTATTTATTTGAAAAGCTTAAATGGCGGGTATCTCGTCACTACATCAATAGGACTACAACCAGCATTTTAACAATCCCTCGACATCGATCAGCTGCTTTTCGGGGCAGTTTCAGGTATCTGGCGACGAAGTGTTGGAACAACCTGCCACCACTAATCCGAGTTCACAATTCTATTGCCAGTTTCAAACTTGCATGTAGAAAACACCTTCTGCACCTGCAGAAGTCAGATGCCTGATTCTGCCCCAGTGAATCCCCGCATTTGCTAGTTATATTATCTTAAAGCTAAGTCTTTTTAATGTATGTATGTGAATCGGTTAAGTCACTGAACAATCTATAGTATACAATATTTAATATCCCTTATATGTACTCTCAACTATTTATGCAATTAGTGTTTTTTAATGTATTATTTATTAATTATAATTATATTTCTGATGTCAATTCGTCTCCTACTTAGCTTATCCATCCACTAAATTTTCCTAATTTTTCCTATAGTTTATTTATTTTCATATCAATTATATATGCAGTTTTAATAAAAAGTAGTTTATTAACACCCACCCTTTATCTTCTCCTCCTTGATAAGGTGCCGACAGAATACCAGCGTTGCAGGACCTCTTGCAGGTTCTGTGGCACATGCTGAGTCGGAACCTATTCGCCGCCTAGGCACACACTTCACGACGTTACTGTCTACTCGTCGCTACAAAATTGTATTTTGCTTTTATTTATTTCTTGTTGTCTTGTGTATGTACTATACATATAAGTTACTGTGTGGTATGTACTTTTACTTTTGTGACGCGTGTGTATATTATTGTCTGCGATATTGGTTGTTATTACTTTCTCCTTCAATTGTATGTTTCACTTTTTTTCTTGTCCTCTCATAATTATCGTGTATTTTATGTTGTGTGTGTTATGGCGTAGTCCGAATAAATTGATATTCTTTCTTTCTTTCTTTCTTTAACATTTTCAGTTTCACGGTTTCAAATTTTCAATGTATTATTTGAATTTTGTATTTTTCTATTAAAGTGTAAAAGTTTTTGCAGTTTTACAAACCAATTTGAACGTTTTGGAGTATTTTTTAACAATTTTAGTAACTAAACTAAAATAAATTAAAATTTTACCATTAAACGCACAATATTCGTACACTTCATAAGGACCAGAGAGTTTATCAGATAATCTATTGCCAACATATTGCCTTTTTTGTAATATATAATAAAAATATAATTAAAAATAAATAAAAACAAATAAAATTTCCGTTTTTCTTTAAATTTAATTAAATTTTTGTTAAGCTTTTTGTAATCTGTATTTGAGTTCTGATGAATATTTTCTACATTGTACAATGGTTCAACAGTATTATTCTGTAAATTACTAGGGATATTACATCTCTTTCCGAATACAAGTTCGAACGGAGTTTCTGAGAGAACGGATGTGTTATACTAAAATACCAATAAGGAATCCATTTGCTCCAAAATCGCAAAATTGTTGTCGGTCTGTATTCTTGAATGTGCATTCAAAGATTGATGTGTATTTTCTAGAGAACCAATTGATTCATGATGATATGCTGTAGAGTTTATTTGCTTGGTATTTAATAATTTATACCTCGCTCATACTAAGTGAAATAAACTCGGTGCCTTGATCATGTCCCGTGGAATCCCATACTTTAAAATGAAGTTCTCGACAAACGCTCGTGCTACACTTACACTACTCTTAGTTTCTATTGGATAAGCTTCGACGTAGTTACTTATCTCGCAATGTAGCGTTAGAATATATGAATAATTATAATACTCCTTATCTAAGGTCTGGGGGGAGACTCACTCCTAGGGAACGCGACCCCAAGTAGCGGATAGGGGGTGCTCAACAGGTTTTACTTAGGAAAATTGTATGGCTGGAGGGAAATAAAATAACTCCCGCGGACCAACAGGCCCCTTGCCTAGGGTTATATAGGTGAAGACGATAATGGCAGCAACGGATCTGTAATACCGTAAGCCGCAAGTAAATTTCAACTTGAAAAGCGGCAGCTTCTGTAAGAAAACCAGTTCTCAACGTATCGACTTGCTCGTTCCTGAGGGCCAAGCTGGGGATGTCGAAAGAGGGATGTAGATGCTGGTTAAGTCTGCATTTCTTAACTGTGTCCCAAGCGATACACCGCTTGTGGAGAGGTCACTTCATTCGTGACAAGCACGAAAACCACCACGGAGAGTCGCAGTTACCGCTTATAATTTCGTGGCATATATCACGGGCGCAAGGGGTGATTCTCGACGGTGGGAAAGTCCATCGTGACTTATTGGCCAGTTACCGCCTCCTCAAGCTGGGCAGCCACTAGTCAATAAGGTACTAGCCCGTCCCTCATCGTTGTGCTTTCCTGGCTGTACAAAACATCAATATAATTGTATGTATCAATGGTGAGCAATACACAATTAACAAAAATAAGAATAAAAATGATATTCCAAAAAACAACCGACCTACGCTTCGCCACATGGAATGATTGGACCATGACACCTGGTCTAGATAACCTGAGATGACGTTCCAGTGGTACGAAATACTGCAACTATTGACAGGAAACTACTGCACATGCGTGCTGACGTAGCAGGACTCCAAGAGACGTGATTGTCGGATGAGGGCAGTCTTCGTGGGGAAAACTACACCTTTATATAAAAAGGCAGAGATGAAGGTGTAAGAAGAGAGTACATATTGGCATGCCATAAGAAATAACCTGCTAGAATTCTTTGAGACACCAACGTGTATTTCCGAACGCCTAATAACTGTGCGCTTTATGTCGGAATCATGTCCAGTTACAGTGATGAAACGGTTGAGCTAACAAGTTTTAGTATAGCCTAACAAATGAAATAGAGAAATTTACATTATGTACAGAATTTATTGAGGGCGGCTAGGCTTGGGTTGCGAACTCAAAGAATAACTTCACGCGTCTGGAGTACGACTTCCCAGGTAAACCTTCAGAAACAGGATTCAGGATGATGGGACGGGTTCAACGGGTTATGGTGTAGGTAGTGGTAGGGTAGAGTGGATAGTCCTGGCCGGCAGTAATACGGGGCGGTACCCGGGTAGCCGGATTAAGCCTGTAAAGAACAGTAGTCTGAGTACCGAAAGATAAAGAGGTGACTGCAATGCATCCATCTTTAACGTCCAGGCTCGACGACACATCGGAGAGCCACGAAGAAACATAACTATCATAGGCATTGCAATCATAAAGTAGCTGTGGAGAGAGAAAGAACACAAATATGTACAGAGAGCAAATAATAACTATGAACTAAAGAGATACGTACCCTAAATCCGGGGTAATCACATATGATAGCACTTGTTACTCGTTACATTATCGAACACTAAAAACAAAAAATGATAGGATAAAGTAGAGGTACGTCCTCTAGGTACGTTGATCAAGAGCAGAATGGAGTTTAAAGATGAAAACAATGAGTCGTGAAGATCTTGTAGGGGTAACAGATTTGCTATCAGAGTCAGTCGTTCCGTGGACGTGGTAGGAGTAACCGTGTGTACAATTTGGATAGCGTGTACGAATACCGTGTATCAATGTTTTGGCTAAGTGGATATTAAATAAACAATCTAAATTGAGTATTCAAAGTGATTTAATTGAGAGTCCCCTGAACTGGTAACCCACGACTCCGGACACAGTGAAACAAGTGAACCAACCAGCAGAACGACTATCCGCTCAATGACCACGCCTGAGCAGGCCTTTGAGTGGAAAATGACGCTGGAAAAAGTTTTCCGAAAGGAAAAGTTGTGAGGTCACAACTATAGATGATAAGTGGAAAATATAGCGGGCTCGAGTGAAGTAGCAATGGTGAGAAACAGTGTCTCCGCGCAGATGTTTACAACGAACGAGATAATGGCATTTGTTAATAAATTGGCGCTTGAAATAACCGCTCCACGCGTCAAACTGCAGATCAGGCCACGTCGTTTTAAGGAGAGAGGCAGATCCACAACGCCAACAAGGACGCCTGATAGCCCAAACTGGGTATGCTAGTTACACTACAGATACGGACCTAGGGCCAGGAGATACGAGGAGCCTTGCGCATGGAAAAATCGTTCGGAAAACTAGTTGAGGCGACCTTCGGCAAGAGGAAAGGTGTTTCAGTTGTTCCAGTTGAGTCTATACAATGCCCCACGTTGATCAACTTTGCTGACTTAGCTAGAGCACAGGAAACAGACGATGAAATTACAATAATGATAAGCCGGTCGAGCGCTACAAGTTTCAAAATAAAACAATTTAACATACCTAACACGGATAAGAAAATAATGTGCATATTATCTCTCTGCTACTCAAAATACTCAATACTCAAAATAATCGGGATTATATTCCAAAAAGTATGGGATGCCAAGTTTTCGATGCAATCCACGGCACCAGTCATACAGGTTTACGAAAGACTCGGAAAATGATAGCTAAAAGATATTTCTGGCCAGGACTAAACAAGGATGTAGGCATTTGGGCCAAAATTGTGTCGCCTGCCAAAGAGCGCAAGAATTGCGGCATTCTATTTCAGGGTAAGGTCAGTTTGAACCGTGCGGGCGATTCGAGCATATATACGTTGATCTGGTGGGTCTCCTTTCCCGATATTTATTTATATACAACCCGAATGGCCGAGTCGGCAGTGACCCTGCCTACGAAGCCAAGGGTCCCGGGTTCGACTCCCGGTGGGGGCAAATATTTGTTTGATGAGAACTTATGTGTGTACCCTAGTCATGGCTGTTTATCTATCTAAGTATAATATTTTTCTATAAAAGTATGTGTATCATTGTCTAGTACCCAAGATACAGGGAATTCTAGTTTGGGGCTAGATCAATGTGTGTAAATAGTGTCCAAGGTATTATTGTATCATTATTATTTAGTTACAGTGATTGACAGATTCACTAGATTGCCGCAGGCTTTTCCAGTCGAAACAATGACAGCAGAAATAGTGGCTAGAACGTTGTATGAGGGCTGGCTGGACATGCTGATTTGGAAATTGCGCTAGAATTTCGACCAGCCAGGGCCGTCAGTTCGAAAGTGAGTTATTTGATCAATTAATGCGCATGGTACCACCCCTTATCACCCCCAAAGTAACGGCCTGGTAGAGCGGTGGCATCGCAGTCTTAAGGCGACCCTACTGGCGAGAATATCGAATACTTCATGGGCAGATGAGTTGCCAACGGTTTTGTTAGCATTGAGGGCAGCAATCCGCAGTCACTCGGGCACAAGTCCAGCAGAGTTAGTGTTAGTGTAGACGATTAGGTTACTGGGAGTGTTTTATACCCAAGAACCCCAGGAACCATTGGACCAACATACATATTTAGAGAATCCCACACGTCACATCATTAGGCAGATTAAACCAGCACCAAAATACCACTCAAATTTTAAGAACATGTTTATACACCCAGACCTTGGGACATCTGCAAATGTATTTATCAGAAATGACGCCGAACGCAAGCCATTACAGCCACCGTACGACGAGCCATTCGAGGTTATTAGGAAGACAGATAAATATTTCATAGTACAACTAGTCAATAGACAGAAGCAGGTTTCGATTGAAAGAACTCAAACAGCGTATTGTACTAATGATGTCACTATGTGTACGCAGTCAAAAGATAACGGACAGAAAAACCAAGGTAGCAAACCAGATCACAGAGTTTTCGCCGCGGCCGTTTGCTTACAGAACTCCACGCCACCACCACCTGCAGAGGTCGTAGAACGGCGCTCCCGCTCTGGCAGAATTATAAGGCACCCTGTCAGATTCGTGTAAAACAGGTAGGTACTAGTTAAAGTATTTTAGTATAGCACAAAAAGTAGCTAACTAGAGCAAGCGTTGGTTATATGGCAGTTAGTGAAGTCAAACCAAACCAAAATGTTTAGTCAAAAAAAAACTTCACGGGTCCCGAACAAACCAAATACAGTGTCTGCTTACGTAAGTGAATGTCCTAGGTTTCTTTTTTTGTTGTTAACACATTGTTACCGCAAATGTCATTATTTTGGTTATAAAAAAAGTTTTAAAGCTATGTTTGTTTTTTGTGTCACGAAAAGTAATGTAAAATGTATTGTTGTATTTAATTTAGTGTAATTGTGTAGTTTTATTTCAGTTCGCATAACCCCAGTTTGTATTAAAGTTAGTATTTTAACACAGGATGTAACGAGATATGTCAGAGGTAATTAAAAAATTTTCAGAAACCTTTTCCATTCTTGAAGCTCAGTTGTTTTTGTAACATGTATTTTTATTACAGGTACTTAGTCAGCAACTAACTTGTTATATTGTGGGTCATCAATAGATACTTGCATGAAGCTATGCTGATTGATGTACTATCAACAAAATTCTAGTGAGTATATAGTATTTTTTATTATTATTGTATTGTTTTCAGTCAAAAAAGGGGGGGGGGGGGGGATGAGTGTAGAGGTAACAGATTCGATATGTCAGCATAACCGCGCCACGATTTGTTAGTGAGAGTACCCTAAAATCTTATTTAAAATTATTGAAAATAGTTAAATACTAGAATATTGAAAGTAGATGAACAACCAGTATCAATCACAATGAAGGTTCTATTTACAATAACTACAACTCAAAGAAAATTAAAATAACCGCATGTTACAGTGATATCAGCCTACACACTGACACTGAAAGCCGAACCCAGCACAAAGGACACCTTAATCAAAGGCTGGGCGAATGCATAGAGAAAATAACAAGCTCTTGTTATTCGGAGATTTTAACGCAAAAAAGGTAGTAACCATGAAATCTGGCCAGAGTATATGGGCAAACACGGCAAAGGCTTCATGAACGATAACGGACAACGCCTCCTGGAACTATGTGCCACACATCAGCTGTGTGTCACCAACATCTATTTGTACAAATTTGTACATAAGGTCTCCTGAAAGCATCCTTGCTTGTGTCATTTGCACCAACTTAACCTTGTCATTACAAGGCAAAGAGACTTATGTGAAACGACTAACTTCCGAACACACCACAGTGCGGATTGAAATTGGGACTCAATCGCTATGGCCAAGATGCCACATCTTTTTTTTATCTTCATCTTTGTATACAAAAAGATCCACAGGTCAAAGCCAAAGGGTAAAGTCCTCATTAACATCCCGCGCAAACCCAACGCAATACTCAGAGACAAGTTTTCTGAAGATCTAAAACATGAAATAAAAATGACCTACCTACAAGAAATGAACAATGTTGAGAAACTCTGGAACATTACAAAGGGGGCACTTTTAAGAACAGCTCAAAAGGTTTTCAAAAGAAAAGCCAGGAAATCCAAACATTGGCTTTTGGAGTGTTAAACCCAGTTAAAACCGAACGTAGAGGCCACAAGGAACGCACATGTCAAACAGCAAAAGCACATCTCCAACGGGTATCACGATAGTGTGCCAATCATTACTGGATGAAACTCTATGCGTCAATCCAACACTGTCGCGAATTAAACAAGCTATAAAAAAACGTGCGCCTATTAAAGATGCTGATGGATCACCGATAACAGAGAAAGCCCACCAACCGAATCGCTGGACACAGCACTACAATACAATAGGAGGTTGTGGGACTACTAAGTTACCTAAAACTATCTTTAGGTATATAGGTCTTCAAAATTGAAAGACAAAAAGAAGATTTTGATGATGTCAATGAATTGTCTTTAACCTTAAATTGTTTCAAATGATGAACATGACAGCTAAGTACGAATATGGGGAAGTGTCTTGCTTGTGATGATTGTGCAAAATAATTAGATAAGATGAAGAGGAATAGACTTTAAATGTCGTTTCTTTGATTACAGGTGAGAATGTAGATTTAGTTTAGAGACCTATTAGAGATTTTATGTTATGTTTTACAACCTTAAAAATTAAAATCTTTGATTACAGATACAAAGAAACATATTTTAGTTTTATTCGTTGAAAGGACATATTATATATATTAACAATCTGCGAATCATTTTTGAGAAATTAACTGGCATAGTGTTTTTTGCTGATGATACTTCACTGCTCGTCAAGTGGAAGACAAAAAGAAGATTTTGATGATGTTAATGGAGTATTGAATTTGACCTTGAATTACCTTGAAGTGGTTCACATTTAATCATGTATTAAATACTGGTAAAACCAAATGTATCAAATTCTCACTTCCAATTTTCAGGCAAGCGGGTCTCACCGTTTAGTGTTAGACAGCAACACGTCAGAATTATTAAATCACGAAGTTTCTTTTGGAATAACCATTGGTAGCAAATTGCAGTGGGGACCCTACATAGATAAATTAGCTGGTAAATTAAGTTATGTGGCTTTCGCTGGAACTTCAGACAAAACTTGGATGTGGCTACATCTAGGCTAGTATATTTTAGTTACTTTCATAGTGTCATGTCCTATGGTAACTTGTTGTGGGGGAAAGCAGCGGATATTCAAACAATTTTTATTTTACAGAAAAGAGCTGTTCTTGCAATTTATAATTTAAAATGCACATACTCTTTAAGAGAGCATTTTAAAGAAATTGACTTACTAACTGTATCTAGCCAATTTATTTTCGAAAATAGAATGTTACAAAATTTTCCAAACTTAGCGCTAGCTGTAATATTAACCTAAAAAATAATCACCGACTACTTGCGCTCCGGTTTAGTCAGGTCCGGTTTAGTTAGGTCAGTGCATTATCTACTACAACAAGATACGGGGAGATCTTGAAATTGCCTTCTGAGCCATTAAAAACCATGTTAAAGCGACTGTCGAAAAAGGGATATTACATTGTTCAAGATTACTTAAATGACGGGAATGTATTGGGTTAATCTTGCTCGACTCAGACCTTGCTGTTATTAATTTTATAATTATTGATTCCTGCTTATTCATTATAATAATTATTATTGTAATATTGGTATCAGTTAAGCACAAGCAATTTTTAAAAGATTCTTCTTCTGCCACAGTGGTCCAATGTAGAGAAGTAGCAAAAAATGACGATTGCTAAGTATATGTAAATATCTACAGTAATAAAGAGGTTTTATTGTTTGATTGATAGAAGGTTGAACTAAAACAGGTGTAGTCGATAAGAAATTGATGGTGTTTATTCTTGAAACTTAGCTTTATATACGAACGGGGTCGCTTATTCAGCTAACGTGTTAACCTTTACAAAATGCAAACTGTTTATGTAGGTCTGCACTTTGGACAGACGCCTCCATTGCTTCCCCCTTCTAAAGAAATAAGGAACTTAATACACAAAACAAGTAAACATATACAATTTAAAAATACACAGTAATGGTATTATTACTGTCTTATATAAAATTTTATATGTATATTAACATATACATATACAATTTTAAATTAGACAGTAATAATACCATTTCATCTTAACAGAGTTTTAAGCATTGAAACGAAACAAAAAAAAAATTTAGACGAAGTTGTGCGCGCTGCATCTTGCAGTATTGTGTGGCTTTTAATCAGGCAAATCTCACTACTGGACGAATTAAACTGCCCGAACGTGACTTTTTGCATTCTGCTGACTCATGTCCTGTAGAGTGAAAGGTTGCGCTCGTAACCGTGTTGCTGCCTATGACCTTGGCATGCCCTGGTTTCTCTGATGGTTCCGCCGAGTGTTTGTTATTATTTCTATCTTTTGCCGTTTTGTCTAAACCGTAGCTGTTTAATGGGTTTCGTTCTGTAGATCGATACTGTGTTGAGCTTGCCCTTATTATTGATCTTGAAAAATTTGTCATGTTTTTCGATCAAAAATCAAAATCAAAATGAAAAATCATTTATTTCCATAGGATGTTGTTACATCACTTAGATCCGTCATTACATTTTTTTGGGTGAGTTCACTAACACAATAGCGGAATCTGTGGAGAAGAGCTCACCGAAGAAACTCCACAGTCGTCGCATATTTTGCGTTTCCTTTTTTAAATAAAGTATTGTCAAATTACAAAATGAATGCTAATTATATATCGAAACAGCCTGTTACTCAAACAATCTATTCCCATGGACATCTGTCCTCTAAGTAATCAGATATCCTATAGTAACCTTTTTTATACAATTTCTGTTTTATTATTATTTTAAACTTGTCTAAAGGTAAGTTTTTAATGTCAGTAGGGACCTTATTGTAATAGCGTATACAATTGCCTTTAAAAGAATTACTAATTTTATGTAGTCGGCTTACATAAGCAACCAACTTGTCTTTATTTATAGTATTACAATTGTGTATATCACTGTACTTCTGAAAATTAGTTATATTTCTTTTTACATACACAAGATTGTCATAGATATATTGAGACACAAATGTCAGAATATTGATTTCTTTAAACTTTTCCCTCAGTGACACTCTTGGCCCTAATCTATAAATTGCATTCTTGCAATTTATAGATAGAAACGGGCTGTTCGCAGCCCGTTTCTGCAGAATAAATATACTATTAGCATTCGCAGCGTGACCCCACAATAAAATACCATAGGTCATTAGACTATGAAAGTAACTAAAGTAGACTAGTCTAGCGGTATCTACGTCGGTAAGAGCTCTAATTTTTTTAACTGCGAACGCTGCCGAACTCAGTCTGTTCGACAATTTATTTAAATGAGGATCCCATTGTAGTTTGACGTCTAAAGTAATGCCCAAAAAGACAGTCAACTGCACAAGGTCCAATCTCTGTCCTTTTATAAATATGTCTGTAGTTACCGGGTTCACATTGGGTAACACGAATTTAATACATTTAGTTTTCTTTTCATTAAGTAATAAATTGTTAACAGTAAACCAGTTCACTATACTAGAGATAGCATTGTTTACCTCGTCATAATTTGATTGCTGTCTTTTAACTTTAAATATCAAAGAAGTATCATCGGCAAACAATACTAACCCATGTTTTGCTTTAAAAAGGTAAGGTAAATCATTAATATATACTAAAAACAAGAAAGGACCAAGAATTGAACCTTGCGGAACGCCCATACTTATTGAAGACCCAGGTGATCTTTTCCCATTAACATCGACCATCTGAACCCTATCTGTTAGATATGACTCCAGAAGGCCAAGTGCCTGATCTTTTACACCATAATGGCGTAACAAGACAAGAGTGTCATGATGGACGCAATCAAAAGCCTTGGATAGATCGCAGAAGACACCTATTGCATCCATTGCGTCTTCCCAGGCATCAAAAATATTGTCAATTAGTTCAACACCAGCATCGGCTGTTGAACGACCCTTTGTGAAACCAAACTGAGCAATATGAATTAAATTATTGAGATAAAAATGACTTTGCAATTGATTAAGTATGAGTTTTTCAAATATTTTGCTAAGCGTTGGTAGTATCGATATGGGTCTAAAATTGGTGGGGTCTGATGTACTACCAGCTTTGAATAAAGGTATAACTTTACTTAGTTTCATCAAGTCAGGAAACACACCATTATCTATACATTGATTAAATATACAACAAAGGTGAGGTGCAATACAATCTACAATGGAACTAATAATTTTTACTGATAGACCATGGGCGTCAGCTGTCTTTTTCATTTCCAGGGATTTAAACGCTTTTACAATGTCTTCATTATTTACGTGCCTAAATTTAAAATCTGTTTTACATTCCTCAAAGTTTTGTTTAAGTACAGATTCAGCAGCAGCGGGAGATGAATTTAAAGACTTGGTTGTTGAAACTGGAATGTCGGTAAAGAAATTTTCGAAAGTTTTTGCTACTTCTAGGTCTGTACTTAGCAATTGATTATCTATCTTAAGCTTGAAGCTATTATGTGTAGCTTTGGCCTTTCCAGTCTCTCTGTTTATAATTTGCCAAGTCGTTTTCATTACATTGCTACTAGATTCAATTTTGTTTTTAATGAAATTAGATTTAGCTACGGCACAAACGGGTTTAAACATTTTTGAATAACTACGAACATAATCTAGAAAGGCCGTATTTTTGTTATATGATTTCTCTTCATAGAGTTCATATAATCTTCGTCTGCTCCTATGAATTCCCACTGTCGCCCAATCACTAAACAAAGCTTTGTTATTAACTTTTATAGTTTTTGATTTAAATACCGTATCATATTCATTTTTGACAAGGTTAAATACTGAGTTGTACAACAAATTTGGATCGTCACTGTATGGTATTTCCCATAGTTTATCTAAAATATTATTCCTGTAGTGTTCAAGCCGAGTGTCACTAACGGGCACACATGTAATATCCTCTTTTTGGTCCTTTTTTATTTTAATATTGAATATACCTATCTGACCAGAGTGATCAGAGGTTAATTTATTGATGACCGATTTGAAAATGGGCGTAATGTTAGTAAATATATTGTCAATGCAGGTAGCAGATGTTGCAGTAATTCTAGTAGGCTCCAAAAACAGATAGTTCATGTTGTGACATAAAAATAAAGATTTTAATCTAGTACAAATATTATTATCCTCTAACAGATTAACATTAAAATCACCACAAATTATAAAAAAAATGTTTTTATCGCTGATTTTAATCAACACTTCATCCATTTTCTTTTCGAATAAATCAAAGGATGAATCTGGTGGTCTGTATACGCTCATTACAATAAGTTGTTCAAGTTCAATACAGGCTATTTCCATGGTACGCTCCACAGACAGGCTCACTATGTCACCTCGTTCCTTATATTTAAAACTATTATTTACAAGTATTAAGGAGCCACCGCGATCAGCTGTTTTTCTGTTGAACGAACTAGCAACGTGGTAGTTATTAAAGTTGAACATGAACTGATAACTCTTTAAAAAGTGCTCTGTTATACATAAAATATCTGATGACTTTAAATGCTCCCTCGTACGGTGGGTTGATGTTTTCCTTACAGCATCAGTCCTTACGAAAACGTGTCCGCTAGTTTTCAAGTCTGGGTGGTCGAATGATGACAGCTTGGAATGGTGGGTGGTTTTGAAAGGTGTAACCATATCCATGGCGGCTAATAGTTGGCTCGTGAAATCTTTCGGAGATGTTTCTTGCCTTTTTGGCTCAAAAATACTCCTGGAATACGGATGTTGGTTCCGTAGAGTATTTGTGCGGGGCTAATATTGTCGCTTTCGCGAATTGCGTCCCTCAAACCAAGCAGGACGAATGATAATTCTTGAGACCAGTTCGTTGAGTTCCCTCGTGCGATTATGGCTGCTTTCATGGTTCTGTGCCATCTTTAACTGGTGGTCCTGGTCTTTTTCACTCCCAAAATCTTTGTCAGGGAGTTAAACAGGTCGGTCTCCCATTGTCATCCTTGATCCATTGTTATGACGGTTGGGCACCCAAATCGAGCGATCCAGAAGTTGACGAACGCTGTGGCTACTATCTATCTATCTTATACAAGGGGGTTGTAGCGCCTGCACCTGGCCTACTTGAGCGGGGCCTTTATGCATGTCCCCTTCGCCTGCACATCTACTTCAGCCATACCAACTCCTGAACCAGCTGGAGAAGGAGGCCTGGGTGTTCAAGGAGCTCGTTGATGTTTGTTGTGTCCCCTAGGATAGCCATCCTCGTTTATGTTGTGGATGGACATGCCAGTAGCATGTGCTCTACTGTTTCATTCACTTCCATGCATCCCCTACACAGGGGGCTGTCCGTTGCACCTGTAATTGTCAAGTGTTTGTTTAGTGTACAATGGCTTGTAATAAGGCTTGTTAGTATTTTATTTTACTGCGTTAAGTAATTCGTAAATTTATGGTTATACTTGTCTATTAAAAAGTTTTCTGTGTTTTGCAGTGTTCTCTGCTAGACCATTATAGGTTTTGTTGCTGTACTGTGGCTTCTCTGAGCCTTTTCCGTAGAGCTTCCGCTGATAAGGGCGAGAATGGTGGAGGGCCAATTGCTGGCCTTTCTGCCCCTAATTTTGCTAGCCTGCCTGTCTGCCTTCCAGTTGCCCTGGTCACCTTGGTGACCTTTTACCCACTGGACTGTGACCTTGTTTTTCTTACCTAGCCTGTTGAGTGCCTTGTGGCATTCTAGTATAAGTTTTGATTCTGTCAACGGTCTTTATAGTGAGCTTAGTAAGGCTGCGCTGTCCATTTTAAAGGTAGTGTCATTCCCCTCTGCATCATTTATCAAGTGCATTGCCCCGTGTAGGAGACTCAGTGTTTCAGCTTGAAACACTGTCGTCTCCTTTCCGAAGCTCACGGAAAGTTTAATGTCAAGCTCCGGCGAGAAAAGACCTCCGCCTGTGTTCTTGCTTTTCTTTGAGCCATCACTGTATATTGTTATGTTTTTGTGATTTGGTATTGTTGGTGTTTCCAAGCCCTTGGCTGTGATTTCATATTTCCTACCAAATAGGAATTCTGTTTTTATGCGATCAATTCCAATAATGGCTTCTGACGACCCGAATGGCCGAGTCGGCAGTGACCCTGCTTACGAAGCCAAGGGTCCCGGGTTCGAGTCCTGGTGAGGGCAAATATTTGTTTGATGAGAACGGATGTTTGTACCCTAGTCATGGTTGTTTATCTATCTAAGTATAATATTTATCTATATAAGTATGTGTATCGTTGTCTAGTACCCAAGATACAGGGAATCCTAGTTTGGGGCTAGATGTGTGTAAATAGCGTCCAAGGTATGTCCAAGGCACTTCCCCGAATGCATTTCTAGAATTTTGCAGTGTCCTTTATCTGCTATTTGTCCTTTCCATTGCCCAGTACTGTATAGCCTTATGGCCGCCGATTTGGACTCCTGCTAAACGAATAGGTCCAATGGTAGTATGCCTAGCATGATTTCTAGTGCCGCTGATGGCGTTGACCTCATGCAGCCTGTTATGGTAACACATGCCATTCTCTGGAACTGCTGCAGTTTTGTTGCAGTTGTGCATAGTGTTGTTCTTTGCCACCATACCAGGGAGTCGTATGTGATGATGGGTCTCACCACAGCCATATACATCCATCGAAATATTTTGGGCTAGAGTCCCCATCCGTTCCCTACCATCTTCCTACACTTGAAGAACGATATGGTGGCTTTTTTAAGAGTTGCTTCCATGTACTTGCTCCAACTCAATTTGTGGTAAAGCCATACACCTAAATATTTTACGGCTTTTGATAAAAAAAAAACACGGCTCAAAGTTCCAGTGGTAGCGACTCTGCCCAATTGGTGTCGGCGTGGCAGGTAATCGCTGCCTTCAGCTGCCAGTGAAATCTATCCAACAAGCCATTACACTGTGGGTGATAAGCTGTTGTCCTACGGTGATCAAAACCTATGGATTTTGCCCTCAGATGTTCAACTTTCAATACTATCAGCAGGGGGGTCTCACTGTACAGTTTAGGTACGTTCGAACAGCCAACCCGACGGGCGGGAATTCAGTTATGTTGCCGCTTGCTTGGCTGGCAGTCACGTCGCACACTAGCCGCTCCTCATAAGCAACTTTTCTGTGATTTTTGCACCAACAATGACTGAATAGAATAGAATAGAATAGAAAAGTGTTTATTTTTTGTCATTTCTTAAACATGTTTTTGTCCGCCGGGCGGGTAATAATAATATTAAGTACATATGTCATAAAGATCTGGTACATTAATATATGTTCGCTTATATAAAAAGTAATATAGCAAGAAACTGATACATGGCAATGGTATAGGTAGGTATGTAAAACGGTTTATTTCAACATCGAGTGTCTACGAGGGACATGTCGCTTGCTGACACGTTTATCTCTGTCCATCTTGCTGACGTACTGCACGTCACCTACTCTGTTGCTGGATAGCATGGGGTTGAATTGACCATATCTTGTATACGAGGGGCCCGGTGTAGTCAGTCCTTCTATGCACATGCTATTTAGTTTGACAATCATGTCGTGGTGTAGGTCGTGAACTCGCAAGTGCCACGGGTCTTCATCAAGCATTTCCCATAGAATACGGCTAGGTAATGACTTTGGGAATCCTCCAGCTGACTTCAGCGCCATTCTGTATTGCCGTTCTATTGCCAGGAGATTTGACTTGCTGATTCTAGGCAGTAGTTGTACTATTCCGTAGTCCAAGATAGGCATCAGGCAAGCATGTATTACTGCGAGTTTGGTTTCGATGTTGACCTTAGAATACCATCCAATTATTGAGGACAGCATCCCTCTAATCCTTTTTGCTTTCGCGATCACGTTTTTTACATGCTCACTCATGGTTAGTCCTTTATCTAGTATAACTCCAAGATATCGCACGTTTTTCTTGTATTCTAACATGATGCCTTTGATCTTTACAGTAGGTTTGTAGCCACGGCTGGAAGCACTTTGTGCCCTCTTCTTTGTAAACATTATACACTCAGTCTTGTCTACATTGCACTGTAATCCCCAGCGGTCGTAGTAGTCGATTACTTCTTCTGCAGCCCACGTCACTCTAGTTGGTAATGACTGAAGTACCTAACATTTTAGGGTGTCTAAAGAAATTGTTCACAAATAAAATTCGATTCCTTTTTAATTGAATACCTTTTTGTTTAACTAAAAGTTAACACTTTAGACCCAGTATAAAACAAATCACAATTACATAAGTAAGGAGGTAGGTACCTACCTAGCCTTAGAATTTACCAAAAGCCTGAATAAGTACTAATAACACCTCTCTTAGATAGAATGGACTAAAATTCACAAACACAAATAATCGCACGTAGGTAACCCTATCGTGATCAAGCAAGACAGGAGTTCACAGGACGACCTTGTGATGTCAGAGCAAAAGAAGCTCTCAGGCATAGTAATGCGGCGCATCTAGCCTGCACAGGCGGGGCAACCGATTCTGTAGGTGCTTAGAGATTGTTGTAGGTAGGTGCGAGCTAGTTTGCGCTTTATTGTCGCGCAGCGAGAGTAGCTATTTATTTAAGTGTATTTGAGGAGTAATCTTTCTGTACATAGTACTATTAACTATTCTGTGCTATCAGCCTTGATTCGTCCAACATTCTTGGATATTAATAAAACAATTTGCTACCATAATTAAGTGCCTAATTCATTAGAATTAATACATTTTCTTTTAGGATATGAAAACAATTAACATTGTAATACTTATTTATCTAGACTTCGTAGAGCATAGCATTATATTCTGATAGGGAAAAGGATACAGCAAGAGGCTAAGTCTGCAGCCCTAAGACTGTATAACACGGGACAATGGAAAGGTCAACCTGCAGATAGTGGACACTGCACCATTCTGGCAAAGGCCCTCGAAGAGGTACCTGAAGCCACAATCGGGTCAGACCGCATAAAAAAACCTTCATATTCAATAAGAAATACGAAGTAAACATTAACGAACAAAACCCAAAATTGGAGATCAACATGAAAATAATACACAGCGACGGCTCAAAATATGATCGTTACACACGGGGGGTATTTACTCTTCTGATTTAAACATCAAACATTCCCTAAGCTACGGTGAGGACACAAAAGTGTTTCAAGCGGAAACACTCACCGTGTTACTAAAAAACATGTTAGACTTATTTAAACCTCAAAAGAAACGTCAAATCACATACATTTTTGTCTTTAAACAGGTGTTTAACAGTGAACACGAGTTTTTTTTGTGCTGAGGCCCTCAGTATTTTGCTTGGAGCTATACACATATCGGGCATAGAGGAAAGTGAGATTGTCCTCAAAACAGAAAGTGCATCTCAACTCTGTGCACTAACAAAACCACTAACTAAATCCAAAGTCATGCTGGAGTATCACGAGACTCTCAATAGACTGGGTGAGAAGAATAATTCAAACCGCAGAGGGTAAATGGTCACTACCTAGACCAAGGAAACTGCGAGGCGGACAAACTAGCTAAAGCAGTGGCGAGTAGGGCGGCGATAGGCCCTCCACCTTTCTCGCCCCTTTCAGCAGAAGCAATAAGTAAAAGACTAAAAGCAGCCAAAAATTCTGCGTGGTCGCACCTTATATTAAGTAATAAACTGTACATGCCATAATGTGAATGTGCGTGCCACGCCATGCCTGAAGAAAAAAATATCTTTCTGTTCTATCGACTTAGGTTTCAAAAGTAAGGATTTTGAATGCTGGTCATTATAAATATAATACGCATCTTTTGTATTGCAATTAAATTCCTGACGACAGCCGAGTTTTTGATGTTTAAGAAATATTTATTTAATGCCTGTATGTAAATGTTTATGTTTAATTGTATATGTATAATAGCGAAGGTGCGACTGTAAACATAGTATGAAACATTGGAAAGGTTGAAACGGTTAGACTCCCTATCTTGAATGAAAGGAGAGTTTACACAATTTACAAATATTTATTTAAAGGAAGACAGAGCAAGGTCGTGGGTGTGAACTCGTGAGACGGACTTTGCGCGTTTAGGCTGCGACTCCCCTGATGAGGTCCGGTAGCAGGAGCGGCAGCACACAACGGCCAATAGAGGGCCGCGAGGATTCCGGTTCAGCAGAGGGGTTTCAGGTCCAGTGGTGTGAGCAGGAGGGTAGGTAGGCGGGGGCACAGGTGGAACCCCAAGCGTGGGGGTCAGCAATCAATTACGGCACATCAAGTAAATGCCTTGTATGTACACAACACTAGTTATTTACAAAATTATGTATATTAACAATTGTAAGGGACTAGCCCATCGCTGCAACTATGGTATAATGAGGAGATAAAAATAAAACTCATAGAGGATACGTCTCAGCTATCTAGAGCTCAAGGAAGGAATGTGTCAAAAACAATCGAAGAGCTACCAGACGAATTCCAGACTTCAATTCTGAACTTTTGCTTTTCAGTAAGACTAGTTAGCCAGTAGGCTTATCAAATGAAATAAAAATAAGTTTTACTACAATCTGAATACATACTTAAGTACGACTTAATAGTAAGTAGAACTTAATTTTAAGCAGACCATGTTACAGTACCCCCCTGTTTAGGATAGGATTTTTCCTATGTAAAATCCGCTGAGACTCTACTAAGTCCTAAAAACTAACAGTCAGGCTCTGCACATTCATCACACATTCACATTACTATCAAACATCAGCATCACACAAAATTCACACCAGAGTCTACACAAATATAGAAAGTGTAGACTCGATATTCCATACAGGGTGACATATTAGTCAGCATAGTCACCCAAACCTTATTGTAACATGGTTTACTTAGAATAAGGTTCTACTTACTATTAAGTCGTACTTAAGTATATAGATTGTAGTAAAACTTCTTTTTATTTCATTTAACAAGCTTACTGGCTGGCTAGCCTTCTGAAAAGCAAGGGTTCAGAATTCAAGCCTGGAATTTCGTCTGGTAGCTCTTCGATTATTTTGACGCATTCCTTCCTTGAGCTCTGTATAGCTGAGACATATCCTCTATGAGTTTTATTTTTATCTCCTCATTACGCCATAGTTGCATCGATGGGCTAGTCCCTTATAATTGTTAACTTACATAATTGTGATTATAACTTGTGTTGTGTATATGGAAGGCCTTTACTTGATGTACTGCCTTTACTTGATGTGCTGTAATTAATTGCTGACCCCCACGCTTGGGTATGTAAACATTTGTGTGGCTCGTAGCCCTTTCTATTTTTCTGTGTATATAATTTAGTAAATATCTCGTGTATCTCCATCCCTACTGCTACAACTCTGTCTGCAATGCCTTCGATAGCTAGGTTCCTATAAGGCTCTTCCACCTCGGCGAGCTGTCGGAGCATTGCAGACAACCCTGGATCCTATATTCTTTTCCGCTCCTCACGCTGTGTCCTCCGCAAGGTTCCACCTGTACACCCGCCTACCTACCCTCTTGCTCACACCACTGGACCTGAAACCCCTCTGCTGAACAGGACTCCTCGCGGCCCCCTATAGGCCATTGTGTGCTGCCGCTCCTGCTACCGGACCTCATCAGGGGAGTCGCAGCCTAAACGCGCAAAGTCCATCTCACGAGTTCACACCCACGACCTTGCTCTGTTTTCCCTTAAATAAATCTTGTAAATATTGTAAACTCTCCTTTCATTCAAGATAGGGAGTCTAACCGTTTACGGCACATCAAGTAAATGCCTTCTATGTACACAACACTAGTTATTTACAAAATTACGTATGTTAACAATTGTAAGGGACTAGCCCATCGCTGCAACTATGGCATAATGAGGAGATAAAATTAAAACTCCTACGGCTTTACTAATAAACAAAGTTATTCACGGTTTAACTTTTTCAGTGTTTTGTCCTTTTCATACGTCGAGTAAATATCAAATGTCAATGCAAGACAAAACACTGTATAAGTTAAACCGTGAATAACTTATTTTATTAGTAAGGCCGATAGAGGATACGTCTCAGCTATCCAGAGCTCAAGGAAGGAATGCGTCAAAAACAATCGAAGAGCTACCAGACGAAATTCCAGACTTGAATTCTGAACCTTTGCTTTTTAGTAAGACTAGTCAGCCAGTAGGCTTGTCAAATGAAATAAAAAGAAGTTTTACTACAATCTGAATACTTAAGTACGACTTAATAGTAAGTCGAACTTAATTTTAAGCAGACCATGTTACAAGGTAATAGATAAAAAGTGCAATATAAGGTAGGAATGAGAAATTAGAAAATTAAAAACAAAAACCTTCGTCCGTGAGTCCAACTTGCACGGAGCTATGATGCCATAGAAAATACATTCTTTTTGCATTGGGTGTTAAAAGTTATTGCAAATCGTGAGTGACATATTATTTATGTAGCACATTTAATAACACTCACATTAAATTTTAGGCTTCAAAGTACTTATTTATAAACTATATTAGTAGGTAGTAGTAAACTACATATTAAGGAGCTAGAATCACCAAACGGTTACGACAACTTACTCTAGAGCAAGTTGTCCTAACAGTTCCGTTACGGGTGGTTATTCACACCAACCCTTCGTAAACGTGACAGTTTTAATAAAGAAAAATTTGAGAGTAGGTCCTAAAAGAAATTAAAGAGAGAAATTAGAATGAGTCCGATTTATATTTACACAAACTTCCTATTGTTTAATTTACCTACCTAACCGATTATATACAATACCCTAAAAGTACCCTGGCTTTGGGAGAACTTCACGGGTGTTGCATCAGAAGTGGCCAGGAGACGCTGCACCGGCTGGAGTGCCAGTCTTAGTAACACTAAACACTATACTGTTTTTATGATCAATACGAGGAAAAGAAAAGATAATTCATACTTCTTATCCTAAGAAGTCTATTAGGTAGGTAAATGAATACCAGATAATACCTATCACACAAACCATGTTATTTAGTTAGTATATAACAAATTGGGTGAATCTACAAATATTTTGCTTTTTGGTTTGATATACTCATATATGTCAATATACGCATATGCGTATATTCACGGCTATATTCCCATAAAGTGGTAGCCAGAGCTGCAGGATCACATAAGCAATCCTACAGCCACGTTCAGCAATTTTGAAGGTAAGTGTTTATAGGAACAGTTAGTGACACTCTTGTTGCTAACTCATCACCTAACCGAACAAGCCCTCCCTGATTCACTCAGTCGCCTTTTAAGATATTTTATTTATATACAGTATATTTTATTTTCTTTTGCCATCCCTACTAAAATAGATAAGAATCTTGCATGCTCCTTCAAATGTTTGTACCATAATATCGTTTGTCTAATCTATTTCGGGATCATACGATACGCCAGAATTGAATTTTGTCATCCATTGAAGATTCCGTTTTGCAACGCATACTCCTTGATTTAACAATTCGTACCTAGATTTTGTAGCCCTATTGATATTCCGATTATTTTGTTGATATTTTGAAGTTGTAGCCGTATTGACATTTGGATTATTTTGTTCAGCATATTTTGCTGTTGTTGCCCATTGAAATTCGGGTTATTTAGTTGATTTTTTGCTGTTCTAGCCCTGATGACATTGGTGTTAGTTTTTTGATATTATTTTGAAGCATTATTAAGTTGTTTTCTTCTTTTATATCAGTCTTGTACTTTGTCTTTTTTTCTTTTGGGAGGATGTATTGGGATCGGACGTCGTTGTCTGGGTATGAAGTGATAATGAATGGTCTAACGTTGGCCGAGTGGTTTTTTGGGTGAAATTAGGTGATTCGCTTTCCTCATAGGAAGATAATAGTGGGCAAAGCTGAGAAATCAACGGTATAGGGGCAAAACGACGGATAGATACTACTTTTCTTTCATAAGATATATTGCGGAGGGGTATGCGGACTGTGTACACGTAAAGTTGACAATGAGTCTTCTAAAGTTTGCCGAGGTTATTTTTTGGGTGAAAGGGGGTGATTCGTTCTCCTCAAAAGATGATGATAGAAAAACTAGAAAAACCGGGACCACCTGTGTCTTTTACTTTTTTCACGTGTAGCACCCGGTAAGAAAAAGTTAGTAACTGTTCCCAGCTCCTTTGGTCATTTTGTCACTTGTTTAATAGTTTTGGACAGAGAGTTGGCCACAGATGTTCTTGCGCCTCGGTAAATTTGTTTTACTACGAGGATGCACTTTTTTAAGTTTGCTATGTCTTTCCAAAGGTCTGAGTTGGGGTTGGTAAGTAAATTTGGGGGAAATGTAGGGCCAAAAGTATGGGTTCTTTGCTGGATATTGTCACGTTTGTGCGCTTTCCCGATGTGAATTTTAAACCTATCTGTCCTTTAAAATAATGGGGCTGGAAACATTCCCGGCACTGCAGGAACGAGGTGATGGCTGTAGACGACACCGACAGACGGGCCAGCTGGCTGTGACATAGTGGTACGTACAGGTTTAATAGCAGGCTAAAAAAGGACATTATATTTACAAAAACATAGTAAATAGTAAAATTATAGGTAAACTAATTATAGGAAATTAAAATTGTCTTGGTGTTAAACACCGATAGTAGCTTAAGCACCCGTCGACCACCACCTCTTCTGCTGCCCTTGAGCGCCGCACCGCGCCGTACCGTGTGCGGAGGACTGTGCTTGTTGTTGGCCGAAGCTCGCACTGCCCCAGACGCGACCAGTGGGCAAAGGAAGGAATCATGGAAAGCAACGGAATGGATCCATTTAGCCAATGAACCCAACTCCATACATTCATTTTCCCATCTCTTTCCTACTTCGTATTTAATATTTTACTAAGAACTAAAAACGTAATCTCGTTCAAAATACTGCCGTTTTACGTTTTTCTGTGTACTATGGTATGGAACCCTTCGTGTGCGGGTCCGACGTCCATCTCGCACTTGACCCTTTCTGTTTTAAGGTACAGCAGGCTTCAAAACTTAAATTATTTAAAATTATATATTTGGAGATGAAATCTGTGCTCTTAACAATTAGTTCATTAGTTAGCTAGTTGACGACTTGAGAATTCCCAAGTGTCTTAAATATATGAATTAAAAATAAAATAGAAACACTAAAAGAAACAACTACGCGAATAAACCACCCCGGGACATTGCCGAGGCTAAGGTTCCCATGACGCTTGCAGCATTTCCCCGCTGCACCGCCAGGGAGATCCTTTGCATCAGAAATGCCCCAGAGCGGTTGTCAAATCCTCTATCCCTTAGACGGCGCCCCAGATCCTTAATAAATATTTTCCCTTGTGTCCCCCAAACCCCAGTCGTCTCGAGCGCAAGAGGCACAAAGATGTAGCTTCCCGTGAGTGCGGCATACTTAAGGCACTTCTGTCTTGCGGCAGACTCGGCGGCTGCACCAGCGCGGGCCGCCGTCGACCCGACATGGGAGGCTGCAAAGGTGCAGACGCAGGTCGCATCCCATAGCAGGGAACGTCCTCTCTCCCAAGGTACCAGGGTCAAGCCGTCCGGACGCTTCCCATCCGACCGGCACAAACCTGGCGGCTCCAACACACTAGGAACGTTGGCCGATACCAAAGCCCTACGAACGAAAAAAAAACAATAAATTAATAAGTGTCTTAATGTATAGTTTGTTCACAATATTTTATATAAATACCTACTTGTTTTAATATAAGTAGGAGAACGGTTTAATATGAAACGAATTGTAGCCTTACTTGTACATTTGAATATAATATTCACCATACCGTGTCAATTATATCATCTGTATCAATGTTTTTCTGTACAGAATAATAAATATGTAAATAAATTTGAATTTTGAGAACGGTACATATATGTAAAGAATGTCCCAAAACTGCTCCGGTTTTGCTAAGTATTATAAGTGGGTAACATTGTTCATGTTTGTCTACGTCTATGTTCATATCTAATAATGGGCGAGAATGATTCTTGGTATAAATAGTGGTAAAAAAGTCCAGTGAAAGTAAAAAAAAATGTGTATAAATACGACTTTTAAACACAAACCAAACAGTTACTCATTAGTTTAGTTGATCATATTAAATTTATTTTTTATTTTTCTCCATGTATAATGTGTAGATAACATGTTCATGTCTACATGCCAAAATGTAGCTTTCAACAAATATTAAAAACTTGTAGGTTTTATTTATTTTTTTACTTGACTACTAATTACGGCCTTATTTTTTATTATTCATAAAAAGTTGCATAAAAATGTTTCACAACCACGTCTCGGTGTGAGATAAATACACGCACCGCCAGGTTTCTTGGCCAGTGAGTGAGCTCTCATCTCTCTCTCTCTCGCCCATGTATATATCTTTCTTGTACCCACGCGCCGCTATCCCCTTCAGGCGGCATTCAGAGGCCAAGAAATCTGGCGGGCCCTGTAGCTTAATTTAAAACAAAGTCAATACAACTTGGTATAAAAGGCATTCATCTTATATACGATCCAGTTTCCGTCGCATCGCCAGACACCATACACTATGTGGCTCATTTTGACTTCAATAGTTGTCTCACTTGTTACAATATACCACTTGTGGTCCAAACATAAATTTGATTATTGGAGTAAAAGGGGAATAAAAGGTCCAAGAAGTGCGTTTTTGCTACCTTTCGGCCATTTTGGAAGTGTTATGCTAACACAAAAAACGTTAATGCAAACTATAAAGCCTTATTATGATCAGTTTCCAAACGAGCCGTTTGTAGGATTATATTTAGGCCGCAAACCGATATTAATGATGAAGGATCCAAAGTATATAGAGCAAATTTTAATAAAAAACTTCAACATTTTTGCAAATAAAAGGTTAGATGCTTCAATTAAGAACGAAGGTTTGTTTATGGCAGATGGTGATTATTGGCGTACTATGAGGCAACATCTTGGACCTGTGTTTTCAACTGGAAAGTTAAAAAAAATGGTTCCCTGTATTCTGAAATGTTGTGAAGACTATTTAAATTTTATAGAAGGTCATATAGAAAACAACTCCGACCAAGAAATGAGGTCTCTAACATTAAGGTATACGGTAGCAGTGACAGGCACTTGCTTACTTGGTATCGACACAGAACCTTTCACAGAGGAGAGCAATAAGTATATTGAAATGGGTGAACATTTTTTTAAGCTGAAAGCGAATACTGTGGCGCAAGTTGCCCTGAGCGCAGTTTTGCCGCACATTAAATATATTTTACAAAAATATTTTAGACTGAAGGGCCACAAAGATGATTTTTTCGACTATTGTGTAGATTTGTTAAGAAAATTATTAAAACTCAGAGAAAATAATCGACACACAAAAAATGATTTCATTGATGTCCTGAGAGGATTTAAACATCAGGGCCATATAGAAAGAACATTTGAAAATAGAGTACATAGAGTAGAAATTAACGACGAGTTGTTGGGAAATCACCTACTCTCGTTTTTCACTGGTTTTGAAGCTACCGGAGGTAATGTCTCTATGATATTTCAAGAATTGGCATTGCATCCAGAAATCCAGGAGAAAGCTTATAATGTAATCAAAGATATAACAGAAAAACACAACGGCGTACTCACCTACGAAGCTCTGCAAGAAATGACGTATTTACAGATGATATTTGACGAAACTCTTAGAAAACACAATTCTATTTTATTTCGGGTCGCATCGCAAGATTTCACATTTTCTGGTACAAATATAAGTATCGAAAAAGGAACACATGTTCTGTTACCACCTGTCCTACTTCATCTGGACCCAAACTATTTTGAAAACCCTCACGTTTTCGACCCTGAGAGGTTTTCACCTGAGAATCGAATGAAGATACCGGCTTGTGTGTTCGCGCCATTTGGTGAAGGTCCTCGACATTGCATAGGTAAGTTCTGATAGCATTTTTTAGAAATACATGTGATGTCCTTCAATCTTACAAGTATAATTACATATAAAATACAGGCAGATTGCTTCTGGATCTACACTAGGAAATCCTGTGTCGTGGGAACTAGAAACAGTGACGTCACTTAAATATAAATATCCACTGGGGATTGTGTTCCCTTCCCCCCCAGCCAGGGTTCGAACCCAGGACCTCTCTCTTGCGAGGCAGAGCCTCAAGTCTTAATGCCTCAGAGATCATCTTTATATAAAAAAAAATGGAGCTTGTGAAACTGCGTTAACATTCTGCTTTAACATTTACAACTTTACCTTTCTCCATTCTCCAGCAAAGCGCTTTGTAACATTGCAAGCATTGGCTCTCCTGGCGACATTCCTGACTCGGTTCAAGTTGGATGCTACTGAGAAGACTGTAAAACACCTGAAGATGGATCCTGGAACACTTTCATTACGGTCGCTATCCGGATTATGGGTGAAGATCTCAAAACGAACTTGACAATCTTAATTGTAATTGTATGAGCTAAACGGGACTAACAGAAATAAAAGATTTGGCAGCATATTTTTTTTCTTAGCAATGGTATTTTTTTTTTGTTTGATAAGATAAGCATTTATTCAAGGGTCATAATACAGAAATCGAGATAGCGACAAAGATCGAGATAAAATTATATAAAACTTACCTAACCCCCTTTCCAGCCATATAATAAATAGGATACATAAAATTTGCATTGATTTTGAACTTTATCACCAAGACACAATTGAATCTTTGGTGGGGAAATATTTCCCTTTAACCAGAAGAATGTTTGAATATTCAATTGAATAGACAAAAGCATAGCAAAGTGTGCTGTATATGGCGACGGTGAAACGGCTCCGACTCAGCATTATGCTAAATTAATAAGCAAAAATAAATAATTCCAAAATTATTAACATCAAGGTCTGTGTTGAGCCAGATTAACCTTATACAGTCCCGTGATTTAAGTATCTTGAACATTGTAATATCCCCTTTTTGACGAAGTTGCTTTAACATGGAAAACCATTGATCAAAAAATTGATCAAAAAGCAATTTCAAGATCTCCATAGGTATCTTGATGTAGTAGAAAATGCACTGACCATTGAAAGAATTGCTAACATTCGCAAGTCTAAACCGGGGCGCATGTAGTCGGTGATTATTTCTTTGGTTAAAATTACATCGCTATCGCTAAGTTTGGAAAATGTTGTAAGGTTCTTGCATACATACATTATATTTTCGAAAATAAATTGAATTTCAGTTAGTACGTCAATTTCTTTAAAAAGCTCTCTTAAGGAGTCTGTGCGTTGTAAATTATAAATTGCTCGAATAGCTTTTTTCTGTAAAATAAAAATAGTTTGAATATCCGCTGCTTTCCCATCGGACATGACACTATCTATGTGGGGTCCTTACTGCAATTTGCTATCAATTCCAAGAAACTTCATGTCATTTACTAATTCATAATTTCATAATTCTTTATTGAACACAGTTATTTAAAAAAAATACATTAAGAGAAAACATATGTACAAAGGCGAGCTTATCTCTAAAAAGAGATTTCTTCCAGCAAACCAAGGCATGACAGGAAATTTTATCAATAAAGGGTAGGCAGTGCACAATATCTAAACAATAATAAAATACATATAAGTAAATTACATATCTATAAAATACGGCAAATAAAATACATACTCGTATATACCAAACTACTAAATAAGTATCAATACATATATAAACCTGTACATAAAGTTTACATATAATAATAATATACATACTAAAACTATCACAAAAGAGAGAGGAAGTGCTCTTTTACCCGGTTTTTGAAAGCGAAAAGAGTGGGGCTGTCTCTTATCGCACAAGGAAGTGCGTTCCACAGTCGGACCGCCTGCAACCTGAAGGAGTGCTCATGCGGAAGTGGTATGCCTTGGAGTGGCTAAGAGTGAGACCGTGTGAGATCTCCGTTGCCGATCTCCAGAAAAGAGATACTCAAAGCGGTCTCGAAGGTAGCGCGGATTTTTCAATATATTGAGAAGATAAAAAATAATATGGGAGTCTCGGCAACGACGAATCGGAAGCTACCCCAACTCTTTGCGAAATTGAGAGACATGGTCGAATTTGCGCAGCCCGAAGATAAACCGAATCCCGAGATTCTGAAGTCGTTCGAGTTTGTTCAGAAGATCTTCGTTCGCGCTCGTCCAACAGACATCGGCGTAGTCGATTAGCGGCAGGAGAAGGGACTTAGCAAGGGTGATTTTGGTCTGCCGCGGCTAGAAGTACTGCAGACGCCTGAGGGAGTGAAAAGGCGCAAAGACCCGTCTGCTTGTAACATCCCCCCTTTATATATCGTCCACCCTTCTTTTAAACGCAGTCTCTTATTAATTGTGATGGCCAAATAAAATAGATCGTCTAGTAAATTAGAACTCCTACTACTTGTGAAACCCGTAACCCTAATTCTAGAGGTATGAGTAAGTGCTGTCAACTTTGACAATAGATTTTAAACAAGGAATGTTTTAAATTGAATATTTAGTAATTTTAAGTTTCAATAAAAGATTTATACTTAAATATGTCCCAACTAACAAGAATGATACAGATTAATAAAATATCCATCAAATGATTAATAACTTTATAAAGCAGATTCATATAATAAAATGTCATAGTATATTTGGAGTATTGATGAAAATGAAATAAAAAATGATAAATATTAAAATAATAAAAGTAAAATTTGATATTCATAAAATTTTGGGGAAGAAACCCCTACCACTTGATTCGGTCTTCTACCCAGATAATTCTACGAAACCAATTAATTTGTAGTTCTGATACTCGTTTGTAAAAAGAGTAGCGTATAAGTATTCTGAATTGGATTTAGTCATAGATTCACCGGATTGGGATGGGGTATGACCGATCAGGATGGGATTATAGTTTGTGAATGACATTCAACTGTCTCATCAATCAATATCTGATATTTATGTAGAAAGATTATATTAAATATTCTTCCACATATAGAAAACTATAAACATACACAATGAAGTTTCACTGGTTGTTTATGTTACACGATATGTATTTCAATAAATACTCATTTGTCTTTTAGTAATGCACAATAGCATAGCATGAAGTATAAAATATTTCTTCACATCCATAGAAGTGCGTGAGTAGCATGAATCATTTTAAGGTTAATGAATTGACCTTCAATCTACCATCAGCAGATCCAAACATGATATTGTTACTTCGTAAAGTGCGAAGATATAAGTATATGTATCCATATAGTAATATAAATATGCACATCTGAATAGAGCATAACTGTGAATTTCCGTACTTCTATTGCTTCATTCTGGCGTTATGTGAACATTGGCGGTGGCTTTGCGACGGCTTATTCCATAATTTGATCAAAGGTAATTAATTAATAACTATTGTATTAATAAAATTAACCATGACCGCCTTCCATGATTGCAATACAAGGTCTAGGGAAATTGAACCTTTATCATCATTCAGTTAAGACGAGAATTGCAGGTTTGTTTAGTTAAACTCTGAATTCTCAACATCGAGTCGAACATATCAAATTTAAAACGTTGTTGCAGAAATTAGTCAACTCAGTAACTACTTTCAATAAGTTTATAGTCTCATTGACTCCAAATACTACAAAGTAGTGCTATATTAATATTTCAAACTTCATTCCACGTCGCTGGAATAACCACAAATTGAATATTAATTCAAACTCTCAATTTCATTCAACATAAATATGAATAATGTGACAGTTAACTGACTTTATCTAGGATTCAGGTAAAAATAGAGTATATAAGGACAGATATTACTTAATACAAGAAGTAAATAAATTCCTTTAAATAACATATATAATAAAGAATAAAATGTTAGTAAAACATAAGTATACACTATTAAGAACCCCATAATATTCTTTTTTTTATTACCTAGTTATTTATATATAAATATATATATATAATTATTTAAACCGAATATTTTCTATAACCCTGGTGGATTTAAAAAACTGATTCCCGCCTGTCCTGAATATATTGATTACCGTGTTGTCCGAAATAGTTTTCCCCTTTTTATAATAGAAAATCAAGAGTTTAAAAAACCCAATAATCGCTGCATAGTAGGTAGTTAAAACTCGACAAAACACAAAACCTTCCTGCAACCTCAATCAAAATAAAACAGTAAAAGTTTCTAGAAAACACAGTTCAAATAACGTTTAAATTAATCAATTAAAGAATCTAGGAAACACAATAATTATCTGGTTACCGCCTGTCCTGAATATAATGGTTACCGTGTTGATTGAAATAGTTTTCCCCGTTTTATAATGGAAAATTAAGAGTTTATGAAACCCAACGATTGCTGCATAGTAGGTAGCTAAAACCCGATAAAACACAAAACCTTCCTGAAAAATCAAATTAAAATAAAACAGTAAAAGATTCTCGAAAACACCGATCAAATAACCTTGAAATTCATCAATTAAAGAATCTAGGAAACACAATAATTATCTGGTTACCGCCTGTCCTGAATATAATGGTTAAAGTGTTGATTGAAATAGTTTTCCCCGTTTTATAATGGAAACTTAAGAGTTTATGAAACCCAATGATTGCTGCATAGTAGGGTAGTTAAAACCCGATAAAACACAAAACCTTCCTGAAAAATCAAATTAAAATAAAACAGTAAAAGATTCTCGAAAACACCGTTCAAATAACCTTGAAATTAATCAATTAAAGAATCTAGGAAAAACAATAATTATCTGGTTACCGCCTGTCCTGAATATAATGGTTAACGTGTTGATTGAAATAGTTTTCCCCGTTTTATAATGGAAAATTAAGAGTTTATGAAACCCAATAATTGCTGCATAGTAAGTAGGTAGTTAAAACCCGATAAAACACAAAACCTTCCTGAAAAATCAAATTAAAATAAAACAGTAAAAGATTCTAGAAAACACAGTTCAAATAACGTTGAAATTAATCAATTAAAGAATCTAGGAAACATAATAATTATCATTTCAAAAAACTCAAACTCAAAACTCAAACTCAAAACGTTTATTCTGTAAATAGGCCACAAGGGCACTTTCACATGTCATTTCATTTCATTTTTTACAGAACATTTGGTATTATTATCATATTATCAGAAAAAAAAAAAAGTACTTAATTATTGTTTCTAGAGATGTAAAGAGTCTCATGTCATAATAAAATAATTAAAATATAAATAACAGAGATGTATAGTCTCTTTAGTCTATAATACAATGATAATAGGAGATGTAAATGGTCCCCACAGTCAAGAGTTGTATAATTAAATTAATCTTTGGAGGTGTAAAAGGCCTCCAAGTGTCCAGTAAAAGAAACTCTGGCAGTGAGGATGCTCACAATTAATTAGAACAATTCAGTCCCAAGCATTTTTATCGTCTATGTACTCTTTAATACTGTAGTAAGCTTTAGAAATAAGCCTTTGCTTGATGTATTTCTTGAACTTATTAATTGATAGATCTGTCAAAGTGCTTGGGAGTTTATTGTAAAATCTTACACAATTACCCTTGAACGAGTTTTTTATTTTATGGAGCCGAGTAGTGGGCACTGCAAGTTTGTCCTTGTTTCTAGTATTAAAGTTATGTATATCACAGTTTCTTCGAAAGTTAACAATGTTCTTATGGACATACATAATATTCTCGTAAATATATTGACTATGGACTGTCAATATATTTACTTCTTTAAACTTATTTCTAAGAGAATCTCTATTATTCATTTTATAAATTTTATAAATCGCACGAACAGCCCGCTTCTGCAGCACAAAAATAGTATTTATGTCAGCAGCACTGCCCCAGAGCAGAATACCGTAGGACATAATACTATGAAAATAACTAAAATAAACTAATCTGGCTGTTTTTAAATCTGTCAAGTGACGGATTTTCCTGCATGCAAAAGCTGCAGAGCTCAGTCTGTTCGATAGCTTATCAATATGTGGACCCCATTGGAGTTTGGAATCCAACGTTATACCTAGAAACACTGTGCTGGTTACCAATTCCAATTCCTCATTTTTAATTGTTATACATGTCTGATTATTTTTAACGTTAGTAGTAAGAAACTTAACACATTTAGTCTTTTTCTCATTTAATAGCAAATTATTAACATTAAACCAATTTACCACTCTTGATGTGGTATTGTTCACGTGATCATCAGTAGCGTGTTGGTTTCGCTTTGTTTTAAAAATAAGTGAGGTGTCATCAGCAAACAGTACCATATCATGACAGTCCCTTCCTAGATAGGGTAAGTCGTTTATATAGATGAGGAATAGGAAGGGTCCCAATATTGAGCCCTGTGGCACGCCCAAAGAAACCAATGATCCTGGTGATCGTTCTCCGTTTACGTCTACCCTTTGTATTCTTCCGTTCAGATAAGATTTTAACAAATTCAATGACGTGTCTCTAACTCCATAATGATGTAATTTCCTGATCAATGTTTCATGACAAACGCAATCAAAAGCCTTAGATAAGTCACAAAAAATGCCTAGGGCATCTTGTGACTCTTCCCAGGCATCAAAAATACTTTCAATGAACTGAATTCCGGCATCTGTTGTTGAACGACCGCGAGTGAATCCAAACTGTTTGTTATGCATTAGCTTATTTGATTCAAAATTATGTAATAGCTGTGATAAGATTAATTTCTCAAAAATTTTACTAAATGTTGGTAGTATTGATATAGGTCTGAAATTGGTGGGGTCTTGAGTACTACCTGCTTTGAAGAGGGGAATTATCTTACTTTGTTTCATTAAATCAGGAAATTCACCGCAGTCTATACAATTGTTGAAAATGACCGCTACGTCAGGTGCAATTAATTCGATCAGGGATTTAACGACGTGAACAGAGAGTCCCCAAAGATCATTCGTTTTCTTAACATTTATCAATTTAAATGCCTTTACGACATCTGAACTTGTGACGTGCTTAAAATTCAAGTATGAAGCACACTCTGAGACATTATCTTTTAATATTGCAACAGCAGACAAAGGTGACGAATTTAAATACTTAGTCGTGGAAGCCGGTGCATTAGTAAAAAACGATTCAAATTCAGTTGCAACTTCTAAGCTAGAACTCGTAAGCTGTCCATTGATTTTTAGTTCGTAATCGTGACTCGCTTTTTTACTACGACCGGCCTCCTCATTAATTATTTTCCAAGTCGTTTTTATAACATCGGAACTATTCTTAATTTTACTACTCAGAAAATTACGTTTAGCTGTATGACAGTCTAATTTAAATTGTTTGGAGAACTGTTTGACTTGTACTTTAAATTCGTCACTCATGTTGAACCGTCGTTCCTCATACAATGCATACAATGCTTGCCTGCGTTTATGCAACTCTGCAGTAGCCCACGTACTAAAGTCGTTTGAACCACTAACCACAACTGATTTTGAAGTGAATATCGCGCTGTACTGTTTCATAAAGGCTTCAAAGAATAAGTTATACATTATATTAGGAGACTGTTCAGCAGCCAAAAACGGTAGTTCCTGGGCTAAAGAGTATCTCATCATCATAAATCAACCAGTAGAAGATTCTAAAAAAAACACCAAACACACTGTAACTACCCTCCCCCTCGACGTTTTTGAAATAATATGAATAAACCCTACGAGTTAACCGAACGATTCTATTAATAGTAAATTTAAAGATATAACCAGATAACCATTAATTTAATGTCAGACGGAATTTAACCCTCACGCATTTTTATTGGAATATTTCTCCAATTGGAAAGATTCTAATACCAACGATTGCGAGTATCTTATTTTTAGATGATTTGGCCAAAGTAGTGGGTAATCGTCTATGGGTAGGATTGCAGACGTTGTGATAGTAATAACCTAAAGTTCTTTTTAGAGTGGTTTTGGTTAAACGGTATCGTCATGAGGTTCCCCAGCCAGTGATGAATATAAGTGACATAAAAATATTGATAAGTATCGAGTCCGTGCTTATTAGAATAAATTCCAAGTAAATAACCATTTTTAAAAGGCATTTCGATTACATGTGTTTATAAAGGAGGGTTTGTGCTAGAGCTCACGTCCAGAAGGGACACGGGCCCTAAGGTCGGGCCTCTTAACCCCGCCCGACGCCAGTGGAGGTCAACCGAGTTTTACGGACCCAAGACAGACGAAGTTAGATTTAGCTAAGCAAAATAAGCTTAAATTTTATAAAATAATGCTTACAACCACTCAAAATTTTAAACACAATTTATAAGTAAACATAGGGTTAACTATGTGTTCATTAGTACGCTTTTGGCGTTATCTTTCACCTGTTTTGGGGCCATCCTCCTCCCACACATTCCCATACACAATCTACGTGACTGCATTATTTTAAGACTGCTGAAGACCTGGAATTAGCCAACTGAATACACCCGCACCTAGAGACCGCCTGAATCTACTCAAATCCCTCTCGAGTTAGTTTACCTGCCAATCAACTACATATAGACTATTTGGGTTATATTTTTGTATATGATTTGATATTGTGATATCTCTCATCCATCAGTCCAACATGTTTGTTGATCGGTTACGGGATATTTTTATTTGCACCTACCCATCTCTTAAGTTTTATTCCGTAACCATGTTGATGTTCATCCAGATATTTTATATACAAATTAGTTTTAAAACATGTAAATTCAGCGTAACTACTTAGGTCACTAGATCGATAATGTAGGTTTGATTCTATCGGATTTCAGGCCATCCACAGGCATTCTACAACGAAGTAAACTTCACTCTAAACAGGGGCGATGAGCGTCCCTGAATGATGCGACCAGGGTCTGTACTACAATGTCAAATCAATCCGAATTGTACAAATCCATCTTTTAATCGGGGTATGCGAGTAGTTCTCCAGTCCATGAGTAAGAAGAAGTCTAGGCACTACGTGCCTACGACAAAGGTATGAACCAGATAGTACTCAAAGCAGTGACAGCTTTTGGAAAATGGAAAGCACAAGTTCGTTCGAATTCCAATGCAGTAAGAATGATTGACCTTCTGAATCGGAGGCGTTTCAGAAGGGGAGAATGACTGCTAATAAACCTTAGGCCGGGTAGAATCTAGTAGAGTGTTCTCATAGTAATGTCAGCTTCTTGTAGAGTAAATTTGTATGTGTGTGTTATGTGAATGACCAAGTAACCACGTTAATCTACATGCTATATGGAATTAGAATATGTTTGTCATTTAATGTAAAGTTAGGTAGGCCAACCAACATGATATACGGTCAAGAAAAGAAAGATCAAAACAGCCACAATAAAAAAAAAAAATAGTTTGTTAGATAGTTTTATAAGGGAAATTATAAGTCCAGCCGCAGATTTATTTATTAGCCACGTGATCAAACTTCTCATTTTATAACTAAGCAACGGGAAAATGAGATAGCCTCTAATAAACTAATTCGTCTTTTTTACAATACCAACTCATTATTCTAAAGAAAGCATCAAGTAAAGATTAACAATTGTTTTAATTTGTCCTTCTTATTTATACATTGCCACCTAATTTACTAACTCAGCCACGGATTTTACATCTCATCACCATTTTACGTTTCACAGCTTCAACACAAGGTCCTCAAAAAAATATAATTTAAGCTCCTATAGACAATATCATTTATTATAATTATAACTTAGCATGTAAAATAATACATCATATTCTTTTGTCGTGAAAATAGCCACTGCAAGATTTGGCTCGTGTTCGCGAGACGACAGCGACCAATTAATGTGGGATAAGATATGTGGCAGGCAAATTGTATGATTCTGCATTTTATAAACGGCGTCGTCCGTTTACAAACGCGCGCTGCTATGTAATATGCCGAAGGCAAATTGACAAATTGAAATTAATATAGCAAATTATCAGGGCAAAACACTGCGGTAGCTTAGGTGAAGGGTAAAGGGGGTGAGCGAAGCGAAGCCCCCTTTACCCTTCGTGTTAGGTTGAACATGTAAGAACAACAATAAATTCTTAAAACATAAAGGAGTGTCAATTTGCCTTCGGCATATTACATAGCAGCGCGCGTTTGTAAACGGACGACGCCGTTTGTAAAATGCGGAATCAAACAAATTGCCTGCGACAGATCATTTTAAGTACTTATACGAAAATCTTATTTGATGTCATATAACAATTAAATCAAAACAAATTAAAATGCTAAAAAATAACCACCACGCTGAGTTTTATTTAGAGTGGCTTACATAGAAGATAACTAGTGGCTAAGATAGTATCACTCAGACGCTCGTTAATTGTGGCTGAATTTAGAAGGCAATGTAGATTTTTAGAGGCGAATAATGCTATTAAAAAGAAGTCTGTTTAATTAGCACCCGTCCATAATTTACTATTTGATGACAATTTTAGCAAATCTTTGACGATCACTTAATGTAGGATGAGTTACATTTTAAACGTACCGAGTTAAAAAAATAGAAGCTAATAGTATATATTTTTTGATGTCGCATATACATATTTTAGAAGTTTACTGCTTGAATGCATGTTACAAATTTAGATGCTAAAAAATAATCACCATGCTGAGTTGTATTTAGAGTGTCTTACTTAGAAGATAACTAGTGGCTGAGCTAGCATAATTCAGACGCTCGTTAATTGTGGCTGACTTAGTAATTTAGAAGGCAATGTACATTTTTAGACGCGAATAATGCTATTAAAAAGAAGTCTGTTTAATTAGCACCCGTTTTATAAGTATTTAGGTATTTCAAGAGTGAGAAGGAAATAACATAATTATTTGTAATCATACGAATTTCAGATACTTGTTTGTTACATAAACCTAAATAATCGTGTTTGTCTCCCTAACTACATACCCTCGACAACCTCGGTTTAGCCGCAACTAAACTCCTGTCTAGCCTAGTCCAAAATCCTAGTGTTATACCACGTCCATCATCGACACCACTCGAAAATGGTTGAGTTTGATTTGAATGTGTTTGTATGTTTAATGACTATGTGTGTGGGAATTTCAAAACTCGCTACACGAAAGGAATGAGGAGAGGATTAGCCCTCGAATATCCTAAGAGCTAATCCAGGAACCCTATGGTGAAGGAAAAAGGAAATTAGTGTCGCTCCAAGCCCAGACTCAGACTCAGATCAATTACCTACAAGTTCTTATCTAACGACCCAAGGATAGTTTTGGAATTTGGGGTAGGTTGATTTAAAGGATAGGAACCGAGGTATATCTCGGCGCTTCAGACACTCACGAAAATCCACTGCAACACGCAATCACAACTCTCCCAGTTCAAGACGCGTAAAACGGCGAATCGAACTGTATAGAATTCCCGAAAGACGTGTGTCACAGTAGTTTGACGCGGAGACTGAATGGCTCCCCCTCTGAGTCTTAACTCACACTTCACTCGACGACCAGCAACAAAAAGCCCCCTCTCATCTCGACCCATCCCTTTTATATTTTCTCTTCCCACCAAAACGTCCTACCCCAGGCATGCTCGCCAAACCACCATCTCAAACTCCGCGAGTCATTCTCATTGGTTCGTTTCGTTTCCTTTCGAAACTCAGTCCTCTGATTGGTTACTGGTCTACACCGTATACACACTTTATATTTTAGATCACACAGTTCAACTAGAAATAGACTCTATAACATCATAAAATAATCTAAATAAAATAATACTCATTTTTTTTCTATATAAAACATCTTATTGCAGTTATAGTGAATAAAGTTCTAATTTGAGTAAACCATCTGGAATTTAAAGGCGATCGACCGCCATCTGTACCTCCATCATTGAACTAACTACGCATCTGTTTGACCCACCAAACTATATCGTAACTAAACACCCTTACGTATGAGTTTCGATTGAATGAGCCATGGCAAATGCGACACTTCAAAACAACATCACAAATGTGTAAAATGGTCATAATTCGACATCCACTGAAAGCAACAGTGAAGTTAAACCATATTCATTTTAAATTTATGATTCACAACTTATTTCATAGCTCTTAAAGTTTATCCACATTTTGGAGATTTTAAAAAAAAATATATTTCTACCTACTGAGAAATAAACCAAATGTTTGTTTCGTCACACCATCCATTCAAAGATGTCGCTTTTTTATTTCATAATTAATCTGGCGCATTCTACGTATATATTTCTAGACTAGATAAATAATGACGATTATAGAAGTAATAGGCAATTACTGTGACGACATTTAGTAATAGGAATTTGTTTGTCTCGTATGAACATCTTGAATTATCTCGAATTGATTCCCGGACATTGATCAGTGAGAATCATACCAATATTCTCCGCTTCTGCTATGTCTTGGATTTTTTTTATAAAGTCTTCGGCACTCTGTGTTTTTGATGTTTTTATAAAAGTATGTCTAGTGAAATGATCTACCAACAAATGGAGGTATCTATTTGTTGATCTTGAACCTCTGAAACCACCTATCGTGCCTATGGACATTATTTCAAAAGGTCTTGTAGCTGGGCCTAGTTGAGACATGAACCCATATTTGTTGTGTCCCCTTGAATTGTTTTTTATACAAATTTCACAGCATTTACACACTTTTTTATATTATTTGTTCTTTGCTGTATAGCATGGACTAGTTGACATCTGCATTTGTCTAATTCCAATGTGACAAAAAATCACATACCCCTGATTTCAAATTAGAATTAAAATATATTGCAAGGCAAAACTGGACTATTCTTTTTCTATCCGGTAGCTTATTTAAAAGCAATTCCAACGATATAACTTTCTTAGAAAGCTCCCATAGAAAAAATATAGATATCGTCATTTTAATGAAACGGGACGTTAGCGCGTGGAGTTCACGTGCGACCCCGTGACAGAAGCGGCCATTTTGCATTTTTGGGTTTGACAGTTCAGAGGCTATAGTATATTTCTTGTTTCTCGATACATTTTTAGGGTTCCGTACCCAACGGGTAAGAACGGAACCCTATTACTAAGACTTCGCTGTCCGTCCGTCCATCTGACACCAGGCTGTATCTCAAGAACCTAGCTAGCTAGAGAGTTGAAATTTTCACAGATTATGTATTTCTGTTGCCGTTATAACAACAAATACTAAAAAACAGGATAAAAGAAATATTTAAGGGGGCTGCCATACAACAATTCTTTTAATACCACATACAAACTTATGGATGCACCTGGTTACGTACATGGAGTGTGAAAGTAACCGCACCAATAACTTTGTAAACAATGTTTTGCTGTGTAAAATCCAAACTATTTACTCCACACCATCGCTTCCATTGAACGGTGGTACGGAACCCTTCATGCGCGATTTAGACTCGCACTTGACCGGTTTTTCTTTTTGTTCTGTAATTCGTCATTATTCGTTTGGTCTAATATTATGTCTTCTAGTTTTAGTAACTTCACTACTTTTTATTGTTCATTTTCATTTGAATTTGATTCTAAGACACGATTTCTACTTAGGCAGTCCGCCTCTAAGTTCTGCTTTCCAGGTGAGTATTTAATTGTAAAATCATATTGTGACAAGTAGCATGACATATCTCCTAATTCTTCGTCAGTCCTTGATTTTAAATTTAGGTTTTCAAGTGATTTGTGGTCTGAAAAAACTTTGAATGATTTTCCGATAAACCAGTATTGCCAATATCTTACTGCTTCTGCCTTTGCAAGACATTCCAAGTATATAGGTTTCTTTTTCTTTTGTGCACCATTTTTTTTTTAAAGTAACCCACCGGTTTCTCTTTTCTTTCAGATTGTAATTGTTTCAGTATCGCTCCAACACCCTCTAACGATGCATCGGTGTTATTATTTTTTGGTAGGTCTTTATCATAAATCTCCAGGACTGGTTGTGTGCATAATCATTTCTTTATAATTTCAAAGGTATTTTGGCATTCTTCGGACCAAAAAAAATTTTGGTTCTTCCTTAGTAAATTATAAAACGGTTCTAAAATTATGGCGCTTTTTTTAATGGAATTAGCTGAACCTGAGGTTCTACAATTTTATTCAGATCCCTAAAATCTATGCATAGTCTTGACTTTTTGTTATCTTCCTTTTTAAATGCTAGTGACAGGTGCAGCAAACGGACTATATGATTCTTCTATCATTTTGGTAATAGTCTTCCTATTCTTTATTGTAATTGTAATTTCTTTATTGTACTACACAAAACAGTCATACAGATAACTTATAATAGAAAAAAAACATGTACAAAGGCGAGCTTATCTCTCAAAAGAGATTTCTTCCAGCAAACCAAGATGGTAGGAGAGGTGATGATTGAGCGGGGGAAGACCTGCGCGTACAATAAAACTCTATAAATACTATGACTAATATATACTACAAACAGTATGTATTATACTGATAACCCTAATTGCTAAAAATAGACTGCATACACAATTACTTAAATACAACGTAAAAATATGAATAAACCGTATAATAAACTAATACATACATATATATATATATATATATTATCTAACTGGAAAGGGAGAGATAGTGCTTCTTTAGCCGGTTTTTGAATATATTTAGAGATCGACTGTCCCTGATAGTGCAAGGAAGCTCATTCCACAGTCGTACGGCTCGGATTCTGAACCCGTGCTCGTAGGCTGCAGTGGAGCGATCTGGAGCTTTGAGCGTAGACGCCATATGAGTTCTCCGAGGCCTGCTTGAAGAAAGAAATTCGAAGCGATCACGTAGGAAGTTAGGGTAACGAGGGTTCCACAAAATATTATAAAGGAAACACAGGATATGAGAGTCGCGTCGAAGCCGAATCGGTAGCCACTTCAGCTCCCTGCGATGCTGAGATACGTGGTCATACTTGCGCAGTCCGAAGATGAACCGAATCCCGAGATTTTGAAGTCGTTCGAGTTTGTTCAGTTGTTCTTCATTTGCGCTCACCCAGCAAACATCAGCATAATCAATGAGGGGGAGAAGCAGGGACTGAGCGAGAGTTATTTTGGTCTGGCGAGGAAGAAAGTTCTGAAGTCTCCTGAGGGAATGAAAAGTTGCGTAAACTCGCCTGCTGACCTCATTAACATGCATTGACCAGGACAATTGATTATCAAAGATGACACCCAGGTTTTTAGCTTTATCGCTATACATGATTACAGTACCGTTATAAGTTACAGAAGGGACAGACAATTGCTGCAACGTGTTTAAAGAGTGTCTGGTACCTATAATCATGGCCTGGGACTTATTCGGATTAACCAGCAACCCAAATGACGATGCCCATCCACTAATACCAGCCAAGTCAGCGTTTAACGCTTCCACAGCGGAATTTACATCATCAGGAGAGAAGTGACGATAGATCTGAAGGTCATCCGCGTAGAGATGATAGGAAGAAGAGAGGACATCGGATATGGAATTGATAAATATTGAGAATAGAAGAGGAGAGAGAATGCCACCTTGGGGGACACCGGAAGAGAGGTCACACCACTCCGTACAAGCATCCTCCGACTTGATACGCTGTTTTCGGTTCCTTAGGTAAGAGTCAAACCAGCTGGCAGAGAGGGAGGAGACGTTAAGAGATTTGAGAAGTTCAACGAGAATGTCGAAGTCAACACAGTTAAAAGCACTGCTGAAGTCCAGCAGAGCCAGCACCGAGAGCTGCCTTTGATCCATGGCGACCTGAATATCATCGGTCACTTTTAATAAAGCCGTAACAGTGCTATGACCCGTTCTAAAGCCAGACTGAAAAGGATTAAGTAGATTTTTAGAGGATAGATAATGGGAGAGCTGAGTATGGACAATGGATTCGAGGACTTTAGAAAAGATCGGCAGGATAGAAATGGGGCGATACTCTTTAAAGGAGGTGGGATTGGATGTTTTGGGGAGAGGGATAACTAATGCTTGTTTCCAAGCAGTAGGGAAAGAACAATTGGAAATGGAGAAATTTAAAATATGTGTTATGGCCGGAAGCAGATCATCAAGGATAGTTAGAATCATTCGTTGACAAATATTATCATCTCCTACAGCTTTGGAGCTAATTGCTAGAAATGCTTTCTTAACCGTGTCGCTTCCAACATTGCTCAGGTTGAAAGGAGTGGTGTTGGGTAATGACCTAGAGCGCAGACTCTGAAGAGTGGCTTCCTTGATAGAAGGGTCCATTACAACTGGTGGAGCAGATAGGAATTGATTGAGAGCGTTCAGATCAACATCACCCGAATGCATGTCCTGGGATTTGCCAATACCAAGTGTCCTGAGGAATTTCCACACCTGAGCTGGGGTGTACCTTTCGATACACTCGAAGATGTGGCGGCGCTTGGCGTCTCGACAGAGACGATTGCATCGATTGCGAAGGCATTTGTAGGAAAGAAAGTTGTCATCTGTCGGATCCTTTTTGTAGTTACACTTAGCGCGATTTTTCTTGGCCATTAGGCGCTTGATAGCATCGTTAAGCCAGGGTGCCGGCAGGTGTTTTACCCTGACTAGAAAGTCAGGGTAAAACTGATTAAGAATAATGGGAGCATGTTTGTCGTAAAGTCCCAAGACAATTGCATTAAAGTTGTGGATTTTGTCATCAACGTTCTCGCTCAAGATGACAGGGGACCAATCGACCAGTGAGACATCAGACCTAAGGGACTTCACATCTATGCCTTTGAAGCTTCGAATATCTATGAATTTCGTTCTGCTCTTCGGACACCTAATCTTGTAGGAGAGGTAGATGAGATCGTGGAAGGAGAAAGGAGAGTTAAGTTGACCGTGAGAGGCAACCTTATCCAAGTTGGAGACGATTATGATGTCTAGAAGAGAGGGAGAACAATGCGGCTGGAAATGAGTGGCCTCAAGTGGCAAGATGTGGAGATTGAATGAATCAACTATGGACCTGAGTTTGGCAGAACGGGAATTCTTTTTGAGGAGACAGGTGTTGAAATCCCCAAGAATGAGAGTGTCGTCGTAAATTGGGGTCAAATCATTAAGAAGGGATTCAAAGGTGTCGAAGTAGTCAACACGAAGAGAGGGGCTATAGAGGACACCAAGCAGCACCTTATTGTGATGAAGAACAATTTCAAGGAAGAGGTATTCAGCAGACTCGGAGTACTGGCTAGGGGATACATTAATCACCTTACAAGCAATTTCCGCACGCAGGTAAACAGCGACACCTCCGTCTGCCTTTCCGGTTCTGTCGTTCCTATATAGCCTGAAGCCTGGAAGAGAGTACATGGATGAAGGGAGTGAAGGCTTAAGGAACGACTCAGAGACAAGGATGCCGTCCACACGTTGCTCAGAAAAAGCCTCGATGAGATCGGGGTAGCTAGTGTGAATACTTTGAGCATTGATGTGCACTATGTTCAGATTTTTTCCTGACCCACCAAAGACAGTCTTAAGTTTGACGGAAAGCGGTTCTTCCACAGTGGAAATATCGCTTTCCGCACTAATACATTCATCGCTAGAAGCACACGACAAGAAGCTATCATTATGGACATCCATACTATATATAGGTAAATAATATAGATATATGTATAAAAATATATACTACAATAATGTAAATATTAATAAAACACACAAAAAAAAAAAACAAGTAAATAACTTAACGGGATGACCTAGACCCATTGCCAGACAACGATTGCTGAAGTTAGCAGAAAACCTACTTCTTTTAGTTATAAACAACACACAGGATAAAATAAATTAACAACTGGGCAGCGGACAGTGAAGGCACAGAAACAAAATAGAACATAACATGAAAAATGTTTTGGAAGTTAGGCCACGGCGAGGTAAACGCAAAAAGGACCGCGACACGCAAACATTTTTGCCAACAAACACTTTAAAAATAATTAAGTACAAAGTTTGAGGTTTGCGTTTCGATCCCACTGTTAAAAAGTACACAGACGCAGATGCGTGCACAATGAAAAGGAAAAAAAAAAAAAAAACAGTGACAGACCTACCATGTCGTAATGTCTAGAGAACCGAAAATTGTACTTAGACTCTTGGACGCAAAGAAAAAGTGCTACTACCTCGCAAATAAAAAGTTAACACAGCCAAATGACCACTGCATCGCGAAAATGGAGGGCCGATTATGACTGGCTTGCGGACAGACGAACCTAACCTTACTTCTTCTTGATCTGCGTCTGAGCCGCCTGTCGCCTGGTAACTGCGCCTTTGGCGGAGCCAGCTGTAGTCCCCGCAGCTAGTTTCTTCCCAATGCCGGTAGGCAAGGGGGCCTCCTTGCTGGGAAACTTATCAGTTAGCGGCCGTAAATCCGCCCAACACTCAAGCTTTTGCCGCGACCCGTCAGGCAGCAACAGGTGTATCTTGCCATCAGAAGTCCAAGTGTTGCTCACTCCGAAGTGCTTGCGTGCTGCAATGAAGACACCATGTCTGGATTTGGTCAAGAACTCGGACACAGTAATACCCGAACCCCTGAGCTCCTTCTTCAGACTCCAAACTTCATTGCGCGCTGTGTGCGTTGCGAAGCGTACAAGCAGCGGCCGAGATTTCGTCCCCTTGGCACCCAGCCTATGCACCACCTTCAAGTCGCGGAGGCACTCTGCAGACACCTTGAGGCGGTCTGTGAGCACACCCTTCAAAATGACGTCTGCTTCCTCTTTGGCCGCCTCTTGCACACCGTGCACCAGCAGCACCTTACGCCTCGCAGCGGTCTCGTGCCGGTCGAGCCCGAGGGTCAGAAGCTGCAGTGAATTCTTCAGCATTCCGAGGCTCTTCCACACGAGACACTTGAAGTCCGAGAACTCACGTGTCAGCTTGGTGATGTCCTGGGGTCCTGGAGTAGGTGTGGCTGCATGCAGTTCCTGCTCGTACTTCCCCATCCGCTCACTGAAGGTCACCGTGATTTCATCCATATTCTTCTGCAGCTCAGCGTATAGGTCCATTGTGCTTGTGTGTGAGGTTATAATAGATGATGCAACAATATATGAAGTGATCAGTTAATTATGATGAAAGGAGGGTCTAGGTCAGTGAATTTATATTAAATTGTACATTAATTGATTATAAATAATTAAAATTAAAATAAAATTAGAGAGCTTATTTTTTGTTGGCGTTTCTTAGTTCTACCCCCGAAGAAAAAAAAAATCATTCTTCTATTTCTTATTTTTCTGCAATCGTACACCTATAAGGTCTCTTACTGCAATATATGTCTACTGTGAGGTCTATTGTTGCTTCATATCCATCAATCTTCCCCACATAATATTTGTCCTTTGCAAAAACTGATTTGTAATTTTCAATCAGGCTATCTATTTGTGTATTTTCATCTTCTTTCAAATGATTTACTTCTATAGCAAAATTTTCGTCTATTACATGCTCATTAAAGTTTATTTTTATATTTTCTCATGTACTTTTATCTTCCTCTACCTCTGTATTTTTATTTGTTTCTATATTTGCACATATATCTTTGTTTTCCTTATCTTGTTTTTGTTTAATATTTAACTGTTCATCGTGTATTAACTGGAATATTCTTATTAAGTCTAATCCGATCAAAAAGTCGCAGTGGAAATTTTGTTCATCAATTATGTAGGTATACATCTTCGTATTTTTCCATAACAAATATTTTTATTTTCAAATTTGTCAAACCATTTGTCTTGCTAACAGCATTAATTGATAGAAGGTATGTTTCATTCTTATTATTTCCTTCTACTTTTAGCTTCAGTAATTTAGATTTTACAAGAGAAACATTGAAACTGAATCATAAACTCCATATATTTCAAATGCATCGTTCGAAAGTAATTTTATTTTTATTAATGGTGTTGTTATTTGTTTTTTTGGTCGGTCTCATTTAACTCGGCTTCTATTCTTGTATTATTCATGTGTCTAATATTTCTAGTAAATACTCTATTGTCTTGTCTTACTTTGAACCAGCACGTATCTTGTGGGTGGTAATCTTTATTCAAATATAGGTATGCCTTTATTCAAACTTTCACAAATCTTGCATGGAGAACGTTCTTCATTTTTATTATATTCTTTCATATTTCCGTATTTGTTCCTTGGCACGTAATTTTTTGTTCATGTTTTCTCACCGCGTTAAACAAACTCACTGTGTCCACTATTGCTTCCCTGTCAATCTTGTTAAGTATGAATTCTGGTAAACCAGTTGCAATCAAGTCCACCATGGTGCTGGTATCCATTGATCTTCTCATTTACAATAGTAGTTTCTCTTTTTTAATAGCATAATCAATTAATGAGCTGTCTTTTTATTTAAATGAAAATGTATTGGTAACGAAACTCCATCCCTTATTTGCAAATGACTCGCAAAATTCATCTCTCCACGTTGACTATGCTGCGTTAATCGTAAATTGTGTCATCATAGAACTGTACCAGTCCGCACAACTCTTATCCATAAACAGCCTTGTACGCCTTCGGGCCGTGCACTCGTGATATTGATTGATAAAAGATAAATTTGATCATGTGTAAAAGTCTTTTATTGATAAGAAACAATTGTTGTCATATATTATTAATTATATTAAGATTGATATGAGCCACACGGTGTGCTTGCTGTCCGTGCGTGAACTGGTAATAATTATTGGTTGATAGGTAAAGCAGGCAATTCGAGTGACCTCAATTATAACTATTGCTACGGTGGCAGTGCACCGTATATGCTCTCGAGGGCAGAAAAGGAGCAATAACAATTCAATTTAGATTAAGTGAAAAAGATACATTATTCGTGCTACTCTTTATGTTCGATTCCAAATCGATATTCGATCGATGGTTTCTGAACGGCCATTTTTAATTTGACGTTAGCTGTCAACCTGGCAGTTTTGACGACTGACAGACGAAAGCCCTCGCAATGTAAACGCGTTTTTGATCAGGGGTTGAAATTAAATCGCAGGGCATCTGGAATGTATTCGGGATTCCCTCAGGATTGTTAATATAGCTGAGTGTGTTGTTGTCTCTCGAACCAGATAAAGTTCGGATTTTCGTGCCCGATTTGCATTTACGAGTAGAAACATAACCTGTGTTGGACACTGTGCTACCACGTTGGCCCGCCAGTCATACCTGGTTGGCTGAAGAACCTGTCTACCAAGAAGAGCCTAGGGTGCACCCGGGCCTTGCAGAGAGACAGGAGGTTGACGGGACCGAAGCACAGACCAGGTTAGATCTACCCCACATAACTTCAGCTCGGTGAATCGCCAACGTTCATCACTTCTTGGCACCTGATCGTCACGCTACCTCGTAGCTCATGGGCCCCTACGAGGTCATTAGGTGCTGAGAAGCCTGAACATTTTGGTAGCAGAGCGTGGTTTCCTGAGATTTGCAGCCGTCAAGGGCTCCAGGAAGGCACGATTTGGGACTATCAATCTGTAGGTATAGGCGGTTATTAGGTCCCTTGTTTGGGTTATAGACTGGAGGGTCCAATAAAATTGAGTTACTGCAAATTGTGAGTAAGTATCGTTCCGATCATGTCGTTATCTGAAATCCAGAAGGGTGTTTCTAAGGAACTCAGATGGTTTTCCTCCGCACACGGTCTGATAGACCGTTTAGATAGGCATGATGTGGTATCGGAGCGGTCTATGGACGTTAAGGAACGTTACAGTAGGGTGCTCGAATTGTCCGCGCAGGCGGAATCAGTTGATGGTTGTGCACCTGACAGGCTGTCACGGTTGATAGGGGATGTCGACCAATGTATGGAGATGGCAGCTGCTATCACGCAGAAGGCTGCGGACATACGTAGACAGCGCGAGTCCAGCCATGATGGTGACATTGAAGCACCTCTGCCGCATCAGGGATCGGGGACCACGTTACCTGCCTACTTTTGACGGCGTGTCCGGTGAATGGATGAGCTTCATCAATCTGTTCGACAGTTTGGTGCACATGCGATCGGACATTACCAAGTCTGTCAAGATGGCTCAGCTGGTGGCAGCATTGAGGGGTGAGCCTAGGGAGCTGGTCGCTCATTTGACAGTTACGGAGGGTAACTATGAAACGGCCAGGTAATTGTTGGTCAGACGTTACCACAACAAACGGAGGTTGGCCGATGCCCAACTGAACCGTTTGTTTAGTATCCCGGTTGTGAACAAGGTCGGGGCCATACAGACGGAGGTTTTGAACCCATTGTTGTCCGTCACCAAGGCTCTAGAGAATCTTGGTCTTCCGGTTGGTGAATGGTCGTACCTACTGTTGTACATTGTACTTTCCCGCCTACCCGCTGACGTGCAGACTCGTTTCGAACAGTCTCACGGGAGGTCGGCCGAGAACCTGCCCGCCTTCTCCGACTTGGTCGGATTTTGGAAGAGGAGGCTCGACGGGCAGAGTATTTGGGGTTGACGGTCACCCATCCTTCGGAGCCACAGAGAGCTGCCGGGAGCGCTGTGAGTAGGGGCCCTCCGACGAGGAAGAACCGCACCAACCGGCAGTCGTATGGGACTGTGAGTGAATTGACCCCACATGGTGAGACCTGTCCATGTTGTAGGCAGATTGGCCATGCTGTGGCCAATTGCAATAAGTTCGGGGAACTTAGGGTTCAGGGACGGCGCCGGATGGCCAAGCAGCAGAGCTGGTGTTTCCTGTGCCACACCAGGGCCACACATGGCTAGGGACTGCACGCGCATACAAATGTGCGGATATTGTGGTGGGCCCCACAACAACCTGTTGTGCAGGTACCGGTCCGGCCAACAGCCACCACAGGGCCATACCCAGGGTGACACGGCATGGGGCCCTGAGAATTCGTTTGCGACTCGGAGCGCAACTCAGGGGCCAACGTCCCCACGTGCACAGGGCAGTACTAGGGTGCAGGGCCGCACTCAGGATCATTACATGGGGGGCCCTGAGTTTTAGGTTGCGACTCAGCATCCGATTCAGCGGGACATTGGGTGTGTTGAGCAGGCCGTAACGGGCGGGTGGCATGGGACACCTTCGAGCTATGCGGGTGCGGTTCGGACGCCGCCTCAGTTGTCGCCCCGCTCGTCGCCTCGTCCTCGTCGGTCACATGTGATGTCCCCCCCGCTCATGGAGCGGCCACGGTTGAATTCACGCCCACCCCCCTTTACGGGGAATCGTAGGGTGGCAATGGAACCGGCGCGTGGGCCATTTGTACAATGGGACCCTCTGGCGTATAGCTGCATACCTGATCGGTTACAGGCAGAGTGGGGCCCCGGGGGCCCTCGCTAGGAATTTGCGGCCCAACAATTTGTTGCCCCCCAACCGGAGACGGTGGTGTTACCGATCGCCTCTGTGCTTGTTTGGGATTTGGCGGGCAACCCAACATACGTTCGCGCCCTATTAGATTCTGGAGCTCAGGGCTGCATTGTATCGAATGATTTAGCAAAATGGTTGGGCCTCAAGTTAAATAGGTATAATAAATCAATACGGGGCGTGGGGAATGTTACGGTTACGAATGTAGTTGGTCAATCGGTGATCACGTTCTCTCCACGTCATGACATTTTGACAAAAACATCCGTGCAAGCTTTAGTAATGACGCATGTCATGGGCAGACACCCCTTGGTGAAGTTGAATCCGGCCGTTCGATTCCTGACATCAGGACTCAAGTTGGCGGATCTCGATTTTGACGCTCCAGCCCTGGTCGACCTGCTACTGGGAGCAGACGTTCTGGGTAGGTTTCTGTTGTCGGATCGCCGAGTTCTTCAGCCGGACGGGTTGATTGCTGTGGATACTAAGTTTGGTCACGTGATCATGGGTCCGGCATTGCCAATAGTTAGGCCTGCCGAGTCAGATGGCATACTTATTGGCTCAGCGTTGTCAGACGCTATCCAACGTTTCTGGGAGATAGAGGAACCTCCCACCGTTCGTCGAGTCGACGCAGACGAAGAAGAGTGCGAGTTGTTTTACCAGAATAGTACTGGTCGCCTTCGTTCTGGTCGTTTTGTAACTCGACTGCCTTTCAGGGCCGATCGACCGCCACTAGGAGAATCTAGGAAGATGGCTGAGACGAGATTGATGTCGATGGAGCGTAGGATGTCAAGGGACGCCGTATTTAAACAAAAATACGTTGATTTCATGAGGGAGTATGAGTCGTTAGGACACATGTCGGTATCGGGTGTGGACTGGAGATCTGAGGATCATTGTTTCCATCCACACCATGCCGTCCTGCGAACCCCTACCGGCAAGATTCGAGTTGTTTTTGATGGGTCAGCACCTACCTCGAACGGGATGTCCCTGAATCAGTGTCTACATTCGGGACCCAAGTTGAGTCGTGATATTTCGGATATTCTCACGAGCTTTCGGAGACACCAGATTGTATTTGTCGCAGCCATTCGGATGATGTTTAGGCAAACGGTAATTCATCCGGATGACAGAAGGTATCAGTTGATACTTTGGCGTGAGACCACGGCCGAGGCAGTCAAGGTCTATGAGTTAAACACGAACACGTATGGGTTACGGTCTAGCCCGTATTTGGCGATGCGTACCCTGCGGTAGTTGGTGTCGCGTGACCGTGTGAGCTATCCTAGAGCCGCTGCTATCCTGGAGCAAGATTTGTACGTCGATGACGTCTGCTCAGGGGCAGCCAGTGTAGAGGAAGCTCTGGACCGACGTGACGAGCTCATTCAATTGCTGGAACGAGGCGGCTATGAACTACGCAAGTGGATGTCCAACTCCCCTGAGTTGATGGCTGGTCTCCCAGATGAGTTTCAAAAGACCCGCACGTTTTTGAGAATCCTGACAACCCTAACATGTTGTCAGTGCTTGGAATTCAGTACCGGCCCGTCCATGATGAGTTTACCTATCGGGTGGTTTTAGAAACACCGAAGGCCTGGACGAAGCGGTCAGTACTGTCAACGATTGCGAGAACGTTCGACCCGAATGGATGGATTTCTCCAGTCACCTTTGCTCTCAAATGGTGATTTGTTGACTGATTGGACGCGAATGTTCACCTCGCTATCGGATATAAATAATGTATCGCTGCCGAGGAAATTGGTCCCTGCTGGGGATTACAGGGCAACCCTTCACGGGTTTTTTGATGCCTCTGAACGAGGGTTTGCGGCAACGGTTTATTTGCGAACCGTCACCTCCACCGGGGAGGTCGACGTGCGTTTGGTTTTGGCAAAAAGCAAGGTAGCGCCTATTCGGACAAGGATAACGATTCCAAAACTGGAACTGTCCGGGGCTGCTCTTTTGACCAAACTTTTGAATCACACTCTAACAGTGTTGCGTGGGTCAGTGGTTTTAGAGGATACGGTATACGCTTGGACGGACAGCCAGATTGTTTTGTGCTGGCTGAAGGCTTCGGTCCATAACTTGGAGGTTTTTTTTGCGAACCGTGTCTCCCAGATTGTGTCGTCTGAGGTCCCACTGACCTGGAGACATGTACCAGGAGAATTGAACCCGTCTGATTGTGCATCCAGGGGATGTCAGGCTCCTGAACTCGTTAGACACCATTTGTGGTGGGGACCACCCTAGCTTGCCAAGAGAGAATCGGACTGGCCCCACAGCCATGTAGTAGTATCTTCGGATCATGGCCCCAGAGCGGCCGTGCATGTTACCCAGAAGGCTGAGGACCCTGACGCCGGGTTTCTGCTGGACCGGTATAGCTCACTTGACAAGTTGATAAACGTGTCCACTTGGATTAGGAGATTCGCTCGAAATTGTCGTACTCCTCGCGATCAGCGAACGTTGAACCCTATTCTGACTCCGGCAGAGTAAAACGAGTCGCTGTTGAATTTGGTCCGGTTGGTACAGTCCTCGAAGTTTGGGGCAGAATTGGAGATTATACGAAGTGGACGTTCGAAATTGAAGGGAGCCGTCGCGCGTCTCAACCCCTTTGTTGATTCGACCGGGTTACTTCGGGTAGGAGGAAGATTGCGCAATGCGAATCTGTCGTATTCGGCTCGTCACCCACTTCTGCTCCCCAAGGGGGGACAGTTAGTTGAATTGCTGGTGACTGATCGTCATATTAAAAACGCGCATGCCGGCTGTAACGCGTTGTTGGCCACGCTCCAGCGGGAGTTTTGGATCTTATCTGCCCGCCGTGCCATACGGAACATCGTGTTTCGGTGCATGCCTTGTTATCGACTTAAGGCTGCCACGATGCAACCTCTCATGGGGGACTTGCCCCCTGATCGTGTGAATGAGGTCAGACCGTTTTCAGGTGTTGGTACGGATTTTGCAGGACCGTTTATGGTGAAGAGTTCACGATTGCGTACCGCTAAGCAATACAAGGCGTACCTATGTGTGTTTGTTTGTTTATCCACCAAGGCGGTACATCTCGAGCTCGTTGCTGATCTCTCGACAGAGGCTTTCATTGCTTGTTTGGATAGGTTTGTTTCTCGAAGGGGACTTCCAACTTTGATCCGCTCTGATAACGGCACTAACTACATAGGTGCGGAACGATACTTACGAGAGATAGTCAACTTTTTGAATGTAAATAAAGTGGATATTGGAACGGCCCTCTCCTGTCTGGGTATACAGTGGACCTTCAGCCCACCGATTGCCCCCACTGGGGTGGGATTTTTGAGGCCGTAGTTAAGTCAGCTAAGACGCACTTGGGGCGTATAGTAGGTCAGACCGCGCTGACTTTTGAGGAGCTCGCGACATTGTTTTGTAAGATCGAGGCCGTTCAGCTCGGATCCAAATGAACTGGAGGCTCTGACCACAGGCCATTTCTTGATAGGACAGCCACTTAACGCGTTGCCCGAGCACCCCTTCGAGGGAGTGAAATTGTATCGGTTGTCAAGGTATCAGATGTTGCAGCAGTTTACTCAGAATTTCTGGAAGCGTTGGTCGCTCGAGTATCTGCATATCTTACAACAGCGCCTTAAGTGGACTGACAAAACTAGCCCCCCTAGTGTTGGTGACCTCGTTCTGGTTAAGGATGCTAACCTACCGCCACTACGTTGGCGCAGGGGGCGCATTGTTAACTTGTTCCCTGGCAAGGACGGGACCCCCCGGTCTGCAGAGGTTCTAGTAGGAGGCTCGGTTCAAAACGAGCGGTAGCAACGTTGTCTCGGCTGCCCGTAGATTAGGGGACAGGTGGGTGCCTGTCCGGGCGGGTGATTGTTCGATTCCAAATTGATATTCGATCGATGGTTTCTGAACGGCCATTTTTAATTTGACGTTAGCTGTCAACCTGGCAGTTTTGACGACTGACAGACGAAAGCCCTCGCAATGTAAACGCGTTTTTGATCAGGGGTTGAAATTAAATCGCAGGGCATCTGGAATGTATTCGGGATTCCCTCAGGATTGTTAATATAGCTGAGTGTGTTGTTGTCTCTCGAACCAGATAAAGTTCGGATTTTCGTGCCCGATTTGCATTTACGAGTAGAAACATAACCTGTGTTGGACACTGTGCTACCACGTTGGCCCGCCAGTCATACCTGGTTGGCTGAAGAACCTGTCTACCAAGAAGAGCCTAGGGTGCACCCGGGCCTTGCAGAGAGACAGGAGGTTGACGGGACCGAAGCACAGACCAGGTTAGATCTACCCCACATAACTTCAGCTCGGTGAATCGCCGACGTTCATCACTTCTTGGCACCTGATCGTCACGCTACCTCGTAGCTCATGGGCCCCTACGAGGTCATTAGGTGCTGAGAAGCCTGAACACTTTAAATGATTTGCTAATGTTCCTATGCCTATTTGCTTGATTTTTTTATTTATTTATTTATTAACATAATTTATCTATGCCTTGACAGCCGAGGCCAAATCGACATAAATTACAGATATATACCAATAAAATAAAATATTTACAATCCAAATTAAAATTCACAATATGTCATCAATCATAAATCAATTAATTCAATTAATAAAAAACCAGATTCAATGTTATAATTTGACATTACTGTCATTCCATCATCTCGCAGAACTTGCTACACATTCGCACAATGTCCCTCCATGCATCACCAAACAGATCGTTCAGTGGTGCTACCGCCAACAGAGCATTCAGGCTGTCCCGCGCCCGGACAAGCGGAGACTGCCGGCGCGCCACCGTGCGGTGCGAGCCGCCCGCTAGCAGCTGGTGCCTGCGCCCGCGTACGTAATTGTCAGGCACAAATAACGCGCATACCGCACTGACAAGCGTCGCGCTGTCACTGTCGCCTCGCAACAATCCACACACAGTCAGAAGTTGTTCAGTGTTACGTCTCACCTCTAGTGAGTTATATCCAAGCATACCCAATATAAAAGCGGTTGGATAGAGATAAGGGTAGTACCCAAATTTCCTCTTATATAGGTATCGTAAAAAAGCTTTTTGTACCTTCTCGAGCATAAGGACGTATGAGCTTTCGTGTGGATTCCAAACAACCGAGCTAGATTCCAGTTTGGTTCTCACTAGGGCAGTGTAAAGAAGCTGTACCACACCCAGATTACGGAATCCCTTACTATTCCGAATCACAAACCCCAATCTTTTAAAGCATTCCTTGGCTAAAGTGCTCATGTGCTCATGAAATGTAAGTTTAGGGTCAAACGTAACACCGAGATCGTTCATCGAATACACTCGAGTCAAGGACTCCGCGCCGACCAAGAATAGAGCCTTGGCTAACACCCGACCGCGTGTGGTACGGCTGGGACTCAAAGCAGCCATGTCGCACAAACTGTTGGCAGTTTTTCAAGTAGTCAGCAAAGAAGACCAACAGCCTTGGGGCGAATCCTATGGCGCACAATTTCTTTATTAGGGCATCGTTATCAACTCTATCGAACGCCTTACGGAAGTCCAGATAGGCGACGTCCACCTGACATCCCCGATCCATGCTCTCTGAGACCAAATCGACTAACGTCAGTAAGTTGGTGGTTACTGAGCTACGACTCCTAAATCCGTGTTGCGAGTCGCACAAATATGGCGCTATCTGTGGATAGATTTTACCGTATATGACTGACTCGAACAATTTTGCCAATGAACTCAGGATCGCCATCGGTCGATATTGATTTACAGAGGCAGAATCACTGGTGTTGGGTACAGGACTGACTCGAGAGAGCTTCCAGCTGGTGGGGTACTTCCCTTGCTCAAAAGCTAGGTTGAAGGTACAACCTAAAGGCAGTACCAGCTGATCACTATAGGCCTTTAAGAAGTAAGGAGGGACGTTGTCCGGTCCAATTGCGCTCCTTGGCCTTAGTTGCCTCAGTCCTTTCTATATATCCCTACGGGAAACATGTGTAATTTGGACGTAGTTAGCAGTACGCGAGTCATCGGATCTGTTTACCAGATCTGGTGCCAGCGCCGGCTTGTCACTGAGGAAAACGTCGGAGAAGTAGTCTGCAAATGCGGCTGCTGCTTCTTCTCCGGCACACTCGATCTGAGGCCGCTCACATGTTTCCAAAACGCGCGTGGGTTGTATCTGATATTACCTTCTAAACTCACCATATAGTTCATGTAAGCTGTAGCTATGCGGCACTTAATACTGGCTCTCAGCTCACTGAATGCGGCGTAGTCAGCTGGTCTCTTACACGATTTCCACTTACAATGTAATTTAGCCTTGGCGGCCAGGTCGTGTATTATATCCCCAGTATACCACACTGGGTAGCGTCTAGTAGGTACACATTTCCTGTTTTTTTTTTCGGCACTGTCGCATTGAAAATATCGTATATGATGTCGTAAAAACGACCAACTGCCGTGTCCACATCCGGAGCTTCAGCAATATCGTCCCAAGTGACGCTAGACACGTGTTCGTACAGGACTGTGTGGTTGCCCTTGGCAAAATTCCAGTCATTGTGACCGTCAATGTTGCTGGGATCCAAGCGGCCGGATCGCTGGACTGTGCCTTGCATTGACGACAGTGGCACAATGATATCGAGAGGCGGGTGGTAGGCGTCAGTGTGTGGCACAAGGCTGCCTGACACGGAGGTGCGCACGGTTACACCACGGACGCTCTCCGGCAGTAATACCACATCAAGCACGCCCCCGTGAGCATTCATCACCTCATTCGTCTCATACATACAACAAACAGCAATAATAATTAACAATAGGCACTGATGCACTATTCATGTTGAGGTCACCGAGAATAATAAGGTTTCCGTTTAAGGTTGACCTGTTTCGTAATTCGTAATTTCGTAATTTCTTTATTGTACTTAACAAAACAGACATACAGATAACTTATGATAGAAAAAAACATGTACAAAGGCGAGCTTATCTCTAAAAAGAGATTTCTTCCAGCAAACCATGTTGGATAGGAGACGGAGATGATAGGTAAGGGAAAGAATTGCGCGTACAATTAAGACTATATTCTAATATAATACATATTACACATACATAAAACCCTATTGCTAAGAAATATAGACTACATACACAGTTATATAAATACAGCATATCAATAAATATCTTCCGTTTTGGTGAACCAGCTTAGATATTGGGCATATTTTTCCGCCTGTGAGATTGGTTTCCCGTTCTTCTTTTTACTGGGGTCCACATAGACCACACAGACTGTGAAGTGGACACCATCCAATGTGAAGGTGGCCCAAAGATCTTCGCCATGATCTGTTTCGAGGTCCCGGCATCGGCGTAGTGTGATGCTGGGGCAGGCCGCGAGCAGCACGCCTCCGCACGCGGTGGGGCAATCCCGGCGCAGCACGCTCCAACCTCCCGCCGTTACCTCAGCATCTCCAACGGATGAGTCCAGGAATGTCTCCGTAGCAGCGACGAGGTCCTGTCCTAGTGAAGGAAGGTTATTACGCCAGTATTCTAGCCTACTCTTAATACCTCGAACGTTCTGGTACATAATATCGAGAGTCTTCCCTGTGCTGACTCGGAGATTATCCCCGAGTGCCAGTCTTCGGTTGAGCTCCTCGAAAGGGTATCCAGGCTTTCACTCTAGCATTTTCAGGCCACATCTCGATAGATGAACATTTTTCGAAGATATCTGCTGGGACACCTATCTCATAAGATTTATAGTCCCCTTTGGGCTTGAGTTCATCAACTGTTCCTGCTCTCGGTAAGCAAAGCTGCTGGAGATAGCTCCTTACTTCGTCAACTCCGGAGAGCATGTTCCAAAGATGGAAATATTTCCGCCGTTCCACTACCTTCAGCGAGGTGACACTAGGTCCAGCAGTACAGTACAGGGACCTGGGTCGCCGAACTTTTCTCCGAACTTCTGTCCAACCTTCATCCCCGGATTCCTCGGATGAATTTTAAATGCCTTCCAATGGTGCCGTCTGTGGTTCCGGTGTCGTTCGGTGGGTAGAGTTGGCTTGGCATTTTTCTGGCTGCTTTTTTTATTCTCTCTGCTCTCTTGCTTGTGATGACTAGAGGCCATATCTGCATAGGACTTTTGAGCTTTGGGGTGCGCAGAACTCTTTCTTTGCTCTTCCTCAGCCCTTGCCCGCACTTCTATATTATCCAGCTTGGCAGAGACCGCTCCGGTAACCGTCGAGCACTTTTCAATGACCACCTGATGTTGACTCATCGTTGAGGTCAACAAAGCTAGGCTCCCCGCTATATCAGAGATATCCTTTCTGATATCTCTTATCTCCGCCATTATCTCTAGGAATTCAGTTGTCTTTAAAACATAGTCCTCTTCTTCTGTTTTATAAGACGCTCTTTTCCTATCATTAATGAAAGACGCCTTCAATTTTGCGGCTCCTACTGGCGTTTGAGTGTTATCACCGACTTTCTTGATAGAGGCGCGGCACTCTGAACAGGCCCAATTCATCTTTGCAGCGGGTATAAGTTTATCTGCGCCAGAGATACATAGCAGATGAAATATGTTATTGCAGCCTTCTACCATGCACTGAATTCGCTCCTCCGTATCCATCAGCAAAACTTGGCATGCATAGCAGTTGCCAGCACCGTGCATCAAGGTACTCATTGTTGTGGTTTGTGACCGCTATCCAGGCAAACAGAAATGATAAATTGATGTAGGTATGCAACTTGATGCAATGCTTATTAAGAAATGATTTGATGTTAGGTACAACCTGAGTTCATTCATGGGAATGTAAACAATAACAATTTAATATTAAAGCAATAAACCAATGCTGAATAGGTACTTATATCACTAATGTCTCATTGATAACGATTGTCTGTAAGATCTAGTAAAAGTCGGTGAGGACGCTTTGTCCGTTTAACTTGCATTAATTGTTTCTTTTACACCACTTTTCATCTCAAGTTGCTCACTGACTTGGTTTTTAATATGCTTATCGGACTCATTAACACTGACACTCGCGCACTTTCCACACACACTGCTAGGCCCCGGGGCGGGCCGGACGGCGGGGGCGGCGGACTGAGCACCACTTCGAGACTCGGGCGCCGCCGCCTCCTCCTCTGCGCCTGCACGAGGTCTCTGCCGAAGCCGACATCGCTGCTGTAGCCGTCTCACACCCTGCACTGCTGCTACAGCGCATACGATACACACCAACACATATATTGCTATATAGTGGTGTACTTCATGATAAGAAATTCTGCTTGATAATTCTAAGTTAGCCTTTATCATCTTGATATTTTCTTTGATATCCTGTAACTCCTGAATTGGTCTGCTATCCTCTGTTTCTTCTGCGCTTAAATTGGTTGTTATTACTACGTTGATAATGTTGTTGATGGGGGATATTTGTGGGATCAACAAATTCACTTCTGCGTCTAATCTGCTGTAGTCCTGCTTATGGCCATGTAAAATGACCTCATTCGTTTTGATTATGCATCCTTGATCTGATCACGATAACAACTGATCACGATAACCCTAGAACGTGCATCATAACTACTAACAACATCCCAGCACAGCCATTAACAGAGTTCTGTTCCAGGGACCTGTGTGCCATAAGGCTGCAACTGCCCGACACAGCTAGGTGCCGCGAACTCGTGGTGGCCTCCGCCTACATACCTGCGGAGGACAACCCGCCTCCACACAACCTGTGCCGGCTGGTGGACCTCTGCGAGAAGTCGGGCCTCCAGCTCATCTTTGGGGCCGACTCGAACGCGCATCACCCACTGTGGGGCATGCCAGATATGAACAGCAGAGGTAAGACACTTGTTGAATACCTATTTACTACAAACCTCAATGTGCTTAACATAGGTTCTGAACCAACTTTTGTTACCAAGCGGAGCAGAACTATCGTTGATATTACCCTGGCAACGGCGGACATATCCGACGACGTTGGGGGCTGGCATGTGTCCAACGACGCGTCATGCTCTGATCATCGATGGATACGCTTCGATATCAACGCAGCGTTCTCCCCAACTGTCCCTAAGAGAAACCCACGCAAGACTGACAGAACCAGGTACAGAGCTATCCTAGGTGAAAGACTTGCTTGGGCTGAGACTCTACCAGATCCGGAGGGACCCGAACAAATCGAACAACAGGTAACAGATTTTACAAATACTTCAATAGACTGCTACCACTCAACTTGCCCGCTTAGCACACCAGCGCCTACCAACATCAAGGGGCAGCCTTGGTGGGGTCCTGATCTAGATAGGATGCGTGCTAAGATCAGAAGACTGCTAAACAGGGCGATGAACACCAGTGCTGATGAGGATTGGGACAACTATAAAGATGCCTAATCCAAGTACAAGAAACGACTACGGTTCAAAAGCAGCAACTCATGGAGGAAATTCTGCAGAGACATTGAAACCGTTGATGAAGCAAATCGGGTAAGGCAAATACTAGCTCAACAAGGCAACTCCAGGCTAGGGTCGCTTAAAAAACCCGATGGAACATATACCTCTTCCACCACAGAAACACACAGTCTCTTGTTGGAAACTCACTTTCCCGGAAGTAAAACTATTCAAGAGATTGTGTGGCCGGAAGAGGTTCACCATGAAGCTGTCGACCACTTAGACATAACTAATAATATTATCACTGCTGACAAGGTGAGATGGGCCATTAATAGCTTTAAACCTTTTAAATCAGCAGGACCAGATGGAATCTTCCCAGCACTTCTACAGTGGGGTGGGGAACCCGTCATCAATATAATGGTCCGAATCATGAAAGCATGTCTTAGATTCGGATACGTTCCCAAAAAGTGGAGAGTAGTAAACGTAATTTTCATACCGAAGCCAGGAAGGAGCGACTACACTAACGCTAAATCTTTCAGGTCGATTAGTCTCACCTCGTTCTTGCTTAAGACTCTCGAACGTTTGTGCGAGAGACACCTGAGAGATGGAGCGTTAAAACATATACCCTTACACAAGAATCAGCATGCATATAGTTTGGGTAACTCTACTGAATCAGCTCTCCATGCAGTTGTATCCACAATTGAAGAGGCGATTCAAAACAAATGCATCTGTCTTGGAACTTTTATTGATATAGAAGGTGCCTTTGACAAGACGCAGCATAGCAGTATAAGTGCATCTCTAACAAGGCATGGGGTGTCAACAGCTGTTAACAACTGGGTCACAAACATGCTTAACAAACGTATCGTGCGTCTAGCTGGAGAGTCCCTGTCGGCGGAGGTAGTGCGGGGATGCCCGCAGGGAGGAGTGCTCTCCCCGCTTCTGTGGAATCTGGTCATTAACGACCTGATTACCAAGCTTAACGCTAATGGATACTACACCGTAGGATACGCCGACGATTTGGTAATCCTCATCACAGGTAAATTCGCGAGCACAGTATGCAACCTTAAACAAACATCTCTTCGCATCGTGGAGCGCTGGTGTTTATAATAAGACCTGGCGGTTAACCCAACAAAAACGGAAATGGTCATGTTCACTAACAATAGGGCTCTTGGTAGGTATACCCTACCTAAGCTCTTTGGAACGGAACTCCAGCTAGCAACTGAGGTGAAGTACCTGGGCATAACCTTGGACAGCAAGCTTAACTGGGTAGCCACATCGACAACAAACTAAAGAAGGCGAGTATTGCTTTCTGGCAGTGTCGGAGAATGGTGGGGAAAAAGTGGGGACTTTCTCCAAACATCATTCTTTGGCTGTACGTAACGGTGATCCGTCCTCTTGTCTGCTACGGAGCTGTGGTGTGGTGGACCAGGACCAAACTAACCACAATGGTAAGCAAACTCCAAAGCTTCCAAAGGCTGGCCTGCATGGCTATCACAGGTAGTATGAGAACTACTCCAACAGCAGCAATGGAGGCCATGCTGTGTCTTCCACCACTCCAGCTGTATATTAAGCAGGAGGCCGCGTCATCTGCGGTGAGACTCAACACCTTAGGACTTTGGAGGAAAAACAGGACCTCACACACCGCCATCCTAGGGGAAGTTTACAAAAAATTTCCCATCTCTATGGCTTGCAGTGACAGAATCCCTAAACAATTTGTTTTTGACAAAAAATACAAAATACAGTTACATGAAGACCATCGGGTTGAGGGGCTCGACGTTAAAGAGCTCAGAATTTTTACCGATGGTTCAAAAACTGAAGCAGGCACTGGTTCAGGCACCTTCTCGGAGGACCTAAACATCAAGATAGCCATTCCACTGGGTGCCCATAATACTGTCTTTCAAGCTGAATGCATGGGCATCATCTCGGCCGCTAATGCCATAGCATCGAGAAAGGTAAGAGATTCCTCCATTCGAATCCTCTCGGATAGCATGGCCGTCCTACAAGCCCTAAATAGCAACACTATTAACTCAGGGCTAATCTACGAGTGTCACAAACGACTAATGGAGGTATGTCAACATAACCGCGTAATCCTTCAATGGATAAAAGGACACAGCGGATCAAGAGGTAATGATGCAGCGGATGAGTTGGCGCGTAAAGGATCTAGCTTGACAGCGTATGGTCCCGAACCTATCATCCCTCTTCCCTTCAAGATGGTACGCTCATTTCTGAGAGAGTCGACCAGGAATGATCATGCCACTCTTTGGACAAACCATGAGGAGTGCAGGCAGGCCAAGCTGGCCTTGCCGTCCCCTAGCGCTAGGCTGGCTAAGACCTTGCTTCGACTTAGTAGGCCGCGCATGCGACTGGTAACTGCAGCACTTACTGGCCATGGTTTCTTTAATAAACATCTATATGTCCTAGGTTTTACCGACAGCCCCCTTTGCAGAGCCTGCTTGGAGGTAGAAGAAACGGCTGCTCACGTCCTCATGGAGTGCACAGGAGTAGCGGACTACAGGGCTAAACACCTCGGTCAATCGAGGGACCTTCCAGGGATAGTCGGTAACGTAAAGGGCCTACTGGCGTTCCTGGAGGAGTTGGGTTGGCTCGAATGATGTCGCATTCCCACCCACACGCAAAATAGGCGCTTTAGTCGTCGAGTTGCGGAAACCAGCCCGTCTTACAATTGACAATTGACAATTGACATTGCATCCTTGATCGATGCTAATGATCCCCGTAGCCGTCAGCTGTTGCGCAGACACTTGGTCGCCGCACATGATTCTCAACTGATATATATCACTGCAGAAATAAAGGTACTGATTCAGCTTGTTCATCCTGACCCACTTATTAGAGCATGGTCTTGAGACGGTTTGACATGAATTTGAGAGCTGCTCTGTTACGCATAAATCTTGATCTTTGTTCATTTGGTGAATCGGCTTCCTGCTGCGACACAAATAGGTATCTCTTAATCTTTTGTTACAACAAGGAGCTCTGCTGGGGTGGTCTTCGGCTGAGAGTGAGACACCTTGCCCTGTCAATCCACTCCACTGGCCCCGCCCGCAGGTATGCCCGGCCCAGACACACCTTCTACTGCTGACGGTGGGTGGATACCGGTGCTGGAGTAAAACCCCGCCCGCCAGACCAATCACAGCTCATCTGTTTTGCGTCTGAGTCACCGGTCAGTACTCGTCTTACTCACTTCTGCAAGGCTCTGCGAGCCTGATACCTGACCGTGTCTACAAGCACCTAGGCAAAGGGCAAGTGCGGCTTCAATCTACACACAGAGTACTGAGATCCTGATACCCGATAATGATTCCGGTACAGCGTTCCCCTCCCCCACCGCAGGCATCGCGGAACAAAGCCAACAAGGACGGGGTGACGACTGAGACTGGTGCCCCCCAAACGTCAGCAAGTGTCCGCATCCTACTTTCTCGCCAATACTGACGGAGGTACGCCGCTGCTGAATTCGAATGTAACCACCGCCGTTACTTCAACTTTTCATGTTCTCTCGACTACTCCGCATTCGCGTGGAATGGCTGTGGTAGGCGCAACACTGCAGCACTTTGGCTCAACGCCAAACCTCAACGAAGTTGCTTGGAACCAGAGTCATACTAGTCGCGTGGGAAAGAGAAAGCATGAAGGTGCAGACGAAGTCGAAGAGTGTCAAAATTTCCGAGATTTTGCGAATTCTGTGCGAGGTATGTTCTCGTCATTCTCTATGGATGGAGTCACGATTTAATGTTCTACAAACCTCAATGACGGTCATCAGAGACCAAAATAGTGAGATTACTAAAAGTATTGAATACATGTCCGATAAATATGATGAAATGTTTAGGCGCATCGAAGTCTCGGAGCAGGAAAAGCGTGATGACAGGAAGACGATACTAGCACTGGAGGATAAGTTAGAGTTTCTTGAACGTAAATCACGGTCAACCTGTCTTGAGATCCGCAACATACTGTAGTGTGTGAACACACCTTTACCCTATCCCTATATAAACTGCATGTATGTGTCAAACATGGATGATTAAACGCCTTTCTATTGAACGTAAGACTTGTCTCAATTCACCATCTATAGGCCGATCCTTACATGGCGACCGTGCCAGGCCAGCTTGCCCTAAAAGGCAGTGCTATGCCGAATAGCCTGAGACTAAATATTATTCGAATCTTTGGGTGATAAAAGTAAAGTGGACAAAAATAAACAATTAAAAGTGTCTATTTTGGGGAGCACAATACATAGCTATTTATGACGAGCGCCAAAAAGTGTGAAGGTGAGTGAATAAAATCCGAGGATGCAGCTGCTGCCGGGAGTACAACATTGCATATGAGATGACTGATGATCCCCTACACGGAGAGACACCAAGGAAATGATGTTACCTGAGTGTTGTGCGGCTTCGAAACAAGGTACATTTTCCATGTGTTTACTGGTGAATAGTTTCATTTATTTTTAGAATAATGTAGTAACTTAAGAAAGAAAGAAAAACAGTTTTATTTCTTTATTATTGTTTGTCCTATAATACGGTTAAAAGGGTATGTAATTTGAGACAGGTCAAGTATACAATATATTGTTTGACGAATATAAAATTTATGTGAAATAAGTATGAACTGAGAGGTTGATTAAGTATACACGACGGGTTTTTTTTATAACGAATAGAGCGATGTATGTAATCGGAAAAGTAATTTGTGTGGTAGGTACTTTTTGTTTGAGTAGTATAATATAAGTGAGATGAAATTAAACAAAATATTCACGATTTAGATAAGAAATTATCACAAAATGGATTAAAATTTGGTACAGAACAGTTATCATTTTGAAGGAAGTAAAAAGTGTGTATGTTTTTGTAAGTGTAAGTAAGTGTGTATGTAATGATAATACTCAGTTTATTAAAGGAATGTGACCTAAGTGTGAGGTGTGCAGAAAAAAAAATGCCTCAAAGCGGAGAATGTATTCAGTAAAAATACAAAAAAGCTTTTATAAAAATATTGCACCATAATTATGATTTAAACCTGGTGTACAAAGGAAATACCTAAATATTTCATTTGACTTGGTAACAGTTCCAGTTATTCCAAAAGGTATAGAAATTCAATATAGTGTTTGCAGATAATTCAAATATGTGCAAGAAACCAGGTTAGGTGAGAGAATCTTAGCACATGATTCGATTGCAGACGTAACATAAGTGTTATTATGAGAACTAACAGTTCATGTTTCTGCTGTCCTACTTGTGAAGAAAGATAAAGATATTAGTTTCTGCTGACACATAAATAGTGATAGATGTTTGTGGGCTAATATAGGGTACCGCAGTGCACCGCAAGTAAATTGGAACCATTTTTTTTTAAGTTATAAGAAGAAATTAATTTGAAAAAGAATATCTTTATTTCAGTTTTTGTTCATTTTCAGCATACATTAGAGTATTTAATAAGTGAGAAAAATATTTGATATATAAAAAAACAAAGTTCAGTTTATAGAAAGTAGGTATGTTTTTCAGAATGATTTTCAGTTTAGTACATTCCGTATATACATAAATAAATTGCATGAGTAATCCTCCGATAACCAAAACAGAAATATATAAATAAAGGAACCAAGTTAGTTACTTTTATTCAAAGGCTTGCTTCAGAAATTAACTTTCGTGTGATGCTATGTGTAATTGTGCAACTGAGTTTATTTATAGAAAATTATAGTCTGACCAGCGAATAAAGTCTCTTCATAGAAGTAAGACAATTTTGTTTTATAAAGTTTAAAAGTATATACACGACAAAGAAAACGCATGTTCAGAATTACTGAAAAATATTTAAAAAAAATAAGTTATGTTCAATGATTGAGATAAATTATGTTTTTTATGGCTTCGTATAGGTTTGTTCAGATGTAGATGTGATCAGTGAGATTTAAAAGGATAATAGTAATGCTGATATGAGATAATTTATTATATGTGTGTTAATTATTGTTGCGGAGTGTAATTGTTGTTGCGGAGTGGATATTAGTAAAGTTATTAGATCGCTATATATTTCATTTGCAAGTAAAAGTATGTAATTACGTATTACATAGGAAAGTTGTGTATTTGTTTAATTTTGAAATGTTGGTGTTGTATTGAGTTGGAAAGAGAGTATAATGAATTAGGTATGAATTTGTTTTCTATGATGAAATAAAAGAGAATGTATGGAATGTTGAGATTAGAACTCATGCGCACTGAGTAAGACAACTGGGAATACTTCGTTTGTTAAGCTTTCGAGAAAAGTTGGACTGATCATCCAATATTTACAGAATGTCTTAAAATTCGAAGGATTCGTATTGATTGAGTATAAGTTATGTTTTTAGTATGGTACGTAACTATTGGCGAGTCCGATATGTTATTGTATTTTCATCAAAGTCTCAAAGGTACAAGGTACAGGCATGAATCCTTCCTCTTCGATCATGATGTGAACAAGTTTCCTTTGTGAGAACGTGGGATATCGATGACCTAATAAGCTCGCGAGCAGGCTCAGGCAGGTAGACCTGGAGCCAGGGTACTAGTAGTATATGTATTTAAGTATAATTATAATAAAAGTACCATAAGACGTCTATAAATAAATAAATAATAAAAGTACCTATAAAAGTGCACTCACTATAATGTGAAATAACATGGGATCCGGATACCCCTAAAAAGTACCTATATGAAGTGGAAGCGAAAAAAAAAAGACTGATTGATAGCGATGTTTAACTAAAGAAAGTATATTTTGTTGGTTTCAGGAATTAATGATTATAATGACTTATTTTATACACGAGGTATATCTGACGGTTTTGAGATGGTAGATATAATGAAATAAGAATTGAATTAATCAATAAATTAAGAAATAATTCAGAAAATATTGAGAGCTTTTAAACTTGTGTTTTTTATGGCAATTACAAAGTTTTAATTGTGTAATATTTAATTTAATTTTGAGAAGCAAAATAAAGATTCATGTCGTCAACCTTAATTAAATTTAGTTGTTATTCTATAACTGTACGAGCCCTTGCTGGCGGTACCTTAACCTTGATTCTGATGATGATTGGTGGAACAGGAAAGAAGAGTGATAACTTGATAAATCACTTTATTTGTAATGATTACAATTGGTGCGCACTTATTGATAGACGAATGTGAACTGATCGATAATTCTAACTTACAAAATAATGAAAACAGCAATATACATTAAAGCTGACGTTAACATATCTGATGATGCACGATGGAATCGTACATATTCCGGGGCCTGAGATGAGAAAAATCTTAAATAATTACATGTCAAATGTAGGTAACTTAATAAAATTACACAACAATATATTAATCTGTAAAACATAATTCAGTAAATAAACAAAGTATATAGAAACACTAATAATCTGTACTCTTGAATTGTACCCGTGTGCTCTTATCAGCACGGGGGTGTATGGTCGGTATCTCGATGCTGTGATTGCGGGCAGCGCCCGCGCGCGTTGCGGTGCGGGCGTAGCCGGCGGTCGGTGGCGGCAGCGCGGGCGGCGCCGTGGGCGGCGTGGTGTAGGGGGTGCAGTGCTGTGCACCGACCATCCACATTGCAGCTTTCTGATGATGATGATGACTATGATTCCGCATACCACATAAATCATGGTGTAGTGATGAATATCGTGATATGTCTGTTGATATTACTTCTGCTTGCTTCAGCTTGTTTATCCTCTCTCCTAGCAGGGATAATTGTTGTTGCATGTCGCGTGAATCATCCTGTGATGGAGTGGTAGGGATGGTAATGTTGATGATGTTATTTATCTGAGGAATCTTAGGTACATATATATCTGGTCTTAATTTCACTTCACTTGTTTGAAGTTTATGTGGCGTCACGGTGAAACTATCCGTTTTTATGACGCAGTTAGGACTCACATGTATTAGACCACTTTTACTCAGCTGATGCGATGTCACCTGATCTTCGCATATTGTTCGGACTTGACACCGATTACAGCAAAAATAAAGGTATTTGTGTACGCTGTTGACTTCTTGCCACTTATTTCTGCATATCTTGCTCATTGTTGTACATTCTGCAGCTTCCAGGTCACAAAAACTCTTGTCGTCTTTTAGGTGATACTCTGGTTTCATGAGTTGGCAAAAATGAGTTTGATATAGAACCAAACAGGGACCGATGTCGCTTTCGGTCAAAGGAATGTAAATGTCCTCTTTCATGTTTAGCGCAATGTAATCTGATACTGGGACAACACTGATTTCTTGTTGTCCTGTCGCCTCAGATATCGGTATCATTTTATGAATTTCGTAACAGTCTCGACTGATGAGTGGCAGTTTTATTTCAAAGAGAAGTACGTCGTCCAAAAATCGTGATTTTACTTGTAGTAATTTATAAATTTTGTACACTTCTGTATGGACGTTCTCCAACGGCAGCGATACATCTTTGGGTAAATGGCTTGCAATTGTCGTCAATTCGAACTCGAATGTCGAAATTTTTACTATTGGCCGTTTTAAATATCCATTCTTGGTCTTCAACGTAACGACACGCACGTATCCGTCTTTGCCTTGGTGCAATTCTATAACACGACCCATCGCCCACTTTCCTGGCGGAAGATTGTCATCATGTATTAGGACGACGTCGCCGACTTGAATATTACGCTGAGGACTTTTCCATTTGCTTCGGGCGGCTAGTTGTATCATATATTCTGATACCCATCTTTTCCACAAATCTTGTAATATTGTTTGTGTTAGGTACCATCTTGTGCGCTGATCTTTCTCTGTCTCAATCAAGGTGAGAGTAGGTCCGCTGGTTAAGAAGTGAGCGGGTGTGAGATAATTTAAGTCTTCAGGATCTTCAGATAAAGGACTTAAAAGCCTAGAGTTCAGGCAACCCTCTATTTGAGCGAGGAGAGTTGAGAATTCTTCATAAGTAAGGCGTTGTTCGCCAATCACTCGCTTCAGGTGGAATTTGAAACTTTTCACCGCTGCCTCCCATAGACCTCCTGCTGACGGCCAGGAAGGGGCGTTAAGCCATGTTATCTCCATGTCTGCTATCTCCCTCAGAAATTGGTCGTTGATGAGCTCTTGTATCTCTTGAAATTCTTGTTGTAGGCATCTGTTAGCTCCTACAAAGGTGGTCCCATTATCACTGTAAAAATGTCCTGGTTTTCCTTTGCGCGCTGCCTTTCTTCTTACAGCGGCGAGGAATGAAGATGTTGTCAGGTCGGAAACCAGCTCTAGATGCACCGCCTTGGTCACCATGCATACGAAGACTGCGACATATCCCTTGGTGGTGTTGGTACCACGTCCCTTGTTGGATTTTATGTAGCAATGTCCCGTGTAGTCAACGCCGGTATGCAGGAAAGGACGAGATGGGTCAGGTAAGTCTCCCGTTATTTGATGATTTTTATTAGGGTTGTGTTTCTTGCAAGTAATACACAGACGAATAAACTGCTTAGTGATCTTGTTTCCACTGAGTATCCAATATTTTTTCCTTATGAATGACAATGTAATCCGAGCACCGCCGTGGTAGGTATGTTCATGCGCTTGCAAAATAATTAACTCCGTCCAGCGGCTTTCTTGAGGCAAAATTACAGGGTGTTTCATATCTGGATTAATGTGTGCATGTTTCAGTCTTCCTCTAACTCTGAGCAAGCCTTGTTCATCGAGGAAAGGTGTGAGACTCAAAATCTTGCTTTTGGGTGACACTTGTTTGCCGTTTTTGAGGTCATTTATCTCTCCGTGAAATTCCCTTCCTTGAACATCCTTTATTATCATCTCAGTAGTTCATCTACTTTCCGCCAATGTAATGTAGGGCTCATATTTTCTGTCTTGTTTCCGACTTGTGAATCGGCGTATCCACGACAGCACATGTACTACCTTTATGAATGAGCTGTACTTGTTTAACAACTCAAGTACAATATTGCTGTTTCTTGTTACAGCCTGTACAGTCGCTTTCATTGGCTTGGCCTCTTCATCAGTCGAATAAATCTTGCTCAATCTTTATTTTTCATCAAAGGCTTTTAGCCAAGTCGGTCCATGCCACCAAAGAGGATGATCTTGTAGTTGTGTGGCGTTGAGCCCTCTGCTAGCACAATCTGCGGGGTTTTCGGCACATTTGACGTACCGCCAACATGACGCGGGTATTACTTGAGTAATCTGTTGAACCCTGTTGCCAACAAACTGCTTACAGCGTTGGGGCTGACCTTGAAGCCAGCCTAAGATGGCAGTCGAATCTACCCAACCATACATCTTAACACGATGGTTGCTCAAACTTTCTAGTACTTTTTCCATCAGTGTGGCCAGCAAATGGGCTCCGCACAACTCCAGTTTAGGCAATGTAATCTCTTTGTTGTGTGCTACTAATCTTGATTTTGCAGCGACGAGACTGATTTGATATTGACCATCTATTTTTAATTTACAATAAATTACGCAGGCGTACGCTTTTTGAGATGCGTCACAACACCCGTGTAACTCGATATCGCTTGAGGTCTCTGTACCTAACCATCTTGGTATGTTTAGGTTATTTATAGCTGCTATGTGATGTTTTATTTTTATCCATTCTTTGTGAATATCTTCTGGTATCTTGTCATCCCACTGAAGTTTTCTAATCCAGACGGATTGAAATAGTAATTTCATTTTTGTAGAAATAGGTGTGAGCCAGCCAAGAGGGTCAAATAATCGGGCGATTTCCGAAAGCAACTGTCTTTTCGTACAAACTGTATAGTTTTCAGTCGTGGTTTCAATCTTCGATCGAAATTTGAAGACGTCCTGTGTCGAGTTCCGGTTAAGTCCCAATGTTTTCATCGATTCTGGTTGTATGAACTGATATGTGCCCTCCGCACCTTCACCCTTGTTGGTGACTTGTTGCATTAAGGCGGGATAATTCGACTTCCATTTTCTTAAATTGAAACCGCCTGCTTTCATTAGTTGAATGAGATCTCCTTGTAATCTTTTGGCTGACGTCACCGAATCTGACCCATGTAACAGGTCGACCATATAGAAACATTCCTCAACTATTTTGTTAGCTTCTGGGTACTTGAATCTTTCATCCCACGCTAATTGCTTTCATCATGGCGAGAAAGGGGCGGCCTTGGTGCCGTAGGTGACTGTTGTCAGTTGATACTCTTGTAAGAGTTGATGTGGAGAGTCTCGCCATATGATTTTCTGGAGATGTTGGTGCTCTGGATGTACCCACAACTGTCGAAACATCTTTTCTATATCCGCCACAAATGCGATTCTGTGTTGTCTCCATTTTAGTATAAGAAACAAAATATCTTTTTGTAAATTGGGTCCTTTGTGCATCAGGTCATTCAAACTGATGCCATTTGAAGTTTTTTCGGATCCATTGAATACCACACGAAGAGCCGTTGTAGTAGATTCTTCTCGTAAGACGCAATGGTGGGGCAAAAAATATTCGAGTTTCTTGTCGTCACGTGCCCGCTTCATATGTCCAAGCGATAGGTATTCGTCCACAAATTCTTTGTAAAGCGAAGCAATAATTTTATGCTTCGAAAATTTCCGTTCGAGTTGTAAAAATTGCGCAATGGCTTTGTTTTTCGACTGCCCTAGATTTGATTCGGCAGTGGACTTAAGGGGAAGTCGCACTTGGTATCGGCCGTCGCTCAACCTTGTTGTTGCAGACTTATAGAAATTGATGCAATCTTCCTCCTCCGTCGAGTGTCTTGATGCTCCTTGATTGTCCTCTATTTGCCAAAATCGTTGTATGTCCTCTATATTATTCAGCACAACGTTACAATGCAAACTTTGAATACTTCCAAATAGTATCCACCCAAGACTTGTTTCTTGGGCTAACGGTGACAAATCTTGTTTTCGTACTCCGCTAAGGATAATGTTAGCGTATACTTCAGCGCCCAAGAGTATGTCAATGGGGTTGCTTAAATAAAACTGCGGATCGGCTAATTCTATTTCTTCCAGGAACGCCCATGATGGTTTACTGATTGTATTGTTGGGTAAGTTTCTTGTTAAACTTTTCATAATTAGCATTTCTACTTCAAAGGTATAGCTTCCCCTTAATGAAGTGTATAATATGGTTATAGCGCCTTTACATGTTGTGTCGTTAGTGCCGATTCCAGTAATTACGCCTTTGCAACTCTGACTCTGAATTTTCAGAAGTTGTGTAGCTCTCTCGCTTATCAACGACACTTGTGAGCCTTGATCTATGAGCGCGCGCAAAGTATGTTGAACTCCGTTGCTAGCTTGTACTTTGACCAGCGCTGTCGCTAGCAAAACTTCGTTTGCTGACGCTTTCTGAGTTGTTTCGCATGACTGTTGCGCAACATGCGTATTACCGCTGGTTTTAGTCCACTGTTGGGTCCCGAGCGGCATATTTCTTTGGGCTTGATTGTTGAAAGCTTCGTGTAGAATGGTATTATGATAGCCAATACATCCACGGCAACGCTTTGTTGATGAACAAACTTTCCCTTTATGTGAATAGAGACAGTTGCTACACATGTGAAACTTCGTAATTGTTTTCTTTTGTGTCGCAGGATCCATTCCTCTGAATTGTGGGCCTCTGAATAATAGACCCCGTGATCTTGAGCGCAAACCGGACATTTTACCTGATTTCTTGATTGATTATTCGAAGTAGCCTTGTTGCTTGAGTAGTACTGTTTGAAACGGGATCCGTTGTTGGGGGTCGATGATGCAGAAGGTTGATTGTTATACTTTTGAGTTGCATTTTCCTGTTCTCGCCTTGATGCTTCTAATGCAGTAAATTTTAATTCCAGATATTTCAGAAATTCATCCAATCGTGGTATCTCTCTCGGTTCTTTTAGTGTAGACATGTAGTCATTGTGTGTTTCCGAGTCCAGTTTTGATGATAACAGATGTATAATGATAGGATCCCATGTATCAATGTTGATACCCAAATTTTTTATGCCATTCAGACATTCTACCGTTACGTCATGCAGTCTCTTGAGGTGACCCGATGTGCCTTGTTGCAGAACGGGGAGGGACATCATAGTATTATATAGGTCGTGAATATTAGCTTCTTGTTATTGTATCGATGGTTGATGATTTCCCAGCAGGTGACGTAATTTTAGGAGCTTATCTGTAGGTGCTGGATGAGGCGTTTAGGTTCTCCCTTAATTTTGCTTTTTAGAAACTGCATCTTCTGCGCACTTGATAGGCAGGGATTGTTGTAAATGGCCTCCGTGAAAAGATCTTTAAAGGATGTCCACTGTTGATAGTTGCCAAGGAAAACAGGAATGTCCAGTTTTGGCGTGGACTTTTCACGGTGAGCCACTGACCACAGCTTGTTATTGGTCTCTCTTTTTATATCACAGTAGCTCTTCTCGTACTTGGTGAAGGTCTGCTCATAATATTCATTTTCTTCCCCATAGAGCTCGCTATCGATGTCCCAATGAAGTTTATCGATAGTTGTCCACCGTGCTTCTAAGTTCTTGAGTAGGTCGTCGAATTCCCACTTTTCCTTTACTTCTGATAAGTGGATGCTTGACAGCGTACGGGAGAAGGCTTTGAAGTTACTTGTTTGCCGACGCAACATTTCCTCTAACTTGCTGGTGAGTATTTTGCACAGATTCAGCGTGTAGATTGGTCTGCCTAGGATGCTGCTGACTTGATCCAGCGCTTGACTTATCTTCACCCGCTACTTCAACCGTCCTAGGAATTACTAGTGGCGTAGACGGTTTTAGGGAAAACGCGGGGCTCTTGACGATCGACTCCCTTATTTCTTGGTAAAAGGATTGGGAACGCTCTTATTGATTGGCAGTAAAGTAGTCGATATCTTGATTTTCAGCCATAATTAACTGCTCATGATTCCGTTGAAACTCAGCCCAATACTTATCTAAAGTCTCCACCCTCCTTTTGATATAATCAGCTGTCTTACGAGATTGGCCATCTTTCTTGTAATTTGACCACAAATGATTTATTCCGTCAATAATTTGCTGCTGATTTTGCAATAAGTAGATGAGTTCTTGGCTTGTCTCCATTATGGCGCAGATGCTAGATATAAGTATAAAATCACTTGTTTGATAATTTCTTGATTAATTTCTTGATAAAATCACTTGTATAATAGTTCCTTGATGAATTTCTTGCTAAAATCACTTGTTTGATAGTTCCTGTTCCTTGATGAAATTGAGTTCCTTGTCATTCGCTTTTTACGGGTTTCTTGTTAACCTTGTTACTTGATTAACTTGTAGAGCTTGATCTCTTGTTAAACTTGGGAGAGCTTGTTCTCTTGATAAAAACCTTCTTATGGCTTGAATCCTTGATCGCTTGGTCGTGCGTATCTAATGCTTTTGTATCCTCACGTATAACCTTTTGCGCCTTCTCAACTCTACCGGGGATTGCCGCTGGTGGCTGGCCAGCAGAGCCGATTCGCAGTCACACGATTAAAACACAAAGTTACACTAAACACAGGTTTCGAAGGACCACTTAATGTACGAGCCATTGCTGGCGGTACCTTAACCTTGATTCTGATGATGATTGGTGGAACAGGAAAGAAGAGTGATAACTTGATAAATCACTTTATTTGTAATGATTACAATTGGTGCGCACTTATTGATAGACGAATGTGAACTGATCGATAATTCTAACTTACAAAATAATGAAAACAGCAATATACATTAAAGCTGACGTTAACATATTTGACGATGCACGATGGAATCGTACAATAACCCTACATTTGGTTGTTGATGTGCAACCCTATATCTTCAAAATGTTATTTTATGTTTTTTGAGTTCAGACATTCAAATCTTGTGTGTGTTTTTAATTTTTAAGTTTTATAAAGAATGAGAAGAGAGTTCTCTTTGTAATCATGTTTATTTTAATTGTGTAAGAAACACAATTTATTTTTCTTTATAAATTTATATCAATGACAGTGTGTGCTTTATTGAAATATAAATGGTTAAATAATTAGATCAAATTGAATTAAAGACTGTTGTTTTTGTATACAAAGTCTTGTTGAAAAAATACAACAGATATATTTAAATTGGAAGTGTATAAATTATGTGTATTATTTTTCACTTGCTTACTTGTAGGAGGTAAAACAAGAAAATGTCTTATGAATTTTTATATTCTAAGGAGACTTGATTATATCAAAAATGTGTAAAATTATTCAGTGATGCTTGTAAAAAATATATCAGTTATAAATTAGATGTGTGTGCATTATGAGTAGTATTAACAGCATTTTTTTAACAGATGTAACCAAATGTGTCAACATAGTCAAAAATTTTAAAGAGTAAGAGCTAAAATGTGTATTTGTAAAATATTTTTTTTATTATTATGATTTGATTTACACGGATTTTTAAATAAAATATTACTGGTATATATTTATTGTGATTTTATCTTATGTGTAATGTTAATTGTTTTCGGAAAATTTATAAAAAATACTATACTATATTTTTTCATTGAAAAAAAGGGGGAAGGTGTAGTGTGTGAACACACCTTTACCCTATCCCTATATAAACTGTATGAGTCAAACATGGACGCTTGTCTATTGAACGTAAGACTTGTCTCAATTCACCATCTATAGGCCGATCCTTACAATACCGAGCAAAACAGCAAAAAACCTGAAACGAAGAATGAACTCTGTAACATCCTCAAATCCCTGTCAAACGCGCTGGACATAAATATTCATAATTCATAATTTCTTTATTGCACACAAATAATTATATTGACAAGATATATATTAAAATAGTGTACAAAGGCGAGCTTATCTCTAAATATCGTAGAAAAAGAAATAAAAGACATTTACAGGACCAGCACAAGGAAAGATGCCCATTGTGGTGGATTTCTGTAGCGTCATCAAAAAGGATAATATGCTACGGGCCGTAAAATAATTTAACAAAAACAAAACCAACGAAAACAAACTGAATCCTATCTGAAACACCCTACATCTCAATATTGCAGGACCCAAAAAGGCAGTATTTATTTCGGAGACGCTGACATACAAAACTCAACATCTTTTTTATCATGCACTTGAGTTCGCAAAGGAGTTTAAATTCGCCTACTGGTCTTCGCGTGGAATAATTCTATCTACGTAAATCCGAGAATATGCCTTTTTTTTGCATTATGTGCGAAAAGGACATCCAAAAGCTTAGAGATACGAAATGACTCTACATCTTCAACTGCTAGCAAGAACATATACCAAATCACAGGCAAAACGGTTTTCTACGTAATATTAGTAATATATCGCATATTTGTACCAGCAAATATTTCTGTAACTTACACAAAATCAACACACCCACACTCACATCATTTAAATGTCACACACAAAATATAAAACATTCACAATCTACAGACTATTACATACCATCTTCAACAAAAACAAACCTATTAAACCCAGGGACCAATCAACCGAAAAAACAGTGCATTGAAAAACTCACTCTTATGAATCTCATATTTCAAATTGTTGCAAAAGTTTCTCTTAATCATAAAATTTCAAAACTAACGCTATTTACCTTCATGAGTCCTATTAAAATAGATAATCTAATAGTTAGGATTTAAATTCGAAACCCTTAATGATATTATAAATGACCTAGATCATATGTTGACCTGTAGGTCCTTCCTTTGTGACCCTGAAGATTTTCATAGATATGTCCCTAGTACATGCAATATGCCTGGACTTATCGCTCTTCTGCATGAACTTAAAGTATTATTATTATTATTTATTATTATTATTTTAACAGAATGCTGGCTGTCGTGTAATCCCGTCATCCCAATACCAGAAGGCTATAAATCAAGTGCAAACAAGACCTTCTGTATCAAAATGACGGAGTCGTCATTTACCACAAAGACAACATTAGTTTAACCATACACGAACCTCTTTTTGAAGAAGGAAATTGCCTGATCATCAAACATGGTAACGACTCTGCTATAATTGCCATCTATCGCTCTCCATCTTTCAGAAAAACTGATACTTTTATTGCATCACTGAGCGAGGTTCTTCAGGATTTGTCTTAATTTAAAAATATTGTTGTTGCTGGATACATAAATGTTGACGTAATTTCAGAAAACAATGACACAGAAGCTGAAGCCTACTTAAATCTTATAGCTACTCATGGGCTTCTTGTTGGACATAATTTTGTAACCAGAGATGCTAGCCGCACAAGTCTTGATCATGTTCTTGTTAAAACTAAAAAGGAATTTAGCACAAAAGTACTGAACTCTTCTATCATTGATCACAAAGCTGCCTTTTTGTGTCTCAATTTGGATCAGAATAGACTGTTGCTTCCTACTAATTATGGTAGACTAAACTTCCAGGCGTTTGCAAAAGATCTAAACAGCACCAATTTTACTCATATTTATGAGTTTCTGGATCCAAACTCTGCTGTGAATGAATTTATAAGACTAATTCAAATTGTCTTGGACAGTAACACAATAACTCACAAGGTTTCATGTAGCAAGAAGATCTTAAAACCATGGTTAACACCGGGCCTTCTTCGGTGCTTACGAAATAGGGACAAGCTACACAAAAAGTCTATGTCTAAACCAGAAAATGAAATCATTAAAATAACATATCACAGATATAGAAGCTTTTGTAATAACTTATTGAAGAAGCAAAAAGACTGTATGACAAAAAAAATAATAGATAAAGCGGGCAAAAATAGTAAAAAATTATAGAAAGCTATCAAATCAATCACTTATACCACAAAAACTAAAAACAAACCGAACGAACTACTCAAAATAAAAGATTCATCATATGATTCAGTTGAACTAGTCAATAATTACTTTGTAAATGTGGGCAAAAAGCTAGCTGAGAATATAAATAATGACCAATACACAAATCACAAAGATATTGATGCTATGTCTGATAGGAGATCAGACTCTTTCATCTTGTTAGATACTGACTGTGAAGAAGTCAGTAGACTAATTATGCAGCTAAAAATGCGTGTTCACTAGGATGGTACAACATCCCGAACAAGATTTTAAAGGAGCACAGAAACATTTTGGTCCCTCATCTGTGCCACATTTTTAATCTTTGTTTAGAAATGGGAATTTTCCCTGGCGCTCTAAAGAAATCAGTGGTCATACCCATCCATAAGGGGGGCGGACGCGACCATGTTGACTGCTATAGGCCAATCTCAATTCTCCCATCACTCTCTAAAATCGTGGAACGAATTATCAACACCCGATTTTTAAATTATCTCGAGAAAAACAATATTTTATCTGACAGAAGTTTGGTTTTCGCTCCAGGAAGTCCACGTCTGATGCAGTCCATCTTGTTACAGACTTTGTAACAGAGTGTTTGAATAGAGGCGAGAGATGAATAGGGATCTTTCTCGATCTGGCCAAAGCTTTCGATACGGTCTCGACCGCACTCCTTGTGAATAAACTCGACACCCTGGGTGTAAGGGGCACACAACTTAACCTTTTTAAAAGTTATTTGTCAGAAAGGAAGCAAAGTGACAAAATAGGTTACCATATGAGCAGCACCCAACCAGTCAAATGGGGGGTTCCTCAAGGCAGCATTCTGGGTCCCACCCTTTTCCTAGTCTATATTAACGACTTATGCAACTTTAAAATCCCCGATGGAAATATAGTTACCTATGCTGACGACACCGTTTTGCTTTTTAGTGGAAAAAAATGGACAGAAGATTTCGAGAGTGCACAACATGGCTTCGACATAATCTCTAAATGGCTTCAGAAAAATATTTTAACCCTTAACTCTGACAAAACTAAATACTTAACCTTTTCTATAAATAATTCCACTCCACCCCCTAAAAACCTCAAAATTACCTCACATGGTTGTACTGATGTAAATATTTGCACTTGCAAACCATTAGAGAGAACCTCAACTATAAAATATCTTGGCATAATTCTAGATGGAAATTTAAATTTTAAAACGCATATAGTAACTTTAAGTGCTAAAGTTCGAAAATTGATATATATATTTAAAAATCTACGACATATTAGTAAAGCCTCTGTTCTTGAAAATATTTATTATGCTCTATGCGAATCCCTCTTGCGCTATTGCATATCATGCTGGGGAGGAGCAAATAAATCTACTCTTATTACCTTAGAACGTGCTCAACGTGCAATCTTAAAGGTGTGTACCTTTAAACCCAGATTATTTCCAACGGAAGAACCATATAATTACTGTGAAGTCCTAGTCAGTTAGACAATTATTCATTCTGAGTATCCTTCTAACGCAACATCAAACACTTTATTACGAACCACTATCATAACGTCGCACAGACAAAATATGCATAACCATCTCTTGCGAAACAAGTTTTATGCAGCGATTTTTTAAATTTCTGGGCCCACATTTATAAAATAAAATCTGGCAATCTGAAGATATTTACTGAAAAAATACATTTGAATTCAAAATAACTATTTACAATTGGTTGGGGTTAAATAATTATGATGCAACAGAGAAATTTATAAACATCCTGAGTTAATATCTGTCATTAATTTCTTAGTAAACGTGTAGGTGCTATTGTGCACATGCTTGTTTCAAATGATCTTGGTAGGTATTTAATGCTTTAGCGCCTTCCTAATACGGTTGTAAATCGTAGTACATGATGATTTTCCAGTCTTCTGTGATAAGTTGCATGTTCGAAACCATGTCCAAATAAATTCCTTGCTGATGTCTTAATTTGGTGACATTAATCATACACTGGGAACTCGATATCAGTGTCATGAAAGTCATTAATGCCATTGCCAACGATACAAAACTTTTGCTTGATTGGTTTATTTTGATATGTGAGACAGTTGGTAGTTTTGTTGATAGTGGTGGATTGCGAAACTTGATTCGAATCGGAATCGTTGCCTGTTAGTAACACCGACAACTTTATAATCGGCCGCTTCATATACCCATTCTTGGTTTTTAATGTGACGACTCTCACCAACGAATCCTTTCCAATAGGTAACTCGACGACACACCCCATAGCCCACTTTCCGGTAGGTACATTATCGTCGTGAATCAACACCACATCGCTAATCCTGATGTTAGCTTGTGGGTTCATCCATTTGCTTCTTGCCGAAAACTGCGCAAGATATTCGCTCCTCCAACGCTTCCACAGATCTTGGAACACCTTTTGTGCTAGTTGCCATCTTGTCCGCTTATCTCGTTCGGTTTCAAATATTGATAGTGTTGGCCCACCAGTTAGTAAATGTGCTGGGGTCAAATATTCAAGATCGTCCGGATGTTCTGATGATGGGCATAGAGGCCTTGAAGTTAAGCACGCCTCCACTTCTGCTAGTACCGTTGATAATTCTTCATATGAATCTCCATTTCAGTGACCTCCTTCAAAAATTTTTGATTGAATATCTGCTTTAACTCCTCATATTCTTGCTGTAGGATTCTGTTTCTATGAGTGAAGTTAGTCCCATTATCACTATATAAGTAGGATACTTTTCCTCTGCGTGCCGACAGTCTCTTCAGGGCTGCCAAAAATGCTGATGCAGTCAGGTCTTATACCAATTCTAAATGAACGGCCTTGGTTGCCATACATACGAATACTGCAACGTATCCTTTCGTCGTCCTGATAGAGCGTGCAGTACTGGATCGCATTTTTATTTAACCTGTGTAGTCCACGCCTGTGTGTTCAAAAGGCCGTGATGTGTTACACCTTGCTTGTGATAGATCGCCCATCATTTGATGCTGCTTGATATTTGCATGTCTTTGGCATTTAACGCACAGTCGAATCCATTTTTTCGTGGTCTTGATTCCACTGATGATCCAATATCGTTGCCTGATGAAACTCAAAGTTAGTTGCGCCCCTCCGTGATAAGTGAGTTTGTTTGCTTGATCTATTAATAACTCAGTGAAGCGGCTAGCTTTAGGTATGAAAATCGGATATTTCATGTCGTCACTGTCGTCGCGAAGAACGCCATTGCTATTCAAAAATGGATTCAAACTGATGAGCTTGCTTTTTGACAACACGCGTTGGTTTTGCTGTATTTCAGTTATTTCTGATCCAAATTATTTTTGCTGAGAATATTTTATAATAAATTTTTTGTTTTATTAATTCCGCGACAGTTAGGTATGATTTTTTCGGACTTTGACTATTTCTATTTGATATGGACCGTAGTACCCATGCTAGTACATTTTACGGCTTTTGTAAGCGAGTTGTAGGAGATCAACAGGTAGTTGACGACGTCACTATCTTGCTGAGTGACTGCATTGACCTGCTGCTATGTTGCCGAACTCTTGATTTCTTCCTGTGTCTCGTATACAGGTTGCTCCTGATCCTCTGATTGATAGTTTGCTAGCCACGCCGGTCTATTCCACCACAGGGAATGCTCATTACGTTGTGTGGCGGTTACACCTCTACTCTTTAGAATAGGTCTAAATAGTACAAACTTAAGTATACAGAAAGTATTTCAGATTGAGGAAATATTCACAGAGAGTTATACACGATTTTCATGTTTAGGTGAAAATACTTAACTTGTCGTAGCAAAATTTATTGGATTATTGTGAATCTATAATTATCTGTATCACTTAATAATTAACTTCATCACATGCCAAATTTTAAAGACAGAGGAATTTTTCGGGTCACATGTGCTCCGTTTATCAGACTAAGAGGAAAATAATCAAATCTACTTTAATTTGATGGCAATGGCCGCAAATATGATAATATGTAATAAATAAACTGCAGAAAATTCAGAATATACTCCTTGGAACAATTACAAACATACATCACGGACAGGTGGATACCCGACTTTTCAGTCAAGAACAACTCAGAGAAGAGCTCAATCTAATCTCCGGACAGTTACCCGCCCACCTGTACCTGCCGCTCGATAACAAGCACGATCAATTGAACAACATATATAAACTGCTGACAGCTAAGGCGCGAGTAACAGAAAAATATTTTATAATAGAAATGAGCTTGCCCTTAACAACCGACATCAAGTTTAATTTAAACAGAACTATAACCGTACCAATCAAAGACAAGGACAGCACATTCAAACTGAAAATGCAGTCTGAATAAATAGCTGTAAATCTCAGAAAAGATATTTACATGCCACTAAATATCAACGATATCTCTGCCTGCAATAAAATCGATACCTACAACAATTTGATATTCAGTATAAATAAACCTACATACAATATGAGGAACAGCGGGTCACCTTGCGAAGTCAGCATTATAACAAACACGAGTACGCAGAACTGTATCTACGAGGAGGAACCGTGCGCCGACAAATGGATTCCATTACAGAAACCTAACGCATGAATGTAGTTTTGTTGCAACGAATGTCTAACTCGCATCATATGTGATGAACACATGACTACAAGATCAATCGCATGGCGGGAATAATTGACATAAAACAAGGATGTATTAACAAGCATGGAGAAGCGACAATTTCCACACAACGATATTTTCAGAATAACATAAACATAAATCAGCAAATTCCAGTTCAGTGCCAAGATTTGGGAGATTTGAACAGCATCGCTATCAGTTGGGCCATATCACCACCCAAAAAAAAATAACAACAGACTTCATCACTGGAAATCTATACGAACTCCAGAACAAAATTGAGACGCTACAAAAACAAAGCATACTACCAGATACTGTCTCAACACACGACGTGCACCAGTATGCAATATCATATACAATATTGGCGATAGTGTTGGTTAGACTGGTCGTAGCAGGGTGCAAGTACTTGCACTGGCGTCGCCGATACAACATCCTGGTCGTACAAAGAAGCAATACCCTCCGTAACAAGCAACATCAACATTTGAGGGTTCAGAATCCTGAACCAGCAATCGAGATGGCATCAACATCCAGAACCAGAACTGTTAACAGTCAACAGCAACCCCTATATGCTCTACCCAGGAAGATATCGTTCAAACGTTATACTAAGTTTGATATTTAGCTCTAAGTTGATGTAATAAAATACCTAAGCTAACAGTAAGTGAAATGTAATTTGAGAAGTATGACACTGAATAGAACAGTACTGTAAGTTTAAACAAACTATACAACTTTTTGCTCGTAAGGTTTTGTATTTTTAACTAAGAATTTGTATCCTTACAGTTATGTTTTTGTCCTTTGCAGTATGTACTGTTACGTACATTAGTACCTAGTCGCAAGTAAAATGCATTGTAAGCATATTGGCGCTTCAGTCGCCAGTTAGCCATTAGTCACGGGCTGTGACATACATTTACAAAAAATTAAGAATTCATTATTCGTTAAAAGTGAAATTAGCGGTTTATCTTCTGGCTACTCAACCAACAACATCAACTGTAACAACAAGACATGCACGGGCATAGAACAACAGTATCGTCCGTACAGTATATAAAAGATACAGGATTTTTTGCACTACTCTACTCCATAAGCTCAAAACGTCTTATGAACATTCTGAAATAAACGAAAACAAAAACATCACAAAAAACACATGGAAAGTAATACGGCAAAAATGTTATTTAAATAAAAAAAATAAAAAACCAAGAGAACAACTCAGAGCTAAACCAACCCCTCAGGAATCAGTGCACAACGTCAATAACTTTTTCGCGAACATTGGTCGAACATTGGCTAATGAAATACTCCGAAAGGGAGACCGGGCAGTGGATGATCTTGCCAGACAATTCAAAAGTAATAATAGACCACTTCAATCTCTCACTCTCTTACCAACAGATGAACAAGAGATAAGAAAGATTATTATGACTTTAAAAAGCACATCTTCTGATGGATGGGATGGCAGAACTGTCAAACTTGCGGTGGATATTATCACAAAACCAATTTCTTGTTTATTCAAACTCTGCCTAACTACTGGTGTTTTCCCGAACTCGTTAAAAGAATCAACCATAATACCTATACATAAGTCTGGGGATGAAGGCAGCGTTAATATTTACTGACCTATCTCGATCCTCCCGACCTTATCTAAAATACTAGAAAAAGTTATCAACATTAGATTAATAAACTACCTTAATGCACAAAATTATTTTTCGAAAAATCAATATAGCTTCAGAGCAAAACTATCTGCTGCGGATGCCATAGAGGATCTTTTCTCATACGTATCACATGTTCTAGATACTCATTCCAAAAGTGTGGGAATATTCCTAGATCTTGCTTAGGCATTTGACACTGTCTCCATCCCATACTAATGAGTAAGCTTGAGTGTGCGGGTATTCGCGATGTCCGCCTGAACCTTCTTAAAGACTACATGTGTAACAGGTTTCAGACAATACGTATAGATGATGCCAAGAGTAACAAAGTATACGTTACCTCCGGCGTTCCCCAGGGCTCGGTGTTTGGACCAACCTTATTCCTGATCTATATTAATGATTTATGTAATATGAAACTAAATTCGGGAAAAATAATTTCCTTCGCAGATGACACCCTATTACTATTTGACGCTAAAACGTGGGATTATGCCAAAACGTTGGCAGGGGAAGGTTTCAGTAAGGTTCTTAATTGGTTGAATTCTAACATACTGGCACTGAATCTAGACAAGACAAAATTTCTTACCTTCAGTATTAGAAACAATACCCAACCTGACCACTTCTCACTCCGTACCCACTCATGTGATCCTAGGCTAACCAGCTGCAATTGCTACGTCTTATCGCAAACACCATACATAAAATACCTGGGTGTAATGATAGACCAGAACCTAAACTGGAAAACACAAATAAGTTCACTGAGTGCACGCCTACGTAAACTTATATGTATCTTTAAAAAATTACGACACATCAAGGATATTGATACAATAAAGTTGGTTTACTACTTACTGTGCCAATCTGTAGCATCCTACGGTATAACTGCGTGTGGGGGGGCAGCGATTAAAGTAACCTTATTCAAATTGAAAGAGCTCAGAGGGCAATCATAAAGACTGCAACTTTCAAATCCTATCGATACCCTACTGAAGATCTCAACCTTGAATATAAAGTCCTAACGATACGACAATTATATCTGAGCGCGCTTGTTCTAAGATAACACAGCATCATTCCACCAGAGCAGATCTCCCAAAGAAGATTGGATAATGTTTATATAGTCCCTCTATGCCAGACAAGATTTTTTCAACACTTCTCTCACTTTTTAGGACCATATATATATATTACAAAATTTGCGCTACCTGCCCTATTAGAAATAATACGAAATATAACTGTAAGAAAATATTAGGCAACTTCTTGAGTAGACTTAACTATGAGCAAACTGAGAATCTTTTAAAAATAATCTCCTAAAAATCATATACCTATAAAATCATAACTCATTTATTTTGAATCATATTTATCAATATGTTATAAATGTATAATATTATTATTATTTATTATTATGATTTATTATTATATTGAATCTTGTAAAAATACTTATCTACTTAAATACATATATCTATATATGGCGACCTCTGTGGCGCTGCGGTTGTGGCTCTGCCTACCATGCGAGAGGTCCCGGGTTCGATCCCCGGCGGCGGGTGAAAAAAAACCCAGGTCTTGGATGTTTATATGTATGTGACGTCGCTGTTTCTGGTTCCCACGATACAAGGTATCCTTCTGGCCCAGAAGCAATGTATGTGGCAGTATGTAAATGTTTAATGTTTACTTAAACATTCTATTATAAAAAAAAACATATCCATTATAAATGTTTTGTGATTATATATGCATATGTGCATATATAATCACAATTACATACCTCAGCAGTGAAAAAGCTAAGCTAATATCAATTTTTAATTTTCGATTTCTATTTTATCTTAGGTAATATTTATAATTCCTTTAACTAAGAATGAACAAACTTTGAACAAATTTGATTACCTTAGTCTTAGTACCTGCACGTCTGTACTGCAATGTGTATATTGTAAATGGTTAACATGCCCTGCTGCAACACAGTTTATAAAAACTAGTGCGGGGGGCAGTATACTTGAAAGACTCTTCCGCACCTGTTAAATATAAAATGCTCATCATTTTTTTATTTATTATTATTAGCGAGTTTGTAATATTTTTTTGGTAAATAAATTATTATTATTATTATTATATTATTGTTACTGATGCTAGTGCTGTTTTTTAACAGAGTCTCTGCTTCATAAGGAGATTAATTAAGACGCTCTGTTGTGAGTAAGGGTACATTGGTGAAAAATGTTTCAAAAGCTCGAGCTGCCTCAGCACTCCTTGACTTGGAAAACACATATGATAATGTTGATACTGATATCATGGATAAAAGCTATAATATCAACATCTATTTTATTTTTTATTATGAATCTCTTATGTCTTATTGTTGTCCATGAATAATTTTTAAAGCACATATCTAGTTTTCATCTTTAGGAATCATCGTAATTCAAACATCGTAACACAAATTTGTGATGAAAGTGATGATTCGGACTACATACTAGTAGCTATGTGAGCTGTAGGCCTCACGAGTGACACTTTCTTTTAATTACACTTACAAACTTATGAATGCACCTGGTTACGTACATGGAGTATGAATGTAGCAGCACCAATAACTTTTTAAGCTATATTTCGCGGTCTTAAACCCATTGACTTTCACTTAAATTATATAGCCTGTAACTCTCACAAATCCAACAATACGTCATTTGTTAAAATCCGTCAAGGAGTTTGGACTATAGCGGTTTTTTTCAATTTTAAAACGTTTGAAAAAATTACAAAAATTTAATCTGGGCTAGTCGGATTTCTAAGATAAGACTACGATGCAGTTTCCGAGAAATTAGTGTCCGACTCTGAGTCTCTGAGGCCTACGCGGGTAAAACCGCGGACTAAAGTTAAAGTGTATTGCAAATACCTTTGAGTAATTTAAATGACCACCGAATTTTTTTTTTCCTATCCAAAATGGGTAAATGCTACCCAAAATGGGTTTTACGCCCTACTTCTCCTACAGTGGTCTAATGTAGAGAAGAGGCAAAAAATTACGTTTGATAAGTACATATATGTAAATATCTACATCTTAAACAAACAACAGTCACGTGGTTACAGTGCTATTGAATTATCACCAAAAGTTGCAGAAAATATCAGGGCAAAATACTGCGTTAGCTTAGGTGAAGGGTAAAGGGGGTGGGCGAAGCGAATCCTTCGTGTTAGGTTAAACATGTAAGAACAACAAAAAACGCTTAAAACAAAAAACTTAAGTACACAAAACTTAAAAAGAAGTTTGGTGATAATTTATCCAAACAAAATTTGGAGGTCGTTTACTAATTCTGGCGGTCGTTTTGAATTTATTGGTAGTAAAATAGGTGCGTTTATGGTGATCTTGTAAACATAAGCCATAAGCTTTTCCTTTCGCTGTTAAGTCGATTGCAATGAAACCAGTAGTGAAGAAAGCTTTAAAAAATGTGCTACCCAAGAGTTAGTAAAAAAAAGGCTTATCAGTGACTGAAAATAATAACTACTCTAAATTATCACGGCATTAAAACTACCTATAGTTAGTAAAAACAAGAATGAAATGAGTCAGCTGCAACTACTAAAGTGGGGAATTGTGACCTGAGTCTGGAAACCGGAGAATGCTTTTCCCTATTTTTCTACATTTGTGAACTACAGCCAACTAAACGGGGAAGGGAAAGCCTAAATGGAATGCACTCTAGTTTAGTAAGTATAATAAATGTCGCCTTTACGGGAATTTTTGAGGGTCGTCATAAAATAAGATATTAATATGAAATATCTTCCGTCCTAGAGAATTTTCGTTAGACACCATTCATATTTTTATCAGGCCGCTTTAATATTTTGATCATTGAGAATTTTGGCATCGATTTTTGACATACTTAGTAAAAAAGGGCAACAAATACATTGTTTACCTATATAAGGTTTGACTACTAAAACTAAATTTAGTGTTCATCAAATTTAGTGCTCTAATGTAGTTTCACAGAACGGTATTTGGTTGCTATAGGGCTCTTTCTGTCCGAATATTAAAGTAAGGTGTTAGGTCACAAAATTTATATCACAACCTGGAGGAGAGGCGAAGCGGAGCAGAGTAAGGCGACCCCATGTTGTTTAGTATGAAATAGGGAGTACAATTTTGATTAATATTAGTAAATTTGATGACCATTTAGTAAATTTGATGGATATATAAAGGAATGTTTTTTTGGATGTAACTTTTTAGCCAATCTGATAGATAGTTAAACGTAGCAGAAGCACAGCCTTGCCCACGTTTAACGAGACTTCTGTTTAGTAAAAGGACATTGACAATTTATGTAAGGAAGTTGGACCTGAGTGAGTGCTGAGAGTAGAATGAACACATTTGTTCTTCAGGCCAACAATAATCTGTAAACAGAAATGCTCAAAAATAGAATGAAGTGCCAAACGGGACCCTATTACTAAGACTCCGCTGTCAGTCAGTCTGTAACCCTGTAATGTCATGAACTGTTATAGTAAGACATTTGAAATTGCCGTTGCCGCTATAACAACAAAAACTAAAAACCGGTCAAGTGCGAGTCTAAATCGCGCACGAAGGGTTCCGTACCACCGTTCAATGGAAGCGATGGTGTGGAGTGAATAGTTTGGATTTTACACAGCAAAATATTGTTTACAAAGTTATTGGTGCGGTTACTTTCACACTCCATGTACGTAACCAGGTGCATCCATAAGTTTGTATGTGGTATTGTTGTATGGGAGCCCCCTTAAATATTTATTTTATCCTGTTTTTTTGTATTTGTTGTTATAGCGGCAACAGAAATACATAATCTGTGAAAATTTCAACTCTCTAGCTAGCTAGGTTCTTGAGATACAGCCTGGTGACAGACGGACGGACGGACGGACGGACAGCAGAGTTTTAGTAATAGGGTCCCGTTTGGAACCCTTCGGGTACGGAACCCTAAAAAACAGAATAAAATAAATATTTAAGGGGGCTCCCATACAACAATTATTTCAATACCACATAAAAACTTATGAATGCACCTGGTTACGTATATACAGTGTGAAAGTAGCTACACCAATAACTTTGTAAACAACATTTTGTTACGTAAAATCCAAACTATTCTCTTCACAACATCCCACACTGATTCTTCTAGAACATGCTAGTTGGACAAAAGTCACCTCCTAATTTCCAAGAATTAGTGGTCACACACATGTCATTAGCAACCCCCAGATAGACCATTTCTAAGATTTGTTTGTGTCAAAGGGTGGTTGTCATTAAGTAACGATAGGTAAAAGGGTGAGTGGTACGATTTCGTTCTTGATTAACTATCGTCACTTGCAAATTTGCTACACGATCGAAAGGGTCTCATGAGTTACTTTGTGAAAAACCAAAAGTGTTGTGCTATTGATTTTATTGTCGAAGGTATGTAGATTATGTTATCATATTAAAACCTCTCCTAAATGTCTGTTTTATGTCCAACTTAACTGTCTAAAATGTAGTCTGAAAAAAAATCGTAAATTTTTACCTTTTTAAAAGTTTAAAGGGGGGTCCTTTAAACTTTTAAAAAGATAAAAATTTACGCAAGGCTGTGCTTCGATACCTACTATCTTTTTTATCCACGTGTACCCGGGCCATTTATTTATATAATTTAGATAACCCTTGGCTTTAATTTAAGATAAAAAAATATTTCGTGATCTTGGTACATCATTTTTATTATATTTTTTTCAGCACACGTTCTCACTGTCTCTAAAATTGACTTTTTCGATGAATGGGACACACAATAAAGAAAACCGGAATTCGCGGATTTTTTACTTTCGGTCTATGAGGTTTGACCTCTCAAATATCACTGAAGAGTCACGTCGAGAAATGCACCTAAAATTGCATCATGTTCTAATAAGATAGTGTAAAAATGGACCTCATCAGGACGTCATCAAGATCGATTCTTAACTAACAATAAAAGTTGTTTAGAAGGTATTGGCTTTCAATTCAAGGTTTATGTGATCAGCCCAAAGGCGTCCACATCATCAGATACCGAGAACGGCACCCCGGGATGGCCTAAAAGTAGCTTTGAAGGCGCTTCATTCAAGACGAAGAAACATCGTGTTGAAGAAGCTGTCAACAAGTGGACTGCTGAAGAGTTGGCAACTGCTGCTGAGGTCGCAAGCAGAGCGGAGGGAAAGAGAAGCAGTGCAAGTGATGGTGAAACCCAGCTACTTCGTGCCTGGATGGTAGGCAGTTGTCTACCGACGAAGCTTGGGCTTATTATTTTGACTCCAAGGGGAATAGTCATACCTATAAGACGGCGAGGAAGTGGTCAATGAAGGCGGGACACAACACGTTTCCATCGTGGCATAGAATGCGTAAGTCAATTTATAGTTCTTTTCCTTCAGCGGAGCATATTCCTGTGACGCAAACGCGTGTCGATTGTAAGTTGCAACCTCTTTTGGGAGGATAACGGAGAGATTACTTATGACACAAAGTGATTTCATTAGAAGTGTACTCCCTAGATCATCATTCACTTTGATAAGCAAGTAGGGTTGCGACGGTATTTCTGGTCATAGTACTTATAAACAGAAATTTGAGGACTCCGAGGTTACTGATGAGTTTGTATTTGTGTTTTCGTTTGTTCCTTTGAGGTTGTATGATGGCGACCTCATTAGTATGTACTGCAGACCTATCAAATTCATCTTCTCAAAGGTATCAACGGAGCTTACACAAATAGAAACAAAGAAAGTGCTGGAAGAGGTTGTCATCCAAATTTCTGTGTAACACAATTTTATCCTAACTATGGTCGATGGCAAAGTATGTAACGCGTTAACGAATACACTTTCAGCACAAACGTATTACATATGTAAAGCCACGCCGAAAACAATGTATGACGAAGTGAAGTGTCATGATGGTCGGCAAGAAAACTTTGGTTTTGGGTTGTCCACTCTGCACGCCTGGATTCGCAGTTTTGAGTGTCTGTTGCACATAAGTTATCATCTTATATCAATAAATAGCAAGCCAGGGGTGAAGACGATAAGTTAAGTGTAAAACAGCGCGCAGAGGCAATAAAAACAATATTCAAAAAGGAAGGTTTGATTATGGACCAACCAAAACCAAGGTTCGGAAATACAGACGATGGAAACACCGCGCGTAGATTTTTTGATAATGCGGATTACAGGGTTAGATGCTTATCTCATTAAAAAGTTTAATATATTATTAAGAACATTGTCATCTGATATCGATTTGGTTAAATTTGAAAACCTCTGTGTGGAAACGCGGACACTCTACTTAAGTCTGTATTCGTAGTACTTCATGCCTGCCACTGTGCATAAGATCCTTATGCACAGTACTGAGGTAATAAAGTCCTCGTTACTTCCGATTGGAGAGTTCTCCGAAGAAGCCCTAGAAGCGAGAAACAAAGATATACGCCGTTTACGGCTGCATAATACTCGCAGGACGTCATATATTGCCACAAATACAGACTTTATGCACATTCTTTTGGCACCATCTGACCCTTTAATCAACTCGCTCAGAGACATTTCTAGAAAAAAGACCGAACAGTTAATGCCTGAAGGCCACAAATTAATTATCCCGCCCTCAGTGGCCATTCGCCACCTACTTTTAATTTAGTTAGAAATAATCTAGATTAAACAGACTAGACTTTCGTCTGAGGGTGAAGAAGAATAACTTTTGGATTATTTTGTTATTATTAATTAATCGATTTAGGGTAGTTTTGCATTAATTATTTAATGAAATAGGTGTATATTATAATGTATTACAGCATCCGTTTTATTTAAGTTATAGTTGTAATTTTGTAAATATAGTTGAATTTGTGCATTGTAATTAATCAATCTTTATTTATTTCCAAAAGGTGCTGTATTTCTTTAGATTTTTTTAATATTTTTTAATTAATATTTTAATATATTTTTTATATTCTCTCAAATCGTGGGATAGTCTCGAATCCTACTAGTAACAACAATTGACTGCTATATGAGCTAAAATAAGTAATTAGAAATGAAAAAAATATTTTGTCCAGCAAGCATGTCCTAGAAGAATCAGTGTTTCCTACCTTTGTACGGTGGTACGGAACCCTTCGTGCGCGAGTTCGACTCCAAATTGACCGGTTTTTATTTGAAAGGGTGACCTTCTGGTTCGATACCATGTTTTTAAAACTAGAAATTGGTCTTAACCAGTCATTGGTCCTTTTGAGCTGCCAGATACTTTGAATGCAGATATTTTATTTTTTTGCAAAATGAGTTTTATGCAGGCAATTGGGAAAACCAACGGAAATACCGATCCCAAGTTTGAGAATCACAGGTGCGTTTGGGGTCAGTAAAGAGAAGGTGGATAAGTTAGTCACGTTACCATTAACAATAGGTGAATGCGTTGCTGGAGACTAGTGTCCGCAGCAGGCGGATGATTATCGACATTCGTTAACTTTTTAGGTTGTAAACTGAATAAAAAAGCAAGATGATGCACTGAGATGCATCATCTCACTTTATTTTTCAGGGTGGAAGGACTAAATGGTGTGAACGGAGATTGGGAAGCACGGCTTACTTGGATCGCTGGTTCATGGACTTTAAAAGCGCGTGGTATCGCGACGCTCCACCAGTAATTGAGTTGCTGTTTTTTTGAAAATATAGACTAGCGTCCGCAGCAGGCGGATGCTAAAGCTCGTTGATTGGTCACGAGACACTGCACAGTTTGTTTGTCCTACGGCAGGCTGATAGTAGTGGGCCTTCGACCGTAGTCACGTCAAAGTTCGATGAGATTTTAGTCCATCACGCTCGCTTTTCGTATTGTGGACAGCCGTGCGCGTAAGGGATGGGATAGTAGGATAGTGATGGGAATAATACGCAACATTTTGGACCTTCTTAGCTCTTTCATGAATAAAATTTAAGTTGAGTGGAACGGAATGTTGACAAAATTGATTTTCAGGTTGAAAAAATTAAATTTTATGTTGGTTGAACCAGAACTATTTGAGTAAAAAGCTTAAAAAAATGAAAATTGAGTTTTTTGTTGACAAAGTTGATTTTCAGGTTGAAAAAAAAATGTTTTATGTTATTGTACGGCACTCAGCTTGTGGTATTTTGGTTATGCAGCAAACAAAATCAAAAGGACTCCATACCAAGAAAATCTCAAAAATATCTAACGAAACGTCTATTATCCCTGGAAAACCAGTGACAAGACTTCCAAAACCGCAACCAACTGCTAAAAACTAAGGTTTACATCTATAAACCAGCACGAAGATGGAAATGATTAACCTGATGAGCAAGCCAACTAAATCAGGAATAACCACAGATATCTCAACATAGGAGATAAGGCATTCAGCCTATTTTGTATGCAAACCAATTGTCGCAAGCTGAATTCACGCACACAACGTATCATTAAATAAACACAACGAACACGCACACATAATAACCACTTACACATTTATCACTACTCTCGTATTGGTAAACACAGGCAAAGCAGTAACGTGGCTGCGTTACGTGCGCATGAGGTGCACATTGTTTCATTAAGCACGCACACAGCAGCAATCGCATGATTAAGTGGGGACAGGGTGATGTCGATAAAAGGTTATCGATAGTTATGTCTTTCGCGAAATATCTTCTAGAACAGTAAAATTTGGGCTGGGAGACAATTCAGATCGGGTTATTCATTAGTGTTTTATATTGTGTTAATAACTATTTAGACGTGATTCACGTGTGTACGTGAAAAGACAAGTAAAATAAATCTCTTTCTTTTTTATCAGTCAAGAAAAGTATTTGTTTTTGTAACATATTGTCGCATAGCAATCAGAAACTACCTAGGTGTTGCCGAAAATACGTACATTTTATTACTCAAAATACGGAATATCACGGGACCTAAAACCAAAAAATTGCATCGAAAAAATGAAAATAGTCTTGTGTACTTAACGTGCTCTCTGAGGCACGGGGATAACCAGAAAATGGTCACCCATTATAAGCAGCAGTTGCTTAATCAGAGTGATTGTATGTACTCTCGTTTACCAGCTTAGTCATTTTAAAATACATACTGTACAGGAAAGGTTTAATTCTGTAACTCGAACTTTCATATAGGCGTACTTACTACATACCTACAGTATGGGGGAGTTTCTTGCCGTTTCTTTCCGAAACGGTGTAGTCTTTTTTTATATTAAAAATACTTGTAGTTATAAGTAAATACAATTTTGACTTCGAATAAGATCATTTCTTTATATTCAATAAAAAATAATAATCTGAATCTGAACAGATGACAATCACTTGATTGTCATCTGTTTTACTTATCTAATAAATAAATAAATAAAAAATAAAATGACTGATGAGTGCGACTAAATCACTGAATGGATTAGCCACCGCTTATTGGCTAAATGAAGACTTATTGGCGAAATGGACGATGTGGTGGACAGGGTAGGTGAAGGATAAAGGATTCGCTTCGCTCATCCCCTGTTGACATTTAAAAACAACAAAATCCAACGCTCGTTTTTTATTTTAGTCAAAATATCGTTTTTAAGTTGCTGTTTTTAAATTTAGAACCAGTATTTTTACCACGCAAAAACAGGATTTACAGTCATACGTTTAAATACCACCCACATCTTAATCCTCAATATCGATAGTAAGTGATTGATTTTGTGGTTAGAATAATAAAATAAATTTTAAATTTTAGATATAAGTGCTAAGTCATCATTAATTTGGTTGGTAATTATGAATCGACTGTACCATATATTACCAAATATTTATTTAATTATTTTTAATATTCATTCGAAAATGGCGCCAATTTCTTAAACATTGGCATTTGGAGGACTTTGTAAACTTAGTAGATATTCTGCGAATGAATGGAGTCTTTTATAAAGCTTTTGGCTCAGTTTATAATAACTCCATGAGAATTCCTTTAAGAACGGAGTTGTCATGTACCCTTGTACGGTAAAAGTTTCAAGTGATACTATTATAATACTTAGACCTGTAATAAGTTGATGATTATAAGGAATGTACAGCCCTTATATAGCTCTTACGATATTACTATCTGTCACCCAACACTTTTTAATGTAGGTTTGGAATGTTCTGTTATAGCTTCTTAAAACTACGCGGATTCCTTTATAATTATTTTATTCAGCTTTAACTACAGTATCTTAAAGTGTCATAAAGTTTTATAGAAGAGTCGGAATATTCTGTAATAGTACCTTAAACCTTCGCGGATTCCCTCATAATGATATTATACAGCTTGAGCGGAATAACAACGGACAAATCATTTAATACTGCTAAAAGCTTTTTCTGACACTTTTGAACGTCTATTATAGAACTCGTTAGATCTAAATAGGCTGGTTTATGGGAGTTGACGACACTTAAATAACTTCAAACTTCGAAATATTTATTTCAAAATAGATTCTTACGATCACTTTTTGAATGTCATTTTAATCTATATAATGCAAGAAAAACTACTACCGCTTTGGAAAGTGTTACGGCAGCGGAGAAGAAGTGGCGCAAGAAACTCATACACTCGTACACGTTTTTTCTATATGTTTTCTTGTTTTTTCAAAAATATGTCTTGTGTTGCGAACGTGTGCGTGGTTCTTGTGCTGCGCTGGAAAATCAAAGCTCCATACCTCTTTGTTTGCAGAAGAAATTGTAATGGTACACACATTGAATTCAAGAGTCAGTTCATTTAACGCTTGGGTTATCGAGTAATTCGAAGTAAGTTGGCAAGAAATGAGCCTGAGAACGTAGTTAATTTCGGGGAAAGGAAGTCGGGTCAGGTTTTTTTTGTCGCATTCCTGCGAAATGTGTAGGAATCAGAGCCGATTTGGCTGCGCGCTGAATAAATTATTGATAACTAAATAATGGAAGGTTCTTATGGAACTATACGGAGAAAGCTAATGTGTTGACTGCAAATATACAATTGCGATTGATTATTACGTTGTGGTGAGTCTGACATCACGGGTTTGCATATCTTTCCAGTGATCTTTGTCTTAGACGCTAGCGGTCGGGCAGTCAGGCTTAATTAATTGCAACCGCTTCATAGCCAGCGATCGACAAATTTTGTGTATCGGCAATACCAAATGACTTGAGTGATAACCGATGGTTGATTATAGGAACTATGCATACACAAAATTGTAGAACAGCGGGCGTGCATGGCATGTTTGATTGAAACTAGACGCTGTGTAGTTAATTATAAGAAGCTTGCGCTTGGGCAATATTTGCGGGGTAGGACGCCATCTCAACCATGTGGGGCCTCCTATAAATACAAGATCGAGGGTGGAAAAGGGGAGCAGTCCGTACGTCAAACCACTGTGGTACACGTGTCTTTCGGTAATCTGAACAGTTCGGTCTGCTGTTTTACGTGTCTGGAACTGGAAGATAAGTGATTGCGTGCTACAGTGGATTTTCGTGTGTGTCTGAAGCGCCGAGATATACATCGGTTCTTATGCTTTAAATCAACCTACCCAAATTCCAAAACTATCCTTGGGTCGTTAGATAAGAACTTTTAGGTAATTTTGATCTAAGTCTGAGTCTGGGCTTGGAGCGACCCTAATTTCCTTTTTCCTTCACCATAGGGTTCCTGGATTAGCTCTTAGGAAATTCGCGGGTTAATCCTTTCCTCATTCCCTTCGTGTAGCGAGTTTTGAAATTCCCACACACATAAGTCGTTAAACATACAAGCACATTAAATTCACACACAACCATCTTTGAGTGGTGTCGATGATGGACGTGGTATAACACTAGGATTTTAGACTAGGCTAGACAGGAGTTTAGTTGAGGCTAAACCTAGTTTGTCAAGGCATAGCGAGACTGTTTGATCGATGGGGTTCCGCGGATGAAAATAACAAATTCAGAACAAAGTATAAACGTTGTCAACTCAGATAACCTATCCTGTTGAAATCTTTGACATTTGAGTGTTGTCGGGGACGCGTGAAGAGATCAAATTACAGTCTAAAGTTCATTGTTTAGGGACGGGTAGATATTTTGCCTTGCCTTGGATCGTTTTGATTCAAGTTGAATCTTTAAATTAAATGTCAATTTCGCTGGGAGATCTAACGTGTAGATTGTGTCACGCATTTATTTTGCTGGGCTCAGTCGAGGCGTGCTGAGGTAAACGAGGTACCTAAATCGGTATTTTCCGAAGTACGTAACTCATTGTGGAGAGCGTTAGATCTCTAAAGCACCAAAGAAAACGTTTCGATAACATCCAGCTCGAATTGCGCAGAGTTGAAGGTTTCAAAACACCGCTAACTGATGCGAAATACCGGCTTGCGGGCATACATGCTTTCTCTTTTTAACTTGAAACTTTAACTTTCTGAACCAATCTTCCGTTCAACTATTGTACATCTAACGAATTTCTCAAGAAACGAGAAATTTAGACTTATCATTCTTGACTTGACATTTTCACAGCTGAATCGAGACATCTCTTTTGGGGGTAGATTTAATAAACGATCATAGCTTTCTGACAGCGGTGGCTCGACCTTAGCTATTTATGCCGTTACAGAATTTTTGGTGCCGAGACCGAAGGATATTCTAGAGTACAATACCTAGATATTCTAAAAGAATCAAGGTCTAACGCGTTACTTTTTAAAAAATAACACAACGTAGAAACGATTTTAAACAGTTCAGTTTTGTAAGTAAGATAAATAAGCAACAACAAAAAAAAAAGGGACACTGTTTTCACAATTCATCGAACAAGACGAAGGTTTAGTATTGAGAAACAATGGGACGATCAATAAAAAACGTTAGTCGCGTTGTACAAGACGATTCACTTTCGCAGACAAGTGGTCTTAATAATGGAATTGCGTCTGGACAGGTGACTCAATTGTTATCTGAAATAGTGAGCAGATTAGACAGTTTGGAACGGGGTTCAAGTGCAAACAATAGCGAGGAAAGTTGTAGTGATGCTAGTAGGACTTCGGACAGACAGACGGACAGAAAGGAACTAGATACGTTTGAACAATCGGTAGAAAAACTTCAAACATGCATAGTGAAAATGACACAGAAGTTGCCGACATTCGATGGGCGGCGTTCGGAAAATCCGATGATTTTCTTAAGAGTTCTAAAGGCTTATATCAAAGTCTCGGGAGATAGCTCGAGGGCTTTGATATGGGCAACGGATAGTTTGGTAGGAATTGCAAAAGTTCGAATGAGCATATACAGAGACTCATGGCGAACCTATTCGGATTTTGAAAAAGATTTCAGAGAGGTATTCTGGGGAGATAATGAACAGGAATTAATTAAACAAAGATTCCTAACCGCGAAGTTCGATTCTAAGAAAGGTCAAAGTCTCGGGAGATAGCTCGAGGGCTTTGATATGGGCAACGGATAGTTTGGTAGGAATTGCAAAAGTTCGAATGAGCATATACAGAGACTCATGGCGAACCTATTCGGATTTTGAAAAAGATTTCAGAGAGGTATTCTGGGGAGATAATGAACAGGAATTAATTAAACAAAAATTCCTAACCGCGAAGTTCGATTCTAAGAAAGGTCAAAGTATGGAAGAATTCTTTGCCTCTCAATTGAATAGCATATATGAGCTAACGATACCGTTTACTGATACGGAGAAGATCAACACGATTTTCAGACAGTTGCCGCGCGATATTCAGGTAGCGTTTTTTGCTAGAAAGGATCCAATGACGATACGAGACGCGATCGAGATTCTTCGACAATTAGAACGGAATATTGATGGAGGATTAAATGCGTTGCATAGATCGGAGACAATAAATATGAACAATCTTAATCGGAATAGCTACATGCGAGGGCAATATCGTGCTTTGCGAGTAAATACGATGCGGTATAACGCGGTGAGTCGTAGGAATAATTATAACGCGGGAACAAAGGCACGAAACGAATTTAGGACGCGCGCTCGCGGTTATTTTCGCGGTAGAGGTAGACAGCCTCAGGCTAGTTTCAAGGCAATAGAGTTCCAAAGGGGCAATGATAGGTCAGGTAATACAGAGGCAGAACAAAGTTCAAGTGACAGGAATAATGCGATAAATCAGAATTCAAAAAACTAGTGGACTCGCGCGGGTCGTTCGCGCTCAGATATTTATTACGCTTTGGATGGACAGCCAATCAAATTGAAAGATAGACTGTATGATTTGTGTAATTTGGATTCGCACGTGGGTGTGAATGAATTTATTCAATTACTAGCGCATAAAGCGCATGGATATGCCGTGTGTTTAGATGGAAAAACGAGCTTGGATTGTAGAGACCGGAATGACAGGCGATTACATACGATATTCAGAGACGACGATTCGACTGAGTGTGGACGCGATCTATGTAGTACATTGACATTACATGAGATAGATGTGTGTATTGGAAATATTGTTGTAAGAAGTTTTATTGATTCGGGGAGCGAAGTCAGTGTAATAAGTCGGGGAGTGTATGATGAAGTATGCAGGCAATTGGGAAAACCAACGGAAATACCGATCCCAAGTTTGAGAATCACAGGTGCGTTTGGGGTCAGTAAAGAGAAGGTGGATAAGTTAGTCACGTGACCATTAACAATAGGTGAATGCGTTATCGATACCCCAATGCTAGTATTAACAAGGGTGCCTAAAGATTTAATTTTAGGGTTTGATTTCATACAACAGACGCGAGTTAGTTTAATGTGTGAGGGAAATAAGAGGCTAATTATACGAAGCGCCGGGCGGATGTGTGAAATACCATTATGTACGGGGCCCATTCAGGAAGCTTGTTGTTGTACAATAGAAGTACAGGACCAAGATTCCAGTAGAAATATGATAGAGGAATATGTGAATAATTCATCAATACCTGTTGAACACAAAACAAAGTTATTGCCGGTGTTAAATAAACATGCAGAGTTGTTTAGCGATAGGGTAGGTCAGACAAATAAATATATACATGAGATAAAAATGAGAGATGAAACGCCTTTCGTAAAACGAAGCTATCCCATACCGTTCGCGTATCGCGATAAAGTAACAAAACGATTGAAAGAAATGGAACAAATCAAATCAAATCAAATCAAAAATCATTTATTTCCATAGGATGTTGTTACATCACTTAGATCCGTCATTACATTTTTTTGGGTGAGTTCACTAACACAATGGCGGAATCTGTGGAGAAGAGCTCACCAAAGAAACTCCACAGTCGTCGCATCCTTTGCGTTTCCTTTTTTAAATAAAATATTGTCAAATTACAAAATGAATGCTAATTATATATCGAAACAGCCTGTTACTCAAACAATCTATTCCCATGGACATCTGTCCTCTAAGTAATCAGATATCCTATAGTAACCTTTTTTATACAATTTCTGTTTTATTATTATTTTAAACTTGTCTAAAGGTAAGTTTTTAATATCAGTAGGGACCTTATTGTAATAGCGTATACAATTGCCTTTAAAAGAATTACTAATTTTATGTAGTCGGCTTACATAAGCATCCAACTTGTCTTTATTTCTAGTATTAAAATTGTGTATATCACTGTACTTCTGAAAATTAGTTATATTTCTTTTTACATACACAAGATTGTCATAGATATATTGAGACACAAATGTCAGAATATTGATTTCTTTAAACTTTTCCCTCAGTGACACTCTAGGCCCTAATCTATAAATTGCACGAACAGCCCGTTTCTGCAGAATAAATATACTATTAGCATTCGCAGCGTGACCCCACAATAAAATACCATAGGTCATTAGACTATGAAAGTAACTAAAGTAGACTAGTCTAGCGGTGTCTACGTCGGTAAGAGCTCTAATTTTTTTAACTGCGAACGCTGCCGAACTCAGTCTGTTCGACAATTTATTTATATGAGGATCCCATTGTAGTTTGGCGTCTAAAGTAATGCCCAAAAAGACAGTCGCTGCACAAGGTCCAATCTCTGTCCTTTTATAAATATGTCTGTAGTTACCGGGTTCACATTGGGTAACACGAATTTAATACATTTAGTTTTCTTTTCATTAAGTAATAAATTGTTAACAGTAAACCAGTTCACTATACTAGAGATAGCATTGTTTACCTCGTCATAATTTGATTGCTGTCTTTTAACTTTAAATATCAAAGAAGTATCATCGGCAAACAATGTTTTGCTTTAACAAGGTAAGGTAAATCATTAATATATACTAAAAACAAGAAAGGACCAAGAATTGAACTTTGCGGTACGCCCATACTTATTGAAGACCCAGGTGATCTTTTCCCATTAACATCGACCATCTGAACCCCATCTGTTAGATATGACCACCTTTTACACCATAATGGCGTAACTTCCTGACAAGAGTGTCATGATGGACGCAATCAAAAGCCTTGGATAGATCGCAGAAGACACCTATTGCATCCATTGCGTCTTCCCAGGCATCAAAAATATTGTCGATTAGTTCAACACCAGCATCGGCTGTTGAACGACCCTTTGTGAAACCAAACTGAGCAATATGAATTAAATTATTGAGATAAAAATGACTTTGCAATTGATTAAGTATGAGTTTTTCAAATATTTTGCTAAGCGTTGGTAGTATCGATATGGGTCTAAAATTGGTGGGGTCTGATGTACTACCAGCTTTGAATAAAGGTATAACTTTACTTAGTTTCATCAAGTCAGGAAACACACCATTATCTATACATTGATTAAATATACAACAAAGGTGAGGTGCAATACAATCTACAATGGAACTAATAATTTTTACTGATAGACCATGGGCGTCAGCTGTCTTTTTCATTTCCAGGGATTTAAACGCTTTTACAATGTTTTCATTATTTACGTGCAGATAGGTATTATTAGCAGGCAATCTACGGATTTCAGCAGTCCATTGACTTGTGCACTAAAGAAGTCAGGGGAGGTTCGGATATTACTCGATGCGCGACAATTAAACAGGGGAATGGTTGGGGAAGTTGAAACTACACCTTTAATGAGTGAGATATTGCAGTCGGGTCACAGGACAAATTACATAGCGGTCATCGATGTCAAAGATGCGTACTTTTCTATACCATTATCAGACGAATCAAAACGATTCACGGGTTTTGTATATCAAGGCAGAAGTTACGTTTACACCGCTTTACCTCAGGGGTTGAAAACCAGTGTGGGTTCATTTTCGAGGGCGATGGACTTAATCCTAGGGCCAGAGGTTAGGTCATATTGTTTAAATTTTGTTGATGATTTGGCGATTTTAACTGAGGGTGACATTGATCAGCATCTGTCTCAAGTGGACACGGTTCTGAGTAAATTGAAAGACGCGGGCTTCACATGCAAAACTAAAAAAATGCGAGTTCACACAAAAAAGGGTCAAGTTATTGGGGCATATTTTGTCTACACATGGTTTAGAGATGGACCCGGATAAAGTCGAACCACTCAAATTATATCCATCACCCAAAAGTGTCAGGCAATTGAGAGCGTTTTTGGGGTTCATAAATTACTTTCGGAGATTCATAAAAAATTTTGGACCGCTAACGCAACCATTATACAATTTATTACGGTCTGGAGTCAAGTTCGTTTGGAGTGCACACGTGCAGAGTGCTTTTGACGAGATAAAAAAACAATTTTAAGTAAGTATAATATTGAGTCAGCCATTGGCGGGAAAGACGTATTATGTTCAATGCGACGCCAGAGCTATAGGAATTGGGGGTTACGTTTATCAATTAGATGATTTGGGCCAGGAACGAATTATAGGTTTTTGTTCGCAAGCATTTCGAGGAGCTCAAACGAGATGGTCTGTAAGCGAACAGGAAATGTATGCGGTCATATACACTTTAAAGCGATTTGAGATATATTTGCGAGGAGAAAAGGTTGTTATTAGAACAGATCATAAGAGTTTGACGTTCATTAAGTCGTGGACTTTATTGGGGGCAAAGCGAAGATGAGCGGTTAAATCGAATTAGCGATTGTATCAGACGTGGGGTGGTAGATGCGGACACGAGAGGGTTTGATAATTACAAGCTAGTAGGTGATACGTTATATCTTCACGTGCCGAAGCGGAACGTACGGTCGTTAGTGATTCCGAAATCATTACAGGAGGAACTAATATTACACATACATGAAGAAATAGGTCACTACGGCAGATATAAAATATTAGCACTGATGAAGGACAGATATTACTTTCTTCATATGAGTAGGGTGATTAACACGGTGATAAGTAGTTGTGACATATGTCAAAAGGTTAAACCAAGTACTAACAATACCGTTGGTCCTTGTACACCGGTGTTGGCGGAAAAGTTGGGTGAGAAAGTTTTCTCGGACCTTTATGGGCCATTGCCCGTAGGTAAATTCGGATATCAACGTATATACGTGATTCAAGACGTGTACAGTAAGGTAATAAAATTGTATCCAATGCGGAAAGCGACAGGAAGGAGCGTGCTCGCTTGTACAAAGAGATTTCATAGGGAAATACCTATCGAAACTATAATCACAGACAATGGACCTCAGTTCATATCGAAAGTTTGGGAATATGGTCTCAAACAGCTAGGGATTCGGGTCACTCATACGTCGGTGTATTGTCCAAATTCTAATAGCGTGGAAAGAGTGAATAGTGAGCTAGGACAACTAATTAGAACCTATTGCGGCGTAAGTAATCGAAGTTGGGTCGACGCGTTACCGGACATTGAAAATTGCTACAATAATATCGAACACACGAGCACCGGATTCGCTCCGAATGAGTTGGCATTTGGTAGGCGGGAACCGTTAACCATTGACAAAGAATTAGGCGATGAATGGTTATTAGGTCATAGTGTGCGAGATACGGAACAGGTACGGAATGTAGCGATAGAGAACTCTAAAATTTCTAGTGAACGACGTAAGCGACAGGCAGACAAACGGCGTAAGTTAGAAGTCTATCGTTTAAGTGATTATGTAAAAATTAAGACTTTTGTGCGTTCAAATAAAGAACATAAAATCATGCGGAAATTTTCATTGTTGTATAAAGGGCCTTATGTTATTTCGGCAGTGGTATATCCGAACTGTTATACTTTAGTAGATCTGGTTTCAAATTATATATTGAGTAACTACAATACTATAAATATAGCCAGGTATTATGTGAGGACGAATAAGGGCGTAGACAAATAAGATAGTGTATAAAAGTTACATAAGTAAGCTTTAGTCTATAAATTTTAGTAACTACCTTGTAGATTTAAGGATCTTGCATTGTTTAGGAAAATATATAAATATATAGTAAAACGAATCAGGATAAGGTGCGGTTAGGTAGATAAATAAGATAAGAAAGGAGAGAGCTCAATCGAGTTGTGTAAATATTAAATGCATAATTGACAGATTCATCGGTCTGTGTACATGATTTGAGATGTACGTGCATATAGAGTAGATATGGACAAAGCATGGGTTAGCATTGTGGTAATGAGATCCTTGCGCCATGTTTAACTGAGATAAACAGTGTCTCAAGATCTGAGAGGGGGCTGTAATGGTACACACATTGAATACAAGAATCAGTTCATTTAACGCTTGGGTTATCGAGTAATTCGAAGTAAGTTGGCAAGAAATGAGCCTGAGAACGTAGTTAATTTCGGGGAAAGGAAGTCGGGTCAGGTTTTTTTTGTCGCATTCCTGCGAAATGTGTAGTAATCAGAGCGGATTTGGCTGCGCGCTGAATAAATTATTGATAACTAAATAATGGAAGGTTCTTATGGAACTATACGGAGAAAGCTAATGTGTTGACTGCAAATATACAATTGCGATTGATTATTACGTTGTGGTGAGTCTGACATCACGGGTTTGCATATCTTTCCAGTGATCTTTGTCTTAGACGCTAGCGGTCGGGCAGTCAGGCTTAATTAATTGCAACCGCTTTATAGCCAGCGATCGACAAATTTTGTGTATCGGCAATACCAAATGACTTGAGTGATAACCGATAGGAACTATGCATACACAAAACTGTAGAACAGCGGGCGTGCATGGCATGTTTGATTGAAACTAGACCCTGTGTAGTTAATGATAAGAAGCTTGCGCTTGGGCAGTATTTGCGGGGTAGGACGCCATCTCAACCATGTGGGGCCTCCTATAAATACGAGAGCGGGGGTGGAAAAGGGGAGCAGTCCGTACGTCAAACCACTGTGGTACACGTGTCTTTCGGTAATCTGAACAGTTCGGTCTGCTGTTTTACGGGTCTGGAACTGGAAGATTTGTGATTGCGTGCTACAGTGGATTTTTGTGTGTGTCTGAAGCGCCGAGATATACATCGGTTCTTATGCTTTAAATCAACCTACCCAAATTCCAAAACTATCCTTGGGTCGTTAGATAAGAACTTTTAGGTAATTTTGATCTAAGTCTGAGTCTGGGCTTGGAGCGACCCTAATTTCCTTTTTCCTTCACCATAGGGTTCCTGGATTAGCTCTTAGGAAATTTGGGGGTTACTCCTTTCCTCATTCCCTTCATGTAGCGAGTTTTGAAATTCCCACACACATAAGTCGTGAAACATACAAGCACATTCAATTCACACACAACCATCTTTGAGTGGTGTCGATGATGGACGTGGTATAACACTAGGATTTTAGACTAGGCTAGACAGGAGTTTAGTTGAGGCTAAACCTAGTTTGTCAAGGCATAGCGAGACTGTTTGATCGATGGGGTTCCGCGGATGAAAATAACAAATTCAGAACAAAGTATAAACGTTGTCAACTCAGATAACCTATCCTGTTGATATCTTTGACATTTGAGTGTTTTCGGGGACGCGCGAAGAGATCAAATTACATTCTAAAGTTCATTGTTTAGGGACGGGTAGATATTTTGCCTTGCCTTGGATCGTTTTGATTCAAGTTGAATCTTCAAATTAAATGTCAATTTTGCTGGGAGATCTAACGTGTAGATTGTGTCACGCATTTATTTTGCTGGGCTCAGTCGAGGCGTGCTGAGGTAAACGAGGTACCTAAATCTGTATTTTCCGAAGTACGTAACTCGTTGTGGAGAGGGTTAGATCTCTAAAGCACTAAAGAAAACGTTTCGATAACATCCAGCTCGAATTGCGCAGAGTTGAAGGTTTCAAAACGTTACGGACCTTTTGAGGTCACCGCTAGTTCAGACCCATCTCGGAAAATCAAATCGCGATTGTGTAAACCCGGTCTATTTGGATCGTTATTGCCGTGAACTAATTATATAATTGGAGCCACTAAAGCCGCTTCTAGCGAGCACATGAAATATCATTGAGTACTCACGTCGTAACACTATGACGAATAACCATACGATATCCCAAACAAATATTATAAATTGTGGTCGACCACGTAAAAGAAGCTCCAAGCGCCCATATATACAAAAAAATATGGTACCGGTACACAAATTATAACAAAGATCGATCTGGCGCAAAACACCGCTAACTGATGCGAAATACCGGCTTGAGGGCATACATGCTTTCTCTGTTTAACTTGAAACTTTAACTTCCTGAACCAATCTTCCGTTCAACTATTGTACATCTAACGAATTTCTCAAGAAACGAGAAATTCAGACTTATCATTCTTGACTTGACATTTTCACAGCTAAATCGGGACATCTCTTTTGGGGGTAGATAGAATAGACGATCATAGCTTTCTCACAGCGGTGGCTCGACCTTAGCTATTTATGCCGTTACAACATCAACAGCAAGTCTATGTGCCTAGGAATCTTCATTGACATTTAAGGAGCCTTCGACAAGACTAAATTCACAAGCATAACAGCGGCACTGGTAAAACACGGAGCAAATGCAGTTATGGTGGAGTGGATAGGTAACATGTTGAGTAAAAGAGCTATTAAACTCACTTCAACCGAATCCCAACACGCATTGGTAGCGAAGGGATGCCCCCAGAGAGGCATCCCTCGCTACCAATGCGTAGGAACTCGCCTACGCATTGGTAGGCGAGTTCCTACGCCGCTGCTTTGGAACCTGGTGGCGAACGTCCTCATCACCAAACTGAACACAAACACTTTTATACGGTAGGATATGCCAAGTGGAATCGTCACAAGTACTGTATGTGATGCCTCCCAAGCAGTACTGCGGATCGTGGAACGCTCACTGTCGCATAACAAACGAACTATCAGCCAACCCAAATAAGACGGAAATGGTAATGTTTACCAATAGGCGCAATCTGGGCAACTATCGCCCACCCAGGTTGTTTGGTACAGAGCTACAATTTGCTGCTGAGTTAAAGTACCTAGGTGTAATACTAGATAGCAAGCTAAATTGGAGCAAACATCTGAATAACAAGATTGACAAAGCGACTGTCACATTTTGGCAGTGCCGAAGAATGGTAGGTAAAATCTGGGGGCTAACCTCGAAAACTACCCTTTGGCTATACTTAGCTGTCATCAGACCGATAATAAGCTACGGTACATATACAGTAGATAGTTTGGTGGCCATGAACCAAATTATCTAAGCTTCTGAAGGTCAAGAGGCCACAGCTTCGCTTGGTAATCGGAGCGATAACTGGCCACGCTTTGCTAAATAAGCACTTACACACTCTAGGTGTCACGGACAGCCCCCTGTGCAGAGCCTGCATGGAGGTCGAGGAGACAGCCACCCACGACCTGTTCGAATGATCCGGCGTTGCCATCTACCGGGCAAAACACCTTGTAACGCTGAGGTCGCTTCAGGAAGTCGTCGGCAACATTAAGGGTCTGCTAGGCTTCCTACAGGAGCTGGGTTGGCAAGAGTAGAGCACCCAACCCACGTCACGTAAAATAGGCGCAAATTTAAGACGTCGAGTTGCGAAAAAGTGGCCCGCGATAAACTATAACTATAACCTCTTTGTCATTAAAGTAATTATCTAACCTATAATATGTTTTTTTTTACAATGCCTTTAAATTTTTCTCTGACAAATTTAATATCTCTTCCGGTATTGTGCTATAGAATTATACAAGTCTATACAGACCCACAAATTAAGTACTAATTTAAGCTAGTTTATAGTAAGGTTGGTAAATTTTACTTTTGTTTCTTATTTTATTTCGCTGGTGCCTGACAACATTTTTAGTGAAGCTATTTACGTTCTTTCTAACGTACATAATATTTTAATAAATATATTTATACGGTACGGTTACAATGCAAATTTCTTTGAACAGTACCCTCCAGGGAAGAATGACTGCGAATTTTATAAATTTCTCTAATAGTCCTTTTTTGTAGAAAAAACATTGAGTCAATATCATCAGCTCGGCCCCATAGCAAAATTCCATAGAACATAATGCTATAAAATGCTATGAAATAACTAAAGTAAACAAGTCTCGCCGTATCGACATACGTCAGCTGTTTGATTTGTGTCATAGCATATGAACATAGTTTTCCCGATGAAGATGCAATGTGAGGGCTCCAATGTAGTTTCGAGTCCAGTGTTATCCCCAGGAAAACTACTAAACTCAGTAAACGTTAGTTTTCACTACTTAATATAGCATATTTTTTTAAGGAATTAACACGAGGCAAAGTGAATTTTATACATTTAGTTTTTTCGTATTGTGCACTAGATTGTTATCAGTAAACCAAATATTAAGTTCGTCATAGTTCTGTACATGGCGATCTACTTTAAATATAAGAGATGTATCATCAGCAAATAACACAATCTTTGACAAATTCTGAATCATGCAAGGCAAATCATTAATATAGAGCAAAAATAGGAAAGAACCTAATGGAACCTTGAGGCTGCCCAATTTTCATGCTTGACCCTAATGATTTGGTTCTGTTAATCTGAAGCTTTTGAATAATATTATCCAAATAAGAACTCAGAAGTTCCAGAGCATTATTTTAAATTCCGTAGTGTTCCAATTTTAACAGTAAAATTCATGATAAATTTCATATATATAATTTATTTATTTATTTGTCAAATTTCGTATGTACAACATTACAGAAACAATTCTTCTGCGTTATACACAATATACTGCTTTATACTAGTATCACTTCCATCAGTATGTCAACTAATCATTAAATAAAAAATTACAATAATTCAAATTATAAATAAGACAACACAATTTAAACACAGTTAATTAATTCCAAATGTCAGCTATAAAATTAAATTTCAATTTAAATATTTCAAATTAAACAAATTAAACACAGTCACAGATTCATCTCGCAAAACCTTATACATTCTCGCACAATATGTCTCCATGCATAACTAAACAGATCAGTAAGAGGTGCCGCAGCCAACAGAGCGTTGAGGCTATCCCGCGCCCTCACCAGCGGAGTATGCTGGCGCGCCACCGTGCAGTGCGAGCCACCCGCTAATAGCTGCCGGTGCCTGCGCGCGCGGAGATATTTGTCGGGCACGAATAGCGCGCATACTGTACTGACAAGCGCGACGCAGTCACTGTCGCCTCGCAACAATCAACACACAGTCAGAAGCAGTTCGGTGTTAAGTCTGACCTCTAGTGAGTTGAGTTGAGTTCAGATCATATCATGGCTTGGATTCCAAAACCAATGAATTAACTCCGACACCTATCATGTCGGTATGATCTCTGAGGTTAAAGGGCTTAGTACAAAACTATTTACATGACTATGACTGAGTTGCAGAAACGATCTTCAAATTTAAAGCCCCGCAAACTCGCATCGTTAAGACATGTGAACTGTCATAAACATTGTGTACAGAAATAGTACTCCATGTTTTATCAAAACAGCAAAACTTTATGAACAGAATATACGCTAATGGCGTTTTGCTGGGTTTAAAATTTTCAAGATTATTTCTGCAACTGGTTCTGTGTCACTCTATGGTAAGGACAAAATTAACCAACACACAAAATAAATATTTTTATTAGGTTTATATAATAAAACAAGCAGTTATCTACTATTTTATAACGTGAGAAGTCATCATTATTTTTCTACCTAAAATAACCAGTGTGTAATTTGCTAGAATCTACGCAGGTTTTTCTACGGAAGACGGAATGGGATTCTTTCAGAGAAGTATTTTTCAAAATCCAACAGATAAAGTTGAAGACCATTTCATCTTTTGGTGCATGATCAATGTAGTAAATGTGGGTAGAGGGCACCTAAATAAACAAATATTCATTAATTTTTAACCTTAAGTGTTACGTTAGTGAGATAGAAGATAAATATTCATCTATAATTCCATTTTTTTTCAAGTCATTTATACCGTACATTTTTAGTAGAAAAGAATAGAATAGATTGGAATAAAACTTTTTTATTTCATAAAAATCCTATGAGCAACACATACACCCCACTAAACTACATTATCTCATACACGTGACACTAATATTTACCACATTCATCATGCGCCGAAGGAGAAAATGGTGCTCTGAAAGTATCCCATTGATATTTCCAAGGGTATACTTTGAGCACAATTATTGTTTCATTAAAAGGAAAGAAGTCAAAGCTGCCAAACAAGCACTTATTAAGAAAGTTTCCCCTAACGAGATTATGTTCGCCAGATGTATGGAATTGTTCTGGTGATTGGTGCGAGTGAGGGAAATACAGCGTTTGCGGATTTGAAGTTGTCAAACAAAACTAATTAAACCGACCGGTTGCCAAAGACTGTTTTTTTATTATTGAACGAGCGACCAAAGCGCCTCAGTTTAAGCTTTTCAGATCAGATACAGGTCACATTTCTCAACCGATTCTCGCGAAACTTTTGAGCGAATTCGAAAATTATATGTTTTTTTAATCGATTCGTTTTTTTTAAATATTTAAATCAAATCAAAAATGTTTATTATCAAAAACGTAGTTAAAATTACAAATTACTTCTGGGTTCCACACTAGGTCTAACCTGTATCGTGGGCCCCATAATACATTTTGTATACATAATTTCAATGGATAAATAAATCATATAAATTCTGTAAGTAAATAAATATATAAATTAATAAATATGTATGCACAGTACACCCACTTTTCTCAGTGAAGGTCATCCAATTACATTTAGCAATTTTTAAGTTTCGTTATAGTTCAGTTCAGCAAGCCACTTTTGGATTGCGGTTTTAGCTTCCCGAACTGTAGCTGATTTTATGTCTATGTGTTTGCAGACTTTGTTGTAGATAAAAGGGCAAGCGAAGAAACTGGAGCCTTTAGCGAAGGCAGTGTGGACAATAGGCGTGGCGACTCTATAGACTCGTCTATTCACAAGAGTGTGGTATGAGTCAGAGTAAGTTATTGAATTATGCTGGACCAGAGTTATGCTAAGTAAATATAGTTGCCGAATCGACAGCACCTTCCAGTCCTGATAAATGCTGGCGGTGGGATATCTAAAAGGCTTTTTTCCCATTACCTTGAGCAACGATCGTTGAGCGCGTTCTACGATAATCAGGACTGATTTGGAGGCAACGCTCCATGCCGTGATGCAGTATGTCAATAGCGACTGGCAGAGTGCAGTGTACACTAATTTTAAAACATCCCTATCGGCTCCCTGTCTCAGTTGCTTCATTACGGGAATTAGTTTTCTTGTTCGAGCTGCTAGAGAAGATGTATGAGCTCAAAAAGTCAGTTTTTCGTCCAATTTTAGACCCAACTATTTGAAGACGCTCGCTTTTTCTATGGATGGACAGGCACATAAGTGCAGAAAGTTGCATTTATGTATGCTGAGATTCATGTTCGTAGGAGGACTAGAGGCAGCTGTTTTGTGAAAGCACATGAATTTAGTTTTTTGTGTATTGAGAGTTAACAGGTTTTAACCCAGCCAGTGAGCCACTTCGGTCATATAACTCTCCGCCGCCGCCTTGGCGCCATCCCAGGTTTGTGAACTTATGATCAGGGCTGTGTCGTCAGCGTAGCACAGGACGTCATCGTCCTTTTTATCTCTGAGAATTCTAGTCAGCTCGTTAATATAGATGATGAAGAGAGTTGGGCCGAGGATGCTGCCCTGTGGTACTCCAAATGAGATTGGACTCGGGCTACTAATGTGATCGTCTATTTTTACTCGTTGGATACGGTTTCGAAGGTAGCTATCGAACCAGTTTAGAGGGGCACCTCGAACCCCGAGCCGTTCTAGTTTAAAGAGCAATTTAGCCGGCGAAACGGTATCAAAAGCTTTGGCCAAGTCCAGAAAAATGCCAACACAAGCGTTGCCGCGATCGAGTGATGTACTCACGGTTTTAAGGAGTTTCACTGCGTCCCCCGTGAACCAGCCCTGACGGAAACCGTACTGCCTATCCGAGATAAGGTTATTTGTCTCAAGATATTTCACTAGGCGTCTGTTTACAATTTTTTCCAATATCTTGGACAGAGAACCTAGGAGGGATATCGGTCTATAGTTACTAGGTTCCTACCTAACACCACACTTGTAAATAGGTACCACAGCTGCCGTCTTCCAACAGGAAGGAAATTCACCATATTTTAGTATCAAAGCGGGCAGAATATTTGAATATATTGCCTTAATTACGCTGTTCCCAATACAGTTGAGTCCTGGAGAACTGTCATTTTTTAGGTTTTTTATAATGGAGCCAACCTCCACTGGGTCTGTGGGCTGAAAGAAAAGTGACTGGTGATAAGCAGGGTCCTGGTCCGTGGGAGTTCTTCTGGAAGTATTTTGGGAGTTCAAGATATCATTTGCGAGATTCTGGCCAATATTTGCGAAGTATTCGTCACAGTATGTTAGAGAATCCTCTTTGTTTGATTTTGAATTTAATAGTTCTGTACTTTTGGCTGCTTTTTTGTTAATCTCACATATATTTTTAATGGTTTTCCACATTTTATTTGGATCAAGCCGGCTTTCGCTAAGGGAGTCTCTATTTGATTGAAATTTAACCCTTTTTAGTAAATCATTGCAAAAATTGCGATATCTCTTGTAGCTGACCTGTAGAATATCATTGTTTGGTTCCTTACGCGCTTTGTTGTGTAATCTGTCTCTTTGCAGCATACATCGGATTAAACCGGGGGTGATCCATGGTTTGATTGTAAATTTACTACGACTTACCATTACCTCCTGTTTGTGTTTACTGATGGTATCATTAAGTATTTCCATGAATACTTCAGTACAGGAGGATGTATCTTCGTTTTGCAGAATACTTGACCAGGATTGGTGCTTTAAATCGTTATTTACTGCTACATACATGCTTAAATAATTGTTATTAGTTAAGATTTAATACATTCCATTTGATAAGTGTTTTTGCATTACCCGATAAGGGTCCATAATAGAGACTGTTATTAAATTTTAAGACCTTATTTATACATTATGGTGCAATAAAGTTTTGATTTGATTTGATTTGATTTGATTTGATACATAATCTATTTTTGCAATTGTTCTAACATGTTTAGTGCGGGGAGGTTTAAGATTAATATTAGCCATGGTTAAGTCATGATCTGTAATCGAAGTCTTACAGACCAACCCCTCCGCTATGATTTTTTCCTGGGTATCCCTTTCTTCGTTAGCTAGGATGTTTATGTTTATATCGCCTACGATTATTGTAGAATAGTTGTTCTTGAGTGGGACCAGTAAATGTTCAAGAGCCCTGAAAAAGTTTGTGGTGTGGTGTGTAGATGGCTAAGATTATCATTTTTTTTGGTAATTCAACTATCAGGCAATTGCTGTCTGCAAAATCTGGTTCTCGTACACTGACATTGATGTTATCTCTAACGAATACTACCACTCCTCCGTTTTTTTTATGAATTCGTAGTAACAAACGCATTATAACCCGATAAATTTCTCACTGTCGAGGTTTCTTTTGTATGACATTCGGTCAGAATTATAACGTCACATGTTAGATTTAGCCTTGTTAGAACAACCATGAATGAATCGTATTTTTGAATGCTTCTTATATTGAACGACAAGATTTTAAAGTTAAATGATTCATTAAGTTTGTTCTTGCATTGCTCTGGGAGATCAACGGTATGACACGAGATGCTTAACGATTTGTCTATTTCAGACTCCAAATTCAAGGTGGCCATTCCACTAGCAAAGGGTCGGTGAGTATGAACGCAATTTTCTGCCAGAGCACTAACGTGAAGCTGAGTGCTACAGTATTAAGATGATCCGAGCTGTGAGTGTGGGTGTGCTTAGGTATGGTTTGGTAAAATATAATATATACTATGGTTATAGTGACAAGCGAATATGTAGAGTGTGAGATGTTTGGAAGATAAAATTTAAAATTAAACTCTGGGTGGGGACCCTGTCGCATCAATGGCTTGAGCGGATCCAAGGAGTTTGTCCAAATCAGCTTGTGACCGCACTGGAATTGCGGCGCTTCCTGTCTGTTTGCGTACGTAGATGACTCCGTTTCTTGTCCAGCAGTATCTGTAGGTGCCCGATGTTGCGGTGCGAGTTGTACGAAATAACTGTCTGGTTTCTTTTGTAAGCCTCTCATTGATACAGACTTCTTTGGGAGTTCCGCTTACTATGTCTACCGTCGTCAGGTTTTTGCGGGACTTCGACGCATACAGAATTTCGTCTCTTTTCGATCGGCGTGTTAGTCTGAGGACTAATGGACGCGGCAGCTTTCCTTTCTTAGATAATTCGTTTTTTGGCTCTTCCTCTGGGGCGTCCGTGGCAGAAGTCGATTCGATGAGGGCTTCTTTTTTTGGATCAGCTCTTGCCGCCCAATCGATGTCAAAGTCCGATAGCTGAATTCCAACCTTGTTTGCGGTGTCCATTGCAAGGTGGGTCGGGTTTTCATTAGGAAGCTCTGGTATACCGAGTATTTCGATTTCGTTTCTCAGGTAAAGTTGTAATTGCTTCTGATTAAACTCGCCAAGTTGACCTACTGTCTGCTTTAGGCATGCGATCTCGATGAAACTTGTCTTATCTCTTTTCTCCAAGGTTTTTATTCTCTCGTCAAAGGCCGAAAGGCTGGAGAGAACTTTTTCTATTTTCTTCTCACATGCGGCTATCGAGAAAGATCCGGTGTTAAGCTGTTCCTTCATCGAGGTTACTTCTTTCCTTAGCATTATTATTTCGGTCGCTGTCACACAACTGTGAGATGTTAGCTCTTTTCGTGTAACGGGGCGTAATGTAACGATAGATGTCGTTTAGGTTTTCGAACTTTCTCACCTTAGAGTTCTTAGCAAAGCGTTCCGTTGATCTGTGGTTCTCACAGTTTTTGTGACTGGCCACACTGGTAGCTGTCAGTTGAGGTGACAGTTTCAGACAGCTGATTCGTGTTATTGTGTGAGGGTCGAAGTTGTCTATTTTCCTTGTTCTATTTTCTTTGTTTTATCCCGTACATCAGTGTGTGAGTGCAGTTTGAAGTAAACGGAAAACAGAAACTGTACCTGGAAAAGCCTTTTGTTCCATTGAAAGCTCGTGTTTCTCTGTGTTCACAGGTTCAGACTCAGCTTTGAGGTTAGATGTTCAGTATCTGCTTGTTTTGTCCAAGGTAAACCACTTTAAACTGTATTTTAGTATTAATTATGATCAGACGAAGAAAAAAATCAACGTTTACAAGTAAAGGGCAGTGTTGCCAATATATAGCGGAGATATAGGAGTTGCTTTTGAGACGACAAAGCAGAAGGTCGCCTTTCGACGGCCGGTCTCGAGTGAACCCAATAAACAAACTCGCGCCGCGCCGCGCCTTTGTTCTCGATATTGAACCTCAATCCAAATCACGGGCCTATCTAATACATAATACATGGTGAATTTGATGACTGGTGATATCGGTGTAGGACTAAGTGAGAGTTCGTGAAACATCTAGATATCTGCTTAGTGCCGGACTTGGCAGTCTCGACTAGGCGGCCGAAAACCAGCAGCATGAAGGCATGTAGGACATGCATCCACAGCCCTACCGCCAGGAGCCACCACTTTCAATCTAGCTGAGCACCAGCCTGATGAGATCATTTCGATTCAAAACCTCTAATTTAGATTAAGCCTCAAAATTAAATTTATTTACGGCAGGCAGCTCCGTTTGTAGCTGAACACCATTTCACAAACAGATACAGCCCGCGCCAGGAGTAAAGAAAGCTGTCCTTGAATGGGCAGTAGTCACTTTTCAGAGGTGTTTGACGCGTGGAAGTGAGGTGCGACGGGGGCGTTAGACAGCGCCGGCACCTGATTCGTAGATCAGTCGCTTTCCGTTCCACGCATCGAAAGCACGTCTCAACGCTTCCTGAGTACATTTGCATACTTTACATGAAGATGACGAAAAAAAAAGTGCTAACAAGGCAAGCCAGAAAAATGGTCTACGATGTAAACTGTTACATCAAAAAGGAGTCTGATGAAATCGTGGATGATTTAAAACTGGCAAAGCCTAAATCAGCTAGTGACTAGGGGGTTATTGATGTGGTGTACTAGGAGTACGTCTCTAATAAACCAGTTTACCGCTAGCTCCTGCCTTTGATTGACGTTTGAGCATATTTTTATTCCAGTATAGCAGGACCGGCAGGCGAGCCACGCCGGGGGCCGGCACGCGCCGCCCCTCGCACCCGGTGAGGAGGTTCTAGCGCTAGACTATACTGTTAGAGGGGGGAAATGGGCCCAAGGCAAAGTAGTCGGATTAACGGGTCCAGTCTCGTACAAAGTGGATATGGGAAGTGGGGTAGAATGGTGTAGAAATAAGGATCAGGTGATACCTCTAGGTGCTAACCAAAACCGCTTCTCGTTGTCCCGCGTGAGTCTAGTACCCACTGCTAGTGATAGTGGGACGATCGAACCGGTGCCTCCGCCGGTACCTCTGCAGGTCGATAATGCCGATGACGCGTTCCAAGATGCGTCAGACGGAGATGACGGCGCAGGAGTACCTGGGAGACTCAAAGAGTGGCACGGAACGGACGCGGGTCCGAGCGGAAATACGTAGCCGCCGTCACTACCCTCTGACGCAACAACCCGTGCCCTACGTGCTTTAAAACGGAGCCAAAGAACTAAGGCTCAAATAGGAAAATAAATGTAGTTATTATCAAGTTGTTTTTTGATCTCATATGTCATAAGTTATGACTCACAACAGAGAACAAATTAAAATAATTAAGTAATAGGTATAGTGAGTAGATTTAGATTTGGTGTGTGGTTTATCGGTTTGCGGGAGAAATTCTGGAGGCGACTCGACTTAACGTTAACTAAACTTCTATTGGTTTCCGACACCTTCAGAGTTGCACTACATTTATTGTTAAATAGTGGTTCCTATTATAGTTAAATATAATGATTATATTAAGTTGTATAATAAGGGGAGAAAATGTGGGTGTACTAGGAGTAAGTCTCTATTAAACCAGTTTACCGCTAGCTCCTTTGATTGACGTTACAGATCTCTTTTATGTATCTAAGTTTCAAATTAACCTAGGTTTAACCCATTTTAAATTTAGCCACAATAACCTCCAGCCAAACAATATTGACAACAGAGAAATGTTTATTTGACATAAACACCATTATTTCTTCTTCTTATTTTTCAGCATTATTTACAAGGTTATTAGTCCTTGTAAATAATGCTGTATACCCTCATTATCAAAATATCAAGCAGAGATAACATAGAAGTGAAGAAAGTCCTGAACACACATTTCTTCACACTAACCCTAATATTGCACTTCGGAATTATTCCGCGACTGTAATCCCCACCAGTTTCTCCGAGCACTCTTTATTCCTGGCGCGGGCTGTACCAAGCTCGCTTCAAATTATTATGTTGCCTCTATTAACCCACTATTCCTTAAACCCAAGCAATACATCGAGCAGAGCTGGTGGGCACCTGCTTTACTATAGAGAAGAGGCAAGAAATGACGTTTGCTAGGTATATGTATATGTCTACAGTAATAAAGAAATTTGACTTGACTTGACTTGTGATCCTGGCCAGTTTAATAAACCAATAAAACAAGCCCGCATACCACATAACGGCTATCACAAACTACAAATTTATGAAAAGAAAATCAAACCTCAATCAATCAATCAACGTAGGTAGCCCATTAATGTCCCCACTGAGGGGCGCGGGCCTTTGCCCAGATGCGAGTAGGACTGAGCCGTGCTTTGCCGCGCTGGCTCGGTGCGGGTTGGTGGAAGAAATTTGCGACCACTACCGCGTACCGATGGTGGCCAGGACCTGCAGCTTAGCTCGTCATCCGAAGCAGTGAGCGTCCGATGATGTACCTAGGATAAATTGATTATATCATTGGTGCATGGTCGGGATTTGAACCAGCATCTCCTGTGTGAGAGGCAAGCGTCGGGCCCATTAGTCAAAGTCAAAGTCAAAGTACTTTATTACTGTAGATATTTACATATACTTAGCACACGTCATTTTTTGCCTCTTCTCTACATTGGACCACTGTGGGAGAAGAAGGGCGTAGACACTCCCACAGATTGATTTTTAGATCTCTTTTAAAAATAGGTTGTGCTTAACTATTACAAATATGTTTATTATTATTTATTATTTTTATTAGCAAGGTCTGTGTTGAGCTAGATTAACCCCATACAGCCAATTAGACCACGGAGCTCTACAAAACAAACCTAGAATTACTTTATTGCATAACTGCATATTCTCCAGGATTCAGGCAATTAACAAAGGCAACAAATATAATGATCACCAAAATAAGTTTTTCCTACCCAAAATGCACACCAAAAGTTGCAAAAAATATAGGGGCAAAATACTGCGGTAGCTTAGGTGAAGGAAGCCCCCTTTATCCTTCGTGTTAGGTTGAACATGTAAGAACAACAAAATATACTTAAAACATAAACTTAACAAAAACATAAAAAGAAGTTTGGTGATCATTTATCCAAACACAATTTGGTGGACATTTCCATTCTGGCAGTCATTTCGAATTTACTTGTAGTAAAATAGGTGCATTTCGGTAATCGTTTAAACATAAACCATTAACAAAAGACAACAGCGGAGGATCAATAACAAAAAAAATAATTACCCTTTGTCCTAAACTTTGACAACCCGAATGGCCGAGTCGGCAGTGACGCTGCCTACGAAACCAAGGGTCCCGGGTTCGAGTCCCGGTGGGGGCAAATATTTGTTTGATGAGAACGGATGTTTGTAACCTAGTCATGGTTGATATCTATCTAAGTATTAATATTTATCTATATAAGTATGTGTACCCAAGATACAGGGAATCCTAGTTTGGGGCAAGATCAATGTGCATAAATAGTGTCCAAGGTATTAAACTGCACTCTCATGCATCTGTCAGCTTTTATTGCTGCCAGACCCAGTGAGCTCACAAATTTCTTAACTGATACCGACAATAAAGGACCTTTTATGCAGGTCTCCATCAACCTCAACTTTACAGGAAACCACTACGATAGCGTTTATTAACAAGTATCCAAAATATATCCACGCAAGCAATCGATAGCCAAACAGACAATAGGATCAACTGTAACGTCAATAGAAGACATCCTTAACATCACTGGTTACGATGATCCGCAACAGCCCCACATTTAAAGAAAAGGTCACACGTGAGCGTATGCGTTACTACTTGGACCGTTCCGACAAAAGCCTACATAGAAAATATAATCAGTCATTTAAGATGCGCCAATCCTCTCCTTGAAGTGATCGAACGTGGAACGTGTCATCTTCGGTGCAGACATGGTTCCGTTAGTAGACTCCGCGAAGTAAACTACGACTCCGGGAGACGCGGGAGTCTGACGTTCTCGTTCGCCCTCCGCGGAGTCGGAGTCTAACGATCTCGCCTCATTCCGCTGAGTATAGCCAGGCAAGCGAGTCCGACAGTTCTTGTCTATCGGATGAATCCGGCACTTCGGATTGCGAAACCGCTACTACCAACCAATCAATTGATCTACTTTCACAATTAACACTTGTCATTTAGGTGATAAAAAAATGTATACCTACTTTTACTGCCCATATCTAAATGTTATTGAATGGAGCAGGACAAACTACCATGCCAGTTTGAATGGCTGTGTTAATGGCATTTATTTCCAGTGTATTTATTAGTGCCACTTTTTTGCGCCACATTTTGGTATATTTGCCTATTGCGATAAATATCACGATAATTTAAGTGGCAATTAGAAGTATTGATTGTCTATAACGGTTTTCTACGGTTTTTGAATTTTCGACATCTTCTGCTTCCCTTAAGTCACTTTTAATCTATCATGTTCACGATATGTCGGGACGGAATGTGCGACAGAGACGGAGAGTTTGCGGAATCGAAAGGATGAGGCGCTCGGCTCCTTCTTCGAACCTCGTCGCACTGACGACGTCCGACTCCACCAGACACGTGGAGTTGCTATTTCTCTCGCTCTTCGATCCTTGTCGTCGTTCCGACTTCACCGGACTATGGAGTATGATAATTTAGAAAGCTCGGACCGGAATACGTCTCCTGCATTTAGTACGGTCCGGAACGACTCATCTTTATCAGTCATATGGAACAGCACAGGGTACAGAATGGCTATCCCGGAACTAAACAAAGGAATACTGCAACAACTGTTAAAGGTAATCGCAAAAACAATGAACAGTGCTTGGATAAAAATACTTAACATAACATAAACATTTAGATAGGTACAGGCACATACATTGCTTCTAGCCCCACATTAGGATACCGTGTCGTGGGAACAAGAAACAGCGACGTCACACACATATTGTCGGATTCCCTACGCCTACCGAACGGCGTGGAATCCCGAGGGGGATGTGCCTTGCCACGTGAGAGAAAAGAAGTGATGAAATTTGTTTATTACCTTGTCTCCGTAGGCAGGAAATCGAAGGCTCGATTCGAGACGGGAATTCGGGAAAGGGGCACAGTTGGGATAGGATATGGAGTGAATCGAAGCTTATCGTTGCTGCCGACGCTGTCGCCTCGTGCTGCCTGCCGACGTGGAGTTGCCGCCACCGATACGACGTTGACCAATCCACACGGATCACTTGACCGCTGACGCGAATCTAGTTACGCTCACGAGCCCGACGCTATGAGGTAGATTTACAACCGACCAGGCCCGATGCCTGTATGATAAATGTTACACCGAAATAATCAATAGCCCGACGCTATGAGCAGACATCTTGTCTCACCGATGAGAAAAAGCCAAGAGAGGAAAATTAACCTCCAATTTTACATCTCGGTTCCGATACGAGTGACAGCTGCTAGTGCCGTTTTTCGCTAGTGCTGTCTCGATTACTCGCGATCGATTCGCGCAACAAAAAACCGGTGCGTTTCCGACGCATAAATACTAAACAGTCAGCCGCCCGGACAGGCCCGAACCTGTCCCTAATCAATAGGAAGGCGAGAAAGTGTTGCGACCGCTCTCTTGAGGACCGAGTCCCCCACCCTGACTTCTGCTGATCGAGGCGTGCCATCCCGACCCGTGTACAAATTGACGATCCGTCCTCGTCTCCATCTCAATGATGGCAGGTTCGCATCCTTAATCAGCACCAAATCACCGACTTGAGGGGGGCTCGTCCGGTCAGTCCACTTAAGGCGCTGCTGCAACATCTGCCACCTAGTTAACCGACTTAACTTAACATCACCGAATGGGTATTCTGGCAGTGCGTTAAAGGGCTGACCTATCAGGAAGTGACCCGGCGTCAACGCTTCCAAATCATTTGGATCCGAACTGAGCGGGCACAACGGACGCGAGTTCAGTGTCATTTCAATTTTACAGAACAGCGTCGCAAGCTCTTCAAAGCGTAGAGAGGTCTCACCGATGATCCTCGTCAGGTGCGACTTAGCCGATTTAACCGCAGCCTCAAATATTCCTCCCCAATGAGGACATCCCGGCGGACTGAAAACCCATTCAATCCCTCGTCGGGAGCAAGCCGTACCGATGGCATCCTGATTACCGTTCAGGAATTGAGTGACCTCCTGCAGATATCGCCTGGCTCCGACAAAATTTGTGCCGTTGTCCGAACGGATTAATGTCGGGAGGCCCCTTCGTGAGACGAACCGATCTAGACAAGCGATAAATGCCTCCGTAGTGAGGTCACTGACCACCTCCAAGTGGACTGCCTTCGTGGCCAAGCACACGAAGACGCACAGGTATGCCTTCACTAATCTGGCGTTCCGTAGCTGTGAAGACTTGACCATGAATGGTCCCGCGAAATCCGTTCCGACACCCGCAAAGGGCCGGATTTCGTTAACCCTATCCGAGGGCAAATCGCCCATCTGGGGCTGCATCGTAGCCGTCTTGGCCCGATAACAAGGCAGGCACCGAAATACGACGCTACGCACTAAGCGTCTTCCCGATAGAATCCAGAACTCGCGCTGGAGAAACGCCATCAAGGCGTGGCATCCGACATGCCCATTCCGAATGTGTCGATCCTGTATCAACAGTTTGACCAACTTCCCTTTCCTAGGGAGTAACAACGGGTGGCGAGCCGCATAAGGCAGGTTGGCATTCCGCGGCCGACCTCCTACCCTCAGCAATCCTTGAGGGTCAATAAACGGGTTGAGCCGAGCCACAGCTCCCTTCAGTTGGACGCGTCTGCGTCTCAGAATGTCCAATTCGGAATTAAAGTGCACCGTCTGCACTTTCCGTACCAATGCGAACAACGCATGGTTCCGTTCCCGTGGCGTCAGGACCGGTGTCCGCACTCGTTGCGCCTCAGAATTCCGACAATTCCGCGCAAATCGGCAGATCCAGGCGGTCACATTGACCAGCTTGTCGAGCGAGCTGTACCGTTCCAGCAGGCTGAACTCCTCTTCCGGCTCTGGCTGCGTCGTACAGACACCGACTGTCAAGGCGCCGTTCGCCGTGGTAACGCGTGGACTCATTGGCCAATCCGATTCGGCTTGAGTCAACCATTTTGGACCCCACCACAAGGGATGTCCAACCAACTCCGGAGCATGACACCCACGAGACGCACAGTCTGCTGGGTTCATTTCCCCTGGAACATGTCTCCAGATGAAGGGAACCTCCGAAGTCAAAATCTGCGAAACCCGATTCGCCACAAAAATTTCCAGCTTGTGAACTGAAGCCTTCAGCCAGCATAACACGATCTGGCTGTCCGTCCAAGCGTAGACCGTATCTTCCAACGCTATTGACCCACGAAGAACCGTCATCGTGTGGTTGAGCAGACGAGTCAGGAGAGCCGCTCCCGAAAGCTCTAACTTGGGAATGGTCAGGCGAGTGCGCAACGGCGCAACCTTGCTCTTGGCCATGACCAACCGCACATCAACCTCCCCCGAGGAGTCGACCGTACGCAGATACACCGCAGCTCCGTAGCCCTTCTCCGAGGCATCGCAAAACCCATGCAGGGTGGCGGTGTATCGTTTGGTGGGGACCAACCTCCGTGGCAGTGAAATCCGATTGATGCCAGGGAGGGTCGAAAAGAACGAGTCCCACTCTGAGCTCAATGACCCGCCGATCGGGTCGTCCCATTTCAGCTCAGCAGACCACAATTGCTGCATAAAACACTTGAGCTGAAATGTTACCGGGGTGATCCACCCGTTTGGATCAAATGTCCTAGCCACCGTTGAGAGGACGTTCCGTTTCGTCCAGACCTTCGGGGAGTCCAACTCGACCCGATACGAGAACATGTCTGACACCGGCTGGTACTGGACGCCTAATACCGACAACATATTTGGATTTTCCAAATTTTCAAAAATGTGGGGATCCTGCTGGTAGTCATCCGGAAGACCAGTCAGTAACTCTGGAGAGTTCGACATCCATTTCCGGAGCTCGTAACCTCCACCCCGTAAGAGCTCAACTAGCTCGTCCCGTCGAGCGAGCGCCTCCTCTACGGAATCTGCACCGGTACAGATATCGTCCACGTAGAGGTCCTGCTCCAGGATCGCTGCTCCTCTAGGGAAATTTAACCGTTCTCGATCCGCTAACTCCCGAAGAGTGCGAATCGCCAAATAAGGACTAGACCGTAGCCCGTACGTGTTGGTGTTCAGCTCGTACACCCTGATGGGCTGATCTGGGCTCTCTCGCCACAGTATCAGCTGATACCGTCTATCGTCAGGGTGAATGACCGTCTGTCTAAACATCATCCGGATGTCAGCTACAAACACAACATTGTGTCGACGGAACCGTGTGATAACATCCGCGATGTCATGATTCAACTTCGGCCCTGAATGCAAACACTGGTTCAGGTTCATGCCGTTAGATGTTGATGCCGATCCATCGAACACTACCCGTATTTTGCCCTCCGGGGTCCTCAAGACCGCGTGATGAGGCAGGAAGCAGTGGTCTTCACGCTTCCAGTCGATACCCGAAACCGACATGTGGCCGAGCGACTCGTATTCCCGCATGAAGTCGACGTACTTCTGCCGGAAAATCCCGTCACGCTTCATGCGTCGTTCCATCGACAGAAGCCGCGTCTCGGCTGCATGGTGTGAACTGCCCAGCGGTGGGCGATCACTCCAAAATGGAAGACGTGTGAGAAATCGACCTGACCGAAGGCGACCAGTATTGTTCCGATAAAACTGTTCACACTCTTCTTCAACCGGGTCCAACCGGCGTACCGTAGGTGGTTCCTCCACCTCCCAAAACTTCTGTATCACCTCCGAGAGTACAGAACCGAATAAGGGACTACGAGTCGCTAGGCGTGGGGCAGCCGGCATGACCGGACCCATTACCGCATGGCCCAGTCTGGTGTTGACCGAAACCAGACCAGTCGCCTGCAACACGTGGACACCTGGCACTAACAGGTATCCCAAGGCATCGACACCCAATAAAATGTCTACTGGGCCCGGAATATCGAACTCCGGGTCAGCCAGTGACAACCCAGCGACCAGCTGTCGCACCGAGGGCGACAACCGTACGTGAGGGTGTGAGCCCATCACATTAGGCATGACTAATGCCGTGACCGTCAGATTCACCGATGAATCCGCCCGTGACGAGAGAGTAATCCGACATACTCCCTTAACGGAACCGACTTCCGTGTTCCCAATTCCCCGAATGGAATGTGGATACTCCCTTACCGTAATGCCCAACCGTCTTACAAGGTTGCACGAGACTAAGCGCCCCTGGGCCCCCGAGTCCAATAGTGCTCGTGCCACACAAGATTTGACGTCCGAACTCCACGCTATCACCGAGGCGGTGGGGAGCATGACCGTCTATGGAGTGGCGGCACCCTGTAAGTGGGCGGCGTGTCCCTAGCGGGAACCCCCGCGGGATCCGAACCCGCTCAGACCTCCGTCGGCCTGGTAACTCGGCTGCTGATATGCCACCGGTGGCATATCAGACCGCATGTACATTAGGGGGTCCCAACCCGCATAATAGGCCCCTCGCTGTCCCGGTACCCGACCATACCGGACTGTGAACGGTGTGCCCGGTGGCCACCGTGGATGGAGGGAGGAGAGCGGATCCAACCTGGGGCGCTCTAGGAATGGGGGCGACATCCGACTGTTCGCCTCCCTGTTCGCCTCCCAGAGCGACGGGCAGGGTGGCGCAGAAGGTGTTGGGCTCCCAGCCTTCGCGCCACTCATAGGGGCCATCTGACACCCGCCCGTAACACGCGGTGAGCCAGCGGCCCGAAGTCCTCGCTGGCCCTGGACAGTGGCGACCGAACCCCGGCTGTCCCGCCTGTTACCCCCCGCACTGCCCCCTTCCCCTCGGGGGGGTCCCGTCCGCGGGTACCCCAGTCACCCCGTTGGTGACTCCCGTTGCCCGGAGGGGGACTGGGTCCGGCCCTGGTTGGGCCCTGTGACCGACCAACCTGAGTCCGGCCCTGGTGACCGTCCGATGGGCCTGACCGGTTCAGGCACAACACGACGTGGTGCCTGCCACCGCAGCACTCACAGGGGGACGCGCGTGAGCACTCGCTCAGCTGGTGCGGCCCCAAGCAACCGAAACACAATCGGTGGCGGAAGACCACCTTCCTGCGGGCAGCCACACCGAGCGCCTTAAAGTTGGCGCAACTGGTCACCTCATGACCGGCACTGTCGCAGTGCACACAGCCGTCACCCGACGGCGCGGCACTCAAAACGCCAAATTGTTTTGACCGACCACCCCCCCGTGGGGGTGGGGGGCGCGGCTCCTTCCGCATCCGCGCGGGTTGGCGCTGCACACTGGCCTCCGAATCCATGGTGTCCAAAAACTCCGTTAATTGGACGAGCGTGGGCAGTTCCGAGCTACTGCCCCCATGCAGCTGTTCAAACCGACTTTGAACAGCTGCAGGCAACCGTGACAAAACCATATATAACACAATATATGACCATTGGTCTACCGGCAGACCAAGGTTCTGAAGGGCCTTAGTGGCCACCAGCACAGGGTTGAGCACCTGTACCCGGATGTCAACATCCCGGGTTACTCTTGGGATGCTGAACAGCTTCCCCAGCTGCGCATCAACCAACCGCCTTTTGTGTTGGTAGCGGTCAAACAATATGACCCGGGCAATCTCATAATTGCCCGCCGTAACCGTTAGGTGACCGACCAACTCCTTCGGTTCACCCCGCAGTGCCATCAATAGCTGGGCCAACTTGTAGGCGCTGTCCAGGTCGTCCCGACCGTGGACCAGGCTATCGAACAAATTGTTGAATGCCGGCCACTCATCAATTGCCCCACCGAAGGCCGGAATCTCCAGGTGTGGAAGCCGTCCAACCACACCCTTAGGGGGGGGGTCTCCGCTACCCTCCCCGCGGTCATCCCGACGCGACCGCTTAATTATTTCGGCGCGACGCTCGATGTCGCCCAAGCACTCCATCGCTTGGTCAGCATCCGCGCAGAGCTGCCTCACTGCAGCCACCGAGGCCTCATCCGTAAGCCCGAGGGCTTCAGCCTCGGCAGCCAGCCGACACACCTTCCCAACGCGTGTCATTGCGTCCTCCACACGCTTGAGCAGGACATCGTCCATGTCGGGTCGCTCCACATACTTGTGAGTATAGGCGAGCCATCTCATCTCCTCACGGACACCATATCGCAGTACCGTCAAGGGCGAAGGTGCCATGGTTACCGATTTAATTGTTCCTAGTCCTATGCTTCACTGCCGAACTAAGCACAGCCAGATACCAGCACTTTCCCGTCAGCGCTGGGCACAGAAATTAAAACTAAGTTGTAAAACCCAAGGCAACCACTAAACAATTAAATCATAAGAGTAAAAGTTAAAACACAAGAGAAAACATACACTAGTCATAACGCGATGAAGTAAATCTACGCTTTAGGCCTACCCTTCTAGCCTCACTCCAATGCCGACTGTGAGAGTGTTTAGCCAAATGAACAACATAAAAATAGACAAAATTAATAAACTCCTAACTGAAACGGTTGCCGGGTACTTATTCGCCGAGCAAACCATAAAATGTCATGGCAACACTTGCGTGGACTTCTCACTGCTACCGTGTCGAATGATCAATATGATGACCGCATCGATGTACAATAAATAACAAATGTTACAGAACATGCATTTGTCTTAATTTTGATTAAAACAAACAAAATAACAAACCATAATATTTACTGTAATTTCTACCATATTTTAACGTATAATTTCCGTAGAACTACCGTATTTACCAACCGGCAACACCGTATTTTTGACCGAGTGAGTTGGAGACACTGGTAACATCACAAACTATTTTTTCTTCCCCCCCGGCAGGAGTTCTCGTCTCAAACGAGGTAGAACCTTGATCGCTACGCAACAAAAAGGAACATGGGATCAGGAAAATACGAAGTCGACCCAAGTGCAAAATTAGTGCACTACTGGTCGATTTCTTAATTGAACCAAATAAAAGTTATTTGTTCAACAAGAGAGCAAAGTTTTGCTGCGAGTGCTTGTTTGGGTCCCGAGTGAGTGAAGGATCTGATCCACAAGCGTAGCGAGTAATAGGCGTTTAGGCGTTTACTGAGCGTGCCAAAGAACTATTCATACATGCAATATATACAAGACTTATTTTCACTACACAATATTTCTCTGATTATATGATTTATCAACTAAAATGGCTAGGAGATAGAATAATATAAGTTCAATTATTTGGAATTCTATTATATTCTATTATAAGTACAGTTACTGCGAACTGCAATCGAGTTTAAAATCAGTATCTGTGACATGGCGAAATCGCCAACAGCCAAGGAACATCGCCCGCGGCATTTAAAAAAAAGCTACTTTGTCTCACTCAGTGAGCAAAATGCAACTTTGCAGACTGTTTACTCGCAGCAAAAGCCTCTTGTTTGAGCTGCTGAGGTGAAAATTGTACATTTTTTTCAAACGAGTTAAGAATAGAATTGGTCCTCCTGAGAACCCAAAATCAAGCGGCAAAGGTTTTTAGCTCAGAAGTCAGAAATAGTTATTAGTGCAACATGAGAGAAAAGTTGATTTTTGCTGCGAGTGCTTGTTTGAGTCCCCAGTGAGTGAAGGATTCTACGTAAGAATCCTAAGTGAGCGAGAAACTCAAGGCACGAGAAGCAAATAATTTTGGTCTCGGTAGGTAGAATATATTTTTACAAAAAGTAAAACTTGTGTAAAATACTTCACCCCCACCCCCAGTTCCTCCGAATTGAATATAACTTCCCTACACATCTTAAAATGATTGTTTTAGAACATTCTATTTTTGATAAAAAAATATAATTCTACCTGACAGGAAACATTTACTTTTACTATTAGGTCCTAAAACGTCACATTATTTTTTTATGTTTAAACGATCACCAAAAACGCACCTATTTTACTACCAATGAATTCGAAATGACCGCCAGAATTAGTAAATGACCACCAAATTGTGTTTGGATCGGCGGCTCTGTGTAGCGGGTTGCTCCCCTCCTTCAATATGGCGAGTGGGGTGATGGCTGGTGCACAAGTCATACTCGTGAATAGGTGCTACATGGGGGGACTGGTCCGGTTTCTCATAAGTTATGTTCATTACAGCTTGCCTTTGTTCTTATTTATTTATTTTGTTAGATTGTTATTTTGAGACATCTCATTGGCACTTATGGATACGATGTTGTAATATTGTCATTAGATTAGATAATTTGTATATCGTACAATGTGTAAAAAAAAATACGAAAATAAAAAAAAATACATCCTCGTAGAGTTTCTTGGTGCTATCTTCTCTGATGGGCGTATTCCGAAGCACTGGTTGAGTTCATGGAGTTTTTTTTTCTGTGCGAGATTCAGCCATGAATCAAAACTTGAAGGAGAAATTTCCTTTTTCAAACTCAAATCCAGTCCAGTTATCGCTCCGGTTACCAAGCGGAGCTGTGACCTGTTTAGCTTCAGAAGCTTACGTGATAACCCAGGTCTGATCATCGGAAGGGCCTGTCTGGCTTGCTTGCAGGTATCCAAGTTTGACCAATAAAGTTGGTGAGTTACTTTTGCCAAGGGGCAGTGATTTCTGCCTAAAGAGAGGTGATGATGTTGTTAAATACAACGCTGAGGTTGCTCGAGCTTTCGAAACATTTCTCACTAATGTACCCTTACTCACAACAGAACGTCTCAAATCATCTCCATATGAAGCAGATACTTTATGAAAAACCAACACTAACTTCGGTAATGTATATTGAAAATTGAATCATGTATATCCCCAGGACATTGTCAAAATGATTAGATTACTTAACTTAAAAAATACTGAAGACCTGTGGGGTATATCAGTCAAAGTTATTGGTTCAGTTATTCTAGTTATAGCCCAACACCTAGCTAATATACCTATATTCAATAAATGTGTTGACGATGGAGCTTTCCCAAACCTCATGAAACACAGTAAACTGATACCTCTGTTCAAGTCGCGATACAAGGATGATCCTTTAAATTTCAGACCAATATCTGTTCTCCCAGCACTAAGTAAAATATTTGAAAACATTATAATCAATCAAATTTAACCGTACAAAACAACTCCACGCCAAACAATACGGTTTCACTTGGGGAGAATCGGCTACGGATGTAGGTTACCCTTTCTTCTCATATTTAATCTGCATAGGCGGCCACATAGGATGCCATCGGAGTTTTTTGCGATCTGTTGAAAGTATTTGATTGAGTTGATCATAATACGCTACTAATAAAATTAAATAATTACTGAGTTAGAAATAAAGCGCACAACACCGTCTTACAAGCCGAGTGTATCATAATGACTACTACAGCTATTGCAGAAAGAAAGGTAAAGGATTTCCAATTCCGCATACTATCCGACAGCAAGGCAGTTATGCAAGCCCATCACCTTCGGGCTTATATAAGAGTATCGCGAAGCCCTGTCAGTGGTCTGCCCTGGATAAAGAGACGCAGTGGCTCACGTGGCAATAACGCAGCCGACGCACTGGCAAGGTTTGGCTCGAAACAGACGTTGGAAGGACCAGAACCCATCATACCACTGCTATTCAGCTGGTTGAGGAAAACCCTAAGACAGCACACAAAAGTAACTAACCAACTTTATTGGTCAAACTTGGATACCTGCAAGCAATCCAGACAAGCCCTCCCGATGATCAGACCTGGGTTATCATGAAAACTTCTGAAGCTAAAGAGGTCACAGCTGCGCTTGGTAACTGGAGCGATAACTGGACACGCTTTGCTAAATAAACACTTACACACTCTAGGTGTTACAGACAGCCCACTATGCAGTGCCTACATGGAGGTCGAGTAGGGTTTGCTAGGCTTCCTACAGGAGCTAGGTTTGTAGGAGTAATGCCCTCAACACAAATCACGCATAATAGGCGCAAAATTTAAGACGTTGAGTTGCGGAAAAGTGGCCTGTACTAAACTATAACTGTACAGTCCAACTCTACTTATGTAATAGACTTAATTTCCAGCTTTGTTCATAGGAATAACTCAATTACAAAAATTGCTTCTGTTTACATCTTTGACAAATTAGTTTTTGCTATTTGCTATTTGATGTTTTTAAACGCTTCATATAGTCTCTAACTGGCACACTGGGTCGAGTAACGTCAAAATCCAAAATGAAAATATGTTTTGAAGTTTCGAATGGTATTTGATCTGTAAACCTCGAAAGTAAGAGGAACTAAGAAGCCAGTTACCCGGGCTCAACTTACCCGAGTAACGCCGAAGAATGAAGAACTACTCTCCCTCTCAAAGAATATACTGAGATCCCACGTGAAATGCTTTTACGAAAAGCCAGTCAATATGGTCTTCTTTTCTTTCAAAATCAGCATCATTAACATCATGCTAAGCCCACTTTTGGGCATATGCCACATCGCTATAGTGCCAATCATAAACAAATCCAGTAAAAATTCACGACGAAAAAGGGGGGTTTTGTTGAGGGGTTGATTTATGTAAAATATATATAACAGATATATAACAACAAATACTAAAAACAGAATAAAATTAATATTTAAGGGGGCTTCCATACAACAATTCTTTCAATACCACATACAAACGTATGAATGCACCTGGTTACGTACATTGAGTTTGAAAGTAGCCGCACCAATCACTTTGTAAACAACATTTTGCTATGTAAAATCCAAACTATTCACTCCACACCATCCCTACCATTGTACGGTGGTAAGGAACCATTCATGCGAGAGTCCGACTCGCACTTGGCCGTTTTTATTTATAGTTAAGTCCCATCAACGCACTGCCTCCGTCATCCCGTCTATAGTCAATCTTCCCGTCAATCTCAACCTTAGTCCCGTTCTTCGTTTGCCTACGACTTCGACCTTCTATTCTTATCTTCATTCGGATTTCGAATAGTCTTTTGTTTTGCTGTAGTTGTTTATCCGCCCCACCACCCCACATCTATTAATTCTAAAGCCCACGCCGTCTCAGTTGTGGGCAACAGCTTGTTTTATTTTATTGTGCATAACTTTGGTCGATTTTTCAATTTTGATTTGCGATTTTACTAGATATCAGAGATTTAGAATATGGATGGAATGTAGAACCACTGACACCTCTTTAACTTTTGGCATCGGGTTATTCACGTTTGGTAGATATGAGTTAGCGAATGGGGCGAATGTCAACTGAAAGGGCCCTTTGGCCCGACAGTAGGAACCTCGGGTTCCACTTCTGTTAACACTTCTCGGAATAACTGACAAAATCCGTCAATCCGTTTGGGTTGCCGTACGTGCTAATGAAATGTTCATACATAAATATGTAAATCCATACTCCTGGTGCAGTCGGATAATAAAGCGAAGCACCAAGTTTCTCTCAGATTGACGTTTTATACACAGGGAATTTGTCACCCTTTCGCAATTTTAAGGCCCAGTTCTGTCTGTTGTGATGAGAGGCGCCGCAATCGCCCGTCGTCTTCTGGCGGAACTGGCGGAATAGCGGGCGGCGCGGAATACCGGCGACGTTAAAAATTAATTGTTTTTTCGAATTAACTGAAAAAAGGAAATAAGAAAATTAAGGATTGATAAGGATAGGAGCAAAATTAAGGATAAAATTATGAGAAAAGTCTGTAATTTTATATTAGAATGATTTTATTTCCGTTATAATATAGATAGAATCAGATTTTTTTACGATCGAGGCAAATTAATCCGGCTGTGTAACGACACAATATTTAAATTTAATTTTATTGTGTTTTTTTTTGCCAAAGCGCTTAAGAGTGGTTCTGTGTGATCTTGGGCCTTAAGTCAATTTTCGTTAGTACGTTCTCTTTTACGTTTTCACTAGACCCTCTGCCATCGACAGATGATAGATTCCATAAATAACAAAAACAATTGATAAACAATAACAAGTTTATTACTTAGAAAATAACAATTATCACTTATAATCTAAAGTAACGACCTTGATATCAATGACCCTTATGTATCACTCCTTCATCGAACTGATAATGAATGACGACAACACTTGAAGAACGTGAATTACCCCAAAGCAATATCCGATAAGCAATATACGTTAGATAGTCCAAAACGGAGCTGCGTCACACTGGGCTTCGACATGTCTTTTCTGTCACGACCAAAGTCGACATACCAGTCCAAAATCGAAAAAAATAAGCATGATGAAAAGTCCAGAAGCGGTCAATAGACGAGATCGTAAAAATTTCCATAAGAATGACAAAACATACCCATACAAAGACATAATCTCTCCTTCAAGTTTAGTTTTGAAAGTTATCTTATTATCACGTTATCAACTTTACATCTTAACGCCACGGTCCCATATTATTATGCGGTGGAGGAGGTCCATGATAATGCGGTGGTCCATGGTGCGGGGGTCCATGGTGCGGGGGCCCATGATGATGTGGAGGTCCATGGTGCGGGCCTCCGTAGTGTGGAGGTCCCTGATGTGGTGGCCCGTGAGGTGGAGGCCCGTGAGGTGGGGGCCCGTGATGCGGAGGGCCCCAGGCGCTGGGCATGACGCTTGCGCGGTAGTAGCAGTGGGGGGCGCAGTGCCCGGTTCCGCAGAACGGCCCGCAAGGCAGGGCGTGGGGCGGCGGCATTACTGAAACAAAGATTACACTCATTGTACGGCCAAATTTAGGATACCGTCCCCGAATGTTTCCAAACGGGATACTAAGCCTCCGTTGCCTGACCGTCTGTCTGTCTGTCTGTTTGTTAGCGGGCTGTTTCTCATGAACCGTGATAGTTAGAGAGTTGAAATGTTCATAGAATTTTAATTTCTGTTGCCGCTACAGCAACAAATTATGAACTATAAGAAATTTCAAGATTAAAGGTGTCCCCATACAAGAGACGTGTTCTTTGCGTTTATTTCTAAATGAAGTAAGGTCCTTCGTATGCATTTGTTTGAAGTTCCAACTGGCCGGTTTTTTGGTATTTGCAAGATACAGTTACGTAGGAAAAAATAAACAAAAATAATATATAGCGTAACGTCTTTTCAAAACTCAAAAAAAAACTCAAAACGTTTATTCTGTAAATAGGCCATAAGGGCACTTTCACATGTCATTTCATTTCATTTTTTACAGAACATTTGGTATTATTATCATATTATCAGAAAAAAAAAAGTACTTAATTATTGTTTCTGAGAGATGTAAAGAGTCTCAAATGTCATAATAAAATAATTAAAATATAAATAACAGAGATGTATAGTCTCTTTAGTCAATAATACAATGATAATAGGAGATGTAAATGGTCCCCACAGTCGAGAGTTGTATAATTAAATTAATCTTTGGAGGTGTAAAAGGCCTCCAAGTGTCCAGTAAAAGAAACTCTGGCAGTGAGGAAGCTCACAATTAATTAGAACAATTCAGTCCCAAGCATTTTTATCGTCTATGTACTCTTTAATACTGTAGTAAGCTTTAGAAATAAGCCTTTGCTTGATGTATTTCTTGAACTTATTAATTGATAGATCTGTCAAAGTGCTTGGGAGTTTATTGTAAAATCTTACACAATTACCCTTGAACGAGTTTTTTATTTTATGGAGCCGAGTAGTGGGCACTGCAAGTTTGTCCTTGTTTCTAGTATTAAAGTTATGTATATCACAGTTTCTTCGAAAGTTAACAATGTTCTTATGGACATACATAATATTCTCGTAAATACTATGGACTGTCAATATATTTACTCCTTTAAACTTATTTCTAAGAGAATCTCTATTATTCATTTTATAAATCGCACGAACAGCCCGCTTTTGCAGCACAAAAATAGTATTTATGTCAGCAGCACTGCCCCAGAGCAGAATACCGTAAAATCAAAATCAAAATCAAAAATCATTTATTTCCATAGGATGTTGTTACATCACTTAGATCCGTCATTACATTTTTTTGGGTGAGTTCACTAACACAATGGCGGAATCTGTGGAGAAGAGCTCACCGAAGAAACTCCACAGTCGTCGCATCTTTTGCGTTTCCTTTTTTAAATAAAATATTGTCAAATTACAAAATGAATGCTAATTATATATCGAAACAGCCTGTTATTTAAACAATCTATTCCCATGGACATCTGTCCTCTAAGTAATCAGATATCCTATAGTAACCTTTTTTACACAATTTCTGTTTTATTATTATTTTAAACTTGTCTAAAGGTAAGTTTTTAATATCAGTAGGGACCTTATTGTAATAGCGTATACAATTGCCTTTAAAAGAATTACTAATTTTATGTAGTCGGCTTACATAAGCAACCAACTTGTCTTTATTTCTAGTATTAAAATTGTGTATATCACTGTACTTCTGAAAATTAGTTATATTTCTTTTTACATACACAAGATTGTCATAGATATATTGAGACACAAATGTCAGAATATTGATTTCTTTAAACTTTTCCCTCAGTGACACTCTAGGCCCTAATCTATAAATTGCACGAACAGCCCGTTTCTGCAGAATAAATATACTATTAGCATTCGCAGCGTGACCCCACAATAAAATACCATAGGCCATTAGACTATGAAAGTAACTAAAGTAGACTAGTCTAGCGGTGTCTACGTCGGTAAGAGCTCTAATTTTTTTAACTGCGAACGCTGCCGAACTCAGTCTGTTCGACAATTTATTTATATGAGGATCCCATTGTAGTTTGGCGTCTAAAGTAATGCCCAAAAAGACAGTCGACTGCACAAGGTCCAATCTCTGTCCTTTTATAAATATGTCTGTAGTTACCGGGTTCACATTGGGTAACACGAATTTAATACATTTAGTTTTCTTTTCATTAAGTAATAAATTGTTAACAGTAAACCAGTTCACTATACTAGAGATAGCATTGTTTACCTCGTCATAATTTGATTGCTGTCTTTTAACTTTAAATATCAAAGAAGTATCATCGGCAAACAATACTAACCCATGTTTTGCTTTAACAAGGTAAGGTAAATCATTAATATATACTAAAAACAAGAAAGGACCAAGAATTGAACCTTGCGGTACGCCCATACTTATTGAAGACCCAGGTGATCTTTTCCCATTAACATCGACCATCTGAACCCTATCTGTTAGATATGACTCCAGAAGGCCAAGTGCCTGATCTTTTACACCATAATGGCGTAACTTCCTGACAAGAGTGTCATGATGGATGCAATCAAAAGCCTTGGATAGATCGCAGAAGACACCTATTGCATCCATTGCGTCTTCCCAGGTATCAAAAATATTGTCGATTAGTTCAACACCAGCATCGGCTGTTGAACGACCCTTTGTGAAACCAAACTGAGCAATATGAATTAAATTATTGAGATAAAAATGACTTTGCAATTGATTAAGTATGAGTTTTTCAAATATTTTGCTAAGCGTTGGTAGTATCGATATGGGTCTAAAATTGGTGGGGTCTGATGTACTATCAGCTTTGAATACAGGTATAACTTTACTTAGTTTCATCAAGTCAGGAAACACACCATTATCTATACATTGATTAAATATACAACAAAGGTGAGGTGCAATACAATCTACAATGGAACTAATAATTTTTACTGATAGACCATGGGCGTCAGCTGTCTTTTTCATTTCCAGGGATTTCAACGCTTTTACAATGTCTTCATTATTTACGTGCCTAAATTTAAAATCTGTTTTACATTCGTCAAAGTTTTGTTTAAGTATAGATTCAGCAGCAGCGGGAGATGAATTTAAGGACTTCGTTGTTGAAACTGGAATGTCCGTAAAGAAATTTTCGAAAGCTTTTGCTACTTCTAGGTCTGTACTTAGCAATTGATTATCTATCTTAAGCTTGAAGTTATTATGTGTAGCTTTGGCCTTTCCAGTCTCTCTGTTTATAATTTGCCAAGTCGTTTTCATTACATTGCTACTAGATTCAATTTTGTTTTTAATGAAATTAGATTTAGCTACGGCACAAACGCGTTTAAACATTTTTGAATAACTACGAACATAATCTAGAAAGGCCGTATTTTTGTTATATGATTTCTCTTCATAGAGTTCATATAATCTTCGTCTGCTCCTATGAATTCCAACTGTCGCCCAATCACTAAACAAAGCTTTGTTATTAACTTTTATAGTTTTTGATTTAAATACCGTATCATATTCATTTTTGACAAGGTTAAATACTGAGTTGTACAACAAATTTGGATCGTCACTGTATGGTATTTCCCATAGTTTATCTAAAATATTATTCCTGTAGTGTTCAAGCCGAGTGTCACTAACGGGCACACATGTAATATCCTCTTTTTGGTCCTTTTTTATTTTAATATTGAATATACCTATCTGACCAGAGTGATCAGAGGTTAATTTATTGATGACCGATTTGAAAATGGGCGTAATGTTAGTAAATATATTGTCAATGCAGGTAGCAGATGTTGCAGTAATTCTAGTAGGCTCCAAAAACAGATAGTTCATGTTGTGACATAAAAATAAAGATTTTAATCTAGTACAAATATTATTATCCTCTAACAGATTAACATTAAAATCACCACAAATTATAAAAAATTTGTTTTTATCGCTGATTTTAATCAACACTTCATCCATTTTCTTTTCGAATAAATCAAAGGATGAATCTGGTGGTCTGTATACGCTCATTACAATAAGTTGTTCAAGTTCAATACAGGCTATTTCCATGGTACGCTCAACAGACAGGCTCACTATGTCAACTCGTTCCTTATATTTAAAACTATTATTTACAAGTATTAAGGAGCCACCGCGATCAGCTGTTTTTCTGTTGAACGAACTAGCAACGTGGTGGTTATTAAAGTTGAACATGAACTGATAACTCTTTAAAAAGTGCTCTGTTATACATAAAATATCAATATTATTACAGTTCATGAATAACTCAATTTCCAGTTCTTTACTTAACATGCCCTGTATATTTTGATGAACCACGTTTAAAATATTCTTACTTTTACATTTTTCATTACTAGTAACTTGATTTAATGGGCAAGATGAAGGTATATTTATACAAATATTAATATTACTGCCAGAGTTACTCTCTGTTGTCCTATGGGTTAATTTAAAGAGCTTGGAACAGATTCCAAGGAGTACATGTCATTATTAATACACTGCTCAATAGAAGCAGGCGTTTCATTAGTCAAAAACTTGACTGAGTTCAAAATAAAATAAGATAGTGACTGTGCTATCTGTTTTGTATAAAACCTAGATAGGTAATACCTATCCTTAGTCAAATAAAAATATTTTCCAATATAATATTTTATTTTCCGTAGGACATAATACTATGAAAATAACTAAAATAAACTAATCTGGCTGTTTTTAAATCTGTCAAGTGACGGATTTTCCTGCATGCAAAAGCTGCAGAGCTCAGTCTGTTCGATAGCTTATCAATATGTGGACCCCATTGGAGTTTGGAATCCAACGTTATACCTAGAAACACTGTGCTGGTTACCAATTCCAATTCCTCATTTTTAATTGTTATACATGTCTGATTATTTTTAACGTTAGTAGTAAGAAACTTAACACATTTAGTCTTTTTCTCATTTAATAGCAAATTATTAACATTAAACCAATTTACCACTCTTGATATGGTATTGTTCACGTGATCATCAGTAGCGTGTTGGTTTCGCTTTGTTTTAAAAATAAGTGAGGTGTCATCAGCAAACAGTACCATATCATGACAGTCCCTTCCTAGATAGGGTAAGTCGTTTATATAGATGAGGAATAGGAAGGGTCCCAATATTGAGCCCTGTGGCACGCCCAAAGAAACCAATGATCCTGGTGATCGTTCTCCGTTTACGTCTACCCTTTGTATTCTTCCGTTCAGATAAGATTTTAACAAATTCAATGACGTGTCTCTAACTCCATAATGATGTAATTTCCTGATCAATGTTTCATGACAAACGCAATCAAAAGCCTTAGATAAGTCACAAAAAATGCCTAGGGCATCTTGTGACTCTTCCCAGGCATCAAAAATACTTTCAATGAACTGAATTCCGGCATCTGTTGTTGAACGACCGCGAGTGAATCCAAACTGTTTGTTATGCATTAGCTTATTTGATTCAAAATGATGTAATAGCTGTGATAAGATTAATTTCTCAAAAATTTTACTAAAAGTTGGTAGTATTGATATAGGTCTGAAATTGGTGGGGTCTTGAGTACTACCTGCTTTGAAGAGGGGAATTATCTTACTTTGTTTCATTAAATCAGGAAATTCACCGCAGTCTATACAATTGTTGAAAATGACCGCTAGGTCAGGTGCAATTAATTCGATCAGGGATTTAACGACGTGAACAGAGAGTCCCCAAAGATCATTCGTTTTCTTAACATTTATCAATTTAAATGCCTTTACGACATCTGAACTTGTGACGTGCTTAAAATTCAAGTATGAAGCACACTCTGAGACATTATCTTTTAATATTGCAACAGCAGACAAAGGTGACGAATTTAAATACTTAGTCGTGGAAGCCGGTGCATTAGTAAAAAACGATTCAAATTCAGTTGCAACTTCTAAGCTAGAACTCGTAAGCTGTCCATTGATTTTTAGTTCGTAATCGTGACTCGCTTTTTTACTACGACCGGCCTCCTCATTAATTATTTTCCAAGTCGTTTTTATAACATCGGAACTATTCTTAATTTTACTACTCAGAAAATTACGTTTAGCTGTATGACAGTCTAATTTAAATTGTTTGGAGAACTGTTTGACTTGTTCTTTAAATTCGTCACTCATGTTGAACCGTCGTTCCTCATACAATGCATACAATGCTTGCCTGCGTTTATGCAACTCTGCAGTAGCCCACGTACTAAAGTCGTTTGAACCACTAACCACAACCGATTTTGAAGTGAATATCGCGCTGTACTGTTTCATAAAGGTTTCAAAGAATAAGTTATACATTATATTAGGAGACTGTTCAGCAGCCAAAAACGGTAGTTCCTGGGCTAAAGAGTATCTCATTCTTTCTAACCGGTCAGCAGTTATTGGCACAAACGAAATTTTCTTTTTAATGACAGGTTCTCTAATAGAATCAAATTTTGCCATAAGAAGTGGCACAGGCACAGCCCCCTGACTCCACTTAAGGAGTAAGGGGGCTAGCCCATCGCTGCAGCTATGGACAACTAGGAAAAGTACCACATATAAGAGAAAAGCATCTTTTATTTGGGCATTAAGGTTGCCCATCCATAGCATAGGCTTCATTTAGTATGCAAGGAACCTCATTAAATATGGGTTAGGTATCTGTATCACACGATAGCTACAAGGTATCTCAACAACACAGCTCAAGCAAGCAAAACGTTATTCCAAGTTCAAACTTTTCTCACCGTGAAATAAATTTCCCGTTTTTGCTAAATATTTAACACTTAAAAACAACTGCGAAATCACTGGCTACTTGTTAGTTCCTCTTTGGTCAGTTTATCTCTGAGTGTAAGCGGATATCGCTTGGGCGTTATATTGATTTAGTTTAGTATCGTCATGAAATTGCAGAACAGATAAGAGTGACGCATACTTTTGTATGAAATGAGCGTAAAAAACAGATTGCTTTGTTTAGAAATGGTGTGTTGAAATCGTGGGATTTCCACTTCCAATTCTATTCGTCAGTTCATTAGATTCATGACAATTTAAAACGTGTTAGTTTGATTGGGTTAATGAAAAAATAAAAAATAACGGTCAAGTGCGGGTCGGACTTGCACACCGTTGGTTCCGTACCATCGTACTTTAGTAGTTTATGCAACTGTCGTATAATAAGGGACCTTAAATTACGAGTATGTTTTTATGGGACGAGCGAAACGAGTTCCATAATATCATCACACGAGTGTTTTAAGGCCTAATTATATACAGTTGCATACACTAATTTATCTACACACATATCATTAGTGCTCTAAAATCGGTCAGAAGCCGTAGGGAAATGACCTGCATTGCTTTATACGCCTTTTAGTATTTGTCTTAGTTCATTGCAATTGTGGCTGAATTAACGCGGTGATATCTGGCGGAGTGTTTATATTGATGTCGGAGTCACTTTCACTCATATTCATGATGTAAATTAAAACTTTTCACAAAATCTTCTTATCTACTTCGTAAAACCAAACAACAAACAAATGAAGAAATGACAACTGTCATGGCGGCACCACCAAAGTCAGTAAAGCGGTTTGAATGTTTCATGTCGGTAAAGCAGCGTCACCAACAAAACTGTTCAGTTGAAGCGTCGCTAGCGTCTATGCCATTTCATACTGTGAGGGTTTTAGTTTCGTGTTTTAGCCACCTGAACAGTTAAGTTGGTGGCACTGTATAGACGTCAAGACAAATGTCAATTTTGGCGATTCGACGATCACAGACAAATGTTTAATTACTTTAACACAACGATTAATCGATGCGTTAAAGAAAAATTTGTTTGTATGTAAATTGCCATTTCAGCATTGATGTGTCATTATGCTGGTCATTGCTCTATGATTTCTGAGTCAATTTTAGAGCATTTATGATACGTGCGTAGATAAAATAATATAACGAAAACTAAAGCGCTAAAATAATATAACAAAACAAAAATAATATAATATTATGTTCAAACGTGGGTTAGAATCCAGAACTTATAGATTGCGTAACTGATATCAAACCAATTGCGCCACCACACCCAAGTGACAAACCACAAAATCTACGATCATACGTGGACGTGAACAATGCTGGTAGAGTTTAGGATACCACGGTAAGACTGTCCAGCTGTTCAGTAACATTAGTCTATAAGCCACCAAATACACCATTTGATGGTTCCAGCCTCGGCAGCATACGTAGGAGCAGCTTAAACTTCATCCTAGGTGACTTTGACAGCCGTAGCGAGACTTGGGGCTACTCGGACGACTCGGAATGGGCGTTCGGATCCAAAATGGACTTAGTACAAGATACAAAGCTCCTCTACAATCTTAACAGGTCGCTGGCGCAGAGTATACAACCCAGATCTCAGCTTCGCTAGCGCTATCATAAGCCAACAGTGTACCAAGAGAATGGGTGATCCCATCCTACGCCCGACTTCCTGCACACACGTCAACCTTATGCTGGCTATCGACAAAGACATCGCGGTGGCTGACTACTGGAAGGATCTACTTTGATTCTCCCTACAAGTTTGGTTTATTTCTCAGTAGGTATAAATATATTTGTTTAAACACTCTCCAAAATGCGGTTATATTTTTGCGGCTATAGAATGAATTATGAATAATAATTTTACATAGGTGGACTTCTATTTAAACAAATATGGTTTAACTACACCGTAGCTTTCAGTGGATATTAAATTATGACCATTTCACACTTGTTGTTTTGAAGTGACGCATTGACCATGGCTCATTCAATTGAAACTCATACTTAGTTACGATATACTAGTTTGGCAGGTCAAAAAGTATATTTTGTGTCTATTTTAAGTAATAAAGGCAATTTGTATTCTAGTTTATTGCTTGACGGTTGTTTGATAACAGATTAGGTTTGAGAAACTTTGGCTCAAGTGCCCTGGGCAACTGTGCCTTTGTTCTGCTTTTATGTAAACAAATAATAAATTGTCGCCTAAATTTTTTTAGCGTTAGTCTAAAAGTGTGGGAATGGAATGCTGAGAATTGGCTCAGGTTCAGGGCTTGGGGTTTGTATTAAAACTGTTTGACAGGGGGTTGTGGGGACAGTCAATATCAGTCGATGCGCGGGAGCTAACGTGGGAATTTGGACGGGTTCAGGACCAATCCGGGAGTGTAGATACTGGAATTGGAGTCACGCGTTCATTCTGGGATCGCTGAATGGTCTTTCGATTATATTTCGTGTTGTTGATGTTACAAGTGCGGGTATAACAGTGTTTGTGTTTCTCGCGTCATTCGTGTCGAGGAACCACGCCAGGTTCACTTCAAACGAACCGCCGCACACACACAGCTACATTGCATTCCGTATAAGCACGCGCCGCCACACGCACACATTGCCGAAACTCGCGTCCTTCGCGGACTACGAGACAGGGCTATGCAAGCAATGCATGCGACGAGACAACGTCATTCGTCCGGCCGGGCGGCATGTGTTAACTTGTTTTTGTTTACAAACAAGTGTGATTTCCGCGCACAGATATTCTTATTTTGCATTTAAACATTGTGCGGTATACGGTTGCCTCAATAAGGATTCCACAAATAAGGATCTAGTATTTTTCAAAGTACCCCAAGATAAGGAAATGTGAGTATCCATACCTAATAGTACCTATATATTTTTCGTAAAGTAAGTTTTAGGTTTTGCATCGGTGAAAACACAAAAATGCTACTTACTTCACAAACTCTAATCGCTAATAATAATAACTTATTGGCATACGACCTTGTGTTTACAATAGGTAGGTATACATTAAAAGCTTTTATTTAACTTGCAATGTATGTTGTCCTATGTAGGTATGTTTGGTCGGGTGGAATCTTGCAACTTAATTTTCAAGTAGATATTTTTTTTAACCGATTGAGCTGTAATTTTGCATTAATATAAACTCGGGTAACAGTCCCAGTTCAGTGATTTTCTTTGTGATCACCTGTAAGTAGGTACTTGTTTTACCGTGCAGCGAGCGACGAGCGACGACGCAACAAATCCGCACCGCAACCCGCGGCGCTAAGCGTTTGAGCAAGAGTAGGTAGTAATCATGCGAACAGGGGCTTAGTGAACTTACTATTTCTTATTTATACTATGGAGGAACAGTTGCGTTCAAGTAGGGATTTGTCTCGGACTGAGACTTTATGGACTTTTAGAGAAACGCTGAGGCGTGGTTGTGTGAAGTGATTGATTAGTGATTTGTTGGTTGGGTATGCGTTGTGATGAGAGTTGTCTCTTGCTACTCCTGCTGGTGGGACCTAGAGATGGACCTAGGCGATCTAGGTCCTAGACTTCCGGCTGCCGAGGCGGGGGGGGGGGGGGGGATCATCGTGCGCAAGTCATCGACGAGAGGGATTATTTGTGGTTCTGGGGCTTGTAATTTTGAGTTTTGTTTTGCGTTCATGCCGCGGGTTTTATTTTACGGTATTCAAGTTCGTCAATTTGATGAGTCTTCAATTGGTTCGTCCTCGTGATTTACTTTGGGTGCATTTTGCGTAGACTTTTGAATTGCCAGGCTTTCTTTTTCTGATCTTGTTCTTGTTTGTCTTTTAGCTGAATGATTAAATTGCGTAGTTGAGGTTGTGTGGGTGGGGAGACTGAACACAGTTATTTGGGTTTGTGTAACAAAGCAAGTGTCTGAAGTTCGTATGACTGCAAATAATTGCGTGGTTTCCTTCTCACTCTTGAAATACCTAAATACTTGTAGAACTGTCTGACAACCTGAATATTTTTTAATTGTGGCTGTTTTGATCTTTCTTTTCTTGACCGTCTATCAAGTTGGTTGGCCTACCTAACTTTGCATTAAGTGAGAAATATATTCTGATTCCATATAGCATGTGGTTACTTGGTCATTCACAGGGCACACACATGCAAGTTTGCTCTACAAGAGGCTGACATTACTCTGGGAGCGCTCTGCTCGATTCTGCACGGCCAAGGGTTTATTGGCAGTCGTTCTCCCCTTCTGAAGCTCCTCCGATTCAGAAGTTCATTCTTACTGCGTTGGAATTCGAACGAACTTGTTCTTTCCATTTTCCAGGGGCTGTCACTGCTTTGAGTGCTGTCTGGTGCATACTTTTGTTGTGGGCACATGGTGCCTGGACTTCTTCTTACTCATGGACTGGAGAACTGCTCGCATGCACCGATTAAAAGATGGATTTGTGCAGTTCGGATTGATTTGACATTGTGGTGCAGACCCTGGTCGCATCATTCAGGGACGCTCGTCGCCCCTGTTTAGAGTGAAGTTTGCTTCGCTGTGGAGTGCCTGTGGATGGCCTGAAATCCGTTAGATCAAGCCTGCACGCACGCTACATTATCAATCTAGTGACCTGGGTAGTTTTGCTGAATTACATGTCTTAAAACGAATTTGTATGTGAAGTATCTGGATGAATACCCACATGATTACGGAATGATACTGAGACGTGTCTCACAAGATAACCTCTATGCCGAGTGTATGCAAGTAGAAATGTCCCGTAATTGGTCAACAGACATGTTGGACTGATGGATGAGAGAGATCACAATATCATATCATAAAGAAGTGTTTCCTAGATAGTCTATATCTAGTTGATTGGCGGGGAGACTCGAGAGGGATTTGAGTGGATTCAGACTGTCTCTGGATGCTGATGTGTTTAGTTGGCTGATTCCAGGTCTTCAGCAGTCTTAAATGTTGCGGTCAGGTAGATTGTGTATGGGAATGTGTTGGAGGAGGATGGCCCCAAAACAGGTGAAAGATAACGCCAAAAGCGTACTAATGAACACATAGTTAACCCTTTGATTTCTTATAAACTGTACTTACAATATTGAGTGGTTGTAAGCATTTTTTTTATAAAATGTAAGCTTATTTTGCTTAGCTAAATCTAACTTCATCTGTCATGGGTCCGTAGAACTCGGTTGACCTCCACTGGTATTGTGCGGGGTTGTGGGGCCTTCCTTAGGGCCCGTGGCCCTTCTGGCCGTGAGCTCTGGCACAAGTCTTCCTTTATATGCGGTCTAAATGTCTTTTAAATGGGATTTTACTTGGAATTTATTCTAGTAGGCACGAACTCGATGCTTATCAATATTCTTATGTCACTTGTATTCATCACTGACTGAGGAACCTCTTGGCGATGCTGTTTGGCCAAAGCCACTCTTAAAAGAACTTTGGGTTGTTACTGTCACGGCGTCTACGGTCCTACCCATGGACGATCACCCACTCTACTTTGGCCAAATCATCCTAAGAAGATATTCGCAATCGTTGGTATTGGAATCTTTCCAGTTGGAGAAATATTCCAATGAAAAGTACGTAAGGGTTTAATTCTGTCTGACATTAAATCAATGGTTGGTTGGTTGTATCTTTGAATTTACTTTTCATAGAGTCGTTCGGGAGGCTCGTGGGGTTCAATCATTGCAATTTCAAATGACAAAGGGGGGGGGGGGGGGGGGGCGGGTTGTTACAGTATGGTCTGTTATGTCGCGGTGACTGTTAAAACACCTCTCTTGTACGGGACTTCATCTAATTTACAAAGTCTCAGGTAGTTAATTTTTTGTTTTTGTAACAGAATCAGAAATACACATTCTGTAAAAATTGCACTTCTCTACCAATTACGGTTCATGAGACGAACGGTCGCCCGATGACGGACAGAAATACAGACAGCAAAGGCTTAGTAATAGGGTCCCGTTTTGTTTACAAAATTATCGGTTTACTTTGATAATCCAAGTACGTAATCAAGTGCATTCATACTTTTGTATGTGGTATTGAAAGAATAGGGAATGTATAGGGTTAATATAGCTCAACACAGTCCTTGTCATTAACAATTTTGTAATGATGTATTCCTGCTTATTAATTACTAGTGGCCCTGTGGGCAGTAGACCTCGCTAACAGGGGGGACTATGAACCAATTTATAGGTAAGTATTTTAGATTCAATCAAAATCAAGTAGTAAAGTAGCCGCACCAATAACTTTTTAAACTACATTTTGCGATTTAAAATACAATCTAGTGACTTTTCACGAAAATAGTTATAGTCTATTTCACTCACTCTCAAGGTCTATATAGATCCTCTTTACCAATCCGTCTCCTACTTCGAGGAGTCCAAACTTGGTATGTTTTGAAAATATTTCTTGGTTCTTGGATTTTTAGTAAACTAGCGGCCGAATGGTAATAGTGTAGTATATTTTAGAACCGGCTAATGAAGCCCTTTAATTTGATACCCCACACGATAGGTTTTAGAAAAAAACAAAAAACATATCTCATACAAAACATTAATGACTTCATAACTTCCCCCTCCCCCCCAGGGGAAAAATCGAGAAAAACTCTTGACAAAAAAAAAACAAGGAACACGTGTGCCAAGTTTTGTGAGGATCACTTGAAAACTGTGGCCCCTAGACCGGAACTGACAGAAACACATAGAGACAGACGAAAGCATGATCGGCCTCCTATCTTGTCGAATAGGAGCCCTTCGCTGGGTTCGCTCGCTTGGTCAATAATAATTAATATTGTAATATTTCTATTAGTTAAGCACAACCAATTCTTAAGAGATCTAAAATTCAATCTGTGGGAGTTTATACGCCCTTTTTCTCCCACAGTGGCCAATGTAAAGAAAAGGCGAAATATGACGTTTTCTAAGTGTATGTATGTATCAACAATAATAAAGACATTTGATTTGATTTGATTGTTGTATGGGAGCCCCCTTAAATATTATTCTGTTTTTTAGTAATTTTTGTTATAGCGGCAAGAGACATACATCATCTGTGAAAATTGTATCTGTCTAACTATCACGGTTCATGAGATTCAGCCTGGTGATAGACGGACGGACGGACAGACAGCGTAGGCCTATTAATAGGTTCCTGTTTAGCACCATTCGGGTACGGCGCCCTGAAAACTAGCCTACCTTAAAAATTGTGATGGATCATTTGATTGAACTCGCAGGCCGCGGCACGCATGCACCACAGAGTTTTGAATTTGTCGGTAATGTAATGACACAAAAAAATAATTCTCAAATATTAAATATTAGACAAATATTTGTATTTTCTTTCTCAATATTTTTTTAGTATAAATACAACGTGTCATTGAATAAACGCATAACCTTATGCACCACAGAGTTTTGAATTTGTCGGTAATGTAATGACACAAAAAATAATTCTCAAATATTAAATATTAGACAAATATTTGTATTTTCTTTCTCAATATTTTTTATACTAAAAAAATATTGAGAAAGAAAATACAAATATTTTCATATAAAAATAATTCTCAAATATTAAATATTAGACAAATATTTGTATTTTCTTTCTCAATATTTTTTTAGTATAAAATATTTGTATTTTCTTTCTCAATATTTTTTAGTATAAAAAATATTGAGAAAGAAAATACAAATATTTGTCTAATATTTAATATTTGAGAATTATTTTTATATGAAAATATTTGTATTTTCTTTCTCAATATTTTTTTAGTATAAAAAATATTGAGAAAGAAAATACAAATATTTGTCTAATATTTAATATTTGAGAATTATTTTTTTGTGTCATTACATTACCGACAAATTCAAAACTCTGTGGTGCATAAGGTTATGCGTTTATTCAATGACACGTTGTATTTACGGTTAGTCATTTTTATAGATAGATTCATTATATTAGATGCAATTTAATGATGACTGATAAACGGACTGCTGAAAGTTAAGATCAGCATGTTAAAATAAGACTGAATTTTAACGAATTTATTGTTAATAAGTAGATACATATTTTAACCCAGATTCAGTTTTTGATATCCTCTTAATTTCAAAAGTTTTACTTCTCTGAGGTACACTGCCTACAATAGATAATTACACTTTAGTGTTTAAGCTCAGAAGCGTTATGTTTGTAATCAAATTGCTGTTGTTTGCTTCCTCCCTCGGCGACCATGCATCAATTTGTTGTGCTTGGTCTCTGAGTAATAGCTTAGTTAGCAGCTGAGTTGGGTTACTATGGCGGGGAACTGGTGAGACATTGTATGTGTGTTATAAAATATAAATATTATACCTAACGTATAGTTAGAAACGGAATTAGCTGGGTCGGCCTACCAACTAATTTAGAATGTAGGCCATATCAGGCGTCTCAGTGAGTGTATAGATCGGTTACCCAAACTCCGCGTAGCAATTGTTCTATTGGCATTTTTCACTAGGCCGCTTTTTTAACACACGTTTAATTCACTGATCTTGATCTTTCCCAATAGCTATTTTTCACATATATTTTTTCTTGCCAAACTATATCAATCCTCCATAGCTGCAACGATGGGCTTGCCTCCTGTCACGCAAAAATTGGAATATTGAGTAACCGGATAAAGTGCCTCTTCTGCACCTGCACGTGGAATAAAAGAGTTTGGGTAACCGCTCTATACACTCACCAGACTCAGCGAAGGCAGATTCATGTAAAGTATTGCAAATATGCAATGTTTTTTTCGGACGTAGTAGAATCCAGGACCTCTGGCTTAGTATTGTATCTATGATAAGGTAGTACTATGTAGCTTCAAGATCGAAGATACAATGGACTTGAGACTGACTGCGTTTGATTTTCTGTGGCATAAAAATAACAACCCTGTAGAGTTTCTTGGTGCTATCTTCTCTGATGGGCGTATTTCCGAAGCACTGGTTTTGAGGAATTTCCTTTTCCTGTGCGAGATTCAGCTATAAATCACCACTTGAAAGGGAAATTTCCTTTTTCAAACCTAATATTCAGTTACTCATTAGCTTAGTTGGTCATATTTAATTTATTTAAAAAATAACTCCATGTTTATGAGACGTGTTTGACTTGTAAAATTGCATTAATTTGCCTTGCCTACTTTCGATAAATTATTTGAGTTTGATCAAATCAGCTTAATTGATGAATTAATTTTAATGTAAACTAATTTCCTTTAGAGATAAATACTTAAAACTGAACCGCAATAATTCTCAAATTATAAGGTGACAGACAAAAACTTGTGAAAAGGATAAAAAAGTACCGAAACAAATTCCGGAAGCGTGCGGCCCATAACCGGAAACGGAAGTGACGCCATCTTTATTTTTCATTAGCACACCCGTATTTGCGGTTTGCTGTTCCCTAATTGCTGTAATTTAAGTTAAATAAAAGTGTGGCAGCGGAAACAATGTTGACTTGTTCTTTGTAATTTATATTTCTGAGAAAGTAGCGTCTGAAGCACTCGCCTGCTTTGAAACTAAAGAAATTGTGTTTACTCTACTGACACTGCCACTAATTACTGCTGCAAGGCTTTTCTTCATAGGAGTTGGCAGTGACGTAAACACCACATTAATTGGTCACATCATATCCAAGTGGTGAGAAAAAATCAACTAAAATTAAAATATCTACGAGTTGTGTAAAGCCGACTGGCTAGGCTCTATACATATAGTTAACAATACTAACCATCAATATCATTCATCAATAGAAAACAATACTCATACATAAGCTCACGCCTTCATCTCAAAAGAGGCTTAGGCAGAGACAAATGACCTCCACTCATTATATTAAGAAACAGAAAGAGATGATACAAAACATATAATCACGCTATTTCCCATCAAGTGTGACAAGCGCACACCGCATGTTGTTTTCGAGGGGAAAATATCTTAAATTTGGCCACGAGTCAGACTTTCCTGATATGTCCGATTCTATACACATTGAGCGGGCATCAGCTTGTGTTGTATACTAAAAATAATCCCTGTGTCAATTAATTAGTTGCCGATAGGTGTCGCTACTAGCCATGGCCTCGGTAATGCTGAAGGCGTCCTACCTGCAAGATGCCCGTTTGCCACAGCGCCTAAGTTGAGCCAGCAATCCAATACCTACAACGTGCTAGCCGAACGCCGCTCTGGCGATATGAACCCTAATCGTAAACTCAAAATGCAATCTCCTGTAGAACAAAGTGAAATCCATCCATTGTTCAATAAACAATTCAATGCAGAGGTTTTCAATTGCAGGAGTCACTCTGCCGTAGAAACATATCCGAGTTTTTTTGCCGCTACACTGCCTCGCCATGGATTTTGATGAAGATGGAACGGTCAAAATGGCAGAGCTCGAGCAAGATCACGAATATTTAATATATCGATATAGCGCGTCAAATATTAAGAGTAGATGAAATAAAAATAAACATTTAAATACAAGCACATTCATTGCTTCTGGCCCTACACTAGGATACCCTATGACGTGGTGTCATGTATGTATGTCCTTGATTGTTCATAAAAAATCATTAGCTTACTTAGTCGATGTCTAATTTATTTGTGATCTATGCTAACTAAAAATCCAAACTAAAATCCACTATTTTCAGTACAATATGTGTATGTCACCGTAAGGTAGTCAAAAGCGTTAGTTGATAAACTAACGCGTTAGTTGATCAGCTATCGACAGATAGTAAACCAGCCCGACAGGGTGTATGATTTACGTTTCTTTTGTTGTTACATGTCAACATGTTACATGTCAATGTTGTTGCTACGGTATTTCGTTTGCAATTCAAGTTTAAACCAGTTTACTATTTAAGGGTTTTAACCGTTAGTTTATCAAATAACGTGACATATAGTAAGCAGTGCGCCACAGTTTACTATCTGTCGATGACAACGTTGAAAACATTAGTTTATCAACAAACTGTTTTGACAATCTCACGGTGACATATATAACCTTTTTTTGTTAGTGAATGGGGATCTTCTGACAATCGCTTTGTATCTCTTTGCACGTTTAGTACTATATTATGTCAATATTATGTCAATGTCGGTTCACGATATATGAACTAGGTTATATTGACCGGTCAGTAAAATTCACAGTGTTATGCGATGAATGTATGTAGGTATGAATGTTTGTGGTTGTTTGTTGAACTGTACATACTTATTTCTACACCTGCTATAGATTGTAGGTAATATGTTCTCATTTCTTTGAATAGAAGTTTAACTTGTACGAGTATAAAATGTAATAAGAGAATTATAAAGCCTTGTACAGGTTACGGCACCTTGTAGTAATAAACTTCTGTATATAATTGACAGAGAGAGCGAAACGAGCGAAGAGTCTCCGTTTCAGCTTGGGCAAAAATACTCTTCAGTCTGCCCGAATTTCTGGCTGCTCTCCTCTACAGTTCGCATTTCTCAACCGATTCTCATGAAATTTTGTGAGCAGGTTCGATATTTGTTTTGTTGCTACAGTTTTTGGTATTTTTTAAAGTAGTATTTAAAAAATAAATAAAAAATATACGCAAACTTGTGTCGCTCGCCAGGTCTCCAGCTCACAAAGCCACTAGTACTTAACTGATTATTTGAACGATATAGCTAATGGCTCCGTGAGCTGGAGAAACCTCAATTTCTGACAAACAATTTTATGAATGCACCTGGTAACCTATATAGAGTATGATAGTAGTCGCGTCGCAAAGATGACTTTGTTAACTACATTTTACGATCTAAAATCTAACTCATCGAATTTTCAGTTTTCACTAGCCTATGACACACTCACGGTCTTCATGAATCCAACGATATCTAAATTGTTAAAATCCTTCAAGTTGTTTGGGAATTGTTTTCTTTACATTTTCAACCCCGAATCTCCGGTACGTTAAAAGTTTTACAACAAATTTCTCGAACAATCGGTTGAGAAATGCAATCTGAGGAGAACAGGCGGCAGACATACAAAAGCATTTTTGCCCAAGCTGTATGGAGACGCTTCATAGCGCTTCGCGCTCGCTCGGTCAAAAGATGCGTGTTGATCAGTCTCAGTCAGATACTGTTATTTGGTAAAATATTAGCACTTGCCACTCGCAATCTTGTCGGAACCGGATCCATTTTTCGAAATTCGATAAATTTAATGCAAATATACTGTTACTATCATAATAATAACTCCACCTTTTGGGATTGGCTACAGCCGGGTAAAAGGGGTCGCAGCAGTCCCAGGTGAATAGTCTCAGCTCTGAAACAATGGTAACATCCTGACCGCATTACTCTTTCCCAGGATTTGCCCCTACTTAATGCTCGCCGTGGGTGTTTACAAAGTTCCTCGGGAGACACTCCGTCTAACTTAACTTTAAGTTACAACGGTCCTTACTGCAGATGTCCCTCCTGCGGCACAACACGAGAATACGAGAATTCCCGAGAATCCGGCCAGCAGGACGACACACTCACGCCTGAGTTATGTCTTTGTAAGTCCTCGCGAGATTAAATAAACATTTTTGTGGGAATACCTGAGGCGTTTAGGTTTGAGTCGGGTAACGCTGGCGGAAATACGCAATTGAATGATAAAAAAACATGAGACAGGTGGCGTGGTGATGGGGGCTCTACATGGCAAGCCAGGCCCATGCAGTATTTGAAACCCGGACTATGAGAGAGTCGTTTACTCATTTATGACGTCACATATTCCGGTCCCTTAAACACAGCGAAATGTGACACGATCCTTATGTGAGATAAAGGCCTGCATCATACATGCATAATGTTTGTATGTTAAATTTTTTTCTAGATAGAACTAACGATTCAGTATTTATAATTTATATTTTAGCCTCAATTTCAGTTTTCAGAGTTTCAATCACTTCAATATTGCGGTTCAAATCAAAGTGATGGTAAAATTATTATTTAAATGTTTTTTTTTTGTATTTGAATAAAACTTTTAAACGAACCTTAAACGAATCCGACACCTAACTCAGTATTCAACTTTCAGCTCCACTGAATTTTTTTTTAAGTTTAATTGTTAACATTTGATAACATTAAAAAATTTCATTGTTAACTTACAAACTTGCGCCGATCGCGTCGCGTGATATTTTACTATTCAATAATAGTAACAGAATCTTCTACGTCAACGGTGAAAAGGTTTTATGTAACGAAATACGGAGACTGCAGTACTCTGAACTCCGGCCAAGCTCATATCACGTACACTCCTTGGAAATGCACGAAATAAAACATACAACAAAGAATACGAAACTGCAGCAGTAAAACTGGATATGCAAATGATTGGAATCTAAAATTCAGAGCGGTGCTGTATTCAGTTCACTGGATAATAAATCACTTTAGGTTGATTGTGTGAAAAATGAACCATGCACTAAGGTCCATTCACAATACTCCAGATTGAACTGGACATATGGGGTTCTTCCCAATCCACTTTCTTCGAAGTTCTTAATGTCCTTGAAATACTGTACAAAACATATGAATAATTGGCAAAGCAGGAATCGTAAACCTAAGGTAAAGTAGGTACCCAAACAATAGCCGCATCAAGGATATTATTAGAAATTTTAGCAGTTATCCTCTATTCGATACCTCAAAAAATTACGTATGTATTCCCATGGATTGCATTTCAATTTAATTGGTATGTTGTTAAAGGTAAAATTAATTTGACAGAAACTGCATCATGCATCATCAGAACATGCAATGTGCAATTGAGTTAAAAATTAACCGGCAGATGTTTTGCCCGCTATGAATCATCATCATATCATAAATGCCCCCTCACCATCTACTCAACTCCGAACAAAACTAAAGCTGTCAATGTGCCATATTAATTAGCAAGTCTACCGCCAAAATAACCGTCATTAAAATTTAAATTTGGAAGTGCAGAGTCGTGTCGCTGCAGACGCGAGCGAGCGCTCGTGCTGTCAGGACGTGCATTTAGCTTGTCTGCAAAATGAACATGTCTGGGCCGTGATATTCCTGGAATAGCATCGAACAGGTCGAACGGAAATAAGCGAGCTGCACTCAGTGGAGTTTGGACATGTCTGAAAGCCAAACCGGCGGCTCGTGAATAAAATAAACACTATTACCGTCTGCTTTTCGCTTCCGCATTTAGCTCGTCGGCAAATTATCCCTCGGAAATAGGAAGTTATGAGTATCGTTCGAATATGAAGGTATCTGTGATAATTGTACTGTACTGATACCTACTGATACTTAATATCTAGTTGCAGTGTAATCTATGTCTAAGTAACAGGAATTAAACTGTTTGTTTTTTATCTATTCTTTAACCTTTTCAATATCCGTTCACGGCGTGGCCCATGTTATGCTTATTTGCGTCACTTACAATGTACCCAACGTTCCTTAACTTACATTTATTTTATGAAAAAATAAATAAAATAAAATCTGTCTTTAGAAGTAGTTAAATATAATATTATTCAGTTAATTTCAGCGAGTAAGCCAAAAATTATTAGTTAAAGCACAATTGGCGCCCAACGTGGTCCAGCTTAGCTTAAATACGAATCTAGCTGAAATAACTCCTCCCTGCACTATCCCGCCCGCACCATATGTGGTTTGGACTTGCATACTCCCATCCCATTTCTTGATATGAGCTAGAAATAGTTATGGCTACCAACTTTGTGTTACCCAAATATTGTGCTTGGCACTTTATTACGCTCAAATAATATGGTGCATTTTATTTAAATAAAGAAATTTTGGATTCTCGTTGACATTGAAGAGTCTACAAAATTTAGGTGTAGTATGAATCTACGTAGTAAATATGTTATTTTTGAATGATATCACCGCTCAAAAACCCCTCCCGTTTTAATCCCATTTAAAAATGTATTACGAGACGAACCATCTAGTAAACTAAAGTAAAGTAAACATGTATATACAAGATGACATTTAATCAGCTGACCATATTTTGGAGAATGATAGATCCAATCATTATGAACAAATTTCCCAAAAAAACATATGGTCGCAAATGAAAAATATGTTTCGTCCCACAGTACATTGAATCGATCAGCTGATTACAAGTTACTATGAGAGACCCATTTTTTTTTTCTTTTTCGACCATATGTATCTTGGGAAAGTTTTTAATAATAATGGGTACTATCATTCCCCAAAATATTGTCAGCTAGTTAAATGTCACCTTGTATACCTTAAAAGTAAAAATGGGAATATATTATTAAATGCATACATGATTAAAAACAATACTATGTCTAGACTAGAGGATAACTAGTGGCTCTGTGAGCTGTAGACCTCACAATCATGTCGGTGGAAAGCTGAACTGCTAACATACAAACTTATGAATGTTCCTGGTTATATACATGGAGTATGAAAATAGCCGCACCAATAACTTTGTAAAGTTATATTTTGTTATCTAAAATACAATCTATTGACTTTTTTACTAAAATTATATAAACTGTGTCACTTTCACGGTCTCCACGAATCTAACGACACCTCATTTGTTAATATCCGTTGGGTTTGTAGCGAGTTTTAAAATTTGAAAACGCCATATCTCCGCCATTAAAAAAAAAACTGAATCGACAAAAAAAATCCATTTAATTATCCAACCTGCTCACAAAATTTCACGAGAATCGGTTCAAAAATGCGACCTATAGGGGAGAACAGACATACAAACAAACAAACATACGAAAGCATTTTTGCCCTATCCTAAAACGGAGACGCTTCGCTCGCTCGGTCAATAAATGCCAGACGCTATCGTGCTATAGTCAGTATACATATTTAATTATTTTCCCATACTTCGTGGCTTTGTACTCAGGTATCCGATAATTAGATACATATATTGTAAGAGAGAGCAGCAGCATAAAGCAGAGCCCATTTCAAGCTAACTTCACCCTAAAATACCCTATCCAAAAAGTTAATAAATAAAAACTTAAATCTATATTTTTTTTTCCAAAATTGTCATAATATTTTTATTAATTTCGAAAAAAATCAATTACTTTGAATTACTCTTTGACTGTGTCCTGTGAAAGATAATACATCATTGATTCTGTGGGCGCTATCTATCACTTTTGGTTGCAGAATTCAAAATGGAATAGGGTTGAATCCTCTGGAATATATGTATCTAATAACCGGACATCCTGTTTGTATAGCTGTCCCTGTTTATCCAGTTATTCAATTTTCTAATTTGCATTTTTCTAATTGACACGGGACTACCGCATCGCCGCCGCGAAGACAATACCTAACCCTAATTGCTAAAATAACAAAGTAAATTGCCAACTCTGATGCTGCCATGCTGATGTTATGCGAGTAAAGAAAGATTTAGTTTAGTCTATTATCTAATAATATATACATAAACGTACACATTTATATACAGGCACAAACATTGCTTCTAGCCCCACACTAGGATACCCTGTGTCGTGGGAACCGGAAAAATCACACACATATAAAAATCCAAGACCTGGGGATTTTTTTCTTTATCCCCAGCCGGGGATCGAACCCGGGACCTCTCGCATGTTAAGTAGTGCCACAACCGCAGCGCCACAGAGGTCGTCATATATGATATCATAAAAAAATGTACCTACCTCATATTGGGATAAATATTTAGCTAATGAAGGTACGTGGCTTAACTCTTTATTTAGGGGAAATATTAAACTGCACATCAATAATTCTGATTTGCACAGTAAATATACTGATTTCACAGCAAATATCAGGGCAAAATACTGCGGTACCTTAGGTGAAGGGTAAAGGGGGTGAGCAAAGCGAAGGTCCCTTTATCCTTCATGTAAGAACAACAAAAATACTTAAAACATAAAAGTATTTTTGCTGATCCTTTCTTGCTGTGAAAATCAGTATTTTTGCTGTGAGATTAAATACTAGCCTTTAATTAGCAGCCGAAAATTGTATTTTGTAGATGGGTACGATTTTTATACCATTGTTTATTGACAAGTTTTATGTGAAAATAAAATGCACAAACCAGTTAGCCCAATGCATAGAGGATCCAAAAGTAATTAAGCTTACATTGATTCCTACAAAATGTTTTTAGGATCTTTTGGTACATGCGTTTGGGGTTAGAGGTTGGTTGTATGTGTGTTTGTGTATGAACAACTGGAACGATTTCCTAAGTATGTTTTGCGGTTGTAGACCACCAGGGGGCGCTGCAGCGGCCAAGAAAGGTTGACGCTTGAGGGCTTCTCAGAAAAAATAAAGCCATTTTCGATGCGATTTGTTGCGTTATATTTACCGTAAGGTTTTTATTTATGTGAAAAGGGTATACTTTTATTTATAGTTACAATTAAATCAAAAGTGGCCAGTTCCAGAAACTCTCAGCTTACCCATTTGAACAATTAGGGAACCCTGCATGTACATGCCCATATATCAGCAAAGGTGGCTTTTACGAGTCGGAGTTTCGTACATGGATAGTTTGAAACCAAAATGGCAGTAAAATGACAAAACCACCCCAAACCGGTCACCCGATGCGCAATTCTCGTAAAATTATGATCTGACTGAAAATCGTAAAACCAGTCTCATTTAGATCTCATTACTGGATATCATTAATTCATCAATCAGCATTAAAGTATGTATGTATGGCACAATTTTTATATCCATGAAAGGCCTGCGCCTCTCAGTGGGGATGTTAATGTGGGCTACATTTATTTATTTACTACCTTATGACTTCACGGTATATTTAGGTAAGCTCCGAAAAGCGAAAATAGGTATCATGTAATTATTAAAAAAAAAAAAAAAAAAAACACAATTTTGGTTTCGTTTGAAAGCCTTCATAATGAAAAATAATATTCCGTAATAAAATAATTCCATTTTGGCAACCAAATTTTGTGAACATCTACAATTACTAAAATACTGTCGAAAAAATCACTATTATTTCATAAACAAAGCGTTATTTTAGTTTACATTTACCAATTTTTCTGCAACTTTTATTAATGGCAGCACTACGTTTCTTTCATCATCAAGAATGATTCATTTTCACTACGAAAAACCCTTCCATTCCGAAGTAATGATTATTATTTTTTCCAGTTGGTATCCAGATAGCGCATTTTAATATTAAAATGGATATAAAAAATTGGGAGGGATGAGTTTTTTTTTGTGTCGATGAATTTTGATGTTCTTCACCCCAGATCATTATGTAAAGATTCACACTGTTCCAAAGCGGTAGTTGTTTGTCTTGCATTATGCAAGACAAACAACTACCGCTTTGGAACGTGTTATGGCAACGGAGAAGAAGCGGCGCAAGAAACTTGTACACTGCAACACGGCCTTCTTTTCTTTTCTACATGTGCCAATTCGACCACTTGCCATTTCGACTACTTCCCACTTTAAAAAAATTTCGGCTGGGAGTCAGGGGCGAATACCCAAATGGGTAAGGTTAAATAACTTTTCACTACTTTAACACACACAAACGTATGCTATTTCGAGCAGTAGAAGATAGTTGAAAATAACTGACTTCAATAAACGCTTTAATGCTCTATTTGTGCAAATTAGCAGCATCGCCCGGCTGGCACCACGGCGTATCCAACTTTCTCTCTCGCTTGCCCACGAGGTACATGAGTTAAATTTAAGTAAAATGTTGTCTAATTGAGAAGTTGATGAATTGGGAAGTTGTCAATGAGGGAAGTTACCGAATTGGGAAGTTGTCTAATTGGAAGTTGACAATACAGGAACTTTTCATGTCATAATGGGAAGTTATCGAATTGAACCTGAAGGGTTGGTTTTAGGAAATTAGTTTGGTTTTCACTACCAAATATAGTATTTTTTCACTACCTGTTATAGTTTTCAAGTTATGTCAATAACATTCCAATACAACATAATCATTCAAAAACCATCGGACTTTTCCAAAGGAACTCCTTTATAGACAAGCACCGCACCTGTTAAATTGAAATTAAACAGTTTCACAATCTATTCCAAATTAAAGCTTATGTTGGTAATTTGTCGGTGTTTGTTTGTTGTTTATACAAAGTGTTGCGTCCTACATACAGTAAGAAAATAAACTTGCTGGGCCGGTCTAAAACTAATTGAGTATACAGTCCAGACCAGCTACAAAAAAAAAAAAACATAAAAATATATGTACAGGCACATACTTTGCTGCTGGCCACACACTAGGATGCCCTGTGTAGTGGGAACCAGTAACAGCGACGACACACACATATAAACATCCAAGACCTGTGGATTTATATTCTTCCTCCCCAGCCGGGATTCGAACCCGGGACCTCTCGCTTAGGAGGCAGGGAGACGAATCTAAATAATCGGAACTTGACTTGACAGTTCAGTCTCAGCAATCTGTGAGTATCTGAGACCAGACTGAGACCATAACAGCATCACGGCCCAGCACTTCGAATAAATATCTCAGCATCATCTGAAAAAGTAAAGAAGGGTTCGTTCGGAAAGAAAAGAAGGCAGAACGCTTTGTTGTGTTCGTTGGGCTACGACAAGAAAGAATAAATATTTTGTTCGGAATTTCCCGACGGTAAACTATTTTATTGTGCTGCCTCTTCTACGGGACGGGAGCACAGCGGTCTGTTTGAACTAACCTGTGGTTGTTTGGGTGGTTTCAGAATTTCAGAATTTATTAATCTTGTCCAAAAATGTAAAACCACTCCTGTTTTTTTTCTCCAAAAGCGGATGTAGAGTCAGCATCAGCTTGGACGTCCATGGTGCTTTATGTACCGCTAACTGTTCTGAATTTCCCCGTAGAGTTGTCGATTTCGGGCTGAGTCTGACCTTAGTAGACCGTTAGGCGATATACCCGCCGGGTTCCAAACGGGACCCTTTTGTCTGCGCAGTCCGTCTTTCCGTCCGACTGTCTGTCCGTACGACCGTCAGCTGGCTCTATCTGATCAACCGAAATAGGTAGAGGTTTCTTTTTTCCACAGAGTGTGCAATATTGCCGCTTTAATAATAAATGATGGTCCACACGCGGTAAAAAAAAATAAAAGTTGTCCCCATAAGTGTTTACAACACGCCTGAATCTTAAATTCTATGGCTATTTTGTTTATTATTATTTTGATTTGCCTCGTCATATAGAATCATTTTTTTTTATTTTTTTCTTTGTTTTAAAAACAGACGGAAAACCCGGCCTCCGACCCGATTGTGAACCTCATGCCATGGTAATACAATTCAAAACCTATACCGGGAAAATGTCTTACTATCAAGACTGTGTACCGTGAGGGATTAAGGTATGGAATCCTAAACCCTGCTCATTCGTGGTACGAGTACATTGTTGATCCTATTGCCATTGTTGATCCGGATCGCTTTTGATACTTTGCAACATATGACATACATAAATGGCAACACGTCGCTTTTCTCTGGAGCCAATATGTACGGTTTCATATAGAGGGTAAAAGTTAACTATCGTTGATCACATATACAAATCCGCCAGAGTTCAATTGTTGATCCGGCTCAAGGACCAATCATACAGCACCACGCATCTGATTGGCAGATGTCTAACAGGACGTTGCATGACTTTTTTGCACATATTCTAAACACAATATAACGTTAAATAGACAGTTAGCCGGGTAGCTTTTTTCCGTAATATCACGGTGATTGGCATTTTGGAAAACACTTTGACACCGGCTGTTTTAAGACTAATTAGACCCTGCTGCTACTAATTAGAAGACGATTCTGCCCGGTATCACCCCCTAAACCACGCCTTTCTCCCCTACCATGTTTTTTTTAATATTTAAAAGCGAAACTATCAGAGATAGAAGACTATGACAAAAATAATATGAATGAAGTTCCCTACAATATTTTTATATACATTATTTTATAAGATAAATAACAGCCGAAATAATGCCTGCCAAAACTGCGCGATTTTCATGTTCTTCCTATTTTTGCGTTTGAACCCATTTTATCGAAAAACAGTCGAAGCTATGAGAAAATCGTCAAAATACGAATAAATGCTCGTACCGTTCATTTACCGACCAATAAATACCTTGCTTGCCGTTGTACAGGTATTGGTTCTCGCAGCAAAGACGCCGCCGTCGCCCACAAACCCCAAGTACTTTGTCGAAAAAACAAAGTCGCTCTGACCAAATCGGCATCATAATGAAAGTTGTTGGGAATGATGTACCTAACAAACCACCAAAATATGAGGTTTAATCGTGTTCAGCAAGTTCTTTAATAGTAGTTTATGTGACTGATACATAATGGAGGGCATTAAAACTCGAGGCGTGTTTCATAATAATATTACTCGAGAGTTTTTATGCCTAATTATGTACAGTTACATACACTAGTTTATCTACACACATATCATAAGCTCTCTATGATGTGTTCAGGAACCACATGTTTGACCGGCATTGTGGCATAGAGTTGTTTAGCTTGATCTGTAGTACCAACTGCACAGACAAAGTAGGGGCGGCCCGCAGGCGGGCGTCGGCGTTCGAAATTTGAATGTCATGATATGTAGAAAATTTACACATTATGGTCATAATGTTTCAGATAAGAAATGAGTTTTTACAAAGTAGTTTAACATTATGTGCGGTTTTTGGACGCAGCAAAGAGGGTTTATGATACGTGTGTAGATAAACACCTTTAGCGCTCCACTTTGGTACCTCTATAGTTAGCGGATGCAAGTCCTGCCGTTTCTGCTTTGTGTGACGATAGAAAGGGGAAGACGGGAAATAACCTTTTATCACATCTATGCAAAAAGAGTTTGTCTATTCCCGATATACATGGCAGTAATGTAGCACATTAATTTACTACCTAGGGAAGAAAAGTAACTTTTTAATATGTATTGTAAAATTAGTAAAGCTCAGCTATTATCCGAGAAACTATTTTGTTTCGACTACACAGCCCAACACACTTTACACGTCGGTTAAAGTTAATCATTATGTAAAATTGTTATCTCTCATTCACTATAAACACTGTCATTGTACCAAACAGAAAATTAGTTACAACATCAAGCTTAACAGAGGATTAATTAAACTAATGTACGGCACTCAATGCCGCACTCAAAGTTTTTTTTATTAATAAATTACTAAACGCATTATTTTTCTATGTCTCATTCTTGCCTTTTCATTCCGTTGACCATTTTACAAGTTTTGACCAATTTATTACAAGTTATCTTTGAACAAAATTATATCTAGGTTAGGTTAGGTTAGCCTTACCCTTATTATTCAATTATATTATAAACATTTATTATTCTATTATATTATGTATATACCTATCTACACTTATTATTTATACGTATACAGGTACACTGATTCATTCAATGCAAATGTATTTATTAATCTGGGGTCCTATATTTATTTGGGATTACAAAGTTATTTATGCAGTTGGTGTATCTAGAAAACTGTACCGAAATTGCAAATGATTTTAGTTTTTCCTAGATTTATAAACTAAACACTAATTGTATTCTAAATTTGAAGCTTCTATGTCTGCTAGAAGTGCCTTAGACATTTGATGATCGGTCAGTCACTGAGTGACAAAGTCAAAGTCAAAGTCAAAGTTCTTTATTACTGTAGATATTTACATATACTTAGCAAATGTCAGTTTTTGCCTCTTCTCTACATTGGACCACTGTGTCAGAAGAAGGGCGTAGAAACTCCCACAGATTGATTTTAAGATCACTTTTAAAAATTGGTTGTGCTTAACTAAACCAATTATGATTAATAAGCAGGAATGAATAATTACAAAATTAATAACAGCAAGGTCTGTGTTGAGCTAGATTAATTCCATACAGTCCCTTCACTTAAGTAATCTTGAATATTGTAATATACCTTTTTCGACAAAGTCGCTTTAACATGCTCAAATGGCAATTTCAAAATCTCCAGGTATCTTATTGTAGTAGAGAATGCACTGACCCTTGAAAGAATTGCTAATCTTCGCGAGTCTTAACCGGGGCGCAACTAGTCTGTGATTATTTCTTAGGGTAACATTACAGCTATCGCTAAATTTGGAAAATTTTGTAAGGTTCATACATTATATTTTCGAAAATAAATAGCTACATAGTTGAGTTCACAGCTAAATAGTTGGGAGCTATAATGCACTGGATGCCAAATACGTAAGGGGTAAGCAAATAAACGTTTCGCTACGTCGTTCTTATGTAGACCGTTTTGCTGCTGCGGTAGTGACTTTCAATACAGGAACCCTTCACACAAAAACACATAAAGTCATATTTGGAACAGAGCCCAACATTTTAATCTCAAAGTTGGAGCGACACCTCCGTAAGAAAAATGTTCAGAAAATTAAAATTTCAATCAGTTTGTGTATGAATGAAGGAGGGAGATCACTTATTTAGCTTTCATAGTGTTGCACTTTACATACCTACCAATTTATTATCCGTCGATTTTGTTTGTATTCCAAATTTCAAATCCAACGACCGACGTATACTTATTCAGTTACGTTTATTTCCTGACATAAGGCCAGGATTCAATAAGGAATATTGTGTTATAATAATTTATAGTTACTGGTCTGATTTGCTTCATAAAGATAAAGATAAAGATAAAGATATTTTATTTGTGAATGTGGGTTACAGGGTTGTTAAATGAATATTGTTCTTGCCACACTCTACCTTAAAGGCGTACAAATACTAATTTAAATTAAATTATATTTAGATTAAATTTAAATTACATAACAGTACATTATATTACATGTCCGTTTGATTATTCAAATACTGCAAATTACATAGATCCTTAATAAACATACGCTACCACCCATTAAGCAATCTTTCAGTCACCATTGAGGAAATCTTGTACGCTATAGTAGGCTTTATTAAGCAAATGTTCTTTAAGCTTTAATTTAAATAAATTAAATGATTCTATTTCTCTGATACATTTTGGAATACTGTTATAAATTTTTGGTATCATCCCAAACACATTTTTTTGAAATAGTGCGGTCGAGTGCCGCGTTATGCTTAACATATTGTTTCTTTTTGATTTTTTTTTTAAAAATGATCCCAATTATTTCTTACATAAACGGCCATTTCATAGATATATAACGATGGTAGAATTAAAATTCTTAATTTTTTGAAATGTGGCTGACATGTTTCTATTTGTTTTAAATGACATATCGCCCTTAAACATCTTTTTTGTGCTTTAAAGGCTCTGTCCTTATCCGTTGAGTTGCCCCAGAATATAACACCATATTTGAAAGTCGAAGCCACATAAGCATGGTATGCTGATAGCAAGGTAGTGACTCTAGCTACCTTAGCTTGCATAAATAGTGCATACGAGAATTGGCTTAACTTTGTGCAGACATTATCAATATGTGTTTTCCATGTTAAGTGGGAGTCGATTGTTAAACCTAAAAATTTGGTGTCATGAATTTCCTCAATTATTTTTGTACCATAGTGGATGTCAATTTTATTATTAATATTATTGTAATTATTTGTGAATGTCATTATATTAGTTTTATTTAAATTAATTACAAGATTATTTTGTCCGAGCCATTCAATAATATTTTTTAGGGAATTATTTATGTCAGATTCATAAGTATTAATATTTCGACCTTCTGCTATCATTGTGCTATCATCAGCAAACATTACGATTGGGAAATTGACCGCGTCAGGTAAATCATTTATATATATTATAAATAACAGTAGTCCCAAAACGCTACCTTGTGGTACTCCATATTGCACTGTCCTTGAATCTGAATAATAATTATATTCTGTTTTAGTTGTCTTGTCTACTCTGGACATATGAGTCAGTTGTTGTCGGTTGCACAGATAGCATTTAATAAGATCAAGCACGTTACCTCGGACGCCATACATGTATAGTTTGTTTATCAGGATGGAATGATCCACATAATCAAAAGCTTTGATCATGTCCATATACAATGCAGACACAGGAATTTTATTATCTAAGCTGGTTACTACACTTAAGAGGAAATCATAAATTGCTTGATCTATGGTCTTATTTTTTCGAAATCCTTTTTGTTCTTTTCTAAATATGTTGTTGCTTTCAAAATAGGCGTTTATGGCATTATAAATGACCTTTTCGACTACTTTGGAGAGTATAGGAATGAGTGCGACTGGTCTATAGAAGGACATGTTTTCTCTGTCATCTTTTTTGAATATTGGTTTAATAATTGTGGTCTTAAGGTTTTCAGGGAAAACACCCTGTTCTACACACAGATTTATGATGTGACTTAAGACTGGTGATATGATCAATGCTACATGCTTTATTACTGTTGGACAAATGTTGTCATATCCCGTACTATTTGTATTTTTGAGAGCGTTTATTATTTGATATACTTCAAACGGTGTGGTAGGTTTAAAGAATAGAGATTTTGGAAATGACTTCAGTTTTGTTCTGTTGCTAGTTGCCTCTGCTTTTTGTTGTTGTTCAACTTGATCAATGTAAAAATTGTTAAAAGCTTGGGCTATCTCCTTGGGATCGCTAATAACACGATTGTTCAATTTTATTTGTTTAATGCTTTCTTTTGGTGCGTTTTTTTTATTATTCAAGTTGTTATTTATTATTTTCCATGTAGCTCGACATTTATTGTTTGAAGTTTGTATAAAATAATCGTTCTGGGATTTTTGTGTGAGTTTTATTATTCTTTTAAGTCTTTTAGCATATGTTTTGAAATTATATTTATTGTTTTCATTTGGAGCGCGTCTGTATGTCCATAACAACTCCATTTTTCTTTTTGAGCATCTTCGTATTCCCTTAGAGATCCACCGAGGTCGCACGCTGCTAGTACATTTTATTTTTATTACCGGGAAGCATAGGTCATACATCAACACAAATATTTCATGAAATTCATTATAGGCAACGTTGGCATCAGAACTGGTTAAACACTCAGAAAAACTCAGATTTGAAATACACTCTTTGAATTTGACAAGGTTATCTTTATGGTAATCCCGTTTTTTTACAAACCAATAGTCTAGTGTACAGTATTTTCTTACAGGGCATTCTAGTAACTGTCCAGTATGATCCGAAAGCGCTAACTCTATTATTCGGCCTTTGCATTCTCTAATGTTTTGAATAAAATTGTCAAGACAGGTCCCACTACTCAGACGTGTGGGTTCGTTGAATGTAAGTCTTAAGTTGTAATGTAGTAGTAATTGTTCAAAATATACTGCATACTTGTCCCAATGAAGCCGGTCTATATTAAAATCCCCACATATTATAGTCTTACGTCTACCACGGCAAAGTTTCGACAATAGCTTATCTAAGTTTTCGAAAAATATATCGTAAGATGCTACATCATATTTACATTTCCTATATATACATATTACATTTAAATTATGCTCTGAAAGTATTATACCACAACACTCTATTGCATTAGGAATGTTACAGTCGGTTATGTCAAGAATTTGAAATTTAAGTCCATTTTTCACAATTATAGCTGTACCACCACTCCTTGTGCTTCTGGCGGAGTAGGTAGCCAGTGAATAATTTACAATATTAAGTGCCTTTATGTCGTTTTTTATCATATTATGCTCTGTTATACCTATTACATCTATTGAAGTCCCGCTATTTCTAAGTTCATCTAAGTAAATGGATAACATGTCTGATTTAGATATAAGTCCATCAATATTTTGATGAAATAGATTTATAACGTTATTTACGAAAAAAGGCAGAATTGTTACAGTATTCTCTTCCATTTGTATTGCTACCAGTTACTTCAGATTCAATATGATTATCATTGTTTTGTTGAGAGTTTGTGTTATCACTGCTATTTTGTACATATGTAGAGTTAGTTTGAGTACACTTATCTTCGTTCTTTCTTGACTTGATGTGGCCTTGCTTTGCTGTGTGAGTATGAGCATCAAACTTTATGTTATAGTCTATACGCAGAATTTCCCTGCAAAATCGATATCTGAGGATCCGGTTAGAGGCCGACCATGATTCTGAGGTCAGATTTTAAAAAAGTCGCCGCTATTTAGAATGTTTTAGTAACTTGTCTGATTTGCTTCAAAATCGATATGCGAGGATCCGGTTGAAGTCCGACCATGATTCTGAAGTTAGATTTTTTGAAAATGGCCGCTATTTTGAATTTATTAGTTACTCGTGCGATCTGCTTCAAAATCGATATTTGAGGATCCGGTTGGAGTCCGATCATTATTCTGAAGTCAGATTATGAACTACAAAGATTATCTTAAAAGATCAAAATGGCGGCGACTTTTTCAAAATTTTACTTAAGAATCATCATTGTACTCCAACCGGATCTCTAGATATCGATTTTGAAGCAGATCGTACCAGAAACTTAAAAGATCAAAATGGCGGACTTTTTCAAAATCTGACTTCAGAATCATGATTGTACTACAACCGGATCCCCAGATATTGATTTTGAAGCAGATCGCACCAGTAACTAAAAAGATCAAAATGGCGGCGTCTTTTTCAAAATCTGACTTCTGAATCAAGATTGTACTCCAACCGGATATCCAAATATTCATTTTGAAGCAGATCGGACCAGAAACTAATAAGTTTAAAATTTACAAAAATCTGACTTCAGATCCCCCACGTGGGGACGATGGGTTGGGAAGGCGTTAATAATACCCGATCTAAGAGGAGCTGAATTGAACTGGATTGAGGTGAAGCTGCATTCATTCATGGCAGCTTTTTTTCCGCCCACTGCTGGGTATAAGCCTCCTCCAATTTGTGACAACCTCTCCGGTCCTGTGCCAGACGAATCCAGGTATTCCACGCGATGTTAGTAATATCGTCGACCCATTTGGCTGCCGGCCGACTCACGCTCCTTCTTCCTTCCTTTGGCCACCACTCGGTCAGGGATCTACTCCACCTGCCATCACCTCGCCTCGCCAGGTGCCCTGCCCACTTAAACTTGAGTCTAGTGATACGTTTTACGACATCTTGGACTTTCGTCCGTCGACGTATCTCGACGTTTCGGACTCGATCTAGGAGTGTGATGCCTAGCATGGAACGATCCTAGGTTCTTTGGGCTACTCTCATTCGTTTCACCGTGTTTCCTTTGTGTGCGTCCATGTTTCGGCACCGTACGTCATGGTAGGCAGGACACATTGGTCGAATAGTTTGGTTTTCAGGCATTGCGGCATCTTTCGATCCTTAAATATTCTCTCGAACGTTTCTTGAATGCCGCCCATCCAAGTTGGACTCTCCTGGAGATCTCCTTCGCCTGGTGCTCTCTACCAAAAGATTGAATGTGTCCAAGATAGACATAATGATCAACCACCTCTAGCGTCTCATTTCCGACAGTGATGTTGGACAATGAGCCATCAGAGATGTTTGTCATAACCTTAGTCTTGGACATATTCATCTTCAGGCCAACTTTAAGAGAAGCTCTATAAAGATCTTGAAGCATGCTTTGGAGGTAGCTAGGGTTGTCGGCGAACAGGATTATATCGTCGGCGAAGCGGAGGTGCGTCAGGAATGCACCATTGATGTTTATGCCTTGCTGGTCCCATGTAAGCGTCTTTACTATGTCTTCTAAGACAGTTGTAAATAGCTTAGGTGATATGGTGTCTCCCTGCCGCACCCCTCGTTCGATGCTAATGCGGTTCGTCAGCTTGTGAATCCGCACTTGCATCGTTGCCGACATGTAAAGCTCCCGGAGGACATCCACGTATCGGGCGTCGATCTGGCAACGATGGAGTGCATGGAAGACTGCCCAGTGTTTGACACTGTCGAAAGCCTTCTCATAATCGATGAAGGCGAAACACAGAGGTCGATTCCATTCCTGTGATTTCTCCATCAGCTGCTTCTCAGTGTGGATGTGATCGTTAGTGGAGTAATCACTCCGGAAGCCTGCCTGTTCGATGGGTTGGCATTCGTCGAGTTGGCGGGTTATCCTATTGCACAGCACTTTGGTAAAGATCTTGTAGATCTGCGGGAGGAGGCTTATCAGGCGATAATTTCCCACTTTGGTTATATCCCCTTTCTTGTGCAGTATGGTCACTACCGCATTCTTCCAAGGTTCGGGTGAAACTCCGCCATGAAGTACCTTATTGAAAAGTTCTACAAGGACCTCAAGTACATGGTCACCACCGGCTATCAGAAGCTCAACCGTTACACCGTCTTCGCCGGGAGGTTCATCCTTTTTCATTTGCCTAGTGCATGCTGCACTATGCAGCTGCATAGTGAAAGGTTATCGTTCTCGGGGATACACTGATTAGAGAGCGCAGCCAGCTGCAACGAAGAAGGCTCGCTGCCGTTGCCGAGGACGTGAGGGACGAACGAGTAAGCCTGATGCGGCAGACGTCAAAGGACCTCGTAAATCACACCCAATCTCTCGGGCCATCGAGGGCTTCAAACTTGATTATTGATTCATTGATATGATTATAACTGTATTGCTCAACTATATTGCTTGTGAAAATATGAATGAGACTTCAACACTTACAGACGACAGTGACAGTTTTTTACAGAGATTCTTTAAGATTTAAACCCCTCAACTAATATGGTCGATTTCAGTCCGGTAGATGGATCTGAGTAGTTTCTGAAGCACTTGTTCTCTGGGAGCTCGTCGTTATTAGCAGCTCGTGGACAGACTATGCAGTATTTATTTTTGACTAGATACAAGACCTTTTGGAACTTTAAACCAATGACAGCAGCGGCTCCAGATGAGGCTGATTTTTGTTTTGCCAAACGAACACTTGCTCCGACATTCATCAGTAGCTACGGGAATCAGAGTTGTACCATTTTTGTCAACACTTCCAATAGATACTGCCTAGTCTGCTTCTTCTTTGACTGCGTCAGCCATAAAATGTACTGCTGCGATTTCCCATAAATCACAAATATTGTTATGAAATGAGGAATTCTGGGTATCTGAAATACCTGGCTAATTTATGGAAGCGGTGATGGTTTTCAAATAAGAATGACCACTTCCAAATGATGTGATACCCGACACCATTTGATGATTCACATCCATACTATTCTCCTTTTTCTCTATCGGTCGCGCATCAAACATTTGAGTACACATTCTGCATTTTAATGAAAGCTTAGAGTCCAGACCCTTTCTGTATTCAGATGCAATCTTCAAGTTCAGATTGCATCCGAATTTCGGGCACTGATCACTTATTACATAATTCATAATTCTTTATTGAACACAGTTATTTAAAAAGATACATTAAGAGAAAACATATGTACAAAGGCAAGCTTATCTCTAAAAAGAGATTTCTTCCAGCAAACCAAGGCATGACAGGAAATTTTATTAGTAAAGGGTAGGCAGGGCACAATATCTAAACAATTATAAAATACATATAAGTAAATTACATATATCTATAAAATACGGTAAATAAAATACAGACTCGTATATACCAAACTACTAAATACGTATCAATGCATACATAAACCTGTACATAAAGTTTACATATAATAATAATATACATACTACAACTATCACAAAAGAGAGAGGAAGTGCGCTTTTACCCGGTTTTTGAAAACGAAAAGAGTGGGGCTGTCTCTTATCGTACAAGGAAGTGCGTTCCACAGTCGGACCGCCTGCAACCTGAAGGATTGCTCGTATGCGGAAGTAGTATGCCTTGGAGTGGCTAAGAGTGAGACCGTGTGAGATCTCCGTTGCCGATCTCCTGAAAAGAGATACTCAAAGCGGTCTCGAAGGTAGCTGGGGTAGCGCGGATTTTTCAATATATTTAAAAGATAAAAAAGAATATGGGAGTCTCGGCGACGACGAATCGGAAGCCACCCCAACTCTTTGCGAAATCGAGAGACATGGTCGAATTTGGGCAGCCCGAAGATAAACCGAATCCCGAAATTCTGAAGTCGTTCGAGTTTGTTCAGAAAATCTTCGTTCGCGCTCGCCCAACAGACATCGGCGTAGTCGATTAGCGGCAGGAGAAAGGACAGAGCAAGGGTGATTTTGGTCTGCCGCGGCAAGAAGTACTGCAGACGCCTGAGGGAGTGAAAAGACGCAAAGACCCGTCTGCTGACTTCGCTGACATATGGAGACCAAGACAGTTGGTTGTCAAAAATAATCCCAAGGTTTTTCGCCTTATCTGTGTATTCTATTGTGATGCCATTATATGATACAGGAACAATGGGTTTTTGTAACAAGGAAAGAGTGTGCCTGGTTCCTAAAATCATGGCTTGTGATTTATTCGGGTTTATTAACAGCCCGTATGATGAGGCCCAAGCTTTCACATTCTCGAGGTCAGCATTCAGTGCCTCCATAGATGAAACTACATCGCAGGGGGAAAAGTTGCGATAAATTTGTAGATCATCTGCGTACAGATGATACGAAGAAGAGAGGACATCGGAGATAGAGTTTATAAAGACTGAAAAAAGAAGAGGAGAGAGAATACCACCTTGAAGCACTCCTGAGAAAAAATCACTCCAATGAGTTTCGGTCTCTTCAGACTTAATGCGCTGCTGACGATCTCTCAGGTATGAGTCGAACCAGCCAGCAGTGTGGGAGGAGATATTCAGCGAGATTAATATAGCGACAAGAATTTCAAAATCGACGCAGTTAAAGGCATTGCTGAAGTCAAGCAGGACCAGCACCGTAACCAACCTCTGATCCATGGCTAGCTGTATATCATCGCTGACTTTTAAGAGTGCTGTGGTAGTAGTACGCCCTGGTCTGAACCCAGATTGGAAAGGATTGAGAAGTTTGTTTGATGAAAGGAGGTGAATTGGAAGTGGACAATGGATTCAAGGACTTTGGAGAGAATAGGTAAGATAGATATGGGCCTGTAATGAAGGAGGAGGGATTGGAATTTTTGGGCAGTGGGATGAAAATTGCTTTCTTCCACAGACTAGGAAAAGATCTAGCTGATAGAGAGAAGTTTATGATGTGGGTAATTGGAGGGAGCAAATCTTCAAGGACGCTGTGGATCATCTGATGGCTGACGTTGTCGCCACCAGCAGCTTTGGATGTGATAGCTAGCACTGCTTTTCTAACTGCGCCGATTCCAACGAGACTAAAGTTGAACGGTGAGGTACAGACTGCAGCCTTCAACCGTAGATGACGAAAGGTTGCCTCTTTTGTGGCGGGGTCTATCACGAGAGGGGGGAGAAAAAAAGAACTGGTTAAGACTGTTGAGATCGAAATGACCTGAAGAAAATTCCTGGGACTTGCCAACACCAAGGGTTTTAAGACATTTCCAGACCTGAGCTGGGGTGTACATTTCTATACGCTCATAGATGTGGCCTCGCTTGGCGTCACGGCACTTGCGGTTGCATAGGTTTCGAAGGCGTTTAAATGTTAGGAGATTGTTATTGGTTGGATCTCTCTTATATCGCCCCTTCGCACGGTTTTTTTTGCCATTAAACGCTTGATAGCGTCTGTCAGCCACGGAGCAGGAAAATGTTTTACCCTGACCTTTTTCATTGGTGCGTGCTTGTCGAACAGCCCCAGGACAATTGAGTTGAACTTCAGGATTTTGTCATCAACGGTCTCACCAGTTAGAACGGGGGTCCAATCGACAGATGAGGCATCTGATTTCAGGGAATCGAGGTTCACACCTTTGAAGCTTCGAATATCAAGGAATTTGACTTTGAGCTTAGGGAGCCTAATTTTGTATGAAAGATACACCAGATCGTGATAGGTAAATGGGACACTAAGCTGGCCATAAGCAGCCACCTTGGCTATGTTGGAGATCATCATGAGATCGAGAAGAGAGGAAATACAGTGCGGTTGAAAGTGAGTAGCGTCAAGGGGAAGAATATGTAAGTTAGAGGAATTTACAATAGATTTCAGTTTGCCAGAGCGGGCGTTTTCTTTCAGGAGACAGGTGTTAAAATCACCGAGAATGAGAGTGTCACTATAGAGAGGAGTTAAGTCACTGAGTATAGATTTAAAAGAATCAAAGTAATCGATACGAAGTGAGGGGCTGTAATATACACCCAGAAGAATTTTGTTGTGGTGCAAGCTGATCTCAAGGAAGAGATACTCAGCCGAACCAGAGTACAGGCTTGGCGAGTGGCAGATGACTTTGCACGGAATGTCAGAACGTAAGTAGATAGAAACCCCGCCATTTGTTTTGCCTGTCCCATCGTTGCGATAGAGCCTGCAGAGAATGCATGGAAGAAGGAAGAGATGGTTTCAGAAATGATTCGGATACAAAAACACCATGTATATTCTGATCGCTGAAAGCTTCCAGGAGATAAGCGTAACTAGCAGGAATACTTTGGGCATTAATGTGAACGACATTTAAATTGAACTCCGACTTGTTGAACACTCGTTTCAGATTACTAGGCAATGATGCGTCCGCAAGGGACTCGACACCTCCTGAACCAAGAGAGTCGCTGTTAGAAGAGCTAGAGAAAAAACTGTCTGTGAAATTGTTTATGATATCCATTTTAAATAAATAAATAAATATACTACAATAGCAATAAAATAAATATAAAACTAAACTATAATATCCTCCCTTACGAATTTTAACAGTCAATTAACAATTAAATAAAAATGCCTGAACCCAGACACACTGGGCTTGTTGGGAAATAATCTATTACCTACAAGGTTTCAAACAACACAGACAAAACGAACAAGCAAAACGTAATGAACAAAACACAGACAATTAATTACTTTGTTTGAGTGTGACGTGACCTACATTTCGTTTCGCTTACCTTAGGATAATATGCAGGCAGGCAGAATATGGAACAAATTAACATAAAGTTGTTATTATAAATATAAAGAAAAAAAAAGTGTCGAGGATCGAGCGAACAGGAACGAGACGGACTGTGAACATACAGGACAACTTCATATTATGAGTGGAACACGCCCCGCATGTTCCGTTCTTCCGTAACGCGAAGCAAATAAGGAAAGAAAATACGGATGACACTTGACCACAGACTATCACTTGACATTACATTGACTGACATTAGAGTTGTTTTGATATTTATAATTATTAACATAAAATATATACTTACCTACCTGCTAAAAACAAGAAAACACGTATAATCCGAACAATTGTGGAGAACACTTCAGGCAGAGAACACTTTCTTTCAGTTGAGACAAGAAATATTCAACGTCAACTAACCTACGGCCGATTAAAAGAGGCACGTCAGCAGCCTGTGGTTACTGCTCTACGGTGGTGGCAAACTCGGCGCAATCTGAAATAGGACATTATTAAGTATAAATAATTTTATTTTTTTATTCGGTTCCTTAAAATGGAAACATGGAACCATTATATTATCACTCGTGTTTATGTCCTAGGTGTGTTATTAATTATTATAGTGTTATAGACAATAAGAACGTCTTAAACGCGAGATTTGAAGATGCCACGAGCAATTTTAGACCAGTTGTACATTGTTGCATACAATACTTTTTCTATGAATTAATTTTAAATTTTAAAAAAGTGTGCTGGTTATATAATTATGTCTGTTTACTCCTGTTAACTCAAACTCAAACTTATTTTTTTAATTTTAAATAGGCAAAAATAATGCACTTTTACAAGTCAAATACTTACTTAATTAAGTTTCATATATGGAAAAAATAAAATATAAATCAAATATGATCAACTAAACTAATGACTGTTGAAAAGTACTGTTATCTACGATTTTCACCATGGGCGTGACGGGAGGGAGATTAACTGTTTTTGAAGAGTCGCTTCACCACCGAGACCCACCTACTACTCGGCAGAAGTGAGTTAAGGGATAGTTGACAAACCACAAACCAGGACACCGACTAATAAGGTCAAACTAAACTTAAACACTTGCTAAACTAAAATAAGATAAGTATACAACTATCGACTATAACTTAACTAAATAATCCCGCCCCGGGACACTTCCCTACCAAAGGTCCCCATAACACAAGCGGCATTGCCCCGCTGCACTGCCAAGGAAATCCTCTGCATAAGAAATGCCCCGGAGCGGTAGTCATAATCACCTTTATGCAGACACACCTACCTATTAACCATGCCCTTTAACATATATTTGGCCAAATCGCACAGAGACTGCAAGAGAGCCACCCCACCATCCCCTGCCCCAACCGCAGTCAAATCCTTGAGGTGCTCTGGACGCAAACCATCCATGCCATTAGCTGCTTAAATGAGCAAAGGCTGATTTAAAAACGGCTCAGCTGGTGGTCACAAACTTCCACAGACAAGGACTCTGATGAAATGTGCTATTTTACCTAAAACTAGTCATTGGGTTACCATACTTGTAGGGATTCTTCCTGTCGTGCTTTGCGGGTCTGGATACGGCTTCCCATTATAGATATGAATATCAAGGTATTATCTATAAATTTCAACAAACTTCTAGGTAAGATAATTGTCAGCCAATTGAGGTTATGCCAGCGAAGCCGAATTCGAAATTTTTGCTACTTACATGAGGTTGTTATTAGATATGTTTGTGTTTTTGCTGATATGTTATGATTTTGCTGAGAATACACACTAAGAAGATCCAAATCACTCCGAAACTAGAAAACTAATGAAATGAAATGAACTAAACAGCATTATGTCATCAACATACAGTGCTATGTAGATAGTATCATTATCATTTCCTTCATTGTAGATATAAACACACGGTTCTGAAGACAGCCGCTTGAACTGCAATTTGTCAATTAAAACTTCATTCATGCTTTCATACCATGCCTTTGCAGATTGTTTTAATCCATAAATTGCCTTGTTTAATTTATAAACTTACTTTGCATTTTCATTCATTTTAAAACCTTCCGGTTGTTCCATATAAACATTCTCTGTTAGAATGCCATTGAGAAATGCTGCTTTCACGTCAAGTTGCTCAACCACCATGTTGTTCTGTGCTGCTAATGCTAGCAGTACTCTTATAGTTGAATACCGTAAAACTGGGGAAAATGTCTCGTGGTAGTCTATGCCATGTTTCTGAGTGTACCCTTTAGCCGCTAAACGCTCCTTGTATTTTAACAATTTTTTATTCATGTCTCGTTTCTTGCTAAATACCCATTTACATTTTACAGGCTTACAGCCTTCCGGCAGATCTACCAACGTCCAACATTTGTTAATTAGAAATGATGCATACTCATCTTCTATAGCTTCTTTCCACTAATCTGATTCAGGACCTTTTAAGGCGTCCTCCACCAATCCAGGTAGGTCTTCTTCACCCAAGATTTTTGCTAGTCCAGCAAACTCTGGACCCATAACCTCTTGGATTAAAAGGGCTAATAAAAGGTTAATAAGCACGATTAAACTGTATTTATTCCGTAATATGAACTTGCTTCGCCGGTGGCCATAGACAGAGAGAGTTGACTACTCAAACGTCATCAATGACATAGATTGGTGTGTTTACGAATATAGCTTTATCTCCAACAGATTTACGTTACGTGATGTTTCTGGACTTATTTTTTAATGTCTTCAGCGTTTGTTGCCAGGTTTACGCACCCTACTTGACTAAAATGGTTACTGTTGGTTGGAATTTGAACATAACCTCAAGGTTGATACCACCTTGTGCTGAGAGACTGGATCAAATTTTGGAAATCGACCTATGCGCAGGAGTGTTGTACGGTCACGTGTGCAGTCGAAGTCTCGCCGGGAGGTCACCGCGTTAGTATAATTAAGTAGAACAGTGTGTGTCTCTTGGAAGTCGGCAAGGAGACGCAGGAGAAACTTCTTCAGCGAAGAATTATGACTTACCGAGACGCGCGCTTCCGGTAACTTGATGGGAAGGAAGTTGTCATCGCAGCTAGACACTTACAGGTATTTTTAGATTGGCGTACCGCCGACGTTTGAATCCCATAAGGGCGGTGACTTTTTTTAATTCTAGCTATTTGCCCCTAGTCTGAGTCCCGCCCTGGTGGGAGTTCGAACATAAATTGACTAATGCTACTTAGCAGAATCTGACAAATGAGGTATCGTTAAAAGCGTATTAGTTGTCCGTTGCTTATGGGCTACGTAACATCACACCAAATTGAATATGGCGCCCTCTAGAGGGCATAAAGTACTGTTTTTTTTTAAATGTTTTGGAACAGGGCCGTGTTGGTTATTAAATTATAATACTTAATTAACACATTCAAAAAATATATATTTTACTTCCTGTACTTACTGCTTTGCTTGCATTTAGGCTATAGATTTTAACACTTTTGTGCCCGATGTTTTATTAGTCGGGTTTCTGTTTTTGAACTTATTGTCTTGTTTCTTGTCATTTGAATATGCTAAGTGAGCATAGTTATAATATAATGTCATTCTGTCGTTGCTCTAGACTCAAATTGCAAGTAATTTACGTAATTACCTACTTTCCGCTCATTTGTTGATTGGATAAATATAACAAATTAGCTGCATGCTTGTCAATAATAATAAGTACTACCACTACCTATGTACATACTCTAGGTATTTTTTTTTCTTTTTCAACAAAAGTTGGTTATTTTGAGTACTTATTTAGTGTACGATATTGCGGAACCCGTCGTGTGCGAGTCCGACTCGCACTTGACCGAACTTTAGGAGGATTTCACCAAAATAAATCCACAGCCTAGATTCTGTCACATTGGCGTTTAATGTGTCTACTAGTGTATTTTTTTACAGTTTTCACTAAATTACCTATTCTACGTGGTATAACATACCTCACTGTGCTGTGTGTGGTGCGGGAGATGGCGCCGCCTCGCAGTGTATCGGGCACGTTCCAACAATATTTGGTATAGAAAATCCAGCGCTCGTCAGAAAAAGTTACGAGAACTCACATTTACTTTTACCTACGCTGCCTACGGGAGCGTAGCAAATTATTTAAAACCTAAATAAACAAAAGGAATGTTAACCATTGCCTTTTTCATGTATTTTAATATCTTGGGATCAAATAAAATGTTGGGATCAACTGCTCGGACTGTTATGATGCACCGCGTCAGAACGGTTTTTAAAAAAAAAGTCAACAAAAGTTAAATAGTTTTATTTTTGAAATTAACTCTGATAATTATTGGCAATAAATAAAGTATGAACATGTTTTAAAGGGAAAGGTTTTAGCTCTTGGAGTGACCGACGTAGACTAGCGTTAATTGGTATAAGAATATTAGTCTAGAAGCGAATTTGATGAAGAGACAGAATTAACACGCTCAGCGCGGTATCGGGTGGAAGGCACCCGATGCGCAACTGTCCCACGGTGCGAGGGCCAAAATGGTGTACTTTCCGTTGGGCCGGGATGCAAATACACTGGTTGTAGCATGAGTAGGAAAGAGATACATTGATTTTTGGATATGTCTCGTCAAATCATACCCTCAAAAGAAAAAAATACTATCGGATCTATGCGACCCGATATCGGCCTATTGGGAAAGTTTTTTCATTAGGTGCGGCTATCGGGTCTGAAACACCCGATACCCGATGACCCGATAACCGCACTGGATGACGGATTAGTTTGTCTAGTGATGTGATCGAATGACGTTGTGTTTACGTATAGTGTTAGAAAATTACAAATTGACAATTTAAAAATGAAGCATTCCAGAAGAATGCTGAGAATGTGCAGTGGTGAAGTGTCCACCGAAAGTAGAGAAGAAGCCACATCAGACAGCGATTTGTACAGAAAGGTATTTCAACGTGAAATTAATTTGAGTCCTGCCATACATAAAAGCCCAACTACGGGTCATTCTATGCGAATCCTTCAGAATGTGGTACCAGAGAGAACTGAATCAAGAAATGTTAAGGTTTGCAGTGACAATAAAACTATACATATCATTGAGGACGTTATCGTAAAGCCTTGCTGCAGTAAAAACTTGTCTGTCGCAAATGAACAATATGCAGATCTTGGAACAAATGATATCTGTACTCCAAAAAGTCATAAGAAATACAAATCTAGACAAAACCCAAATTTCGCTGATGTTCAAATGCTTGAAACTGATGTTTTCTGTACTCCAAAGAGTCTAATGAGACCAAGACCTAGTTCTGCCTGTAATACACCCAGCAACATTTCCGAATCCTGTTACACTTTGAGTAAATCTGATATTCTCAGTGTTTCAACATCAAATATGGTTTCTCTGAATTCGTCATTTAATGAAGAGCAGTTTCTTAATTTACTGTCTACACCTTCAGCAAAACATGATCAAACTCTGCTATCGACACCAAACAGTCTCGCCAATTATCAAAAGACAGACCAGGTCAATGAACGAGCGTTTGTCACGTGCCAAGAGAGTGAGGATCTACTATTCACACCTCAATTAGAACCCGAACAGGAACAACAGAGTCTCCAGCATGCGCACGGGAACTCACTCATTGTGAAGCACGCCGCCGTAACCGCTGATTCTGCATCTAACCAGCCATGCCTTTCATCTGAGCAATCAGCATCGTGTACTAAAAATGGTGCGGATAACATTTTATCTATGAATAAAGATAGTGTTGACTCAAGCTCTGATGAAGAGTTTATCCCTAATAGTTGTGAATCTTCTTCCGATTCGTCAACTGGAGTATCTGAGGATGAAGATATCAGAAGCGTTGAATTGTCAACGAGCATTAATGAAGATAATCATTGGCAGAAAATTTCAAATGAAACGCCTAATTTTGATGAATATTTGGGTGATAGCCAGTTTTTTATTCCTACAGACATCACTGACCCAGATGAATTTTACAGGCTATTCTTGAATGATGAAATTATTGACAAAATTGTGCTAGAAACCAACAAATACGCTGCCAAGTGCATAGACCCCGCCAAACTCACAGCTAATTCGCGCTTACATCTCTGGAAACCAACGAACAGAGAAGAGATGTTGAAGTTTTTTGGCATTTTGCTATAAATGGGTCTCGTCAAGTTGCCACGGATAAAAGATTATTGGTCTAAAAAGAAAATGTACAGGAACGAATTAATTTCATCTTCAATAAAAAGAGATCGCTTCATGCTACTTCTAAAACACTGGCATTTCAGCGATGATGATAGCACTAATGGTCAAACTGATAAATTGTGCAAAATACGAGAAGTTTATGAGATGCTGCTGAAACAATTTTCCAAATGTTTGACACCTGGAAAAGTGCTCGTCATAGACGAATCTATGGTTCCGTGGCGAGGCAGACTTCAATTTCGCCAATACATCAAAAATAAATCGCACAAGTACGGTGTCAAACTGTACAAGTTATGTACACCAGACGGGTACACATCCAATATCATCATTTATACTGGCAAAGAAGATGGCAAACGAGACTTGAACCATGGGCATAATGTCGTTATGAAACTGATTAATGGTCTTGAGAACGAAGGAAGACTTGTTGTTGTGGACAACTTTTATACGTCGATTGATTTAGCTGAAACCCTGATAAGTAAGAAAACATACATATGTGGCACTCTGAGGAGCAATAGAAGAGGTTTACCACAGAAGGTTACGAGTACCAAACTGAAGAAAGGACAGATCATAGGACAAATGAACAGAAAAGACGTGCGAATTATAAAATGGATGGATAAGCGTCCTGTTCTAAGGTTGAGGACTTGCAGAAATCATGACATATCTATAAAAGACACCGGAAAAAAAAGAAGAGGTACAAATGAAAAGATTATGAAACCAGAATGTGTACTGTGTTATAACAGCCACAAGAAGGGAATTGACTATAGTGACCAAATGTCATCATATTACTCTACATTGAAAAGAGGTCTTAAATGGTACAGGAAGGTAAATTAAATCAATTCATTTAGAAATATTTTATGTTATTCAATAAATCCTCAAGAGGGCGCCATGGATAATTTAGTGAGACGTCATATAGCCTGTAGTGGAAAATTAAGATGCTTCTAACGAAATCTCATTTGTCAAATAAGTAATAAGTAGATCCGATCTTCCGGTGTTCCTTTTGGGTTGCCGTAGTCGGTTTAACAGTATTTTTTACTTAAAACTAAACTAATAAGTCTCCTTTCTTTTCAGGTGATGATGGAGCTGATCTTTGGGACAGCTTTGATCAACGCTTGGATTATTTACAACCTCAAAGCTGTAAAAAAGTTGTCAAAGCTGCAGTTTACGGAACACATCGTAGAAAAGTTTACAAAAACTGCTAGCAGCCAGCAGATTCACGAACCAAGTGAAGAGATTCAACATGCCTTTATAAAAACTGCCAAGAAACGAAACTGCGCTAGCTGCTATGATCAACTTCGTGAAACAATGAGCAGTAAAGAAGCCAACAATAAAGTGAAGAAGGTAAAGAGTGGTTGTGATAAGTGTAAAAAAACTTTATGTCGTGACTGTTACAATAAAAACCATAAGTATGTGTAATTCTTAGTAAATCTAGACTATAAGAAAAGTCTTTAAAATATAATATTTAGATAAATTTATCTAGGTAGGATTTTTTTAGACTTTTGAAGTGAGTGAAATTAAAAACTGTGTGTAGATTTAAGTTTTTTCAAGTTTTTTAAATTATATAGTGTTGATGATAAGGGTATTATTAAGTTTAAGTCGTGATTGTTATAATTAAAACAAAAAAGAGTTCATTTACAGTTAGAGTTGAGTTTGGTCTTTAGATCAGACTTTGATTATTGCCGGAAATGTGCTAAAAACCGAACTCAACTCTAATTGCAACTGCACTGTTAATATTTGTTTTATTGTTGATAAAAAGACAAAGCTATATTTTTTGTTGATAATAGGTACTTAATAAAAATTCACTGTCATATATTATCCACTTGTCGGTGTCATTTGTATAATAATATGTAAATAGTAAGTAAATCTATTTACCTATTCCCTATTCTGTTATTGTTTATAATTAAATTAAAAACTGTATATTTATGATTCGGAGCTTGGCAGCACTGCAGCGCTGGACTGCAATTATGTACTTTCCCTACCGTACATTCAAAGGCTTCTCAACAGTGACTATAAATGTATGGATGCGAGGTATATTATTGTTCGGCGCTGCAGTGCTTCCAAGCTCCGAATCATACGTCTAGGCTGTTTTTCTGATTTTGCACAGTAACTACATAATACTATCCTACGACATCGCAGGAAAGCAAAATGTATATGAAATATGGCTACGCTCTTATAAATTTCCTACGATATCGTACTACATTGACAAGATAATAATACAAGGGTCTTTTGCCATAATTCTTATACATTTTACTTCCCTGCGACGTCGTCGATAACAGTCCCGATATTAGGTTCTAGTATTTTTAAAGTCCATCATAGATTCTGTTGTTGTTGATGATTAAAATAAAATGGGCATGACCATTGTAACGAAAATATGTGGGCAATATTCTAATTGAAAGTTTGATCTCTTTTGTTGACAAATAAAAACGTCGATAAAATATGTCGATGTTTCATTGACAACACTAACATTTTATCGATATGACTTCCTTTCAGTGCGGATGCCAGGTCGAAGGGATCCGACATTTTTTTATTTTTTTTTAAATCTTCTAATCACGGGATCTTGGTCCGCAGCCAGCTTAGTATTGATTGGTTAATTAAAAATCCATTAAAAATATTATCTAGACTCATAGCAATGAGTTTTATGAGATATTTGACCTCAAAGGTAAAAAGTCGGAACGGGTGTCTTCGACCCGATGCCGGCATAACGGAAAATTTAGCATCGTATCTAAGCAACCCGATACCGCATCATCTGAAAGTAAGCTGGTCAGCTTGCCGCGCTGAGCGTGTTAAAGTAGTGTAGGCCAAAAGGGTACTACTGAAGTGAGGTATAATAGCCCCCCGAATAAGAGTAAACTTACGGGTAGAAAAGTAAGTTTACGAGGGAATAAGACAAAATTAATCAATTCTGAGACGCGGAGTGGAATGGGATCTTGATCATTATTAGAGTCAGATGTTTCGGGTTCAGGGACTGTTGCTCCTGATTTGATATGATTTGATTGAGATTGGACATTTCCCTTTACAAAAATAATACACAATACAAATTAAAATTAAGAGTAACACAATAAGAGTAATGATTGGAAAACTGGCATGATTGGAAACAACGTCATAGTTATCCAAAAGAGCATCTAATTTCTTAACAGTTTCCTCGGAGGAATCTTCATAATTTCGAATGTTGTCAAGGTTTACATTAGAAATATTTACCATGGGTACATGAAATTTTACCTTTTGAAAGGTATTTATATTACAGCAACTATCATTTACATTTACTACTTACATTTACCACAATATCGGATTGGGAAAATAGTTTAATGTTTTTGCAAAAGGCAATGCACTGTGGTTGCATGTTAAGTACTCCCGTACTGGATATCGTGAGTTCTCGAACATATGATTCGCAATCGAGGGTTATCTTTGTTAGTTCAGATTGAACATAGATCCATTTGTTGTGGATAACATTTTGCCAAATATCTATTTTACCATTCAAAAACTTTGTTTTACACTGGGATGGCAGGGTTTTGACAATTTTAGTAATTATTTCTATTTCACATATCGGGACTACAACTGAAGAGAATGTGCTAGGTAAGTCACACATGTAGGCATGTTTTAGAACATGTTTACAGTTATTCAAGTCATCAAAACTACAATAGTTTGATTTATCCTTGCTGAGTGCAATGTATGATTTTGTAGGTATTATCATAGCATAGCTATCTGGTTTTTCTGTGTCACGTGGTATCGGTATTAGAATGGTTTTATAGAAATCGTATTCGATGTGATAAACTTGAGGTATTTTTAAAACAAATATCAACTTAGAATCTAAGATATTTGATACTAGTTCTGACAAATTAGTGATAATACGAATGTTACTTAAATCTAAAGAAGTTGAAAACTCTCTTAACTTAGGTAAGTACTTAATACTAGATACAAGATCATTATACCTATACAGTTCAGTTGAAGTGATAACTGCAGAATGGAGGGTGTTTGTTTTTGAGAATAAAATAGAGTTAGTAATATCCTCTAATTGAAAGGTCAGAGTCAATAGATTGGCATGAATAACACTAAAAACATTAGGTAACCTGGTTCTAAACTGCAAAGAATGTGTTTCATCTATAACATTTATCAAAGATGAAACTAATGTGTCAACAGCATCATTCGGACGACCTTCATTTTGTGCAATAATATGAATAGTTTCATTGACTTTCGAAATTGCTGCTGTGGACATTATAATGTTTTGCTTCATTAAATATATCAATTGTTTATGGAGGCGAATTTATTAATCATTGTTCAAAATATAGTTTACAATTCGATTAATCTACAGGAAACTTCGTCAATAACTTAAAACTAAACTTAAACACTTGCTAAACTACAAGATATGGCAGGGAAACAACTTAAAAATTATATGCTTCCAAATAATAATAACCTACTTAAATAATAAATAAATCTAAAATACATAAAACTACACAAATAAACCACCCCAGTACGCTCCCGGACCAAAGGTACCCCATTTATTATTGTTTATTATAATTTTGTGAGTTCTGAATGGCGTTGTTATAACTACTCGCATCGATATCGGCCATCGTGCCAAAAACGTGTTTAAGAATAGTGGCTTCTCCTAAAAATCAGGCGGATCTTTTAGATCTTGTGGGAATAAATGTGAGATATAGTGCCATAGTCTCTCACAACACCATCGCATAGAGCCTTAAGAGGCTGGATGATATTGTGACATTCTACATCTTTCAGAGCGTCACTCTGTTGACACAAATATCGAACTGTTCCGAAAACACTATTGATGTTGTCTATGTGAGGTTTAAGGTGCTTGATGTCTATAGGGATGTCAACGTGGAGGTAGTCATTTATGAGTTTCACTGTGCCGACAGGATCGGAGTAAAGTCCGGGGCTTTTGTGTAGGGGTTCAATGAAATCTTCAGTAGGCATCACTATGGTTGAGAGCGGCACTTAGCAGCCTGAAAATAAGTTTTTTTTGTTTAATTAATTATTTAAAGTTTTTCAGAATGGGCCCGTTTTACTTCATCATAGTGATGTTTTATGTATTAACGGTTGATTCGGAGGGATACGGTATTGTTGCCATGTATTTTCACCACTTTATAAGGGCTTTTCCAAATTGGTGATAAAGCTTTCCTGAGACGTAAGTGATTCTTAAGGTAGACAAAGTCATCTACATTATATTGAACAGGACGGTTGCGGTTGTCATAATATGATTTAGAGTTTTCCTTAGACCTGTTTATATTTTCTATAGCTTTTTGTCTGGAATGTTGTAATCTATGTTGTCACATTTTTACATATTTGGGGGATATGACGAATCAGGTGGAGAACTGTATATGGAATCTGGTTTGTGAGCAAATAACAGTTCGTATGGAGTGTAGTTCGTAGTGCAGCGTGTGCTGGTATTGTATGACAGCATTGCAGGGTAAAAATAACGGGGCCAATCATCTTGGTGTTCATTAATAATAGATTTGAGGTATTATTTCAAGGTGGAATGGCTTTGTTCAAGTGCACCTTGGGTTTGAGGGTGATATGGAGAAGACCATAATTGTTTAAATTTAAGAAATCATATGGTTTCCTAAAAAAAAAACTGCCGTGAAATTAGTGCCTTGGTCTGTTAGTATGATCTTGGGTATTCCAAATAAGGAGATGAAGTGAATGAGATAATCACTTGTTTCTTTAGCGGTTGTGCTGTGGATGGGCTAAGCAACAGCAAATTTCATGAGGTCATCTTGTATAGTAAGTATGAATCTGAGTTTAGCGGAGCCAGACTCCAGCAATGATCCGACAATGTCTAATGCCACACGTTGAAAAGGAGATATCGATGTGATTTGCATAGGAGCTCTATTAGTTTTCCTAAGAGATTTGTTCTGTTGACAAGATGCACATTTTTTCACATAGTTTTCAACGTCACTGCGCATGCCTTTCCAGTAATATTTCTCTTGGATCCTTTTCAAAATTCTGACAGAATTTAAGTGTCCGAAAACAGGTAAATCATGGTTCTTTTGGAGAATTTTGTTAATTTCGCTCAAGGATGGGTACATGATAGTATTGTGGTCTCTACCACAACTTAAGAGAGATTAAAAACAATATTGGTATAATTGAACAGGTAGTTAAGTATGTTGTATATTTTGATGAAGGAGTATTTGTCGAATGGGTTCTTTAAGTTGGATATACTAATTTCAGTTGTTTGGGTGGATTGGATTAATAGTTCATTCCTAACTGCTTTCAGAGTGTTGAAGATTTTGGGATAAGAACAGACGTCGAAATGATGGACCTTTGTGGACAAGATATAGAATATCTTGTTGTTTGCTTCAATTTTGTGAAATGAAAACAACTGTTTCTCGCCTTGAATCAGTTGATCAGGATTATCCAAATTACCAAGGATTTCCTGTATATATGGATAAGACTCATCGAGGTAGATGGAAGTTGGGACAAGAATTGTTTTACAGCCACTTTTCTTCAGGCTAGCGTTATGCTCTCTCAAATCTGTATTGAAGTTTTTGTTTTTTCGGTTATTGACTTGAGGAAATGGGGATATTCTTCTTGGTCTAAACCATCTAAGGTGGGTAATGGATCTATAGGTTCAGTTGGGAAAAAACCTGGGTTTATCTCTTTCTGAGGGGGTGATGGCGCATTGAGAGCATCAAAGTCTGGACTGAGGTTATCGTTGTACAGTCTCAAGTCTAGGGGACCGAGATCAACTAGATCTTCATCTGGATCTCAATTCTGTAGTGGAATCGCGATAGCGCATCCACTACAGAATTGAGCTTTCCTTTACAATAGACAATTTAGTAGTAAAATTTTTTGAGGAGCAAACGCCATCGTTTCAATTTGCTGCTTGGGTCTTTATGGTTGAAAAGCCATTTAAGTGGTCTATTATCTGTTACTACCAGGAATTTACGTACATTTATGTATGGTCTGAAGGTTTTGCATGCGAAAATGATAGACAATAATTCTTTTTTAGTAGTGCTATAGTTGATTTCATTTTTATTGAGTGTTCTAGATGCGTAAGCAATTGGATTGCCTTTTCCAAGAGTGCCCTGGGAAAGAACGGCGCCAATAGCGTGATTCGACGCGTCAGTTGATAGTAAGAAAGGCTGACTGAAGTCGGGAAATTTCAGTATTGGGGTACAGACGAGTTTTTGTTTCAGCGAGTCGAATGAAACTTGTTGTTGGTTTTCCCATTTGAATGGAACATCCTTTTTCAGGAGAGAAGTGAGGGTTTTGGCGATCTTTGAGAAATCTGCGATGAAGCGACGGTAATAGGAAACAAGTCCTAGGAAAGATTTGATGTATTTGGGACATTTGGGTGTGGGAAAGTCAGTAACGGCCTGAATCTTATCTGGATTTGGTTTTACGCCCTCTTCCCGGCGTATAAGGTGTCCGAGATATGCGACTTCAGTCCTGAAAAACTCACATTTGTCTGGTTGGAGTTTTAAATTGAAATCACGAAGTCTTTGAAAGATTTCGGAGATATTGTTGATATGGGAATGCAGGTCATAGGAGTAGATGACAATTTCGTCAAGATAGACAAAGCATTTAATGCCTTGGAGGCCTGAGAGGGCAGAGTTCATTAGTCTTTGAAAGGTCGAGGGGTCGTTTTTCAAACCAAATGGCATGCGGTTGAACTCAAAATGGCCCTGGGGAATTGAAAAGGCTGTCTTTTGAGAATCTTCAGCTGACATTGGAATCTGATGGAAGCCTTATGCTAGGTCAAGAGTACTAAAATACTTGCATTTTCCAAGTTGGTCCAGAATTTTGGAGATGTTCGGAATCGGGTAAGAATCACCGATTGTGATGTCATTTAATTTCCTGTAATCAATGACTATACGCCATTTGTGTATTCCAGAGGCGTTTAATTTCTTCAGGACAACTCAAAATAGGGGTGGACCAAGGGGTCATTGAAGGTTTAATGATACCTTCACTAAACCTTTTTTTCATTTGAGTTTCCACTTCTTGTCAAGTATTAGCCACTCTTTTAGTGCAGGATCGGAAATGGGACATTCAATCACAGTTTCGGTGCGAAGATGTATAGTATAGACAGGAGCATTGAATCTCATTTTCAAGATGATGGTTTTGAAATGGAGTGTGCTGCTAATGTAGTCGATAATACATTCATGGTGTTCGAAGAGGTCGTTACCCATAATACCATCAAAGGGTAAAAACACATCATCCACAACGTTTAATGTTTGTGAAATGATAGAGTTAACGTCAGGGAACATTTCTAATTGAAAGTGACCTAACGTTGTCGATGATTCATCATTATCAATGCTTTTGAATTTAATTACTTCTTTCGTTAAATCAGGCATGGCGTCTATAGAACTTTTCTTGATGAGACTGAAGTATGCACCAGTATCGACCAAAAACAAGAGTTTTCGTTTAGATAATTTTGTTCTCAACGAGACGTGAGGTAGGTATATTTTCGAGGTGATAGACAAAATCTGAAAAATGTGTGAGTCAGATTCTTGGTGTGGGACGCACTGTTTGACGCAGTATTGGGTTTAGTGTGTGACTTGCTATTGGACTAAGTAAAGGACTCAGTGTTCGACTCAGTGTGTGACGTAGTTTTGCACTCAGTGTTTGACGCAGTGTTGGACTCAGTGTGTGACGCAGTGTTGGACTCTGTGTGTGATGCATTGTTGGACGCAGTGTTAGACTCAGTGTGTAACGCAGTGTTGGACGCAGTGTTGGACTCAGTGTTGGACTCAGTGTTTGACGCAGTGTTTAACGCCGTGTTAGACGCAGTGTTTTTGAAGTTTAAGGCACCGGCTTGTATATTTGCAGATCCCGTGCGACGTCTACTTGGGACCGGTTTTAGTTTAAATTGCAATTGCAATAATCATCGTCAGTACAATCGTTTGACTGATCGATGTCATCGTCATTTTGAGATGACGCTTTATCGGTGGTGTCTTGTCCGGCATAATGGACAGAGGCTCTAGGATTCTTGTAAGTAGGATTTTCATTTTTCTTTTTATGAGCTAACTTTATACATTGGTCAATACTGTGACCAATCTATTTGCAATAAAAATTTTGGGAACCATAATTCTTTGAAGAGGATGCTATTTGTGGAGACGAGGTAGAAGTGGACATAGCATGGACTTGTTTAAAATAATCCTCTTTCTTTTTCAGCCACGGGGAACGACTATGAGTGTGGGGACAAATTGCGGCATGACCCCTATTAAGAATAGAATAGAATAAGAATAATTTATTTATCAATTTAGGTTTTACATTATATGTTTGTTACTGTTACCTAAACTAGGCTTAAGACCTGTAAGATAGGCAACAGCTTCTGTACTATTGTTGACAAAATATTGAATTGGTGTACATACACATGACTATTAGTAACCAAGATAATTACTCTTAAATAACAACAATAAACTAATAAAAAGAGACTAAAGGATCATCAAAAAGAAAAAGTTATAACTATAAATTATACTTCTGGAATACATTGGTATAAGTGAGTAGTGTGGATGTATCGTTGCATCTAGATGTTTGCGCATGTGCATATGTAAGTGTGTGTGTGTGCGTATGTGTATGTGTGTGTATGTGTGTGTGTGAGCGTGTATGTATGTAAGTGCGAGGGTGTATTTGTGTGTGTTTAGGGAGTGTGTGAGTGTATATATGATGTGTGTGTGTGTTTATGTGTGGTGTGTGAGGGTCTATGTGTGTTTGCTTATTTGTGGTTTAGGTGTGATATAAAGTAATGTTGATGTTACCCGACCACATTCAAAAGTTCTTCGGTTTGATCGTAGTCAAGTAACATCAGCCACTTCATAAGTGCATGTTTTAATTCATACCTATTTTTCGTATACATTTCTAATGCTTTACTTATTTTATTGTATAAATGGGGACCAAGAAAGCACATAAACCTATTAGCAAAAAATGTTTTTAACCTTACAGTTTCAAAAACCAAGTCCTTACGACGGATTCCATCTAGATTTAATTTAATCATTAAATTCAGCTCCTTATGCTTTTGGGAAATGGCTTGGGAAATGAAAAGCTGCCTAACGGTGAGCACCTGACAATCTTGGTATAGTTGTGTCGTTGGATAGAGGTATGGTAGGGAGAAGCTCACCTTCAGCACAGCTCTTTGGGCCCTTTCTAGTGGCAGTAATATAGATTTACACGCTCCACCCCATGTAGTTATACAATATGTCAGTAAAGACTGGCACAGGGAGATATACAACATCTTTATAATAGGCGTGCTAGCTATATGTCTTATGTTTTTAAACAATGCGATCAGTCTACGAATGCGTTGGGTTTGCAGTTTATTGAAAACACTTTGAAGTAACTTCTCTTCGGAAACGGCTAGATTAATAGCTTCGTTCAGGGTTTCCGGATTTTGACATCTTACAACCATAGAAAGCTTAGGTTTTAAACCTATCATAAATGTATGCATGGCAAAGTCTTGCATTGCTACGAGCCTGCCAGCAAATTTGCCTTTCTTTTTAGTGGGAATGCTAATGTTGATTTCAGTCAACAACTGAGCCAGACAAGACTCTAAACGCATTGACATTGGTTGGCAGTCTCATTACTTTGACGGCAATCCTGTAAAACCGCAATAAGTGAGCGTAGTGTTTATGTTCACCGAACTGGGCTTTTAAAAATTGTTCAAATTGAGTCCAGTTTTTGAACTCTTTCATAGAGCACGCGGTTTCAGCACGCCCTTCTAATTGACTTAGTATGTATCTAAAAAGCACATCTTGCTGCGATGAAGATGCTAATTTTATAGCATTTGTACAGTTATTCAGGAATGCATTAAGTTTTTCCCTAGTGCTATCGAATTTAGGCACAAATTTAATCAAAATGTTTAAATCAATTGACGACATTGTAAGCACGGTGGTTTTACTCGTACTCGGATTATTCAGCAGAAGGAGCGACTCGCTTGTATTATTCAGAAAAAACGACTCGCTTGTATTCTCATCTTCAGTCATAACAAGATATCATGTACATAAAATTAAGACACAGTTAATTAATGCACGAACAATAATATCGACCAAAACGGTGGGCGATAAAAGTTAGAACTCAGCGTAATATAATAATCACTGCACTTGCAACTGGATTCAATTGTCACGTTCACAAAAGTTATAAGTCAAAACACTTACATGCATGCAATAACAATACTTGTTATCATGGTCTTTTCCGAAAATAGCGACACGATGAATTTATAGTTACAGCTCGCCTACGGCGAATTTGCAGTGAAGGTAATCCTTTGCGGTTTGCAAGGTCTACAACGAAGTGGCGATAAATCTTCCCAAGGTTTAACGCATTGGAGAAATGGAGTCAGGGTGACGAGTTCAAGGGTTCACTACCCAAAACTTGACGCAGTGAGAAGGAGACACGATTATTAAGAGCTCAAGGTTTTGCCACCACAAGCTAGATGCCGTGTAGAGACGGAGACGAAACACAGAGTGAAACAGAGTTGAGCCACGGGTCACAAGACTTTACACAGTCAGCACTTCTTAAACCAGAGTTAAACGGATAAAACAGTGTTTACACGGAGACGTTTCACCAGGGATCAAATATCACTTTTTTGAAATCCCTTTGGTAGCAGCGCCAAATGTTATGACGCGCCGCGTCAGAACGGTTTTAAAAAATAATAATAAAGTCTATAAAAGTTAAATAGTTTTATTTTTGAAATTAACACTGTTAATTATTGATAATAAAAGTAAGCATGAAAATGTTTTAACCCTTGGAGTGACCGAAGTAGAATAGCGTTAATTAATATAATAATAATGATAATACCTTGGACACTATTTACACACATTGATCTAGCCCCAAACTAGGATTCCCTGTATCTTGGGTACTAGACAACGATACACATACTTATATAGACAAATATTATACTAAGATAGATAAACAACCATGACTAGGGTACAAGTATCCGTTATCATCAAACAAATATTTGCCCCCACCGGGACTCGAACCCGGGACCCTTGGTTTCGTAGGCAGGGTCACTGCCGACTCGGCCATTCGGGTCGTCAATTGGTATAAGAATATTGGTCTAGAAGCGAATTTGTTGAAGAGTCAGAATTAAAGTAGTGTAGGCCAAAAGGGTAAGAAGTGGGGTATAACAGGACGATTGAACTACCCTGAAAATATTGGACCAAAATGACTGTTAGTGGGTTTCCGCTAAAAATATAGTGTTGTAGTCTAAGTTGGTTAATTCATTCATTGCGATCATTCGATGAATTCCCATTCCATCCATTACTTTTTAGGTCTCCCTTGAAACGTATTTTTTTTGATACGAAATTGTTTAAATAAGACCTATAGTCAGATCAACTAAGACTTAAAAATAATGTGAATTAGCCACAGAATAATTAAATAAATTGAGGGAAGGCTATTTTTCATAAACAAAATTAATTTACCGACACTTTTATACATATGACACTTTTACTTTGACAGGATAGGTAGGATTCCTTTCACATACAAAAGGAATACACGAATATTCAGCTGAAAGCAGAGAAATTGATTGCAGAATTAAACGCCCGCCACCGAACAACAGAAGCTGCAGCTGAAGCGCCGCTCCAGACGCAGCCGCAATCAGCAGTGGCACCGCCCCCGCCGGTGAATGCAGCCTTAAAGCTGCCGCTCCCACCGCTCAGCTATACATTTCCAGGATCGACACGAAAATGACATGCGAGGACGTTGAACGTTACATCCTGGAAAATCTGAAGAGGAATCCACCGTCTCTCAAGGAGGCGAAGGTACAGATAGAGGTTTTGGAGTCAAAAAGACCCAAGGAGTTCCTGTCCTTCAAACTTCGGGTGCCGGCAGACCTAAAGACGATGTTCCTGGCCAAAGGTTAGTGGCCGGAGGGTGTCGTCTACCGACGCTACAGGGAATCGAGAACGAAGATTAAAATTCCTAGCTAGGTTAGATAATATTTTGTGTGTGTTTTTATAATAAATTATGTATCTTTAGTTAAAAAGTATTTATAGATATGGGTTTATGTTAACCTGAAATAAAGGTTATTATTATTATTATTAAACACTAAAATAAGACAAGCAGAAAAGCCAATCAGGACACCAACAGCTTTGACAGAAAATCACAATGTTACCAGTAAGCTACCGAAGATGGAGTTGGCAAAATTCAACGGCGATATTTTGAAATGGTACCAATTTTATCATCAACCGATACCAGAAATAAACAAGTTGCTATATTTACAGTCAGTTAGAGGGTGAAGCTAAACAGGTCATCAAGGGACTAAACACGACCAGCGCTAACTATCAGATCGCGGTGAATACTTTGAAGGAGAGGTACGGCAAACCAGGAGCTGTTAGACGGCAGCTCGCCCTGTGTACTGGTCTTACATACGTCTACGCAAATTTTTGTCGAATGACCGCTTTTAAAAAAAAACAGCAGTTTTTGACTCGACATAATTCTAGAACCTATGATTAAATATCACTGGTTATCAATGTAATTGTTTTATGTCATAATATGTACACTGCACAAAGTGAACATAGTTTTTTAATTTTATACATCAGTAAGGGGTCAGAAAAAATACCAGTTAATTGTTCTCACTATTGTCAATATTATACCATATCAATAGTTTTAATAGATTAATATAAGTACCTGGAAATATATTATGTCATGATTTATTAGACCTAGGATCTTAATGTACACTGGGTTCTGATATATTTAATTTTAACGTGAATAAAACTTTGAAAATCAATCAATCAATACGTTTGACAATTAAAATAATTGATATTTGATATTTATTTGACAGAAAATATAATTCCCGTATCCTGGAATAAAACAATCTAAGCACCTATATTAGAAATCAGAAACCCTCAAGACACCAATGACTATTGCCGTATAACAATGTGCAATATCGCATATAAGCGGGACAAGATAACAAAAGAACTCGGGAGCTACCAAGCACCATTTCTCCGCAGTAGATTCACTGATGACCTTCAGACTACGCAGGACACTAGACAAAGAATAACGCGCGTTTAACAGAACATTTCTCCGCAGTAGATTCACTGATGACCTTCAGACTACGCAGGACACTAGACAAAGAATAACGCGCGTTTAACAGAACATTTCTCCGCAGTAGATTCACTGATGACCTTCAGACTACGCAGGACACTAGACAAAGAATAACGCGCGTTTAACAGAACATTTCTCCGCAGTAGATTCACTGATGACCTTCAGACTACGCAGGACACTAGACAAAGAATAACGCGCGTTTAACAGAACATTTCTCCGCAGTAGATTCACTGATGACCTTCAGACTACGCAGGACACTAGACAAAGAATAACGCGCGTTTAACAGAACATATGTACAGACGTTACATATTGCAAAAGCAAGCGATACTTTGGACCTAAACATTCTCAAGGATATTCTCCTCCCAAGGACCAATAAGATTTTAACCAGTAAAAGCCTGCTAGTATGAACGGACCTGCATCAAATGGTGCAGATCTAAAACAAGGCTGTCCGCTGTGACCAAGACTATTTACAATATTAATGGATGATTTCCTCAAAACACTTAAAGAAGAAATCCCCAACATAAAACTAGGCCAAGATGAAGAAATAGACTTACCGTTTGTTCTCTCCTTCGCGGATGACCTCATCATCGTTTATCAAGATTAACAACACCTTAACCTTATCGACACGCACTTGAAAGCACTATTAAGTCGCAAATTATAATATTAGTAGGATCATGTTAATTTTACTTTGCACACGACAAGGTGAATGACTTTCTTATGTAATTTTATATTTTTTCTTACTGATAGATCTATTACTAATCCTCCGCTGTCCGTCCGTCCGTCCGTCGGTCTGTCACCAGGCTGTATTTCATGAACCCTGATAGTTCGATCATTTGCATAGATGATGTTGCCGCTATAACAACAAATACTAAAAAACAGAATAAAATAAATATTTAAGGGGGCTCCCATACACCAATTCTTTCAATACCACATACAATCTTATGAATGCACTGGTTACGTAAACAACATTTTGCCATGTAAAATCCAAACTATTTACTCCACAGAGTCGCACTTGTCCAGTTTTATTATAATTAAAATAACGATCCCCAAAAGTTGCTATTTAAAATATTCAGTCCTTGTTTTTGTTATGACTATGAGAGATTTGCTGTTCGATGCAATTGAAGCGGTCGTTGTTGTCTGACAAACCATTGGTAAATATTACCTTATAAAACTTATAACAAAAGTGTATCGTACGTACACGCCGACGAGCACACATTGACACATTAGTCGGCCATTAGGCGCACAGGCGTCAACAAAGACGATACGTTATGCGGAGAAATAATAGTAGTTTATGTGACTGCATTGGAAGGCATTAATACTCGAGAGTGGGTTTATGAAACGAGCCGAAGGCGAGTTTCATAATCATATCACTCGAGAGTTGTAATGCCTAATTATGTACAGTTACATACACTAGTTTATCTACACACATATCAAAAGCTGTTTTTGATGTGTTCCGGAAACGCATGTTCGACCGACATTGTAGCATTGATCATAGCTCTGCATTTGTTAAGCTTGTTCTGTAGTACCAACTCCACAGACAAACTAGGGGCGGCACGCAGGCGGGCGTCGGCGTTCGAAATTTTAATGTCATAATTTGAAAAATTTTGGTACATTATGGTCATAATATATCAATATTCAGATGAGAAATGAGTTTTTACCAAGAACTTTATCATTATGCTGGTCGTAAAGTGTGGTTTTTGGACGCAGTAAAGAGGGTTTATGATACGTGTGTAAATACAAATCTAAACAGCATGTCTTGCGTGGTAAAGTGGTGTAAAAACCGAAGTGACCGGAGGAAAAAAAATCCAGGAATCACGTTCCATAGGTAAATAAATAAATAAAAACTTATTTCCAGTAAAAAATAAAAATCAATCTTCATATTCACAAGAACAAAATAATTCATCACAAGTCCAGTGTTGTCAATATTCACGTAAGCAAAATTACCCAAAACGGTATTATTAAGTTCAAATTATAATTCGATTATTTATTTAAGCGAAATTATTTTTGTTGTTGTTATATGGTCAGTTGAATAAATAAATTGGCAGTTCTTAAAATTTTCGTCAGATGAAAATTTGAATTTCGAAGTTACTGGTCTGATTTTCATCACAATCGATATCTAGGGCTCTGGTTGGACAATCATGATTCTGAAGTCAGATTTTGAAAAAGTGGCCTCCCATTTTGAACATCCTATTGACTGGTCCGATTTGCTTCAAAATCAATATCTGGGGAACTAGTTGGAGTCCAATTATGTTTCTGAAGTCCTTTTTGAACTTCGTAGTACTGGTTCGATAGAACACAAAATAAATCTTATTAACTATATAGCGAAAAATATTTAACAATTCGGCTTCACCACATTTCAAAATTAGAAGATATATCAATAACCTCTCAAAGTAAACGACACTATTATAAAAAAAAAATACTCAGCATTTGGGATGTAAATCACTTTTACAGCAGTCATAAACGGTAGGAACAGTAAAATTTTGAACAATTGGGATGATGCACGTTAGTCGAGTTAGATACTTTTTAAGAACTGTCGAAACTGTCGATTTATAAGTGAGTTGTATTGTAATCCGAAACATCGTCATATTTCGTTGAAATCAAATTCACTCTGGCATAAAATTCTGATAAATCATTCAATTGCTTAAAATTATTAACGGCTGTGATATTAACGGTCATTTTTCTTGTTAGAGCTATCAATTTAAACAGAATTAGTATATTTTTTCATATATTATCTCCATTAGGTAATTCCATACAACTTTGCAGAAAATCCAACAGATGGTGATGTGAATTGCAATTTGTTTCTTGCGCTTATATTACTCAAACGGGTCCATACATCGAAAAATGATCCTAGCATTTTGATATCAAGTATTTCTAAAATATCTATCCAATGGTATGTCATAAAAATAATATTAATTTAACCATTTTTCGATTTATAGACCCGTTTAAGAAAAAAAGCGCAAGAACCCAAGAGCAATTCACATCATCATCTGTTGGAGTTTGTAGAACAATGTACTTGTATCCGTCATTTTTAATGTGTGAAAGGCGTTATTAAGAAAAAATGTCCGTCGCACGTTCAGACAGACCGAGCGAGCGAACACGGGAAATAGGAGAATCTTAATTCATAGGTACCGACAAGGGCGTACCCAGGATTTCAGCTAGGGGGGGCAGCTCATACCTGTTTCGAGAAGATGGTTGGTCAGGTATATTGAAACAAAAAACGTTGACGTTTATTTTATCTTCTAGGGGGGGGGGGGGCAGCAGCCCCCCCTGCCCCTACCTGGGTATACCCATGGGTACCGACATAATTTAAAAGTGAAATTGTTCAGAATGATTTATTGAACCAATTAAAAGAACCGAACTTCTATAAGATTGCACCTTTCAAATCCCCGTATAGGTATAATCCTGACTTGATTCCGAGCGCCTTGACTTAAATGTGCGTGAATCAGAAACGAAGTAACAGTTCGTGTAAAAATCTTAACAAGCAAATTCTGATTACTCCCTCGCAGACGTCGCAGTATGAAAGGGAAAGTAATAGAATAGGCTATTCTTCAGTCTCTTAATAAAACTCAGCGACTTTAATAAAGCGCTGAATGGTCGCCAAGCTTAAATCTGCATTTAAAATTACACTTTTAATAGAATTAACAAGTTAGTGGTGGTACATTTAACCGATTTATGCTTTTTGTTGAGTCATTTATCTGCGACTTGGTTTTTCGATGACTTTTTATATGTAGAACTTCTAGAAGGTGTTTCCTGAGTGACTAAATCTTTGTTCACATATCCGTAGCTGCGGTGACGGGGTAGCCCCCTCTCGTATAAAAACAGTGAAATTAATTACATACTGGCTTAACTGTCGTTCCCGTATCTAAAATGGCACGTCTCTACCTATGTATACATTTTTGTTGTTTGTATTTTTTATTGGGTACTTTTCTGCTGGCACAAATAAGTACACTTTCTACACAAGGGAAATCGTTGTCATTCAACTGTCCTACAAACAAGGACGCCATCCCACGGGTAAATATGGGATGGTAAATGTGGTAACGTCTCGTAAAATATGCATTTCATAGCTCGTGCTGAAATTGCCCGCCATGTGTTTATTTAACTACGTACATAAATAAGTATTTTTAATGTTCGTGTTTTACTACAAAAAAAGACGTGTAATGTTTTTCGTGCAAGCGATAAGGTCACCTGATGCGGTATGATGTATCGTACACGTTCGTATATACAGGCTGACATTTAATAAGCTGGCCATATTTTGAGGAATAATAGTTCTCATCATTACTTACAACTTTCCCCAAGAAACATGGTTATAAACGAAAAAAAATTGGGTTCCCATAGTAACTTGTAATCAGCTGATCGGGACAATGTATATGTTTCTTGCGGAAAGTTGTTCATATTGATGGGTACTAACATTCGCCAAAATATGGTCGGCTTATTAAATGTCACCTTATTTAGACTCATAGCGGTCCTACTAATACAATTTTTAGGGAGCCAGAGGTGTAAGAACTCGTAATAATAATAAGCAGCCCTCTTGATAACTTATATGAAAAAGACTGGAAATGAGAAAGTTTTCTCATACGTTAACTTAAAAGGGAGTAATTTTGCTGTTAATTTGGGTTAGGAAATAGATTGTAAGTTTTAATGGAACCTATCAGAGATAAACAAGTACACTTACATCTGTCGATAGTAGGGACAGATATATGCGTCAGTCTACTTCTCCTTGATTAACTTAGAAAAGGACAAACAGCTCTGTCGCTGCTGTTGACAGATGTAAAATACTTCTAAGAATGGCACTTTCGGTTTGAAGAGAATGTATTGTCAACTTTAAATAGGTAGGGACATCATTTGAGCAACTTTCACTATGAAACCGATTTGATCTGAGCAATTTTACTATTCACTTCTATAAAGGAATCAGCTGACCTCTGCGCGAAGGAAATGAAACTCAAAATAAAGAATACAATTAGAGAAATTCTAAAAATGAATCAGGGTAAAATTTTACGGCTAAAGTTGTTGTCTTCTGAAGTCTTGGCGTTCATACAAACTTGTAACTGTGAGTGCATAAAATCGTAATTATTGTCACTATTTATGATTATTATATTATTGGAAAAGAAGTGAAATATAAATTTAAAAAAACATTTATTTATAACCTAAAGACTATTACCGTTTACACATAACAAACTTAAACACTTATTCGTCAAAGGAACAGAATCATTTACCAATCAACAGTTAAAATTAATTAGAGTAATAATAAGAAATACAGAGGTTACCTTTAATCCGTAGCAGATTGCACCGAATGGCTACCAGGGCAGCGCTTCCGCACGCATTGAAGTCAGAAAAACAAAGTGAGTCACGTTTTTTTTTGTTGGAGGGGAAAAAAATGGAATTACCCATGCCCAGGAGTCAGACCTCCCTGCTATGTCCGGGTTCCCACATATTGAGCGGGCATCAGCTCATGTGGTATACGGACTAAAAACAACCCCTTTGTGTTTACAGCTGTCTTACTAAGAATTAACTGTGAGCCATGGTTTAACTGTGAGCCATGGGTTAACTGTGAGCCATGGGATCCAAAGTGAGTCACGCAAGCGCGCGTCGCTCTTATAAGCATGCCCCCCCGCGTCCATGGGTGGGGTGGAGTATCCTAACAATATTATTATTCGTATGTTTATGCTATTATTTAAGATTTTACTATAATAAACTGGTAATACATTCAAAATATGTTGCCCGCCGGGTTATATGACAAACTGTTTTTTTTTTACAATAGGTTGTAATTATATAAGATTTTGCACCTTAGCAGAGAAATACCAATAATAAATAATAACAATAAATAATTATATCAAATTATAAAGATGATTTTATTCCCGACAACCTGCAAGATTTCAGCAGGCAAAAAAAAAAACTTAAGTCATCGAACTTGACGCCAATAATTTTTGGATTAATATATTAATTATACTCTATATATTGAGATGGATTCCGTTCGCACCGGAGTGGTTTTTTGTATAGGATGAGATTTGTCTCCTTTTACTACATATTTCTGTTAGCGCTCTTTCAGTTCTTTATGTGTCACACGGGGCGGGGGTTGTCATACAGACAGCACTCGCATGCGGGTTCAAACCCATAGTAAATCTCGCAAGATATAAGATATAAGATATAAGATGTTTATTCATAAATTTCATTACATGTCAATAACAGGTACAATACAATTGTATTAATTATAAAATAGCAACAACACAGTGAAATGTCACATTAATAAAACTACACAATGTCAAAAGAAAAAATAAAATGATGATGTCAATTAATGAAGTTCAAATGTCAAATTATAATATCAAAATCATAGTTTTTATTTAATCTCTATGTCAAAACAAGTACCTATAGGAATCTAGCGAGTTATACGCTTTACGGCGTAATGAAGTCATTATAGCTGTAGAACGTTTGCTCGACAAGCCAGCGTTTTAGTCTATATTTAAAAATATTGATATTTGGGGCGGAGGTGATGTTCTCCGGCAGTTTATTGTACACAGTTGGTCCTGCGACCTGAGTTTGTTTTGCGGCCTTCATCAATGAGTGGGCTATTGGGATGAGTTTGTTGGCGGCCGCGTTGCGTGTGCTGTATCTTTGGACGTCCGCGTGCGTTCGGAACGAGTTGAGGTTTTCCACCACGTACACCGCGATCTGGAAGATCAGTATGGATGGTAGCGTCATGATACCGAGCGCCTTGAAGTGCGGTCTGGCGTGCGTATCCCGCGGCACTCGTGCTATTATCCTTACGGCCCTTTTTTGCATTCTGAACACGCGCTCCCAGTCGGCAGCGCGTCCCCATAGCTCGGTGCCGTATTGCAGTAAGGAGTGCACAGTCGCAAAGTAGCACGAGCGTACGAAATCGGTGGGTACGGTCCTGGCTAGGTGTCTGAGCGCGAAGCACGCAGCTCCGAGACGCCCGCATATCTTGTGAATGTGGTTGGCCCAGGATAGTCCTTTGTCCAGCTCGAAGCCGAGGAACGTGGTGACCTGGACTTGATCGATCAAGACTCCATCCACCGAGGTCGACAATGCTCTAGGCTGGCGGCCGCCAAAGTAAAAGTGGATGAATTGAGTCTTTTTCAGATTTAAGGCCAGGCCGTTCCTGCTGAACCAGTCGTACAGGGCTGTCGCAGTGTCGTTCAATCGTTGCTCCAGTCGGTCAATGCTGGGGGCGCTCACTAATGCCGCGACGTCATCTGCGTACATGAGTACCTCCGCGGTGTTGATAGCTTGTGGGAGGTCATTAAGGAGCAAAGAGAAGAGTATGTTCGACAGGGAGGAGCCCTGGGCCACCCCATCGATGTATGAATGGCATCAGATCTGACGCTACCTCCATCGCCTGCCACGATCTGTGATCTTCCGACCATAAAGTCGGTCAACAGCGAGTGGGGGGCGCCAGCTATGCCGTAGTGGTGCAGCTTCGCGGCGAGCACGGCGTGGTCTGCAACATCGAACGCCTTGGACAAGTCACATAACAGCACAGCGACCTGGAGTTTCTGTTCGCGAGCACTCACTATACGTCGTGTCACCTCGCGCGCGAGCGCGGTTGTCGAGCGGCCTGCGCGGTAGGCGTACTGACGGTCGGTGAGTGCGGACGTCGACGATAAATAGTTGATTAGTCGCGAGCTGAGGCCGTTCTCAAACACTTTTGCTACAGCTGGTATGACCGCTACGGGTCTGTAGCCGTCTATTAGCTCCCTTTTCCCCTTTCCTTTGAAGATTGGGGAGATTTTGGTAATTTTTAAATTTTCTGGGTATGCGCCTTCTTTTATGCACTTATTGTAGACGTCGGAAAGTAGTGGTGCAAGGGGAACAGCACCGAGATGTAGGAGGTCCATCGATATGTTATAGACGTCTTTAGTTATCTTACGAGGTTTTCATGCTATAACGATTCGATGGACCTCGGGTGGTGTGAACGGCCTCAGTCTCAGCGAGCGGTCGGAGGGCGGGCGGGCGAGTGTCAGGGCGGCGCAGGCAGCACGCAGGTCCGCGGGGGGCGCCCCGCAGGCGACGGCAGCTCCGCAGAACCTGGAGTTCATCGCGTTGAGCGCATCCAGCTTTGACTGAAACTTTTCACCAGCGGAGTCCCTCACAACGTCTGTAAAGTCAATGATGTTTTTGGTATTTTTACCACATTCCTTATTGACTACAGACCACATAGCCTTATTTGCATTGGAGTTATTATTAATTAAATTGGTATAGTATGTCTTTTTTTGTTTTGAAGCAGTATGTCATATTTTAAATTTAATCGGTCAATAATAGGTGATAATACAGTGCAGTCTTGTCCGTCAGTCAGTTCTATTAAGTCAAATAATAAATGTTTGATGTTTTTAATATCTTGAGATATCCAGTTTTGCTTCCTGGGCGGATTTAGTTTTTTTAAGGGGAAGCATTTGTCGATGCTATTCGAGATTAGTTTTATCACAGACGCTGCTAAGTGCTCCGCTGATGAGTTGTGAGGACAACGCGAACGTACTTCGTCCCAGTCGATGCCAAGTATAGCTGCAATAAAGCTATCGCGGTTTAGAGCACCGTACTGCCTACCCACTCGAGCGACTCCGGCGCAGTATTGGTCAAGCGGTCGGGCGCGGCGGACACGGGCACGTACGGCACGATGGTCGCTGAGGTTAGTAACGACGGGTTCCGCGTCCACCTCATCCGATGCCAGGTTGGAGTAAACGTGGTCTAGTGCGGTTGACGAGTGAGATGTAACTCGTGTTGGGAAGTCTGTGAGGTTGGCAAAGTTATGAACTGCAAGTATATCATTTAGGCGATGTAGGTCAGGAGTTTGGCTACCAATGCAGTCAATGTTATGATCGCCTACGATTAGGCAGTTTAAACTGAGTTCGCTGATTTTGTCGAACAAACGCTCCAAATGATCTAAAAAGTCATCGTTATTAATTAAATTCGTCCCCTAAATACAAATAACAGTAAAATTAAAGTCTATCATGTCAACCGCTGATACTTCCAGGTATCTTTCCACTGATAACGCAGTCAAGTCTTTGTTCTCGATACATTTCACGGTATTCGTCACAAATATAGCAGAACCTCCATGCTCAATGTTGGACCTACAGTAGCTCGATATCAATGAGTAGCCGTCAAACGTGCTACTCAATGAGTTTAGGTCAGCGGCGTTTAGCCAATGTTCCGTTAGGGCCAGTATATCGCATTGCAGCTCATCCTCCAGCATCACTTCGATCTTCTGAGTTTTCTTGTCCAGAGATCTAACATTCTGCAGGCATACTGTGAGTGCCGCAGGCGCGGTGTTGTTATGCGCGGGCATCGTCGGCGGCGGCAGCGACGGAGGGGAGGGGATCTCCGCGTCGTTGTCGCTCGGGCAGTTCCCCCCGCTGCTCGGCGTGGGGGCGCCGGAGAAACCAGTCGACGAACTTAACTCACGGCGGCCAGACCGATGCGTTGCTAAAGGTTTCGTACAGGCCCTCCGGTATGCCGATTATGAAGGACGCGTGCTTATTTGACTTTATTGTTCTTTTTTCGACAAAATACTCATCTGATTTAGACACTTTATTAAGAAAATTGTGTATATTTGTCTCCGATGTTTCTGGTTTGAACAACCATGCCTGTATGTATTTGAGTTGTTCTACGGTCTGGAGGTCATTGTCGGGCGTTCCGGTGCCAACGGTGATTCGTTGTTGTAGTCTGCGCTTTTGTCGTGAAACGGTTTTCCAACCGTCGTCACTATTGGAGTTATTATGCATTGGGTTTTGAGGTAGTTGTGGCACTATTACGGGGTCGAGAATGTTTTTCCCAGCTTCCAAAGATAGTGTCGGGTTTGGGGTGACACTACGCAGTGGCATTGTGGTGGCACTGTCAGGGGTGTTGTTGTTGATGGTCTAGGGGCTGCTAGTAGTATGTTTGAGTTGGGAAACGGGGGCGGTGGTATGTTTGAGGGCAGTGATACCCTCTTCTTCTGAGTCAGCTGTGTGCGTGCTTGTGTAGACACGGCGGCGGCGCTTGCGCACTTGGTTAGCTGGCTGTCGCGTTCGGTGATGGTCAACTTCGCCGGTTCAGCGTAGTCGCTATGTTTTCCAGGTAATTCAGCCGAAGTTTGTTGGTTTTTTAGTGCAGAGAGTTCCAAGCGCAGTTTGCCATTTTCTCGCTCCAGGTTCTCGATCTTGAGCCCAATTCCTGATATGATACCAGTAGTGGCTATCAGTGAGGCGGATAACGCGTTTGTTGCCACAGTGAATTCCTCCTTCAGTTGTGCACAGAACAGGCTAATTTTGTTTGATAATTCCCCAGCAACCTCATTTAACTTCGTATTTAGGATGCCTGTAAGTCTTGAGTCCAAAATACTCGTGAATTGCTCTAAGGTCATGGAACCGACGGTGCCTGGTGTCGGAATGGGGGGTGTCGGGGTTATTTCGGCATTAGGTTTAGGGTTCGCCACCTTAAGGCTCAGGAATATGCTAGCACAAGAGTTATCACAGACGGATGTGTTATCTAAGAATTCATCACATGACATGTCATTTACGTCAGTGGCCTCGCTGTGTGTAGACTCGTGTACGTCAAATTGCTTTCGCGTCGGAGTGTTGTCGTTCCTCGTTCCCCGACGTATGCTTATGTTTACAGATGTAGTGAATAATCCTTTCCTATCAGCAAAACTCGGAACAACGATAACACCCGAATGGTGCCGATGTGTCTATGAATTACTGTATTATTAAATTACGTGTAGGTATCAAATAAATCGCATACTTTATTTATCAATGTCAAATGTCAAATTTCCCGTTTGACGTATATAACACTGAGATGTTAAAACCACCACGATTCTATCATATAAAGAATTCGTTAGGTAAACAAAAATATAACTAGTTACTGAGGACGTTTTATTTCAATAAAACGCACTGATAAAATCCAAATTCCGGTTGGGATGATCTAATGATTCTATAAGGATTGGAACCCCAAAAGTCTAACTATAAGTCAAAACTACAGTAGGATTTTGCAGACCTTTTTTATAACAATAAATTTTTGTAATTAATTAAAAATACTATGACATAACAAAAAAGACACCTCAACATAAAACAAAACAAACCAGCGGAGAAATTAATATAAATAAATATGATTTTCTGATTGGATGAACGACTTCGATTATGACAGCGGGATAAGAGGAGGAGGAGCGGGGTGGACAGTGTGATGCGAAACAATACTTCCAACTTCCATATCACAGTCAGAATCAGAACTATTTTCTGGTGTACCATCGTCAGAGTTTTCATGAACGGTGATTACAAAACTAGCCATATAATTTTCCAACTCAGGTTCGTGTTTTCGGTACTCGTTTTCGCATTTGATGGCGTGGTCACATACTTTGGCCCAAACATCGGAACCAATCATATTAACCTTTTCCTGTACCAATTGTTTCACAGTAGTCATATTCATACTGATGTTTCTTTTGGATACGTATCCCTTTATTTGAGACCATATGTTTTCAATCGGATTGAAATCAGGATGATATGGTGGCAATCTTAGCACGCTGTGTCCATATTCGTTCATAAGTTTATCTATAGAGTATTCTACAAAGTCTTGTTTGTATGTACTTGCAAACTTTCAAGTTTTGTTATTGACGGATCAATCGGAACGTTATGTTTGGATAGCCAATCAATAATGTCTTGCTTATATATGAATTAGGAGGTTTTTCTACGTACTTATTATGATATGCAGCATTATCTACTACTAGTACCGAATGTGGAGCTAAGTTTGGAATGAGTTGATTACGAAGCCATTTTTCATAGTTTTCATTGTTCATCGCGTTGTGATAGTCACCTGTTTTATCAGTAGACTGATACATTAACAATGCCCCAGGTATAAACCCCTTTCTACTACCAGCGTGCACTATTATAAGACGTTGTCCTTTAGAAATTAAATGTTTCACTCCGTTTTCTGACGAGTCAGCCCAGCTTTTACCTGCCAAATGTGAGGTATGGATGTATGTTTCATCCATATAAACAATCTGTCTCCCTTGCAATCTGTACTTTTTTATCGCGGCTAAAAACTTTACTCTTTTTAAACGAACATCATCTTTCTCGATAAGTAATTTTCTGTTGTTTTCAACTTTTTTATACCGAAATCCCATTTTTCTAAAAAAAAATCTTAGCGTAAAGTCACATCCCTTAAAATTTATGGCTTCGGATAACTTGGACTTCAGGGCTTTAATTATAGGTACTTGTTTGTATATCAAATGGAAATTATACACTAATCGGCGTATAACGTTGTAGTCAAAATCGTCAAGACCTAGACAAAATAATTTATTTGGTCTACCCAACTTTGCCGACTTCGACTATTGGAGGTGGATTGATTTATGTATTCTTTTTGCAATATTTTATTTACTGTTCGTTGAGAAATTCCACTGGCCTCCGAAACTCGTTTTTGGACTTTACAAAAGTAAGCAGTATAGTTGGTATGTTTGAATTTATCATTTTCAGTTAAGAAATATAAATAAATATTGAAAATAACTTCGCAGGCTTGCCGATCTAAACGTTTCCCTTTTCTTAGTGCTTTCGGCATGTCTGTTATGAATTGTTAATGTGGATCGAATAAAATCAATGTTTATTATTTACAAAAATGACAGACAACAGTGAAATGTAAAGTCAAAAAAAATATATATAGGTGGCCTGCATTAATACATGAGTCCATGAAATTTATCATAAAATCTAACATAAATATCAACAAAATATTTCTGTGGTATTAACTACTCTATATAGATACTTCCTCTTGCAATGCGACCGTTCCCTACGTTGTCTCGATGGGTACTGAGTGCGAGTGAAGTGTAAGACAAAAACGAACATTTCCGAGAAAATACGAAAGGAAAGGATTATTCACTACATCTGTACGCACAACGAGCATTGCCACTTTCCGCGCAGCTTTGTAATGTTAGCAAGCGTGATGAAACCCGCATGACACTGGAAAGGTTTTAAGAGCACGTTCAGTGTTGTGAGTATTTGTCATACGGGGCGCGGGTTGTCATACAGACAGCACTCGCATGCGGGGTCAATCCCATGGAAAATCCCGCAAGCGTGATGAAACCCGCATGACACTGGAAAGACCGTTACTATATCGTAGTTTTATTATATCGTAAACGGAGTGAGGAGGTATTGTATTACTGTCTAAACGTGGGTACAAGTGTGCCTCGGCCACTCCGTATGGGAAAAGGCTTGACGCTATGCTATGTTTATAATATCCTCAATCTTTGATGTAAATTTTGTTGTGGTCAAAAATCTAAATTGTTTGTTTAACGGCTGACTTTTGCCGAAGTGGTTTCAATTTATTAAGCTCTAGTGCGAAGCCGACACTACCCAGACCGCGGTATGCCGCGAAGGCATGACCCTCCATTTAGTTAAATTTGTTTTCCTCCAAACGAATGCAAATAAAAGCAAACTAAGTACAACTAGAATTAGGGTAGTTGGGTTACCGATATTATAAGTATTAGATAACACAATCCTGGATAATTTACTAACACGTTAAATTTAAATAATCGGGGTAGGTTTTGCTGTAGATTTAAGATAGTGAACAAGGAATAATCCCATTGTCCATACCCAGCTCTCCCAATATCTATCCTCTAACAACCTATTAAATCCTTTTCAATCAGGCTTCAGACCGGGTCACAGCACAGTTACGGCTCTACTTAAAGTGACGGATGATATTCAGGTTGCCATGGATCAGAAGCAGCTTTCGTTGCTTACCCTGCTCGACTTCAGCAGTGCCTTTAACTGTGTTGACTTTGACATTCTCGTTGAACTTCTCAAATCTCTTAATCTCTCTTCCCATTCTATCAGCTGGTTCTACTCATACCTTCGTGACCGTAAACAGCGTATCAAATCGGAGACGACTTGCACGGATTGGTGTGACCTCACCTCCGGTGTCCCCCAAGGTGGCATTCTCTCTCCTCTTCTATTTTCTATATTTATTAACTCCATCTCCGATGCCCTCTCATCTTCTTATTATCTTTACGCGGATGACTTACAAATCTATCGCCACTTCTCTCCCGATAATGTAAACTCCGCTGTGGAGGCGTTAAACGCTGACTTAGAGGGTATTAGAGGATGGGCTCATTTGGGCTACTGGTTAACCCAAACAAGTCCCAGGCCATGATTATAGGTACCAGACACTCACTATGTTTGTTGAAGCAACAGTCTGTCCCTCCTGTATCTTATAATGGTACCGTTATCATGTATAGCGACACAGCGAAAAACCTGGGTGTTGTTTTCGATAACCAGTTAACCTGGTCAACGCATATCAGCGAGGTCAGCAGGCGAGTTTACGCTACCTTTCACTCTCTCAGGAGACTTCAGAACTTTCTTCCTCGTCAGACCAAAATTATTCTCGCCCAGTCTCTTTTACTTCCCCTCATTGACTATGCTGATGTTTGCTGGGTAAGCGCAAATGAAGAGCAACTGAACAAACTCGAACGACTTCAAAACCTCGGGATTCGGTTCATCTTCGGACTGCGAAAATATGATCACGTTTCTCAACATCGCAGGGAGTTGAATTGGCTTCTGATTCGTCTTCGACGGGACTCTCATATCCTATGCCTGCTCTACAATATTTTGTGGAACCCTCGGTACCCTAACTTCCTGCGTGATCGCTTCGAATTTCTTTCTTCATGCAGGCCTCGGAGAACTCACATGGCTACTATGCTTAAAGCCCCACAACGCTCCACTGCAACCTTCGAGCACGGGTTTAGAATCCGCGCTATACGGCTGTGGAATGAACTTCCCTGCACCATCAGGGACAGTCCATCACTGAATATCTTTAAGAACCGACTAAAGAAGCACTATCTTTCACTTTCTATTTAGCTATATAATGTATTAGTATTAGTATATTTGTAAGATATTTATTGATATGCTGTATTTATGTAACTGTGTATGTAGTCTATATTTCTTAGCAATAGGGTTTTATGTATGTGTAATATGTATTATATTAGAATATAGTCTTAATTGTACGCGCAATTCTTTCCCTTACCTATCATCTCCGTCTCCTATCCAACATGGTTTGCTGGAAGAAATCTCTTTTTAGAGATAAGCTCGCCTTTGTACATGTTTTTTCTATCATAAGTTATCTGTATGTCTGTTTTGTTTAGTACAATAAAGAAATTACGAAATTACGAATAACTTAAGTTACCTAACAGCACATCCAAAAGTTAGCCATTAATTTTCTTTCTCATAAATTATTTAGCGCCTACCCCATATGCTTAATTTTCTACTATCTCGTTACTTAAGGGTGGGTGTTGAATACGATAAGCTGTAAATATTTTTTTATCGCTCGGTTCATCGCAAAAACGTGACTTTTCCGAGACCACGTTCCGTGGGAGTGCCTTTAAATGGTTTTCAGCGCACACAGGCTGTTAGCATACAACCTGTGGCGATATTACACAAATGACTAGTAGGTATGAAAAAGTTCTCAAGGCTAACACAACATACGTAGGTGGGGTATATTATCTACCTAAGTATGAACGAATATACTTAGATGTTTTTTTTCTCTCTTGTAGTCCTCTCCAACTAAATTAAAAGAAAATGAAAATAAAAATGTTTATTTATCAGTATAAAAAACATGGTACAGTGATAAGTCGGTGACCCCCACACTAGGCAAGCTTGTGTCATGGGTGGGAGTCTAATTACGTGATTTACATGGATTAATATGTCACGCGCCATTTGCACGTCGAGAGACAAAAATAGAAATAGTTAATTTTATAAATGCTTATACTCAAGACTCAAACTCAAATAATTTATTGTAAGCAGGCAAAAACAATGCACTTTTAGAAGTAAACACATACAGTTCAGAATTCATACACATATATACATATTTACACCTTTATAGCATTTAATTAGCTTGTCTTTAATCTTATGTATTCATACCACAAACATTTCAGTCAATATTTTTCCTTTAGAGAGATGTTTTTATTTCGCAGGACTTAACTACTTGGGTGTAAATGTGGATATTTATATATGGAATTAAACGACAAAAAAAAATCAGTTCTAGTGCGAGGTATTGGGATATGTACTAAAGATTCGGTTTTTCAGAAACTCCTATTAGTTCTCCAAGTTTAGAGTCGTTTTTTGCGGGTTAAGGTTACACTGAGGATAAAAATTTACGAACACTTTAGCTTTCTTGTATAGAGTGTCGGTTGGGCATTTATACGGCTGTCTCATCATTGTTTTAAGAATGTATCGCTGAGCTCTTTCCACCTTTATTATTGCTGCCATTGCTGCACTACCCCAGCATGAGATGCAGTTGTGTTGTGATTGGCAGAGAGCAAAAACATAGTTTTCATTGTTCCTGTAGTTTCTGAGTCATAACTTTCTCGCATGATGTATATGTCACCGTAAGATAGTCAAAACCGTTAGTTGATAAACTAACGCGTCAGATGAATAGAATAGAATAGAAAATTTATTTGCTTATCATGGTGTACATAAGGTGTCTTAAATATCTAATGTTTCACATGATATAACCATAGTTATGCAAATAAAATTTTAGTACACAAATTAATTACAAGTCAAATGTAGGTTTATAAAATATGATTGTACATAATGTCAGTTCATAATATAATTTGTTCTGACGTCGCAAAATCAAGTTTACACAGAGATCAAAACATTCCAGTTACCGTTATGAGTGGACGCTTTTTATCTTGTTTTCTGGCACTGTTTCGCTAATTCGGAGCAAAATAACACTCACACTACTGTATTGGGTTACTGTCTTCACTTGGTACTATAATAACTTACCGGTAGTTAAGAGATTACTCGTAAATATAAATTAATGTTGAGAGGTTTGAAAATGTGTGTTTATACTCGAGCGCCACCTGACGAAAAAAAAAAAACATAGCATCACTACTTTTTACAAACGGCCTGACAGAACCGCAGTAGAGCTGGCGTTTATACGGTTCTCAAGACTACGAAGATACAAATACTTTTAAAATACCTTTCATATCAGAAGCCAGAAAAAAAAGACTGAAATCCTAAATCAAAATGTGCTACGAAATCCTTATGTGAACCTACATCCCTATCGACTCTTTATGATTTCATGGCCAATAACATTTTAAATGTTGTTGATAGATAGGGATACGAAGTTTATTTCAGTAGAAATATAATTTCGGTCTTCGGAGCTATAAGAAAAACTTTTATCGCGAAATAACTCACGATTAGGAAACACGCAAGCAGCAATTTGCCATACAGTTCTCCGACTTTTGATTCCCACAATTACTTACTTTTTAGGGTTCCGTACCGGCACGGTGCCTAATGGGACCCTTTTATTAAGCCTCCGCTATCCATCTGTCTGTCCGGCCGGCCTCGGTCACACACAGCGTATAGTCTATTCGCTACTTACCTGCCTCTCACACAAAGCGAGTTCTACACGCGAATTATGACAGTTTGTTGGTGCCACAAGTACAAATACAAATAATATGTCGTCTATTCGTCGCACACGTCAAAAAATGTATTCGTTTGTTTGGCTTGTGCAGAGTTAGCAAACCAATTGCTGACTAAGCTGACAACTCTCATGAAACGGAAATGGTTTCGTAAATGGCTTCAACGTAGATAACAGTTTGGGGCTTCTAATACCCTTTGAAAAGAATTGGCTGGAGAGGAACCTGGAGATAACAGAAATATTCTACGTGTTAAGGAATCGAAGTCTGCGCTGAGCGGAATGGCCAATCTGATTCGCAGCGACTAAAATGTAACATGGTCAACTCATATCGCGGTGAATTGAAGTCTCGACGAATGAATCTAATCGCAGCGTATTCGCGAGTCACTGTGAGTGTCTACTATTCGCTCGGTGTGACGGAGGTTTTATTAAGCGGGCTGTATGTAGAGAGTTGAAATTTTCACTGTACACAAATAATAAAATACAAGTTTTTTTTTTTTTGCGATTTTTCTTGTCGGGAACCCTCAAAAAAAAATCCAAAATTCCAAATGTCTTTATTACTGTAGATATTTACATATACTTAGCAATCGTCATTTTTTTCCACTTCTCTACATTGGACCACTGTGGGAGAAGAAGGGCGTAGAAACTCCCACAGATTGATTTTTAGATCTCTTTTTAAAAATTGTTTATGCTTAACTAATACAAAATATAATATTTAGTCATTATCATAATTAATAAGCAGGAATAAATAATTACAAAATTATTAACAGCAAGGTCTGTGTTGAGCCAGATCAACCCCATACAGACCCATCATTTAAGTAATCTTGAACATTGTAATATCCCTTTTTCGACAAAGTCGCTTTAACATGGATTTTAAATTGCTCAAATGGCAATTTTAAGATCTCCAGAGGTATCTTGTTGTAGTAGAGAATGCATTGACCCTTGAAAGAATTGATAACCTTCGCGAGTCTAAACCGGGGCGCAAGTAGTCTGTGATTATTTCTTAGGTTAACATTACAGCTATCGCTAAGTTTGGGAAATTTTGTGAGGTTCTTGCGTACATACATTATATTTTCGAAAATAAATTGACTAGCTACAGTTAGTGTAATAATTTCTTTAAAAAGCTGTCTTAAGGAGTCTGTGCGTTTTAAATTATAAATTGCTCGAATAGATCTTTTCTGTAAAATAAAAATAGTTTGAATATCCGCTGCTTTCTCCCACAACAAGATACCATAGGATATGACACTATGAAAGTAACTAAAATATACTAGCCTAGATGTAGCCACATCCGTGTTTTGTCTGATGTTCCTAACAGCGTAAGCCGCAGAACTTAATTTACCAGCCAATTTTTCTATGTGGGGTGCCCACTGCAATTTTTTATCAATGGTTATTCCAAGAAACTTCTTTATTCTTTATTGCATAGATAATATAAAGTTACAGACAATTAATTGTAATGTAATAAGCAAAGGCGAGCTTATCTCCCTTCCACTACATAACATACAATATAAAGCATGAACATACATAAACTATAATAAATCATACATATAGTTACATAAATATGGTACCTTTTACGGAAGAGAAAGGAAATGCACTTTCAATCTTTTCTTAAAAGTGAAAATTGAGGGACTTTCCCTAATAGCGCAGGGAAGTGCGTTTCACAGTCGGATTGCCCTTAACTTAAACAAGTGTTCATAAGTGGCAGTGTTATGCCGAGGAGTTGAAAGGAGAGACACCGTGTGGGATCTCGGATTGCTATCCCTGGGGAAAAGAAAGTCAAAACGTTGGCGTAGATATGTGGGGTATCGGGGATTTCGCAAAATATTGAACAGATAGGAGAGAATGTGCATGTCACGGCGAAGACGGATCGGAAGCCACTTCAGCTCCTTGCGATACTGGGAGACATGGTCATACTTGCGCAACCGGTAGATAAACCGAATCCCGTTGTTCAGTTGTTCTTCGTTCGCGCTGACCCAACAAACATCCGCATAGTCTATTAAAGGTAGTAGAAGGGACTGAGCAAGAGTGATTTTAGTCTGCCGTGGCAGGAAGTACTGCAATCTTCGGAGGGATTGAAATGACGCAAAGACTCGTCTGCAGACCTTACAAACATGGGGCGACCAGGACAGCAAGTTGTCAAATATAACCCCAAGATTCTTAGCTTTCTCACTGTAATTAATTATGGTACCATCATACAATACAGGATCGACGGGCGAATTCTGTAGCAAGTTAAGCGAATGCCGTGTACCCATAGTCATGGCTTGAGATTTTCCCGGGTTGACTTGCAGCCCATATAAAATAGCCCATTTCCTGATGTTGTCGAGGTCAGCATTCAACGCCTCTACAGTCAGTTGCACATCACACGGAGAGAAGTGCCGATATATTTGTAGGTCATCTGCGTAGAGATGATAAGAAGAACTAAGAACGTCACATATGGAGTTTATAAATACTGAGAAGAGGAGAGGAGAAAGGATACCACCCTGCGGGACACCCGTGGAGAGCTCACACCAGTCCGTGGAGATCTCCTCAGACTTAATGCGCTGCTGGCGGTCTCTCAGGTAGGAATCAAACCAGCGAGCCGAGTGCGAGGAGACTTTAAGCGACTTTAGAATTTCAACCAGGATATCGAAATCGACGCAGTTGAAGGCGCTACTGAAATCAAGCAGTGTAAGGACCGTAAGCTGCTTCTGATCCATAGCCGATTGAATATCGTCAGTTACTTTAAACAGAGCCGTGGTAGTGCTGTGACCCGGCCTGAAACCTGATTGATGGGGATTTTAAAAGTTTTTTGAGGAAAGGTAGGAGGAGAGCTGGATGTGAACAATTGATTCCAGGACTTTGGAGAGGATAGGCAGAATAGATATGGGACGGAATTAAAGGAGACGGGATTGGACGTTTTAGGTAGGTGAATCACAAGTGCCTGTTTCCACTGAGTGGGGAAGCAAGATTGTTCAAGGACACATTGATTATGTGGGTGATGATAGGTAATAGCTCATCGATGATGGTGGTTATCATCTGATAACAAATCTTGTCCTCACCTATGGCCTTTGAAGAGATCGCTAATATTGCATAATATAATAAATACAAATATGGAAATAAATAAAATAAAATAAGTAAACACAATAGTAATTTAAAACAAAAGAAATAAATTTGCCTTAATCCAGTCGAACACTGAGCTTGCTGGGAATGAAATTTGACAAACTAATAGAAACTTACAAACATTGAAATGAAAAACATAACCTGGACTTACAAATAAAAAGTAAAATAGACGAAACACAGTAGGTATAAAACACAAAACATAATTTACATGTACACACCCAGCATTCCAATAATACACCTTCGCTACTACGGCTAAATGTAAAAATTAGGCCGTGGCAGCGCAACGTTGGCAAACGATGGAACAATGTTGGGAACTAGCTTGCTTTATTGACACGCCATGCATGTAGTTGTACAACATTTTTAGTAGATTCCATTGCAAAACAAAACCAAAACATGCTAAGAAAAGAAGGCTATGGAATATTTTAGACTACCTACCTAACGAGTAAAAGTGAAAATGAGATGTATTACCCGTCCAACTTGCGAGAACACGGAAAAAATAGAGAATAGCTTCAGTACGAGATTTATACTTCTTGACTCCCGTTGGACCAGCGCGCCTGGGTAGACGCTTGCCAGGGGCAGGCACCGAAGAAGCCGCTACCGCCCCTGCAGCAACCGCAGCCAGTTTCGGGGCAGGGATGTTGGCTAGTTTGGGCACAGGCAGAGCAAAAGGAGGGAACTTGGCAGTTATAACCTGGAGCTCCGACATACTCTCCACCTTCTGGACTTGTCAGGAAGCAGCAATACAATCCTGCCCTCAGTTGTCCAGCAATTCAACATACCGAAGTGTTTTCGCGCAGCCACAAACACCTCGTGCCTGGATTTTGTAAGGAACACTGACATTGTGAATCCAGTTCCCTTCAAAGCTGTCTTGGCTTTCCAGGCCTCTGATCGAGCACTGATGTTTGAGAACCTCACCAGTAATGGACGGGGATAAGAAGGCTTCTTGGTAGATCCCAGTCTGTGCACTACATGTATGTTAGACACGCACTCGGGGGACAACTTTATTTTGTCGGACAGTACTACACGCGCAATGTCAATGGCCTGCTCCTTCACTTCTTCGGGGAGTCCATGAAGAAGGAGCACTGTTTGGTCTAGCAAAGGTCTAGCAATAAAAGATTTGCTCCAGCTTTTTCGTCACCCTTTTATTTTTACGTCTTATAGCTCAGTCCCTTACTCTATGGTTCTGTCCTGGCTTCCTTTTCTTTTTCCGTCATAACATCTAGCCTCGCCGGCCAGCGAGCCAAGAAGGCTGCCGGCCTTACGCCACGACATCCCCGCCTCCAGTATTGGGAGCCAATACTCCCGGTGGTTGGACGTCCAGCCGGCAGAGCTTGGCTGCTGCTCGTCGGTACGGTCCCAGTCTGGTATTCACGTCAGCTACACGGACTAGTCCGTCGGGTCCTCTGTATGTTTTTGTCACGACACCCCGTAGCCAGAGGTTACGGGGCGCCTGGTCATCTGCTATAATAACTAAGTCACCGTCCGTTATTGGTCGAGTCGTTGGTCCGTACCTTTTGTCCCGTCTTGTCAAAGTCGGTAGGTACTCCTTGAGCCACCGCTTCCAGACTGCAAGTCGTTGTCCTTCCCTCCAGTTTTGTCTCAGCAGGTCACCGTCACCGAAGCTTCCGAAGGGCTGGTCGAAATCGTTAGTTTTGGCCAGTAAGAAGTGGATGTGGTCGCTTGGAACAACTTCTTTCAGTGTCGCCTTCATAGCCGTTTTTATGGACCGAACCAGGCGCTCCCAGCAACCGCCCATGTGGGGGGCCTGCGGCGCAATAAAATGCCACTCGATCTGCCTGATACTTCCGTAGCGTAGTAGTTCCTCTTGATCTATCGCACGAACCGATTACTTCAGCTCATTGTCTGCCCCCTTAAAGGTAGTTGCATTGTCGCACCATATCTGTTCCGGGCAGCCTCGTCTTGCAATAAACCGTCTTAGTGCCATCATCGCACTGCTAGTTGTCAGGTCGTGAACGAGCTCTACGTGTACATCTCTGACCGTGAGGCAAGTGAACAAGGCACCATACCTTTTCTCTTGTCTCCGGCCAACCTTGACCGTCATGGGTCCAAAATAATCAAGTCCAGTAAAGCGAAACGCTCGTCTCCCGGTCTTGAGCCTTACGTCGGGCAGTTGTCCCATTAGAGGTGGAACTGGTTTCGCCTTGTCAATCTTGCATTTTTGACACGTATTCCAGGTTGCCTTCACTGCATTCCGACCGTGGCATATCCAAAATCGTTGTCTGACGTTGTTCAAAGTCATCTCTCGGCCAGCATGTCCCGCATCCTTGTGGTACTGTTGGAGTAGCAGCTTTGTAAAGGTGTCTTTTGGATGCAAGATCGCAGGATGTTTTGTGCCTTCGGCTACATTAGATGCTGTTATTCTTCCTGAAACTCGAAGAACACCATCGGCATCTAAGAAGGGTGTCAACTGTCGCAGAGAGCTCGTCTTGTCCACAAACTCCGTCGATAGTATCGAAGCAATTTCTCGTGAGTAATTCCGCCTTTGACTTTCTTTAATCCACGCAATTTCAGCAGACCTCAGGTCACTGGCCGAGAGTTCGCCGGTTCGTCTGTTTCCCGAGCCTCTGGAGTTGTGGATGAAGCGAAAGATCTAGGCGGTGCTTCCTATTAGTCTCCAGTACGATGAGAACCGGCTGTCATCTGGCAGGGCTCCATTTGCTTCAGAAGTCAGTAGATTTACCGCCTTCACCTCAACGTCATCCAGATCTAGAGCTATGGACCTTTCGTCTTCCTGTGGCCATGACTCTTCGCGTTTTCGAAGAAAGTCGGGTCCTCGAAGCCATCTATCATTGCTGGCAATGACAACGTCCCGTGTGGCATCATCAGCGGGGTTCATGTCTGTCGGCACCCACCTCCAGTCACAGACGTCTTAAAACTCAAAGACTTCGCTGACACGATGCGCTACAAAAGGCTTGAAACGTCCGGTCTCGGACCTAAGCCAGCTTAGGACAGTTTTCGAGTACATCCAAAATTTTATTTTATTAATTGGTAGTCCTATGTATCTCTTAAAAACCTGGGAGAGTCGTGCTCCCATCACGGCTGCCTGTAACTCTAGCCCAGGTATGCTCAGGACCTTTAGAGGCGCAACCCTCGCTCGCGCCATTACCATTGCTAAATGCCATACTCAGTCGGCCGATTTCCTTCTGAGATAAGCAACGCTCACAAAGGCCCTTGAGCTGGCATCGCAAAAGACGTGCAACTCAGCAGATGCATGCTTGTCACAGTTATTAGCGGACAGCTAGCGCGGTATTCGTACCTCTCTCGTCTTGTTCAGCTCTTGCAGCCAGGCTTGCCATCTGTGAAAGTGGCACGTTTCAATCTCATCATCCCATCATATTTTGGACTTCCAAATGTCTTGAAGTAAGATGCGGGCCTGAACTGTAACATAGAGCAGAAACCCCAGTGGGTCAAACACGGACATGACTAGCTTCAAAACATCTCTCTTGGTCGGTCTTTTGACGCCAGCGCTGATGTCGCAATCAACTTTGTAGAACTTCAATAGGAAGGTGAAGCTATCGTCTTCGGGGTCCCAGTTTAAGCCTAAAACGCGTTCCATGGTCTCGTTCTTATCATCTTTATCATCTGAGAGCATCTTTGCACCACCCGGTGCAAGCTTATCTTCGGGCACATGTCCTAGAAGCCGTTTGGAGTTTGACATAAAGTTTCGCATGTTGAAACCTCCCTTAGCATGAATACTTATCACATAATTTACAACCTGTAGAGCCTCGTCGTACTCGTCAATTGAATAGATGAAGTCGTCGACGTAATGGTGTTCTACGATCGCGTCAACAGCCTTGGGGTGCGTGGTCTTGAATCTGGTCGCGTTCAAATTCTTCACGTACTGTGCAGATGACGGCGAACACACAGCACCAAAGGTCATCACATTCATGGCGTACTCACCACCGTCCCACAGAAGCCGCTGTGCTTGTTGGTCCTCTTCTCTGATGAGTACGCGATGAAACATCTCTTGAATGTCACCCATCACAGCTATCTTGCCGCAATGGAAACCTAAAAGGATGCCTGCTAGTGATAAGTGAAAGTCAGGTCCGCTAAGTAGGAAATCATTGAGCGACTTGCCGCTTGACTTCGCTGCGCAGTCAAGTACTAGGCGTAGCTTGTTTGGCTTATTTATTTCCCACGCCTACCGAACGGCGTGGAATCCTGAGGATGATGTGCCTTTGGCCGCACGTGAGAGAAAAGAATTGATGAATTTGTTATTACCTTGTCACCGCAGACAGGATAGATTGAAGGCTCGATTCGAGACAGGGGAATGCGGGAGAGGAGACAGTTTTGGAATGGGAGATGGGATTGAACCCTTGCCGTTGCTGTCCGACGCCGTCACCGGCGCGCTGCTGGCGGCACGTGGAGTCGCCGCCGATACGACTATGTGCTTCACAACACAAATCACTTGACCGCTGACGCGAATCTAATTACAATCAATAGCCCGACGCTATGAGGTAGATTTACACTCCGACCAGGCCCGATGCCTGTATGATAATTGGTACACCGAAATACCATCAATGCCACGGGGCCCGAGCCGCCATGTTATTCTCCCGATGAGACAAGACCAAGAGTAAAGATAACCTCCAATTTTACATCTCGTTCCGGTACGAGTGACAGCTGCTAGTGCCGTTTTCGCTAGTGATGTCTCGATTACTCGCGATCGATTCGCGCAACAAAAAACCGGTGCGTTTCCGACGCATAAATATTAAACAGTCACCCGCCCGGACAGGCCCGAACCTGTCCCTAATCAATAGGAAGGCGAGAAAGTGTTGCGACCGCTCTCTTGAGGACCGAGTCCCCCACCCTGACTTCTGCTGATCGAGGCGTGCCATTCTGACCCGTGTACAAATTGACGATCCGTCCTCGTCTCCCTCTCAATGATGGCAGGTTCGCATCCTTAATCAGCACCAAATCACCGACTTGAGGGGGGCTCGTCCGGTCAGTCCACTTAAGGCGCTGCTGCAAGATGTGCAAGTACTCAAGGGACCACCGTTTCCAAAAATCTTGAGCCATCTGCTGCAACATCTGCCACCTAGTTAACCGACTTAACTTAACATCACCGAATGAGTATTCTGGCAGGGCGTTAAGAGGCAGACCTATCAGGAAGTGACCCGGCGTCAACGCTTCCAAATCATTTGGATCCGAACTGAGCGGGCACAACGGACGCGAGTTCAGTGTCATTTTAATTTTACAGAACAGCGTCGCAAGCTCTTCAAAGCGTAGAGAGGTCTCACCGATGATCCTCGTCAGGTGCGACTTAGCCGATTTAACCGCAGCCTCAAAAATTCCTCCCCAATGAGGACATCCCGGCGGACTGAAAACCCATTCAATCCCTCGTCGGGAGCAAGCCGTACCGATGGCGTCCTGGTTACCGTTCAGGAATTGAGTGACCTCCTGCAGATATCGCCTGGCTCCGACAAAATTTGTGCCGTTGTCCGAACGGATTAATGTCGGGAGGCCCCTTCGTGAGACGAACCGATCCAGACATGCGATAAATGCCTCTGTAGTGAGGTCACTGACCACCTTCAAGTGGACTGCCTACGTGGCCAAGCACACGAAGACAAACAGGTATGCCTTCACTAATCTGGCGTTCCGTAGCTGTGAAGACTTGACCATGAATGGTCCCGCGAAATCCGTTCCGTCACCCGCAAAGGGCCGGATTTCGTTAACCCTATCCGAGGGAAAATCGCCCATCTGAGGCTGCATCGTAGCCGCCTTGGCCCGATAACAAGGCAGGCACCGAAATACGACGCTACGCACTAAGCGTCTTCCCGAGAGAATCCAGAACTCGCGCTGGAGAAACGCCATCAAGGCGTGGCATCCGATATGCCCATTCCGAATGTGTCGATCCTGTATCAGCAGTTCGACCAACTTCCCTTTCCTAGGGAGTAACAACGGGTGGCGAACCGCATAAGGCAGGTTCTCAGCAATCCTTGAGGGTCAATAAACGGGTTGAGCCGAGCCACAGCTCCCTTCAGTTGGACGCGTCCGCGTCTCAGAATGTCCAATTCGGACTTAAAGTGCACCGTCTGCACGTTCCGTACCAATGCGAACAACGCATGGTTCCGTTCCCGTGGTGTCAGGACCGGTATCCGCACTCGCTGCGCCTCAGAATTCCGACAATTCCGCGCAAATCGGCAGATCCAGGCGGTCACATTGACCAGCTTGTCGAGCGAGCTGTACCGTTCCAGCAGGCTGAACTCCTCTTCCGGCTCTGGCTGCGTCGTACAGACACCGACTGTCAAGGCGCCGTTCGCCGTGGTAACGCGTGGACTCATTGGCCAATCCGATTCGGCTTGAGTCAACCATTTTGGACCCCACCACAAGGGATGTCCAACCAACTCCGGAGCGTGACACCCACGAGACGCACAGTCTGCTGGGTTCATTTCCCCTGGAACATGTCTCCAGATCAAGGGAACCTCCGAAGTCAAAATCTGCGAAACCCGATTCGCCACAAAAATCTCCAGCTTGTGAACTGAAGCCTTCAGCCAGCATAACACGATCTGGCTGTCCGTCCAAGCGTAGACCGTATCTTCCAACGCTATTGACCCACGAAGAACCGTCATCGTGTGGTTGAGCAGACGAGTCAGGAGAGCCGCTCCCGAAAGCTCTAACTTGGGAATGGTCAGGCGAGTGCGCAACGGCGCAACCTTGCTCTTGGCCATGACCAACCGCACATCAACCTCCCCCGAGGAGTCGACCGTACGCAGATACACCGCAGCTCCGTAGCCCTTCTCCGAGGCATCGCAAAACCCATGCAGGGTGGCGGTGTATCGTTTGGTGGGGACCAACCTCCGTGGCAGTGAAATCCGATTAATGCCAGGGAGGGTCGAAAAGAACGAGTCCCACTCCGAGCTCAATGACCCGCCGATCGGGTCGTCCCATTTCAGCTCAGCAGACCACAATTGCTGCATAAAACACTTGAGCTGAAATGTTACCGGGGTGATCCACCCGTTTGGATCAAATGTCCTAGCCACCGTTGAAAGGACGTTCCGTTTCGTCCAGACCTTCGGGGAGTCCAACTCGACCCGATACGAAAACATGTCTGACACCGGCTGGTACTGGACGCCTAATACCGACAACATATTTGGGTTTTCCAAATTTTCAAAAACGTGGGGATCCTGCTGGTAGTCATCCGGAAGACCAGTCAGCAACTCTGGAGAGTTCGACATCCATTTCCGGAGCTCGTTACCTCCACCCCGTAAGAGCTCAACTAGCTCGTCCCGTCGAGCGAGCGCCTCCTCTACTGAATCTGCACCGGTACAGATATCGTCCACGTAGAGATCCTGCTCCAGGATCGCTGCTCCTCTAGGGAAGTTTAACCGTTCTCGATCCGCTAACTCCCGAAGAGTGCGAATCGCCAAATAAGGACTAGACCGTAGCCCGTACGTGATGGTGTTCAGCTCGTACACCCTGATGGGCTGATCTGGGCTCTCTCGCCACAGTATCAGCTGATACCGTCTATCGTCAGGGTGAATGACCGTCTGTCTAAACATCATCCGGATGTCAGCTACAAACACAACATTGTGTCGACGGAACCGTGTGATAACATCCGCGATGTCATGATTCAACTTCGGCCCTGAATGCAAACACTGGTTCAGGTTCATGCCGTTAGATGTTGATGCCGATCCATCGAACACTACCCGTATTTTGCCCTCCGGGGTCCTCAAGACCGCGTGATGGGGCAGGAAGCAGTGGTCTTCACGCTTCCAGTCAATACCCGAAACCGACATGTGGCCGAGCGACTCGTATTCCCGCATGAAGTCGACGTACTTCTGCCGGAAAATCCCGTCACGCTTCATGCGTCGTTCCATCGACAGAAGCCGCGTCTCGGCTGCATGGTTTGAACTGCCCAGCGGCAGGCGATCACTCCGAAATGGAAGACGTGTGAGAAATCGACCTGACCGAAGGCGACCAGTATTGTTCCGATAAAACTGTTCACACTCTTCTTTAACCGGGTCCAACCGGCGGACCGTCGTAGGTGGTTCCTCCACCTCCCAAAACTTCTGTATCACCTCCGAGAGTACAGAACCGAATAAGGGACTACGAGTCGCTAGGCGTGGGGCAGCCGGCATGACCGGACCCATTACCGCATGGCCCAGTCTGGTGTTGACCGAAACCAGACCAGTCGCCTGCAACACGTGGACACCTGGCACTAACAGGTATCCCAAGGCATCGACACCCAATAAAATGTCTACTGGGCCCGGAATATCGAACTCCGGGTCAGCCAGTGACAACCCAGCGACCAACTGTCGCACCGAGGGCTACAACCGTACGTGAGGGTGTGAGGCCATCACATTAGGCATGACTAATGCCGTGACCGTCAGATTCACCGATGAATCCACCCGTGACGAGAGAGTAATCCGACATACTCCCTTAACGGAACCGACTTCCGTGTTCCCAATTCCCCGAATGGAATGTGGGTACTCCCTTACCGAAATGCCCAACCGTCTTACAAGGTTGCACGAGACTAAGTACCCCTGGGCCCCCGAGTCCAATAGTGCTCGTGCTACACAAGATTTGCCGTCCGAACTCCACGCTATCACCGAGGCGGTGGGGAGCATGACCGTCTGTGGAGTGGCGGCACCTTGTAAGTGGGCGGCGTGTCCCTAGCGGGAACCCCCGCGGGATCCGAACCCGCTCAGACCTCCGTCGGCCTGGTAACTCGGCTGCTGATATGCCACCGGTGGCATATCAGACCGCATGTACATCAGGGGGTCCCAACCCGCATAATAGGCCCCTCGCTGTCCCGGTACCCGACCATACCGGACTGTGAACGGTGTGCCCGGTGGCCACCGTGGATGGAGGGGGGAGAGCGGATCCAACCTGGAGCGCTCTAGGAATGGGGGCGACATCCGACTGTTCGCCTCCCTGTTCCCAGAGCGACGGGCAGGGTGGCGCAGAAGGTGGTGGGCTCCCAGCCTTCGCGCCACTCATAGGTGCCATCTGACACCCGCCCGTAACACGCGGTGAGCCAGCGGCCCGAAGTCCTCGCTGACCCTGGACAGCGGCGACCGAGCCCCGGCTGTCCCGCCTGTTACCCCCCGCGCTGCCCCCTTCCCCTCGGGGGGGGGGTCCCGTCCGCGGGTACCCCAGTCACCCCGTTGGTGACTCCCGTTGCCCGGAGGGGGACTGGGTCCGGCCCTGGTTGGGCCCTGTGACCGACCAACCTGAGTCCGGCCCTGGTGACCGTCCGATGGGCCTGACCGGTTCAGGCACAACACGACGTGGTGCCTGCCACTGCAGCCCTCACAGGGGGACGCCCGTGAGCACTCGCTCAGCGGGTGCGGCCCCAAACAACCGAAACACAATCGGTGGCGGAAGACCACCTTCCTGCGGGCAGCCACACCGAGCGCCTTAAAGTTGGCGCAACTGGTCACCTCATGACCGGCACTGTCGCAGTGCACACAGCCGTCACCCGTCGGCGCGGCACTCAAAACGCCAAATTGTTTTGACCGACCACCCCCCCGTGGGGGTGGGGGGCGCGGCCCCTCCCGCATCCGCGCGGGTTGGCGCTGCACACTGGCCTCCGAATCCATGGTGTCGCATCGCCTGCATTCACCCTCCAAAAACTCCGTTAATTGGACGAGCGTGGGCAGTTCCGAGCTACTGCCCCCATGCAGCTGTTCAAACCAACTTTGAACAGCTGCAGGCAACCGTGACAAAACCATATATAACACAATATATGACCATTGGTCTACCGGCAGACCAAGGTTCTGAAGGGCCATAGTGGCCACCAGCACAGGGTTGAGCACCTGTACCCGGATGTCAACATCCCGGGTTACTCTTGGGATGCTGAACAGCTTCCCTAGCTGCGCATCAACCAACCGCCTTTTGTGTTGGTAGCGGTCAAACAATATGACCCGGGCAATCTCATAATTGCCCGCCGTAACCGTTAGGTGACCGACCAACTCCTTCGGTTCACCCCGCAGTGCCATCAATAGCTGGGCCAACTTGTAGGCGCTGTCCAGGTCGTCCCGACCGTGGACCAGGCTATCGAACAAATTGATGAATGCCGGCCACTCACCAATTGCCCCACCGAAGGCCGGAATCTCCAGGTGTGGAAGCCGTCCAACCACACCCTTAGGGGGGGGAGGTCTCCGCTACCCTCCCCGCGGTCATCCCGACGCGAACGCTTAATTTTTTCGGCGCGACGCTCGATGTCGCCCAAGCACTCCATCGCTTGGTCAGCATCCGCGCAGAGCTGCCTCACTGCAGCCACCGAGGCCTCATCCGTAAGCCCGAGGGCTTCAGCCTCGGCAGCCAGCCGACACACCTTCCCGACGCGTGTCATTGCGTCCTCCCCACGCTTGAGCAGGACATCGTCCATGTCGGGTCGCTCCACATACTTGTGAGCATGTGGAGCGACACCTCACGGACACCATATCGCAGTACCGTCAAGGGCGAAGGTACCATGATTACCGATTTAATTGTTCCTGGTCCTATGCTTCACTGCCGAACTAAGCACAGCCAGATAACAGCACTTTCCCGTCAGCGCTGGGCACAGAAATTAAAACTAAGTTGTAAAAACCAAGGCAACCACTAAAACAATTAAATCCTAAACAATATTTAATATGGTCGCCCTGTGGACATACACCTTATAATATACACTCTAAATCAATTAGAGAATGCCGCCATGTGGTACAATACAAATAACACACAAAAGGTTATTATAAAAAAAACTATTTTTCTAGCAGTGGCCCCTCCGATAGGAACCACACTTCCTTTGGGGTCAGCAAAATCAGCTTAATACCCCTTAAATAGCCCGACCCTGCTGTGTAAACCGAAATAACACTGTAGGACTATAGAACCCGACGTTCTATCGCAAGTAATACAATCTAGGCTTCGCAGAATGACTGTTCAATCCTTTATGCGCACAAACAGTAGTTTCCTACTACAAATTTATAACAACTGTTAACTAAATTGGCACTTATACTTTCACTTACCGAAAATGAACTTTAATCGTGGTATACCGACCACAGACTCATTGCCGACTTGAGCCAATCTGGGATATTCTTTTCTCCCAACTACAATGTGACAAAGGCAACCCTACCGTGAATCGATGATTTCCCACTAGGAAACCGCGCTTCTGCTACCAAAATGTTTAATTTCCCACGCCTACCGAACGGCGTGGAATCCTGAGGGGGATGTGCCTTTGGCCGCACGTGAGAGGAAAGAATTGATGAATTTGTTATTACCTTGTCACCGCAGACAGGATAGATTGAAGGCTCGATTCGAGACAGGGGAATGCGGGAGAGGAGACAGTTTTGGAATGGGAGATGGGATCGAACCCTTGCCGTCGCTGTCCGACGCCGTCACCGGCGCGCTGCTGGCGGCACGTGGAGTCGCCGCCGATACGACTATGTGCTTCACAACACAAATCACTTGACCGCTGACGCGAATCTAATTACAATCAATAGCCCGACGCTATGAGGTAGATTTACACTCCGACCAGGCCCGATGCCTGTATGATAATTGGTACACCGAAATACCATCAATGCCACGGGGCCCGAGCCGCCATGTTATTCTCCCGATGAGACAAGACCAAGAGTAAAGATAACCTCCAATTTTACATCTCGTTCCGGTACGAGTGACAGCTGCTAGTGCCGTTTTCGCTAGTGATGTCTCGATTACTCGCGATCGATTCGCGCAACAAAAAACCGGTGCGTTTCCGACGCATAAATATTAAACAACGGCGAAGTGTGGCAGATACCACGTTTTGTCAGTCTTTGTTACCTGCTCCGTTTCCGTCAGCTTCTTCAGATAGCATTTTTGCAGGTTTTCCTCCACCTTCTCTCTGCAGCGCGCTGCAAACTCAGGCATGCTGTCCATCTTCTTGGTGACACCCACCCGCCGCTTCTGGGCGACAGCGCGGCTGTCTGGCAGCACTGCTGCGTCGTCCCTCCACAGAAAGCCAGTCTCCCACCTGTCACCTACTAGTTTCGTCGTCTTTTCCATGATGGCGAGAGCCTTCAGATCCTCCCGCGACCGAGGAGTGTCAGGGAATGGTTTCGTCCCGAAACCGTCAGTCGAGAACGATCGCCTCACCATGTCATTCAGAGCGTCGCACGGGCACAGGTGGTAAATAGTCGCGTCCGTCGGTGTCAATGGCGACAGTTTACCATGCACGATGTTCCTCAAGCTTGTCTCCGACACAATCGGTCCGGTCGGTCCTACATGAGCACGTCTGGTCACGATTAGGTCAATGTTGTCGGATCCTATAAGTATTTGCGGTCGCTCGTTGTAGGTCAGTCTGTCGATGTGTTGTAGGAGGTCAGTCAGGTGTGGGAAGTCGTTCAGTAGTCCATTAATATTTACATTATGTACAGGCAAGTATAAATTATTTACAGATCTCATATTATACAAAACGAAGCGCTCTTCTTTAGCTCGGCCACGAACGGTGATGTTAACCCTCTTGGAGTTCGGCTCGCTCGTCCTCATTCCGGTGGCCCCTCGTAATTGCAGCGTCGCGGTTGGTCCTGTGATACCAGCCCGCTTCACTAGAGAGTCGTCAATCAGTGACACCGACGCTCCCTCGTCTAGTAGCGCTAGAGCCTCCACGTCCCCGCTCGGTCCAGAGATGACCACTGGTGCCACCTTTAGGAGAATAGTGAATGTCGCGTCGCCGCAATGGTTCACCGTCGCCGCAGTCTGCGCCCGCTCGTTAGTCTCGTTGCGTGTAGCAGCGGGTGATGTAGTCTGGTGCATTGCCCTTCGGAACACTTGGTCTTCCTCCTGCAGATCTTTAGCTGGTGACTCAGCGAGAGGCAGCAGAAGCACAGCTTTCTCTCGGTCACCAATTTCCAGCGATCGTCTATGGAAAGGCGTTTAAATTCAAAGCAGTTGTTCAGGGCGTGTTCGTGTTGACACAGTGCGCAGGTGGTTCGCGTTGGGGCTGTCGTCATTGAGGTGGCAGTGACCGTGGGTGTGGTGGCATGTACGAACTTCTTCTCCTGCTTTGTGTGTTGATGGTGTTGTCGGTCAGCAGTAGGCAGCGGTGCAATAGTCGTCGCGGCATTTGCTACCATCATCAACCACTCAGACACGTCGTCGTCGTCGTCGCGTCGATTAATTTTGCTCTCACCTCTACTCGCTATAGAGAAACTCCACTGGTACTTCAGCGTCATCGGTAACTTGCTGATTATTTCTCGAATCAAGGTCGGGTTCGTCAGATGACCGACCTCATTTGTCATTTTCATGGTCGCGACAATGTTTTGCACTATGGTCGCGTACTCTATGAGTAGATTGACGTCGTCTTGACGTATGTCACGAATGTTATGAATTTTCAATAACATTACCTCAATCAATAGTTCCGGTCGTCCGAACCGCAGCCGTAATGTTTAATGATGATTTATAGGTTTGTTGCAGTGACGAGCAGGGCCGATACAGCTTCGCGGGCGTGCCCTTTAAGGCATTTTGCTAGCCGGGCGATGTTTTCGTCGTCGCTGTATCCGCATAGTCGGGTCGTCGTCACGAACTGTGCGTAGAATAAGGGCCACTCTTCGGGGTCTCCGCAGAACTGTGGTAGCTCCTTGATCGACGTCTGTCTTGCTAGGAACTTACCTATATCACCGGTTTTCGTCATTTCGGGGTGGTCTCGGTGGTCTTTGGGTCGGGCTGCATCGCAAGCCGCTGCTGTCACTGTGGGCATTTGGAGAATAGTCTTCATCGTCGGTCGCATGTCGGTGACCGACGACGCTCGAGAGGACGCACGGCTGCGCCTCCCCTCGTCTTCCAAAGCGGCCATTTGCAGGGCTAGTCTTGTGGTAAGCAGCCGCCTCTTCACGTCCGAGGCTCGTCGTTGCTGCTCGGCTGCCGCTTTTGCCTTCGCTTCCTCCAGCTCAATGGTAGCCATTGCTTCCGCAGTCTCCAGCTCAAGGTCGAGAAGCTGTCTGCGTCTGGTGGTCGAGGCTACCGATACGGCGGATGTCATCGACCTGAGGGAAATCGCGTCGTCATCACGGCCACCCGCGGGCACCTCGTCAGCGGGCGTCTCAACAGCGGGCGACGTCGTCGTCGGCTCGTCTGGCCTGCTGGCCTCCATATTTTTTGCCTGGGAGCGGGTCAGCGGCATACCTTTTGTCGTTACACTGGATCCACAGTGCTGGTCAGTTGTCTTCGAAGGACCACTTTGTTTGGTCTAGCAAAGGTCTAGCAATAAAAGATTTGCTCCAGCTTTTTCGCCACCCTTTTACTTTTACGTCTTATAGCTCAGTCCCTTACTCTATGGTTCTGTCCTGGCTTCCTTTTCTTTTTCCGTCATAACATCTAGCCTCGCCGGCCAGCGAGCCAAGGAGGCTGCCGGCCTTACGCCACGACAAGCACCTTCCGCCTGGATGCTATCTCAAGATTGTCCTGGCCAGCAAGCAGCAACTCCATCTGAGAGCGCAGCAAGTCAAGGCAGTCCCAGGTGAATGCCTTAAACTCAACAAATTCACTGGCGATGGTGTTGATATCAAGTTGATGGCAAGGCTGCTGGACGAGGACATGGTGGCAGCCTCCCGAAGCTCCCTCTCATATTAAGACATCCTTGTGTTGAAAGTGGTGGCAATCTTCTCCATGTTATTGTTCAACTTTGTGTAGAGGTCCATTGTGAAGTGAATTTAGAATCCAAGGTATGTTTATAAGATTGTTTATAAGAATAAACTCAGTGTTGTTTGGGGGTTCAGGCCTAGTTTTATTTTATAATAATTGACATTAAATTATTGTTAAACTAATATTAAAATGAATTTGAAATCGGGAGTTAATTTTTAAGATGTTGCTTGCTAGGCTACCCTCCAAAAAAAAAATCTTCGTGTCATTTACTAATTCTAACGTATTGCTGTCCAACACTAAACTGGTCCCAACTTGCCTGACATTTGGAAGTGAGAATTTGATACACTTGGTTTTACCAGCATTTAACAATAAATTGTTAACTGTGAACCAATTCAAGGTTAAAGATAAAACTCTATTGACATCATCAAAATCTTCTTTTTGTCTTTCAATTTTGAAGACCAGTGAAGTATCATCAGCAAACAACACTATGTTAGTCAATTTCTCCAGCATAAAAGGCAGATCGTTAATATATACCAGGAATAAGAAAGGGCCTAATATGGAACATTGTGGAACACCAATTTTTAGCCCCGATCCATCAGATTTAACGCCGTTGACTTCTGCCTTTTGAATTCTATTGCTTAGGTATGATCTTAGTAGATCCAACGCTTTATTTCTAACTCCATAATGATTTAATTTCATTAGTAACGTGTCATGATCAACACAATCAAATGCCTTCGACAGATCGCAAAAAACACCGATAGCATCCTGTGCGGCTTCATATGCAGAATAAATATGAGATATAAGGGTAATACCTGCATCCGTAGTCGATTTACCCCTAGTGAAACCGTATTGCTTGGCGTGGACTTGTTTTGTACGGTTGAAGTGTGAGAGCATTTGATTGAGTATAATCTTTTAAAAAATTTTACTTAGTGCTGGAAGAACCGATATTGGTCTGAAATTTGAAGGATCACCCTTGTCTCCCAACTTGAACAGAGGTATAAGTTTACTGTGTTTCATGAGGTCTGGGAAAAGTCCATCATCAACACATTTATTAAATATATATGCTAGGTGTGGGGCTATGACAAGTATTATTGAACCAATGACTTTGACTGACATACCCCACAGGTCTTCAGTATTTTTTAAGTTAAGTAATCTATATGTTTTGACAATATCCTGGGGACATACATGATAAAATTTTAAATCTACATTACTGATGCTAGTGCTGTTTTTTAACAAAACCTCTGCTTCATTTGGAGATGAATTTAGACGCTCTGTTGTGAGTAAGGGTGCATTGGTGAAGAATGTTTCAAAAGCTCGAGCTACCTCAGAGTTGGATTTAACAACATCATCACCTATCTTTAAGCAAAAATCATTATCCCTTGGTATAACTTTGCCAGTTTCACGGTTTATGATTTGCCAAACCGTTTTCATTCTATTATTTGAATTTTGTATTTTTCTATTTATGTGTAAAGTTTTTGCAGTTCTACAAACCAACTTGAAAGTTTTGGAATATTTTTTAACATAGTCATGAAATTGTATATCAAAGTTATAGGTTTTTTGTTCATAAAGATCATACAAGATAGCTCTAAATTTACGAATTCCAAATCTTGCCCAGTCATTAAATTTAGATTTACCGTTATTGGCACTGACTTTCTTTAATTTAAAAACTGTATTGAATTCTGTTTGAATAATGTTGAAGAAGTCAGAATAGATTTTGTTCGGGTTCTGTTCATCAAAATCCGGTACTGGCAAACCCATATCTAAGTTTTTCATATACATCTCTAGTCTATGGGATGTAATAGGCCTATAAAATGATGGATCAGTCTTATTTTCACTAGTAATTTGGAATGAAACTGTTTGACCACTGTGATCGGATAATAAACAGTTAATGACATTTGTACTTGTTAATGCACAGTCACAAAAAATGTTATCTAAGCAAGTTTGGCTGGTAAGTGTACTTCTAGTCGGCTCTAGAAATACATGACATAAATTAAAAGATTTGAACAGAGTTATTAAGATCGCCACAAATAATTATCTTTTTTCTGTTATAACAAAGTTTAATGAGGGCTTGCACCATAATTTTCTCGAATATTTCGAAATTGCCATGGCCTTTTTCATCTCTCGGAGGTCTGTAGATACAAACAATAATATGGCTATCCAACTCAACACAAGATACCTCTATTTGTCTTTCCACAGTAAGTGTAAGAATATCTTTCCGTTGTTTGACCTTAATATTATTTTTTACTAAGATTAAAGAACCACCTCTATTAGCAGTCTCTCTATTGTAACAACTGACAATTTTGTAATTATTTATGTTAAAAGACATCATATTTTCCTTTAACCAATGTTCTGTACAAATAACATCAGTGTCCGAATTATTAAGAAATAATTCTAAAACAAGTTCTTTGCCAGGTAGCCCCTGCATGTTTTGATGGGTAATATTTAAGTGGGGCTTACCCTTTGTCTGGGATATTATTAGACTTTTTTGACTTATTTAATTCGGGCAAGATATTTCACTATGCTAGAGAGTATGCTAGAGATTTCCTCTATTGTCTTAAAAACTAATTTAAATTACTTGGAATGTCTTCCAATATCCCTTGTCTGTGCTCAATAGAAGCAGACAGGTTAGCCAAATTCTTGGCTGTAATACTAAAAAAATATGATAGCGACACAGCTACCTGTCGTTTGTAAACGTGTTGTGTCATATTTAGCTTATATCTAAGATCATTTTCAGCTTGTGGCAATCTTTTACTGTATGGGAATGTAAACATAACAATTTTATTAACATTCAGTGAGCAAAGTGTTCCAAAATATTTAATTAGGTCCCATTTGTTTACCTCACCCCTATTTCCAAACATGAGTATTAAGTTTGATTCAGGTGTCAGATCAAGTGTCTTTGTAATTTTTTGCATAACATCATGAAAACTGGAGTTTGGTAAACAGTTATTTATGACTGAGTGTCCCAACTTATTCAATAACATGCCTAAGTTTCTTCCAATTTCATCACAAAACATGACAGTTTTGCTTGTGATGCTTTTGTGCGAACCTGAAATCCTGGGTCGGATACTTATTTCAAGGCTCGTGGTTGAAGCTGGTCTCTCCGGCTGTTGCAAGGAACGTTGGCAGTCACACAAATGATTGGCCACCAAAGAGTCATAGCGTTATTGATTACTATGAGACAGTTCAAACAGCTCATCCATGGCCAGGGAGTACTCCTCAATGGCCTCTTGAGATTTTTCATAGCGGGCAGTAATAGATCTCAAGCAGCCATTGACAGAGGCAAGTTCAGACTCAAGATTTTGCAGGTCTTTCTCATATTTTGTTTTATTAATGTCTAACTCTGCCATACACATTTTAAACTTTGCCAAAATTTCTATTTTACTGTTATTATATAAACTTTTATTGAGATTTTTATGAGATTTTATTTTTTTTGATGTTTGAGTGATGTGTTTTTTAATTTTAACATATCTATTTGATGCGTTTTTGCTGCATGTTGAACCAGTGCCCACCACTGAGTCTTCATGAGTCAAATCAATCACTGCACTGGACACATCACTACATGCAACAGAAACTTGGCCGGTCGACTTATCCGCTAATATCAATTCCTCAAATAAATTTTGGGATTTTTGTGCTGCTGAACCATGAGACTCCTCTTCTAATTGTGTGATTTGGTTGTGGACATCAGACAGGTCCTTTTCCAGGGTAGAAATTCTCTTCAAAGCAAACTCATATTCAGCAGCGCACTGATCAAAACCATGAATTATCATTTTTGACCTATTTTGTTCTTCAAGTACATTTTCATATTGTGAGTGTAAAGTAGACAGCTCGGTTTTTAGTTTAATATTATTACCTAATGCTTCTAGCAATATCTTTTAATTGTCCTCCCGTCCACAAGTCAACTGGCTAAACTGGCCCTTCGTGTGTGAGTCCGACCCGCACATTAACGTTTTTTTATGTTCGTTTTACTTGACCTATAACGTGTCAGCATTTTCAACTCTCATATAAAGTCACGAAATATTACGACAAAATGTTTGTTATGATATTACGGGTTAGTGTATCAAACAAAAGAAATAGATTAAATTTAATATTTTTTGTTAGCCTTAGAGATTTTCGTAAACCTAAGAGAATTTTGCACTCCTCACCTCCACCTCATTGTATAAATGGCTGTCGGACAGAACCCATTGGCATCTAGCGGAAAAATAAAAAACCAATCGACTGTCGCCTTTTATCGTCCAGACATATTTTTATTTATTTAATGAACAGTAAATTATGTTTGTACTCATGCGCATATACATCTTAGCCTAGGCAAACAAGAACCACAAAACGTTGTAATGAAAAAATTGGTAATATTTAACCTTAAGGAGCTTAAATGAGATAATAATAAGCTAAGCGAGATAATTGAGAGTTAAGATAAATATTTGAGAGTATTTATTAACATTACAGCCAGTAGGTGGTTCTTTAAATGTGCTCGTAGTTAAACGACAATGTTTGAAAACTTGTGGGGATAGTTTAAAAGATTCTCGAAATGCTCGTTACATTTCTTTTCGTTTTTAGGGTTCCGCACCCAAAGGCTAAAACGGGACCCTATTACTAAGCCTCCGCTGTCCATCCGACCGTCTGTCACCAGGATGTATCTCATGAACCGTGACAGTTAGTTATGACATTTTCACAGATGATGTATTTCTGTTGCCGCTATAACAAAAATACTAAAAAGCAGAATAAAAATATTCATTTATCTGTAAACCACATACAAAGTTATGAATGCACCTGGTTACGTACATAGAGTGTGAAAGTAGCCGCACCAATGGCTTTGTAAACAACATTTTGCTATGTAAAATCCAAACTATTTTCTCCACACCATCCCTACTGTTGTACGGTGGAATGGAACCCTTCGTGCGCGAGTTCGACACGCACTTGACCATTTTTTTTAAATTAGATGTATTGTTAATATTACAAAAATAAGAGGGATAACAGCGGGCGGACCATCCGGCCAATGGTCAATTGACATTGCTTAGGTGGCCGGAAAGCAGTGGACTAGACTGTCGAGTGACCGTAGTGAATGACGTGCTTTGGGAGAGGCCTATGCCCAGCAGTGGGATGATAAGGGCTGATAATGATGATGATGATGATGAAAAGGGATAAGTATAATAATAAGCATAGAAGTGAGTTCGTATGAGCATATTATAGTATCTGTGATATTAGGAAGCTCTTTCAACGCGGACATTTTGTCACAGACATATAGATCTTTGTAATCCCTTCTCGAAAAAAAAAAGCGTTACGTCTTTTCTTATACGGGGCAGCTGCGGCACAGTTGCGCCTACGATATATATCACTGAGAAACCCATCTAAAAAGTTGCCAATTTTATAGAAGAGCACGAGCAATCAGCTAGTATTTCAAGGCAACTTGCGCACATTTGCTCACTACCTCGTAAATAGAGTGTCCCAAGCCGCAACACGTGTCTTCACTCAACAGACCGTGAATTACACAGGGTCGGGCAGACCTTGTACTTACAAACTATTACAGCTTATGTGTAGGGCCGTGCATCGGTTCGACCAGGTGTACCTCAATTGAAAATAATATAGTTAAATAATATTTTAGAGAATTTTACAGTTTCACCTGTAATAGGACGACCTCTATGGCGCTATGGTTGCGGCTCTGCCTACCATGCGAGAGGTCCCGGGTTCGATCCTCAGCTATGGATAAGGAAGAAAAAACCCTAGGTCTGGGATGTTTATAAGTGTGTGATGTCGCTGTTTCTGGTTTCCTCGACTAGTGCGGAGCCAGAAGCAATGTATGTAAATGTTTATGTTTGTTTATAACATATACAAGTAGCCTCCAAAGGTCTAAGTGTGATCTAGTAGAAATTTTAGTGTGACAATATTTATGATGTATCTATGATATAAACAAGTATGATCTGAGTGTAATGTAAGCTCTTAGTATGTCGATATCGACAATATGATCAAGAAGAATAAAACGCAAATCGTATACAGTGGCTTTTTCTTTCTGCTGTGACTTATGATAAGAACACCTTTGTATTTTTGCTTTTCTTTAATTATATATATTTTTATTTATCAGAATAAGGTATTTTGATTGTCCAGTTTAAACACATTGCGAAGACCAATCTAATTGTCAGGATAAACGAATCTTAGGAATGTACATGAACAAAACATAGGGACAGGAGGGGACGACTTCGTAAAAAAGAATGTAACCGAATGGATATCTATCATCGAGAAACTCACAATAATCTGCAAAAACTCACCTCAAGCCGCTTACACTGCCCTAACTAAAGCGATTCCGATTAGTGTTGGTATGAATTTGTCATGTAATGTGTTAGTTAAGGGTTCAAAAAGTTCTTCTGAATTTTTTAAGACACGTAGTAGGAAGGACCATTTAAACTGAGCTCAGTTTAAATGGTCCTTCCTACTACGTGTCTTAAAAAATTCAGAAGAACTTTTTGAACCCTTAACTAACACATTACATGACAAATTCATACCAACACTAATCGGAGGCGAAATCACAAAACTTGAATCCCAGCTATTTAACCTTCCAGTCCACAAAGGCGGACTTGCCCTTTCTGACCCCTTCAACACACCAAACCGTGCATACCAAATCTCAAAACAGGGATCTACAATACTTTCAACAGCCCTAACCGAGATAAAAGACATAAACCTTGCTGAACACTACAATTCTTTGCGTGACGCAAGAAAGGAAGGAAACAAGGAAAAAGAAACATACGAGAACGAAACTCTAGAAAGCATTCTAACAAAATTACCATCCAAAAAGAAAAGAGCAATAGAAAGATCAATAGCGACAAAAATGAAAACAAAAACATCAACATGGCTTTCAGTAATACCGACAAGAAAAGACAACTTCGACTTATCACCCCACGAATTTAGAGATGCCCTGGCCATAAGATACCACCGCACACCAATCTCCATGCCTGCGACTTGCGACGGCTGCGGCAATGACAACTTCAACGTGGATCACGCCTTGTGCTGCAAAACAGGTGGCCTTATCACACGCAGACATAACGAAATAAGGGATCTTTTCTGTGAACTGTGCCAGCAAGCCTGGGGAAACGTCACGAAAGAGCCAGTCATCTCCGAAGGCGATACTGGGCTGCGCGGAGACTTGGCTTGTCGGGGGGTATGGATTGCCCAGAGGGAGGCGTTATTTGATATCCGTGTCATAGACACCGACGCTCCCTCCCACGCATCACGCCCCGTAGCGACTGTCCTTCGTTCAGCTGAAGAAGAAAAGAAAAGGAAGTACTGCGACCCATGCGAGACGCGCCACACCACCTTCACCCCTTTAGTAACCTCTGTCGACGGAGTTTTTGCTCCACAAATGATATCATTCACTAAACACCTCGCCGAAACACTGGTGGACCGCTGGAACCGGACCCCTGCCACAATAATGGGCTGGCTACGAGCAAGAATTCAAACCGCCATCATCAGGGCTAGCAGCATGTGCATCCGCGGCACCCGCCATAGGTGGAGTCGCACAGGCCTATATGAGGATGGAGCGGCAGTCCCACACGTACTGGCTTGAACTAGAATGAATATCTTATTTATATTCTCTGTACTTATTTTCATGAATCTTTTGCTGTAATAGTCTTCGTGTCAGTTTGACATGTATATCACAAAAAACATTAGGTAGTAGGTATACTGAATAAAAATGCTTCTACAAAAAGTCACGAAAATCAAAAAAATACCGGTTCGTGCACGAAAGGTTCCTTACCAACGTATAATGGTAGGGATGGTGTGGAGTGAATAGTTTGGATTTGACAGAGCAAAATGTTGTTTTCAAAGTTATTGGTATGGCTACTTTCACACTCCATACACTTAACCAGGCGCATTTATTAGTTTGTATGTGGTTTACACATAAATTAATCATTTTATTCTGTTTTTTAGTACTTGTTGTTATAGCGGCAACATAAATCATCTGTGGAAATTTCAACTATCACGGTTCATGTCTTGTCATGACGTCTTAGTAATGGGGTCCTGTTTTACTCTTTAGTAATTTAAAAATTACCGTTGGAAACTATAGATCATTTAGAATATATATCAACAAAATATAATATATAGGTATAATACAAAACAAAATAATTATTAAAGTTATGTATGTGAAATAAATAATCTTATAAGAAAATAAATTATAGTTTGAACAATAACATTTCGTTTATTAAGTTATTGATTAAGGATACCTTACAAATTGTTGTAACTACTTTCATGTAAGTACTAGTTGTTAACCATAGGGCCTTACCACAAAAAAAAAACTACTGTTCAACACTTGTTTAAAAACAAAAGTGTATGGGTTTGTTTGTTTGTTTTTAGGTTAAAAGCTGTTTAATATTTTTTTGGTAACACGGAAAATGTTTAACAGGAGTCAGAAGGAGTCTGCACATGACTCTTTATAAATCTGTGCTCAACATGAGATCAATATTTACACTATTTTTTAAATCTATGAACGAGACAAAAATTATTTTATCGTAATTATATTAATATTATGTAGCAAATGAATGTCCCCACCGAGTTTAAGAGCCTACTCGGCAACGAGTAAGGTTGAGCCAAACGCTGGCTCAGTGCGGGTTGATGGAGTGGCGTCGAGCTAGTGGCCCAACTCGACTATCAGAAATCATCAAGCTTTCCCTATTAGGGCCTCTGATACAGCTTTACAACAATTACCATCCAGTAGCGACAGTAACCGAAAAGTAGAGCGTAACATGTCATCCGAAACACTGAAGCCAAAATGCCACATAGAAACGGACATCCATCCAGTACCCGTCTCGGCCAGATGTTGCTATGCTACCCGTTTCTGATGTGCGAATACAGCTAGGCAACGGTCGTTTGTCGTAATAGTTAATATATATATATATATATATATATATATATATACCAGTAAAGTAATATTTATATATATATATATATATATTGATTTACTGATATATACATTAAGTATTACGGCCCCACACTAAGATACCTTGGGTCGTGGGAACCAGAAACAGCGACTACAAACATGTAAACCTTCAAGACCTAGGGGATATTTTTCATTATTTTCCATCCTCCCCAGCTAGGATTCGAACCTGAGACCTATCGCTTATGAAGCACAGCCTCGACCGCAATTCTACAGCGTTCGTCAGTTATGAGTTCTATCATTCCCCAAAATATTGTCAGCTAATTTAACTTCAAACTGTATAGATATATAATTCTCAATTCATTAATTTACTTGTATTGTAATATATCGAATCCCGGTGCTGATTATTTACCAATGAGATGAGTCATTTACCTAAAGAATATTAAACAGACGTTCTAACGGTCAAAAATCAAAATTACTCAACCCATGAAGTGGACAGCCTGAGCCTGACATTATTTTTCAAGTAAGTTACTTCAGAGTATTTCAATATAGTTGGCATGATGACAGATTTCATTAACGTCTGGTTTACTTTCATCAAATCATACAAATGAATTGACATTATGGCCGATGTCCTGGGAAAATGACAAAGGAGTTCAAGTAATCCTAAATATTTGGTTAAAACTTCTATTTCTAATCCGAGTGTGTTAAAAAGCAAGTAAAATATCACACACCTGACCTTGACATCGATAGTGAAATGAACCATGAAAATACTTTATTTAGCATTAGATTTGAACAGAAATAAATGTAAGTAAACAATATAACAACTCGGTGAGGTTAGATTTCCGGCACCTTGCTTGTGCTGCACACAGTAGGCGAACCTGTATCTTGCGGTTTATTCTACACCGAAATACCCATTACTACAGAGGAATCCGCGATTCCGTTTTTAGTTGAAAAGATAGGTAAATACTTGAATTGACATAGTAAGGTATGTAATATTGTGCTAGTCTGAACCCGAATGATGTTGGGTAAATCATTCATGAAAAAGATTGCAGTATTAGTTATTACTGTGGAGCGAACCAAAATATGATATCTATGGTACTAACTTAAGAGGATGTTTGAATGATTTGGGAACCATAAATTACGTTCGTTCTACGCTTTAATTATTAATCTGCAGGATATAATAAATCTAAATTACTCTCAAAAACGTCATTGGTTAAACTTTGCTCAATAGTTATATTTTTTAAATTTGGCTCTGTTTCGTTGTTCATTCACCTCTCATCTCAAGAGGCTACTTGATTGAATATTTCTTACTTTGTCATTCATTCTTTTCCCGGAAAATAGAAGTTAAAAGATTTGATGTGTCAGCCATAGTTAATAAAGGTTACGAAATAGGTAAATAAATTAGAAACTGAAATACGATTGGTGATACTTCACTTGATATTTAAGTTATTGCTATATGTATGTTTGTAAAATTGTTTTCAAAGCCATCCGCAAGTTTGTTGAATAAGTCCGTATATTCCGAACATTTGCTTTTTGAATACTATTTTGAGTAAGTAAGCTACTTTGTAAACCTTGTTTAAATGTTTTTATTTTGTTGTGAGCGCCCTACACAACTGCTTCCTTTGATTTTGAATCTACTTCTAAGTTGACAATTTGCCCACTGTGATCAGACTTTAAACAATTTTCTATACACTTCTCAAAATTTCACAATCGCAGAAGACATTATCAAGGTAGGTTGCAGCCAATAGCCAAAGCAATAGTTTAAGTTATTCTTGAGATCTCTGTGAAGATGTTGACTAAATTGAATGTTTTTTTTATTAATTTAGTTTGCAACGGGGAGTCCACCAGTAAGTTTATATTGAAGTCACCGGAAATAACTACTTTTTTGCTACTACTAACTACTTTTTTGTTTCTACTAGAAGCTGGTCTCAAGATATCCTCCGATACTGATTCAAATATACCATAATCACTGGTGGGGGGGTCTGTTTACGCTTACTACAATGTCTACAAATATCCTTGAGCTCTTTAAATTTTAGGCCATTTTCAACCAGTACTAAGGATCCTCCTTGTATTGCAGACTTTCTATTGAAGCATCTGCTGGCTACCTGATATTTTTGTACCGAGAAATTTATTTGAGACTTAAGTAGCCAGTGTTCTACTAAGCATAGTATGTCTACTCTAAATTGCTCCAAGAATAGTTCTAGCTCTGGTTATATTTACTGAGGCCAATTGCTTTATAAAGGACATTTCAATAATTTGGCAATCTGTCGCTTAGATGAAGCAGGTACAAAGATTGTATCCCTAATGAGTATAAAATTTCGAATAAACTTATTGATATCAAAAAATAATACTCGTCCCGATGACCAAATGTAAAATTATACATAAGCCGGTTGATTCTAGAAATCCGGTCACTTCTGCGTCCTTTCACAAAACAGCTTAGTAGCGTCCATGAGTTCCCGTTCTGCCATATATGTTCTAAATGTGAACACTCCGCACAATTAAGATGTAGATGGCGCTACGCTACTTCGAATATATACCATTTCATCTCACCGTGCGTATGATATCCACACATTTTAACGACGCTGTTGCCTCACGTCCAGTTCGACTTATCAAAGGTCTCGTCATCCATCATAGATTTGACCTCCGCATAACATTTTAATGGGAATTTTAAAGATGTAAACGTCATTTTATTTTAACCAAATAGTTTTATAAAGTATTTGGTTAAAATAAAATGAACGGTTAAAGGCAGAAAGGGAGTTCGTCCACGCACGAAATTGCTGCAGGCGTTATTTGGGCCCTCACTTTCCAAATGAATGTAGGTCCACACGGGCCTGCAAGGAGTTTGAAAAAATAGCCACCATACTTCTTTGCACCGCAACACATAATCAACGATCCGTGCACCAGCTCATGCTCCATGCATGACATGCACCCCTATTGGAAATTCACCTGTCAATCATACTTTGCATGCAACATTGGAATCTGTTCCAAATAATTTAAATTAGTTCATAAGACAATAGAGGAAATCTCTAGCATACAAAATCCACTAAATATGTCAAAATGTAAGCCCCAGTTAAATATTGCCCATCAAAACATCCAGAGGCTACCTGGCAAAGAACTTGTATTAGAATTATTTCTAAAAAATTCTGACATTGATATTATTTGTGTTACAGAACACTGGTTGGAGGAAAATATGATGTCTTTTAACATAAATAATTACAAATTTGTCAGTTGTTACAATAGAAAGACTGCTGATAGAGGTGGTTCTTTAATCTTAATGAAAAATAATATTAAGGTGAAACAACGGAAAGATATTCTTGCACTTACTGTTGAAAGACAAATAGAGGTATCCTGTGTTGAGTTGGATAGCCATATTATTGTTTGTGTCTACTGGCCACCGAGGGATGAAAAAGGCCATGGCAATTTCGAAATATTTGAGAAAATTATGGAGGAAGCCCTCACTAAACTATGTAATAAAAGAAAAAAGTTAATTATTTGTGGCGATCTTAATGTAGATTTGCTTGTAGGAACAACAATGAAACAACGATTAATAACTTTATTCAAATCGTTTAACTTATGTCATGTATTTTTAGAGCCGACTAGATTTACACTTACCAGCCAAACTTGCTAAGATAACGTTTTTTGTGACTGTGCATTCACAAGTAAAAGTGTATGTAACTGCTTGCCTTCCGATCACAGTGGCCAAACAGTTTCATTCCCAATTGCTATTAAGGATAAGACTGGTCCATCATTTTATAGGCCTATTACATCCCATAGACTAGAGACATATACAAAAAACTTAGATATAAATGTGCCAGTACCGGATTTTAATGAACAGAACCCAAACAAAATCTACTCAGACTTCTTTAACATTATTCAGACAGTATTCAATAAAGTTTTTAAATTAAATAAAGTCAGTGACTACAACGGTAAATCTAGATTTAATGACTGGGCAACGTTTGGAATACGTAAAAGTAGAGTTATCTTGTATGACCTTTATGATCAAAAAACCTATAACTTTGATCGAAAATTAAATGACCATGTTAAAAAATATTCCAAAACTTTCAAGTTGGTTTGTAGAACTGCAAAAACTTTACACATTAATAGAAAAATTCAAAATAATAGAATGAAAACAGTTTGGCAAATGATAAACCGTGAAACCGTGAAAAAAGTTATACCAAGCGACTATGATTTCTGCCTAAAGATAAGTGATGATATTGTTAAATCCAGCGCTGATGTTGCTCGAGCTTTTGAAATATTCTTCACCAATGTACTCTTACTCACAACATATCGTCTAAATTCATCTCCATATGAAGCAGAGACTTTATCAAAAAATAACACTTGCGTCAGTAAAGTATTTTTAAAATTTCATCATGTATATCCCCAGGACATTGTCAAAACTTTTAAATTACCTAACTTAAAAAATACTGAAGACCTGTGGGGTATATCAGTCAAAGTCATTGGTTCAGTAATTCTAGTTATAGCCCCTCACTTAGCTTATATATTCAATAAATGTGTTGACGATGGGGCTTTCCCAGACCTCATGAAACACAGTAAACTGATACCTCTGTTCAAGTCGGGAGATAAGGGTGATCCTTCAAATTTCGGACCAATATCTATTCTTCCAACATTAACTAAAATATTTGAAGAGATTATACTCAATCAAATGCTCTCACACTTCAACCGTACAAAAAAACTCCACGCCGAAAAATACCGTTTCACTAGGGGTAAATCGACTACGGATGCATGTTAACTTTATGTTCCATATTTATTCTGTATAGGAGGCCGCACAGGATGCTATCGGAGTTTTTTGCGACCTGTCGAAGGCGTTTGATTGTGTTGATAATAATACGCTATTAGTTAAATTAAATCATTGCGGAGTTATAAATAAAGCGTTGGATCTACTAAGATCAACCTAAGCAATATAATTCAAAAGGCAGAAGTTAACGGCGTTAAATCTGATAGATCGGGTGTTAAAATTGGCGTTCCACAAGGTTCTATATTAGGCCCTTTCTTATTTCTGGTATGTATTAACGATCTGCCTTTTATGGTGGAGAAATTAACTGACATAGTGTTGTTTGCTGATGATACTTCAATGGTCTTCAAAATTGAAAGACAAAAAAGAGATTTTGATGATGGTAATGGTGTATTTTCTTTAACCTTGAATTGGTTCACAGTTAATAATTTACTGTTAAACGCTGGCAAAACCAAGTGTATCAAATTCTCACTTTAAAATGTCAGGCAAGTTGAGACCAGTTTAGTCTTAGACAACAGCACGTTAGAATTAGTAAATGATACGAAGTTTCTTGGAATGACCATTGATAGCAAATTGCCACATTTATAAATTAGCTGGTAAATTAAGCTCTGCGGCTTACGATGTTAGGAACATCAGACAAAGCACGGATGTGGCTACATCTAAGCTTGTATATTTTAGTTACTTTCATAGTGTCATGTCCTATGGTATCTTGTTGTTGGGGAAAGCAGCCGATATTCAAACTATTTTTATTTTACAGAAAAGAGCTATTCGAGCAAATTATAATCTAAAACGAACAGACTCATTAATAGAGCTTTTTAAAGAAATTGACATACTAACAGTAGCTAGTCAATTTATTTTCGAAAATATAATGTATGTACGCAAGAACCTTACAACATTTTCCAAACTTAGCTATAGCTGTAATGTTAACCTAAGAAATAATCACAGACTATGTGCGCCCCAATTTAGACTCGCGAAGGTTAGCAATTCTTTTAAGGGTCAGTGCATTCTCTACTATAATAAGATACCTCTGGGGATTTTGAAATTGCCATTTGAGCAATTTAAAAAGCATGTTAAAGCGACTTTGTCGAAAAAGGGATATTACAATGTTCAAGATTACTTAAATGACAGGACTGTATGGGGTTAATCTAGCTCAACACAGACCTTGCTGTTAATAATTTTGTATTTATTTATTCCTGCTTATTAATCATATTTTTTTTTCATATTTGTAATAGTACTAAGCACAACCTATTTTTAAAAGAGATCTTAAAATCGATCTGTGGGAGTTTCTACACCCTTCCTCTCCCACAGTGGTCCAATATAGAGAAGAGGCAAAAAATAACGTTTGCTAAGTATATGTAAATATCTACAGTAATTAATTACTTTGACTTTCACTTTGCTCACTACTCGTCTCCGCAGCCGCGAGAGCAGCCCACTCGGCCCCCGATGGATGGTCAACAGGAGATTTTGGCCCAAGTGACGCAAAATACACGCCAAGAACCAGCCCATCTCAATCTCGCTCACCCGGTAGGTCTCGGATAGGTCGTTATGAAGCATGACTACCTATAATCACCGAATATAAAGACAGCATAGAATTTGCACACTCATTCGCCTAACTTACTCATTCATCCGCCCAAATCCCCCATTCATCCTCACACTTTACCCACACACATAAATGCTTCCTCAGCACACTTCCGGTCGACTAAATCAGACGCATTAGAAACTCACTCAAGTCCTGCATGTGGAACACATCGCCAACACACCAATTTTATTGCCAACAGTTTCGTTCAAGATAGCAGGTGCACATGGTCAGTTTCAATCAACACGGGCTTTGTTAGATTGTGGATCAATGTTAACACTAATTTCTCAGCGCTAGGCTCGGAGTTTGAAGTTACTGCTAAAACCCTCATCTCTAAAAATAACAAGAGTTGGCAATCAACACACACCACTCAAAGGCATGAATTGCCATTGTATGTAGGCCTTTTAACCGTGCCACGCCTACAATTACAGCCACGAAAAAAGTTTTGATACACTTGGCTATGATACATTTTCTATGAATCCATATTTAACCTTTGACTGGTGCCATGGTTTTTGTGTAACATAGCTGGTGACGAGGGGTCTGAGAGGCCCACTGCAGTATCTGATATAAATCATAGAAATTAAGTGTTGTAGCTAGCCAAAGTATGTAAAAACTGTGTTATCATATATAAATGGATGAAATAAAAAAAATAAAACAAATTTACTCTGAATATTTTTTTTGTAACGATCTTGCAATTTTAATGTATGTCGTCTTAACAATCAAAAAACTAGAGATGAGATCACAAATTACATAATCCAAAAATAAATCAACATATTTCGACAAAAAAAAACACTTTTTTCTATAATATTGAAGTAATAATGAATTAAGAAAAAAAAAACTATGATCAAAAGTGTAATTTCACGAAATTGACAATGGTCAAACTTTGCCAATTTTTATATGCAGTCCGGGCATAATTTTTTTGCACACACGTTTCGGACACGATTCAAACTCGTAATTTGATTAGCGCTTATATCGAGGAAGACAACTGGCACCTGCTTTCCTGGTGTTTGGATTGTTCTCGGTTAAAAATGTGAAAAAATAATACAGCAAAATTACGTTCAAAAATTACGTAAGTGGTGACATGGGGTCTGAGAGACCCCTGCCGAACTTTACGTCAATGTAATTTACCGATTTGAGCCTGTCCGACACAGCTATCCCCTTCTACGGCATGGACGCAAGTAAACTCGAAGCTACTCAGGTGATGAGCCCGAGGAAACCCGGGGAAGGGGGTAAAATGATGTTTTACTGATGCCGCCGGGCCTGTAAGACCCCTTGTCACCAGTTCAAGGTTAATGTATTCTGCACTGTATTGCCATCTCTTCGTTTTTGCTTCTGATATGGTTTTGCTTTTGCAAATATGTATTTATGTATTTTGAACTTAAATAATTGTTAAAAGATTGCGTGCGAAATCTCTAATGAAAATAAAAGAAATGTGACAAGCTTAAATATAATTGAAATACAACAAGCCACAACAGGAATAAGACATAAATGCACAAACTCATTTATCCCTTTTGACGTTCAATCGTAATGAGCAAGTTAGGACAAGACTAAGCATCGATGAACCAGCCGATTGCTACAAGTTTGCATAAATCACGTTATTTAACCAAAACTTAAAACAATTTGATTGCATTTGGGCTATCCTACAAAAGCTTAGTTATTTTTAATTTTTATACAATCATACAGCAAGAAATATAAACTAAATAATAAATATTGTGTAGTCATATATTGTGTATGTAGGTTTTTATTTTAATGATTTTTAAAATATAAAGTACTTAAATGAAATAACAAATCAACCACTGCCCCCCCTAGACCACGCCGAAGCCCCCTTTTTTCTGGGCTCCTTAACGCCCCCTCTAGACCTCCAGCGCCCACAAGGCAAGGTAATGACAGATTACATAAAACTAAACCCTGATGTTTTATTCCGTAGAATTCTGACAGCTATAATTTTTTGACATATCAGAGATTACAAACCTTTTTGGCCGGGCACAGTTTTAAATTTCAATACGAGTCTGAACATCTGACTCTATACTTTTTATTTGTTTTTTTAAGTGCGGCGCTCGTAATTAAAAGGGGATTTACGGCGAGTGATAATTACGTCCCTTTTCATCACAAACAGTAAAAAACTACAAGTAAAGAAAACATATTTTTATTAAAATCTCTAATCATCATTAATACTAATATCACTTTCTTCATCATCATCATCATCTTCATCATCGCTGACATGTATTATTAAAGAGTTTGCGACTGTATCAATCACATTGTCGAGGATGACGATTTGATTGATTGAAAATCAACGAACAATCACAACACGAAAAGTCAACAAGAAAAAACTTAACAGAATATCAGAAACTTAACTAATTTAACAAGATAATAACAACAAATAGCAGCAAACACCGAGAAAACATGAGCGCGTTGGTATATCTTTGCTGAAATCTACCAATATAATTTGTTCGCCATATACTTCGTAGCGTAGAATCACGTTCCAAATGTTAAATAATTCTGCATCCATCCGACAAAGCAGGTCTTTTGAGTGCTCACTTTTAAACCGCTGTGGGGCTGTGAAGTGTTAATTTTAAAGTAGTGTCCAATGGAGCGCAACACTGACAGCTAAACGTCGATAGCCACAGAACAAATATTACTCTCACGTCAACGGAAGTACATTGTTTACGTTTGTATCAAGTATCGGGTTTAGATTTTGTGCTTATAATTGCGATATAAAACCATAAAATGTATTCGCTGATGTCTGTGCGGGAACTTCAAACTGAGCTTCGAAGGAGAAATGTTCAGTAGCTGGAAAAAAGCTCATCTGATAGAAAGGTAAACATGTTAAGAATTCGAGGTAATGTTTCGTATTTTCCTAAAATTGATGAAATTCATTCAAGATTGGAGGCGTACGACCGAAACAAATACTTTGGAGGGTATTAAGACATTCCAGAAGACCATCCTGACGTATAGTGCCCTCAGATATATACCGAGATATCAACGCTGAAACACCACTTGATAACATAAGCAAATCTCATCAAATTATGATAAACAGTATCTGATCGTAAATCTATTTACCGCCTTTTTAATTACTTATCAAAAAATAATCCCTTTCATTGAAATACAATGCAAACAGCCGCGAATCAGTCGCGATGCATTACTTGCCTTTGAAGTTTTTTAATACACAAGGCACTTTTCCACAGTCTTCTTCGTGAGAAATTGGCAGTTTTGCGCCCTATTGTGTGCAACATCTCTGATGTTTAGTAGAAACTGGTTATTGAGCGTGAAACAATCGAATTTGCTGTCCCGACGCTGTTAACTAAACAGCGAGTGAAGGCACGCTGCGAGTAGAAGGGGAGGAGGGGCGCCGGGGACGTGGCTACTCGCAAAAAAATAGAATATACTTCTATTTGCCTCACTTCGCTGATTACTGATTAGTAATCACTCACATTTAATACTGGCTGTTCAGACGTTGCTAGCATTTTACACTTCACAGCCACACTTTACACTAATCAAAATGAATAAAATAATAATTGTCCTCATAAAGAACCTTATGATATCTGAAATATCAGAATTCTACGGAATAAAAAATCAGAGTTTAGGCCATATTATGTCGCCATGTCATCCCAACACATTCACTCATAAACCGCACTTTTATATCCCACACCACGGCATATTTAAGTCGAGCACAGAAAAACTACTCTTTTTGTTTGACGGAAGCTGCAAAAGCTCAAATGGCGTCAGTTTAAATGAACGTCTACACACAAGTCCAGCACTTAAACAGGACATTGTTGACATCATCATGTCCTTTAGAACTCACTCGGTAGTATTTAGTACTGACATCCGAATGATGTTCAGGAGTATTCTCATTCATCCGGAACAAAATCAGCTCATTCTATGGCGGTCATCACCCGACCAGCCCCTGCTCACTTATGCTCTCAATACCGTCACATACGGATTATGGTCCAGCCTATACCATGCTATTCGCACTCTGCTCCAATTGGCCGATGACGAAGATGCTGCTCAAATGATAGGCAAGTCAATCTTCGTCGATGACATACTCACAGGTCATGACTCTGTAGAGTCTAGCACTACGGAGAGCCAATAAATCATGAACTCATTGATTTATTGGCTCTAGGTAGCTTCCAGCTCAGTAAATGGACTTCAAACTCACCAAAGCTCCTTCAACGGGTCTCTAATGATCAGTGTGAATGCCCAAAGACTTCAACATCACTCCCGATTCAAATTCCATTAAAGTATTAGGCATACAGTGGATCTCTCAAACTGACAAATTAACTTATCGCATTTCTCTACCCCCCTTAACACAAATAACAAAATGTTCCGTTCTCAGTAGCTTCCCTTTATGACCCAAACGGATAGGCAACTCCCACAGTCTCCCTCGCAAAGATACTTCTACAGAAGTTATGGCTTCTAAAAATAGGATGGGACGAGCCCACTCCCGAAGAAATCCATACAGAGTGGCAGCACATTTCAGAAGATCTTCCTCGGCTCTCAAATATTCGCTTAACTTGGCACGTGTGTAAACATAAATCCACGTCTACGTACTTGAATCACGGGTTCGCGTATGCTTACGTAGCTGGTTATGCAGCTGTCATTTACCTGCATGAATTTGATGCAAATGGACATATCAACGTACATCTGATCATGGCCAAGTCAAATTTTGAGCTTTCAGGTGCAACCCTCTTAAATCAGCTCATGACTTAAGTGTCGACCCACTTGTCAGCTCACATTATTCTCTCAAATCACACAAACTGGTCCGACAGCTCCATGGTGCTGGCATGGTTCAATATACCCCCTCATCGGCTAAAGACTATCCAAGCCAATCGAGTGGCTAAGGTCGCAGCTAGCACGACCAGCGTCACGTGGAAATATGTACCCACAAAACTTAACCATGCTGATCGTGCAAGCACGGGAATATCTGCTCAAGAGCTCTTTTTACCTGCCCTTTTGTGGTCTCACAGTTGGTTAAATGAGCCTTTCTGCACATGGTTTATTATGCCACCCTCATAAGGGCATCATGTTGTTCCAGAGCATAAACCAAAAAACGTATCAGCTCACATAGCAATCCCGGATCTTGATCTGGATTTTCTTACTCGCTTCAGCTCTTTGGACAAGCTCGTTGCAGTGATGGCTTACATACAGCGTTTTATTTTCAATGCGAGGCATGGCTCAGACGCACGGCATTCCGATCCGTACGTATAAAAGCCCTATTCTGCTGGATTATACTGGATCCGCTCAGTTCAGCACAATGAGTTTGCAGAGGACATTGCTGCAGACCAGAAAGATTTGTCTCAAGCATCTCCAACGCCTATTACCCTTTATAAAGGACGACCTCTTGAGAGGTCGGTGGCCATCTCTCTCACGCTTCAATTAGGAACGACGCTCGACATCCGCTCATTCTTCCCAGCTCAAGTCCTCTCGTGGATCTCATCATTGATCATTACCACAAAGTACACTACCATCCTGGCGCTGACACACTACACGCAATTTTATGACACCGCGTATTCAGATGCAGCACATGCAGCCCAAGTACCTTCGTTACTGCCATTGGAAACCACATGATGTGATTTTCTATTCCGCTCATGTTCCGCTCATATCTGCTCACAACAAGCTAGTTAGCTATCGCGTTCGCGTGTGAAGTGTATGTGTACACACCCCCTATGCTGTTAACTGAACCAAGTGCCCCCACGTGCCATCAACGCACGATTCACCCCAACCATCTGGGTTCCGTCCCTCACCTAGTACCGAGATTACTTACTGGGAAGTCTTGTTGTGTGTTATGTTACAGTTTCTATGAAATAAAACAACTTTTTTTTATTTTTTTTTTATCCAAGTGGGACTGCCACCAGACATTCACGCAGTATGCAGAAGAAGACAAAGCCACAAAACCATTTCTTCCCTCATTTACTCCCATCAACGCTGCATACGAGAGCTCTTAGCACTCTCAATAGATATCTGAATATCTCCATCTTGTATATCTTACAAACTTCATCTCTTAGGTGACAGATCATGTTTTGTGGTAAATATATAGGTACCACAGTAATAAATAAAAAGATTGTATTCAACGTGTTATGGCGTATTTATTTCTTAAATTATAAATGTCTATAAAATTTGGATTTACTCAACTTTGGTTCGAATTAGTTGAAAAACATATTTTATATAAATGAAAGTTCTGGATAATTAGATTATTCTTTTTCCATTGATATCTTCTTAAAAGTAGTATAGTACCTATATCCAACGTTGTCACACTTTTTGTCTACCACCCTATATCTAAAGAAAACGTTACAAATCGATAGCTTTCCTCTACGATTTTATGGAAAAAAACATTAATTAACCGTCTTATGATGTAAAAGGTTGATTACTATAAAGAAAATTTAGCAAAGGAAGATAAAAATGCCGCTTTATATTTTAGTAAGTTTCACCCAAACTCCATTCAACGGATTGAGTATTATTCCTTTGGGATCGAATTCGAGCTTGTCCTCGGTTTTCTCGCATCGCTCCATCCTATATTTCCTCAATAACGCCACAAGTCCTATCATCGACTGCACCTTCGCGAACCGTAATGCTGTAATACAAATGAAAAGCATTAGTTTCTAGGTTTACTTTCATGCTGTTCAATAGGGTTGAGTGAACTTGGCCCTTTTTATTCTCGATGTTGTATTGTGTTGTCGTGCGTAGAGGGGACACAACTAAGTATGTATGTCTTTTATTAACTGCGACACAGCACAACACAACATTGAAAATAAAAACGACCATTGAGTGATAGACTCTGACTCAACCTTCAACTACATGCTGCCGCAGTCTCTCATTAAAGAGAAATGTCAGCGCCAGTAAACAGTTGCATTTGAGTTCCACTTTGTGCATCTGGCAAAAAGAGTAAAAATCTTCACTGATAAACGTGTTATTGATGCAAACTGCAAAGCAGTCGCGATAAAGCAAAGTAAATTACTAAAAAGGGTTACTTCTCTTTTGCAGTTTTATGTAGCTACCAGTGTTTAATATGTAATAATGGCAATACAGTTATTATACAGGTTGTTCTGTAATTTGACACATATCTACAAGTGACATTTTATTAGCTGACCATATTTTGGGGAATGATAATAACACTGACTTAGAAAAACTAAATAATGGCCACCTATTCTATCACCGAGGCCATGAGGACTCAACATACGGAGGAGTTGGGTTCCTCATCCATAAAAAGCTATCTCAGGCAGTCAAAAATGTGAGTAGTGTCTCCACGCGAGTATGCTCAGTCAAACTGACTATTAATAAAAGATATGCTTTGAAGGTTATCGAGGCGTATGCACCTTCCTCGGACAAAGCAGACGAAGAGGTAGAAGAGTTTTATGATGACATTGAGAGGGCAAAAAAAGGAGAACCCTTGCCACTATACGGTGATATTGGGTGACTTCAACGCGAAAGTGGGTCCTCCCTTAGAGACCAAGCAATCGGTGGGAATGTACGAGGTTGGTCTTCGAAACCCCCGGGGGCAGACTCTTGTCAACTTCCTTCAAAAACACGAACTATTTGCTATGAATACTTTTCACAAAAAGCGCCCTTCAAGGAATTGGATTTGGGTCAGCCCCGACGGTAAGACCAAGAATGAGATCGACTACATAATAAGCTCAGACAAGCACCTTTTCACCGATGTTTCCGTCCTCAACCGCTTTAAGTCCTGCAGTGATCATCGTCTAGAGAGAGCCACCCTAAGGATTAATTTACCAAAAGAGAGAGCCAAGTTAGTAAACGCCAACAAAAATTACGATAGAGTTGACTACACGCACTTGCAAAAGGAATTTCAACTCGAGCTGAAAAATACTTTCGAAAGGCTGACGGAAGAAAATCTGGACATGTAATCACTAAATGAGATAACTCTGCAAAACGATTGTAGAAACTTATTTATTTATTTATGCTATTTATTTATTTTTATTATTTATTTTTGTAAGATTGTAAAAACTACTAAGAAACACTTGGGAGGTCGAAAAAATAGAGAGAGAAAACTAACTAACACCTGATACTCTCACTTTCTTGTCAAAAATAAGGGAAATGAAATAAAACACGGCAACAGATCAGAGGGCACTTTAAAGTATCAACAAAATCATCCAGAAATCAATTAGAACAGACTTTAGAAATTACAACAACAAAATTATTGAAGAGACGATTAAGGAGAAGAAAGGACCTAAAGTATTTAGAAAAAACTTAAGTAAATCTAAACAACAAATTTGAAACTTAAAGACAGTTCAGGAAACATTAATACAGACAGGAATGGAATAGGTGCCTGCGAAGTGAGGTTATTGCGACGTCTCTCGTCTCGTCATCTCGTCATGCATAATGTGTGTGCATTGTGCCGGCTCATCTGCAGTCGGCAATACAATATAGGTACTTCACTCGTTACAGTACTTTATGTGGTTTTTTCAATTTGTCTTTCGTAGGTAATTGTAGTTTTGTAAATTCTTGCAGTAGGTACATTTACAGATGACTCATTAATATGAGTTAATTATATATTTTTAATTCATCTGTCCTCGGTCACAAAGCTGAGTTCATGTTCGTGCTTATTTTTTCTTATTCCTGATTATGTTCCGTAGTTCCGTTCCGGCTAGTTCCGAATCGCGAATTGTGTACTCGTGTGTTTTTTTTTTCTTTTTCACTTTAGATTTATTTAATTAATTTTGTTTTCTTCCTGTGTCAAGATGTGCATCCCGATGTGCAGTATGTATTTTCCAATGTCTTAAGTACCTATGAAGAGCTATTACAGTTTTCTTATTGATTTCTTCCAGTATTCCTATGTGGATAGGGGCTGGGTCAGGTTCCATTATTTGTGTTTTAGTTTAGTTTAGTTTTAGTTATATATATATATATTAGGTAGTTATTATATCTATCATTATTTTATACATATGGATAGTTTATGTAACATTGATAATAGTTTTTTCTCTTGTTCTTCAAGCGACGACTACATTAGTGCGGAGAGCGATAACTCCTTTGTGGTGGAACCGCTATCCGCCAAACTGAGGACTGTCTTTAGTGGCCTGGAGGGTAACTTAAATATTGTTCATATCAATGCCCAAAGCATCCACTCTAGTTATGCAGACCTTCTCGAAGCGTTCAGCGCAAAACATGTGGATGATATACTTATTTCTGAATCTTTCCTAAAACCTTCTATGCCTTCCACCATGTATTCACTACCTGGATACCAGCTGTATCGGAACGATAGAGTTGGAAAAGTTGGTGGTGGTGTAGCTATTTTACTTCGTTCGGATATATCCTGCAAAGTTGTGAGTGTCTCCCCGAGTGAGTACTCTGAATCTGCTGAACATCTTTTCCTTGAAATCTGTCTTCACCATAGTAAAGTTCTGCTCGGTGTTCTCTACAGTCCTTCGCTTCTCATCAATTACTTAGATACCTTCGAGTCCCTACTCAATCCTATTTATAATGGTGTCCTAATCCTCGGCGACTTTAATACATGTCTTCTTAAAAATTATTCCCGCTCGGCCCAACTCCGGTCTATTGTCAATTCATTCAACTTGCATATTGTCCCTCTAAATGCGACTCATTATCAACCACATTGTACTCCTTTTCTCCTTGATATTATAATATCATCTGATATAGACAAGGTTGCTGCCCATGGTAAATTTAATTCTCCTTTTTCTTATCATGACCTGGTTTATCTCTCCTATAAGGTCAAGTCTCCCAAGAACAGAGTCAAATTTATCTTTCTTCGTAGCTTTAAGGGCATTGATCCATCTTTACTCCAATCTGATGCATCATCAATCGATTGGTCACCTGTCATTTCTAGTGAGGCCTTTGACGACAAGATCCACCATTTCAACACAATTATTCTGGGACTATTTGACAAACACGCACCCATCAAAAAGGTCAAAGTTAAACACCTTCCTGCGCCTTGGCTCACGGATCCCATCAAACGGTTGATGGCTAAACGGAACCGAGCCAAATATCAGCATAAAAAGGAACCCACCGACGATAATTTTGCTGCCTACAAATGCCTCCAGAACCGTTGTAACCGTATGTGCCGTGATGCCAAGCGCCGCCACATCTTTGAGTGCATTAAAAACTACACCCCTTGCGAAGTATGGAAATTCCTGAGATCTCTAGGTGTCGGTAAGCCCCAGATTTTTCTCGGCTCCCCCAGTCATTATGGATGCCATCGTTAAGGATGCCACTCTGCATGGGCTCCGCTCCAGGCCGACGTTGACCTCCACTCCTTTCGACTTCAGTCCAGTCGGAATTGACACAGTTAAGAAGGCGGTGCTGGCTATCTCATCGAAAGCTGTAGGTGATGATTGCATCTGCTCTAATATGATCAGCAACGTGCTCGATTATATTCGTCCCGCTATCACACACATTATAAATCACTCTCTCTCTCTAGCTGTTCTTTCCCTATGTATGGAAAAAAGCATTAGTCATACCTTTACCCAAATCCTCAAACCCCTCCTCTTTCAAAGAGTATCGTCCTATTTCTATCCTGCCTATCCTTTCCAAAGTCCTAGAATCCATTGTCCACTCCCAGCTTTCCTCCTACCTTACGTCTCACTGTCTGCTGAATCAATTCCAGTCGGGATTCAGGCCGGGTCATAGTACCGTTACGGCCTAACTCAAAGTCACTGACGACATTCAGTTGGCTATGGACGAGAAACAGCTCACCGTACTAGCGCTACTTGACTTCAGCGGCGCATTCAACTGTATTGATTTTGACATCCTCGTTGAGATACTGAAGTCTCTGAATGTCTCCCCGGCCTCAGCCAGCTGGTTCGACTCCTACCTGAGAGGTTGTCAGCAGCGTAAGGTCCGAGGAGACTTCAACAGAATGGTGCGACCTTTTTGCAGGGGTGCCTCAGGGTGGTATCCTCTCCCCTCTTCTCTTTTCTGTCTTCATAAATTCTATCTCAGATACTCTCTCTTCCTCTTATCATCTCTATGCCGATGATTTCCAAATTTACCGTCATTTTTCTCCCTCTGATGTTAACTCTGCTGTGGCCTTGCTGAATGCTGATTTTGAGAGTATCAGGGATTGGGCTCTGTCACACGGGCTACTCGTCAATCCTTGTAAGTCGCAGTCAATGATTATCGGGTCCAGGCATTCTCTCCAAGTGTTACAGCATATGTCCACTGCACCCATAATGTACGATGGAACCGTAATTCCCTACAGCTCCAAGTCCAAAAATCTCGGAGTCATCTTTGATAACCTGCTGTCTTGGTCAGCGCATATCTGCGAGGTTAGTAGGCGTGTCTTTGCTACGTTTTACTCCCTCAGACAACTTCAGCACTTCTTACCTCATCAGACCAAAATTACTCTCGCCCAATCTCTGTTACTTCCCCTCATTGACTACGCAGATGTCTGCTGGATCAGCGCAAACAAAGAGCAACTGGACGAACTCGAGCGACTTCAAAATCTCGGGATTCGTTTTATTTTCGGTTTGCGCGAATTTGACCATATTTCTCAGTATCGCACGGATCTGAAGTGGCTTCCAATCCGTCTTCGCCGGGATTCCCACATACTCTTCACTCTCTTTAAGATTTTATATAATCCTCATTACCCTGGCTTCTTACGTGATTCTTTCACTTTTCTTACTTCAGATAGGCCTCGGAGACCTCACACTCGGTCGCTGCTCACAACACCGCAACATAAAACTGTCATATATAAACATGGGTTCCAACTCCGGGCTATCAAGCTCTGGAACAAACTCCCCAGCACCGTCAGGGACAGTCCATCTCTTAACATCTTCAAAAGTCGTTTGAAGGAACATTACCTTTCTCTTCGGTAGTAGATTATATTTTATTTATATATTGTATGGGTATTTATTGATATTTATATATAGTATTGATAGGTATTATATTATTATGTAGGTTCTCATTTATTTATATGTGTAAATATCTAAGTAATTTATTATAAATATATTATAGTCACTCTGATGTTTAGTTTTCAGTAATGTTGTGCATAATAGGTCTATCCCTTCGCATGAAACTATTTATTTTTTCCTGTCAGCCCTGGGTTTGCTGAAAGAAATCTCTATATAGAGATAAGCACGCCTTTGTATACCAACTGTGTTTGTAATTGTCCATTAATGTGAATATGTAATAAAGTATAAAGAGAACAGAGAATAGTGAAAATAGCGGAACAGTTTTATTCAGTACTTAATGTATCCACATCAGCGGAGCCGACTACGCATGAAGAGTCTGACCCAAAAGTGGAACCAATTGAACAACATTGGGATGACCTGCCTCTTATCAAGGAAGATAAAGTGGGTTACGCTCTTGGTCAGATGAATCGCGGAAAAGCGGCTGTTGAGGATGAAGAATTTGTGGAAATGCAGCAGGCAGGAAGCAATCCCATACTCAAAGTTCTGAAAAAACTCTACAACAGTGTCCTAATGAATGGAGTCACGACAAGGGCCTGGAAGAATGCTGTAGTTACTATTCTTCACAAGAAAGAGATAAAGCCAACCTGCAAAATTATAGACCCATCAGCCTGCTCAGACAGGTCTATAAACTGTTTGCCAAAGTCCTGTGCAACAGGCTGATCTCCAGACTACGCTCGCAGAATTGCATGAAGCATCCCTGAGGGTCAGCCTCAAGATGAACATATCAAAGACGAAGATTATGACAGACATTTCCACAAGTAACGGTATCGACATTATTGTGGTTAACCTTCCCCTAGAAATGGTTGAGGAGTATATCTATCATGGACAATGTTTGTCTTTTGGTCGACAGAGCCAGGTAACGGAGATTGCTAGACGAGTTCAGCTAGGATGGGCTGCTTTCGCAAAACTAAGGAATGTACTGACCTCTAACATTCCTCAATGCCTGAAGACAAAGGTATTTAACCAATGCGTACTGCCCACTCTCACATACGGTGCCGAAATATGGACGCTCACGAAGGAGATTGTGCACAAAGTCACGGTAGCACAAAGAGCCATGGAGCGTGCCATGCTAGGCATCAGGCTGTCAACCATATCCGTTATATCGAAATCAGACGCCGAACCAAGGTGGTTGATAAGGTGGGTAAGCAGATAGCATGGCTTAAGTGGAAGTGGGTAGGACACTTGGCAAGGCGAGAAGACGGAAGATGGATCAGATCGGTGACAGAGTGGTGGCCAAGAGGAGACCAAAGATCGGTCGGCAGACCATCTGCCAGTTGGTCCGACGATGTGGCGAGGGTGATGATGATGATGAATAAAATTCATGAAACACTTCTAGACTTACATATAACTAATAAGGAACAAACATCTCGTCAGTCGCGGGTGACTCAAAAATAGCACACGTGTTGGAGACAATTAGTTCTTCAGTCGCGGGTGGTTTGGTATAAAGTGTAAGCGATTTAGTCTGATCAACCTATTATACTTGATGATTTTGGAACACAATATCTGTTTTAGTTGCTTTATTCTTATTGATGATAGTTTAAAATAGTAATAATAAATTACAAATAGTCAAAGAATTTATTATGAAATATATTTTAATTTTCCACCAATTTGTGTTGTGTATTAATTAGTTGGTTGTTAATAGTAGTTTATGTGACTGCTACATAATGGAGGGCATTAATACTCGAGAGTGGGTTTATGAAACGAGCCGAAGGCGAGTAATGCCTCATTATGTACAGTTACATACACTAGTTTATCTACACACATATCATAAGCTCTCTTTGATGTGTACAGGAACCGCATGTTTGACCGGCATTGTGGCTCTGCAGTTGTTTACTTATTCTGTAGCACCAACTTCGGGCGCTGGCGTTCGAAATTTGAATGTCAGTACCAACTTCACAGACAAACTAGGGGCGGCATGCAGGCGGGCGTCGGCCTTCCAAATTTGAATTTCATTATATGTAGAAAAACTACACATAATGACCATAATGTGTAGTTTTCCAGATACGAAACGAGTTTTTACCAAGTAGTTTAACATAATGCTGATCGTAACGTGCGGTTTTTGTACGCAGTAAAGAGGGTTTATGATAGGTGTGTAGATAAAATTAATTATAGGACAAATATTGTTTAAAATTAAAGATGATATGTTTAAATAAATTTTAGTAATGTTCAGATATAATCAACATTTATTAGCAATACTACAATGTTACCGCCAAATTGATCGCGTGACTATGTTATGGGCGCGCAACGGAAGTATGATGAGCACCCATAAAAAGTATTTTTTCAGTGGAAATAAAAAGGGCTCACGCTCATTATTTGACACTGTTTTTCATTTACCTTCGAGCAAAGAGTTAAGCTGCCCAATTAGATCTAGATCGCGCCAAACAGCAAACTGTTAAAATGTTATTTGTAATCTGAATATTAAATTGGTGTATTGTGTATGTGATCCAACAATAAGTGAGTAGTGTAGTTTTTAGAGAATATTGTTGCAAGTTCAGTGCTAATAAAAGTGTGACTCATTTACAAACTGATGCAGTAGTCGTGTAAAATCAGAAATGGAAGAACCGTTAGTCATGTGTACCGACGCGCCCCCGGCAAAATCCATGACACCATAAGAATACCTACCAATACAGCTTGTCAGTCGTTTCCGCGTTAACAGTTAATCTAGGAGTAGGAACAAAAGAAGACGCGAATCGAGCAGTCTCTCTATAAACGGTAGTAATAGCACCTATAATAGTAGCCGCCGCCTACTTCAACGATAGCGTTTCCGCTTTCAAAACCTATTGCTAATAGTAAACTACGATGCCGCCGAAGCAAGCATGGCAGTCAAGAAGAAAGAGGCCGTCGCCAAGAGCTTTGCTTTACCCATCGAGGCCGCAGCTCCGCCCGTCATCGGCTTCTGGAAAGGGGCGGGGCATATGAACCTGGCCGTAGAAGCAGAAGCCGCAGCCCAATACTGAGCCAGCGGATAAAACAAAGTCAGAGCTAACCTAGCCGCAGGAGTATTAGTGGCAACGACAGCAGCAGCGGTTTCGTGCAGAATGAGCGCTTGGATTAGGGACAGCGATCCGAGGGTGGTCGCAGGAGTACCAGCGCTAGCAAAGGTAATGGCAGGCGTTTTATTAAGCCTGATTCTGTCAGGTCTACTGTATTAGGTAAGTATTCTGCCAATCATAAGGCTTGTGTTTAAACGATTACCAAAAACGCACCTATAAATGTCCACCAAATTGTGTTTGGATAAATGATCACCAAACTTCATTTTATGTTTTGTGTACTTAAGTTTATGTTTTAAGTATTTTTTGTTGTTCTTACATGTTCAACCTAACACAAAGGATAAAAGGGGCTTCGCCTAAGCTACCGCAGTATTTTGCCCTGATATTTTTTGCAACTTTCGGTGTTCATTTATCCATTTTGGGTAGGAAAAAAATATTTTGGTGTTCATTATATTTGTTGCCATTTCATAAATGCCCCTTCACAATCAGGCCGCTGGAGAAGTAATAGTGGCAATAATAGACTTCCTCACAATATTGACCCTTCGGGCATCATCAACATTTATGACAATGACTGTGACTCTTCCCAAACTGACCTCAATAGACTTATAAAGTGTTTCACAACTTTTACACAAAATAAAATCCGGTACTGGCAAACATATTTTTAGGTTTTTCGTATATATCTCTAGTCTATGGGATGTAATAACGGACAGGTTGACCTGCAACCTGACCGTTGCAGGTCACACCAACGTAATTTTTCTTTACGATGTGTCGTGAACCTGCGACAGTACGCGATGATGCGTTGAATTTTCCTAATTGAGGAATATTTATCAAAGAGACGGTCAATAAAGTGGGTTTCGTCATTGGTTACTAAACTCTGAGTGCGTTCCTCATTGACCGTGTCTGCGTTGTCGTATGGGGAAAATTGCCCGAAGGCCACGATTCTGAGGAATGGGTTAGCCAATTGGGTCCCGCCCACCATAACGGTTTGTTGATCAGATCAGCTGGAAACTGACCGCGCGAAGGTTTTTCTGCGGGATTTTTACCGGACGGAACATGATTCCACCGAGTGTTCGGCAGAGCATCCTGAATGTGACTCACTCGGTTAGCCACAAAGGTTTTCCAACCATAAGAAGGTGCCCTAATCGATGACAGAACCACAGTTGAATCAGACCATGCGAATACTTTGAAGGATGGTAAGAACGGTGAGAAGATTTTCGTGTCGGCAAGAAGGCTGGCGGCACAAAGTTCCAGACGTGGCAGAGAAACGCGTGCGTTGAATAGGCGCTACGCGAGATTTTGCACAAAGGAAGATAATGTGGACTCTGTCTAGAGAATCCACAACACGAAGGTACGTTACAGCGCCATATCCAGTTTCGGAGCTGTCCGAAAATCCATGAAATTAACATGAATGAATGCCATCCAGGGACAGGCATCGGGGAATTTCCAATGATTTCAGTGAATTCAATTGCTCAGAGTAACAATCCTACTGTTTGACAATATCTTTAGGAGGGGTGGCGTCCCAATCAATAGCGAGAATTCAAAGTTTCTGGATTAAAGATTTAGCTAGAAAGGTTAGGGGGGGGTAAAAATCCCAAAAAATCAAAGATACGTGCTAGCTCGCTAAGAATGGTTCGTTTTCACACACTTACAAGTCAGCGGTCTTACTTCAAAGGTAAAAACATCCTTAAATGGGTTTCATTTTTGGCCTTAGACCTTTAAGGCACTGGCTTCATCATAGTCCAATGTCTGAGCACTGTCTTAATTGCAATCAGTAAGACAGTGCTCAGACGGTAGGTCAATTAATAATTCAGGATAATTGCTTGCCCACTTCCTCAGCTTAAATTGACCTCGTTGCAGCAGCGATATGACTTCAGTTTTGTGCTGCCTTGCCTCTCCGAGAGTGTGGGCGCAAGTGACGACATCATTAACATACACATCTGACCTTATTTGTGTGTGTGTGTGGTTTGGCTGACACTAAAAAGGACAAAACTTTTTAGTGTCAGCCATTCTGAAACCTTATGCGACGCGACCACTGAACAAATACTGAATAATTGTGAGTTTTTATGTAAGGAGTTCACCAAGTCAGACTTTATTGTTATATTGGTGGGCTCCAACGACAAAAATCAGACTAAATTGAAATGTACTCTCAGTAATTGCTTTGAAAAACTATTACACACCAATGTACTGCTGGGTGAGGCATATAGAAATAAAAATCTAAACATAGGCATGCTAAACACTCTGTATAGACAGGTTGACTCTGGATGCGCTAACACTAGTCTTGTAGAAGTTTTCTGCTCAGAAGATAACAGCTATAGAATACATAAATTAAATACGTGTAGAAGTTTGTGGAGAAATATAATGCATACAAAATATATCAGTGAGCATTGCATGCGGAATGATTGCGGACGTGCTGACGGAGTGGTCAGTATTTCTGCCAAGAGAGTTCATGCAAACACGCAGACTGAAGTGTTGCGGACTTTTGTCTGTAATTATACTGAAGCATCCACCCAAACAAAGAACTTAAATCACGGTTTTTTTTTGTTATTAATAAGAACAGTGATATTAGTAGTTTTAATGTTTCTACAGAACAGTTTAAAGGCTGCGAGAATGTTCTATCAAAGACACTAATTTTTCTACAAAATGTATCTGGTATCAATACAAAAAAGACGACTTAGAGTTATATTTGGAAGAAGTAGATAACAAACCACAATATTTATGTGTTACTGAACATTTTTTGAAAAAAATCAGCTTGCGTTATTTAGTTTACAAAATTTTGTTGTAATTTCGGGTAACTCTAGGGTGAAGATGAATAGGGGTGGATCTATGATATTAGGTTTAAAAGATAGGAAAACTGAAATTAGGAGAATCTCTGTATAAAACGGAATATTTTGAGATATGTGGTTTTAGAGATATCGAGACAAATTTGTATGTATTTTGTGTGTATAGAAATAACCCAAAGGTAAATAACTTTGACGCTTTTATGGAATGCTTGGAAAAGTTAATGGATAGCACCTTTGGCAGAATGTGTCTCATTTGCGGTGATTTAAATGTTGATATACTGATTGAAAATAAAAATCAAACGGAGTTCTTGAACCTATTGAAATGCTATAATTTCAGACCTCTTTTTAGTGAAGTAACTTACGCTTGTGGGGGTGCAGAATTATGCCTCGACAACATTCTAACCAACCTGCCTCAAGGCCACATATCAATATCATAATGGACTATCAGATGGACACGCTGCATTATTCTGCGAAGTGGAGGTTTGGCTGGATCAGGGGAAATTTAAAGGGAGGGAAGATGTAATTTTTGTAGAAAATAGATTGTTCAGCGCTCGTAACAACAACGACTTTAAACAGAGCTTAAACAATAAAGACTGGAAACTTGAGGGTATTAATAGTTTCCTAACGAAACTGTATAAATGCTTCAATCAAAGTTTTAAAAAAGAAAGAAAAAGGTTAGTTTACGAACTGAACAAAAACTTAAATCGGAATCAAAATATTGAGCAAAATGAAACGTGTCTTATGTTGTGCTTATAAAAATACTACTAATGACTCAGTCGTATGTTATAAAATAAAGTATCTAAGACTCCATAAAAAAATAGTAAGAACTGCAAAAAAGATGGCGATTCAATCTGACATAATCTACGCAAAAAATTCAGCAAAATATGGAACGTAGTGAATAAACACCGAAGTACAAATATAAATAATATAAGAGAAACAAATAAATAAAAAAAATTAAATATATTAATTGATGAGTCCCAACAAATAGTTGAGGTTGTTTTCAGAAAAAATTGATAATAGTAGTGCACTGACTATGGGAAACACAGAACTTGCATTAAACTTTTTAGAGAGGAATGTTATAAGAACAGAAGGAGAGATGGTCTGGAAAGAGGTTACCACACTGGAAATTGAAAGAGAGGTTAAATACATGCCAGCGAAGCGCTCATGTGGTTTTGATGATATGCCATTAAAAATAATTAAGAACATAGATCTATTAGCGGAACCATTAACTTATTTTTTTAATATGTGTGCTAAGGCCGGAATTTTTCCGGAACAATATCCTTGTAAAAATCTTTGAAATACTCATTAAGACAAGACTTGTTAGACATTTAAATAAACATAAAGTACTGCATAAAAGGCAATTTGGTTATCAGAAAGGAGTAAGCACAGCAGATGCCATTGAAACATTGTTGGATGAAATAGTTGCCAAATTAAATGACAAAAAGAGAGTTGCTGGTTTATTCCTTGACTTAAGCTCCGCATTTGATACAGTGGATCATAACTTACTATTGAAAAAATTAGTCCTCTATGGGGTAACGGGCAAATTGTTGACACAATTGAAGTCATATTTGCAAAACCGGTTTCAGTTCATACAGATGAAAAATGTGATAGAAAGATGTTAGAAAACCTATCAGTCTAAAAGAGTGAAGATAACAAGATGAGTTCCACAAGATTCTAATTTGGGCCCTGTTCTATTTATAACTTTTATTAATGATCTTATAAATTTTATTGATAATTCAGTAGTAGAACTTGTTATTTTTGCAGATGATACAAACGCTATAGCTGCGGCGAATAGCAATGACGAACTTAGTTCCATAGTTAATGTCACTCTTTCACTGTTCTTCAATTGGTTTACAAATATTATTCTCCAACTTAACTCCTCCAAAACAGGTGCAATTCTCTTTAAGACTACAGCGAAAAATAAAGAGACTATTGACATATATCTTAATAGTGCACAAATTTCACAAGTAGAGGAAGTAAAGTTCCTGGGTGTGCATATAGACTCACTGCTTAACTGGAAATGTGAATTAAAAGCTATAGAAGGCTTTATTAGTTCAGCTTGCTATGCCCTTAGAAGTCTACGCGATGAACTTACAAAAGATCAGTTGAAGACTGTATACTAAGCACTTGTGGAATCTAAACTTAGGTACAGCATTAAATGGTGGGGGAACAGCTACCAATATAACATAAAAACAGATTTCACGATTCAGAAAAGGGCAATTAGGATAATAGTACGAGCACTACATTGGTAATCCTGTAAGCCTCACTTTGCAGAACTAGCAATATTGACAGTCCCTAGCCTGTACATATTCGTTATACTATGCGACTTGAAGAAACGTCTTTACAATATAGAATCGGAAGCTGAACGAAAAGTACGTCTTAGCTCAAGAAGAAAATACCTCGAACAGAAATTATGTCCTCGCCTCAACATTGTGCAGCATAGTGCCCGCTATCAGGCTGTTAAATTGTTTAATAGGCTACCAATAGAGTTAAAATTAACCACTAATTATAATAAATTTGAAACACAATTGAGGTACTTTCACGGATGACAAAATTGATTAATATTGATTATTTCAGTCCTCGCTTAGAAGCGCGTGCGATCGGTTGATTACCGTGTAACACAGCGCAGCGCAATTGCGCACGCGCATTTGTAAATCTAATCATGTCGCATAATACTGTACCTATAATTGACGAGTTTATGACTTTTGTGCAAAACAAATATAATGTGCTAGAAGAACAAAGTATCGTTCAGATATGTAGTTCTAATTTTACCGACAAGGAGATTGAGACCGGGAAATCTCTTTTGTTCTCTGCTGTATCTGACGGAGCACGTGTTATTGCTCGGAAGGGCAAAGACAAAAATAAGAAAAACATCAAAGATGTGATCAAGCTACTCAAGGAGACCCCGACGGACAGCCACCCTGTGTTTGTGGCGAGGGATCTAAACCGCCTACCGCCGTTTGTATTCGACCATGTCGACGTGACCCGGTTACTCAAGGATATTACGTATCTCAAGACAGAATTACAAACGCTACGGGCTGATGCTGTCTCCAAGGTGGAGATCCAAGATCTGGAAGCCAAACTGATCGGCCAGATGCATTCTTCTGAACCGCGGGTGGTGAGAAATATGTTGCCTAAGCCACAGTATGTACACTCAAACACGCCAAATTCGACCGTATCATTACACAGTAAAAGTCAAGCAAGCGCACAGAGCCAGCCTAGTAACAGTGTTCTGATAGTCGACGCGCGGAGCGACGGGACCGGTTTGATGGCGGCGGCGGCGGTGGCGGAGGCACCAGCTGATTATGCTGATGTTGTTCGCAAGCCGGCGGCGTACCGAGATATCGCATTGTCACAACCAAGGATGCGACCGAAGTCGGACTTCGAGACAAGAAGTATCATTGACGACAATGAGTTTACACTTGTAACAAAGCGAAAGAAAAATAGACAGAAAAATATGCGAGGTACCCTGGAAGACGGTAGTGATAGGTTGGAGGTTGCAGAATCACATAGTTATATCTATGTCTCGCGGCTCAAGAAGCATATAACAACAGATCATATTAAAGGGCATATTGAGGATATGAGTGAGACTTGCATAGCCGTTGAGCAATTAAAACAGAGAAAGGAAACGACCTTCAACTCCTTTAAAGTGACAATCTTAAGTAGCAAAGTTGAAACTTTTTTAAGTGGAAACTTTTGGAAAAAAGGCCTTGTGTACCGTCGTTACCGTGAGCGCTCAAGCTCTGCCGCTGTATCACAAAACATACCGTCCGATATTACACTAGCAGGGATACATCTGTGTATGCTTGTTTCCTGGACTTAAGCAGAGCTTTTGACCTAGTAAATTATGATTTACTATGGGAAAAACTCCAGCGGGCCCAAATAAACCCAAAAGTAGTGAATCTGTAGAGATACTGGTACGGAAATCAAACTAATGCCGTGAGATGGGGCGACACCACTTCTAACGAGTATAGGTTAGAATGTGGAGTACGTCAGGGTGGGCTCACCTCCCCCGATCTGTTCAACCTGTACGTGAATGACTTGATCGTGGGCCTGAGGGGCACCAGGGTCGGCTGTCATATTGGTAATGTGTGTGTTAACAATCTGAGTTACGCAGACGACATGGTGCTCCTCAGTCCCTCGATCGAGGGTCTTGAGCGACTTTTAGCCCTATGCACTCGCTATGCCGAAGTGCATGGACTAAAATATAATGCGAAAAAGACCGAAATGATGGTATTCAGATCGGGGAAGGGCCCTGAGAGGATACCTCCTCTGTTGTTGCAGGGCACGCCGGTGCGGGTTGTGGAGCAGTTCAGATACCTTGGCCATATCCTTACAGGGGGCATGCGGGATGATGTCGACATTGAGCGGGAGCGCAGGGCCCTGGCCGTGCGCTGCAACATGATAGCACGTAGATTTGCTCATTGGACTGACGAAGTTAAAATAACTCTCTTTAAGGCGTTCTGCCAGAGCTTCTATACCAGTCAGCTCTGGCTTCATTACACCAAACGTGCCTATAATACCTTGCGGGTTCAGTACAACGATGCATTTCCAATACTTATGCGTCTCCCGAGATACTCCAGTTCATCGTCGATGTTTGCGGACGCCAGGGTCCCTGATTTCTACGCAATAATCAGGTCGAAGATCGCATCATTCTGGGGCCGGCTGCGTGCTTCAAATAGTATATAGTATAGTATAATAAATACTATTATGGAGAGCACGAGTGGCCCATTTTTCCAGCATTGGAATGCCGTGCACCACGTTGGGAACAGAAAATGATTAAATGTGCTGTACAATAATGCTTATTTATAATCTTGACAATAATTGCTATTGCACCATTTTTTTTATATTGTAATTGCTTTTGCATCATTTTAATTTTAATTTTTATTTTAATTATTATTTTTAATTGTAATTGTATTGTATTCATTTTAATTTGTAATTTGAAATTATATGGGTGTAATCACCTGAAATAAACGATTTATTATCATTATATTATTATTATTTTGTTGTAAAAGTGTTTGTTTGACTCAACTTTATTGATATAACATTTAAAATAGCATATTACAGTCAGTAATAAAGAGTAAGATTTTATTATTTTCAACACAATGTATATTGTACAGAAATAAACTAAACTGAAACTGAAACTGAAAACATCGCGATTTGACAGTACATTTGGCGGACGTCTGCAGTAAACAGGATTGAATTGATATGAAATCGACAGAGAATATCAATAACATTTGACAGCAGTTTCGGGTCGGTTAAAACAGTTTCGTTAAGAAACAACTTTCGTGCGTCCTTTGCAGATGCATCTAAAACGACACGGAGTTTTGTAGTAAAGCTGTCCGGCCGCAAAAGGCAGTGGTGAGGTATGTAGACCTTGCCTGAGAGTAGTTCACTGAGAGGAATCAAACTCATATGACCGCTGTGCAGAAAATCTGCCATAAATGCAGAATATTGAGTATGAAGTTCAGAATTTTTAATACATTATTAAAATATTAATACTGTGCTGTTACCCACACCTACCTCCAAGTTAACAGTGTCGGAGACGGAGCTGGGGATTGCCCAAGACCACGAATTGTTCGAGTGGTTGATGACGGAAGCAAACCCAGACGATTGGCGGTGCGATCGGTGATGAAATGAGCCTGACTGCCTGAATCGATAAGAGTACGAAATGATTGGAAGTTTCCAGAGGAATCGCTAATGTTTATCTTAGCTGTTGATAAGAAAACAACAGAAGCTTTTCGAGTTTTCGTGAACATGCTAACTTGCGTGCACGTGGTTGAGATTTTTTCCAGATGAAGCTTCTTCTACTAAGTTAGAATCGGAACCATCCAGGTGAAGTAAAGTATGATGACCCTGGTGACACTTCTGGCACTTGAAAATGGACGTGCATTCCTTGAGGAATAATTGACCTCTAGGTCATCGGCCTTGACCTTGACCTTTCAAGGATATTTCGCAGAAAATTCTCCATTTCGCCGTTTCGGAATAGAAAATCCGAATCAGCGCACTCCACTTCCCAGGCAGTCTTGTGACTAGACTCTAGAGTGTTATTCATGAGCCGGAGGCTGGAGGGGTGCAGATGACTGCGCACTGCTACACACCGAGTAAGACGGAGCGGCCGAGGCTTGTCAGTTATGCAAGCAAGCTGAGGCTGCGGAGGCAAGCGTGGGTGCGCCGCAGTGTGGGGGCATCGCCGCAGCGAATACGATTTAGTTCACTTTCGTAGGAAAATTATGTGCTTTATATAAAACGGTGCTCTACCTTTTCATGGGAGTAATGTTAGGGTGAAGAGGGTACCCCCTCTATTTTTTGCCGAAAAATGCACAAAAGGTCAATTTTAAGGTCAAGTTCAATGAACTGTGAACGACATCAAGCTTCAAAAAACGGTAAAACTGAGAATTTTCTGTGAAATAAGCAGAAAAGGTCAAGGCTAATTACCTCGAAATCAATGAACTTTGCACGACATCGAACGTAAAAATCGCAAAACTGAGAATTTTCTGCGAAAAATACACGAAAGGTCGAGTTCAAGATTAAGTATAATGGTCTCTAGGTCAATGAACATTGAACGACATCTTAGATTTAATAAAAAGGGAAGTTCGTCGTTTCCCCACTCTAATACTCCCACATTTCCACGGACCCGAATGGTTGAAATGGCGTTTTTCAACAAATGCAACTCGAAAACTAATTATTTCCGACGGTTTGCGTATTTTGAAATCATCTTTAAATTTACTAATAAAGCATAAAAAAATCATCAAAAGCATCTGAAACGGCCGTATTTCTAAAGTCCTTCCCCATACGATACTATGGAGTCAATCAAGGCATTAAACAGCATGAGTGTCTTAAAAGATATTTATATTTCTTATTTCTTCTTAATCTAAAATGAAGCAATGAGAGCCCTTAGTTTTGAGCCAGCCAGCTGTTTATGAGGTCCCCAGTTGAACCTTGCATCGATAACAAGACCAAGGTCAACGACATCGATAGAAGGGCATCGGCAAGATTTTCTACCATTTGTTCTGTGCATACAATCATGCATATGCGCCCTGAGATCAGCTGGCTGCTTATCCTTCAGATATGATGATTTAATCTGCATAAGATTGGTTTTTTGGTCTGAAAGCCAAACTGGAGGCTCTCAAGTGCAGTTGCTACGTCACTGCTGGCAAAGATGATGAAGGTGAGCACTATTCACCATATCATTGACGTAGGTTATAAAGTTAAGGGGTCCTTATACACTACCCTGGGCTGTGCCATGAGATACGAGGTTGTTAATACTAAGGTTGTTACTTCGATTTTGACACAAAATTGTCAGTTTCTGAAGTATTCAGCACACCAAACTTGTAGTGGTCCTCTGATACTACAGGTGCCATAATTAATTTGTTTGTGAGCAGATTATGGTCTAGGGAATCAAATGCGCGGAAAAAATCAATAAATAGTGCAAGGACTTTTTTTTATTATTTAGTAAACTGTTTCCTTATTGTTGTGCTTTTCTTTGCCTGAAAGCGGAATTTTTGATAAAGTTATGTATCTGCTCACAAACAAACCTCCCAACTATTCTGTCGACTGACGACAATAAAGTGATAGGTCGGAAATCGGCAAAATTAAGCCTTTTACCTATTTTAATCCAATCCGCCAGGGGGCGCCACTAAGTTAACACCGCTTTAAACGCTCCTCCGTGTTAAAATATAATTAGTAGTACAATTAAGCTTAATCAATTATTATTTTTTGTGTTATAATATTAATTAAGTATAGACAATATAAAATCAACTATATAAACCGGACTAAATCAGTGATTTAAGTGAAAAAAGATAATTTTACCAGACAACAACAAACAATGAAACAGTGAACAGCACAAGTGCATGGACACAAAAGCATTGATAAGCAATGTCATATCAAGACAAATATCATAAAACTCAGTGAATTTTGGCATAACGTGCTTAGATAATTGTGTAAATCTAGTGACAATATCGTGCCAGTGCAAAGTCCACCAACGACACAACGCACAGAAGCACCTTTTCCGACCTTCAACTACATTGGATGCAAAGACCATATTCAACCAATCACCTACAGCACTCGTTAGCCGAATGGTTAAAGAGGCTGTCTAAACTGTGCAAGGCGGACATGGTTCGAGTCCCACCATGAGATCAGAAATTTTTATACTTTTGAAAACGAGCAACGGCACAATACTCTCATAGCCGAACAAACGGCAACGACAAAATTGCTTTCTAAAAGCTGAGAATAACTAAACTACTCTAAATACTGATAGTGGCGCCATCTAGAGTACACCAAGAGGAACTAAATCTGCAGTTAATAATCGATTACAGTAATTCCGATACTCATTTCTTAAATTATACCTACGTTATTATGGAGAATATTACACTCAGAAAGAAAACCACGAAATCGCACTCATCACACAACTCCCCTAATACAAGCGTTGGGTCAGATACTCTGCTTAGCTGTTCTTCAATAAGCAATGATCTGCACAACAGTCTACCTATAATATTCTCACACGAATCGTCACTAGTACAAGATCTCAAACAGCAGATGGAACAAACTAAACAGGAACTTGAAATAGCTCATGCAGAGATTATGCGATTATGTAGCGAAAACTCAGAACAGAAAGAAATCATTGAGAAAAAAAACAAAGAAATTCTCCTACTTCGAAAGGTATCCACTGAAGCTTCCAGTTTCTGCAGTACGCCTGGCACAAAAAAGACAAGAAAATCTATTGGAAGAGGTTACCCTAAGATGTCACCAATACGAAACAACACTACGCTAAATGAGTAAACTAACGTCCGAAATAAATGCCAGCATGACTACCTAATCAAGCCCACCAACCAGCCGCAGGGGAGCCACGCAATACAAGAATTGCCCAAACATAGCAGCCAGCACTTAGACAACTCTCCGACACATGACTCCAAGACCCATGACACCGACTCCAAGCCCTGCAACCCATCTGAAGACAAGACCAGCAATCACGTGAACTTTAATCACAACCGCACCAGTTACACAACAGATGGCACCACTTGTACCAAAATCGGTAACATAGTGATTCTAGGCGACGAGCAAGTCAAAGGACTGTTTAACAAGATAAAAGTACGTAGAGAGAATACGTGGAATGATAAATACAATGTGACGGCTTTGATAAAACCAGAGGCCACAGGTGCACAGATCCTTAGAGACATTGAAGAGAACTGCACATCCAACCAAGAAGACATATTTATCTTAGCTATAGGACACAATGATCAAAACCCCTACAAATTGTTAACAGAATTAAATATTGCATTGTACAAGCTTAGGAAAAACCAGGTATTCGTTGTGAGCGTGCCAAATAGTTTACATTTAAATGAAAATCTATTAAATTACAAAATGAAAATGATATCAAAAAATTTCGAAAACTGTAGATTTATAGAAATCTCCCCGATTTAAAGACAACAATCTCAAAGCAACGGTTTTCAAAACAATCATATTTAGAGTCTCTATGCAACAAAATTAATGCCCACATAGACTTTTTAGACTATAAAAAAGATTTTCTGAATTCCGTAACTGTCGTAAGACACGAAAAACAAAACAAAAAACAAATAAAAACACATAAAACTCATCAAGAGTCAAAAACGCCACGCAGCGGGACAATACCTTACTATTTCAGGGCCAAGCCCATGGTTAAAATCAACGACAAGATCGAAGCAACAAAGGTGGATCATATAAGTCCACTACAGAAGGGTAATATACCATACCTGTTTGAACAAATAAAAAAACAAAACAAACAAAATAATAAAAAATATTTTTTAGGGAAACACACGGACGAGTGACACTGCTTCACCAAAACATCGCAAGCATAATGTCAAAACGTGACATATTTGAAGTTGCACTGGCAGAATTATCGTCAGAAATTGGTGAAATTGATGTCATTTGTCTGTCAGAAACCTTTATAAAACGGGGAACGGAAGCCAACCTCAAACTTAAAAACTATAAACTCGCGGCAACTTCTCCCGGAAAAATCAACGTAGAGGAGGAACGTATATTCTTCTAAGGGATAATCTTAGTTGTAAACCAATTAAAAATATATCAACAAAAATGTATGACTTCGAATGTTGCGGTATCGAAGTAGTTAACTTCAACTTATGCATTATTTGCGTATACAGAACACCAGATTCCAACATTGAATCTTTTTTCAGGGAATTAATCGAATTGCTACATAAGTTAAGAAGAAAGGACGATAAAAAATCGTCTTATGTGGGGATTGGAATATTGATATGCTTAAAATAAATAAATATTCTAAAGAACTGCTGTCAATACTCGATAACTTTAATAATATAAACTACATAAATGTGCCAACCAGAGCTAATTGCTGTCTGGATCTCATTGCGATGAACGTTGCGCATGCCCAGCCAAAGGTCCACTATTTGGCACTATCAGACCACGAAACCGGACAAAGTATAACTTTCAAAAGTGTCTGTACTAACAAATCCCTGTTGAAACCGACATACTGGTTTGAAAAAAGGCGTGAGTTTAGTACTGATAATGTCAGAAAGTTTACCGAAGCTTTATCCTCGCTGTCAATCGATCAATATATGTGCGAACAAAAGGTTGATCAGGCATTCGGAAGTTTTCACGATCTACTAATTCTTTTCTTTGATCTATGCTTCCCTGAAATCCGAGTTAAAATAGTAAATAAACCAATCAAAAACAAATGGCTTAGTAAAGGAATTAAACGTTGTTGCATAACAAAACGTAGACTTTACTCTCAATTGGGGTCATATAATTCCACTAACAAATCCATATTACACAAACAATACAAAAAATATACAAGGACATTGAAAAAATGTATATTACAATCACAAAAATTACAAAATACCAAATATATAAAGATCTCAAAGAATATTTGCAAAGCCGCATGGCAGGTTATTAAAGACAATACAGACTCAAATATCAATAATAATGAAATTACAGAAATAAAAGTAGATCACAAAACATTCACAGAACCGAAAGAGATATCTGAGCTTTTTAACGATTTCTTCATAAAATTAATGAATTTTAGTAATAGTAGTCAAGCAAATATGACAAATAATACCTCTACAAACATATCTCAATCTATCTACTTAGCATCTGTGGATGAAAAAGAAGTTTTCTCCGTAATTAAGAATTTAAAAAATACAAACTCTACAGGATATGATGGTATCGGTACAAAACTATTAAAAATGTGTGCACAATTCTTTGCGAAACCAATGACACATATTATAAATTAAACATTTATAGAAGGAAAGTTTCCAACTCGCCTTAAACAATCTATTGTTAAACCCCTTCATAAAAAAGGAGATAAAAGTAACATGAATAACTATAGACCCGTTACCTTAATCCCTGTTATCTCTAAAATACTGGAGAGGACGATGTATAAAAGGATATACAGCTTTGTTACACAATTTAATATGCTACGAAAAGAACAATTTGGCTTTCGTAAGAATTCCTCTACAATCTTAGCATGCTTTGCTCTTATGAAAAACGTCGTCCAAAGTCTGAACGATAAGAAGTCGGTAGCCTCAATATTCTTGGATATGAGCAAAGCTTTTGATTTCGTTTCACACCCAACTCTATTAGCCAAACTCTACAAGTATGGTATACGAGGTAACTGCTTAGAATGGGTTAAAAGCTATCTAATTCATAGGACTCAATGCGTTGAATTAAACAGAATCGTTGATGGAATGAAACAAACATCCCAATCAAACTACCGTGCAAACAACTTTGGCGTACCACAAGGCAGCGTTTTAGGCCCATTATTATTCCTTTTATATATAAATGATTTACCTAATGTAACGAAGAATGACTGCGTCCTTTTTGCGGACGACACTACACTCCTTATTAAATGTAATAACAGAAATGTATTGGAATCTGAGATAATTGAAGCCCTTAATGATATGGTGACATGGCTGGAAAACAACAACTTGAAAGTGAATAGCGAAAAAATCAAAATAATACAATTTCAGACTTTCTACTGTTACTCCGCACCAGAGAATTGTATAAACTTTAAAGGAACTAATATTGAAGTAGTCGACTCTACCTTATTTCTAGGAATAGTAATAGACAAACATTGTAATTGGAAAGCCCACATAAACAGAGTGTGTCTAAAACTAGATAGGTTTGTTTATGTGTTACGACGTACGAGAGATGTGGCAACGAACGATGCAACTCTATCGGCATACCACGGATACGTTTCGTCAGTACTACGGTATGGTTTAGTTATGTAGGGTAACTCCGTAGACTTTGACAGGGCGTTTAAAATCCAAAAAAAATGTATTCGAGCAATATGTGGTGCAGGATATCTAGATAGCTGTAAACCTTTATTTAAAAGAACACTTATACTTCCCCTGCCGTGCCTATATACACGGTCAGGTCATAGGTTCTGTCACACAATAAAAACTATTGAATTTAGAACGCTGGCCACAAAAAAGTTTATTGAATTCGAATTTCGAATTTTTCATGAAAATAAAAATGTGTACTTTTTAGAATTTTCCTCATTTTTAAATATGGAGTGGACACTTAAAGAAGACCGTGTCGCAGTTATTGCGTTGCATCGTTGCGATTACGCGCCAATTCAGATTTTCGACTTACTGAAAAATTTGAATATAACCAAAAGATTCGTTTATCGTACCATAAAACGATACAATGAAGACTCTGGTGTAGATGACAGGTCAAGAAGTGGTCGCCCTCGCTCTGTTAGGACTCCAGCAGTGATAAAAGCTGTGAAGGCGCGAATTCAAAGAAATCCCAAACGTAAGCAGAAACTGTTGGCCCTTCAGATGGGGTTAAGCAGGACCACGGTGAAAAGGGTGTTAAATGAAGACTTAGGGCTTAGGGCATATCGAAGAAAAACAGGACATCGTTTGGACGCTCGTTTAATGGACCTGAGACTGAAGAGATGCCGCGCTTTGTTGAAGCGGTACGCGGGAAAAAAGCATCGGGAAATTCTTTTTTCGGATGAAAAAAATTTCACCGTGGAAGAGAGCTACAACAAACAAAATGATAAGGTGTACGCACACAGCAGTGAAGAAGCGAGCAACCGTATTCCGCGTGTCCAACGAGGTCATTTTCCATCCTCGCTCATGGTTTGGTTGGGTGTCTCTTATTGGGGCTTAACTGAGGTACACTTTTGTGAGAAAGGCGTAAAAACGAATGCAGTTGTGTATCAAAATACAGTCCTCAAGAACCTTGTGGAACCTGTTACTCATACCATGTTTAATAATAGGCACTGGGTATTCCAACAAGATTCTGCGCCAGCTCATAGAGCGAAAAGCACACAAGACTGGCTGGCGGCGCGTGAAATCGACTTTATCCGGCACGAAGACTGGCCCTCCTCCAGTCCAGATTTGAGTCCGTTAGATTACAAGATATGGCAACACTTGGAGGAAAAGGCCTGCTCAAAGCCTCATCCTGATTTGGAGTCACTCAAGGAATCCTTGATTAAGGCAGCTGCCGATATTGACATGGACCTCGTTCGTGCTGCGATAGACGACTGGCCGCGCTGAATAAAGGCCTGTATTCAAAATCGCGGGGGTCATTTTGAATAAACTTTATTACCATAAGAATCTATGTTTTCTTAAGTTCATTTTGCTGTTTACATAAATAATAAACATGTATAAATTATTTCATATTGCACATGTGACAGAACTTATGACCTGACTATGTATATACGAAATGTGCATTTTTGTTAAAAAATACCCAGATATGTTTAAGAAAAACTCCGAAATATTCAATGCTAGAGGCAGGCACAAGGATAATTTATATGTTCCACCACAAAGGTTGCAATTATTTTCCAATAGTGCGTATTGCATGGCAATAAAAATTTATAACAAAATCCCCAATGACATAAAATACCTGACATTTAACATGTTTAAAAATAAATTATTTTATTATCTAATGGACAAATTATATTATAAGGTTAATGACATGTTTAATAATAATCAATTTGAATAATTTAATTTAATTATAACGGTTGCGCTAGACATTTTAGTTTATAATATTTGCACACCAACTCCTAGACGGTGAATATGTTGATCCTCGCGCTTTACTGCTTATTTAAGATCATATGTACACATATTTATAGCAAATAAACTATTTGATTGATTGATTGATTAAATAGTGGTCTTACGAAACCCAGTTTGTTATCATCGGGATATTTGCCGGTGTCTAAGCTGGTATTAATGAGATGTGCTGTCGCACCAGATTTTTTTTCAACAATTTCAAACTGGCATCATCCAACAGAGTATTTTTACACTTCAGAATAATATTTTTGACGGATTCGTCGAATTCTGTAGCAAATCTGTTTGCGATTTGAAATATCTAATATGTTTTCGGATCTAAAAGCTTCAATTATCACGTGGATATTTTACCACAAATATAATTAATTATATTCTACTATAATATATAACTATCTTCTCTCTAATATATAACTTTAAACTCACCTTTTTTCTTAAGTTTTGTGGATGAATCTAAGGCTTCTTGGAACGTTTTTTTTCATAAATTGGAGGATTTGGAGGATTAATATCTAATGTTTGATTCCAGTTTGTATCATTTAATTTATAGAGTAAATCTAAACGGTTTACCAATTGCATTTTTGCGTTTCAGAATCAGCCTATATATCAATCTTGCCGGGCGGTGACAAACCAACGAGGCTTATTATTGTGACGCGATGGTCTGCCAGTATCGACTGCCGCGGTGTAAGGTTCAAACGTGTGGCATCGAATAAAAATATTTGTTACCATACCATTAAGATTTTCGATTCGGGTGTAATCAGTGATTCTACACGTTAGTCCTTACACAGAATACATGTCAACATACGAGTTCCTGGGTGGATTGTGTATCTTAAGATAGATGTTGATATCAAAGAGTAAAAGCATAATATTAGAATCTGGGTAACTGTTATCAGAAATTAACCAGTTGACTTCACTGATAAAAATTGTTTTGCTTTTTGAGGGAGGTTTATAAATTGCACACATATAAATAACATCATTGTGAGAGTTTTAACTATGCCAGTCAGGTTTTCGAAAGTGTATGTGTACAGTGTTTTAGTTCATACCAAAGTCCATGACTTCAAAATTCTCCGGCGCGCTGAGAATAACGCCAAACGAAATGAAACAAAGCCTGACCACCTGCGTGTTTTTTTTTTATAATTACAACTATTTAGATGCTCACATGCCCATAATATGCAAGTATCTTTACTAGGAAGATTACAAGCTACATGACTCCCCACGAGCGACGTCTACAGACTAAAATTAACCATAAAACTTGCAAAGTTATACCAAGGGATAATGATTTCTGCTTAAAAATAGGTGAACATATTGTTAAATCCAAAGCGGTAGCTCGAGTTTTCGATACAAACTTTACCGATGTACCCTTTCACAACAGAGCGTCTAACTTAATCTCCATATGAAACAAATACTTTTTTTGTATATTTTAAATATACAATTTCATTATGTATATCCCCAGGACATTGTCAATACGTTTAGATTACTTAACTTAAAAAATACTGAAGACCTGTAGGGTATATCAATCAAAGTCAGTGGTTCAGTAATATTAGTTATAGCCCCACACTTAGCTTAAATATTCAATAAATTTGTTGACGATAGAGCTTTCCTAGAACTTATGAAACGCAGTAAACTGATACCTCAGTTCAAGTCGGCAGACAAGGGTGATCCTTCAAATTTCAGACCAATATCTGTTCTTCCAGCACAAAGTAAAATATTTGAAAAGTTTATATATCAAATGCTTTCACAATTCAACCATACAAACAACTCCACGCCTAACAATACGTTTTCACTAGGGGTATATCTCATATTTATTCTGCACGGGAGGCCGCACAGGATGTTATCGGACTACGTTGGATCTATTGAGATCATACTTTTCTTTATTTTTTTTTGGGTACCCACCTAAGTAAAACACGTATTCAAATCGCTCCCCCACAAATTAAATCATTTTAAACAATTATTTGCTTTTAACCTTGGTTTAATACGGTCAAGAATACAAATAGTGCCTCATAGTATCAAGTATTGTCACAGCACTGACCTTTCTCGAGCGACTCAAACCTCTGCACTAACTGCAATCAACCGCCACACAAATGGCCACTGCCTGCCACTTTGAAGATTCACATCACTCCACAACCACTTCAAGGTACAATCTACATCTTCATCGTCTTCAAGGTACTATCCAAAATTTACTAAATTATACTATATTCACGAATTATCAACTCGCTACCGGACAAAATGCAGTGATACCAAATGTCACAATACAATTTACGACAACGAAGACATCTCCTGTGCTTTGTGTAAACAGAAGTATCATTTTAACTGCGCGTCTATCACTGAGTCTGCGTTCAGGAAGATGAGAGTGGCAAAAAATACAGCCTGGATCGGCAAATGCTGCAGCGGGGCCGACCCCAAGACCAATGAGAAGGACACACCGTCGGTTGCGGCGCCAGCGCTGCTCGGTGAAGGTCAGGACACCCATACACACACAGAAGCACCCAGCGGCTCTCAATCTGTAGATAATGCCTCAATTGTGCCAGTAACAAAGATTGATAACTACTCAATTCATCAAGATTTACTGGACCAAATGCATTTACTGATGTTTAAATCGTTTGACGAGTTCGCGGCTAAACAGACTGAGACATTCGACTCATTTAAAACCGACATAGTTACCCAATTGGACAGCCACCGCACCACCATTGAGAGCAAAGTTGACAAAGCAATGAGGCTAATATCGGATCTCACAACCAACGTAGACTTGCTGGCAAAAAAAGTAGAGGGTCTGGTTGCGACAACGGATTTCACTTCTGATCGCGTAGATAAGCTGGAGAATCGCATTAAGAATTTAGAAGGAATGATGAAAGACCTGGATAAATTCAAATTGGATGTCTGCGACAACACAACATCGACGACAGAGCTAAAAGCGACAATAAACAGCCTTGAGCAGAGGAACCGCCTATGTAATCTGGAAATTTTTGGAGTTCCAGAACGCAAGACTGAAGTTACACAGGGCCTGGTCATTTCCATCGGCAAAGCCGTGGGACTGACTTAAAGAAAGAAGACATATCCTCAGCAGTCAGAATATCTACACGCAATACGAGTGGCCTCCCAAGGCCGTTAATCGTTAAGCTGAACTCCACTATCAAGAAGGACGAGTTTATTAGTGCAGTGCGCAAGAACCGTGGCGTCACCACCAATGACATCGGAATGGCAGGAGTCAACAACGTCATCAGCGTCAACAAACATCTGACTTCACATAATAAAGATCTCCTGAAGCAGACAAAACCAAAGACCAAGGAACTGGGGTTTCGGTATTGTTGGACACGAAACGCGAAGATATTTGTACGTCAAGGCGACAACTATCCCCGGCTACGGGTAGACAACGTCCTGCAACTGTCATCACTGAAGCTCTCGCCGCTGCCTCCTCCTCTACGTCAAACTCACGACGCAAACAACATCACAAGTCCCAATGTTTGAGAAGCACTGATCGCGATTTACTTTGCAGAATAAACTTACCCGTTCCTTCTATTGTCGTACATGTAACTTGTTCGCAACCTATAAATGTGTACAGTATTGTTCCATTGCTACACACATTTTTACCTCACAACCGTTATAATATGCACACACCGTTTTCAATTTCACTCACACAATCACGCCACACACAATATTTGTTCCGATTTAGTTATCGCGTTGATATGATTCTGTGCATTTGTAGAATGCCTACTGCACGACTCAAACGTTCAATTGTATTAACGATTTCATTAATACCTTACCATTCGCGCCTATAAATATCTACTACCAAAACTCTCGTAGCATACGAGGTAAAAGTACTAAATTTGTGCTAGGATTACTTAAACATAATTACGACGCAGTAGCTATTAGTGAGACCAACCTCACTGACGGAGTATTTGACGCTGAGGCCAGCGACCCTCGTTACGACGTCCACAGGGCTGATCGAACTCCCCCCACCGGTCACAAACCTGACATCACGGTGGGAGGAGAGCTTCTCACGGGGCGCAAGCTCGCCGCCCGGCGCGTGCTCCCGTCCCCCGCGTACTCCCACTTGGAGTTGATTCACGTGACCGTGCCTGCCGGCAGCGTACATGCTGATCGCGACCTACATGTCATCTGCACTTACCTGCCTGGAGCTGGAGCGAAGCACGATGCGCTGCTTGTTAGTCTTGCTAATTATATCCACGATAATTGCTCCGATGAACATTATCTTTTATTGGGAGATTTCAATTTGCCCGCCATTACTTGGAAACTGAAGTCATCAGGGTCCGGTTTCAATCCGTCTGGCACTATCAACAACTGTCAAAACACTGTATTAGATGAATTATCCCTGGCCGGCTGGACGCAGTTTAGTAATGTGCTGAACGGTAATGATAGGCAGCTCGATCTCGTGTTCTGTGACTCTGAGGCAGAGGTGACTCGCGCACTCGATCCAATAACTCGTGAAGATATGCCACACTACCCCGCTCTTGAAATAAAACTAACCAATATCGGAATGAAATTCCTTCCTACTACCCCCAAAAAAATATTTCAATATAAAAAAGCAGATTATGATAATATTATGGCTGAATTATCCAAAATCGATTGGCTCACTACTTTGTACAATAGGACAGTGGACGAGGCGGTCGAACACTTTTATTCTATTTTGACAAAACTTATAGATGAATATGTTCCCTACTATTACAGCACTCCGGACGGTTACCCTGTGTGGTATTCTAAACCTCTCATATACATGCTCACAGAGAAAACCAAATACCACCAGAAATGGAAAAAGTACGGGAATCCTCGCGACTACGACTGTTTTTCGCTGCTTCGTAAACGGCACAAAAAACTTCAAAAGCTATGCTGGAATAACTACAGGGTAAAATGCAATGCTGCTATCACTATGGATCCTAAAAAATTCTGGCGGTATGCAAAGGATCTTCGTCGCGATCACGGACTACCTGCGCAGATAACGTATGGTTCTCGCACGGCCAACGGTGGCGAGGAGGCCTGCGAGGTGTTTTTAGATTATTTTTTGTCAGTCTATGTCGACTCGCCTGGTACACATACGGCCCCTACCGAATCGTCGAACCCGCTTAGTTGCATAGGCTCTATTGAGTTAGATAAGGACCTCGTCCTGAAGTACCTGAAGCAAATCAATACCAACAAGGGGGCTGGTCACGACAATATTCCGCCATTATTCATAAGAAGATGCGCAGAACATCTGGCTACTCCATTGAGCGTTATTTTTCAAAGATCTTTAAGGGAGAACATTTTCCCCTGTCAATGGAAAAAAGCATTCGTCGTGCCTATTCACTAGGGTGGATCCAAAAGTAGTGCGAAACAGTATCGCCCGGTATACATACTTCCTGTTTTTAGCAAGACATTTGAGTTGATCGTTCATGACCAAATATACCCCATTGTATCACGTAGCATCCCACCCGCTCAACATGGTTTTATGCGTAAGCGCTCTACTGTTTCTAACTTGGTCGAGTTCGTAGATGCTGTGGCTGCTGACATGGATCAAGGCTATCAGGTAGACGCCGTGTATACCGATTATTCCAAATGCTTTGATAGGCTTAGACACGATGTTATCATCAATAAGTTAACCGAAATCGGCATACACGGTGATTTGCTTAGGTGGATCGACTCGTACCTTCGAAATCGTAGCCAGGCGGTCAGAATCGGCTGCTACAAATCGCGTTTTGCTCCTATACCATCCGGAGTCCCCCAGGGTTCCTATTTAGGACCACTTCTATTTAATGTGTGTATGTATGATATATCTTTGTAGGCTCTCGGATTACTGCAAACGTAACAGCCTGGATCTGAATGCTGTGAAATTCCAGTGCATCATCTTCTCTAGGAAACACACAAGCATCAATTTCCAATACAGACTAAATGACCACACCCTGAATAGAGTTACAGAAATCAGAGACCTCGGCGTAATACTTGACTCCAAACTTACGTTCATACCACATTACGATAACATTATACTAATATTATTAATATCTAATATTATTAATATTATTATTAATATATTAATATATTAATATCTAAGGCGGTCAAAATGTTAGGTTTTATATATCGTGCCTCTAAGCCACTGCGCTCGTCTCTTGTGCTAAAAACGCTTTATTTTGCTTATGTGCGTAGTGTACTCGAGTATGCGTCGCCGGTTTGGTCACCAAACTATTCAACACATTCCGAAAGGATTGAATCGGTACAAAATAGATTCATCAAACAATTAAATTATAGGTCTGGTTCTTCGGAGTGCACACGACAAGAAAGCTTGGAGAATCATACAATTATGTCATTGGCAGACAGGAGAACATTGGCTGACATGAAACTTCTTCATGACGTCGTTAGTTATCGCATCAATAGTAGTGCATTAGTGAGCAAGGTGTTACTACGCGCCGTCCCCCCGCGAGCGCGCCGGCGCGTCCCGAGCGTGCTCACACACGCCCGCGCGCGCGCCGGCTACACTGCCAACTCACCTATGAACAGTAGCATCGATGTTTACGAAAGACACTTTTCCGACCTGGACATTTTTCTGTTGAGTCGTCCTAAATTCGTGCTCCAAATAAAAAAGGAACTATTGGGGCGGATTAATAATTAATGTGTAATGAGACGGACTAAAATATACCAGTGCTAGATTAGTATCAGCGTTGATAACACTTCCGGAACATCCACACCACACAACACAACTACAGTAACTCACCCTGCTTAGTGGGCAACCTGCCCGAAACCCGAACCCAAGACCTTGGTCGTAGGGCTAAGCAGGTACACAGTACACTCACTCACCCCACATACATGTTGCCATTTTCACACATTTTTGAAGCATTTTTGCAATTTTAATTTTTCTTTGTTTTACTTATTTACTTTACTACTATATACTACTTTACTTTATTTTTATAGATCGCACTGATTCGTAATTGGCATTTAATGTTTTTAATATTGATTGTATTATTTATTTACATATGCTGTGAATTAGCAAATAATAAAATGAAATGAAAAATACATAAGCAATATAATTCAAAAGGTAGAAATCAACGGCGTTAAATCTGTTAGATCGGGAGTAAACATTGGCATTCCACAAGGTTCCATATTAGGCCCTTTCTTATTCCTGGTATATATTAACGATCTGCTTTTCATGGTCGAGAAATTTACTGACATAGTGTTGTTTGCTGATGATTGTGCACTGGTCTTCAAAATTGAAAGACAAAAAGAAGATTTTGATGACGTTAATGGAGTATTGTCTTAAACCTTGAATTGGTTCACATGTAATAATTTATTGTTAAACGCTGGTAAAACCAAGCGTATCCAAGTCTCACTTCCAAATGACAGGCAAATAGAGACCCGTTTAGTGTACGACAGCAATACGTTAGAATGAGTAAATGATACGAAGTTTCTTGGAATAACCATTGATAGCAAATTGCACTGGACCCCACGAAGATCAATTAGTTGGTAGATTAAGTAAGGCTTACGATGTTAGTCACACCAGACAAAAACGCGTGTGACTACATCTAGGCTAGTATTTTTTACTTACTTTCATAGTGTCATGTCCTATGGTATCTTGTTGTGAGGAAAGCAGCGGATATTCAAACTTTTTTTTTACGGAACATAACTATTCCAATTTATGATTTAAAACACACATACTGCTTAAGAGAGCTTTTTAAACAAATTGATATAATAAATATATCTACCCAATCAATTTTTGACAATATAGTTTGTTAGCGATAGCTGTAATGTTTTCCTTAGAAAAAATCATAGACTAATTGCGCCCCGGTTTAGACTCGCGAAGCTTAGCAATTCTTTCAAGGGCTAGTGCATTTTATACTGCAATAAGATACCCCTGGAGATTTTGAAACTACTATTTGAGCAATTAAAAAACCATATAAAAGCAACTTTATCAAAAAAGGGATATTTTATTGTTCAAGATTACTTAAACGACGGGAATGTATGGGGTTAACCTAACTCAAAACAGACTTTGTGGTTCATATAACTAATATATAAAACTAATAATACTTATAATAATTAATATTGTTATATTAGTATTAGTTAAGCACAACCAATATTTTAAATCGATATAAAAATCAATCTGTGGGAGTTCCTACGCCCTGCTTCTCCCACAGTGGTCCCATGTAGAGAAGTTGCAAATAATTAGCATATGTAAATATCTAGATTCTGAAATCAGAATCAACACTTGATTCTGATTTCAGAATTCTGAAGAAGCCAAATTGAAGCTGTAGCCGTGACCGAAATCGGTCTAGTGTGTTTTTTACTCTAAGCTATAAAGAAATATTGCTGTATAAGTAAACAAAAAATGTCAAAGCTTTGTCAAAAAATATTTAGTTTTTTTGTAATGAGAAAAAAAAACGCTGGATAGAAACCAATAAATTTTTGGAAAGATTAGAATAGGGTTAAAATTTCTCGAAATGGCTCCTTAACCCCTAACAATATTTATATCGAATTACCGACACCCAGTTTGCAACTTTATTGGTACAACTTGTCTACCATAAACAGACATGTTGTATCCCACCAAAAAAATTTTCATATAAAATGTTGCCAAGACGAGACCATGGCTGGCACTGTCAAAGAGTTATCAGATCTCTTAAAGAGCCAAGTTTTTATCGCTAACACACCCTAACTCTACAAGCCCTAACTTAACAAACTCTACATCTTCTTCAAAATATGGGGCTTGGCCGTTTTATTACCTTATTTGAAACAAGGAGTCCCTATATCAATTTTCAGACCTCTAGCACCAAAACTTACGGTAGTCTCATACAAACCACCATCTCCTTATATAAAGGGTTGGGGGTGATTTACTAAAAATCCTGAAATACCATGTGTTTTATTATTTAAAACAATGTATCCCTATATCAATTTTCAGACCTCTAGCATCAAAATTTATGGAAGTCAAACTTCCATCCCCTAGTTTAAGGGGTACGGGGTAAAAATTCCGAGTTTTAGAATTTTTAATATACGATGTACATAAGTGGAGTAATTTTATTCATATAAATATATACCAATATTCTGAAACCTGACGAGAGCACTATCTTCTGCTTTAAGGGGTTAAGGGATGGTTTTATAAAGCCTGTAATACGTATTTTCTTATTTGTAATATACTATAATAAGAAGTCTATGTTCCTATATAAGTTTCAGATCAATAGCATTTTCCCATACAAATGATGTTTGTATGGGAAAACATATACAAATTTTCATCCCCTAATTTAAAGGGGGAAGGTTGATTTATTTGAAATCCTGAAATATGTATTTCATTATTTATAACATGGAGTCCCTATATACATTTCAGACTTCTAGAGGTGTCTATATAAATTTTGATGCTAGCATCAAAATTTTGCGGAAGCCCCCTGAAAACTTCCATCCGTAGTTTAAGGGACTGGGGGTATTTTTTTTTCTTCTTTTTGTACTAATACTAACTTTTATTACATATTTCAGCTTTCTAGGACTGAAGGAAGTACCTAAGAATTTTGATGATCATCAGTGAGAGACTCAGCGACGAAATCGGGGTATTTTAGATATCAATTAAATCTGAAGCATAAGAGCTGCTATTGAAACTTTCTAGGAATATTAAACCCACTACTAAAATCATTTCCCGAAAATTTTGTACAACTGCTGTAATCAAAACCCAAGTTGTGAGGGTTCAAAAAATCGATGAAGCGCTTCAAGAAAAGATAATTATCACCACGTCATTGACGATACTCTTATCTTGAGAACGATAAAAGCATATTATCTCAAGAACAACAGCAACATATTATCCCAAGAACGTTATATTAGCCAAACTAAATAAGCGTTTTGACGATAAGCTACAACAACCTCTGGGGAAAAATACTGATAGTTCCTATATGTGTTAGATGAAAAGGTTGGTCCACCTCGGAAACCTAAATGATGATGTGATAGAGGTAGATATCACCCCAAACTGTTTGGTACACGTGGCCCCTTCCGCTCCGAAGCCACGCATGATGACTGCAGCAGGAAGGTCCAATACCAGCCAGATCTGAGCTACCAACCCAATCGCCAGCGACCTGGACCCGAAGATGATAGGCCACCACTAACACCTACGTGGAAAAATTGTCTACCACGCCACGCGGCGTTGTGCTCTTCCAAAGAGCTGGTTTAAGTTTTTATAGGATAAAGATTGATGGACTGACTTAGTTTGATGATTTCACTGGTAACTTATTGTTGTAAGACACGGTAAAAATATGAAAAAACTGAGATCATGCGCTGCGCTCTGAAAAACTGAAATTACACAATGGACACGAACTATCGCGACAAATACTTCCGAAAAGAGAAAGAAAGAAAGAGTGACTGAGTCTGGGCGTGAAATAACGTTTTTAGAGACAGTTAGCATAGTGAAGAAAATTGATCGGTCGTTCTGTAGTATCGATCTTTACTCACTGAAATACCATGTTAATTCGGATTAACAATATGTACACTACCGATACATAAAATATTTCAACCCGTCATTCTTGTAAACTATTAAAGAACATGGACAAGCAAATCGACGAAAGAGTTTCCTGAACGATATTAAATTTATGTTTATCGCGGTTTCCACAGCTATTAGCGTTTTTAATGACCTTGGTTTCTTCGATTTTGGTTTTCCTACTGGTCTGACTGCCAGGACAGCAAGGGTTTACATTTGGATGATAGCATTTTTAAGAAATAAATTCTTAAAAATAAATTACCTTAATAAATTCTAAACATATTTGCTGTAGATAGTTTACTTTCATTTTTTATTTTTAAATACGAACATTCTTTTGGGACTTGTTTGTTTACTTAAAAAAATTATTTTTAAATATATGATCTTTCTTTTGCGACATACTGTAGTTTGTGAAATGCATTAAACGATACGGTATATAATCCAAAACACGCATAGTGATGATCATTGGGCAATTTCCGTAAGGTCATTAATCGTTTGTATTTGTCCTTTTGTCGTTCACATAAAGCTAGAATGGCGGCTAACATACAAACATATATATTTCACCAAGACGTAGAACTGACGATCTCCCTAATAAAAATTTAGAACACGACAATGATATCAAAGAAGGTTAGTTTGAAGTTTAAGGAAAGCGATTGAGATTATTTTTGATAAGCAGTGTTAAAATAACAATGAATGATTCACCAATACAGTGGCGAGGTCCTTCGCCAAACGGCAGGTAGGTGCACGGAGGCCTAGCCGCCTTGTTCTTAGGTGTGAACCGCTCAGGATCGAATACTTCAGGGTTCGGATAGTATTGCGGATCATGGTGTATCGCCATCACTGATATCATAATGGGAGTATCTTTTTCAATTTTCAGTTGAGATCCTGGGAATTCATAATCTGATTCCGATGTTCTATGTAATGCAAATGTTATCGGGTATTTCCGTAACGTTTCATCAATACACATTTCCAGGTAGACCATTTCACTTAGCATGTCGTATGTTAGTTTTCCATTGTGTTTTGTCACTGTCTCAAATATTTCTTCGTGGACGCGATCCTGGATATTTTGATTTACAGCTAGTTCATAAAGCAAGTACGCCATGGATGCTGATGATGGTCCAAAGCCAGCTGCGTGGAATAAAAAAGCTTGAGCTGCCATCAGGTTAGCACTCATTTCATAATTGTTATTATGTCCACCTTGAATACGTTGTTCTTTCAATTCAATCATGAGATCCATGAAGTCATGTCTCGTCTTCGGTTTGCCTTCTCTTTCCTGTATGATTTCTTTCGTAAATGTTAGGAAAAAATTACGATTTTCACCATATACATCTATAATATTTAATTTATACATAAAATCCTGGAATCCCGGTAAAATGAAATTAATAAATGTTGTAAATTTTACAGCCATGCTAGGTGCGAACGTTGCAGCGCCTAAATTTCTAAATTCATTTGGTTTATCATTAAAACAGTCTACATCAACCCCAAAGGCACATGAGGAGATAACAGCTAGAGTGTAATTAGCTGCAAGATAACGACACTCTTGAGAGGTATGCTGTTGCACCGAGTTGTCAATATATTTTATAAAAGCATCAGCAGTCTTTTCAACCAAAGGCATCATGTTCTTGAGTTTTCCGGATGTAAAAATAGGTGTTAGTTTTCGTCTTAGCATACGCCATTTTTCACCCCCCAGTCTAAATAAGTTATGATCAAACTCATCTTCTGCAGTCATTCCTCTATCTTGGAAGGTGCTAAAATCTTTGATTAATATTTGTTTTAACAACTCGGGATCCCTGATTAAAAGAACTGGTCTTGTGCCTTGGTATATTCCGACAAACTTGTCGTTCGGGTATAAATTGTATATACGTTGTAAAAGATTACCCAGTGATTCCTTACAACTTATTATTCCTCCAAAATTACCAATAATCGGTAGTGGAGTCGGTCCTTTAACTCCTTTTGCTTCCCAGTACATATATTTCCTCTTCATCCACGAGTAAAACACATAAATCAACATACTCAAAATAGTAATTGAATACAACATCATATTTTTCTTTGTTTATGTCTGCACCGATGAACTATATCTTATAGACTAACGTTGTTCGTAAATTCAGTCGGGGTTTGTTTTTAAATCGTAAAATAAACTAAAGATGCTTATCACTCTGGCATGCTTAATTTTAATAGACTGTCTGATAATAATCTACTATTTTATCGTTTTTTTTACACTAATCGTCAGCGTCACAACACGTTGCTCACCTCAACTGACTCGCTTAAATAGGTTCCACAGAAGTGCCATAAATGTACAGGATGATGGGAAACTTCGTAAATGTTTGTTAAGTCCTTGACTTCAGTAAACTCTACTATACATTCACATTCCCAAAGGCCGCCTCTTGCACATTGACTGGGTTAGATAGTTGGATGATGAGGTGAAAGGTTAGACGTGGGTAATTCATATGAATATAGTGTAAGTTTGAAGCTAATTCTAGAGACATAATTAGGTACTCACTTCACAGCTGTTCAGAGCGCTTGCTAATTGTTAGATAGTTAAGTATAACTTTTATTAGTTTAGGACACTTGTTGATATTTCCATTCTTTTTTAATTTCCAGGCGTAGTATTCTCCAACATTACTACGCGATGAATGCATGCAGAGCAGAGAAATTTAAAATTGCTGCAACAACTAACCGACACAGAAGAATTGAACCACAGGTTACTGAAAGAGCGCAATGAAAATGAATTTGAAATAAAACGCTTGAAAGCCAAAGCAAACCCACAGCTAAGCAATAGTGTGTCTACTTTGCGAGAAACTCGTAAGGAGTCGCAAAATGAGATTCAACGATTAAAAACGCTAGTGGAATCTTTTGACACCCTGAGGTCTGCACCCTGGCCTTGCTTCTGCTTGTGACCTCAGTGAATTCCTCCTATACCAACTTCATGAGGCAAACTTGAAGTTGACTAATATGTGCATAGAAAATGAAAACAACTAATCTTGACACATTACCTCTCTCCAGCAAGAACTATAGGTAGCCAAATTGAGCACTATCATTCAAACCATTCAGACAGGCAGCAGAAAAATTAAGAAGTATTTGAAATCAAATAAATTCATTACAGAAACTAGAGGGAATTTAAAACTACTAAAATAAGCATTGAAACGGCAACCAAACAGAATAACAAGAATCTCCTTACTCCAAGAGCTTCGGGGAAAAATGTGGGTTTACAGTCAGACTAAATCTAGCATTTACGTGACCTCCTGGCAAACGAACTCCAATGTTATGCCAAAGAACAGAGTGAGTTAGTCGAATTTAGAGCCGCAACGTCTGAGTCAGTTCAGCTGCAACGCCAGAACGCGGAATTGGTGGGCTTTCTAATTGAGGACCAGGAGAATGAGAACAGCAAGGAGGACGAGCCCACAGTCATCACAAACTCTGGTCTTAACCTCCCTCAACGTGAGTGGCGCAGCGTCCACCGCTGCCCCGACTAAGAAACAATGTCGCCGTCGTCGACGAGGAGGCACTATGCAGCTCAACAGCGCGAGCGCTGCGCTGCTCGCTGTCGCGCGTGTCGCGCTGCCTGCTGAGGGGTGTGCCGATCTCTGCCACACCACCTACCAGCACGTGCATCGCACCGCACTCCAACACGTGTGTCCCGCTACTTACATCCACTCGTGTACCGCCAACTACCAAAATAAGTGCTCAGCGAAAAACTCTATTGTTCTCCGACAAATTAGTTGGAGGTTTTGACCTCTACTACATTACCGGCTTAACCAAAAAGTAAAGAACACTTGCTGTCCAAAGAGTTCATTTGTAGATGTTTTGAAGATAATTAGTCATGGTACCTATCTATGATGAGTACAGCACTATTGTAATTATGGTGGGAAATCATTCAAACATTCATCGGAATGATTTGAATAAAAGTGTTGAAATACTTGAAATGCAAATTTATACTATGAAATTTTCCATACGCTTGTTATTTGACAGAACTACAGAACAAATTTGTGCAAAGAATAAATTTATTAAATTTAACGTGTCATCAGAGCGCTGCTATTTTATATTTAAACATGAATAATTTTATTTATGGCATCTCTGATTCAGGATACGTTGTTCGATTCCAAATCGATATTCGATCGATGGTTTCTGAACGGCCATTTTGAATTTGACGTTGCTGCCAACCTAGCAGTTTTTGACAACTGACAGACGAAAGCCCTCGCAATGTAAACGCGTTTTGGTTAGGGTATTGAAATTGAATCGCAGGCCATCTGGAATGTATTCGGGTTTCCCTCAGGATTGTCTATATAGCTGAGTGTGTTGTGGTTCCCCGAACCAGATAAAGTTCGCATTTACGTGGCCGATTGGTTTTTACCACGTAACATAACCTGTGTTGGAACACTGTGCTCATTGAAGCTGGCCCGCCAGTCATAGGAGGTTGGCTGAAGAACCTGTCTACCAAGAAGAGCCTAGGGTGCACCCGGGCCTTGCAGAGAGACAGGAGGTTGACGGGACCGAAGCACAGACCAGGTTAGATCGACCCCAATTACTTCAGCTCGGTGAATCGCCGACGTTCACACTTCTCGGCAACTGATCGTTACGCTAACTCGTAGCTGATGGGCCCCTACGAGGTCATTAGGTGCTGAGAAGCCTGAACACTTTGGTAGCAGAGCGTGGTTTCCTGAGATTTGCAGCCGTCAAGGGCTCCAGGAAGGCACGATTTGGGACTATCAATCTGTAGGTATAGGCGGTTAGGTACTTGGTTGTTCCTATATCCACATAGATTGGTAGTATTGTAAGCTATAAGTCTATTGCTGGTAGTAGACAGACAGATATTGAATTGAAATTTGCATTGAATTACCAGTTAGTCAACCAGTTAGTTAACATAGGTAGTTACATCTATTGATAGCAGGCTATTACATTGTTTTCAGTTTATAGCAATTTATAACTTGAACTAATATTGACTATCTGTGTGTGTTATAATGATAAAGGGAAACTAAATTGTATTTACAGAATTTATATAGATATAAAACTCGGTTCCTATTGTTTAAGGAAAACAACATTGTTTAAGTTGTGGTTTAGGGTTCCCTCGTTTGGGTTGTAGACTGGAGGGTCCAATAAAATTAAGTTACTGCAAATTGTGAGTAAGTATCGTTCCGATCATGTCGTTATCTGAAATCCAGAAGGGTGTTTCTAAGGAACTCAGATGGTTTTCCTCCGCACACGGTCTGATAGACCGTTTAGATAGGCATGATGTGGTATTGGAGCGGTCTATGGACGTTAAGGAACGTTACAATAGGGTGCTCGAATTGTCCGCGCAGGCGGAATCAGTTGATGGTTGCGCACCTGACAGGCTGTCACGGTTGCTAGGGGATGTCGACCAATGTATGGAGATGGCAGCTGCTATCACGCAGAAGGCTGCGGACATACGTAGACAGCGCGAGTCCAGCCATAGTGGTGACATTGAAGCACCTCTGCCGCTTCAGGGTTCGGGGTCCAGGTTACCTGCCATAACTATGCCTACTTACAGGGTTTTGAACCCATTGTTGTCCGTCACCAAGGCTCTAGAGAATCTTGGACTTCCGGTTGGTGAATGGTCGTACCTACTATTGTACATTGTACTTTCCCGCCTACCCGCTGACGTGCAGACTCGTTTCGAACAGTCTCACGGGAGGTCGGCCGAGGACCTGCCCGCCTTCTCCGACTTGGTCGGATTCTTGGAAGAGGAGGCTCGACGGGCAGAGAATTTGGGGTTGACGGTCACCCATCCTTCGGAGCCACAGAGAGCTGCCGGGAGCGCTGTGAGTAGGGGCCCTCCGACGAGGAAGGACCGCACCAACCGGCAGTCGTATGGGACTGTGAGTGAATTGACCCCACATGGTGAGACCTGCCCATGTTGTAGGCAGATTGGACATGCTGTGGCCAATTGCAATAAGTTCGGGGAACTTAGGGTTCAGGGACGGCGCCGGATGGCCAAGCAGCGGAGCTGGTGTTTCCTGTGCCTCGGGCCACACATGGCTAGGGACTGCACGCGCACAAAAATGTGCGGATATTGTGGTGGGGCCCACAACAATCTGTTGTGCATGAACCGGTCCGGCCAACAGCCTCCACAGGGCCGTATCCAGGGTGACACGGCATGGGGCCCTGAGAATTCGTTTGCGACTCGGAGCGCAACTCAGGGGCCAACGTCCCCACGTCCACAGGGCCGTACCCAGGGTGACACGGCATGGGGCCCTGAGAATTCGTTTGCGACTCGGAGCGCAACTCAGGGGCCAACGTCCCCACGTGCACAGGGCAGCGAAACGAGCGGTAGCAACGTTGTCTCGGCTGCCCGTAGATTAGGGGACAGGTGGGTGCCTGTCCGGGCGGGTGATTGTTCGATTCCAAATCGATATTCGATCGATGGTTTCTGAACGGCCATTTTGAATTTGACGTTGCTGCCAACCTAGCAGTTTTTGACAACTGACAGACGAAAGCCCTCGCAATGTAAACGCGTTTTGGTTAGGGTATTGAAATTAAATCGCAGGCCATCTGGAATGTATTCGGGTTTCCCTCAGGATTGTCTATATAGCTGAGTGTGTTGTGGTTCCCCGAACCAGATAAAGTTCGCATTTACGTGGCCGATTGGTTTTTACCACGTAACATAACCTGTGTTGGAACACTGTGCTCATTGAAGCTGGCCCGCCAGTCATAGGAGGTTGGCTGAAGAACCTGTCTACCAAGAAGAGCCTAGGGTGCACCCGGGCCTTGCAGAGAGACAGGAGGTTGACGGGACCGAAGCACAGACCAGGTTAGATCGACCCCAATTACTTCAGCTCGGTGAATCACCGACGTTCACACTTCTCGGCAACTGATAGTTACGCTACCTCGTAGCTGATGGGCCCCTACGAGGTCATTAGGTGCTGAGAAGCCTGAACATACGTTGTACCTGTGTAATAAATATAGAAAATTAGTAACTACATATCTTGTAATATATGCGACGCAGCTATTGTTGGTTTAACCAAGTTCAACTTGATATCAGCTATTTTTGTTGAACAGGCTAATCAGAAACCTGCTAATGTTAAGAGTAATTTGACATGCATCCTTATTGGGAATTCACTTGTTAATCATAATTTGCATGCAACATTGGAATCTGTTCCAAGTAATTTAAATTAATTCATAAGACAATAGAGGAAATCTCTAGCATTCAAGAGCCCCACTTAAATATTACCTGTCAAAACATCGAGGGGCTACCTGGCAAAGAACTTGTATTAGAATTATTTATAAAAAAATGATAATAATAGTTTGGACACTATTTACACACATTATTCACATTATAACAGAAAAAAAAAATGTGGCGATCTTAATTTCTAGAGCCGACTACCCTTACCAGCCAAACTTGCTTAGATAACGTTTTTTGTGACTGTGCAATCACAAGCAAAAATGTAATTAAACAATTACCTTCCGATCACAGTGGCCAGACAGTTTCATTCCCCATTGCTAGTAAGGATAAGACTGAACCATTATTTTAAAGGCCTATTACATCCCATAGACTAGAGACATATGCGAAATACTTAGATATTAATTGGACAGTACCCGATTATATTGAACAGAACCCAAACAAAATCTACTCAGACTTCTTCAACATTATTCAAACAGATATCAATAAAGTTTTTAAATTAAAGAAAGTCAGTGACTACAACGATACATCTAAATGAATGACTGGGCAACATTTGGAATTCGTAAAACTTGAGTTATCTTGTATGACCTTTATGAACAAAAAATCCTGTAACTGATCGAAAATTTCATGACTATGTTAACAAATATTCCAAAACATTCAATTCAGTTTGTAGAACTGCAAAAACTTTACACATTAATAGCAAAATACAAAATTCAAATAATAGAATGAAAACACTTTGGTAAATAATAAACCGTGAAACTGGCAAAGTTTTACCAAAGGACAGTGATTTCTGCCTAAAAATAGGTGATAATATTGTTAAATCCAACGCTGAGGTTGCTCTAGCTTTCGAAACATTCTTCATCAATGTACCCTCACTTACAACAGATCGTCTAAATTCCTCTCCATATGAAGTAGAGACTTTATTGAAAAACAACACTAGCGTCGGTAATGTATATGTCGTAGTGTACGAATTGAGCTATAGCTATAGCGTAAAGGTAGTAGAGATAAGTACGGTGACACAAGCGATACATGCACTCGCTTAGGTTGGGCCAATACATTGGGAGGTTAGCTGTGCATGCTATAAAAAGGGCGTGCGCGCCAGTCAGCGAGTCAGTTTAAAAGAAGCTGACGTTATTGGCTTTCACAAACCCCGGAAAGATCGAACCGACCCCACTTGCTATCGCCCCATTAGCTTACTCTCTTCAATAGGCAAAGTCTATGAACGGCTTATTCTCAACCGACTCAAAGACATTTGCATAGACAAAAATCTCATACCCAACGAGCAGTTTGGTTTAAACCCAATACTCGTGCGTCCAACAGGTGCACCGCATAACGGAGCACATTTACAAAGGGTTCCACACAACGGCAAAGTCCAAAGATACCGGTGCCATATTCTTTGACGTAGCGAAAGCTTTTAACAAAGTTTGGCACAATGATCTTATTTATAAACTTTACCAACTCAACCTCCCCGATAGGCTCGTACTCATTATCAAAGACTACCTCACTGAGCGCAGTTTTTGCTATCGAGTAGAAAAATCGCGCTCTAGGCCCCATCCCATAGCCGCCGGAGTCCCGCAAGGCTCAGTTCTCTCCCCCACCCTCTTTTCACTTTACGTCCAAGACGTCCCCCGCACGCCATACGTCGAGCTAGCCCTTTACGCTGACGATACGGCTCTCTATTACACCAGTAGGAAGAGGGCGCGCGTTTGTCAAGTACTCCTGAAAGCAGTAACCGACCTCGGTGAATGGGCTCTCAAATGGAGAATAGAGATGAACCCCGAGAAAAGCGCAGCCGTGTTTTTCTCAAGGGGTAAGACTCGAGCTGACCGCGCTTCCTCTTCACTACCCGGAATCACCCTCTTTGACCGCCCTATCCCCTGGGAAAATAAAGTGAAGTATTTAGGCGTGACATTTGACTCCCACCTAAACTTCAAATCCCACATTAAAACGGTCCACGACAAAGCAGCCTTCTACATGAGTAGGCTTCACCCGCTCATAAGAAGTAAAAGCAATCTCCCATTGCACTGCAAAATAACTCTATTTAAAACTTGCATCCGTCCGGTCTTCACGTATGCAAGTTCAATCTTTGCACACTGCTCCCACTCCCTTAAGCCCCTTCAGGTTTTATAAAATCGCTTCATGCGAAAAGCCGTACGTGCCCCGTGGTACATGCGAAACATAGACCTCCATAGTGACTTTAGACTCCCCACAGTAAAGCAATATATGAAAGAAGCGTCCGAACGCTTCTTCATTAATGCATCTAGCCACCCAAACCCGCTTATAGTACAAGCATCCCTTTATGATCCGACCCCAGATATAAATAAGAAACACCTTTTTAAAAGGCGCCCCAAAGACGTCCTCCTAGAACCGGAGGACGATATCACGAAAGCTCTTAAAGCCCAACCACCCCCCGCCCCTCAGGCACGTCAACTTGACGAAGGCTGTGTTCCCGAAGCACTACAGCGTCTCAGATACCAAATTTGGATTGAAAGAGATCGCCGTCTTGATTCGACGAACACACAATCTCCTCCTGCCCCTTTAAACCTCCCGGACTGAGGTCAGAGCCCCCCTAAATGACCCAAATATAAAGTAGTTTAGGATTAGGATAGGTCTCAAAATTATATATAACCACCTCTTAGTAGCGGGGGCTATCTGCCCCCCTAACATGCCGCTATCATGCCCGTTGACTATGAGCTGATGTCCGCTCATAAAATCGGGTAAGCAGGCAAACTCCTCCCATATATATCATATACAAATATACATAGTCAGGTCATAAGTTCTGTCACATGTGCAATATGAAATAATTTAGACATGTTTATTATTTATGTAAACATTTATATAGCAAAATGAACTTAATAAAACATAGATTCTTATGGTAATAAAGTTTATTCAAAATGACCCCCGCGATTTTGAATACAGGCCTTTATTCTGCGCGGCCAGTCGTCTATCGCAGCACGAACGAGGTCCATGTCAATATCGGCGGCTGCCTTAATCAAGGATGCCTTGAGTGACTCCAAATAAGGATGAGACTTTGAGCAGGCCTTTTCCTCCAAGTGTCGTCGTATCTTGTAATCTAACGGACTCAAATCTGGACTGGAGGAGGGCCAGTCTTCGTGCCGGATGAAGTCGATTTCACGCGCCGCCAGCCAGTCTTGTGTACTTTTCGCTCTATGAGCTGGCGCAGAATCTTGTTGGAATACCCAGTGCCTGTTATTAAACATGGTATGAGAAACAGGTTCCACATGGTTCTTGAGGACTGTATTTTGATACACAACTGCATTAGTTTTTACGCCTTTCTCACAAAAATGTATCTCAGTTAAGCCCCAATAAGAGACTCCCAACCAAACCATGAGCAAGGATGGAAAATGACCTCGTTGGACACGCGGAATACGGTTGCTCGCTTCTTCACTGCTGTGTGCGTACACCTTATCATTTTGTTTGTTGTAGCTCTCTTCCACGGTGAAAATTTTTTCATCCGAAAAAAGAATTTCCCGATGCTTTTTTCCCGCGTACCGCTTCAACAAAGCGCGGCATTTCTTCAGTCTCAGGTCCATTAAACGAGCGTCCAAACGATGTCCTGTTTTTTTTCGATACGCACTATGCCCTAAGTCTTCATTTAACAACTTTTTCACCGTGGTCCTGCTTAACCCCATCTGAAGGGCCAACAGTTTCTGCTTACGTATGGGATTTCTTTGAATTCGCGCCTTCACAGCTTATATCACTGCTGGAGTCCTAACAGAGCGAGGGCGACCACTTCGTGACCTGTCATCTACACTAGAGTCTTCATTGTATCGTTTTATGGTACGATAAACGAATCTTTTGGTTATATTAAAAATTTTCAGTAAGTCGAAAATCTGAATTGGCGCGTAACCGCAACGATGCAACGCAATAACTGCGACACGGTCTTCTTTAAGTGTCCACTCCATATTTAAAAATGAGGAAAATTCTAAAAAGTACACATTTTTATTTTCATGAAAAATTCGAAATTCGAATTCAATAAACTTTTTTGTGGCCAGCGTTCTAAATTCAAAAGTTTTTATTGTGTGACAGAACTTATGACCTGACTGTGTATATATCGCCCAAAAGGACAAATTGCAGGTAGAAAGCCTTCAGCATATACCGAGGCCATAGCTCACAGTTGATTCTTAATAAGACAACTGTAAACACAAAGGGGTTGTTTTTAGTCCGTATACCACACGAGCTAATGCCCGCTCAATATGTGGGGACCCGGACATAGCAGGGAGGTCTGACTCCTGGGCATGGGTAATTCCATTTTTTCCCCTCCAACAAAAAAAAAAAACAGCGAGTCAGTCTATAATGAGCAGTCGTACGGAGCGCACCTCCTCCCACATTATTGGACTAGCCAGTCCCCGTGACTAGTGTGGTTATTATGTATCTAGTACTCCTCGTGTTCAGTGTGATTGTTCTGTAACTAGTGATCCCAGTGACAAGTGTCATTATTCTGTGTCTAGTACATGATTCGTGCCCTAAAGTTAATAAACTGTGTTATAACGAAGCTGTTTTCTCCAATGCTCGAGTACCCATCACACCCATCCTTGGGACGCCCTCAGCCATCGGTCCTGACCCTTCTGCGACATCAGAAGCGGGATCATCTCTGGCACAGGAGAAATATGCCACAGAAAAACTTCTGAGAAAGCTACTGGAAATCAAACACACACCAGATGATGATGCACCTTTTTGTTGCTGTCAAGAAATCATCAGCTGATTGCTGCCACAATTGCTGCCACTATCACGAAATTGAGAGTGCAGTGACCAGGTAGCTCCTGGACTCGAATTTGGAGGAAGAAGCAGTCGGCCACGAGCCGAGCAATCTTCTGCCTCGGTTGTGGTAAACCTGTCGACGTCGTGACGTTGCTGTTCAGCATCTGCCCCAGATCCCAGCGTCGTTTCGATCCATAGTCGAGACACCCATTCGTAAAACTGAATCATTTGGTAAGCTATTTTGTTTTTTTTTTATTGTGACTCAAGTACCGCGTGTTTGCTGATGAAATGAAAGATTACGAATAAATTAGTGGAAAGCTCACAAAAAAGAGACTCATAGGCTTTGATAATTACAATGTTGTCGATACTTTCCAAACTGAGATTGATTAATTGGAAAGCTTATTGCGCTCGAAATCCGTGATTCCGGCGTTTCAGTACGGAACGACGACGGAACGTATGTGTGTGGCGGACGTTAGCAGGTAGAAAAGTACTCTGTTGTGATGGTGGTTGTCAAAGTGTCAAAGAAGTTTCATTGATTGAGGTCGAAGTATGTTTTTGTGTGCTCTCTATTATTTTCTACTGGCCCGGCTTTTCTCATTGGACAATGATAATAACCTGGCCATAATTTGGACCCCGATTGTTTTAAGATTTGTTTATCATGTCTTAACGAGGAAAAACGCTAAATAGTCAAGCTCGTGAATAAGTGGTGAAATTGTACGACTATTTCGCACGTGAGTCTGATAACGGTGGGCCACTTTTACACATAATAATACCGAGTCACCCTTCAGCACCGGTAAAATGATGGCTCTGCTGAAAATGGGGAAAAGTTGTACGTAAAGCAAAGGGTTTTTTTACAATTAACTAATTATATCCCTAAGTGCGGATAGCAGTGATGACGATGAAAACTTTTCTGTTATTTCAACTGAATAAACAATTTCGATTCTTTCCGATTGTTTTGGTAACATCCCTAGTGTTTAAAAAGTGGATTTTATGAAGTTTTAGGTTAGCTGTCCAGTTGCTTCTTAGTATGGATAGACTATAGGTAATGACATTTTCAACAAGTGTCATATCAATCAATGAATAACTAACGATTAATGATAAATGGTACACGTTGGCTGCATACTAACTGTAGCATTGCCCTTTGTCACGCAACTGAGATGGTTATCTACTGCATACGGATAGGGCTGATAGAACTGGCAATCGGAGCAGTCGTTAAGACTTTGTTAAATTTACAAGGTTATAGATTGTAGTTGGGACTGTGGTTTAATTTTATCTTTTGGTGTAAAGCGGCTCTCTTGTTCTTGATCTGTGATATTCTTTGAGTTGTTATTATTCTAGACAGTTTGTTTTGATTCTATGGCAGGTTGTCCGAGTTGATTTCTGACGCTATTCTTGTTTCGTTGTTATCGCAAATTATTTTGGTACAGTTCGCTTACTATTTGTGTTTTCATAAGATCAGCAATTGTAGCGGTTGAATAATCCAGCCTGCGTTTGGGTAACGCCCTAGTCTTTCTACGTACATGGATTACTTGGTGTAGGCATGTACAGTGTAGCCTTCTTGCAGGAGAGGGATGTGGAGTTATTCTGTTCAAGTCGTAATGATGAGGCAAATTTCAGCAAAAACCTACGGAATCTTTTACGTTCCGTTCATGCCAATTGGAGGCGTTTGCTGTTGCAGATACCATGAAGCATTTTTTTTTTAAATACCTGCAAAAATCGTGTTAGTTACTACTTGAAACAAGATTGGCTTGACACTGAGATTTCACATGGTGATGATTTTTTCTTTTGATTGCACTTTAAATAGAGTGACTGGAGCCAACCCTCTAGAACTCATAATAGCTGATGGATGATGTAGGACAGACACTAGATCTCAATACTTGAAAGTGCGCTCCTGGTGTTCAAGCTAAGTTGTATTCTAACATTTTTGAACAAGCGAGCGAAGCGAGCGAAGGGCTCAATTTCGATTTTGCTTTCGTCTATCTCTATGTCTGTCAGTTCCGGTCTAGAGGCCACAGTTTTCAAGCGATCCTCACAAAAAATGGCACGAGTTCCTTGAATTAAAGTTTTTATTTTTTTTTGTTGAGAGCTTTTCTCCATTTTCCCCTTGGGGAGGGGGGGGGGGGGAGTTATGACGAAATTTTTTGTATGGGTTTTATTAAAGGGCTTCATGAGCCAGTTCTAACAATATACATACACACATATACACCATTACCTTTCGGCCGCCTGTTTTCTAAAACCAAGTTTGGACTCCTCGAAGTAGGAGATGGATTAGTAAAGAAAGAGGATTTATACAGACCATGAGAGTGAGTGAAATAGACTATAACTATTTTCGTGAAAGGTCAATAGATTATATTCTAAATCGCAAAATGTAGTTTACAAAGTTATTGGTGCAGCTACTTTACTACTTGATTTTGTTTGAATCTAAAATACTTACCTAAAAAAATGGGTTCACAGTCCCCCCTGTTAGCGAGGTCTACTGCCCACAGGGCTAATAGTATCTTTATTTAGAATAGGATTTTGTTTTTTGTCATTAAGACATTGGTTTTAATTTGGGTTTTAAATTTGAGGTAAATTCAGATACTCTTACCGCCTCGTGTCCTCCAGACACGGATTTGGGCCGAGGCAAGAATGGAAGGAGAGTGTTGAGCTTTGTTGGGAAAAGCTGCAAGATAGTTTGCGGAAAATGTAAGAGTTTCGGATATTAAGTCAATATTTCTATGATGCTAAGATAATTGAGTAAGGTGTGCACGGTTTAGTTGGTTGGGTCTTGCCAAAGGCCAGAGAGGGTTATGGTTTGACTCTGTAAAGTAATTCTTGAAGAGCACTGTTGTGATTGTGATCTTTGGAGAGGATGAAGATGTTGGTGAGCTTAGAGCATGAATGTGACACTTACTATCGTCTGAATTTCTATTCTTGTGGTTATCTTGGTTGACAGGGCGTGCGAGACAGTTTCAAGATTGGTAAAAGTGTCTTTGTCCGACTGTCTCTTCTTGCCTTTATGTCACATTTTTTCAACCGATTTTGTAAGGGAAACAAGTTTCTTGTTTCTTTTGATTTTTTTATTGTGGTAAATAGTGGGATGTTTGCTGTGGCGTCGTTTGTCGACGGATTTAAATCGGACCTGAGAGGCGCACTAGAGACTTCATTCTGCACAGGATATTGCAAGGAAAATGCAAAAGGGGTGAGAAATGGAAGTTGCTTCGGGGTATTTTCGACCCCCTGTAGATAAAGCTAGATGCCTGAATTATGTGTGATCGATAGGCTACAATTTGAATAGGAAAATTGCCAAAATTCAGTCAATTTGAACCAATAAATAGAATGGTAACGAAAAACGTTTAACGTTCCGTCATTTTGTCAATGGCTGACTCATCATCGATCAACAAGATTCTAATAATAATAATAAAATAATAATATCTAATAATATAATAAATAATATCTAATAATAATCTAGCCCCAAACTAGGATTCCCTGTATCTTGGGTACTCGACAACGATACACATACTTATATAGATAAATAGTATACATAGATAGATAAACAACCATGACTAGGGTACAAACATCCGTTATCATCAAACAAATATTTGCCCCCACCGGGACTCGAACCCGGACCCTTGGCTTTGTAGGCAGGGTCACTGTAGACTCGGCCATTCGGGTCGTCTAATGTAAATCTAGCAGAGCCACAAGCTTGATGTTCTAAACAAGTGAGATCTACTGTTCTCGCGGAGCCACTGGTTGATGTTGTTGGAGATGACAAACAGGCCTTGTTTGTTTGGTGGTATTGGATACTCTGTTCCTTTACTCGCTAAAGGGCAACTTCTCATAAAGGCATCTTAGCGAAACGGCAAATTCGCAACACGGCAACTTCTCATAAAGGCAATTTTAGTACAGTAACAGAAAGTTCGAGCTGAACAAGCTAAGATGCCTTTATGAAAAGTAGCCCTTTAGCGAATAATTTTGCGTGTCTTGGGAGCCTACTGCTCCTACACTTCCTATCAATTATCTGCAGGCCTTGGCTGTAGGTATGTAATTTTTGCAGGCATAATTAATATTATCAAACAATATTAACTAATTAATTTACAAATTTTTAGGCTTCGTTTTTGTGATTCTCAAGTCAGACCCAGTCAACGCATGCATTGTATAATAAGTAAACATGCGATCATACTCTTTTCAATAGGAAAAACTTTGATAACAGGCCACTTACTTAGATAGTGTTTGAACCACAATTTGAACGACTTTGTCATGATTGTCATCTTTATTGTAAATAAACAATTTGAAATCTTCTTTGAATTAATTACCTTGCTTAATAAAAATATTTGCGTATACTTTGACTTAAGAATGGATTTTGCTGCGTCCTCGGTGGAGGACAGTAATTAAACTAAGTTTATCAGAAGTAATAAAGGAAAACCAGTGTTTCTCGACAGCGGCTTCCTCTACAACCTGTGCCGCAAATACGACTCAGATAATACTCGTTGGCGTTGTTCTAAGAAGAAAATTTGCCAAGCCTCTGTTACCTTAAGCACGTCTCAACAAGTAATAAGACAAAGAAAGCACGCATGCATACCAGATGCTGAGAAAAATATTGTTGACGGTATTATGCATAGTTGCAAAAAGGAAGTGACAGAAAATTTTGACTCGGTCATTAAAATATTTGAAAAACATTTCAACAATGACAATTCACAAGGGCTGAGTAAAATAAAGCATGCCACTCCACAGTTTTGTTCCAAAAAAGATGTTTCGTATCGGACTCGGAAAGCTACACTAAATATGAAAAGGACGTCCTTTAAAAATCCCAAAGATGTTAGATTGCCTGCACACCCCGTAAAGTTTTTTTTTTGTATGATGATGGATTTGACGAAAAAATAATTCTTTTTGGCACAGCTTTAGCCACGAACTCCTTGAAAGGAAATCATATTTTCTATGGAGTTGGAATATTTAAGGCAGCGCCGAAACCATTTTATCAACTTTACACTCTCTATGTAAATTTGGCTGAAAACAATGATAGTATTAACTTTGTGCCTCTGGTCTTCGTTTTACTCCCAAATAAGACTGAACAGATATACAGAAGAATGTTTCAAATATTAAAAGAGCAATTTCACATTAAAATGACGCATTTCAAGTGCGACTTCGAACTCGCAACAATAAATGCGGCAAAACTGTTTTCCCTGGAGTCATGGTGCGGGGATGTTATTACCATTTTCAGCAGGCCATATGGAGAGCTAGCAAGAAGTTTGGTTTATCAGATCCTCAGGCCGCTATATTATACACCTGATGACAAAATTGGCATTGCCACCGGTGACTCTGATTCCTGAAGCATATTTAACAGTTCAAGATATGGCTCCGTCTTCTGAATCTTATACACCTTTTTTCAATTATTTTACCAACCGCTGGATTAATATTGTGACCTCTGAAACTTTTAATTGTAACGGCAAAGATCATCGAACCACCAACGCCGTAGAGGGCTGGCATCGAAGGTTAAATACCAAAATTCTACCCCATCCACGACTGTTTCTGGCTATTGACCTTCTATCTTCTACTATCTTCTACAAGGCGGTTGTAGTGCCTGCACCTGGCCCACTTGAGCGGGGCCTTTGTGCATGTCCCCTTCGCCTGCACATCTACTTCAGCCATCCCAACTCCTGCACCAGCTGGAGAAGGAGGCCTGGGTGTTCTAGGAGCTGGTGGGTGTTTGTTGTGTCTCCTAGGATAGCCATCCTGGTTTCTGTTGTGGATGAACATGCCAGTAGCATATGCTCTACTGTTTCATCCACTTCCATGCATCCCCTGCACAGGGGGCTGTCCGTTGCACCTGTAATTGTCAAGTGTTTGTTTAGTGTACAATGGCCTGTAATAAGGCTTGTTAGTATTTTTATTTTACTGCGTGGCAGTCTCATTAAGTAATTCGTAAATTTATGGTTATACTTGTCTATAAAATGTTTTGTGTTTTTGCAGTCTTCTCTGCTAGACCATAATAGGTTTTGTTGCTGTACTGTGGCTTCTCTGAGCCTTTTTCGTAGAGCTTTCGCTGATACGGGCGAGAATGGTGGAGGGCCGATTGCTGGCCTTTCTGCCCCTAATTTTGCTAGCTTGTCTGCCTCCCAGTTGCCTTGGTCACCCTGGTGACCTTTTACCCACTGGACTGTGACCTTGTTTTTCTCACCTAGCCTGTTGAGTGCCTTGTGGCATTCTAGTATGAGTTTTGATTTTGTCAACGGTCTTTTTAGTGAGCTTAGTAGAGCTGCGCAGTCCGTTTTAAAGGTTATGTCATTCCCCTCTGCATCATTTATCAAGTGCATTGCCCCATGTAGGAGACTCAGTTTTTCAGCTTGGAACACTGTCGTCTCCTTTCCGAAGCTTAGGGAAAGTATAATATCAAGCTCCGGCGAGAAAAGACCTCCGCATGTGTTCTTGCTTTTCTTATAGTCAGTCATTGGTGCAGTAATTCTAGTTTTAGCCCCACACTTAACTTATATATTCAATAAATGTGTTGACGATGGAGCTTTCCCAGACCTCATGAAACACAGTCAACTGATACCTCAGTTCAAGAGGTGAGATAAGTATGATCCTTCAAATTTCAGAAAATTTTCTGTTCTTCCAGCACTAAGTAAAATATTTTAAAAGATTATACTCAATCAAACGCTCTCACACTTCAACTGTACAAAACAACTCCACGACAAACAATATGGTTTCACTAGGAGTAAATCGACTACGGATGCAGGTATTACCCTTATAATAATAATAATAATAATAATAATATTAATAATAATAATACCTGGGTAGTATGCATGTAGGGTTCCTAGAATTCCGCTAGATGAAATTACTTATGTGTGAGCGTAATGAAAAGAAATAAGCAATGGCTCGATTCGTAGTGGGTGGGAGAGGACCCGATGGCCTATCTGGAGTAATGTTCTCCGGTAGTAAATAATGTTCACGTTCCAGATTTGATGTGACACTTATTAATGTTCACTGTACTGTTCTAGTTCCGCTATGTCTGTTCTAGCAGTGCTTTTAAATATTTTTTTAAATAAATAAATGTGCTTATGTGCAATGTAGAGTTATAAATGTAGAGTCAAATGTAGAGTCAAAACGTAGAGTCAAAATGTAGTGTCGAAATGTAGTCAAAATGTAGAGTCCCATTAAATTGGAATCTAAGATCCATTAAATTGGCGATAGAGTTCCATTAAATTGGCGGTAGAGTACCAAAAATTGGAATTACATATTCAAAAGACTATTAAATTGGTCAAAGCGTTCCATTAAATTGGAAGTACATTTCTAGGGCGCCCCAAAGGACCTACCAGGCGAGCATTCTCCCAACGCCGGAAAAATTTGATCTTGAAGGGGACTGTGCCTCTGTAGGGTTACGCTGGGAGAAATGAAAAAGGTCAGGAGATATATCTAGAAGCTGCAGACATAAAACACCCGACGTAGAAGACTGCAACAGTCCTGCTCCTAGGAGGAATTGGACTCCAGGAAATATTTTACAACTTGCCAGGGGCAAGCGCAACAAGTCCAGAAACTGATTCGTTTAAATTAGCAATCGAATCGCTGGATATTTTTTCCGCCCAAAGCAAAACAAAACTTACGGACGGCATATTTTCCGATTTATCAAACAGGATGAAGGGGAGTGTTTTGAGAAGTTTTTGGTTCAGCTACGCGATCAGGCAAATAAATGTAAATTTGACAAATCAGATGATCACATATAATCGACCAAATAATAGAACGGTGTGTTTCATCAGAATTACGAAAGAAGATTTTGACAATGGGAGAGACAGTTTCTTTAGATAAAGTGATTACAGAAGCAAATACAAAGGAAGTGTTAAATCAACAATTAGCTAGCCATGAACAGAAAGACAACGGAAAAGCAAATCATGAGATCATAAATGCCTTATCGGGCAGAAATAATAGGACCTTGCGCTTGTGTTAAGAGGAGGGTTTTGAAGTTGCAAGCTTACCGATACGACATAAAGTATAAACCTGGCAACACAAATATTGTGGATCCACTTTCCAGACGCTGCAAAGGCATTGACGAACTTAGTGAGGGTACTGACTACGTTAACCAGATTGTGTAGAAAGCATAACCTAATGCCATTTCTTTAAAGGATTGATATTGATTGATTGAGGATAATTGAACAATCTGATAATGACAGTGAGAGGTTAAAAGAAGAAGAAGAAGAAAAAAATATGGTTAAAAAAGGTATATACCACGATCAATGGGATGAAACGGTTAAAATAATCAAGATATTTAAAAGTGAGCTAGGTTTCTATTAGGACGTTCTTTAAAGAGGGCATCCAATCGTGATTCCAGACAAGTTACGCAAGCAAGTATTAGACGCAGCACACGAAGGTCACCCTGGGGTTGCTGCTATGAAGGGAAGGTTACGCTCTTAAGTTTGGTGGCCAAGGATAGATAAGGGCGTTGAGACGTTGGCGAAGAGTTGCAAAGGGTGTACTCTGGTTTCTCTTCCCAATCCAACAACTACAATGAAACGTCGCAAATTTCTAGAAGAACCATAGTTGGAAGTTGCCATTAACCTTATAGGTCTGTTGCCGAGTCATCCATCACAGCGGACAATGGTTGTCAATTCGTGAGTGAGGAGTTTCGAGCTTTTTGTAAAAAATGTGGCATTAAGCTTTTTAGTACAGTGCCATATTGGCCTCAGATTAACGGTGAGGTGGAGCGTCAGAATAGAGATTCCCGTAGAAATTCAGATAGAAAATGATGTGGAATTTAAGATTACAATATAAAAATGGTGCAATACCAAATTGTTATGGTCAAAATTATAAATAAAAACAATGAAATTAATATGATATAAAAACAATTATTTGCAATATACAATAATACAGTAAATTATTATTATCAAAATTAAATAGAATAAAAGTTATACTATACAGTGCAATTAATTACTTACCTGATATACTTGAATACTTGCACGGTATTCCAGTGCTGGAAAAATGGCCCGCTCGTGCTCTTCATATAGCACTCAGAATCTCATTTTCTGAAGTTCGCAGCCGCACCCAGAATGATGCGATCCTCGACCTGATTATTGCATAGAAATCAGGGACCCTAGCCTCCGCAAACATCGTCAATGCACTGCAGTATCTTGGCAGACGCATAAGTATTCGAAATGCATCGTTGTACTAAACCCGCAAGTTATTAAAGGTACGTTTGGTGTAATGAAGCCAGAGCTGGCTGGTATAGAAACTCTGGCAAAACGCCTTAAAGAGAAGTAATTTTAACTTAATCAATACAACGAGAAAATCTACGCGCGATCATGTTCCAGGGCCCTGCGTTCCCGCTCGATGTCGACATCATCCCGCATGTCTACTGTGAGGATTTGGCCAAGGTTTCTAAACTGTTCCACAACCCGCACCGGCGAGCTTTCAAACAACAGAGGAGGTATCCTCTCAGGGCCCTTCCCCGATCTGAACACTATCATCTCGGTCTTTTCCTGGTTGTATAGTTTCCAAGGGCGAAGGAAAAACTTGTGCTTACAAATTACAAGATATTTTATTCACTAGGAATTTTCTTTGCACCTTTTCATGGGCAGGTGGAAGTCGAAAATTGACCTTAAAGATTACAAGAATGTTCTAAAATTCTTTTAATGCATGATTCAAACTTGGGATCCGACATACATATACTATGCAAGTCAATGAATATGAAAAATTAAGACCTAAGAGCGCCGCAGTATAAAATTTGTACAGAACTTTTACATATAACTTCTAAATTAAATTAAATTTAATATATGTATTTTCATCACTATTGAGAGTTAAAATATATATTTGTAAACCAATAATTAAAGTTTACTACCACCTAAGTCAAATTAAAAACTAAGTATCGGATAACACTCCAGGTGCAAATGTGCCCATAACACTAGAATAATGAATAAGTTAATTAATAACATAGATAATTTTAATTGAAGGTTAGTTTGCCAGGTTAAGCAGTGCCCTTCTCTCATTCCCCAGCCTCAAATAAAACTAAAAGTTTTGCATCAAAACATCAGAAGCATAAACCGCAACTTTGACAGTTTCTGTACACTTCTCGCACAAATTAACATAGAGACCGATATCATTGTTTTGGCTGAATGCTGGATGTCGTGCGTTCATAAAATACCGCAACTGGACGGATATGTCTCTCACAGTACGAACAAGTATCACAATCAGAATGATGACATTGTCATATACTATAAGTCACACTTAAAACCAATAATACAGCAAGCGATAATAACTGAAGCCACAGGCTTAACTATCCAACTTGAGAACTCTACACTAATTGTAGGTATCTATCGGCCTGACTGTTACTCACTACAAAATCTACTAAAACACTATCAAAACTTCCGCAACATTATCATAATTGATATTTATATATCAACATAATTCCAAATAATAATGATAGCAACTACAATACATATGTAGACATACTCACCATAAAGGGACTATTTCATGCTAATGACACTCCAACCCGAGACAAAAACTGCTTAGATCATGTTGTCCTAAAGACAAAACTTAGGTCAAAGAATCTTATAATTCAATCTACCACTGTGCAACACTTTTATGTCTTGAATGGTAATGGTAATGGTGGATAACACAACCCTTGCCATACCAAAAAAAAAAAAAAACGTCTAAACTTCGATAAGTTTGTAGAGGAATTTAAATAATATGATCTCTCCCTCTTATATCTGATAGAAGATCCCGAGGAAGCCTTCAATAACCTGATAACCCTCTTGAAATCAGCTGCAAAATATAGCTCCTATAACCACAAAATTCCTAATAGTAAAATTATAATAAACCCTGGATGACAACCGGTCTTCTTCGCTGCGTCCGAAACCGTGATAATTTGCACAAACAAGTAACAAATCACCCAGATAACACTAATCTATTAACCACCTATCGACGCTATCATAATTTTTGTAATTCACTCATTAAAAAAGCTAAGACGTAAATATGACAAGGACTTATTAGTTTCTGCAAGTTCCATCAATAAAAAAAAAATCTGGTCTGCTATAAAATGCATATCGAATCTTGAAAAAATTAAAAGCTTACCTAGAGAACTTCTCTCATTGAATTCCTCTGAGAAAAATGCTATAAATGAAGTTAATATGTTCTTTAATAACGTTGGAAAAAACCTTTCTGAAGCAATTCCACCCACCCCTCCGCCACCCCCGGAACCAAAACGTATCTCAAATAGCCCCTACAGTCTTTTGCATTACTTGAGACCTCTGAACATGAAATAGAATCTCAAATTCTACCACAAAAAGTGACTACGCTATAGGATATGATGGAATTAGTGCTAAGATTTTAAAATTAGTCAAAGACCCCTTAGGTCCTTTACTAAGCCACATATACGACAAATGCAATTAGCAATTATATTTGTAAAAGCTAAAAGTGCGTCATCCGCAGATTTACCTGATCGAAAACCGTATTGGTCAATTGAAGGTACATTTTTTTGTTCGAGAAATTTTACTAATCTATTGTTTATTATTATTTCATATAGTTTAGATAAGGTAGTCAGTATTGAGATAGACCTGTAGTTATTACCACCACTTCTATCACCAGCCTTGTATATATAGGACATATGATAGATTTCATTAAATCGGAGGGAAACGTTTTAAGAAATCTATCATATGTCCTATATACAAAGTGTAACGGCATAAATAGCTAAGGTCGAGCCACCGCTGTCAGCAAGCTATGATCGTCTATTCTATTTACCCCCAAAAGAGATGTCCCGATTCAGCTGTGAAAATGTCAAGTCAAGAATGATTAGTCTGAATTTCTCGTTTCTTGAGAAATTCGTTAGGCGTACAATAGTTGAACGGAAGATTGGTTTAGGAAGTTAAAGTGTCAAGTTAAACAGAGAAAGCATGTATGCCCGCAAGCCGGTATTTCGCATCAGTTAGCGGTGTTTTGCGCCAGATTGATCTTTGTTATAATTTGTGTACTGGTACCATTTATTTTTTTGTATATATGGGCGCTTGGAGCTTCTTTTACGTGGTCGACCACAATTTATAATATTTATTTGGGATATCGTATGGTTATTCGTCGTAGTGTTGCGACGTGAGTACTCAATGATATTTCATGTGCTCGCTAGTAGCGGCTTTAGTGGCTCCAATTATATAATTAGTTCACGGCAATAACGATCCAAATAGCACAGTCACTATCTTATTTTATTTTGAACTCAGTCAAGTTTTTGACTAATGAAACGCCTGCTTCTATTGAGCAGTGTATTAATGACATGTACTCCTTGGAATATGTTCCAAGCTCTTTAAATTAACCCATAGGATAACAGAGAGTAACTCTGGCAGTAATATTAATAATTGTATAAATATACCTTCATCTTGCCCATTAAATCAAGTTACTAGTAATGAAAAATGTAAAAGTAAGAATATTTTAAACGTGGTTCATCAAAATATACAGGGCATGTTAAGTAAAGAACTGGAAATTGAGTTATTCATGAACTGTAATAATATTGATATTTTATGTATGACAGAGCACTTTTTAAAGAGTTATCAGTTCATGTTCAACTTTAATAACCACCACGTTGCTAGTTCATTCAACAGAAAAACAGCTGATCGCGGTGGCTCCTTAATACTTGTAAATAATAGTTTTAAATATAAGGAACGAGTTGACATAGTGAGCCTGTCTGTTGAGCGTACCATGGAAATAGCCTGTATTGAACTTGAACAACTTATTGTAATGAGCGTATACAGACCACCAGATTCATCCTTTGATTTATTCGAAAAGAAAATGGATGAAGTGTTGATTAAAATCAGCGATAAAAACAAATTTTTTATAATTTGTGGTGATTTTAATGTTAATCTGTTAGAGGATAATAACATTTGTACTAGATTAAAATCTTTATTTTTATGTCACAACATGAACTATCTGTTTTTGGAGCCTACTAGAATTACTGCAACATCTGCTACCTGCATTGACAATATATTTACTAACATTACGCCCATTTTCAAATCGGTCATCAATAAATTAACCTCTGATCACTCTGGTCAGATAGGTATATTCAATATTAAAATAAAAAAGGACCAAAAAGAGGATATTACATGTGTGCCCGTTAGTGACACTCGGCTTGAACACTACAGGAATAATATTTTAGATAAACTATGGGAAATACCATACAGTGACGATCCAAATTTGTTGTACAACTCAGTATTTAACCTTGTCAAAAATGAATATGATACGGTATTTAAATCAAAAACTATAAAAGTTAATAACAAAGCTTTGTTTAGTGATTGGGCGACAGTTGGAATTCATAGGAGCAGACGAAGATTATATGAACTCTATGAAGAGAAATCATATAACAAAAATACGGCCCTTCTAGATTATGTTCTTAGTTATTCAAAAATGTTTAAACGCGTTTGTGCCGTAGCTAAATCTAATTTCATTAAAAACAAAATTGAATCTAGTAGAAATGTAATGAAAACGACTTGGCAAATTATAAACAGAGAGACTGGAAAGGCCAAAGCTACACATAATAACTTCAAGCTTAAGATAGATAATCAATTGCTAAGTACAGACCTAGAAGTAGCAAAAGCTTTCGAAAATTTCTTTACGGACATTCCAGTTTCAACAACCAAGTCTTTAAATTCATCTCCCGCTGCTGCTGAATCTATACTTAAACAAAACTTTGAGGAATGTAAAACAGATTTTAAATTTAGGCACGTAAATAATGAAGACATTGTAAAAGCGTTTCAATCCCTGGAAATGAAAAAGACAGCTGACGCCCATGGTCTATCAGTAAAAATTTTTAGTTCCATTGTAGATTGTATTGAACCTCACCTTTGTTGTATATTTAATCAATGTATAGATAATGGTGTGTTTCCTGACTTGATGAAACTAAGTAAAGTTATACCTTTATTCAAAGCTGGTAGTACATCAGACCCCACCAATTTTAGACCCATATCGATACTACCAACGCTTAGCAAAATATTTGAAAAACTCATACTTAATCAATTGCAAAGTCATTTTTATCTCAATAATTTAATTCATATTGCTCAGTTTGGTTTCACAAAGGGTCGTTCAACAGCCGATGCTGGTGTTGAACTAATCGACAATATTTTTGATGCCTGGGAAGACGCAATGGATGCAATAGGTGTCTTCTGCGATCTATCCAAGGCTTTTGATTGCGTCCATCATGACACTCTTGTCAGGAAGTTACGCCATTATGGTGTAAAAGATCAGGCACTTGGCCTTCTGGAGTCATATCTAACAGATAGGGTTCAGATGGTCGATGTTAATGGGAAAAGTTCACCTGGGTCTTCAATAAGTATGGGCGTACCGCAAGGTTCAATTCTTGGTCCTTTCTTGTTTTTAGTATATATTAATGATTTACCTTACCTTGTTAAAGCAAAACATGGGTTAGTATTGTTTGCCGATGATACTTCTTTGATATTTAAAGTTAAAAGACAGCAATCAAATTATGACGAGGTAAACAATGCTATCTCTAGTATAGTGAACTGGTTTACTGTTAACAATTTATTACTTAATGAAAAGAAAACTAAATGTATTAAATTCGTGTTACCCAATGTGAACCCGGTAACTACAGACATATTTATAAAGGGACAGAGCAGTCGACTGTCTTTTTGAGCATTACTTTAGACGCCAAACTACAATGGGATCCTCATATAAATAAATTGTCGAACAGACTGAGTTCGGCAGCGTTCGCAGTTAAAAAAATTAGAGCTCTTACCGACGTAGACACCGCTAGACTAGTCTACTTTAGTTACTTTCATAGTCTAATGACCTATGGTATTTTATTGTGGGGTCACGCTGCGAATGCTAATAGTATATTTATTCTGCAGAAACGGGCTGTTCGTGCAATTTATAGATTAGGGCCTAGAGTGTCACTGAGGGAAAAGTTTAAAGAAATCAATATTCTGACATTTGTGTCTCAATATATCTATGACAATCTTGTGTATGTAAAAAGAAATATAACTAATTTTCAGAAGTACAGTGATATACACAATTTTAATACTAGAAATAAAGACAAGTTGGTTGCTTATGTAAGCCGACTACATAAAATTAGTAATTCTTTTAAAGGCAATTGTATACGCTATTACAATAAGGTCCCTACTGATATTAAAAACTTACCTTTAGACAAGTTTAAAATAATAATAAAACAGAAATTGTATAAAAAAGGTTACTATAGGATATCTGATTACTTAGAGGACAGATGTCCATGGGAATAGATTGTTTGAGTAACAGGCTGTTTCGATATATAATTAGCATTCATTTTGTAATTTGACAATATTTTATTTAAAAAAGGAAACGCAAAAGATGCGACTACTGTGGAGTTTCTTCGGTGAGCTCTTCTCCACAGATTCCGCCATTGTTTTAGTGAACTCACCCAAAAAAATGTAATGACGGATCTAAGTGATGTAACAACATCCTATGGAAATAAATGATTTTTGATTTGATTTGATTTAGACCGGGTTTACACAATTGCGATTTGATTTTCCGAAATTGGTCTGAACTAGCGGTTTCCTCAAAAGGTCCTTAACGTTTTGAAACCTTCAACTCTGCGCAATTCGAGCTGGATGTCATCGAAACGTTTTATTTAGTGCTTTAGAGATCTAACCCTCTCCACAACGAGTTACGCACTTCGGAAAATACCGATTTAGGTACCTCGTTTACCTCAGCACGCCTCGACTGAGCCCAGCAAAATAAATGCGTGACACAATCTACACGTTAGATCTCCCAGCGAAATTGACATTTAATTTAAAGATGCAACTTGAATCAAAACGATCCAAGGCAAGGCAAAATATCTACCAGTCCCTAAACAATGAACTTTAGACTGTAATTTGATCTCTTCGCGCGTCCCCGACAACACTCAAATGTCAAAGATATCAACAGGATAGGTTATCTGAGTTGACAACGTTTATACTTTGTTCTGAATTTGTTATTTTCATCCGAGGAACCCAATCGATCAAACAGTCTCCCTATGCCTTGACAACCTAGGTGTAGCCTCAACTAAACTCCTGTCTAGCCTATTCTAAAATCCTAGTATTATAGTGACACCACTCGAAGATGGTTGTGTGTGAATTGAATGTGCTTGTATGTTTAACGACTTATGTGTGTGGGATTTTCAAAACTCGCTACACGAAGGGAATGAGGAAAGGATGAACCCGCGAATTTCCTAAGAGCTAATCCAGGAACCCTATGGTGAAGGAAAAAGGAAATTAGGGTCGCTCCAAGCCCAGACTCAGACTTAGATCAAAATTACCTAAAAGTTCTTATCTAACGACCCAAGGATAGTTTTGGAATTTGGGTAGGTTGATTTAAAGGATAGGAACCGATGTATATCTCGGCGCTTCAGACACACACGAAAATCCACTGTAGCACGCAATCACAAATCTTCCAGTTCCAGACGCGTAAAACAGCAGACCGAACTGTTCAGATTAACCAAAGACACGTGTACCACAGTGGTTTGACGTACGGACTGCTCCCCTTTTCCACCCCCGCACTCGTATTTATAGGAGGCCCACATGGGTGAGATGGCGTCCTACCCCGCAAATACTGCCCGAGCGCAAGCTTCTTATCATTAACTACACAGTGTCTAGTTTCAATCAAACATGCCATGCACGCCCGCTGTTCTACAATTTTGTGTATGCATAGTTCCTATAATCAACCATCGGTTATCACTCAAGTCATTTGGTATTGACGATACACAAAATTTGTCGATCGCTGGCTATAAAGCGGTTGCAATTAATTCAGCCTGACTGCCCGACGTAGACTTGCGTCTAAGACAAAGATCACTGGAAAGATATGCAAACCCGTGATGTCAGAGTCACCACAACGTAATAATCAATCGCAATTGTATATTTGCAGTCAACACATTAGCTTTCTCCATATAGTTCCATAAGAACCTTCCATTACTTAGTTATCAATAATTTATTCAGCGCGCAGCCAAATCGGCTCTGATTCCTACACATTTCGCAGGAATGCGACAAACAAAACCTGACCCGACTTCTTTTCCCCGAAATTAACTACGTTCTCAGGCTCATTTCTTGCCAAATTACTTCGAATTACTCAATAACCCAAGCGTTAAATGAACTGACTCTTGTATTCAATGTGTGTACCATTACAGCGGCTGGTGATAGAATTCTTCTCAGTAGCTCAAAAGGGCTTCAACTACGTTTCAAATTGGCTAGCAGCTAATTATCTTACACTAAATTCAGTCAAAACCACATACATGATTTTCGCAATTGTAAATCGGGCTTCGTGCACCGACATATTCCAAAACTTGAATATTATCTCCCATAAATGCTTCTACCCACCCAACAATACCTGTACATGTCCGCAAATTTTAAGTACCAATTCAACTAAATTTCTAGGTATAATAATAGATTGCAACATAACTTTTAGAGAACAATCGCCAAAACTTATTAGGAAACTAGCCTATGTTTTTAAGCAGCTTCGACATGCTGCAAGTGATTAATTAAATTAACAAATATACAAAGCTCTAGTCCAATCATTAGTGACATAAGGAATCACATGCTGGGGTGGATACCCAATGACTCATATACTAGCTATCGATCAAGCACAAAGACTCATACAAAAAATTTGTATATTCAAACCATAAAGGTTACCAACCAAGACACTACACGAAATATCAGACACTCTAACCATCAGACAACTGTACATATTACTTACCACACTGAAACAACACTCTCTCACTCCTTACTTGAACGAAATAAGTGAAAACCGGCGAAATGTTGACGTATGCCCTGATGTCAGAAGCACAACTTTCTTTCTTAACAGATTCCTCGTCTTTCAAAGACCCAGACTCTTCAATAAAATGAATAAAGATCATAACATATTAAACCTATGTAATTTCGAAGTTAAGCACAAAATAACAAACTGGCTGTTAAAACTGGACTATAATCAAACTGAAAATATTTTCACTATAATAAAGTAAAACTTTTCTCCACTTTTGACATATGTAACGAACAGTTACACAAAATCTCATATACATTTTCAACGACACAACCATAAATTAAGTGTAAGTATATTATGGCCATATACTATGACATACCCTGTTACTTATCATTTAAGTTCTTTAGTTCTAAGGGTGAGCAACCAGTGATCAAAAGATAGGCATTTAAAATGCCTAGCTAGCTACCACGAAAAATGTAACTTTATATCTATATTAAGTTCTTGTAATAATTTTTCTGTACTCTTATGTTTTATGAATAAATATTATTATTATTATTATTATCTTGACCTACCTTACGCCGAGATTTCACCTGGAACTTTGTAGTAGCCAATGTGGATAGACCTATCATCGGCGCTGATTTTATTTCGCATTATGGTCTTCTGATTAATTGCAGAAACAGCCGATTACTAGGCAGTCTAACAACTTTGTCATTAGCAGAATCAGCCAGCAACTGTCAACTTTTCAGCATCAAATACATAACAGGTAATAGTGAGTACCACAAGCTACTGGCACAATACCCCAGCCTCACCAAACCATCAGGGATACATCGCGTAATAAAACATTCAACGATGCATTATATCCAAACGTCAGCTGGCCCACCAGTATTTTGCAGGCCACGACGGCTCGCGCTCGCGCGACGGGACTGTACGTCCATCAGATTCACCATGGGCATCAGTTCTTTATTTGACCCTAAAAAGGACGGCTGGAGGCCTTGCGGGGATTACCGCGCCCTCAATACACGAGCAATTCCAGACAGATACACTATTAAACACATTCAGGACTACTGACACCGATCGAGAAGATCGACGGATCCCCGGATTTACAATTTCGGAGCAAGGCACGCGCCCTATCGAAGACAAAGTCATCACGATCACCGATTTCCTTGCACCAAAAATAGTAAATGATGGATGGATGGATGGATGGATGTTGATTTTTATTGGCGATTCGTTCCCCACGCTGCCGAAGACCAAGCGCCTCTTCATGAGATATTAAAAGGTAGAAAAATCAAAGGCTTACCCATTGACTTGGACGACAGAAATGCTTCAGGCATTTGACAAGTGAAAATCGAGTATCGCACGGTCAACTCTATTAGCTCACCCTGTAACGGACGCACCACTTGCCCTAGTGGCTACTGCATCGAACACAGCATTTGGCGCGGTACTACTGCAGTTGGTCGACGAACATTGGCAACCCTTAGCCTTTTTCTCCAGATAAATGAATAAATGTCAACAGCTCTACAGCGTATATAATAAATAAATGTTGGCAATTTATGAGAGTGTCAACATTTTCGTTATATGGTTGAAGGTAGACTCTTTACTATTTTCACCGACCACAAGCCTTGCTTTGCTTTTCAACAGAAATATCACCATTGCTCGCCGAGACAGTTCAACCATTTGGATTACGTGTCACAATTCACAACCGACATCAGGCACATAGCAGGCAAGGATAACATCACTGCAGATAATCTGTCACGGATTGAAGGTATTTCAAAACCACCTGACTTACCTACTATAGCTCAATCTCAACATAATGATATTGAAGTACAGGTTATCCTGTCCAACGGTTCCACCTCGTTGAAGCTAAAAATTGTACAAGACCCAGATTGCAAACATCAAGCTTTACTGTGACTTCTCTCAGTCGAAACCACGTCCTTTCATAACAAAGAAGTTGCGTCGACAGATTTTTACATCCTTACACTGTTGGAGCCATCCAGGAGCAAAAGATACTACAAAATTAATAACAGTCCGATTTATCTGGCCATCCACGAGAAAATACTGTCATGCCTGGGTACGACAATGCGAAGCCTACCAACGGTCAAAGGTACACAGACACACTTCATCACCTCTAGGACATTTTAAAATACCGGGCGTACGTTTTAGTCATGTTCACTTAGATTTGATCGGTCCATGACCACCCTCCGGCGAAAACAGATACTGTCTCACAGCGGTGGACAGATTTACCAGATGGCCGGAAGTGAAACTTCTGCCCGATATGACTGCAGAGACCGTTGCCCGAGCATTCTTCGAAATATGGATTGCACGCTTTGGGTGCGTAGAAACTTTGACGACGGATAAAGGCCGACAATTTAATTCTCGTTTGTTTAAATCACAGAGGACAGACGGTGGACAGATTTACCAGATGGCCGGAAGTGAAACTTCTGCCCGATATGACAGCAGAGACCGTTGCCCGAGCATTCTCTGAAATATGGATTGCAGGCTTTGGGTGCGTAGAAAGTTTGACGACGGATAAAGGCCGATAATTTAAATCCCTTTTGTTTAAATCATTGACAGATATGTGCGGAACCCAAATGCGTCAACAACGGCCTACAATCCCGCGGCAACTGGGATGGTCGAACGTCTACATAGAACTCTAAAAGTTGCGATCATGGCCCACGAGGATAAGAGTTAGACCGACGTTTTACCTGCCGTACTTCTGGGAATAAGGGCTGCGTGGAAACCAGACCTCCAGTGCTCATCAGCTGAAATAATATATGGTGAGCTATTGTGAATACCCGGGGGTACTTACAAAAAACCGTTCCTAAAACCATAGAACCCTCAGATTTCGTAACACATCTCGCGGATTAGACCACAGCCGGCCTCCAGACACGGTAACAAGAACGTTTTCGTACTCGATGACCTGAAAACAGCCCAGTACATTTTTCTACGAAAAAACGCCTTACGTGGGGCACTGGAAGCGTCTTACACTGGACCGCATAACCATTGAACTGTTAAGGAGCACATACGCAAAATGGCTGCCATGTCACGGGGTCTGCGGGGAGCATGGCGCGCTGCGGCCCGTTTCATAAAAAATGACGATAACTCTGTTTTTTCTATGGGACCTATACCTGAATGTTACGTGGTTGGAATGAATATTAAATAAGCTAAACCAAAAAAAATAGTTTAGTCCAGTTTAGCTTAGCTATATATTCTACATTCTACTTTGAAATCAGGGGTCAGTGAATTTTTCCCAATTTATAAATAAAAAATAAACTATTATTTCTAAATGTTAGTGTTTTATTCACATATATAAACATTATTCCCAGGAATTTAATAAAAATAACAGAATAGAATAGAATAGAATTGTTTATTTCATGAACATAGGTTACATTAATACACAGGTCTTCAAGAAATTAGATTACCGCTATGTCCTACCAGTAAAATGGTGTATGAATATTATTGTCTAAAGTACCTACATTAACATTTACACATATTATTATATTAGATTACGTCTATTATTTTTACCACAAATTTAAAATGTCAAACTTAATTACAAAATATCAAAATTATAGAGATTTGTCATTTAGGAAGGAATTAATATTGTAGTAGCATTTTTTACTGAGCAGATGGAATAATTTACTCTTAAATGGTTGTAAATTTAAATCTTTTATTTCGTTTGGAATTTTATTGTATATCTTAGGTGCCATGCAAAGTATACTTTTATGTAATAAAGCTGTCCTAGAAGTTAGCAAGCAAAGTCTGTGCCGATGTTGATGACGGTGGGAAAAACTAGTTGTGGATGTGGACTCAGTGAAATTAATAGGATTGGTTTTTACGAAAACTGCCACCTCAAAAATGTATAGGCAGGGCAAGGTGAGTATTCTGTGTTTCCTGAAGTATGGTTCGCAGCTGTCTTTAGTTTTGAGGCTAAACACAGCTCTGAGGCATCTTTTTTGTGCCTTAAAAATGGTTTCCTTTTCAGAACAGTTGCCCCAGAAAATCACACCGTACCGCAGGGTAGACGACACAAAGCCGTGATAGGCAGCTAATGCTGTCTCGATGCTAACGATTTTCACAAGTTTGTAGAGCAAAAAGGCGGAGCTACTTAAGCGATCACATATTTGTTTCGAGTGATGTTTCCAATTTAAATTGTTATCTACCACTAATCCTAGGAACTTGGTTTTTTCGACAACTTCTATTGTTGTGCCTTCACAATAAACACTAAGATTTTCTAATTTTGATTGTCTTTGACAGAAATTCATTAATTTGGTCTTATCTAAATTTGCAATTAAATTATTAGTATTCATCCAATTAATTATATCTTTTAAAGCGTCAGTTATTTTTAAATTATAATCGTTTAGTTCATTGCATTCTAAAATCATTGTGCTATCGTCCGCAAATAATGTCATTTTATTAGATGTCACTTTTGGAAGGTCATTGATATATATAATAAATAAAAGAGGCCCTAGTACACTGCCTTGCGGGACACCAAACAGTACTTTTCTTACATTTGATTTATATGTATTCTCTAATCTTGTTTTTGTATTTATTCTAGTTAGTTCTGTGTGTTGTTGTCTGTTGCTCAAGTAAGATTCTATTAGTTGCAGTATGTTTCCTCGTATACCATATACATATAGTTTTTCGAGCAGTATTCTGTGGTCAACATAATCAAATGCCTTTGTCATGTCCATATAAAGGGCCACTACTGGTTGTCTTCTATCCACGCAGGACATGATGTCCTTCAAGAAATCGTAAATTGCCATATTAATGGTTTTTCCTTTGCGGAATCCCTTTTGTTCCAAAGTCAAGATATTGAAAGATTCTAGGTATGAGGATAGTGCGTTATATATGATTTTCTCGAAGATTTTAGATATCACTGGGATGAGTGCAATGGGTCGGTAGTTTGTCATAGATTCCCTATCTGATTTCTTAAAGAGAGGTTTTACTATTGTTGTTTTTAAACTTTCCGGGTATGCTCCGTGGAGAATGCATACATTTATAATGTGGCTCATATGCGGTGCAATGATATACCGGACATGTTTAATTACTTTAGTATGGATGCCGTCATATCCTACACTATTTTTATTTTTTAGAGCATTAATGGTTTTGACTATGTCATCCGCTGCTGTTGGATTCATGTACATTGACTGTTGCTGATGATTTATCGGGTGGGGATAGGTTTTATTACGTGACTGGTTGTTTTGTTGTATTTGATCTATGTAGAAGTTATTGAACGCTTCTGAAATAAGTTGGGCATCGGTTATGACATTGTCGTCAATTTTTATTTTCTCTATAGGCTCACTAGGGAGAGAGATTTTGGTGTCATTAATTATTTTCCATGACTCTTTTGATTTATTCGATGAGTTTTGAATATTATAATTATTTTGAGATTTTTGAGTTAACTTCACAATTTTTTTAAGTCGATTTGAATAGGACTTTAGGTCATTTTTGTTCTTTATTGTAGGGTCTAGTCTAGATTTCCATAGTAATTGTCTCTGTGTTATACTACATTTCTTTATTCCTTTCGAGATCCATTTGGGTTTTTTTCTTATTTTCACAGTTACCGTAATATTTGGAAAACATAGGTTATAAATCAGTAGGAATGTTTCTAAAAAGCAGTCATATGATTCATTGGGATCATCAAGTGTATATATGTCAGAGAAAGAGAGTGCATTAAGATATGATTTAAATTTGTCTAAATTTTCTTGGCTATAATCTCTTTTGGTGGTTTTCCAAGAGTTGATTGCACATGTTTTTTTCACGGGACAGTTTAAAAGCTGTGCTGTATGGTCTGAGAGCCCGTAATCAATAACTTTTCCTATTCCGTGATTAATGTTGTGAGCAAAATTATCAAGACAGGTTTTAGATGACAATCTTGTTGGTTCTGCAAATTGAAGTCTTAGATTGTATCCTAGCAGAAAGTTTTTAAAGTCGGTAGAGGTTTTTGTTTGTTTGATAGTATCAATATTAAAGTCTCCACTAATAATTACTCGTTTACCCGTTTTTATACATATCTTCTGTAGTAATTTTTCCATTTGCTCATAGAATGTATTTAAATGCAAGGTTTTATTTTTATTTTTCGGAATTCTGTAAATACATACGATAATAATTTGTTGATGAATTAATTCTAAGCCGCAGCATTCAAATATCCCCTTTATAGAGAGTTTTGCGATTTCTTTTAGTTCTTTATATTGAAGACCAGTTTTAATTAGTATACAGGCTCCCCCTTTCCTTCTATCATCTCTTGAGTAGTGTGCCGCAATATGGTAGTTTAATAGCACTGCCAAGTCTTCCTCTCCTGCTATAATGTTGTGCTCCGTGATGCAGATGACGTCCACTACAACGTTCTCTATGTATAGTTCCTCTAGGTATAGAGTCAACATGTCTGATTTATTAATGAGACCAGCGATGTTCTGATGGAGAAGATTGAGATTTTTAGTGAAGAAAAAACTGGTGCTCTCTTTCTGTGCGCTCTTTTTGATAATGCTTGTGTTTGCCGGAGGGTACAGTATCTTGAGGTCCTGTGCGCATTTCTTGGGAATCTGGGCGTGGTTCTTGAGATTCTGTGTTCTCTTCATAGTTAATGTTGTTGTTTTCTCTTGTGTCTTGAATCAATCGGTTGACCTGTGTGAATATAGTACGTATCCCGCTGTTGGTTGTAGTCCCGTGCTTCTTGGTAAACACTTTATTGTCGTAATAAGTTAGGTTTTGATTGGAGTCCAGCAATGTCGCGTATTTGTGAGTATGGTTGTCTAGATGAAGTAAGTTATTGAACGTTTCAACTCGCCCATTGAACATTGTGGTGAAGTCTGAGCACATGTAGACCGGTAGACACATTATGATGTTGGTATGTTGCTGCGTTTGTAGAGTGTTCCGAATATTCTGCACAAGATCAAAGTAGTTGTTGGTGCTCTGGAAGTCTGCTTCACCTATCATAATAATGCAGTAGTCATTTTTTGAATAGTTTTTTAGTTTTTTGTCTATTCCTCGCAGCAATTCCATTACTCCAACGCCAGGGGTTAGGAAGTGACAGATACGACCTTGCTTCTTTAGTGCGTCCTGGGAAATTTCGAGGATCTTGTTACGTCTGTTACTTGTAATTAAGCAGATCTTTGGGTTCGTATCTCCGGTTATAGTATTCGGGTTGAAATTGTGAATAGCCGCACTCTCCGTATTGATGTCGCACGTCTGTATTGTTTCGTTTCTGATGTTTTCAGCGCTTTTTGAAGTTTTTTGTAACTGGCTAGGTATTGTTTGTGGCGTTGACTTCGATTTTCGTTTATTTTTAGGTGTGACGCAATCATTTTTGAGGCTGTCTGTTATTCTTTTGCATAAATTATTTTTCTTTAGTGAGTTTTCTAAGCTCGATTTTAGGCTCGAATTTTCCAAGTTCAGGTTGTCTATTTCTAAGTGCGCTGCTTTTAAATCTGTTTTTAGTTGTTCTATTTGCTGTTTTAGTTCCTTTATTTGGTCATCATCCTCGTAGTCCGACAATATAGGCATACTATTGCTTGTACTGTTTAGTCCTAGCCCATCTTTGGAGTTGTCGTCGTCGTCAGTTAATATATCTGTGTCCGATTTGTTATTCCTTGGTTTTCGTAATGTAACGTTTTCGGAAAAACTCATTTTTATAGCCTAGTTATGTTATTGAGATAGAAAAAGTTAATACTGTTGAAAAAGTCCTAGGCGAGGATCGAACTTGAACCTCTTGCGTGGGAGCCACGATGCAGACCGCTGAGCCACACGTCAGTGTTTCTAGACAGTACTAGGTCAGCAGAAATATGCAGATATCGGTGGTGTGTGAGTCTTACTCGTCACGTCAGTAGGTTGGTGTTAACGTGAGTGTAAGCGCCGAGCAAAAGTACCAGGGCGATAGCGATTTGCAGGAGGTGACTAATCAGTCGTTGTATAGGTGGTAGTGGTAGGGGTGGTTTCTTGCAGCGGGCCGTATGAGCTGCGCGCCGTGGTTGGTAGGCAGGAGGGATGACTCACGCGCAGGTCGAAGCGGGCGGGGCGCAGGTGCAGGTATGCTGGCGGGGCCAGCCGTGGTTGGTTGAGTAGGCGGGGTTAAAACTCACGCACAGGTTTCCGGGCGTGGCCAGGTGAGTCACTGAGGTATAGTTGAGGACGACGATCGCACACTTTTTATAGCTCTTGGTTGCTTCTGCACTCCTAATTTTTGATCACTGATTTATTTTGGTTTTTGATTTATTTTCTGTTTAAATAAAGATATACAGTTTTAGGGCACGTCTACTCAAGTTGAGGTCCGGGGGGGGAAAAAAAGTCTCCTCATACATTTTTTTACACCACAAGCTTTACAAAATCATGTACACAAGAGATACTTTGCCACTGGCGAGCGCGTCACTTCATTGCCTCACTAACCGGCGGTTAGTGAGGCAATGAAGTTTCGGCTAGTAACCGCAGATGGCTGGCTTTAGAAACCAATCAATGGATAGTATACCATCCTTGTTCTTTCGGCTACATTTTGGTACAAGTTAGAAAGGGAGAGTCCTATGCTTCGTTCTTCCTTTCGATCAAATTATGCCTACTTCAGGCCGCGGTCATATTTGATTACGTGACAGACAGGCCCTTTTTTTACAAAAGTCAAACTGGCCTATGTTGCATCGGACCTTTTAACACCTCCAAGCCAAACCTCCGCACATGCATCTTTCTCTCCTCCTCCAATTAAAACCACGCGATCTGGACGTGTCATCAGATTTCCTGATTATTTTTGTGCAGGTCTTCCCTACTTGTGAGGGGGTGGTGTGTGCGCTCCCGCCAGTGGCTTACCGATTTGCTCCCGCGCCGGACCTACGGCGCTTTCTCGCTACGCTCTCCCGTGCTCACTTCACGCTTATAACTGTGCTTATTGCTATGAGACTATTGTGAACTGCAATATAGATTTTATGTGGGTAGCTGAATTAAAATCAGAACCTGATTTTAATTCAGCTCACCGTAGTGTTCCCCACAAACCCAAAATAAGAAGGGGTTACAATTGGCGCCCAAAAAAATTTTTCTCTCCTGATGGTGGCTCATATCCGTGTTTCTGGTATTTTGCTCAGAACGCAAGGCCAATTACTTACCTTTGAAACTTTTTGTACTTTTGTTTTTTTTCCACAGGGTAGGGAAAATTAATTGAGGTTTTGCTGTGTTTGACTATGTTTAATTACTGCGATACGATGGCTACTTTTGGAGACAGACTAATTAATTTTAATCTATTGCATAAGGAATAACTTGAATATGAATTTAAACTTCGTGGAGGAGAGCCGTCTGCAAAATTAGCCCCTTTGCCAGTAATCAAAAGAGCCCCGTGATATAAATTTGGGGAAGCGGCTGGCGAATGAGGTTTTGACTTCAGTTATTGGAACTCGGAAGACCCTTTTCCTGAGCAGTTCTTCGAAATTATTGCTGTGGATTGTGTTGCGATGGATATGAGTGGTAGTTTTGTAGATTAATGTTTGGCGTGCGCTGAGTAGGTCTGCTTCTGCGAATAGAGCTGCATTCGGTTAACTGTATGGCTTTTTTAGCATTACTTTGATCAGCGACCGTTGAGCTCTCTCTAGTTTTAGCATAGCAGTTATTCCAGATCCGCCCCATACTTTGACGCAGTAGCTCAGTATTGAGTTATCAGTTGAAAGCCACATTAAAATAGCATGTGTTGAGTTGGAGCGCATAATTGTTATAAGCATTTACAGCCCACCTTCAGCTTCATTTGATGTTTTTGAAAAAGTCATGGATGACATATTATTTAAATTATCAAAATCTAATACAACTCTTATGATATGTGGAGACTTCAATGTTAATCTATTGGAAACTTATTACTCCCTTAGTACGAGACTAACTAACTTATTTAATTCTCACAACTTAAAGCCACTTTTCATAGAACCTTCTCGAATAAGTGAAACCTCAGCAAATTCTATAGACAATATATTTGCTTATCCAAATGAACAAAATGTACTTAAAAAAATATAAGTAATTTAAAGTAAAAACTCAAAAATCTTAAGAAAAGTTTGTCAAATTGCAAAATCAAATCATATCAAATCTAAAATAAGAAAAAGTGATAACAAAATTAAATCAACTAGGATATAATTAAAAGTGAGACTGGAAAGGTCAGTATTAAAAACAATGAATGCGAATTAAAAATTAATGATATTACCATCAAAAGTTATATTGATGTAGCTAAAGCGTTTGTTTTTTTTTACTGACATCTGTAACATCCCCCCTTTCTGCTTCTTTCACCCCTCCTTTATATGCAGTCTCTTATTAATTGTGATGGCCAAATAAAATAGATCGTCTGGTAAATTAGAACTCCTACTACTTGTGAAACCAGTTACCCTAATTCTAGAGGTATGAGTAAGAAGTGCTGTCAACTTTGACAATAGATTTGAAACAAGGAATGTTTTAAATCGAATATTTAGTAATTTTAAGTTTCAATAAAAGATTTATACTTAAATATGTCCCCACTAACAAGAATGATACAGATTAATATCCATCAAATGATAAATAACTTTATAAAGCAGATTCATATAATAAAATGTCATAGTATATTTTGAGTATTGATAAAAATGAAATAAAAAATGATAAATATTAAAATAATAAAAGGAAAATTTGATATTCATAAAATTATGGGGAAGAAATCCCTACCACTTGATTCGGTCTTCTACCCAGATAATTCTACGAAACCAATTAATTTGTAGTTCTGATACTCGTTTATAAAAAGAGTAGCGTATAAGTATTCTGAATTGGATTTAGTCATAGATTCACCGGATTGAGATGGGGTATGACCGATCAGGATGGGATTATAGTTTGTGAATGACATTCAACTGTCTCATCAGTCAATATCTGATATTTATGTAGTAAGATTATATTAAATATTCTTCCACATATAGAAAACTATAAACATACACAATGAAGTTTCACTGGTTGTTTATGTTACAAGTTATGTGTTTCAATAAAGACTTATTTGTGTTTTAGTAATGCACAATAGCATAGCATGAAGTATAAAATATTTCTTCACATCCATAGAAGTGCGTAAGTAGCATGATTCATTTTAAAGTTAATTAATTGACCTTCAATCTACCATCAGCAGATCCAAACATGATATTGTTACTTCGTAAAGTGCGAAGATATAAGTATATGTATCCGTATAGTAATATAAATATGCACATCTGAATAGAGCATAACTGTGAATTTCCGTACTTCTATTGCTTCATTCTGGCGTTATGTGAACATTGGCGGTGGCTTTGCGACGGCTTATTCCATAATTTGATCAAAGGTAATTAATTAATAACTATTGTATTAATAAAATTAACCATGACCGCCTTTCATGATTGCAATACAAGGTCTAAGGAAATTGAACCTTTATCATCATTCAGTTAAGACGAGAATTGCAGGTTTGTTTAGTTAAACTCTGAATCGAGTCGAACATATCTTTAAAACGTTGTTGCAGAAATTAGTTTACTCAGTAACTACTTTCAATAAGTTTATAGTCTCATTGACTCCAAATACTACAAAGTAGTGCTATATTAATATTTCAAACTTCATTCCACGTCGCTGGAATAACCACAAATTGAATATTAATTCAAACTCTCAATTTCATTCAACATAAATATGAATAATGTGACAGTTGACTGACTTTATCTAGGATTCAGGTAAAAATAGAGTATATAAGGACAGATATTACTTAATACGAGAAGTAAATAAATTCCTTTAAATACAGGACATTAACAGGGAGAGGGATAGGAGTAAATAAATAAGGAATAAAATGGTAGTAAAACATAAGCATCTATTGAGAACCCCATAATATATATTTTTTTAATTTTCTATTTATTTATATATAAATATATATATAATTATTTAAACCGTTTATTATCACCCTGGTGGATTTAAAATATTGGTTCCCGTCTGTCCTGAATATATTGGTTACCGTGTTATTCGAACTAGTTTTCCCCTTTTTATAATAGAAAATCAAGAGTTTAAGAAACCCAAAAATCGCTGCATAGGTATAGGTATAGGTAGTAAGTAGAGTAAAACTCGACAAAACACAAAAGCTTCCTGCAAAACTCAATTAAAATAAAACAGTAAAAGTTTCTAGAAAACACAGTTCAAATAACGTTCAAATTAATCAATTAAAGAATCTAGGAAAAACAATAATTATCTGGTTACTGCCTGTCCTGAATATAATGGTTACCGTGTTGGTTGAAATAGTTTTCCCCTTTTTATAGTAGAAAATCAAGAGTTTATGAAACCCAATGATTGCTGCATAGTAGGTAGTTAAAATCCGATAAAACACAAAACCTTCCTGCAAAATCCAATTAAAATAAAACAGTAAAAGATTTTAGAAAACACCGTTCAAATAACGTTGAAATTAATCAATTAAATAATCTAGGAAACACAATAATTATCTGGTTACCGCCTGTCCTGAATATAATGGTTACCGTGTTGATTGAAATAGTTTTCCCCTTTTTATAGTGGAAAATTAAGAGTTTATGAAACCCAATGATTGCTGCATAGTAGGTAGTTAAAACCCGATAAAACACAAAACCTTCCTGAAAAATCAAATTAAAATAAAACAGTAAAAGATTCTAGAAAACGCAGTTCAAATAACGTTCAAATTAATCAATTAAAGAATCTAGGAAACACAATAATTATCATTTAAAACAACCAGTAGAAGATTCTAAAAAAACACCAAACACACACAACACAAATAAAACAATTAAAATAAAACATTATAGATTCTAGAAGGGAAAAATCTAACTACAATCTAAATATCTATAACTATATAAATATCTAATAACTAAAATCCTCAGTGTTTATTTATTTATTTATTTAGAAGACCAAGAAATGATACACTTGTAACATACATCTAGACTTAAAATAGAATACTAGACAAAGTGTTCACTTAATTATAGGTACTTACAGCTATCTTTATAACGAGGAGACATTGAAAGAAAATATCTAAACTTAACTAAATTAAACTTTTTTACATAAGTTTAGGTAGGTACTAATAACATTAGTAAACATTATAAATTGAAACAAAAAATTTAAAATTTTATGTATAAATAAAAAACTTACAAGTGAAAATTAAGTGGTGTTAATATGCTTTTTCAAGTTTTGTTTGAAGGACCTCAACGCATCGTGAAATATGTCAAATTCGCTTTTAGGTAGTGCATTATAGATTTGTTTCATTCTAAACAAGGGTGAGTTACTGCCAAGGTTGGACTTGCAAGGACGCTGCCTAAATAACTTGAATACGTTGGATCTGGGCAATCTATTGGGGACAGTTATTTAAATTCTACTTAATAGTTGAGGGCAGTTTATTCTGTTCCTAAGAAGACCATGCAAAAACGTAAGATCCATCACATGTTTTAATCGAGCCTCATATGAACTTAAATAACGAGCCCGTCCATCGCCATATGCAAGGTGATAAAGAAATTTTTTCTGCACTCTTTCGATTCGATCTTTGTGGACCTGATAAAAAGGGTACCAGACCTGAGAGCAATATTCCAGGTTGCATCTTACCAGAGCGTTAAAAAGAGCAATTTTACTTTGTGTATGTCTAAATGGCTTTGAGTTTCTGAGCCGGAACCCTAACATTTTAGAGGCTTTGGAAATAATATCTACATGTTTAATACAGGTTAGTTTGCTGTCAATATGAACTCCCAGATCCCGTATCAAATCAACTTTCTTTAAATCAGTGTCACCAACTCTGTACTGCGCTGGAATTACATTTTTGTTGCGAGTAAAAGATATCTGATAACACTTATCTGCATTAAGTTTCATTCTATTATGAACACACCATTCATTCAGTCTATCAACGTCGTCCTGCAATTGCTGGGCCTCGTGAGTATTCGAAACTGTTTTGATAATCTTGAGATCGTCCGCAAACATAAAAGGTTCGGAATAGGCAAAACAATCGACAATGTTATTTATGAAAAGCAGGAAAAATAGTGGTCCAAGATGGGATCCCTGAGGAACTCCTGATGTGCACTCAAATGTTGCGGACTGATCCCCATTAACAACTACGTGAGAGTATCGACCGTGAAAATATGACGAAGCCCACTTAAGAACAGATCCTGACATGCCAAATAGAGCAATTTTACCAAAAGTAAACTGTGGTCGACCTTGTCAAACGCCTTGCTGAAGTCCGTGTAGACTACGTCTACCTGAGTTCGCGCATTCACAGACTCAGCAAGACTGTTAACAAATGAAACAAGATTTGTATTAGTGGAAGCCATGTTGTTTTTCAGATAGCTGGTGGTAAACAAGATTGTTAAACTCTGGGTACACAAGAACCTCGAACAGCTTAGCAAAGACTGAAAGCAGTGTAATCGGTCTGAATTCTGTGATATCCTTGCTCACACCTTCTTTAGGTATCGGAATGATCTTTCCAATTTTCCAGTATGTTGGAAATATACCAGATTGAAGTGATTTGTTAAAAATCATAGTTAGTGGCTTTGACAGAGGTTCGGCACATAGTTTAATAAAGATAGGGGGAAGATCATCAGCACCCGCACCCTTATGCACATCAAGTCTTTTTAGTTTCTGATAAACCATAGACTCGCTTATATTCATTCTGCTTAGAGACCAAGAACAACTTGAACGTGATTCTATTTCGGCAAGTTCATCATCAGCTACCCTGCAACCCGTTCCAGGCCCATATGTTGAGGAAAAATGTTTCGCGAAAAGATCACAGATCTCCTGACTGCCGCATCCAATCTCAGAATTCAAGTACATCGAAGACGGTAGATGACTTCTGTTCTGGCGTTTTTGCTTTAAGTATGCCCAAAAGTATTTGGGATCCTTACACAAACTAGACTCGACCCTTTCAATGTATTTTGAATAACACTCATTAGTTAAATTTTTGCGCCTTTTACTCAACATATCTAAAGCCAATTTGTCCATAGGATTTTTGTATTTTTTCACCTTTATTCTTACTTTGTACTTTTCTTTGAGAAGTCTAATTAGACCGCACGAGAACCAAGGTGGGTGAGTTGTTTTGCGTTAACTGGTCAGGGGTACGTTTTTTTTAATAGTAATCCTTAGAATTTCATAAAATTTATCGACCATTTCGTTGACATTTGAACAATATTTGAAGCCTTCGGCCCAATTTACACTATTCAGATCATTTAAAATCGCACTGTAGTCCGCCTTACAATAGTTAAATCTCTTTTGTGTAGTGGCCGGCAAGGTAGTCTCACTAGTAAGGCGAACTTCAAATTCTAAGGGGGGATGCTGAGGATCCACATTGCTGAGGCTATCGTCAGATAAATTAACCAAAATTTTGCCAATATTGGAAAGAACAAGATCTAGGACTTTGTTATTATTGTTTGTAACACTGTTGAACTGATGTAAGTTGTGAAGAGCCATAAATTCTGTCAAACTAGTATACAAATGACCCGAGCCCGAAGGAATAAGGACAGAACTGTCATCGACGCCACTAGACCAATCGACACTGGATAAGTTAAAGTCACCCAGAATTAAACAATCGCATGAGTCAGAGGAGTCAAGAATAAGTGTACCAGCATTCTCTAGAAACTGTTCATAATCGTCGCGTTTTATAGGTGGGGAAACATAAACTACGCAGATACATATTTTTATAGATACTTTTCCATCTTTGTGATCAAGAATAACCCATAGATCTTCAATACTGTTGCCGTTATGTTGACAAATTTTATACGAACTGAATTTGGTTTTAATGGCAATCAGTACTCCACCTCCTGTTTTTTTGGATCCGCGTCGGTCAATATCTCTATCACATCGATAAACGTTTTAACGATCATCAAACAATTCTCTATCCGTAACACCACCCTGAATCCATGACTCAGTTAGTACAATTATATCATAGTTATTGCATAAAACACTTTTAGAAAAGTTCAGGGTTTTAGTGTTTAGGCCTCTGACATTTTGGTAGTAACAATTTAACATACTGAATTCTGATGATATAAAATATAGACTCATGCTATAACAGTGACAACCTAAATCTAAATCATATTAAAAGATTCCTTATCCCTAATGTAGAATATTTTAGAAGATTCGGATTTTCGCATGAAGACACGACCTCCCTTGATCCAAACAAATTTGAATTGTTTTACCTTCGCTGTCTGCCTGGCTAGGATATGCAGTTCTCGGTTGCGAGGAGACAGGTGTTCGGAAACAAAGATATCTTTTTTATCTCCCGCCAAACCAATATGTTTTGAACAGAGTTTGTCGGAGGAATTGGCGTTGTTAAATTTCTTCACCGCGGCGAGGAGAGTATCTCGTTGCAAGGGAGAGCTCAGCTTAACCACTATATTACGCGGGCGAGCACTATCAGGTTTGCACTTCGCGGTCCTAGTGCACAGCTGAATATCGTGTTCCTTCAGACAACATGAGACGGTTTGGGCATGTTGCTGAACTACTGAGACCAAATTCTCTGAACGATAGTTAGGAACTCCCTGAATCTCAATGTTAGAAGCTCGAGCGTGCAGTTCCATTTCATCAACTTTGTTGCTCAGGTCTTTCAAGGAAGCGCGGAGCTCTTCATTGTCTTTGTGGATGGTACGTATTTCTTGTGTCTTTACAGATGCATCGGCGCGAAAATCTTCGTACTGTTGATTAATAAAATCCATAGATTCTCTCATCGAAGCAATCTCCGCTTTAATAGCGCCAAACTCAGTTTTAAGAAGCTTCCATTCGGTATTCATAGTCTGCCTGATCACCTCGGCGATATCATTACTCAAAAAACTGCGCAGCTCAGACTGGATGATATCTCTGATATCTTTCTGTGTCAGGGTTTCGTTTTCAGCTTCCCGGACATAAACAAGTGAGCTGTCATCCAATACTGTAGACCTTGATTTTGTGTTGACCCAGGAAGATGACGGCGGAGATTTAGCCTCATGATTAGTGCCTGGATTGCGAACCGGAGTATGGTCACCTTTCTCCCTTCTGGTAACAATGCAGCATGAGGGGCACAGCCAATCCGCCATCGTAATTTTTTTATGGAAGTCGGACTTTGTCATACGTAGGCACTTATAGTGATATATTTTTCAACATTTTGTGCAGCCAATATTATCATCATTACGTGTAGACAAGTTGCATGCAGCACATAGGGTCATTTTGGATGTAAAAAAAATAATATTGCGAGGATTGAAACGCAATGACCACTTTACTACACTGCGAGCCGCGAGCCCGAAGCGTTCGTACTGCTAGCGAGGATCGGAACGTTGAATTCCACCTTACTACACTGCGAGCCGAACTGACCGGTATCGGTAGGTAAATGTCAATTTATAATTTCAGTACTAAATTACACAAAAAGTACACCAGTTCCTAAAGCACCAATAACTGAGTCACTTAATTGGAAATTAAACTTTGTTTTTTGCTAGGTTCCAAGTCCAATACACATTTGTTTGTTGAAATAACTTTAGATTTTAGACAGATGATTTTGTAAACAATGTTTCTTCGTTGGCGGTACGTTCCGTTTCTTTGTTGAAATTGTCTGGACAATTTTAATAAAAGTTTAATTTTAGAAAACAAATTTGTAGGTATAGTCAATATTCCGTCAATTTCACTGAAGTATGACTAAATTAGACCACAGTATTGTTATTATTTATTTTTTCATTAAAATATGATTGTTATTATTTGGAGTAAGTATTTAAATTATACTTATATATTGCATTACAGACCATTTTAATCTAAAAAAGAGTATCCCACCTTTAGACCTTGCAATTTTTAAAACAAGAATCACTTCACTTTACTTTAAGATTTTTTTATGTCATATAGATTTCACTGCACTCATATGTCACCCGGCCTCAATAAGGAACACTGAATTCAATTATTAACACTATTGTAAAGGTCATCTTCTCTGCATGCCACATGTCCAGGACTTAACACTAGGTAAAGGTGAATTATGTTCAAGGTGATTTCTTCAAGCTTGAACAAAATTCTGTGGTGAATCGACAAATAATGTGGAGCCTGTAATAATCATATTCTAGTAGTAGGAATAGTTAGAACCCAACCAATTTCACAACAATAACAATAATAAACTTAATTGTAGACATAGGTTGTTGATAGCCTGGCTCAAAACTCCTTTCTCGTTGTGTTATGTATTCTCCTACTTCTCGTGTGAGTCTCAGAAATGGAAGGTAATTGAGACACAAAAAATAACGTTTATAGTTACCGACTTTACAATTTGATTTATTTCGTAATAGTGAATGTAATTCCCAAACTAAGGTAACGAATGAGCTCTAGTTAAAGTTAACTGTGTGACACTAGTGATGTGGCGAACACGCGAACTACGACGATGTCTGCGCAAACGCCTGCTTGAGCACCGCCGCAAAGCTCCAAAGCAATGCCGCTAGGTGGTGCGAACAAAGATAACTAGGTAGGTACTCCCGAAAACATGGTTTAGAAACACTTTTACTGTTTAAAAATATATCTTCCTTTCCACACATAAGTATAGGTACTTATTTAACATAGGTATCTACCCACGGAAATTAACTTAGAAACCTCAATCTAACCTTCTAATTAACCATGATAGGTACCTATATCTATTGAGCTAGTAGTTCAATGCCTATAACTGCTCAATCAACAACCCGTGATATCTATCTAGGCATTCTTAATTCCATAATCGTATTTAATACCTACATTCATTTCGTCATAGGGGGCCAATGTCAATTCGTGTCCTACCAAACATATATTTACCTACTTTCTAACGAAAGTATTTCACAAAGATAGGTATTTAATTAAACGAGTTTCCTATTAAACTTTCTAATTAAAACATCGCATTACTTCCCCTCATAAAGAATACACAAAATATACATACATTGCGTTTATACATAGGCACATACTCTGATCCTATTGTCCTCGGCCGGGAATCGAAGTCGTGATCACTCGTATTGTGGGCAGAATCACACCCACAACGCCTTAGTCTTTTAAATAAGGTAGGTACCTAACTATCTTATACGAATTCTTCGAATCATTATCTATCTTTTGGTTTCCTAGATACATAATAATACTTTGGACACTATTTACCCCCATTGTTCTAGTCCCAAATTAGGATTCCCTGTATTTTGGGCAACAGACAATGACACACGTAAATATATAGATAAATATTAAACTTAGATAGATAAACAACCATGACTAGAGTACAAACATCTGTACTCATCGGACAAACACTTGTCCCCATCGGGACTCGAACCCTGGCTTCGTAGGTAGGGTTTCTGCCGACCCATAGGTATATATCCGTCGCGACACACGTTGTGAGCGGTGACCTTGAATGCGCAGTAGTCACCTTTCAATATCTGTACATACGCGCAGTAATTCCCGCCAACGTCGCCCAACGTACTCTATTCGTGGCGCGGCTTGTACTGCTTCGGATACAAATTCAAACAGAGACCCAACTAACAGCCTAGTTAAATACTTTAAATGCACTGGAAAATAATAATAAACATTATAAAATATGTAAGTACCTAGCTAGGTACTGCTATTGAAATAACCTGTTGATCCTCTGACTTCCCGTTTGTGATAATTATAGGTAACTAGTGGATTTGACAGCCGTTGTCCTGCCGAGCTGATTTGTGAACCATTCAGAGGGCCACCCAACCGCATACAAAAAATTCATTCAAATCGGTCCAGCCGTTTAGGAGGAGTTTAGTGGCATACACACGTACAGTAGAATTACATATATAATATCCGATACTAACTCATGTGATGTTATGAAATTGGTAGGTATAAATTCTCTAAAATCCTAAATAGGTATCTACCCGATACTAAACATGCATAATTCCTCATGTTACTATCAGTTATTTAAAACCATTGCTTCTATGATGATTATTAATAAACCGTCGAACATTTTAGAAGCTCGCGACTGTGAATGGTTAATGATAGCTTATTAGGTACTTTCTTTTCAGCAATCTGGAAGTAGGTATGTAGATTCATTTTAAATTGTAACTATCCTTAAATACATCATGGTAGAATGGCTCCAGATTAAAATACTTTGGGCAAAGCTTTCTTGTAGACACCTGCACTCGACAATGTTTACTAAACCTTTCTATATTTGTAGATAGCTTGATATGATGATGATGATGAACGTATGTGAAAGAAAATTTCATGATAGATTATTATTTATTATTTATTAATACAGTTAAATGCACAACATAACAGACAATGTCCAATTCATTGTACATATACAAATATACAAATAACATATATACACTTCCATTTAAATCATAATAAATTATAGTATTTTACATGTCAGTTCAATAAATGTCAATAATAATAATAATAATTCAATGATAAAAATGTCATTGCAGTCATTTGGAATTATACCTTAATTATATAACACAACCCTGTCATACATTCTCCTCGCAGAACCTTCCACATTCTCGCACAATATGCCTCCATGCATCACCAAACAGATCAGTCAGTGTTGCTGCAGCCAACAGAGCGTTGAGACTGTCCCGCGCCCTCACCAGCGGAGACTGCTGGCGCGCCACCGTGCGATACGCTCCGCACGCTAATAGCCGCCGGTGCCTGCGCGCGCGTAGATATTTGTCGGGCACGAATAGCGCGCATACGGCACCGACAAGCGCGACGCAGTCACTGTCGCCTCGCAACAATCGACACACAGTCAGAAGCTGCTCGGTATTACGTCTAACCTCTAGTGAGTTGTATCCGAGCATACCCAATATGAAAGCGGATGGATAAAGGTAAGGATAGTATCCAAATTTCCTCTTATAAAGTTATCGTAGGAAAGCTTTGTGTACCTTCTCGAGCAAAAGTATGTAAGAGCTTTCTTGCGGATTCCAAACAACTGAGCTAGATTCAAGTTTGGTTCTCACTAGGGCCGTGTATAGAAGCTGGACCACACCCAGATTCCGGAAATCCTTACTAATTCGTATCACTAACCCCAATCTTTTAAAGCATTCCTTGGCTAAAGTGCTCATGTGCTCATGGAATGTAAGTTTGGGGTCGAACGTAACACCGAGGTCCTTAATCGAATACACTCGAGTCAACCGTACTCCGTACCGAGTGCATACGTCGCGCTTATAGGCTGAGAAGAGCGCGTAAATGACATAACATAACACTTGGCCTTATTAAATAGGAGTTTGTTGTTCACACTCCACCTAAGAACCGCGTCTAGATCATCCTGCATCAAACTACAATCATCCTCTGAACTCACGGGAAGTATCAGTTTCAGATCGTCCGCATATAGAAGGCAATTGGCGTATTTCAGCTCTAATTTCAGGTCATTTATGATAATGATAAATAACAACGGACCCAGAATAGACCCTTGGCTAACGCCCGACCGTGTATGGTACGGTTCGGACTCAAAGCAGCCGTGTCGCACATATTGCTGGCGGTTCCTGAGGAAGTCAGCAAAGAAAACCAACAGCCGTGGGGCAAAACCAATGGCAGTCAACTTCTTCATTAGGACGTCGTTATCGACTCTGTCGAACGCCTTACCGAAGTCCATATAGGCGACGTCCACCTGACATTCCATGTCCATTGTAACATCCCCCCTCTCTATATCGTCCACCCTTCTTTTAAACGCAGTCTCTTATTAATTGTGATGACGAAATAAAATAGATCGTCTAGTAAATTAGAACTCCTACTAGTTGTGAAACCAGTAACCCTGATTCTAGAGGTATGAGTAAGAAGTGCTGTCAACTTTGACAATAGATTTTAAACAAGGAATGTTTTAAATTGAATAGGTAATTAGTAATTTTAAGTTTCAATGAAAGATTTATACTTAAATATGTCCCCAGTAACAAGAATGATGCAGATTAATATCCATCAAATGTTTAATAACTTTATAAAGCAGATTCATATAAAATGTCATAGTATATTTTGAGTATTGATAAAAATTAAATAAAAAATGATCAATATTAAAATAATAAAAGGAAATTTGATATTCATAAAATTTTGGGGAAGAAACCCACTTGATTCGGTCTTCTACCCAGATAATTCTACGAAACCAATTAATTTGTAGTTCTGATACTCGTTTATAAAAAGAGTAGCGTATAAGTATTCTGAATTGGATTTAGTCATAGATTCACCGGATTGGGATGGGGTATGACCGATCAGGACGGGATTATAGTTTGTGAATGACATTCAACTGTCTCATCAGTCAATATCTGATATTTATGTAGTAAGATATATAGAAAACTATAAACATACACAATGAAGTTTCACTGGTTGTTTATGTTACTCTTTATGTGTTTCAATAAAGACTTATTTGTATTTTAGTAATGCACAATAGCATAGCATGAAGTATAAAATATTTCTTCACATTCATAGAAGTGCGTAAGTAGCATGATTCATTTTAAGGTTAATGAATTGACCTTCAATCTACCATCAGCAGATCTAAACATGATATTGATACTTCGTAAAGTGCGAAGATATAAGTATATGTATCCGTATAGTAATATAAATATGCACATCTGAATAGAGCATAACTGTGAATTTCCGTACTTCTATTGCTTCATTCTGGCGTTATGTGAACATTGGCGGTGGCTTTGCGACGGCTTATTCCATAATTTGATCAAAGGTAATTAATTAATAACTATTGTATTAATAAAATTAACCATGACCGCCTTCCATGATTGTAATACAAGGTCTAGGGAAATTAAACCTTTATCATCATTCAGTTAAGACGAGAATTGCAGGTTTGTTTAGTTAAATTCTGAATTCTCGACATCGAGTCGAACATGTCAAATTTAAAATGTTTTTGCAGAAATTAGTCAACTCAGTAACTACTTTCAATAAGTTTATAGTCTCATTGACTCCAAATACTACAAAGTAGTGCTATATTAATATTTCAAACTTCATTCCACGACGCTGGAATAACCACAAATTGAATATTAATTCAAACTCTCAATTTCATTCAACATAAATATGAATAATTTGACAGTTGACTGACTTTATCTAGGATTCAGGTAAAAATAGAGTATATAAGGACAGATATTACTTAATACGAGAAGTAAATAAATTCCTTTAAATAACAGACATTAACAGGGAGAGGGATAGGAGTAAAGAAATAAGGAATAAAATGTTAGTAAAACATAAGTATACTCTATTGAGAACCCCATAATATTCTATTTTTTTTATTACCTAGTTATTTATATATAAATATATATATATATATATATATATATATATATATATATATATATATATATATATATATATATATATATATATAATTATTTAAACCGAATATTTTCTATTACCCTGGTGGATTTAAAAACTGATTCCCGCCTGTCTTGAATATATTGATTACCGTGTTGTCCGAAATAGTTTTCCCCTTTTTATAATAGAAAATCAAGAGTTTAAGAAACCCAATAATCGCTGCATAGTAGGTAGTTAAAACTCGACAAAACACAAAACCTTCCTGCAACCTCAATCAAAATAAAACAGTAAAAGTTTCTAGAAAACACAGTTCAAATAACGTTCAAATTAATCAATTAAAGAATCTAGGAAACACAATAATTATCTGGTTACCGCCTGTCCTGACTATAATGGTTTGTGCTAGAGCTCACGTCCAGAAGGGACACGGGCCCTAAGGTCGGTCCCTTAACCCCGCCCGACGCCAGTGGAGGTCAACCGAGTTCTACGGACCCAAGACAGACGAAGTTAGATTTAGCTAAGCAAAATAAGCTTAAATTTTATAAAATAATGCTTACAACCACTCAAAATTGTAAACACAATTTATAAGTAAACATATGGTTAACTATGTGTTCATTAATACGCTTTTGGCGTTATCTTTCACCTGTTTTGGGGCCATCCTCCTCCCACACATTCCCATACACAATCTACGTGACTGCATTATTTTAAGACTGCTGAAGACCTGGAATTAGCCAACTGAATACACCAGCACCTAGAGACCGCCTGAATCTACTCAAATCCCTCTCGAGTTAGTTTGCCTGCCAATCAACTACATATAGACTATTTGGGTTATATTTTTTTATATGATTTGATATTGTGATATCTCTCATCCATCAGTCCAACATGTTTGTTGATCGGTTACGGGATATTTTTATTTGCACCTACCCGTCTCTTAAGTTTTATTCCGTAACCATGTTGATGTTCATTCAGATATTTTATATACAAATTAGTTTTAAGACATGTAAATTCAGCGTAACTACTTAGGTCACTAGATTGATAATGTAGCGTGTGTGTAGGTTTGATTCTATCGGATTTCAGGCCATCCACAGGCATTCTACAGCGAAGTAAACTTCACTCTAAACAGGGGCGATGAGCGTCCCTGAATGATGCGACCAGGGTCTGTACTACAATGTCAAATCAATCCGAATTGTACAAATCCATCTTTTAATCGGGGTATGCGAGTAGTTCTCCAGTCCATGAGTAAGAAGAAGTCTAGGCACTACGTGCCTACGACAAAGGTATGAACCAGATAGTACTCAAAGCAGTGACAGCCTTTATAAAATGGAAAGCACAAGTTCGTTCGAATTCCAATGCAGTAAGAATGATCGACCTTCTGAATCGGAGGCGTTTCAGAAGGGGAGAATGACTGCTAATAAACCTTAGGCCGGGTAGAATTTAGTAGAGTGTTCTTATAGTAATGTCAACTTCTTGTAGAGTAAATTTGTATGTGTGTGTTTTGTGAATGACCAAGTAACCACGTCAACATCTACATGCTATATGGAATTAGAATATGTTTGTCATTTAATGTAAAGTTAGGTAGGCCAACCAACATGATATACGGTCAAGAAAAGAAAGATCAAAACAGCCACAATCAAAAAAATATTTAGTTTGTTAGATAGTTTTATAAGTATTTAGGTATTTCAAGAGTGAGAAGGAAATAACGTAATTATTTGTAATCATACGAATTTCAGATACTTGTTTTTTACATAAACATAAATAATCGTGTTTGTCTCCCTAACTACATAACCTCGACAACCTAGGTTTAGCCGGAACTAAACTCCTGTCTAGCCTAGTCTAAAATCCTAGTGTTGTACCACGTCCATCATCGACAACACTCGAAAATGGTTGAGTTTGATTTGAATGTGTTTGTATCTTTAATGACTGAGTGTGGGGGAATATCAAAACTCGCTACAAGAAAGGAATGAGGAGAGTATTAGCCCGCGAATATCCTAAGAGCCCATCCAGGAACCCTATGGTGAAGGAAAAAGGAAATTAGGGTCGCTCCAAGCCCAGACTCAGACTCAGATCAATTACCTACAAGTTCTTATCTAACGACCCAAGGATAGTTTTGGAATTTTGGGTAGGTTGATTTAAAGGATAGGAACCGAGGTATATCTCAGCGCTTCAGACACACACGAAAATCCACTGCAACACTCAATCACAACTCTCCCAGTTCAAGACGCGTAAAACGGCCAATCGAACTCCGCGAGTCATTCTCATTGGTTCGTTTCGTTTCCTTTCGAAACTCAGTGCTCTGATTGGTTACTGATCTACACCGTATACACACTTTATATTTTAGATCACACAGTTCAACTAGAAATAGACTCTATAACATCATAAAATAATCTAAATAAAATAATACTCATGTTTTTTTCTATATAAAAAAACATTTTATTGCAGTTATAGTGAATAAAGTTCTAATTTGAGTTAAACCATCTGGAATTTAAAGGCGATCGACCACCATCTGTATTTCCATTATTGAACTAACTACGCATCTGTTTGACCTACCAAACTATATCGTAATTAAACACCCTTACGTATGAGTTTCGATTGAATGAGCCATGGTAAATGCGACATTTTAAAACAACATCACAAATGTGTAAAATGGTCATAATTCGATATCCACTGAAAGCAACGGTGATGATTAATTTCCACGCCTACCGAACGGCGTGGAATCCTGAGGGGGTGTGCCTTTGCCAGCACGTGAGAGAAAAGAAGTGATGAAATTTTACTGACCTTTGTCTCCGTAGACAGGAAATCGAAAGCTCGATTCGAGACAGGAATATGGGATAAGGGCACAATTGGGATAGGATAGGAACCGAATCACTATCGTCATTTCGCTGTCGCTGCCCGACGCTGCCGCCGGCGTGCTGCCTGCCGACACGTGGAATCGCCGTCCGATATGACGATTTTCAATCACGACACGGATCACTTGACCGCCGACGCGAATCTACTTATTTCCCGACGATGTGGTAGATTTACAGTCCGACCAGGTCCGACACCTGTATTAGAGAATTATTACACCGAAACAATCAATAGCCCGACGCTATGAGCAGACATGTTGTTCTCCCGATGAGACAAGAGTAAAGATAACCTCCAATTTTACATCTCGTTCCGGTACGACTGACAGCTGCTAGTTCCGTTTTCGCTAGGGATGTGCCGATTACTCGCGATCGATTTGCGCAACAAAAACCGGTGCGTTTCCGAAGCATAAATATTAAACAGTCACCCGCCCGGACAGGCCCGAACCTGTCCCTAATCAATAGGAAGGCGAGAAAGTGTTGCGACCGCTCTCTTGAGGACCGAGTCCCCCACCTTGACTTCTGCTGATCGAGGCGTGCCATTCCGACCCGTGTACAAATTGACGATCCGTCCTCGTCTCCATCTCAATGATGGCAGGTTCGCATCCTTAATCAGCACCAAATCACCGACTTGAGGGGGGCTCGTCCGGTCAGTCCACTTAAGGCGCTGCTGCAAGATGTGCAAGTACTCAAGGGACCACCGTTTCCAAAAATCTTGAGCCATCTGCTGCAACATCTGCCACCTAGTTAACCGACTTAACTTAACATCATCGAATGGGTATTCTGGCAGGGCGTTAAGGGGCTGACCTATCAGGAAGTGACCCGGCGTTAACGCTTCCAAGTCATTTGGATCCGAACTGAGCGGGCACAACGGACGCGAGTTCAGTGTCATTTCAATTTTACAGAACAGCGTCGCAAGCTCTTCAAAGCGTAGAGAGGTCTCACCGATGATCCTCGTCAGGTGCGACTTAGCCGATTTAACCGCAGCCTCAAAAATTCCTCCCCAATGAGGACATCCCGGCGGACTGAAAACCCATTCAATCCCTCGTCGGGAGCAAGCCGTACCGATGGCGTCCTGGTTACCGTTCAGGAATTGAGTGACCTCCTGCAGATATCGCCTGGCTCCGACAAAATTTGTGCCGTTGTCCGAACGGATTAATGACGGGAGGCCCCTTCGTGAGACGAACCGATCCAGACATGCGATGAATGCCTCCGTAGTGAGGTCACTGACCACCTCCAAATGGACTGCCTTCGTGGCCAAGCACACGAAGACGCACAGGTATGCCTTCACTAATCTGGCGTTCCGTAGCTGTGAAGACTTGACCATGAATGGTCCCGCGAAATCCGTTCCGACACCCGCAAAGGGCCGGATTTCGTTAACCCTATCCGAGGACAAATCGCCCATCTGGGGCTGCATCGTAGCCGCCTTGGCCCGATAACAAGGCAGGCACCGAAATACGACGCTCCGCACTAAGCGTCTTCCCGATAGAATCCAGAACTCGCGCTGGAGAAACGCCATCAAGGCGTGGCATCCGACATGCCCATTCCGAATGTGTCGATCCTGTATCAACAGTTCGACCAACTTCCCTTTCCTAGGGAGTAACAACGGGTGGCGAGCCGCATAAGGCAGGTTGGCATTCCGCAGCCGACCTCCTACCCTCAGCAATCCTTGAGGGTCAATAAACGGGTTGAGCCAAGCCACAGCTCCCTTCAGTTGGACACGTCCGCGTCTCAGAATGTCCAATTCGTTGTTCAATGTTCCGTTCCCGTGGTGTCAGGACCTGTGTCCGCACTCGTTGCGCCTCAGAATTCCGACAATTCCGCGCAAATCGGCAGATCCAGGCGGTCACATTGACCAGCTTGTCGAGCGAGCTGTACCGTTCCAGCAGGCTGAACTCCTCTTCCGGCTCCGGTTGCGTCATACAGACACCGACTGTCAAGGCGCCGTTCGCCGTGGTAACGCGTGGACTCAGTGGCCAATCCGATTCGGCTTGAGTCAACCATTTTGAACCCCACCACAAGGGATGTCCAACCAACTCCGGAGCGTGACACTCACGAGACGCACAGTCTGCTGGGTTCATTTCCCCTGGAACATGTCTCCAGATTAAGGGAACCTCCGAAGTCAAAATCTGCGAAACCCGATTCGCCACAAAAATCTCCAGCTTGTGAACTGAAGCCTTCAGCCAGCATAACACGATCTGGCTGTCCGTCCAAGCGTAGACCGTATCTTCCAACGTTTCGCTACACGAAAGGAATGAGGAGAGGATTAGCCCGCGAATAGCCTAAGAGCCAATCCAGGAACCCTATGGTGAAGGAAAAAGGAAATTAGGGTCGCTCCAAGCCCAGACTCAGACTCAGATCAATTACCTACAAGTTCTTATCTAACGACCCAAGGATAGTTTTGGAATTTGGGGTAGGTTGATTTAAAGGAAAGGAACCGAGGTATATCTCGGCGCTTCAGACACTCACGAAAATCCACTGCAACACGCAATCACAACTCTCCCAGTTCAAGACGCGTAATACGGGGAATCGAACTGTATAGAATTCCCGAAAGCCGTGTGTCACAGTAGTTTGACGCGGAGACTGAATGGCTCCCCCTCTTAGTCTTAACTCACACTTCACTCGACGACCAGCAACAAAAAGCCCCCTCTCATCTCGACCCATCCCTTTTATATTTTCTCTTCCCACCAAAACGTCCTACCCCAGGCATGCTCGCCAAACCACCATCTCAAACTCCGCGAGTCATTCTCATTGGTTCGTTTCGTTTCCTTTCGAAACTCAGTGCTCTGATTGGTTACTGGTCTACACCGTATACACACATTATATTTTAGATCACACAGTTCAACTAGAAATAGACTCTATAACATCATAAAATAATCTAAATAAAATAATACTCATTTTTTTTTCTATATAAAACATCTTATTGCAGTTATAGTGAATAAAGTTCTAATTTGAGTTAAACCATCTGGAATTTAAAGGCGATCGACCGCCATCTGTATTTCCATTATTGAACTAACTACGCATCTGTTTGACCTACCAAACTATATCGTAATTAAACACCCTTACGTATGAGATGTTGATGACGGTGGGAAAAACTAGTTGTGGATGTGGACTCAGTGAAATTAATAGGATTGGTTTTTACGAAAACTGCCACCTCAAAAATGTATAGGCAGGGCAAGGTGAGTATTCTGTGTTTCCTGAAGTATGGTTCGCAGCTGTCTTTAGTTTTGAGGCTAAACACAGCTCTGAGGCATCTTTTTTGTGCCTTAAAAATGGTTTCCTTTTCAGAACAGTTGCCCCAGAAAATCACACCGTACCGCAGGGTAGACGACACAAAGCCGTGATAGGCAGCTAATGCTGTCTCGATGCTAACGATTTTCACAAGTTTGTAGAGCAAAAAGGCGGAGCTACTTAAGCGATCACATATTTGTTTCGAGTGATGTTTCCAATTTAAATTGTTATCTACCACTAATCCTAGGAACTTGGTTTTTTCGACAACTTCTATTGTTGTGCCTTCACAATAAACACTAAGATTTTCTAATTTTGATTGTCTTTGACAGAAATTCATTAATTTGGTCTTATCTAAATTTGCAATTAAATTATTAGTATTCATCCAATTAATTATATCTTTTAAAGCGTCAGTTATTTTTAAATTATAATCGTTTAGTTCATTGCATTCTAAAATCATTGTGCTATCGTCCGCAAATAATGTCATTTTATTAGATGTCACTTTTGGAAGGTCATTGATATATATAATAAATAAAAGAGGCCCTAGTACACTGCCTTGCGGGACACCAAACAGTACTTTTCTTACATTTGATTTATATGTATTCTCTAATCTTGTTTTTGTATTTATTCTAGTTAGTTCTGTGTGTTGTTGTCTGTTGCTCAAGTAAGATTCTATTAGTTGCAGTATGTTTCCTCGTATACCATATACATATAGTTTTTCGAGCAGTATTCTGTGGTCAACATAATCAAATGCCTTTGTCATGTCCATATAAAGGGCCACTACTGGTTGTCTTCTATCCACGCAGGACATGATGTCCTTCAAGAAATCGTAAATTGCCATATTAATGGTTTTTCCTTTGCGGAATCCCTTTTGTTCCAAAGTCAAGATATTGAAAGATTCTAGGTATGAGGATAGTGCGTTATATATGATTTTCTCGAAGATTTTAGATATCACTGGGATGAGTGCAATGGGTCGGTAGTTTGTCATAGATTCCCTATCTGATTTCTTAAAGAGAGGTTTTACTATTGTTGTTTTTAAACTTTCCGGTGTAACGGGCCCCGGGCAAAAGGTCGTACCGCCGCTAACAGTAGCTATGATCGTCTATTCTATCTATCCCAAAATGAGAGGACCCGATTCAGCTGTAAGATTTGTAAGTAAGAATGATAAGTCTGAATTTCTCGTTCATCGAGAAATCTGTTAGGCGTACAATAGTCGAACGAAGCTTGGTTCGGAAAGTTACAGTTTCAAGTTAGACAGAGAAAGCATATATGTCCGCGAGCCGGTAATTCGCATCAGTCAGCGGTGTATTGCGCCAAAACGATCGTTGTTATATTTTATGTGATGGCACCATCTGGTTTTTGTATATATGAGCGCATTGGAACATCTTTTGTTGTCATTTTAGTTTTAGTTTTAGTGATCGATCACAGTTATAGTATAGATATCCGTCGTAGTTTTACGACGTGAGTACTCAATTATATTTCATGTGCTCGCTCGTAGCGGCTTGTGGTGGTTCCAATTATATATTTTGTTCACGGCAATAACGATCCGAAAAGACCGGTTTACACAATTGCGATTTGAGTTCCGAAATGGGTTCTGAACTAGCGGTTACCTCAAAAGGTCCGTAACGTTTTGAAACCTTCAACTCTGCGCAATTTGAGCTGGATGTTATCGAAACGCAAGCATTATTGTTTTAGGATATCTAACCCACACCATAGCGAAGTGCATAATTCGATAAATACCGAACTATGAATTCCACTAGCCGCAGCACGTCCTGGGCTGAGCCAAATCATATATACCGACTCAACTTACACGTTAGATATCCAGCGAAATTTACATTTAATTTAAAAATGCAACTTGAATCCAATCTGACCCAAGGCAATGCAAAACACCTACCCGGACCTAAACAATGAACTTTAGACTGTGAATTGATCTCTTCGCGCGTCCCCGACAACACACAAATGTCAAAATATCAACAGTACATGTTAACTGTGTTGACACCGGTTTAACTTTGTTCTGAATTTGTTATTTCCATCCGCGGAACCTCATCGATCAAACAGTCTCCCTATGCCCTGACAACCTAGGTTTAGCCGCAACTAAACTCCTGTCTAGCCTAGTCTAAAAACCTAGTGTTATACCACGTCCATTATCGACACCACTCGAAAATGGTTGAGTTTGATTTGAATGTGCTTGAATGTTTAACGACTGTGTGTGTGGGAATTACAAAACTCGCTACTCTAAAGGAATGAGGAGAGGATTAGCCCGCGAATATCCTAAGAGCCAATCCAGGAACCCTATGGTGAAGGAAAAAGGAATTTAGGGTCGCTCCAAGCCCAGACTCAGACTCAGAATAATTGACTTACAAGTTCTTTCCTAACGACCCAAGGATAGTTTTGGAATTAGGGGTAGGTTGATATAAAGGTAGGAACCGAGGTATATCTCGGCGCTTCAGACACTCACGAAAACCCACTGAAACTTCGCAATCACCAATTCGTATAGTTCTGACGCGTAACACGGCAGCCAAAACTGTTTAGAACTCGTGAAGACGACTGTCACAGCGGCTAGACGCAGAGACTGAATGAACTCCCCTCCCACGCTCTGGTATTTATATGCCCCACATGCGTCCTTTGCAAATACGCTCTGCCCAAGCGAAGCTTCTTATCACTAACTACACAGGGTCCAATTTCAACCATGCCATGCAGATCCGCCGTTCTACAAATTGTGTGTACGCATATTCACTATGATCAACCGTAGGTTATCACTCAAATCATTTGGTACTGCCGATACACAGAATCTGTTGATCGCTGACCAATAAAAGCTTGTTGCGATTAATTAAGCATTTCCCGACCGCTAGACGCGCGTGGCAAAGACCTCTAGAACGATATTCAAAATAGAGGTGTCAGACTCTCCATATCATACCTCAATCGCAATTGTATATTTGCAATCAACATAATAGCTTTCTCCGTTCCGTAATAACCTTTCATTATTTAGTTATTCATAATTTTATTCAACGCGCAGCCAAATCGGCTCTGATTTCTACACATCTCGCAGGAATGCGACAAAAAAAACTTGGCCTGAAACTTCCACGAATCAACCCACGCATCGGCTCTGTTTTTTTTTGCTAACTTTGCCAGTAAGCTATGCAAAACCCTCAAACGTTATCTGAACCGATTCTCGTATTCAAAACAGCGCGGCGTTGGGCTAGCCCTCTATCACGCAGAATGAAGTATCTAATGTACCGACTCTCGTGTACCATTACAGCCCCCTCCCAGACCTTGAGACACTGTTTATCTCAGATAACATGGCGCAAGGATCTCATTACCACTATGCTACCCATACTTTGTACATATCTACTCTATATGTTCGGACATCTCAAATCATGTACACCGACCGATGAATCTGTCAATTATGTATATAATATTTACACAACTCGATTGAGTTCTCCCTGTCTTATCTTATTTATCTATCTTACTATACAACCTCGCTTACCCGCAATTTATCCTAATTCGTATTACTATATATATATACAAATTGTTTTTTTTTTTCCTTTTTTTTTTGTTTTTGTTTCCAAACCATGCAAGATCCTTAAATCTACAAAGTAGTTACTCAAATTTACAGCTTACAGCTTAATTATATAACCTTTATACACTATCTTATTTATCTACGCCCTTATTCGTCCTCACATAATACCTGGCTATATTTATAGTATTGAAGTTACCCAATATCTCATTTGAACCCGGATCTACTAACGTATAACAGTTGGGATATACCACTGCCGAAATAACATAAGGCCCTTTATACAACAACGAAAATTTCCGCATGATTTTATGTTCTTTATTTGAACGCACAAAAGTTTTAAGTTTCACATAATCACCTATACGATAGACCTCTAACTTACGCCGTTTGTCCGCCTGTCGCTTACGTCGTTCACTAGAACTTTTAGAGTTTTCTATCGCTACATTCCGCACCTGTTCCGAATCTCGCACACTATGGCCTAATAACCATTCATCGCCTAATTCCTTGTCAATAGTTAACGGTTCCCGCCTACCAAACGCTAACTCATTAGGCGCAAAGCCTGTGCTTGTGTGTTCGATATTATTATAGCAATTCTGAATGTCCGGTAACACGTCTACCCAACTACGATTACTTCCGCCGCAATAAGTCCTAATCAGCCGACCTAGCTCGCGATTCACTCTTTCTACGCTATTAGAATTTGGACAATACACCGACGTATGAGTGACCCGAATCCCCAGCTGTTTGAGTCCAAATTCCCAAACTTTCGATATGAACTGTGGTCCTGAGTCCGTAATTATAGTTTCGATAGGTACTTCCCTATGAAATCTCTTTGTACAAGCGAGCACGCTCCTACCTGTCGCTTTTCGCATTGGATATAATTTTATTACTTTACTGTACACGTCTTGAATCACATATATATATTGATATCCGAATTTACCTACGGGCAATGGCCCATAAAGGTCCGAGAAAACTTTCTCACCCAACCTTTCCGCCAACACCGGTGTACAAGGACCAACGGTATTGTTAGTACTTGGTTTGACCTTTTGACATATGTCACAACTTCTTATCACCGCGCTAATCACCCTACTCATATGAAGAAAATAATATCTGTCCTTCATCAGTGCTAATATTTTATATCTGCCGTAGTGACCTATTTCTTCATGTATGTGTAAAATTAGTTCCTCCTGTAGTGATTTCGGAATTACTAGCAACTGTACGTTCCGCTTCGGCACGTGAAAATATAACGTATCACCTACTAACTTGTAATTTTCAAACCCTCTCGTTCCGGTATCTACCACATTACGTCTGATACAACCGCTAATTCGATTTAACCGCTCATCTTCGCTTTGTAATCTCGCAATGTCCCGTAAACTCGAAATAACACTTGCGGTATTCGATGCCTGAAACCAGAATATCCCCGGCTGAACATTTGTACTGTCAATCATGCCTCCAGGTCCCGCTATCTGCCTGCTTAGCGTGTCGGCAATTTGATTATCAGTCCCTCGCACAAATTCTATGTCGTAATCGAATTGCTCTAAAAACATAATCCACCTCGTTACGCGTGCACCCAATAAAGTCCACGACTTAATGAACGTCAAACTTTTATGATCAGTTCTAATAATAACCTTTTCTCCCCGCAAATATATCTCAAATCGCTTTAAAGTGTATATAACTGCATACATTTCCTGTTCACTGGTAGCCCATCTCGTCTGAGCACCCTTGAATGCCTGCGAACAGAACCCTATTATTAGTTCCTGGCCCGATTCATCTAATTGATAAACATAGCCCCCAATTCCTATAGCGCTGGCGTCACATTGAACATAATATGTTTTTCCCGCCAATGGCTGACTCAAAATTATACTTTCTGAGAATTGATTTTTTATCTCGTCAAAGGCACTTTGCATCTGCGCACTCCAGATGAACTTGACTCCAGACCGCAATAAATTGTACAAGGGCCGTGTCAACGTTCCAAAATTTTTTATAAACCTCCTAAAGTAATTTATGAACCCCAAAAACGCCCTCAATTGCCTGACAGTTCTGGGTGACGGATATAATTTAAGTGTTTCAATTTTGTCCGGGTCCATCTGCAAACCTTGTGTAGACAAAATGTGCCCCAATAACTTGACCTTTTTTTGTGCGAACTCGCATTTTTTTAGTTTGCATGTGAAGCCCGCGTCTTTCAATTTACTCAGAACCGTGTCCACTTGAGACAAATGCTGTTCGAAGTCACCCTCAGTTAAAATTGCCAAATCGTCAACAAAATTTAAACAATATGACCTAACCTCTGGCCCTAGAATTAAGTCCATCGCCCTCGAAAATGAACCCACACTGGTTTTCAACCCCTGAGGTAAAACGTTGTAAACATAACTTCTGCCTTGATATACAAAACCCGTGTATCGTTTAGATTCGTCTGATAATGGTATAGAAAAATACGCATCTTTGATATCAATAACTCCTATGTAATTTATCCGGCGCCCGGATTGCAATATCTCACTCATTAAAGGTGTGGTTTCAACCTCCCCGACCATTCCAGTGTTTAATTGTCGTGCATCTAGAAGAATACGGACCTCTCCTGTTTTCTTTAATGTACAAGTCAATGGACTGCTGAAATCCGTAGATTGCCTGCTAATAATACCTATCAATTCCATCTCTTCCAAACGTTTTGTTACTTTATCGCGATATGCGAACGGTATGGGATAGCTTCGCTTTACGAAAGGCGTTTCATCTCTCATTTTTATCTCATGTATATATTTATTTGTCCGACCTATCCTATCGCTAAACAACTCTGCATGTTTATTTAACACCGGCAATAACCTTGTTTTGTGTTCAACAGGTATTGATGAATTATTCACATATTCCTCTATCATATTTCTACTGGTATCTTGGTTCTGTACTCCCATTGTACAACAGCAAGAATCCTGATTAGGACCAGTACCTAATGGTATTTCACACATCCGCCCGGCGCTTCGTATAATTAGCCTCTTATTACCCTCACACATTAAACTGGCTCGCGTCTGTTGTATAAAATCAAACCCCAAAATTAAATCTTTAGGCACCCTTGTTAATACTAGCATTGGAGTATCGATAACGCATTCACCTATTGTTAATGGTAACGTTACTAATTTATCAACCTTTTCCTTACTGACTCCAAACGCACCTGTGATTCTCAAACTTGGAATCGGTATTTCCGTCGGTTTTCCCAATTGACTGCACACTTCTTCGTACACTCTCCGACTTATTACACTGATTTCGCTCCCCGAATCAATCAAACTCCTTACGACAATATTCCCAATACGCACATCTATCTCAGGTAATGTCAAAGTACTACATAACTCGCGCCCACACTCAGTCGAATCGTCGTCTCTGAATATCGTATGTAAACGTCTGTCATTTCGATCTCTATAATTCGATCTAGATTTTTCCTCTAAACACACGGCATATCCGTGCGCTTTATGCGCTAATAATTGAATAAATTCATTCACACCCACGTTCGAATCCAAATTACACAAATCATACAGCCTATGCTTTTTCCCAATTCGATCGGCTGTCCACCCGAACCGTAATAAATATCTGAGCGCGAACGACCCGCGCGAGTCCACTAGTTTTTTGAATTCTGACTTATCGCATTATTCCTGTCACTTGAACTTTGCCCTGCCTCTGTATCTCCTGAATCCCTCTGAAACCCTATTGCCTTGAAGCTAGCTGCGGCTGCCTGCCTCTACGGCGAAAATAACCGCGACCACGCGTCCCAAATTCGTTTCGCGCCTTCGTTACCGCGTTATAATTATTACTACGACTTATCGCGTTATAACGTAACGTATTTACCCGCATAGCTCGATATTGCCCACGCATATAGCTATCCCGCCTCACGTTATTCGTATTCATAGGTTCCGAATCATGTATCGCACTTAATTCCCCATCGACATTCCGTTCTAAATGCCGAAGGAATTCGACCGCATCACGTATAGACATTGACTCCTTTCTAGCAAAAAAACGCTACCTGAATATCACGCGGCAACTGTCTGAAAATCGTGTTGATTTTCTCCGTATCAGTAAACGGTATCGTAAGCTCATATATGCTATTCAATTGAGAGGCAAAGAATTCTTCCATACTTTGACCTTTCTTAGAATCAAACTTCGCAGTTAGGAACCTTTGCTTAATTAATTCCTGTTCATTATCACCCCAGAATACCTCTCTGAAATCTTTTTCAAAATCCGAATAGGTTCGCCATGAGTCTCTGTATATGCTCATTTGAACTTTTGCAATTCCTACCAAACTATCCGTTGCCCATATCAAAGCCCTAGAACTATCTCCCGAGACTTTAATATAAGCCTTTAAATCTCTTAAGAAAATCATCGGATTTTCCGAATTCCGCCCATCGAATGTCGGCAACTTCTGTGTCATTTTCACAATGCATGATTGACGTTTTTCTACCGATTGTTCAAACGTCTCTAGTTCCTGTCTGTCAGTCTGTCTGTCCGAAGTCCCACTAGCATTGCTCGTGCTGGAACCCCTTTCCAAACTGTCTAATCTTTTCACTATTTCAGATAACAATTGCGTCACCTGCCCTGACGCCATTTCACTTGTATGCAAAAGTGAATAATAATAATAATATTAATAATAATAATATCTTGGACACCCTTTACACACATTGATCTAGCCCCAAACTAGGACTCCTCCTATCTTGGGCACTAGACAACGTTATATATACTTATAGAGAAATATTATACTTAGATAGATAAACAACCATGACTAGGGTACAAACAACCGCTCTCATCAAACAAACATTTGCCCCACCGGGATTCGAACCCGGGACCCCCGGTTTCGCATGCAGCGTTACTACCGACTCGGCCATTCGGGTCGTCAACCCGTGCTATCGTCTCGTGCTACCCGACTAACGTTTTTTTTTCCTAGTCGCAGCTCGTCTGAAACCAATGCCCCTTTTTTTTGCTTATTTCTTATTTACAAAACTGAACTGTTTAAAATCGTTTCTACGTTGTGTTATTTTTAAAAGTAACGCGTTAGACCTTGATTCTTTTAGAATATCTAGGAATATCTAGGTATCAGACTATCTAGGATATCCATCCGTCACGGCACCAAAAATCTGTAACGGGCCCCGGGCAAAAGGTCGTACCGCCGCTAACAGTAGCTATGATCGTCTATTCTATCTATCCCAAAATGAGAGGACCCGATTCAGCTGTAAGATTTGTAAGTAAGAATGATAAGTCTGAATTTCTCGTTCATCGAGAAATCTGTTAGGCGTACAATAGTCGAACGAAGCTTGGTTCGGAAAGTTACAGTTTCAAGTTAGACAGAGAAAGCATATATGTCCGCGAGCCGGTAATTCGCATCAGTCAGCGGTGTATTGCGCCAAAACGATCGTTGTTATATTTTATGTGATGGCACCATCTGGTTTTTGTATATATGAGCGCATTGGAACATCTTTTGTTGTCATTTTAGTTTTAGTTTTAGTGATCGATCACAGTTATAGTATAGATATCCGTCGTAGTTTTACGACGTGAGTACTCAATTATATTTCATGTGCTCGCTCGTAGCGGCTTGTGGTGGTTCCAATTATATATTTTGTTCACGGCAATAACGATCCGAAAAGACCGGTTTACACAATTGCGATTTGAGTTCCGAAATGGGTTCTGAACTAGCGGTTACCTCAAAAGGTCCGTAACGTTTTGAAACCTTCAACTCTGCGCAATTTGAGCTGGATGTTATCGAAACGCAAGCATTATTGTTTTAGGATATCTAACCCACACCATAGCGAAGTGCATAATTCGATAAATACCGAACTATGAATTCCACTAGCCGCAGCACGTCCTGGGCTGAGCCAAATCATATATACCGACTCAACTTACACGTTAGATATCCAGCGAAATTTACATTTAATTTAAAAATGCAACTTGAATCCAATCTGACCCAAGGCAATGCAAAACACCTACCCGGACCTAAACAATGAACTTTAGACTGTGAATTGATCTCTTCGCGCGTCCCCGACAACACACAAATGTCAAAATATCAACAGTACATGTTAACTGTGTTGACACCGGTTTAACTTTGTTCTGAATTTGTTATTTCCATCCGCGGAACCTCATCGATCAAACAGTCTCCCTATGCCCTGACAACCTAGGTTTAGCCGCAACTAAACTCCTGTCTAGCCTAGTCTAAAAACCTAGTGTTATACCACGTCCATTATCGACACCACTCGAAAATGGTTGAGTTTGATTTGAATGTGCTTGAATGTTTAACGACTGTGTGTGTGGGAATTACAAAACTCGCTACTCTAAAGGAATGAGGAGAGGATTAGCCCGCGAATATCCTAAGAGCCAATCCAGGAACCCTATGGTGAAGGAAAAAGGAATTTAGGGTCGCTCCAAGCCCAGACTCAGACTCAGAATAATTGACTTACAAGTTCTTTCCTAACGACCCAAGGATAGTTTTGGAATTAGGGGTAGGTTGATATAAAGGTAGGAACCGAGGTATATCTCGGCGCTTCAGACACTCACGAAAACCCACTGAAACTTCGCAATCACCAATTCGTATAGTTCTGACGCGTAACACGGCAGCCAAAACTGTTTAGAACTCGTGAAGACGACTGTCACAGCGGCTAGACGCAGAGACTGAATGAACTCCCCTCCCACGCTCTGGTATTTATATGCCCCACATGCGTCCTTTGCAAATACGCTCTGCCCAAGCGAAGCTTCTTATCACTAACTACACAGGGTCCAATTTCAACCATGCCATGCAGATCCGCCGTTCTACAAATTGTGTGTACGCATATTCACTATGATCAACCGTAGGTTATCACTCAAATCATTTGGTACTGCCGATACACAGAATCTGTTGATCGCTGACCAATAAAAGCTTGTTGCGATTAATTAAGCATTTCCCGACCGCTAGACGCGCGTGGCAAAGACCTCTAGAACGATATTCAAAATAGAGGTGTCAGACTCTCCATATCATACCTCAATCGCAATTGTATATTTGCAATCAACATAATAGCTTTCTCCGTTCCGTAATAACCTTTCATTATTTAGTTATTCATAATTTTATTCAACGCGCAGCCAAATCGGCTCTGATTTCTACACATCTCGCAGGAATGCGACAAAAAAAACTTGGCCTGAAACTTCCACGAATCAACCCACGCATCGGCTCTGTTTTTTTTTGCTAACTTTGCCAGTAAGCTATGCAAAACCCTCAAACGTTATCTGAACCGATTCTCGTATTCAAAACAGCGCGGCGTTGGGCTAGCCCTCTATCACGCAGAATGAAGTATCTAATGTACCGACTCTCGTGTACCATTACACCGGGTATGCTCCGTGGAGAATGCATACATTTATAATGTGGCTCATATGCGGTGCAATGATATACCGGACATGTTTAATTACTTTAGTATGGATGCCGTCATATCCTACACTATTTTTATTTTTTAGAGCATTAATGGTTTTGACTATGTCATCCGCTGCTGTTGGATTCATGTACATTGACTGTTGCTGATGATTTATCGGGTGGGGATAGGTTTTATTACGTGACTGGTTGTTTTGTTGTATTTGATCTATGTAGAAGTTATTGAACGCTTCTGAAATAAGTTGGGCATCGGTTATGACATTGTCGTCAATTTTTATTTTCTCTATAGGCTCACTAGGGAGAGAGATTTTGGTGTCATTAATTATTTTCCATGACTCTTTTGATTTATTCGATGAGTTTTGAATATTATAATTATTTTGAGATTTTTGAGTTAACTTCACAATTTTTTTAAGTCGATTTGAATAGGACTTTAGGTCATTTTTGTTCTTTATTGTAGGGTCTAGTCTAGATTTCCATAGTAATTGTCTCTGTGTTATACTACATTTCTTTATTCCTTTCGAGATCCATTTGGGTTTTTTTCTTATTTTCACAGTTACCGTAATATTTGGAAAACATAGGTTATAAATCAGTAGGAATGTTTCTAAAAAGCAGTCATATGATTCATTGGGATCATCAAGTGTATATATGTCAGAGAAAGAGAGTGCATTAAGATATGATTTAAATTTGTCTAAATTTTCTTGGCTATAATCTCTTTTGGTGGTTTTCCAAGAGTTGATTGCACATGTTTTTTTCACGGGACAGTTTAAAAGCTGTGCTGTATGGTCTGAGAGCCCGTAATCAATAACTTTTCCTATTCCGTGATTAATGTTGTGAGCAAAATTATCAAGACAGGTTTTAGATGACAATCTTGTTGGTTCTGCAAATTGAAGTCTTAGATTGTATCCTAGCAGAAAGTTTTTAAAGTCGGTAGAGGTTTTTGTTTGTTTGATAGTATCAATATTAAAGTCTCCACTAATAATTACTCGTTTACCCGTTTTTATACATATCTTCTGTAGTAATTTTTCCATTTGCTCATAGAATGTATTTAAATGCAAGGTTTTATTTTTATTTTTCGGAATTCTGTAAATACATACGATAATAATTTGTTGATGAATTAATTCTAAGCCGCAGCATTCAAATATCCCCTTTATAGAGAGTTTTGCGATTTCTTTTAGTTCTTTATATTGAAGACCAGTTTTAATTAGTATACAGGCTCCCCCTTTCCTTCTATCATCTCTTGAGTAGTGTGCCGCAATATGGTAGTTTAATAGCACTGCCAAGTCTTCCTCTCCTGCTATAATGTTGTGCTCCGTGATGCAGATGACGTCCACTACAACGTTCTCTATGTATAGTTCCTCTAGGTATAGAGTCAACATGTCTGATTTATTAATGAGACCAGCGATGTTCTGATGGAGAAGATTGAGATTTTTAGTGAAGAAAAAACTGGTGCTCTCTTTCTGTGCGCTCTTTTTGATAATGCTTGTGTTTGCCGGAGGGTACAGTATCTTGAGGTCCTGTGCGCATTTCTTGGGAATCTGGGCGTGGTTCTTGAGATTCTGTGTTCTCTTCATAGTTAATGTTGTTGTTTTCTCTTGTGTCTTGAATCAATCGGTTGACCTGTGTGAATATAGTACGTATCCCGCTGTTGGTTGTAGTCCCGTGCTTCTTGGTAAACACTTTATTGTCGTAATAAGTTAGGTTTTGATTGGAGTCCAGCAATGTCGCGTATTTGTGAGTATGGTTGTCTAGATGAAGTAAGTTATTGAACGTTTCAACTCGCCCATTGAACATTGTGGTGAAGTCTGAGCACATGTAGACCGGTAGACACATTATGATGTTGGTATGTTGCTGCGTTTGTAGAGTGTTCCGAATATTCTGCACAAGATCAAAGTAGTTGTTGGTGCTCTGGAAGTCTGCTTCACCTATCATAATAATGCAGTAGTCATTTTTTGAATAGTTTTTTAGTTTTTTGTCTATTCCTCGCAGCAATTCCATTACTCCAACGCCAGGGGTTAGGAAGTGACAGATACGACCTTGCTTCTTTAGTGCGTCCTGGGAAATTTCGAGGATCTTGTTACGTCTGTTACTTGTAATTAAGCAGATCTTTGGGTTCGTATCTCCGGTTATAGTATTCGGGTTGAAATTGTGAATAGCCGCACTCTCCGTATTGATGTCGCACGTCTGTATTGTTTCGTTTCTGATGTTTTCAGCGCTTTTTGAAGTTTTTTGTAACTGGCTAGGTATTGTTTGTGGCGTTGACTTCGATTTTCGTTTATTTTTAGGTGTGACGCAATCATTTTTGAGGCTGTCTGTTATTCTTTTGCATAAATTATTTTTCTTTAGTGAGTTTTCTAAGCTCGATTTTAGGCTCGAATTTTCCAAGTTCAGGTTGTCTATTTCTAAGTGCGCTGCTTTTAAATCTGTTTTTAGTTGTTCTATTTGCTGTTTTAGTTCCTTTATTTGGTCATCATCCTCGTAGTCCGACAATATAGGCATACTATTGCTTGTACTGTTTAGTCCTAGCCCATCTTTGGAGTTGTCGTCGTCGTCAGTTAATATATCTGTGTCCGATTTGTTATTCCTTGGTTTTCGTAATGTAACGTTTTCGGAAAAACTCATTTTTATAGCCTAGTTATGTTATTGAGATAGAAAAAGTTAATACTGTTGAAAAAGTCCTAGGCGAGGATCGAACTTGAACCTCTTGCGTGGGAGCCACGATGCAGACCGCTGAGCCACACGTCAGTGTTTCTAGACAGTACTAGGTCAGCAGAAATATGCAGATATCGGTGGTGTGTGAGTCTTACTCGTCACGTCAGTAGGTTGGTGTTAACGTGAGTGTAAGCGCCGAGCAAAAGTACCAGGGCGATAGCGATTTGCAGGAGGTGACTAATCAGTCGTTGTATAGGTGGTAGTGGTAGGGGTGGTTTCTTGCAGCGGGCCGTATGAGCTGCGCGCCGTGGTTGGTAGGCAGGAGGGATGACTCACGCGCAGGTCGAAGCGGGCGGGGCGCAGGTGCAGGTATGCTGGCGGGGCCAGCCGTGGTTGGTTGAGTAGGCGGGGTTAAAACTCACGCACAGGTTTCCGGGCGTGGCCAGGTGAGTCACTGAGGTATAGTTGAGGACGACGATCGCACACTTTTTATAGCTCTTGGTTGCTTCTGCACTCCTAATTTTTGATCACTGATTTATTTTGGTTTTTGATTTATTTTCTGTTTAAATAAAGATATACAGTTTTAGGGCACGTCTACTCAAGTTGAGGTCCGGGGGGGGAAAAAAAGTCTCCTCATACATTTTTTTACACCACAAGCTTTACAAAATCATGTACACAAGAGATACTTTGCCACTGGCGAGCGCGTCACTTCATTGCCTCACTAACCGGCGGTTAGTGAGGCAATGAAGTTTCGGCTAGTAACCGCAGATGGCTGGCTTTAGAAACCAATCAATGGATAGTATACCATCCTTGTTCTTTCGGCTACATTTTGGTACAAGTTAGAAAGGGAGAGTCCTATGCTTCGTTCTTCCTTTCGATCAAATTATGCCTACTTCAGGCCGCGGTCATATTTGATTACGTGACAGACAGGCCCTTTTTTTACAAAAGTCAAACTGGCCTATGTTGCATCGGACCTTTTAACACCTCCAAGCCAAACCTCCGCACATGCATCTTTCTCTCCTCCTCCAATTAAAACCACGCGATCTGGACGTGTCATCAGATTTCCTGATTATTTTTGTGCAGGTCTTCCCTACTTGTGAGGGGGTGGTGTGTGCGCTCCCGCCAGTGGCTTACCGATTTGCTCCCGCGCCGGACCTACGGCGCTTTCTCGCTACGCTCTCCCGTGCTCACTTCACGCTTATAACTGTGCTTATTGCTATGAGACTATTGTGAACTGCAATATAGATTTTATGTGGGTAGCTGAATTAAAATCAGAACCTGATTTTAATTCAGCTCACCGTAGTGTTCCCCACAAACCCAAAATAAGAAGGGGTTACAATTGGCGCCCAAAAAAATTTTTCTCTCCTGATGGTGGCTCATATCCGTGTTTCTGGTATTTTGCTCAGAACGCAAGGCCAATTACTTACCTTTGAAACTTTTTGTACTTTTGTTTTTTTTCCACAGGGTAGGGAAAATTAATTGAGGTTTTGCTGTGTTTGACTATGTTTAATTACTGCGATACGATGGCTACTTTTGGAGACAGACTAATTAATTTTAATCTATTGCATAAGGAATAACTTGAATATGAATTTAAACTTCGTGGAGGAGAGCCGTCTGCAAAATTAGCCCCTTTGCCAGTAATCAAAAGAGCCCCGTGATATAAATTTGGGGAAGCGGCTGGCGAATGAGGTTTTGACTTCAGTTATTGGAACTCGGAAGACCCTTTTCCTGAGCAGTTCTTCGAAATTATTGCTGTGGATTGTGTTGCGATGGATATGAGTGGTAGTTTTGTAGATTAATGTTTGGCGTGCGCTGAGTAGGTCTGCTTCTGCGAATAGAGCTGCATTCGGTTAACTGTATGGCTTTTTTAGCATTACTTTGATCAGCGACCGTTGAGCTCTCTCTAGTTTTAGCATAGCAGTTATTCCAGATCCGCCCCATACTTTGACGCAGTAGCTCAGTATTGAGTTATCAGTTGAAAGCCACATTAAAATAGCATGTGTTGAGTTGGAGCGCATAATTGTTATAAGCATTTACAGCCCACCTTCAGCTTCATTTGATGTTTTTGAAAAAGTCATGGATGACATATTATTTAAATTATCAAAATCTAATACAACTCTTATGATATGTGGAGACTTCAATGTTAATCTATTGGAAACTTATTACTCCCTTAGTACGAGACTAACTAACTTATTTAATTCTCACAACTTAAAGCCACTTTTCATAGAACCTTCTCGAATAAGTGAAACCTCAGCAAATTCTATAGACAATATATTTGCTTATCCAAATGAACAAAATGTACTTAAAAAAATATAAGTAATTTAAAGTAAAAACTCAAAAATCTTAAGAAAAGTTTGTCAAATTGCAAAATCAAATCATATCAAATCTAAAATAAGAAAAAGTGATAACAAAATTAAATCAACTAGGATATAATTAAAAGTGAGACTGGAAAGGTCAGTATTAAAAACAATGAATGCGAATTAAAAATTAATGATATTACCATCAAAAGTTATATTGATGTAGCTAAAGCGTTTGTTTTTTTTTACTGACATCTGTAACATCCCCCCTTTCTGCTTCTTTCACCCCTCCTTTATATGCAGTCTCTTATTAATTGTGATGGCCAAATAAAATAGATCGTCTGGTAAATTAGAACTCCTACTACTTGTGAAACCAGTTACCCTAATTCTAGAGGTATGAGTAAGAAGTGCTGTCAACTTTGACAATAGATTTGAAACAAGGAATGTTTTAAATCGAATATTTAGTAATTTTAAGTTTCAATAAAAGATTTATACTTAAATATGTCCCCACTAACAAGAATGATACAGATTAATATCCATCAAATGATAAATAACTTTATAAAGCAGATTCATATAATAAAATGTCATAGTATATTTTGAGTATTGATAAAAATGAAATAAAAAATGATAAATATTAAAATAATAAAAGGAAAATTTGATATTCATAAAATTATGGGGAAGAAATCCCTACCACTTGATTCGGTCTTCTACCCAGATAATTCTACGAAACCAATTAATTTGTAGTTCTGATACTCGTTTATAAAAAGAGTAGCGTATAAGTATTCTGAATTGGATTTAGTCATAGATTCACCGGATTGAGATGGGGTATGACCGATCAGGATGGGATTATAGTTTGTGAATGACATTCAACTGTCTCATCAGTCAATATCTGATATTTATGTAGTAAGATTATATTAAATATTCTTCCACATATAGAAAACTATAAACATACACAATGAAGTTTCACTGGTTGTTTATGTTACAAGTTATGTGTTTCAATAAAGACTTATTTGTGTTTTAGTAATGCACAATAGCATAGCATGAAGTATAAAATATTTCTTCACATCCATAGAAGTGCGTAAGTAGCATGATTCATTTTAAAGTTAATTAATTGACCTTCAATCTACCATCAGCAGATCCAAACATGATATTGTTACTTCGTAAAGTGCGAAGATATAAGTATATGTATCCGTATAGTAATATAAATATGCACATCTGAATAGAGCATAACTGTGAATTTCCGTACTTCTATTGCTTCATTCTGGCGTTATGTGAACATTGGCGGTGGCTTTGCGACGGCTTATTCCATAATTTGATCAAAGGTAATTAATTAATAACTATTGTATTAATAAAATTAACCATGACCGCCTTTCATGATTGCAATACAAGGTCTAAGGAAATTGAACCTTTATCATCATTCAGTTAAGACGAGAATTGCAGGTTTGTTTAGTTAAACTCTGAATCGAGTCGAACATATCTTTAAAACGTTGTTGCAGAAATTAGTTTACTCAGTAACTACTTTCAATAAGTTTATAGTCTCATTGACTCCAAATACTACAAAGTAGTGCTATATTAATATTTCAAACTTCATTCCACGTCGCTGGAATAACCACAAATTGAATATTAATTCAAACTCTCAATTTCATTCAACATAAATATGAATAATGTGACAGTTGACTGACTTTATCTAGGATTCAGGTAAAAATAGAGTATATAAGGACAGATATTACTTAATACGAGAAGTAAATAAATTCCTTTAAATACAGGACATTAACAGGGAGAGGGATAGGAGTAAATAAATAAGGAATAAAATGGTAGTAAAACATAAGCATCTATTGAGAACCCCATAATATATATTTTTTTAATTTTCTATTTATTTATATATAAATATATATATAATTATTTAAACCGTTTATTATCACCCTGGTGGATTTAAAATATTGGTTCCCGTCTGTCCTGAATATATTGGTTACCGTGTTATTCGAACTAGTTTTCCCCTTTTTATAATAGAAAATCAAGAGTTTAAGAAACCCAAAAATCGCTGCATAGGTATAGGTATAGGTAGTAAGTAGAGTAAAACTCGACAAAACACAAAAGCTTCCTGCAAAACTCAATTAAAATAAAACAGTAAAAGCTTCTAGAAAACACAGTTCAAATAACGTTCAAATTAATCAATTAAAGAATCTAGGAAAAACAATAATTATCTGGTTACTGCCTGTCCTGAATATAATGGTTACCGTGTTGGTTGAAATAGTTTTCCCCTTTTTATAGTAGAAAATCAAGAGTTTATGAAACCCAATGATTGCTGCATAGTAGGTAGTTAAAATCCGATAAAACACAAAACCTTCCTGCAAAATCCAATTAAAATAAAACAGTAAAAGATTTTAGAAAACACCGTTCAAATAACGTTGAAATTAATCAATTAAATAATCTAGGAAACACAATAATTATCTGGTTACCGCCTGTCCTGAATATAATGGTTACCGTGTTGATTGAAATAGTTTTCCCCTTTTTATAGTGGAAAATTAAGAGTTTATGAAACCCAATGATTGCTGCATAGTAGGTAGTTAAAACCCGATAAAACACAAAACCTTCCTGAAAAATCAAATTAAAATAAAACAGTAAAAGATTCTAGAAAACGCAGTTCAAATAACGTTCAAATTAATCAATTAAAGAATCTAGGAAACACAATAATTATCATTTAAAACAACCAGTAGAAGATTCTAAAAAAACACCAAACACACACAACACAAATAAAACAATTAAAATAAAACATTATAGATTCTAGAAGGGAAAAATCTAACTACAATCTAAATATCTATAACTATATAAATATCTAATAACTAAAATCCTCAGTGTTTATTTATTTATTTATTTAGAAGACCAAGAAATGATACACTTGTAACATACATCTAGACTTAAAATAGAATACTAGACAAAGTGTTCACTTAATTATAGGTACTTACAGCTATCTTTATAACGAGGAGACATTGAAAGAAAATATCTAAACTTAACTAAATTAAACTTTTTTACATAAGTTTAGGTAGGTACTAATAACATTAGTAAACATTATAAATTGAAACAAAAAATTTAAAATTTTATGTATAAATAAAAAACTTACAAGTGAAAATTAAGTGGTGTTAATATGCTTTTTCAAGTTTTGTTTGAAGGACCTCAACGCATCGTGAAATATGTCAAATTCGCTTTTAGGTAGTGCATTATAGATTTGTTTCATTCTAAACAAGGGTGAGTTACTGCCAAGGTTGGACTTGCAAGGACGCTGCCTAAATAACTTGAATACGTTGGATCTGGGCAATCTATTGGGGACAGTTATTTAAATTCTACTTAATAGTTGAGGGCAGTTTATTCTGTTCCTAAGAAGACCATGCAAAAACGTAAGATCCATCACATGTTTTAATCGAGCCTCATATGAACTTAAATAACGAGCCCGTCCATCGCCATATGCAAGGTGATAAAGAAATTTTTTCTGCACTCTTTCGATTCGATCTTTGTGGACCTGATAAAAAGGGTACCAGACCTGAGAGCAATATTCCAGGTTGCATCTTACCAGAGCGTTAAAAAGAGCAATTTTACTTTGTGTATGTCTAAATGGCTTTGAGTTTCTGAGCCGGAACCCTAACATTTTAGAGGCTTTGGAAATAATATCTACATGTTTAATACAGGTTAGTTTGCTGTCAATATGAACTCCCAGATCCCGTATCAAATCAACTTTCTTTAAATCAGTGTCACCAACTCTGTACTGCGCTGGAATTACATTTTTGTTGCGAGTAAAAGATATCTGATAACACTTATCTGCATTAAGTTTCATTCTATTATGAACACACCATTCATTCAGTCTATCAACGTCGTCCTGCAATTGCTGGGCCTCGTGAGTATTCGAAACTGTTTTGATAATCTTGAGATCGTCCGCAAACATAAAAGGTTCGGAATAGGCAAAACAATCGACAATGTTATTTATGAAAAGCAGGAAAAATATTGGTCCAAGATGGGATCCCTGAGGAACTCCTGATGTGCACTCAAATGTTGCGGACTGATCCCCATTAACAACTACGTGAGAGTATCGACCGTGAAAATATGACGAAGCCCACTTAAGAACAGATCCTGACATGCCAAATAGAGCAATTTTACCAAAAGTAAACTGTGGTCGACCTTGTCAAACGCCTTGCTGAAGTCCGTGTAGACTACGTCTACCTGAGTTCGCGCATTCACAGACTCAGCAAGACTGTTAACAAATGAAACAAGATTTGTATTAGTGGAAGCCATGTTGTTTTTCAGATAGCTGGTGGTAAACAAGATTGTTAAACTCTGGGTACACAAGAACCTCGAACAGCTTAGCAAAGACTGAAAGCAGTGTAATCGGTCTGAATTCTGTGATATCCTTGCTCACACCTTCTTTAGGTATCGGAATGATCTTTCCAATTTTCCAGTATGTTGGAAATATACCAGATTGAAGTGATTTGTTAAAAATCATAGTTAGTGGCTTTGACAGAGGTTCGGCACATAGTTTAATAAAGATAGGGGGAAGATCATCAGCACCCGCACCCTTATGCACATCAAGTCTTTTTAGTTTCTGATAAACCATAGACTCGCTTATATTCATTCTGCTTAGAGACCAAGAACAACTTGAACGTGATTCTATTTCGGCAAGTTCATCATCAGCTACCCTGCAACCCGTTCCAGGCCCATATGTTGAGGAAAAATGTTTCGCGAAAAGATCACAGATCTCCTGACTGCCGCATCCAATCTCAGAATTCAAGTACATCGAAGACGGTAGATGACTTCTGTTCTGGCGTTTTTGCTTTAAGTATGCCCAAAAGTATTTGGGATCCTTACACAAACTAGACTCGACCCTTTCAATGTATTTTGAATAACACTCATTAGTTAAATTTTTGCGCCTTTTACTCAACATATCTAAAGCCAATTTGTCCATAGGATTTTTGTATTTTTTCACCTTTATTCTTACTTTGTACTTTTCTTTGAGAAGTCTAATTAGACCGCACGAGAACCAAGGTGGGTGAGTTGTTTTGCGTTAACTGGTCAGGGGTACGTTTTTTTTAATAGTAATCCTTAGAATTTCATAAAATTTATCGACCATTTCGTTGACATTTGAACAATATTTGAAGCCTTCGGCCCAATTTACACTATTCAGATCATTTAAAATCGCACTGTAGTCCGCCTTACAATAGTTAAATCTCTTTTGTGTAGTGGCCGGCAAGGTAGTCTCACTAGTAAGGCGAACTTCAAATTCTAAGGGGGGATGCTGAGGATCCACATTGCTGAGGCTATCGTCAGATAAATTAACCAAAATTTTGCCAATATTGGAAAGAACAAGATCTAGGACTTTGTTATTATTGTTTGTAACACTGTTGAACTGATGTAAGTTGTGAAGAGCCATAAATTCTGTCAAACTAGTATACAAATGACCCGAGCCCGAAGGAATAAGGACAGAACTGTCATCGACGCCACTAGACCAATCGACACTGGATAGGTTAAAGTCACCCAGAATTAAACAATCGCATGAGTCAGAGGAGTCAAGAATAAGTGTACCAGCATTCTCTAGAAACTGTTCATAATCGTCGCGTTTTATAGGTGGGGAAACATAAACTACGCAGATACATATTTTTATAGATACTTTTCCATCTTTGTGATCAAGAATAACCCATAGATCTTCAATACTGTTGCCGTTATGTTGACAAATTTTATACGAACTGAATTTGGTTTTAATGGCAATCAGTACTCCACCTCCTGTTTTTTTGGATCCGCGTCGGTCAATATCTCTATCACATCGATAAACGTTTTAACGATCATCAAACAATTCTCTATCCGTAACACCACCCTGAATCCATGACTCAGTTAGTACAATTATATCATAGTTATTGCATAAAACACTTTTAGAAAAGTTCAGGGTTTTAGTGTTTAGGCCTCTGACATTTTGGTAGTAACAATTTAACATACTGAATTCTGATGATATAAAATATAGACTCATGCTATAACAGTGACAACCTAAATCTAAATCATATTAAAAGATTCCTTATCCCTAATGTAGAATATTTTAGAAGATTCGGATTTTCGCATGAAGACACGACCTCCCTTGATCCAAACAAATTTGAATTGTTTTACCTTCGCTGTCTGCCTGGCTAGGATATGCAGTTCTCGGTTGCGAGGAGACAGGTGTTCGGAAACAAAGATATCTTTTTTATCTCCCGCCAAACCAATATGTTTTGAACAGAGTTTGTCGGAGGAATTGGCGTTGTTAAATTTCTTCACCGCGGCGAGGAGAGTATCTCGTTGCAAGGGAGAGCTCAGCTTAACCACTATATTACGCGGGCGAGCACTATCAGGTTTGCACTTCGCGGTCCTAGTGCACAGCTGAATATCGTGTTCCTTCAGACTACATGAGACGGTTTGGGCATGTTGCTGAACTACTGAGACCAAATTCTCTGAACGATAGTTAGGAACTCCCTGAATCTCAATGTTAGAAGCTCGAGCGTGCAGTTCCATTTCATCAACTTTGTTGCTCAGGTCTTTCAAGGAAGCGCGGAGCTCTTCATTGTCTTTGTGGATGGTACGTATTTCTTGTGTCTTTACAGATGCATCGGCGCGAAAATCTTCGTACTGTTGATTAATAAAATCCATAGATTATCTCATCGAAGCAATCTCCGCTTTAATAGCGCCAAACTCAGTTTTAAGAAGCTTCCATTCGGTATTCATAGTCTGCCTGATCACCTCGGCGATATCATTACTCAAAAAACTGCGCAGCTCAGACTGGATGATATCTCTGATATCTTTCTGTGTCAGGGTTTCGTTTTCAGCTTCCCGGACATAAACAAGTGAGCTGTCATCCAATACTGTAGACCTTGATTTTGTGTTGACCCAGGAAGATGACGGCGGAGATTTAGCCTCATGATTAGTGCCTGGATTGCGAACCGGAGTATGGTCACCTTTCTCCCTTCTGGTAACAATGCAGCATGAGGGGCACAGCCAATCCGCCATCGTAATTTTTTTATGGAAGTCGGACTTTGTCATACGTAGGCACTTATAGTGATATATTTTTCAACATTTTGTGCAGCCAATATTATCATCATTACGTGTAGACAAGTTGTATGCAGCACATAGGGTCATTTTGGATGTAAAAAAAATAATATTGCGAGGATTGAAACGCAATGACCACTTTACTACACTGCGAGCCGCGAGCCCGAAGCGTTCGTACTGCTAGCGAGGATCGGAACGTTGAATTCCACCTTACTACACTGCGAGCCGAACTGACCGGTATCGGTAGGTAAATGTCAATTTATAATTTCAGTACTAAATTACACAAAAAGTACACCAGTTCCTAAAGCACCAATAACTGAGTCACTTAATTGGAAATTAAACTTTGTTTTTTGCTAGGTTCCAAGTCCAATACACATTTGTTTGTTGAAATAACTTTAGATTTTAGACAGATGATTTTGTAAACAATGTTTCTTCGTTGGCGGTACGTTCCGTTTCTTTGTTGAAATTGTCTGGACAATTTTAATAAAAGTTTAATTTTAGAAAACAAATTTGTAGGTATAGTCAATATTCCGTCAATTTCACTGAAGTATGACTAAATTAGACCACAGTATTGTTATTATTTATTTTTTCATTAAAATATGCTTGTTATTATTTGGAGTAAGTATTTAAATTATACTTATATATTGCATTACAGACCATTTTAATCTAAAAAAGAGTATCCCACCTTTAGACCTTGCAATTTTTAAAACAAGAATCACTTCACTTTACTTTAAGATTTTTTTATGTCATATAGATTTCACTGCACTCATATGTCACCCGGCCTCAATAAGGAACACTGAATTCAATTATTAACACTATTGTAAAGGTCATCTTCTCTGCATGCCACATGTCCAGGACTTAACACTAGGTAAAGGTGAATTATGTTCAAGGTGATTTCTTCAAGCTTGAACAAAATTCTGTGGTGAATCGACAAATAATGTGGAGCCTGTAATAATCATATTCTAGTAGTAGGAATAGTTAGAACCCAACCAATTTCACAACAATAACAATAATAAACTTAATTGTAGACATAGGTTGTTGATAGCCTGGCTCAAAACTCCTTTCTCGTTGTGTTATGTATTCTCCTACTTCTCGTGTGAGTCTCAGAAATGGAAGGTAATTGAGACACAAAAAATAACGTTTATAGTTACCGACTTTACAATTTGATTTATTTCGTAATAGTGAATGTAATTCCCAAACTAAGGTAACGAATGAGCTCTAGTTAAAGTTAACTGTGTGACACTAGTGATGTGGCGAACACGCGAACTACGACGATGTCTGCGCAAACGCCTGCTTGAGCACCGCCGCAAAGCTCCAAAGCAATGCCGCTAGGTGGTGCGAACAAAGATAACTAGGTAGGTACTCCCGAAAACATGGTTTAGAAACACTTTTACTGTTTAAAAATATATCTTCCTTTCCACACATAAGTATAGGTACTTATTTAACATAGGTATCTACCCACGGAAATTAACTTAGAAACCTCAATCTAACCTTCTAATTAACCATGATAGGTACCTATATCTATTGAGCTAGTAGTTCAATGCCTATAACTGCTCAATCAACAACCCGTGATATCTATCTAGGCATTCTTAATTCCATAATCGTATTTAATACCTACATTCATTTCGTCATAGGGGGCCAATGTCAATTCGTGTCCTACCAAACATATATTTACCTACTTTCTAACGAAAGTATTTCACAAAGATAGGTATTTAATTAAACGAGTTTCCTATTAAACTTTCTAATTAAAACATCGCATTACTTCCCCTCATAAAGAATACACAAAATATACATACATTGCGTTTATACATAGGCACATACTCTGATCCTATTGTCCTCGGCCGGGAATCGAAGTCGTGATCACTCGTATTGTGGGCAGAATCACACCCACAACGCCTTAGTCTTTTAAATAAGGTAGGTACCTAACTATCTTATACGAATTCTTCGAATCATTATCTATCTTTTGGTTTCCTAGATACATAATAATACTTTGGACACTATTTACCCCCATTGTTCTAGTCCCAAATTAGGATTCCCTGTATTTTGGGCAACAGACAATGACACACGTAAATATATAGATAAATATTAAACTTAGATAGATAAACAACCATGACTAGAGTACAAACATCTGTACTCATCGGACAAACACTTGTCCCCATCGGGACTCGAACCCTGGCTTCGTAGGTAGGGTTTCTGCCGACCCATAGGTATATATCCGTCGCGACACACGTTTTGAGCGGTGACCTTGAATGCGCAGTAGTCACCTTTCAATATCTGTACATACGCGCAGTAATTCCCGCCAACGTCGCCCAACGTACTCTATTCGTGGCGCGGCTTGTACTGCTTCGGATACAAATTCAAACAGAGACCCAACTAACAGCCTAGTTAAATACTTTAAATGCACTGGAAAATAATAATAAACATTATAAAATATGTAAGTACCTAGCTAGGTACTGCTATTGAAATAACCTGTTGATCCTCTGACTTCCCGTTTGTGATAATTATAGGTAACTAGTGGATTTGACAGCCGTTGTCCTGCCGAGCTGATTTGTGAACCATTCAGAGGGCCACCCAACCGCATACAAAAAATTCATTCAAATCGGTCCAGCCGTTTAGGAGGAGTTTAGTGGCATACACACGTACAGTAGAATTACATATATAATATCCGATACTAACTCATGTGATGTTATGAAATTGGTAGGTATAAATTCTCTAAAATCCTAAATAGGTATCTACCCGATACTAAACATGCATAATTCCTCATGTTACTATCAGTTATTTAAAACCATTGCTTCTATGATGATTATTAATAAACCGTCGAACATTTTAGAAGCTCGCGACTGTGAATGGTTAATGATAGCTTATTAGGTACTTTCTTTTCAGCAATCTGGAAGTAGGTATGTAGATTCATTTTAAATTGTAACTATCCTTAAATACATCATGGTAGAATGGCTCCAGATTAAAATACTTTGGGCAAAGCTTTCTTGTAGACACCTGCACTCGACAATGTTTACTAAACCTTTCTATATTTGTAGATAGCTTGATATGATGATGATGATGAACGTATGTGAAAGAAAATTTCATGATAGATTATTATTTATTATTTATTAATACAGTTAAATGCACAACATAACAGACAATGTCCAATTCATTGTACATATACAAATATACAAATAACATATATACACTTCCATTTAAATCATAATAAATTATAGTATTTTACATGTCAGTTCAATAAATGTCAATAATAATAATAATAATTCAATGATAAAAATGTCATTGCAGTCATTTGGAATTATACCTTAATTATATAACACAACCCTGTCATACATTCTCCTCGCAGAACCTTCCACATTCTCGCACAATATGCCTCCATGCATCACCAAACAGATCAGTCAGTGTTGCTGCAGCCAACAGAGCGTTGAGACTGTCCCGCGCCCTCACCAGCGGAGACTGCTGGCGCGCCACCGTGCGATACGCTCCGCACGCTAATAGCCGCCGGTGCCTGCGCGCGCGTAGATATTTGTCGGGCACGAATAGCGCGCATACGGCACCGACAAGCGCGACGCAGTCACTGTCGCCTCGCAACAATCGACACACAGTCAGAAGCTGCTCGGTATTACGTCTAACCTCTAGTGAGTTGTATCCGAGCATACCCAATATGAAAGCGGATGGATAAAGGTAAGGATAGTATCCAAATTTCCTCTTATAAAGTTATCGTAGGAAAGCTTTGTGTACCTTCTCGAGCAAAAGTATGTAAGAGCTTTCTTGCGGATTCCAAACAACTGAGCTAGATTCAAGTTTGGTTCTCACTAGGGCCGTGTATAGAAGCTGGACCACACCCAGATTCCGGAAATCCTTACTAATTCGTATCACTAACCCCAATCTTTTAAAGCATTCCTTGGCTAAAGTGCTCATGTGCTCATGGAATGTAAGTTTGGGGTCGAACGTAACACCGAGGTCCTTAATCGAATACACTCGAGTCAACCGTACTCCGTACCGAGTGCATACGTCGCGCTTATAGGCTGAGAAGAGCGCGTAAATGACATAACATAACACTTGGCCTTATTAAATAGGAGTTTGTTGTTCACACTCCACCTAAGAACCGCGTCTAGATCATCCTGCATCAAACTACAATCATCCTCTGAACTCACGGGAAGTATCAGTTTCAGATCGTCCGCATATAGAAGGCAATTGGCGTATTTCAGCTCTAATTTCAGGTCATTTATGATAATGATAAATAACAACGGACCCAGAATAGACCCTTGGCTAACGCCCGACCGTGTATGGTACGGTTCGGACTCAAAGCAGCCGTGTCGCACATATTGCTGGCGGTTCCTGAGGAAGTCAGCGAAGAAAACCAACAGCCGTGGGGCAAAACCAATGGCAGTCAACTTCTTCATTAGGACGTCGTTATCGACTCTGTCGAACGCCTTACGGAAGTCCATATAGGCGACGTCCACCTGACATTCCATGTCCATTGTAACATCCCCCCTCTCTATATCGTCCACCCTTCTTTTAAACGCAGTCTCTTATTAATTGTGATGACGAAATAAAATAGATCGTCTAGTAAATTAGAACTCCTACTAGTTGTGAAACCAGTAACCCTGATTCTAGAGGTATGAGTAAGAAGTGCTGTCAACTTTGACAATAGATTTTAAACAAGGAATGTTTTAAATTGAATAGGTAATTAGTAATTTTAAGTTTCAATGAAAGATTTATACTTAAATATGTCCCCAGTAACAAGAATGATGCAGATTAATATCCATCAAATGTTTAATAACTTTATAAAGCAGATTCATATAAAATGTCATAGTATATTTTGAGTATTGATAAAAATTAAATAAAAAATGATCAATATTAAAATAATAAAAGGAAATTTGATATTCATAAAATTTTGGGGAAGAAACCCACTTGATTCGGTCTTCTACCCAGATAATTCTACGAAACCAATTAATTTGTAGTTCTGATACTCGTTTATAAAAAGAGTAGCGTATAAGTATTCTGAATTGGATTTAGTCATAGATTCACCGGATTGGGATGGGGTATGACCGATCAGGATGGGATTATAGTTTGTGAATGACATTCAACTGTCTCATCAGTCAATATCTGATATTTATGTAGTAAGATATATAGAAAACTATAAACATACACAATGAAGTTTCACTGGTTGTTTATGTTACTCTTTATGTGTTTCAATAAAGACTTATTTGTATTTTAGTAATGCACAATAGCATAGCATGAAGTATAAAATATTTCTTCACATTCATAGAAGTGCGTAAGTAGCATGATTCATTTTAAGGTTAATGAATTGACCTTCAATCTACCATCAGCAGATCTAAACATGATATTGATACTTCGTAAAGTGCGAAGATATAAGTATATGTATCCGTATAGTAATATAAATATGCACATCTGAATAGAGCATAACTGTGAATTTCCGTACTTCTATTGCTTCATTCTGGCGTTATGTGAACATTGGCGGTGGCTTTGCGACGGCTTATTCCATAATTTGATCAAAGGTAATTAATTAATAACTATTGTATTAATAAAATTAACCATGACCGCCTTCCATGATTGTAATACAAGGTCTAGGGAAATTAAACCTTTATCATCATTCAGTTAAGACGAGAATTGCAGGTTTGTTTAGTTAAATTCTGAATTCTCGACATCGAGTCGAACATGTCAAATTTAAAATGTTTTTGCAGAAATTAGTCAACTCAGTAACTACTTTCAATAAGTTTATAGTCTCATTGACTCCAAATACTACAAAGTAGTGCTATATTAATATTTCAAACTTCATTCCACGACGCTGGAATAACCACAAATTGAATATTAATTCAAACTCTCAATTTCATTCAACATAAATATGAATAATTTGACAGTTGACTGACTTTATCTAGGATTCAGGTAAAAATAGAGTATATAAGGACAGATATTACTTAATACGAGAAGTAAATAAATTCCTTTAAATAACAGACATTAACAGGGAGAGGGATAGGAGTAAAGAAATAAGGAATAAAATGTTAGTAAAACATAAGTATACTCTATTGAGAACCCCATAATATTCTATTTTTTTTATTACCTAGTTATTTATATATAAATATATATATATATATATATATATATATATATATATATATATATATATATATATATATAATTATTTAAACCGAATATTTTCTATTACCCTGGTGGATTTAAAAACTGATTCCCGCCTGTCTTGAATATATTGATTACCGTGTTGTCCGAAATAGTTTTCCCCTTTTTATAATAGAAAATCAAGAGTTTAAGAAACCCAATAATCGCTGCATAGTAGGTAGTTAAAACTCGACAAAACACAAAACCTTCCTGCAACCTCAATCAAAATAAAACAGTAAAAGTTTCTAGAAAACACAGTTCAAATAACGTTCAAATTAATCAATTAAAGAATCTAGGAAACACAATAATTATCTGGTTACCGCCTGTCCTGACTATAATGGTTTGTGCTAGAGCTCACGTCCAGAAGGGACACGGGCCCTAAGGTCGGTCCCTTAACCCCGCCCGACGCCAGTGGAGGTCAACCGAGTTCTACGGACCCAAGACAGACGAAGTTAGATTTAGCTAAGCAAAATAAGCTTAAATTTTATAAAATAATGCTTACAACCACTCAAAATTGTAAACACAATTTATAAGTAAACATAGGGTTAACTATGTGTTCATTAATACGCTTTTGGCGTTATCTTTCACCTGTTTTGGGGCCATCCTCCTCCCACACATTCCCATACACAATCTACGTGACTGCATTATTTTAAGACTGCTGAAGACCTGGAATTAGCCAACTGAATACACCAGCACCTAGAGACCGCCTGAATCTACTCAAATCCCTCTCGAGTTAGTTTGCCTGCCAATCAACTACATATAGACTATTTGGGTTATATTTTTTTATATGATTTGATATTGTGATATCTCTCATCCATCAGTCCAACATGTTTGTTGATCGGTTACGGGATATTTTTATTTGCACCTACCCGTCTCTTAAGTTTTATTCCGTAACCATGTTGATGTTCATTCAGATATTTTATATACAAATTAGTTTTAAGACATGTAAATTCAGCGTAACTACTTAGGTCACTAGATTGATAATGTAGCGTGTGTGTAGGTTTGATTCTATCGGATTTCAGGCCATCCACAGGCATTCTACAGCGAAGTAAACTTCACTCTAAACAGGGGCGATGAGCGTCCCTGAATGATGCGACCAGGGTCTGTACTACAATGTCAAATCAATCCGAATTGTACAAATCCATCTTTTAATCGGGGTATGCGAGTAGTTCTCCAGTCCATGAGTAAGAAGAAGTCTAGGCACTACGTGCCTACGACAAAGGTATGAACCAGATAGTACTCAAAGCAGTGACAGCCTTTAGAAAATGGAAAGCACAAGTTCGTTCGAATTCCAATGCAGTAAGAATGATCGACCTTCTGAATCGGAGGCGTTTCAGAAGGGGAGAATGACTGCTAATAAACCTTAGGCCGGGTAGAATTTAGTAGAGTGTTCTTATAGTAATGTCAACTTCTTGTAGAGTAAATTTGTATGTGTGTGTTTTGTGAATGACCAAGTAACCACGTCAACATCTACATGCTATATGGAATTAGAATATGTTTGTCATTTAATGTAAAGTTAGGTAGGCCAACCAACATGATATACGGTCAAGAAAAGAAAGATCAAAACAGCCACAATCAAAAAAATATTTAGTTTGTTAGATAGTTTTATAAGTATTTAGGTATTTCAAGAGTGAGAAGGAAATAACGTAATTATTTGTAATCATACGAATTTCAGATACTTGTTTTTTACATAAACATAAATAATCGTGTTTGTCTCCCTAACTACATAACCTCGACAACCTAGGTTTAGCCGGAACTAAACTCCTGTCTAGCCTAGTCTAAAATCCTAGTGTTGTACCACGTCCATCATCGACAACACTCGAAAATGGTTGAGTTTGATTTGAATGTGTTTGTATCTTTAATGACTGAGTGTGGGGGAATATCAAAACTCGCTACAAGAAAGGAATGAGGAGAGTATTAGCCCGCGAATATCCTAAGAGCCCATCCAGGAACCCTATGGTGAAGGAAAAAGGAAATTAGGGTCGCTCCAAGCCCAGACTCAGACTCAGATCAATTACCTACAAGTTCTTATCTAACGACCCAAGGATAGTTTTGGAATTTTGGGTAGGTTGATTTAAAGGATAGGAACCGAGGTATATCTCAGCGCTTCAGACACACACGAAAATCCACTGCAACACTCAATCACAACTCTCCCAGTTCAAGACGCGTAAAACGGCCAATCGAACTCCGCGAGTCATTCTCATTGGTTCGTTTCGTTTCCTTTCGAAACTCAGTGCTCTGATTGGTTACTGGTCTACACCGTATACACACTTTATATTTTAGATCACACAGTTCAACTAGAAATAGACTCTATAACATCATAAAATAATCTAAATAAAATAATACTCATGTTTTTTTCTATATAAAAAAACATTTTATTGCAGTTATAGTGAATAAAGTTCTAATTTGAGTTAAACCATCTGGAATTTAAAGGCGATCGACCACCATCTGTATTTCCATTATTGAACTAACTACGCATCTGTTTGACCTACCAAACTATATCGTAATTAAACACCCTTACGTATGAGTTTCGATTGAATGAGCCATGGTAAATGCGACATTTTAAAACAACATCACAAATGTGTAAAATGGTCATAATTCGATATCCACTGAAAGCAACGGTGATGATTAATTTCCACGCCTACCGAACGGCGTGGAATCCTGAGGGGGTGTGCCTTTGCCAGCACGTGAGAGAAAAGAAGTGATGAAATTTTACTGACCTTTGTCTCCGTAGACAGGAAATCGAAAGCTCGATTCGAGACAGGAATATGGGATAAGGGCACAATTGGGATAGGATAGGAACCGAATCACTATCGTCATTTCGCTGTCGCTGCCCGACGCTGCCGCCGGCGTGCTGCCTGCCGACACGTGGAATCGCCGTCCGATATGACGATTTTCAATCACGACACGGATCACTTGACCGCCGACGCGAATCTACTTATTTCCCGACGATGTGGTAGATTTACAGTCCGACCAGGTCCGACACCTGTATTAGAGAATTATTACACCGAAACAATCAATAGCCCGACGCTATGAGCAGACATGTTGTTCTCCCGATGAGACAAGAGTAAAGATAACCTCCAATTTTACATCTCGTTCCGGTACGACTGACAGCTGCTAGTTCCGTTTTCGCTAGGGATGTGCCGATTACTCGCGATCGATTTGCGCAACAAAAACCGGTGCGTTTCCGAAGCATAAATATTAAACAGTCACCCGCCCGGACAGGCCCGAACCTGTCCCTAATCAATAGGAAGGCGAGAAAGTGTTGCGACCGCTCTCTTGAGGACCGAGTCCCCCACCTTGACTTCTGCTGATCGAGGCGTGCCATTCCGACCCGTGTACAAATTGACGATCCGTCCTCGTCTCCATCTCAATGATGGCAGGTTCGCATCCTTAATCAGCACCAAATCACCGACTTGAGGGGGGCTCGTCCGGTCAGTCCACTTAAGGCGCTGCTGCAAGATGTGCAAGTACTCAAGGGACCACCGTTTCCAAAAATCTTGAGCCATCTGCTGCAACATCTGCCACCTAGTTAACCGACTTAACTTAACATCATCGAATGGGTATTCTGGCAGGGCGTTAAGGGGCTGACCTATCAGGAAGTGACCCGGCGTTAACGCTTCCAAGTCATTTGGATCCGAACTGAGCGGGCACAACGGACGCGAGTTCAGTGTCATTTCAATTTTACAGAACAGCGTCGCAAGCTCTTCAAAGCGTAGAGAGGTCTCACCGATGATCCTCGTCAGGTGCGACTTAGCCGATTTAACCGCAGCCTCAAAAATTCCTCCCCAATGAGGACATCCCGGCGGACTGAAAACCCATTCAATCCCTCGTCGGGAGCAAGCCGTACCGATGGCGTCCTGGTTACCGTTCAGGAATTGAGTGACCTCCTGCAGATATCGCCTGGCTCCGACAAAATTTGTGCCGTTGTCCGAACGGATTAATGACGGGAGGCCCCTTCGTGAGACGAACCGATCCAGACATGCGATGAATGCCTCCGTAGTGAGGTCACTGACCACCTCCAAATGGACTGCCTTCGTGGCCAAGCACACGAAGACGCACAGGTATGCCTTCACTAATCTGGCGTTCCGTAGCTGTGAAGACTTGACCATGAATGGTCCCGCGAAATCCGTTCCGACACCCGCAAAGGGCCGGATTTCGTTAACCCTATCCGAGGACAAATCGCCCATCTGGGGCTGCATCGTAGCCGCCTTGGCCCGATAACAAGGCAGGCACCGAAATACGACGCTCCGCACTAAGCGTCTTCCCGATAGAATCCAGAACTCGCGCTGGAGAAACGCCATCAAGGCGTGGCATCCGACATGCCCATTCCGAATGTGTCGATCCTGTATCAACAGTTCGACCAACTTCCCTTTCCTAGGGAGTAACAACGGGTGGCGAGCCGCATAAGGCAGGTTGGCATTCCGCAGCCGACCTCCTACCCTCAGCAATCCTTGAGGGTCAATAAACGGGTTGAGCCAAGCCACAGCTCCCTTCAGTTGGACACGTCCGCGTCTCAGAATGTCCAATTCGTTGTTCAATGTTCCGTTCCCGTGGTGTCAGGACCTGTGTCCGCACTCGTTGCGCCTCAGAATTCCGACAATTCCGCGCAAATCGGCAGATCCAGGCGGTCACATTGACCAGCTTGTCGAGCGAGCTGTACCGTTCCAGCAGGCTGAACTCCTCTTCCGGCTCCGGTTGCGTCATACAGACACCGACTGTCAAGGCGCCGTTCGCCGTGGTAACGCGTGGACTCAGTGGCCAATCCGATTCGGCTTGAGTCAACCATTTTGAACCCCACCACAAGGGATGTCCAACCAACTCCGGAGCGTGACACTCACGAGACGCACAGTCTGCTGGGTTCATTTCCCCTGGAACATGTCTCCAGATTAAGGGAACCTCCGAAGTCAAAATCTGCGAAACCCGATTCGCCACAAAAATCTCCAGCTTGTGAACTGAAGCCTTCAGCCAGCATAACACGATCTGGCTGTCCGTCCAAGCGTAGACCGTATCTTCCAACGTTTCGCTACACGAAAGGAATGAGGAGAGGATTAGCCCGCGAATAGCCTAAGAGCCAATCCAGGAACCCTATGGTGAAGGAAAAAGGAAATTAGGGTCGCTCCAAGCCCAGACTCAGACTCAGATCAATTACCTACAAGTTCTTATCTAACGACCCAAGGATAGTTTTGGAATTTGGGGTAGGTTGATTTAAAGGAAAGGAACCGAGGTATATCTCGGCGCTTCAGACACTCACGAAAATCCACTGCAACACGCAATCACAACTCTCCCAGTTCAAGACGCGTAATACGGGGAATCGAACTGTATAGAATTCCCGAAAGCCGTGTGTCACAGTAGTTTGACGCGGAGACTGAATGGCTCCCCCTCTTAGTCTTAACTCACACTTCACTCGACGACCAGCAACAAAAAGCCCCCTCTCATCTCGACCCATCCCTTTTATATTTTCTCTTCCCACCAAAACGTCCTACCCCAGGCATGCTCGCCAAACCACCATCTCAAACTCCGCGAGTCATTCTCATTGGTTCGTTTCGTTTCCTTTCGAAACTCAGTGCTCTGATTGGTTACTGGTCTACACCGTATACACACATTATATTTTAGATCACACAGTTCAACTAGAAATAGACTCTATAACATCATAAAATAATCTAAATAAAATAATACTCATTTTTTTTTCTATATAAAACATCTTATTGCAGTTATAGTGAATAAAGTTCTAATTTGAGTTAAACCATCTGGAATTTAAAGGCGATCGACCGCCATCTGTATTTCCATTATTGAACTAACTACGCATCTGTTTGACCTACCAAACTATATCGTAATTAAACACCCTTACGTATGAGTTTCAATTGAATGAGCCATGGTAAATGCGACATTTCAAAACAACATCACAAATGTGTAAAATGGTCATAATTCGATATCCACTGAAAGCAACGGTGAAGTTAAACCATATTCATTTTAAATTTATGATTCATAACTTATTTCATAGCTCTTAAAGTTTATCCACATTTTGGAGATTGTAAACAAATATATTTCTACCTACTGAGAAATAAACCAAATGTTTGTTTCGTCACAACACACAACACAAATAAAACAATTAAAATAAACATTATAGATTCTAGACTAGATAAATAATGACGATTATAGAAGTAATAGGCAATTACTGTGACGACATATTCAGTAGTTTAAACAAGGTAGAAAACATTTACAAAGATGCATGATAAGCAATTAACTTCTAGGACTTAAATTTAATTAGCACAACCCGACACTCCCTAATAGCTATTCAGAAAGGACCCACAAATTAATAACCCAAAACCAAAAGTAAAATAGAAAAAGAAAAGTTGACAACGGAGAATCGAACCTCGAACCTTAATATTTCAAGTCTGGTAACAACGCGATGAGCCACTTGAGCTTATATGAGGCCTTGTGAAATTTGCGATGCCTTCGATAACCACTAATCTCCATAGTTATCTTGCCGCTTAATTGAGCATTGGTCAACACCAATCTTACATCACCTTTATTTGTTTGGTTTAAGAATATTTGGCTTCTCTTTTTGCAGTTCATAGTTGAATCATTAAATCACGTTGCCCAAACCTGCCAACGCCTGCCAACTTTTTATAGCAAATAAAAAAATGTGTCTCAGATCTTTACATTTCCGTTACACCATGCACTCAGACACAATCTCGACTAGCGTCAGCAAGTGAATCCGTGCTGCGAGTCAGTCAGATAAGGCACAATCTGCGAACTGATGTTGCCATATATGATCGACTCGAACAGTTTTGCCAAAGAACTCAGGATCGCAATAGGCCGATATTGATCAACGGAGGCAGTGTCACTTGTCTTGGGGATAGGACTGACTCGAGAAAGCTACCAGCTGGTGGGGTACTTACCTTGTTCTAGAGCAAGATTGAATATCCGACCCAAAGGTAGAACCAGCTGATCACTGTAGGCCTTCAAAAAATAAGGAGGGACGTTGTCCGGTCCAATTGCGCTCCTTGGCCGTAGCTGCTTCAGTCCTTCCAATATGTCCCTACGGGAGATATGAGAAACTTTTATGTAATTAGCAGAGCACGTGTCATCAGAACTGTTTACCAGATCCGGATTGAGCACTGGCTCATCAGGGAGGAAAACGTCAGAGAAGTATTGTGCAAATGCGGCTGCTGCCTCTTTACCAGCACATTCCCGTCCCCGATGCGTGACCCGAGGTTCGAAACCACCCTTCGATCGTAGGCCACTCACGTGTTTCCAAAATGCGCGCGGGTTATGTCTATATTGCTTTCTATAGTACTCATGTGGTTGGCGTAGGCAGTATCTATGCGACACTTGAGGTTGGCTCTCAGCTTGCTGAATGAGTCGTAGTCAGTCGGCCTCTTCCACGTTTTCCAATTACGGTGGAGCTTTGCCTTCGTGGCCAGGTCCCTTATGATATCACCAGTGAACCACACTGGGTATCTCCTAGTAGGCTGGGTTGGTCTGGTTTTCTTCGGGATGGAGTTGTTGAAGACTTCGTAAATGGTATCGTAGAAGCGACCGACTGCCGTCTCAACATCAGTGACTTCGAGAACACCGTCCCAGGATACGCCACTCATGAGTTCGTACATGACTGCATAGTTGCCCTTGGCAAAGTTCCAGTCATTGCGGCCACCAATTTTGCTGGGATCCAAGCGGCATCCGCACGGGGTGGCGCGGTCACGGCGCAGCACGTTCCAGCCGCCCGCCGTAACCTCGGCATCTCCAACCGAGGAATCCAGGAAGGTTTCGGTAGCGGCAACAAGATGAGAGTCCAGCAGCAACAAACTTTGCCGCCAGAACTGTAGCCTGGTTTTAATACCGCGGACATTCTGGTATTTTATGTCCAAGTACCTATTGGGGCATGAAGTGCGTGGGTTTGTTTTTGCCTGTTCTGAATATCTCCATGTATTTGCGAAAGGGCAGCCACTCCCTAACACGGGCATTCTCGGGCCACACACTTATGGAGAAGCAGGTGTCAAAGAGAGCCTCCGGGACTCCTCCTATCTTAAAAGACTTATATTTTCCCTTTGTAGGCAATTCTTCCACCGTGCTATCCTTTGGCGAACACAACTCCTTCACATACTTCGACACTTCTTCCAGGCCTGATACCATATTGTATAGGTGGAAGAACCGTTGTCGTTCCACCGCCCGAAGAGTTGTTGTGCTGGGTCCCGCTGTACATCGCAACGATCTGGGCTTCTTCGGTTTCTTCACAACTTCAGTCCAACCGTTTTTTGGATGGGTAGATAGGTTTTCCGATATAGCCTCAGTATTTGCAGCGGTGGCATTAGTTGGTAAGGGCACCGGCAACACCGTTGGGGAGACGTCTTTGCGGCCAGCTGTTACTGGGGTAGGAGCAGCTACCTTCGCGGCAAAGGTTGCACGTATAGCCTCCGGCTGTACCGGCGCCAGTTTCTTATTGACAGCGGGGGAGCTGGGTTCCTGCGTTGACTCCAGAGCTTTCACCTCCAGGGTATCAAGCTTGATGTGAACTGCACCCATTTGTTTCCCCATCGACTCCACTTTTCTGTCTATACCAGTGAGAGAAGCCAACACCTTGCTTAGCATAACGGAGATACATGAGACCTCGCCTTTTACCTCCCTTATTTCCGCCATGATCTCAAGGTATTCAGAAGACCAAAAACCTTCCAGGGGCGACTGGCGAGCGGTTTTGGTCCGTATCGTGACGTTCGACGTTTTCGCCTTAGAACCTCCAACCGGAGTGAGGCTGTTGTCTCCTCTTTTTAAGGTGGCCTTACATTGTGGACACACCCAGACGTCGACGTCTTCTGGAGTCCACTCGGTATTGTTGCTTGCACATAAATAATGAAAGACGTTTGCGCAACCGTCTTTACTACAACCGAGAAAGCATTCTCCGTCTCCGATGTCCTTGCGGCGTCCATAGCACGATGACGGAGTGAACATTATCTTGCCGTACGGAACGTACCGTGAGTGAGGTGCACAGTTACAATCGGACCGCAACCGGTCGGAGTTGTCTATGGTCGTGTTGAGCTGTCAAAATTACTGTCACTTGATAATATCATCTGTTTATTTGCACAAATTTAGGTGGTGATTGGTATAAACTTAAAAAATAAAATTGCAGTTTCTTCGAGTTTGAAATGCGTAACGGTGCTGTGCAGTGTTATAGGTAGTTATAATTATGTGGTGGACGTGATGATGAAATCCAGGATATTCGGGGAACGACGGCTCGCAGATGATAGATCGGTTTATCCACTCACCGGCAGAGGTTATCTTCTCAGTCTTGATGAGGTCTTCCGCTGTATTACTTCCGTTTTAAGCACTTTTCGCAATTATTCTCACGGATCACTTAGTTACTTGGTCCGAATCATATGTCATAATTATGCATCCCCAGTAAAAGTAAATAAATAAATAACACATTATCTGTCGGATCACCAAAATAAAGGTCACTCACCCATCAGCCTTCCTGAACACAGACAGACGTCCTGTCTAGGAAATAAAAATTAATTTATACAGCAACGCGAATAATGGTTTCCTTTTATTTATTAACTTTAAGACTGTATTAAATTAATTCAAGTGGATCGCCTAAAATTCAGGCTTCTCCTATTTAAACCATTATTTAGCAAACTGATTATAATATTTATCGCACTAAAATTGAAACTACTGGTTTTATGATTTAGAGATCACTTTACTTTCCCTATTCCTACGTAGTTTCAATATAATTTTGAGCCCGTAAATGCTCAAAAATTATTTTAGGTACTTTGCACTATCAAACAGCTGTTTGACCGCACAACGTAGGTAAATAGGTACTTATAAAACCCTTCAATGGCTCCAGATTCAGGGAGACTTCTCGCGGCAACTCTTATAAAAATATAACTGCCGTAATCGCCTCCACATCGTTCTTTTATACAACAGATTTGGTGTTGCCAGGATTTGGGGATTTTTTAAAAGTAGTTTTGTGGCTTAATGCTTTAAGCAAATGCAATGGTTTTTGAATATAAACACTCCAGACCAAATTGCCCAACTTTTTCAATATCAACCATTTAGATATCTCATCCCGTTTAGAAATAAGAAATCCCTAAAAATCCATTAGGGTTCACTGTCATTTCTATTATTATTACTTTTTGCTTTTTATTTACAAATCATCATAAATCAGTAAAATACACAGTTCATTTATGTTACATCAATGTAGCAAAGAATTCAAAATAACACTCATCTCAATATCCTGCGTTTCAAACATTGTTTTGACTTAGTACCATTGTTAAAATCTAAAATTAGTATTCCATTGCAAAATCCAAGTTACCTTCTCAGTGAAACCCTGTTTCGTCATATCCCTTTCTGATGCTAAACGACATATTTCATCTCTCCCCTCTGGTTGTATTCCTACACGGAACCCGTACAATATTTTTAAACTCATCTTGACAGATGTTGGGAACATTCCTGCTTTTCGTCAAAAGGTGCCGCCACCTCACATGAAACTCAAAATATGTTATAGCGAACATTCATCCTTACACTTCCGCTATCCATTCAAAGATGTCGCTTTTTTATTTTATGTTTATAAGTAATCTGGCGCATTCTACGTATAGATTTCTAGACTTGATAAATAATAACGATTATAGAAGTAATGGGCAATTACTGTGACGACATATTCCGTAGTTTAAACAAGGTAGAAAACATTTACAAAGAGGCATGATAAGCAATTAACTTCTAGGACTTAAATTTAATTAGCACAAACCGATACTCCCGAATAGCTATTCAGAAAGGACCCACAAATTAATAACCCAAAACCAAAAGTAAAATAGAAAAAGAAAAGTTGACAACGGAGAATCGTACCTCGAACCTTAATATTTCAAATCTGGTAACAACGCGATGAGCCACTTGAGCTTATATGAGGCCTTGTGAAATTTGCGATGCCTTCGATAACCACTAATCTCCATATTTATGTTTATACCAAATTTATCTTGCCGCTTAATTGAGCATTGGTCAACACCAAACTTACATCACCGTAATTTGTTTGGTTTAAGAATATTTGGCTCTCTTTTTGCAGTTCCTAGTTGAATCATTAAATCACGTTGCCCAAACCTGCCAACGCCTGCCAACTTTTTATAGCAAATAAAAAAATGTGTCTCAGATCTTTACATTTCCGTTACACATCCCAATCTCTACTACAAAGCCTTTAGACTCCTCCAAAATAATCGCTGAATCTTTGCTAAAAGACTATGTACCTAGATTCTCCGTAAAATAAAGTACCAGTGAAAATCAATTCTCGTTTAATTATGTAGAAGATAAAGATATTATTAAAGTCTTTACAATAAATGTTAAGAAAACTGCAGACCTCTGGGATATTTCTGTTCATGTTGTGAAGCCCCTAATAAATGTCACTGCATTTGTTTGGCTTTCATATTTAATTCATCTATTGAATCTGGCGTTTTTCCTGATTTAATGAAACACAGTAAAATAATACTTTTGTTTAAATCGGGTAGTACATCTGACCCTTCTAATAGTCAAATAGTCAAATAGTCAAATAGTCAAATAGTCAAATAGTCAAATAGTCAAATAGTCAAATAGTCAAATAGTCAAAGTACTTTATTACTGTAGATATTTACATATACTTAGCAAACGTCATTTTTTGCCTCTTCTCTACATTGGACCACTGTGGGAGAAGAAGGACGTAGAAACTCCCACAGATTTATTTTTAGATCTCTTTTAAAAATAGGTTGTGCTTAACTAATACAAATATGAAAAATTTAATTGTTATGATTAATAAGCAGGAATAAATAATTACAAAATTATTAACAGCAAGGTCTGTGTTGAGCCAGATTAACCCCATACAGTCCTGTCATTTAAGTAATCTTGAACATTGTAATATCCCTTTTTCGACAAAGTCGCTTTAACATGCTTTTTAAATTGCTCAAATGGCAATTTCAAAATCTCCAGAGGTATCTTATTGTAGTAGAGAATGCACTGACCCTTGAAAGAATTGCTAACCTTCGCGAGTCTAAAACGGGGCGCACATAGTCTGTGATTATTTCTTAGGTAAACATTACAGCTATCGCTAAGATTGGAAAATGTTGTAAGGTTCTTGCGTACATACATTATATTTTCGAAAATAAATTGACTAGCTACTGTTAGTATGTCAATTTCTTTAAAAAGCTCTCTTAAGGAGTCTGTTCGTTATAAATTGCTCGAATAGCTCTTTTCTGTAAAATAAAAATAGTTTGAATATCCGCTGCTTTCCCCCACAACAAGATACCATAGGACATCACACTATGAAAGTAACTAAAATATACTAGCCTAGATGTAGCCACATCCGTGCTTTGTCTGATGTTTCTAACAGCGTAAGCCGCAGAACTTAATTTACCAGCCAATTTATCTATGTGGGGTCCCCACTGCAATTTGCTATCAATGGTTATTCCAAGAAACTTCGTATCATTTACTAATTCTAACGTGCTGTTGTCTAGCACTAAACTGGTCTCAACTTGCCTGACATTTGGAAGTGAGGATTTGATACACTTGGTTTTACCAGCGTTTAACAATAAATTATTAACTGTGAACCAATTCAAGGTTAAAGACAATACACCATTAACATCATCAAATTCTCCTTTTTGTCTTTCAATTTTGAAGACCAGTGAAGTATCATCAGCAAACAACACTATGTCAGTTAATTTCTCCACCATGAAAGGCAGATCATTAATATATACCAGGAATAAGAAAGGGCCCAATATGGAACCTTGTGGAACGCCCATTTTAACACCCGATCCATCAGATTTTACGCCGTTAACTTCTGCCTTTGGAATTCTATTGCTTAGGTATGATCTTAGTAGATCCAACGCTTTATTTCTAACTCCGTAATGATTTAATTTAATTAATAGCGTATTATGATCAACACAATCAAACGCCTTCGACAGGTCGCAAAAAACTCCGATAGCATCCTGTGCGGCCTCCCATGCAGAATAAATATGAGATATAAGGGTAATACCTGCATCCGTAGTCGATTTACCCCTAGTGAAACCGTCTTGCTTGGCATGGAGTTGTTTTGTACGGTTGAAGTGTGAGAGCATTTGATTGAGTATAATCTTTTCAAATATTTTACTTAGTGTTGGAAGAACAGATATTGGTCTGAAATTTGAAGGATTGCCCGTATCTCCCGATTTGAACAGCGGTATAAGTTTACTGTGTTTCATGAGGTCTGGAAAAGCCCCATCGTCAACACATTTATTGAATATATAAGCTAAGTGTGGGGCTATAACTAGAATTACTGAACCAATGACTTTGACTGATATACCCCACAGGTCTTCCGTATTTTTTAAGTTAAGTAATTTAAACGTTTTGACAATGTCCTGGGGATATACATGATGAAATTTTAAATATACATTACTGACGCTAGTGTTATTTTTTAATAAAGTCTCTGCTTCAAATGGAGATGAATTTAGACGGTCCGTTGTGAGTACGGGTACATTGGTGAAGAATGTTTCAAAAGCTCGAGCAACATCAGCGTTAGATTTAACAACATCATCACCTATCTTAAGGCAGAAATCACTGTCCCTTGGTATAACTTTGCCAGTTTCGCGGTTTATTATTTGCCAAACTGTTTTCATTCTATTATTTGAATTTTGAATTTTTCTATCAATATGTAAAGTTTTTGCAGTTCTACAAACGAACTTGAAAGTTTTGGAATATTTTTTAACATAGTCATGAAATTTTCGATCAAAGTTATAGGTTTTTTGATCATAAAGGTCATACAAGATAACTCTACTTTTACGAATTCCAAACGTTGCCCAGTCATTAAATTTAGATTTACCGTTGTAGTCACTGACTTTCTTTAATTTGAAAATTTTATTGAATTCTGTCTGAATAATGTTGAAGAAGTCTGAGTAGATTTTGTTTGGGTTCTGTTCATTAAAATCCGGTACTGGCAAATTTATATCTAAGTTTTTTGTATATAACTAACTAACTTCAGACCGATATCGGTATTGCCTATTTTGAAAAAGTAATTTTGAATCAACTTCTTACACATTTCAACACCAACAACATTCTCCACTGTAAAAAATTTGGTTTTACACAAGGCAAATCAACTACTGATGCCGGTATTGAGTTAATATCATATATATGTGATGCCTGGGAGGAGTCGCATGAGGAGTATTTTACGATTTGTCTAAGGCTATTGATTGCGTTGACCATGGGATACTGATTAGGAAATCACATCACTATGTAATTAGGGATAACTTTTTAGACTTCTCTCTTCTTATTTAAATGACAGGATACAGAGAGTCGACATGAATGGAAAACGATCTCCAGGGTCTGTTGTTACTTTGGGTGTACTGCAGGGTTCCATACTCGGGCCATATTTTCCTTTAACCAGTATTCTGTAATACAAATAACATCGGTGTCAGAATGATAAAGAAATAATTATAATATAAGTTCTTTGCCAGGTAGCCCCTGCATGTTTTGATGGGAAATATTTAAGTGGGGCTTACCCTTTGTCCTAGTATTTTTCATTTGATTTCCAGAAAACCCCTGTTTATTTTGTTTTTTTTTTTAATGTTTTGAGGGGTCCTCTTTTGTCTAACAATCTAGTTTAAAACACTACTATTAGTACTAATATTAACTAAAACTGAAGGCGACGGCGATATAGTATTTACAACTGTGTCGCATATACATATAATACGCTAACAATGTAGCTACTCGTTTTTTTGTTTTATTAGACAGGTACATAGTATCCTGAGTCAAAGTAAAGTTATGAATAAAATTATTCATGTCGTAATATAAAGTAGCATCACTATGATGACACGTTATATTTTTAGGTGCATGTTCATTCTATATACACTTTTAGTTTGTTTCCCCGATAAATTAGAACAATAAGAAAAGTTTCATAGAATAAACTTTCACTTCGTCTTCTTATATAAATTGAGCAGTATATCTATACCGGTATCTAATGCACTCCGACTAATGTTTGAGTTGTTTCCTACCATAATAACAATGGTAGTATGTTCATCAAAATTCCCTAAAGCTATCTTTTTTATAATATCCTCAAAGGAACAATTAGGACAACAATTATTTGTCACTTGTTGCTTAAGGCCATAATGCAAAAACGTTCCAAAATCTACACCTATCTTATCTGAATAAACTACAGTTCTTTTGTTTGCATTTGTTCTTCTCTGAGCACGATTTGAGGTGAGTGGTGGGACACACGTGTTGGAGTGTTTTTTTTTTATTCTACTGCTAATACTTCTGCTGCAGCGCCTCAAATGACTAATGAAAGTTGAACTAGTGGGCTTTTGTGATGATCACAAAAATGACTTAATAACATTACTTTGGCCAATATACCAAGTTATATAATACAAATGGCCAAAAACATCTGGTGACCGAGACGAGTGGAAATCCATGGAAGAGGCCTTTGCCCAGACACAACAACAGGCTAACAAAAAATATAAATGACAAAATCATCTGATATTTTCCTACTCATAATTATGTAACTACGACCGAGCGTGTTATGATATATGCCTTGTATTTGTAATTTATTTTTTTCTAGATAAATGCAACCAGCATAGATTTGCTTGATAATTGAATTGCTTACGGCAATTTCTCATTAACTCAATTTTTAGGTTTTTAATTCTCACTTATCTAGGCTAACACGGATAAAAAGGATATCATACATAACTGAATAATTTTTTTTTTGTGTGAATTTCCAAAAATAAAAAAATAACGGGCAATCTAAAAATAAGAAAATACGGAATTTGTAACACAAAAACCATATTTGAAAAAGAAGGTTCATACTCTAAAAGAGCTTTTAAAAATTTAGAAGAAAAGTCATTTATTAACAAGGAAGAAAAAATGGTTTTGAGCAAAATTGGTGTGACAGAAAAAGAACTGCTTGTTCGACAAATGAAAAGAAGTGAAGATAGCAAACTTCCCAGAGCAAAATATTCTTCAAACTTAAGATCATTTGCCCTTACTCTGCATTTTTACTCGCCAAAATAAATATCTATGTAAAGTATTTGGGACTTGCTTGCCTCATCCAAGGATTTTGTCGAAATGGTATTCCACCATCAATGGCCAGCCTGGCTTTACAAAAGAAAGCTTATACGCGTTAAAGCTGAGCAAGAAGGTAAAAAATATGTTGCGCACTTGTCTTCGATGAAATGAAAATTAAGTATATTCCTAATGGGGCAGAATGGGAACCTTGAACCGAACGATATTATGGATATGTGAACTAAGATTTTGAGAAAGTCTCTGACAGTTCAGAGATAGCAACCGATGCATTAGTAGTTTTGGGTATAAATAAAATATTTAAAGTCCCCATTGGATACTTTTTTTGTTAAAGGCACGACTGCTGTACAAAAAGCTCGGTTGGTGACTGAGGCTTTATCACTTGTCCATGAAACAGGAGTGGTAGTTAAATCGCTGACATGTGACGGCGTAAAAGCTAATCTTGCTATGGCAGAAGAGCTACGATGTTGTTTAGACCCCGAAAATTTACAAACAAGTTTTTTGGATCCTTCTACTGGTCAAACCATTGCTTTTTTTGCTGATCCTTGCCACATGATCAAATTAGTCCGAAATGCATTTTCAGATTATCAATATTTCATTGACGAATTTCAACGAGAAATTAAGTTTGATTTCATTCAAAAACTGCACGCGCTGCAAGACGAAGAATTATTTTATTTAGAGAACCGGCTTCGGGCTAACCATATATACTACAAAACAAAAATCATGAATGTCAAACTCGCAGCACAGCTGTTTAGCGCAAGCGTTGCAGAATCACTATTATTTTGCAAAAATATACTAAAAAATATGGATTTTCGTGACGCGGAAGCTACGGCAAACTTCATAAAGTTAATAAATGATCTGTTTGATATTTTGGACTCACGAACAAGAAGTTATGGCTTCAAAAGAGCTCTTAACGAAGACAACTACCAAACAGCTTTCAATCGATTACAAGAGGCTCGACAAGTCCTTTTGCAATTGTACATCGATGTGGAAAGCGAAAGGACTGGAATGGTTCGAAAAAACTTACTGGATTCACCACGGTTTACTGGCTTTCTTGGTTTATTGATCTGCATAGAAGTACTCAGGCTTTATTTCAAGACTTGATGATTGAAGTACATTTCAATGCATAAAATCAGTCAAGACCATATTGAAATATTATTTTCCATTATCCGGTCTCACGGTGGCTATAATGATAACCCAACTGCACGCCAGTTTGAAGCTATTTATAAAAAATTGCTGATCCATACAGAACTTCAAACAACATCCACGGGGACAAATTGTATTCCACTAGAAAAAAATGCCATTCTTACCTGTTCCTCAGCTATTGACCAAATCAATAAAATAGTTATAATACGTGGAGAGAAGGATGAACTAAAGACGGTAACGACAATTTCACAAACTGAAGACAATATCTTGGCCGATATTGAAAGTCAAGTATTTATTTCACCCTTTGGAGAGAAGGTAAATTGAATATGTAGCAGGATTCTCGGATTTTTCTGCGGCAAAAGTCATGAAATGTGTCACATGTCTAAAAGGAATTTTGGGACCTGCTAATAAAGAAAGTCTCATTTAACAAAAATCGAAAGGGTACCTTACTTACGCGTCAAAATCGGTGATTGCTTTGTGTCATGCCTGCGAGAAAGAAATTCGAAAGAATTTAAGCAATAATAGATGACTAAATTCAAAAGTGACTACACAATTTATTGTAATAAATGCACTTAAGCATTTTCTGGGGAAAGAACTTTTTGCTGGCATAGACGATCGTGCGTATGGAAACGGGGTAGTAAACCATAATTTGGAGCTGGCTAACGTAATTATGGAAAAATATACAAATGTTCGTCTATCCTACATTTCAAAAAAAGTAGACTCCCAGAAATGTATTCGTCACTTGTACAATATACTTATTCATTTTAAAAATCAATAAAAATGCTAGTTAATGAAAAAGTCTTAAGCGGGTCTTAAAAATCCCTACCAAAGAATTAAATTTAAATAAATATGTGGTCATTCTAATTAAATTAACTTTTCTTTTATTGCTTTCCCTTTACTCATTCCTATGCGTACGAAATAAAATGCGTGGGATAATTAAAATTTATAGAGTTTAATAAAAATATAAAAATACAGTCGGAGCACGCAGCCGTTTCATTTAGCAATCAGAAAAAGAAGGAAGTGTTGCCACAACAAAAAGTCAAAATAGCACCAGAAAAGTGTTGCAAGCTTATATACTAAAACAACTACTATTTTCGTTATTACAATAAATAAAAATCGTATATGTTTAGATTGTTCTAAACATAATTGGGGCCGGCTGTAAGCTACTCGACAGGTAATTGACATAGCCGTTTTACTGACCTTCTGTAAACTTTGTTATTCATTTTTATATCGGCCGCTCTTACTACATTGTCTGTACCTGGGTATGTCTTTACAATTCGAGCCATCTTATAATTTAATGGAGCAGTGTTCATATCTTTTACAATTACCAAATCACCTTCTTTAAGGTTTGGTTGAGGATATTTCCACTTGGGACGGCTTTGAAGCTGTGTTAAATAATCATTTGACCATAATTTCCAAAAATCTTGTTTTAGTTTGGTACAAAGATTCCAAAATTTTAAACGATTGACCGAAACATCTGTAAGATCAACTTCAGGATAGCTAGCCAGAGCTGTTCCAATCAGAAAATGCGAAGGAGTTAAATAATTACAATCATTTGTATTTGCAGAAAGTAGAGGCCTAGAGTTCAAAATTCCTTCGATTTGTACAATGACTGTATTGAGCTCTTCATAGGTTAAACATTGGTTCCCTACTACTCTCTTTAGATGATGTTTTACACTTTTAACACCTGCTTCCCACAATCCTCCAAACTCAGGTGAATAACTGGGTATAAACCTAAATTTTATATAATGTTGAGAGCAAAAAACATTGACAGTATCCCTGTGGTTTTTGGAGGACTGTAGGTCATACAACTTTTTCATTTCATTTGACGCTCCCTTAAAGGTTTTAGCCTTGTCACAATATATATTTGTGGGCATGCCACGCCTCGAAATAAAACGCTTGAGACATGCTAAGAAGGCTTCAGTTGTTAAGTCCGATACGAGCTCTACATGTATAGCTTTTATAGCAAAGCAAACGTAAAGCGCGATGTAACATTTCTTAACGATAGGCTTTCTAACCCTAGCAACCTTCATATCGAAGGGTCCACAGAAATCAACGCCGACATGCTGAAATGGCCTGGACGCTGTAATTCTTTCTTGCGGGAGACAACCCATCAACTGCTTAGCGGCCTCAGCCATTAAACGAAAACACTTGACGCATTTACGCACCACTCTCTTTACCTCTCGAATACCGCTGACTATAGAGTACCTTTGGGATAGAGAGCTCAAAACTAACCTAGGGCCTACGTGTAAGAGTCGCAAATGTTCTCTTTCTATTATGAGATTAGTTATGTGAGAGTTTTTCGGAAGGATAGATGGATGCTTTTTATCGAAAGACATTTCCTTGGCATTATGGAGCCTACTTCCTACTCTAATAATACCTGTTTTATCAAGGAAGGGATAAAGACTACCTATTCCTGTTTTTATATTTTTTCCAGCAGAGAGTGACTCTACCTCTTTAGCAAAATGTTGCATTTGAGTACAACGGACGATGACTGACATAGAGTCGCGAAGCTCCTGAGGAGTTAGGCTACTGTCCGTAATTTTATTTTTATTTTTCGAACAGTTGTTATAGAACCTGTAAATATATCCTATTACTTTCTGTAATTTATAAACGCTAGAATATTTTTCAAATAGCTTTGTTGAAAACGATAGCTCTACCTGTGTCAAGTTACACGGTACGTCTAGCTCATCAATCTGTTCAGTGTCTGTGGACAAATCAGACAAATTTAAACTTTCAAAATTAGTATGTGTGTGTTTTCGATCTGATAGGTAGGTTGGCCCGTGCCACCATAGCTCAGTTTGCTGAATTTTGTGCAGCAAAACTCCCCTCGACAAAAGGTCGGCAGGGTTGTCAGACGTCCTCACGAATCCCCACTGAGATTTGTCAGTCAGCTCTACAATTTTCTGAACTCTGTTGCTGGCATAAACATTTGACTTTACATTGCCTGACTTAATCCACGCTAGCACTATCTGGGAGTCGCTGTACAATAATGTATCTAAGTGAGAATACCTACCCATCAGGACTCTACCAACCTTATGCGCTAGCTGGGCTAGAAGAAGAGCACTATTGAATTCCAGCTGGGGAATTGTCAAACTTCTATTCAAAGGTGCAACATGGGACTTGGAGCATAGTAGATCTGTTTGCACTGAACCATCATTTTTTTAAATTTTAAGATAGAGACAGCAGCCAAAGGCTTTTATTGATGCATCAGAATACCCTACCAACTCTATAGAAGAAACATCTTTACTGTTGACACACCTATTTATTTTTATTTTGCCCATTAACTTTAAATTGTTTAGGAAATTGCTCTAGTATAATAACTGGTCCTTGGGTACTATAGAGTCCCATCCTATTTGCAGAGACCATAGCTCCTGCATGAATATTTTGGCTATCACTATTATTGGGCCTACTAAGCCGAGAGGGTCAAACATCTGCCCTATAAAGCTCAGAATTTTTCTTTTTGTATTTAAATTATGGTCCTCATCAAATTTAGGACTTGAAAAAGTGAATGTATCTGAAGTTATATCATACATTAGACCTAGAGTCTTTACTAAATTGTCCCCACTCATGTCTACATGTTCAAATTGTTTTTGCTCGTCTGGAATACCATCTAGGACCTCAAGGGCATTGGAGCACCATTTGTGTAGAGAAAAACTACCTAACTTGAGGAGCTCTACCAATTGGTACCTTAGCTCATGCAGCTGCTCTATATTGTCTGACCCACCCAGTATATCATCGACGTAGGTACTCTTGATCATTATTTCAGCGGCAAGTGGGTACGTACCCTTATAGCGATGAGCTAATTCAAGTAGGCATCGAGTGGTCAAGAATGTAGAGGCCTTCAGTCCGTAAGTGACAGTCTGAAGCTGTAAGCAGCTGATAGGCTTCTTAGGATCATCTCGCCATAGAATATTTTGAAGGCAAGTGTGGTGGCTATTTATCATAACGTTGCGAAAGGCCTTTAGAATGTCACAAATTATTGTGTAAATGTAGGTCCTGAACAACATAAGAATATCAAAGAGCTCACTCTGTACCACGGGGCCATTCAGCATGACGTCGTTGAGGGACACCTGGCTGCGGGACTTCATACTCCCGTCAAACACAACTCGAAGTCGGGTTGTCTTACTTGCCTCGTTGATAACAGCATGGTGTGCTAGAAAGTAAACAGGATCTCTATCAATATCGTAATTCGCAACCTCTACCACCTTTGCATGTCCTAGCTCTACATACTGATCTATGAACAATTTATACTGCTCTAGTAACAAAGGATTTGTTTTAAACCTTTTTTCTAACATTAGAAATCATTGGTAGGCAACTGAAAATGAATCACCAAGCTGCAATTCTTCCAGAGTTGTGATGAGAGGCATATCTATATAGAATCTATTATCTTTCAGACTCATAGAACTCTGAAAACTTTCTTCAGCCTTAACAAACTCATCACAACTCGGTTTCACAGGCTCGGGTACTTTTTCAGACAGCCAAAAATTCTCCATTACATTTTCTAACTTTTTATGATCTTGTATAGCAAAATTTGATACAATATTGTAACGTACTACCTCTTTGACCATATTGGCTACTGGCGGATTAGCCAGATAAAAAGTACAACTATAGAAATTCGGAAATTCGGGTCTGGAATCTCGTCTGGCAGCTGATTGTTTTTTTTGACGCAGACATTGTTTGAGCTCTGAAACGTGAGGTTGTATCTTCTGCATCAATAATTTTTATGTCACGGCTTTAGTTGCGGCGATGGGCTAGTCAAATTCAAATTCAAATTCAAATCATTTATTGCTGTCACATTACATTAAAAAAGGTGGTACAGGCAGGATACAGGTATACATGTGACGCCTCGTAGAGGCGTTGCAATTTTGAGAGATACAGGTTTTACTTAATATTACATAATTAATTACTTATTTCTATTACATTTAAAATGTTCATGTTAACTTGAACTTTAATAAATATTTATATTCCAACGACAATAGAATTCAAAATTAAAAAGTAACATCTACATTTATCTATAACAGTTTATAACAAGTCCCTTATATTTAAATTAAATTAAATCAAACTAAATCAATGTTAAATTATATTACGGCATGCTCCTAAATATTATTATTATTGTCTTGTCGATTTGTCATTATGTCATCTTATCGTCAAAAAATTCTTTTATATTGTAGTAGCTTTTGTGTATTAGGAAATTTTTTAAATGTTTGTTAAATAGCGTAGCTTTATCTATATTTTTTATACTATTTGGTATGTGGTTGTATATTTTTATTACCATGGAATGCGGCCCTGAGGATATTAATTTTAGTTTAGAGAATGGTACTTTTAATGTATGTAGGTTTCGGTCATTTCGTTTTATAGTATGTATTGGGGAGTACAGGTTGGGATGTTTTCTGACAAATTTGCAGGCTTCAAAAATGTAGATAGATGTAAGGGTTAATATTTCATGTTTCTCAAAAAATGGTTTACAAGACATCGTTTGGTCAATATTTACCAGTATTCTTAAACATTTCTTCTGCAAAATAAAAATGTCATTTACATCGGTACAATTTCCCCACAAAACTATACCATAAGATAGTCTTGAATGGGCGTATGCATAATATGCAGTTAAGGCAGTTTTAAAGTCTGTTACACGCTTCAAATGTCGGAGGGCATATATAAAGGACGACAGCTTATTTGTTAATTTTTGCATATACGGTTTCCAATTTATATGTGTGTCAAGGTCTATTCCTAGCAGCGTAGCAGAGGTTACAGTTTCTAATTTTTTATCTTTGTAATTGTATGTTATTTTTAGTGCAGTTTTCTGGTATGGTTTAAACTGGATTAACTTGGTTTTATTAAGGTTTAGTTGCAAATTATGACATTCTAGCCAATTTACAATTGTATTTAGTAGTGTATCTAATTTAGTTTGTAGTTCATTTGTGTTTGAGCAAGGTATTATAACCGAGATGTCATCAGCGAATAGTATACAGTGGTCGTCTATTATACTTGGAAGGTCGTTTATATATATCAGGAATAATATACATCCTAAAACGCTACCTTGCGGGATAGAGCCTTTGGCAAGGATTTTGTCGGATCTAACGTGTTGGATTTGACAAGTCTCGAGGTTAGTATTTTCTATTTCTACAAATTGAACACGATTTTCAAGATATGATTTAAACCACCTATGCGCGACTCCTCTAATTCCAGTTTTATACAGTTTAGATAATAGAGTTTTATGGCAGACTCTATCATACGCTTTACTCATATCGAGTAGTAGGCCCACGGCATATTTTTTGTTATTTAGAGCTTCAAGAATTTTTTGCAAATATTTATATATCGCTAGGGTTGTGGAATGATTTTTTCTAAATCCATTTTGGCTTTTATCAAAGATGTTAAATTTTTCATAAAAGGAATAAATACGTTTAACCATTACTGTTTCAAATATCTTTGTTGATGTTGGTAATAGTGAAATTGGTCGATAGTTGTTTGGGTTAGTAACATCTCCCTTTTTATGGGTAGGTTTTATTAGTGATATTTTTAGGTCTGTCGGAAATATACCTTCAGAGAAGGATTTATTTACAAGTTTAGTATACGGGGTTGTTAATTCATTTGCGCATCGTTTTAACAAAAAAGGAGGGATTTCATCTATGCCACAAGATTTTTTATTCTTTAAGTTTTTTATTACATTTAATATTTCCTTTTCATCTGTTGGATGTAGATAAAAGGTGTTTTCAATTTTGTTGTCTTGGCTTGAATTGTTACGGAGACCAGGATTTTCGTCTGAGTTTCCTATTGATGCAAAAAAAATGTTAAATGAATTCGCCACCAATTTGGGGTCATGTATTATTGTATTGTTTATTTTGAGTTTTACGTTATTTTTAATTTTTTGTGTTTTTTTATTTGTTTCTTCGTGGATTATTTGCCACATTGAACGAGATTTATTTTCTGAATTGTTGAATTTGCTTATGTTGTTTAGTTTTTTAGATTTATGAACGGCTTTTTTTAATGTTGTACAGTACTTCTTGTAGTTGTTTTGTAAGATTTCATTTCTACTCTGTGATATTAGCATTTTTAGCAATCTTTTATTTCTGCATGATATTTTTATTCCTGACGTTATATGTGTTTTCTTAGAATTAAATTTAATTTTTATTGGTTTTAATGGAATACACTTATTTAGGGCATTTTTTACAATTTCTTTGAAAATGTTATAGTTCTCATTTATATTTTTATTTAGTTTAAATTTGTGGTCCCAATTTATTGTAAATAGTTCGTCTTTGAATTTATTTATGTTAGTTTCAGTGTATCTTCGTTTTAACATTGTGAGCTGTTTAGGTTGGTATGTAGTGAGAGGTGTGGAAAACAATATTCCTCTATGGTCTGAGAAGCCAAGTTCGTCTATTACTACTTGAGTATCTATTTTGAAGTTAGTAAACAAAAGATCAAGGCATGTAGAGCTACTGGCTGTCACTCTCGTGGCGCCTTTAACTTTTTGGTGGAAGTCCCTTTAGTACTGTTATTCCTTTTAGTACTGTAATGGAGCTGAATGTTTAGTTGCTGTAAAGTGCAGTAGTTGATATGAAACTTCCCTACTATCCCCAATCCATGGGTAAGCATTGGTTCGTAGTTAGTCTTTCTTATTTTCGTGTATTTTATACTCTCTATGTATTTCCCTTTTCTATACAGTGTCTATTGGACTGCGGCACTCTTAGATCCTAATTACTCTAGGGCCCTCGTCGGAAGTCTCCGTGTGGGGTGCCGTCGCCTGATAGCTGGGCGCTGTAGCGCTTTTGTATTCCTATCATTCACACTGGTCTCTTTCCAGGGTTCCACGCCGAGGAGTAATATCCTCCTGGCGCTAACCGCAAAATCACTTGTTGACGTCTGGAGAAGTGGACCAGTTGGATTGAGTCTACCAAGGAGCTGAAGTCTACAAATTCCCGGCGAGTCCCTATCCAGCGTTTCAACTATATCACCAATATTCAACTCACGACCCTGTGATTAATAAACGTATCTTGAGCCTGCCAACAATCTCATTTGGTCAGGTTAGAGTCACACTGTTTCAATGGCGCCCAACGTGGGGCCAACAAGTAACATTACTCACTTTTTCAGGAATATTACCACCAACTACATACCCAAATAGGGTGTTTTGTAATACCGGTCCATTTTGAATTTTAATACAACCATCTAGCAAAACATTGAAATAAACATCCGCACCCAGTAACAAAGAAAGCTGGGATATTGAAATCATCGTCTGAAAGTTTCACATTTTTTGGTAAGTTCCACCCGGATACATAAATAAATTGTTGGGGTAATTTTGTTGTCATTGTGTCAACAATGTGACATTTTAAATTTAATTTTACATTATAGTGGCATGGAAGCACACTTAAATTTACAAGTTTATTGATTTGTGTTTGTTTATTACCTATACCTATAATATTATGGGTTTAATTCATAGTAATCAACCCAAGTTTGTTTACAAGGCTGGTTGTAACAAAAGATGCCTGGCTGCCCGTGTCAAGCAAAGCTCGGACAGAAACTTTTTCACCATGTTGATTTAATAAATTAACCTTTACAGTCGGAAGCAAAATGTTGTCAGAAACCGGGTTAGACAACAAAGTCACAGCAGGCTCAATAGGTGCAGCCTTTTCTTCATGCAACAAAGTGTTGTGTCCTAATTTACATATTTGACATTTGAAATTAAACTTACATTTTCCGCTGTGTGTCTTTAGACATGTCCGACAAACCGACCGTGTCATCGGTTTGTTTTGTAAACAAACGTCGTCGTACCGGCTTCTTGTCAACAAAGTTAGTTCGTATTCTACAAAGTGCGGCTTAGTTATAATAGTGTTCGTGAGTCATAGAATAAAGAAAGCGTTACGTCCTACACACGTCCCACCATGGCCGAGTCCAAGGAAACTTTGCGTAAACCAGATGAGTGAATGACAGCTAACTCCGGCGCAATGACCACCGGGCGGATATGTACCGCGCTAACTTCACTCTTCAATGCTCCCAACACCGACGGTAGTGACGTCAGGTCTTGCACCTCGCACGAACTTCACCACTCACAAAACTGAAATGTGGGTGGATTCCGAAAACCAAACTCGATGTGTAGAAAATGCTTGATAATGATGTATCTTGACGATGCTTCGATGATTGTAGCCTTGCATTGGCCACGCGAATGATGATTCTCGTTCTTGGCTTTGCCCAGAACGAAGTTGCGGACCTCGTACAACCCCGGCAACAACGGCGACTTGTTCAGCAAGCCGGCCACGACGAACACAATCTCCACAAAAATTTGCAAGTTGCTCGGCACTGACTTTATACACTTCTCGAAGGACCACCGCACGCATGTACGAAATAAAATGCGTGGGATAATGAAAACTTATAGAGTTTAATAAAAATATAAAAATACAGTCGGAGCACGCAGCCGTTTCATTTAGCAATCAGAAGAAGAAGGAAGTGTTGCCACAACAAAAAGTCAAAATAGCACCAGAAAAGTGTTGCAAGCTTATATACTAAAATAACTACTATTTTCGTTATTACAATAAATAAAAATCGTATATGTTTAGATTGTTCTAAACACTATGTTTAAGTGGAATGAGTAAAGAGAAAGGTTGATATGTGTTTTTTTATAAAAACAAAAAGTGAAGTGTGAGTAAACGAGGTGATACAGTAACAGAATATAAATGGAAAATTAATTGTGCACTGTACCGTGTACTGTTTGTCTTATTAAAAACCATTCATTAAGTAATAGCAAGCCGGCGTAACAATTCAATAATACGATTGCAAAAATTACATTTACTACGCGGGCGAAGCCGCCGGGTAAAAGCTAGTAAATAGAATAAGACAATTCAGTTCATTCATCAAACTGATTTGATTCATTCTTGAGATGTGTCCCATCACTGTCTTGTTCGTATGTATGCTGCATAATTACGAGAAAACTCTGTCTGAGTGCGTGTAATTTTTGAGGTATTGAATTTTTTTGTAGTGCGCATTTATCGCAACAGCAGAATTTGTGTCTGTTGAGTTATTCATCTTTTGGTGGTGTGCTGTAGGTGTTTACCTCGCCCCCCGCTAAAAGTGGTGAAAAAAATTGTTCGATGAGTTTAGGTTATGGCATCTCCATTGGGGTCTATCCTCAAAGGTTGCAAGCATCAAAAAGGATTCAGGAGCACATTAATTCAGCGTTACCGTGGTAAGTATGATTTCTCGTGTGATTTCTGGTGTTTTTGAAGTAAATTATTGGCTAGGTCTACGCCCACGCTGGCAAAATATTCGTTGCAGTGGTTCACCGATTCTTGAGGGTCTGGCTTTATTTATGTCAGCTCGGTAGCGGAAGATATTTTTCGATTGCGGTTTCTAATGTTGTCAATAACTTTCCAAAGACTTTTTGGGTCATTCTTTTTACTTCTATTTCAGCACTTTCATATTCACGCTTGAGTTTTTGAAACAGTTCCCTTCATATATTTCTGTATCTGCGTTGTCTGCGTTTTGTAGTTCAGATCACTCCAAGGAAATCGACTTTTTTATATAATCTCTCAGGTTTCTTAGGGCAGCCTTTGAACAGAGACAGCGCCATTATCGCTATATTATGGTCGGTCACGTCTGTAATAGCTACCAAACCGAGGACTAGTTTAGTGCTGGCTCGAATGAATATGTGGTTCAAGGCAGTTATTTAGTCTTGTTGGCTTGGTGATTGCGGGAATGAAACCCAGTTCAGCCATTAAACAAAGGTATTCCATGCTTACCATATCCTACTCGACAAGGATATTAATATTAATATCTCCATCAGCAATCACCGAGTTTTTGTTTTTATGCCTGATAAGAGATCGTTAAGAGAGGCAGTGAATCTTTCGCAGTTTGTAAAAAACCGGTATCGGTTTAAGAGTTTGGGAGCTCGATGAACACACATTCATCTAAGAGCCTCCTTAGATGGCTTCTTGAATTCCAAGAGTTTTTATGTAGTCAGTCACACCGCCACTTCGATTGAGGTTGTGCTTTGTGAAGTAGGCGTTGTAGCCTTGAATTTCTCCTATACCTGCTCCCAGAGCCAACCAGCATTCGGTGAGTACGATGATTTAAAAGTTTGTGTTAAAGCGTTTAAGGGTTACAAAAAACTCGTCGAAATTATGGTTCATACTGCGGATATTAAAGGTCAGAATTTTGAAATTGAGGTCTTCTGTTAATGACTCGGAACATTTCTCCACTGTATCATGCAATTGACATTCTATTAAATACTAGTGGTTATTCGGTTAACAGTTTCCAAAAAGTCAAAGGGGATGGCTATATCAGAAAGCGGGAAAGAATGTCAGTTGCATGAAAGTGTGGCGAGCTGATGTGCAGATTGGATACTGAATTATGTTAGAATAGAATAGAATAGAATAGAAATATTTATTGGCCTCGAAGTAAAATAATTTACAGGCAAGTCATTTACATTTTACACTTACATACTACTTAAATATTTGAAATTCCTATTCTAACTTAAATATTTAAAATTTTACATTACTTAAATATTTGACATTTAAATTACTGCATTTAACTTTTACAGTGAAATGATAGTTATTTTATTTATAATTTTTCCAAGAACAAAGATTCTACAAGTTCCATTGACATATATTCTTGGACAGTATAAAATGGATTATTTTCAAAAAATATTTTTAGTTTTTGTTTGAACAAGTTAAATTTTAGAGTGGTCAGACTTTTTGGTAATTTATTATACATCAGGATTTTAAAGTAACGACCTTGTTTCTGTACTTTAGCTAATCTTGTTTTTGGTACTATACGGGTTTCATTATTTTTTATTGTTCGTTTTTTATTATCACGGAAAGTATAGGGTAAAGCAGTATCTTGCTTTTCCGGAATTTCCCTATCTTCGTGAACCTCTAACAAACTATTGTAAATGTAAAGAGAAATAACTGTCATAATTTTGTCTTTTTTAAAGTGCTCTCTTGCGTGGCTGCGTTTTTTTAAACCATTGATTGTTCTGATTGATCGTTTTTGACATTTTAGGACTCTGTTAATTTCTGTAGCATTACCCCATACAGTAATAGAATATCTAATAATTGAATGTATATACGCATAATAAACAGATAGAAGTGATTTTTTATCTAATAATGGTTTAAGTTTAAAAAGAGCATAATTGCTGCTAGCTAATTTCATACAAATTTTATCAATATGCCCTTTGTGACTAATCGTATTGTCTATTGTATATCCTAAAAATTTATTTTCTTGAGAAGTCGAGTTACCAAAAATGCCTAATCTTGATTGATAATACATTACAATACTTTTATTAGAGTTGAGAATAATGCTGTTAGCATCAAACCATTCTTTAAGCAAACTTATGACGTTGTTTAATTTATCATCTAACTGCGACTTACTTTTGTCTCTCAAGCCAATATGTGTATCGTCAGCAAATAAGCTCAAATGAGCTTCACTTGGAAGTATATTACAAAGATCATTTATATATATTAAGAACAATACGGGACCCAGGATTGATCCTTGTGGTACCCCGATCGACATCTTTCCTGGATGAGAAGTATGATTATTTACCGATACAATTTGTGTGCGGTTATTTAGGTAACTTATCATCATACTGAGTTCAACGCCTTGAAACCCATAGTACTGCAATTTTAATATTAATATATCGTGACGCAAACAATCGAAAGCTTTTGAAAGGTCACAAAAAATACTGGCGCATCTATTTGAAAAATCTAAGGAATCAAGATTTCAAGAATCAATGTTTGTGAGGATTTGGCAGGTCAGTTTCATGGAGTGGGGTAGGGTATGGAGGGAACAAATGCAAGGGGTGGAACATAGGAGCATATACAGGGTATCCCAAAACTCTCGTGCCACAGCAACACTGAAGGTAGACCTGCCTTAGGCGTATCGAATAAGCCCAACTTCACCTCAGTGAAAGTTTTATGTAATTCGAGATATTGACGGTTTAAAATTTTTCATAAAATTCCCCATTTTTTACATTGTTAGGGCGTGCCATTACTTGCCTATCCCTTTCTTTTACATGTTCTATTATGAGCTATTGCTATAAGCTACTTAAGACGACGTAAGTATTAGTTTGTCGATAACTAATGTAAAATACTGATATAGATATAAATAATAAAGATAATGATCAATTAATCAAAGCACAAACTTTGACCATTCCTTTGACCGCTTGCCTGAATAAAAATTTTTACTTGACACGGAATGAGATTCACGCTTGAGTTTTTGAAATAGTTCCCTACATAAATTTCTGTAGCTGCCTTGAGTGAGTTTTTGGACTGGGTCATTGGGGTGTTTCCTTGATTCAAGATGGATTTTATCTCGGTGTTTGATACATCACATCAAGCCTGGAGTCATACCTTTAAATCTTTAAAATTTGCGTATGTTATGCTCATTCGGAAATGGTATTAACTATATCAAGAAATAGCTTTAAATGGGAGTTCACGCCACATTTAGTCATCAATCCGGAGCTCCGCCTAGTAGGAAAAAGGTGAACAAAAACAACGATTATCAAATTAGAGTAAGCAAAATAGAGATACAAACAAACATAGCATCACGCATTTTTCCAAACGGGTTGGCAGAGGCACAACTGTGCCTGCTTTTAGCCAGTGATTCCATACTCCATTTTGCGTGACAGGGGGCTAGCCCATCGTCGCAGCTATGAAGTAATGAAGGTTTCCTCACGATAAGTCCGTATAACGTACGTAAAAAGTTAACTAGTGAGACCGATTCCAGAGCCCTCAGGTTTGATCTCATTGGTCGGATTAAAAATTTATTTTTGAATTACAAATTCTAGTGGCACACTGGTTAGATTAGGTCCCGAAACTTTTCGTTACGTTGAATTATTTTGGATTATTACGTTATGATTGAAGTTAGTTAATCATACTTCTTTTCGTTATCAAACTGGCTGCCGTTTTTATTTTCTTCTTGACACTATTTTTTTTTTACTTAAACTGTCTTTATAACAACTTGAACTAAGATTGGACTACCGAAATATCTTTTTTAGGATTAAAGAGTTTTGTAGAACTTTGGAAGAGTTATGGCAAATCGAAATTCTTCCCAATATTATCACAGCGAGTACGCCGATATGCACTTAATTTATGTGAGACAAAACAAGTTTCCACTAGAGGGATTGTGACATATAACGCTAGAAAAGCTGCATGACTGTACGCGGAAAGGTTTCCGGATCGCAGACCGACGACACACAATGTAATTTTGAGGGTCGTCAATGCCTTTTGTGAAGGCAGACTACCAGGAATGAGTGGCAATGTCGGAGGAAGACCGAGAACTGTTGATAATGACGTTATCTTAAACGAAATACGAACGAAGCCTGGCACATCAGTGCGTATAATTGAATGGCGTGCTGGCATATCAAAATCCTCTGTCCAAATATAAAGCAACGCACAAAAATTAAAAGTTTCGTCAAGTGCGGTGATAGATGTAAAGAATAAAGTGGACTAGATGGTATGAAAAGCCTTGGCTTTAGGGTCGATGAAGGATAGCAGGCATTTTTCAGCTTTGCGCACGAAAATGTTACCGTCGCGCACCCATGAGAACCTGAACCTATGCTGCAGTGCCCGTTGCCTTGCACTCCGAAATAACAGCCTGTTTGCTTTGGTCAGTCACTCGTTTATGTAGACATCCAGATCCAGGTAGCTGGTACTATATCTTCCGAGGTGACGCTTTTCTGTCTTTTGCCGCCCTCACCATCTCGCCTCGTTTTGCTCGGCGAACTAGCTTGACCACAATAGGACGAGGCAGGTTCTTGGGATTAGATGGAGACAGAGGTAGGGGTGATCGCCAGGGTTCAGCTCTGTGAAATCCGTCAATATCTGAATCGGTGAGCTCAACCCCGATCTTGGAGGCAGTTGTTAGTAACAATTGACGGATGTTTTCGTTCTCAGTCACTCGTATTCCAGCAATTTCCTTGTTGCTGTAGATTAGATACGGAGGAGTGAATATCGGCGATTTCTTGGTTTTAAAGCTGTATAATAGGGTCATTTTCTGGGGTTAGCGAGGGGACAGACATCATTGCAATTTGGTTTCTTAGTTCGGTATTTTCTTTTATAAGTTGCGTGAGTTTTTCATTTTTAAGTGATAGGTCTTTGACTGCGACTCTAAGCTGTCTTAGATATGTAAGGATGACAGCGGTGTCGAACGCCGCACCATACTCTATCGAAGAATCCAAATTCAGGTCAGTGCTTCTCTCTCTCTCGTGTAGGTATCTCCCCTGAGTTTCATACATTTGCACTCTGGGCATACGCAAGTCAAATTTGCCGGGTCTGAGGACTGGACGTTGAGTGAGTCGTACATATAAGAGTATATAAGGGTAATACCTGCAACCGAAGTAAATCTACCCCTACTGAAACCGTATTGATTGGCGTGGAGTTGTTTTATATGGTTGAAGTATGAGGGTAAAGCCACCGATTTTGCCAGAAGTCGCGAAAAAGTGTTGCTGAATTTTTCGCGACCGTGACGTGAAAGTATCGAAATATTTATCGCCACCGTAGCGTAAAAGTGTTGAAAAATGGTAGCGGAAAGTCATTAAGTTCAGACTACACCGAGCACAATGTTTGTTTTAATTTATCTCTGTATCTTCTGGACTTTTCAGCCGATGATAGAGACATCTGTGAATAAAAGATATTTATTAAATCAATATCACAATCATAATGTAAATATAAAGTAAGTTCAAAAACGAAAACCAGACTATCACGCTCTCAAAAGTATGAACCAAGAAAATATTCTCATCTGAAATTATTTCGTATTCGATATTTATCGTGTATTATTGGTATTTTAATTGTATCTTTGTTTATTTTTGCCTTTTTTTACATAATAAATAACTATAATTAAACAAGTTAACGTTATATAAAGAACATCGAACCTTTCTGGGATATCTACAGTTGAAATTCCCTTACGCTTTTTCCGTGTACATCTATGAAAACATATGTCCATCGATAGAAAATTCCATTACAAACAACAGATGTTCTTAACTAAATTTCGTAAATATGTTTCTGAGAAAATTCAGTTTTGTATGTAAAAAATTGACTAACTTACATATTCGAACTAAATTATTTCAGAAACGCTACTATTTGCGACATTTTGTCATAGAACATTTCTTGTTTGTAATTGAATTCTCTATCGATGGACATAATTATGATTTATAGGTGTACGTCTTAAAGTGAAATTTTAGAATATGCATCCCCAGTATCCTAGGCACCATACAAAAATGGTCGATGTTCTTTCATGTATTGAATACATATTTCTGCAAGGTGTAAATGAATTAACGCAAAATGAGAAAGTACTTTGTTTGGGACATTATTCTGTGCAACTTTCATAATGAAACCGATTTGATAAGAGCAACTTTATTTTTCACTTCTCTATACATTCTACTGGGAAGTGAAAAATAAAATTGCTCTGATCAAATCGGTTTCTTAATAAAAGTTGCTCAGAATGATGTCCCTTACAAAGCAGTTTCTCATTTTGGGTCAATTCATTAAAATATTATTCATAGTGGTGTTTAGACAGCCGTGTTCATGGTTCACTAGATATAGGCACACGACGATTTCCCGACTTTTTTACTGTAGATGCAGATAGTGAAAAACTATTTTGCAGAAATTGATACCAGTAAATACAAAATCTACTATAAAAGTTTCTAAGAAGATTCTATGTGTATCCCGGCCTTTACATGGTGTCGAAGAGGAGGTGACGAAAACAATCACGACACCGGTGTCGATGAAGTGTCGAAAAAGTAGCGAAAAAGTAACAGTATCGGTAATGTAAATAAAGATTATTCGCAAACGTGCTGTATTATGACTTTGTAATCAGTAGTAGTCAATAGCCTACGTTTTTGAAACTTAGAGCAACTCAATAAAATCAATAAAATAAAATCAATCCCAGTAAAATCCAACGCTTACCTTGGTAAATATCACTAAAACTGTCTCCCGACACGCTGACCATAACCTCTCACGATGACACAACAGAAAATTACTGACGCTACGTGACAGATGACATTCAGTTCTTTTTTTTTAATAAGCATTAGTGTTTCCAGTCGAATGAAACACAAATGATACATTTTATTCAAAAACTGGTCTTTACGAAAATGGTCGCGTTAAAGTAGTGTCGAAAAAGTTGCAAATCACGTACAAATACTTTAACACAGAAAAAGCTTAATAAGAGTACTTGTATTCTTACACAATACGTAATGATAGACCCGCCAATAATATGGGAATGTCATAGTACTTATTGTTCACATCTAAAATTACTAAAAGTTCACAAAAAAATCGGTCAAAGTCAACCTCTCCCGAAAATTGCTTGCTTTTTTACCCGAATTTCACCCGATTTTGAAGAAAACATTGGAATGCCATGGTTCCAGTACTGTATTTATTTTAATCAATCATTTGCCACTTAAGACTATAAACTGCTTTTTAGGACACACACATTTAAAAAACAATACAAGTTATATTTTCAGAGAAAATTAAATGAACATTTCAGAGTACGGAAAATGTGGCAGAATCGGTGGCTTTACCCATGAGAGCATTTGATTGAGCATAATGTGTTCAAATATTTTACTTAGTGCTGGTAGAAAAGATATTGAGCTGGAATTTGAAGGATTGTCATTGTCTCCCGATTAAACAGAAGTATCAGTTTACTGTGTTTCATGAGGTCTGGGAAAACTCCATCGTCAATATATTTATTGAATTTATAAGCTAAGTGTGGGGATATAACTAGAATTACTGTACTTCTTCTTCTGACTGATATACCCCACAGGTCCTCGGTATTTTTAAGTTAAGTAAACTAGACGTTTCGAAAATTTCCTGGGAACATACATAATAATAAAAAAAAAATACATTACAGACGCTAGTATTGGTTTTTAACAAAAATCTGCTTCATATGGAGATGAATTTAGACGCTCTGTCGTGAGTAAGGGTACATTGGTGAAGAATATTTTGAAAGCTCGAGCAATCTCAGCGTTTAACAACATCAACACATATAATTAGGCAGAAAGCATTGTCCCTTTTTTATGACCATGGTATAAGGTTTAGAATTGCGACCCGTCTCAAGTACCCTTGATTTTTGAGAGGTTAATACTCCTTATGGATGATACAAATTTTGCGTCTGCTATTTGGACTAACTTCTGCATCAAAAGTTTTTTACAAGAAGATGTATGCACAGTTTGATGATATAGAGGGTGTTTGTCTGTTTGTTGATGATCTGCTTATATATGGAAAAACAAAAGAAGAACATGATGAAAGGTTAAAGAAAGTGTTAAAACATTGTATAAACGTTAATTTGAAACTCAATGAAAGCAAATGTAAATTTAATCTTAGAGAAATCAAGTAGACCCTTGAAATAATTGCTAACCTTCGCGAGTCTAAGCCGTGGCGCAACTACACCGCAGGAATTGAGATATCGTTTCAGGACGTCCTTGAAGATACTGCCAACCAGGCTTCCGTTTTTCACGGGAAAGTTCTGCGAAGAAAACGGATTTGGGCAAACGTGACGCATTCATATGTACAAAGTGTCCACACCTACTTAACTGCCCCTTCATCGGGAGACATTGCATGCCGGAGATATTGCCACAACGTAGAATCTTGAAGTTTGGGACACGATCCTGCCATTTTACCCGTAATATTGTTCGAAGACATTTTAAATGAAAAGTGTCCAGTCGCTTGATATCTGCTTTATATAGACACCATGACTCCGAAGCATTCAGCAAAAGGGGTAGTATTATTACTTTATATACGGATAGCTTCGTTTTTAGATGAAGGTCATGGGATTCCCAAATCTCTGGTTGAGTTTACCAAAGGCCGCGGCAGTGCTAGCGATTCTTGCAGCTATCTCAGACTCGAGGCGGTTATCATCGCGTATCAGCATTCCAAGGTACCTGAATGTTTGCACCTCTTCCAGCGGCTTTCCACCTAGGTTAACTGCAGTGTAGGGCGCAGATGTTCCTCTTGCGGACTGCTTTAAGGTCTCAGTTTTCGACACGCTGATCACCAGACCGATATTTCGACATGATTCGTCGAGATTGTCCAAGTATTGCTGCAGGGCGCCAATACTGTCAGCCATGAGGCAAACATTTTCGGCATATAAGCTTCAAGGGTGGTCATCTTCTGAGCCTTGCGTTTTGATCGTTATCGAGTTATATCAAAAACACTCTTATCAGACCATACATTTATTTCAATCTGTCCATTGCAGTTCTTCAAAGCATTTGTCATGACTGCAGCGAAGTAGAGGCCAAAGAGAGTCGGAGCCATGACACAACCCTGCTTAACACCGCTGGTAACCGGGATCTGCTCCATGAATTAATTTTTATGTTGAACCCTGCCATCATTCATGCATGGAACTGATGCACAAGGTTTGTGAACTTTTCGAGACATCCGGTTTTTTTTTCAGTATTGTCCACAGGGCAGCCCTTGGAACTCTATTGAACGCCTTCTCCAGATCTACAAAACACATGTAGAGATCACGGTGTTGTTCAAGGCTTTTTTCTTGGATCTGCTTGACAAAAAATATCGCGTCAGCCGTGCCTCAATTGGGACGATAACCACACTGACTCTCCGGAAGAGTGCGCTCTGCTAATACACTGAGACACCTATTAATTATGTGGGATAATGTCTTGCCAGCTGCAGAGAGAAATGATATGCCTCTATAAGAGCCGAAATCTGAGAGGTCTCCATTCCCCTTGTATAGCTTGCAGATGTAGGCATCCCTCCAGTCTTGAGGTATGATTTCTGATTCCCAAATGCGTAGTACCAGTTTAAATAGTCTGTTCTTGATGTTGGAACCTCCATACGTAAACACTTCTGAAGGCAGACTATCTGATCAAGGAGACTTTCCATTCTTCAGCCACTGGGTGGCTTTGTGGAACTCGCTGAAATACGGCGGGTCATCGAGTTCTGAAGCCATGGGCAGTCTTCTAACATGTCTATGTATGAGAGATTAGCTCCCTGTGTACCGGGATTCGGAACATCTTTGAAATGTTACAACGAAGAAGCACCTCTGAAGGATCTGTCAGTCGCGTGGATTTGTCTTTTGGGAGAACTGGTGCGGTTTTCTTGCTTCGGGGTCCAAAGACGCTTTTCAGACCTTCAAAGAATTTTGCTGTCTGATTACTGTCAGCAAAAATTTGCAGCTCTTCAGATTTAATTTTCCACCACCGGTTCTTCAGTTCACGCAATTTTGCTTTCAGATCCTGCTGTAAGCGCGTCTCAATTCTTCAACAAGTTTCCGTATTTGTGCATCGGAGTCATCGGAACAGTCTTGGTTTTTCATCTCCGGTTTCCCTACTACTCTTTGATATATTTCATGAAGGGTTTTGGCATATAGCCGCCATCCTTCATCAATGACGCTTCTTGCGTAGAGCAGTTTGCTTCGCCAAATTCAGCGTCAAGTTTGAGCCGAGTTTTAACGCGTCCGGTTCTTGATTATGTACTTGGTGCGGTCCATTCAGTAATTTATACTTATGGACATCCTTATCAAAAGTTGTAATTAATCTCGACTTGCACTTATACTTTGCATTGCTTCTTAATTCACACGCCCAGTATTTTTTATCGTCCGTCACTTTGTTTTTTTCTTATATGCCATGTACGTTTAATTTTAATCCTCCGCGACTAGTTTTAAACGTATTTAAATAATTTTCCTCCATTGTTCAAACACAAATTCATAAAATAACAAATGCACAATATCGCAAATACGCTTTGTAATGATAATGCACCAACATGAAGTTGGCTATCAATAAGAATAAGGATGAAGTGCGATAACTAACTTCATGTCGGTACCCTACCCTCAAATAAGTATTGTAACTTATCAATAATATGAGTAACAATATTATGAAAAACATGTTTATGAATGACAACGTTATGGTAAAAAACACTTAGCAGTTTAGATCAGTTTCTGTAGTAATATTAGTAATAAAAAAAATCGGAAACCAGAGTCTTATGATCTTCGTCGGTAGTACTAGAAATTGTATGAACGAAAAAAATAGGCATCTACGTTTTAGGAAGAGTGATCATTCGGAGTACAAATCGTTAGTAAGACCATTTTCGGAACTTAGACTTTAGATGAGCCAATATGGACTCGGCTAACAGAACTCCCTACTTTCCGACAGGTGTGTATTGCTAATTACGGCTATGTCAATGTTGTAGCAGGTCAGTTCACGGGCTATAAGCACTGTTTTCCTTTCGGGACACAAGTTTTGATTACTATCCAAGAGTGCCTGGAATATGAGTACTTCACATTCCAGGCAGCTATGTTAAAATTTAACCTAAGATATTTTTCCTTTTTGTTTTCTGACCGCGATTAGTATGTGCCCAGACGATCGCGGTTCGCCATCTGGGTGAGGTGCAAGTCGGACTATGTATAGGCCACCTTTTCTAGGCTCCTCCCCGGATTGAGGAAAACAGAGGGGTCCTAAATAAGGCTGCTTTATCGTCAGGATTTATCGCCGTGCTGCCGAACCTGTCTTCCCGCCTCAGTCAAATCCAGGAGTAGAAAATCAGCTAGGAACCGAAACCACCAATCCGAATTCCTTCTACCAACGCTCCATCGCCGCAGGGCTTGCACTTTCATGTCCAGTTACTGCCAGGTGTCATTAGCGCGTGAATTTATTATAGTGGATGAGCATGTTCGCAGGTGAAAACCCACTTACTCGTCCGCTATTACCAGGCGCCAGCCAGAATGGAGGCTGCAGTAAATGGCCGCAAGTCACTAGGTGGATCCTGACATGCGCCCTTTGAGGCATTTCACAGTGACTTGCTGTGCCGTCACAGTTGCCGGAACGTTTGCCATATCGGACGGCGCCCACTTCCCATTCCTTCTTCTTACTGTGCGAGCGATCACCCGCAAGAAATTTCCCTAAAGCCCCTTCCGCTTGATCCGCCGTACCGATGGCTCCTATCTCCGCTTTAGCTGCCGTTGAGGGCTTCACCCGTAACCCTGGGCATGGGCTCCACAATATCCCCCGCAGATTTTGTTACCTGCCCGAACTTGGCCACCGTCCCACTCCGGTGTACTGGAGTGAGGTGTGCCCGTCCCCGGGGCTTGGACGCGCCGGACAAGAATTACCCCGGTGGGTGATAGAGAAGGTGACTCTATCTCCCCCGGGGCCGGGTTAATGGTCTTGAATGTTACCAAGACCAAAGGTTTATATATAAGCTAACAATGTAGCTACCTATTTTCTATATTTATAATTATTAGACACGTACAAGGTATCCTGAGTCAGGGTAAAGTTATGAATAAAATTATTCATGTCGAAATATAAAATAGCATCGCTGTGATGACACGTTAAATTAAATAAATGAATATTCATTCTATGAACGGATTTGTTCTGTAGTTCTGTCAAATTACGTATGGAAATTTGCATTCCATCCTACTATGTAAGTCTAGAAGTGTTTTTATTCAAATCATTCCAATGAATGTTTGAATGATTTTATAATGCCCCACCATAATTACAATAATTCAAAATTCAAAATTCAAAAATAGTTTATTTCCATAAGAAACACATAGGTAACATTTGGAGAATGTCAAATCTTAAACTAACACATGTATAAGGTACAGGGAAATATAGAACTCAATTTGAATTCCGTCACCTCAATGTTTTAGATGCTGGAGGCAAAGAGGCGACTAGAAACCTCCAGCTTTATACGTTATTTTTACAGAATTGGAGCAAACACCTTCCCAAGCTTTCTTGTCTTCTACATAATCTGATATTTTGTAATAACCTTTTTTACATAAGTGATTTTTAACAACATTTTTAAATTTATTTACAGACAATTCTTGTAACTCAGTCGGTATTTTGTTGTAAAAGCGAATACATTGCCCTTTAAAAGATATATTAACCTTATGGAGCCTAGCAGTAGGTATAGCTAGTTTATTCCTATTTCTAGTGTTGACATTGTGCCTGTCGCTATTCTTAGGAAATTTATCAATATTTTTGTGGACGTACATTAGGTTTTCATAAATATACTGACACGGCACTGTCATAATGTTAATTTCCTTAAATTTACAACGCAGTGACTCTCTGGGACCCACATTGTAGATTGCACGAACAGCCCTCTTTTGCAGCACAAATATTATGTTAATGTCTGCAGCGTTCCCCCATAGCAGTATGCCGTAAGACATAATGCTATGGAAGTAGCTGAAGTAAACTAGTCTAGCTGTTTCCACGTCCGTAAAAAGACTGATTTTTTTAACTGCATAAACTGCGGAACTGAGTTTTTTTGATAGCTTATCTATGTGTGGGCCCCACTGAATCTTATTATCTAAGGTGATTCCTAGGAATACCGTGCTATCTACAATTTCTAAATTTTCACCTTTAACATTAACATTAGCCGAGACTTGTTTAACATTGGGGAGTATAAACCGAATACATTTAGTTTTGTTTTTGTTCAGTAAAAGATTATTAGCACTAAACCAATTAACTACCTTTGAGATTGCATTATTCACATCGTCAAAGTTCAAACTGCGTCGTTTCATTTTAAACAAAAGTGAAGTGTCATCTGCAATCAGTACAATCTCATGATTATCTCTGACAAGATGTGGCAGGTCATTAATATAAACCAAAAACAGGAATGGCCCGAGTATGGAACCCTGCGGTACACCCATAGTAACAACAGACCCTGGAGATCGTTTTCCATTAATGTCAACTCTCTGTTTCCTGTTATTTAGATAAGAAGAGAGAAGATCTAAAGAGTTATCCCTAATTCCATAGTGATGTAATTTCCTTATCAATGTCCCATGTTCAACGCAATCAAAAGCCTTAGACAAATCGCAAAATACTCCTAGAGCATCATGCGACTCCTCCCAGGCATCATATATATGTGATATTAACTCAATACCGGCATCAGTAGTTGATTTGCCTTGTGTTAAACCAAATTGTTTACAGTAGAGCATGTTGTTGGTGTTGAAATGTGTAAGAAGTTGATTTAAAGTTACTTTTTTAAATACTTTACTAAATGTAGGCAATACCGATATCGGTCTGAAGTTAGAAGGGTCAGATGTACTACCCGATTTAAACAAAGGTACCATTTTACTGTGTTTCATTAAATCAGGAAACACGCCAGATTCAATAGATGAATTAAATATGAAAGCTAAATCAAGTGCAATAACATTTATTAGGGTCTTCACAACATGAACAGAAATATCCCAGAGGTCTGCAGTTTCCTAACATTTATTGATTTAAAGGCTTTAATAATATCTTTATCATCTACATAATTAAACGAGAAATGATTTTCACATCTAGGTACATAGTCTTTTAGCAAAGATTCAGCGACTACTTTATAAGAGTCTAACGACTTAGTAGTAGAGATTGGGATGTCAGTAAAAAAAAATCAAACGCTTTAGCTACATCAATATCATTTTTGAAAGTAATATCATTAATTTTTAATTCATATTCATTGTTTTTAATACTGACCTTTCCAGTCTCACTTTTAATTATATCCCAAGTTGATTTAATTTTGTTATCACTTTTTCTTATTTTAGATCTGATATAATTTGATTTTGCAATTTGACAAACTTTTTTAAAGATTTTTGAGTACTTTTTTACTTTATCCATGAATTCTTCACTATGATTCCATTGTTTTTCACTATATAATTCATATAAATTTTGTCTACTTTTAAGTATACCTACTGTGGCCTACTTACTAAAGTTAAGTTTGTCTGAGACCACAATCGATCTGGTAGTAAATACTGCATTGAACGCATTGCTGAATTTGTAAAAAAAATTACAATATGTCTCATTAGGGTTATTATTAGAGTAATTGATAGGTAGTTTGCTATGCCAATTCAATTTAAACCTTTCAAACCGATGTGCAGTCACAGGTATGTATTGTATCTTTCTTGTAGAACTTTTTTTAATTTGAATTTCTAGTCTAATGTATTGACCTGGTCTGACTTTAAATTTCTTATAATTTTTTTAAGTACAATTTTTTCATTTGGATAAGCAAATATATTGTCTGTACAATTTGCTGAGGTTTCAGTTATTCGAGTAGGTTCCATGAAAAGTGGCATTAAGTTGTAAGAATTAAATAAGTTAGTTAGTTTCATACTAAGGGAGTAAGTTTTTAATAAATTTACATTGAAGTCTCCACATATCATAAGAGTTTTATTAGATTTTGATACTTTAAATAATATGTCATCCATGACTTTTTCAAAACATCAAATGAACCTGATGGTGGGCTGTAAACGCTTATTACAATTATGCGCTCCAATTTAACACATGCTACTTCAATGTGGCTTTCAACTGATAAACATACTATGTCATTACGATTTTTGAACTTTATGTGTTTATTTAGAAATATTAGAGAGCCTCCACGAACAGCATGTGATCTGCAAAAAGAACTACCAACCTGGTGGTGACTGAAATTGAACATGAGCTCATGGCTTTTTAGCCAATGTTCTGTTAGACATAAAATATCAATATTAAAAAAGTTCATTTACAATTCCAACTCTAATAATTTACTGCTAATACCTTGAATATTTTGGTGGACCAGATTAGTAAACTTTGCATTTATTTTACAATATTGAATTTTTCTGTTTTTATTATGTACTTTATTAATATTATTTGACGGGCTAGAGACTTCCTCTATTGTCGTTGTATCTAATTTAAATGACTTGGAAAAGCTTCCAAGGTTTTGTTTGAAACATCAGTATAATGCTCAATAGAGGCATTATGTGTAGCCAAATTTTTGGCTGTTATATTAAAAAAATAGGACAGCGAATTTGCTACTTGTCTTTTATAATAACTAGGAAGGTTATAATTACCTTTAGTCAAATAATATTTATTTCTACTAATAAAATTGTTAGTATACATTACATGTATATTATTATTGCATGATATATGCAAGGTCATATTCAGCTTATATCTAAGGTTGTTTTCTGATTGTGGCAGGCTGTCGCTGTAAGGGAATGTGAACATAACAATTTGTTTTACTTTTAAAGAACAGAGCTTGTCTAAATATTTAATTAAGTCAGACTTGTTTACATTACCCCTATTACCGAGGCATATGATTAAATAACAGTCATCACTATGTAGCATTATCTACTTTTTGCATAATATCATGCAGATTACAGTTGGGTAAACAATCATTTATTACCATATGCTCCATATACATATTTAATAATTGGCCCATATTTTTTCCAAGTTCATCACTGTACATAATTGTTTTTATACCTGGATATGAAGTGCTAACATCCAGATGGGAAGTAGCTGGCGGAGCACAGTCCGGCACACAACAGCAGCTCTCCAATATTTTAGTTTCTAGGCTAACCTGGCTACTGAGAACTGCATCCATAGCTAGATTCAGTTCCCTGGTTTCCGCTCTGGTTTTGTCATAGAGGCTAATGTAGTGCCCCAGGGAGCGCTCTGCCTGGTCAAGTTTGCATCTTAGCTCACAGCTCCAGTTTATCTAAAACCCTTCTTTTATTATGACGCTTTGTTACAACCTGTTTTTGTTTTTTTAGCATATTTTTGTTTTTTTTTATAAACTTATTAATTTTGACATATTTTCTTAACTTATTTTCACTTGGTTTCAATTTGTGTGTGCTGTCCCTGCTGCTGGCTGCCACATTACATACTGAGTCATCCTTAGTAAGGTCAATAGTCATAGTGGGCAAGCTACAGCCCGCAACAGAGACATGGCCCAAGGAAGTATTTACTGCTACCAATTCATCAAATAAGCTCTGCGTGGTCACTGTGGCAGAGCTAATAGCCGCTTCTTCCAGCTGTGTGATATGTTGGTGGGCATCACACAGTTCCTTCTCCAGGATTGAAGTTCTGTGCAGGACGGACTCAAACTCAGTGCCACAGTGCTCATCAAACCCATCTATTATTAGTTGCAGCCTATCCCGTTCCTCAGTAATAGAAATATTAATGGAATGTAGCGCGGACAGTTCCCTCATTAATTTTTGATTGTTTTCTAAGTTTTCCAAGATAGTTTTTTCATTTTCATCTCTTTCTGCTTCTAATTGTTCCACCTGTCCCTTTGCTTGCTTTAATTCCTGCAAAACCAGTTGGAGCCTGGACTCCGCTTGGCGAGACAAAGCATTGCGAGTCATCATTATGATTAGTAATGTGAAAACAAAGACAAAAAATACTCGCTCGCTCGTAGCAAGGGAAAGGCAAGACAATGTCAGTTGAACACAGTGTCAAGACAGTTTGAATTGTCCTTTGGTCTGTTGGCCCGTGATCGATTATTTTATCACAATTATAATTCTGACCACGTTTATCACTGGGACTCTATTAATTGACTTAACACACACTAAAAACTAACACTATATTCACAAATAGACGAATTTAAACAAAATTATTTAGTTAAAATACAGCACAGCTGTTTTTGACGTGTAGCCTCGGGTGCGGTCAGATTCCGCCTCCTCCTAATGCTGTACTCATCATAGATACCACGACAAATTATCTTCACAAGATCAACAAATGAACTATTTGGAAAGCAAATGTTCGTAACTTTTTGGTTAAGCCGGTAATGTAGAACAGGTCCAAATCCTGCACCTAATTTGTCGGAGAATAATAGAGTTTTTCTTTCAGCACTTATTTTGGTAGTTGCGCGATACACGAGTGGAGGTGAGTACCGGGACACACGTGTTGGAGTGCGGTGCGATGCACGTGCCGGCGGGTATTGCGGCATTCGCGGCAGTGAGCATTGCAACGCGCCTAATGGCGACCGGCGCGGCACACACATGCCTCAGCTGGCAGCCAGACACGCGCGACAGCGACAGCTTACTAGGTGAATTATGAAGGTCATATAAAACCAAATTTTTCTGAGAAAAGTTGCATATTAAGACAATTGCTGAGAAAAGTTATGGAATGGCACTGGACGAAATAATATGAAGATTAAAATCATGTTTGATGGAAGCGCCATTTTTATAGTTTCGATAAACCCGTAGTTGTTACAGTTGATAACAAACAAAAATGGATTTGGAGCTTGTCTATTGCAAAACAATTTACCAGTTTAATATGCTTCCAAGTCGCTAACCAAGACTGAGCAGGCTTATGCACAAATACAGAAAGAGCTATGTATATATGTGTTCTGGCGACGTAAACATCGTTACAGTTTTTAATGGTGTAGAATATGATGTCGCAGTTACGGATGTTTTGTGTATTCCAGATTTAACCACAAACTTGCTTTCCGTGAGTCAGTTGATTAAGAATGGCAATAGTATCATTTTCAGAGGAAATGTTTGCTGTATATATAATCAACAGAAAGAACTCGTTGGCCAAGTAGAATTAGTTGATGGTGTGTACAAATTACATACATTGCAATCAGAACAGATATTTGCAGCACCTGCAATAACATCATGTGAGACTTGGCATAGGCGATTGGGGCACATAAACACTAGTAGCCTTAATATTATGAAAAATGGAGCTGTAGAAGGAATTTCATATCCAGATGCTGCGAACATAAACAAATCTACACGTTTGTTGCGAAGGCAAACAAGCCAGGCTGTCATTTCAGCAGAGTTCGTCAAAAATAGAAGATGTTCTGGACATTATTCATGCAGATGTTGGAGGTCCCATGGAAAATCAGTCGATTGGAGGATCAAAATACTATATTTTGTTTGTGGAAGCAAGCAAGACTATAGCAAGAAGGCATTTGTTTATTTCATGAAGGCGAAGAATGAAGTGTTTGAATATTTTCAAGAATTTCAGTGTATGGTTGAAAAACAAAAAGAAAATAAAGTCAAGATTCTACGAACCGATAATGGAGGCGAGTTCTGTAGTAGAGAGTTTGACAACTATTTGAAAAAGCAAGGTATAGTTCACCAGAGAACCAATGCTCACACGCCGGAACAAAATGGTTTTTGTGAGAGGATGAACAGATCGATCGTCAAAAAAGTTAGATGTTTGATCTTCGATGCAGGATTAGACAAGAAAAAATTTGGGCGGAGGCTGTCAACACATCAGTATATTTAAGGAATAGATCTGTTGTTACGGGGCTTAACAATAAAACTCCGTATGAAATCTGGGCAGGTCAAACACCAAATTTAGGCTATTTGCGTATATTTGGAAGTGATGTCATGGTTCATATTTTCAAGGAGAGACGTACAAAGTGGGACAAGAAGGCCAACAAGTAAATTTTTGTTGGTTATGCAGAAAATACAAAAGGATATAGAGTGTATGATCCCATAACCAATATTCTGTCAACCAGCAGAGATGTTGTCTTCATGGAGAATTCAACCCATAATCTGTAGACAGAGATACCCTTGACATGTAAACATCCAGTGGAGGTAACTGACCCCGAGGAGACTTATTCTCACCTTGAAGAGGATGAAAGTACTCTCTCTGAAGTTGAAAATGAGGGGGATAAAACATATTTACCAGAATCTGAAGCTTCTTTGGTGAGTACATGCAATGACAGTTTTTTTGTCACTACTTCAGATCCATGTGTTATAAGAACAAGATGAGATAGAGCAAATACCCAAACAAAAAAAAACCCAAAAAAACAGCCAGATAGATACGGTTACAACAACTTGTGTGTTACAGAGTTTGAAGAAAGCAGTGACAGAGAAATCACGCTTGAAAAAGCTATAAATGGACCAGAAAGTAAATTCTGGAGAGCGAGTATGAAAGAAGATGTGGAATCATTTAAAGAAAATGATGCTTGGGCGCTTATCGAGTATCCTCAAGACAGTTTAGTGATCCAGTGCAGGTGGGTGTTTAAAAAAAAGTTTGACAGTGAAAATAATGTGCGTTACCGAGCTAGGCTAGTGGCAAAGGGCTTCTCGCAGAAAGCCGGTGTTGACTTTCATGAAACTTTTTACCCTGTACTCAGATACTCTACTTTGAGACTGCTATTTGCATTAGCAGCAAAGTTAGAACTAGATATCAGTCACCTCGATGTAACCACAGCCTTTTTGAATTGTATTTTGAAAGAAACAGTTTATATGCAAAAACCTGCTTCGTTTGAGTGTAAAGATGAGAGTAATAATATGGTACTAAAGTTAAAAAGAGCAATTTATGGTTTGAAACAAAGTTCTAGAGCATGGTACCAAAAAATTAATGATTATTTAATTAATTTAGGTTATAAAACATCTAGTTATGAACCATGTCTGTTTACTAAATATAAAGGCTTAAAATTTAATTTAAAATTTGTTAAAATAATAATTGCATTGTTTGTTGATGCCTTTTTTGTGCTCTCAAACTGTACCAAAACTACTGAACTGTTGGTTCAACAATTGTGTAGTAAATTTAAAATTAAAAACTTAGGCCAAGTGAAACAATGTTTAGGCTTAAGAGTAAAAATGTGTAAAAATGCAATAACTATTGATCAGCAAAAATATTTTGATAATTTATTAAAGAGTTTTAATATGTCGCATTGTAAAACTGCAGATACTTCTATGGAGGCAAACTTAAAATTAGAAAAATCTACAAAGGTTAATACCGATTTTCCATATACTTGTACTTGGCGGTCCTTACAAGGCCAGACATTGCGTTTAGACTTCACCTATCTTAGTCAATTTAATAATTCATATAATGAGATTCACTGGAGACATGCGAAGAGAGTTTTAAAATATTTAAAGAAAACCAAAAATTATGGTCTTGTTTTTCGCAAAGATAGTTCTCCTATTGAAGATTTTGTAGATGCAGATTGGGGTTCAGACATCACCGACAGAAAATCATATTAAGGTTTCTGTTTTAAAATGTCAAATACCGTAATTTCATTTGAGTGTAGAAAACAAAGAAATGTAACTTTATCTAGCACAGAGGCTGAATGTGTTTCTATGTCTGAAGCCAGCAAAGAGGCAATTTATTTAAAATTATTGTTTTTTAAATGTATGGAAAATCAGATACTATTGCATTATTTAATGACTGTCAAAGTGCCCAGAAATTGGCCTTGAATCCGATTTTCCATCGAAAGTCTAAGCATATAGATATAAGATTTCATTTTGTAAGAGAAGCTATAATAGTTTTGTTTATTTGGAAATTGCCTATTTGGAAACAGCTGAAATGCCAGCAGATATTCTGACCAAAAGCTTGGGTTCTGTTAAGCACTATTATTTTATGAAAAACTTGGCATTTCACCTGTCGATTAATTAGATTATCTATTGATTTTGTTAAGTGGAGGTGTTATTTAATTCTGGTAACAATATCAATATCTACTAGCGCCCTCTAGAGTACATTGCTATGTACTGCTGTTTCACTTCCAACCAATAAAAGTTAGTTCATTGCCGATCACCGTCGTTTTATTATCAAATATCACATGAAGTGCCACATAGGCAATGTACAAAAATAAGCACTGATATTTTTCATTTTCAAAGAGGTATTTATTTGTTGGTTATTGATTATTACAGCAACTTCATTGAGCTACTTCAATTGCATGACTCTACTTCTGAAAGTGTGATTGATGAGTTGAAAATACTTGTCAGTAGACAAGGAATTCCGGATCAAGTAATGTCAGACAATGCCAAATTGCAGTGGGGACCCCACATAGATAAATTGGCTGGTAAATTAGGTTTTGCGGCTTACGCGGTTAGGAACATCAGACAAAGCACGGATGTGGCTACATCTAGGCTAGTATATTTTAGTTACTTTCATAGTATCATGTCCTATAGTATCTTGTTATGGGGGAAAGCAGCGGATATTCAAACTATTTTTATTTTATAGAAAAGAACTATTCGAGCAATTTATAATTTAAAACGAACAGACTCCTTAAGAGAGCTTTTTAAAGAAATTGATATACTAACAATAGCTAGTCAATTTATTTTCGAAAATGTAATGTATGTACGTAAAAACCTTACAACATTTTCCATACTTAGCGATAGCTGTAATGTTAACCTAAGAAATAATGACAGACTATGTGCGCCCCGATTTAGACTCGCGAAGGTTAGCAATTCTTTCAAGGGTCAGTGTATTCTCTACTACAATAAGATACCTCTGGAGATTTTGAAATTGCCATTTGAGCAATTTAAAAAGCATGTTAAAGCGACTTTGTCGAAAAAGGGATATTATAATTCAAGATTACTTAAATGACAGGACCGTAAGGGGTTAATCTGGCTCAAGAGAGACCTTGCTGTTAATAATTTTGTAATTATTTATTCCTGCTTATTAATCATAACAATTAAATATTTCATATTTGTATTAGTTAAGCACAACCTATTTTTAAAGGAGATCTAAAAATCAATCTGTGGGAGTTTCTACGCCCTTCTTCTCCCACAGTGGTCCAATGTAGATAAGAGGCAAAAAATGACGTTTGATAAGTATATTTAAATATCTACAGTAATAAAGTACTTTGACTTTGAATGGCTCTGAGTTATTATAAAGATTCTAATTCTAAAATTCTGAGCTCTTATAAATTTAGGCAGTTTGCACATAATTGGAAGTATTGTAACGGCATTAAAGGCTAAGGTCGAGCCACCGCTATCAGTAGCTATGATCGTCTATTATATCTACCCCAAAAGGAGATGTCCCGATTCAGCTGTAAAAATTGTAAGTAAGAATGATAAGTCTGAATTTCTCGTTCGTTGAGAAGTTTGTTAGGCGTACAATAGTCGAACAGAAGATTGCTTCAGGAAGTTACAGTTTCAAGTTAGACAGAGAAAGCATATATGACCGCAAGCCGGTATTTCGCATCAGTTAGCGGTGTATTGCGCCAGATCGATCATTGTTGTATTTTGTGTGATGGTACCATTTATTATTTGTATATATGGGCGCTTGGAACTTCTTTTAGTGGTCGACCACAATTTATAATATTTGTTTGGGATATCGTATAGATATCCGTCGTAGTTTTACGACGTGAGTACTCAATGATATTTCATGCTCGCTAGTAGCGGCTTGTGGTGGTTCCAATTATATAATTAGTTCACGGCAATAACGATCCGAAAAGACCGGTTTACACAATTGCGATTTGATTTTCCGAAATGGGTTTGAACTAGCGGTTACCCCAAAGGTCCGTAACGTTTTGAAACCTTCAACTCTGCGCAATTTGAGCTGGATGTTATCGAAACGTAGTCATTAGCGCTTTAGGAGATCTAACCCTCACCATAGCGAAGTGCATACTTCGGTAAATACCGATCTATGAACTTCACTTACCTCGGCACGTCCTCGACCGAGCCCAATCATTAATATTTGACTCAACCTACACATAAGAGCTCCAGCGAAATTTACATTTAATTTAAAGATGCAACTTGAATCCAAACCGACCCAAGGCAAGGCAAAACAATCTACCCGGTCCTAAACAATGAACTTTAGACTGTAATTTGATCTCTTCGCGCGTCCCCGACAACACTCAAATGTCAAAATACCAACAGGATAGGTTATCTGTGTTGACACCGGTTTAACTTTGTTCTGAATTTGTTATTTCCATCCGCGGAACCTCATCGATCAAACAGTCTCCCTATGCCCTGCCAACCTAGGTTTAGCCGCAACTAAACTCCTGTCTAGCCTAGTCTAAAATCCTAGTGTTATACCACGTCCATTATCGACACCACTCGAAAATGGTTGAGTTTGATTTGAATGTGCTTGTATGTTTAATGACTGTGTGTGTGGGAATTTCAAAACTCGCTACTCAAAAGGAATGAGGAGAGGATTAGCCCGCGAATATCCTAAGAGCCAATCCAGGAACCCTATGGTGAAGGAAAAAGGAATTTAGGGTCGCTCCAAACCCAGACTCAGACTCAGATCAATTACCTACAAGTTCTTATCTAACAACCCAAGGATAGTTTTGGAATTTGGGGTAGGTTGATTTAAAAGGTAGGAACCGAGGTATATCTCGGCGCTTCAGACACTCACGAAAATCCACTGAAACACGCAATCACAATCCGTCCAGTTCAGACGCGTAAAACGGCAGACCGAAACTGTCTAGAATTGCTGAAAGACGAGTGTCACAGCAGCTTGACGCAGAGACTGAATGTCCCCTCCCCTTCCCACGCGCTCGTATTTATAGACCCCACATGTCTGAAAAAAAATGGCGTCCTTTGCGAAACACGCGCTGCCCAAGCGAAAGCTTCTTATCTCTAACTACACAGGGTCTAATTTCAACCAAACATGCCATGCAGATCCGCCGTCATACAAACTTTGTGTACGCATATTCACTATGATCAACCGTAGGTTATCACTCAAGTCATTTGGTATTACCGATACACAAAATCTGTTGATCGCTGACCATAAAAGCTTGTTGCGATTAATTAAGCCTTCCCGACCGCTAGCGTCTTAGACAAAGATCACTAGAATGATATTCAAACCCGTGATGTCAAACTCGCCACGTCGTACAAAACAAACGCAATTGTATATTTGCAGTCAACATAATAGCTTTCTCCGTATCGTTTCATAATAACCTTCCATTATTTAGTAATTCATAATTTATTCAGCGCGCAGCCAAATCGGCTCTGATCCCTACACATTTCGCAGGAATGCGCCAAAAAAACCTGACCTGACCTCTGTTCCTGTAACCAATCCACGCGCTCGGCTCATTGTTTTTGCCACCTTACCCTGAGCTACTCAAAAACCCAAATGAATCGACTCTTGTATTTAATGTGTGTAACTATACAACGCGGCGATGGGCTAGCCCTCTGTCACGCAAAATGAAGTATCAAATGTACTGACTCTCGTGTACCATTACAGCATGAACATAAAACGTATCGCCGCGTTATCCTCAGTCATGGACAAGTAGAGAGGGCAATTCATACCGTAACGAATATAATAAAGACATGTTTTGATAAGACTGACTTTAGATTAGCTTTATTAATATATCTAAATACTCCTATCAGTAATATATTGGCATGTCCTTCCAAAGTGTTAAATAGGAGAAAGTTAATGAGCATTATTCCATGTTTACTTAAATTGTCATGCCCAAAAGTACAACATAATGTTAAATCAGAATTTGAGATGATTCAAAATAAGCAAAAGATTAACATATAATAGAGGAGCATATAATATGAGAATATTAAATTTAGGTGAAAATATAAAAGTGAGGATTGATGGATGTTGGGTAACTGAAACTGTGAGAAGATTAGTTGGAATATGATCTTACCTTGTCCAAATTGAGTTTAGTGGCACTCTAGTGAGAAATCGGAGACATCTCATTCTAGACTCACCAACTCGCTTTAATTTGGCATTTTCACCAAGTGATTCAAGTAATTACTTGGAATATGATGACATCATCTTGTCAGGTGAAAACTCCATTCCTGCTTCTAATTCTGTTAGAAAAATTATTCCGAATAATCAAAATACTCCATATGTGACACGTTCTGGCAGGGTAGTGATGGCTCCTGAGCGATATGGATTCATCTAATCAGCTAACTCTAGTAGCTTCGAAGTGAAAACAGTGAGGTAATTCAAACTAATTATGTATGAATAATTATTATTTTTATTTTATATTGTCTGATTAGAAAAAGACATGTTATTATTTCAAATACAAAATAGTAAGTCAATATTATTTAATATATTGAATAGTATAATTTAATAAATAAATATTAATTATATTTGATAGTATAATATATTTTTTGTAAAAATTAATAAAAATAACAGGTTCAAGGTGAAAATAAAATGCCTACCGACTTTTTGTTCCTATTGTTTTAAAGAAAAGTGTTTGTTATTTTTAGGTTGAATATAAGAATATGTACTCCTGCATTTTTCCTTTTTACATTTTTGAGGGAATTGTTGGCTATGTTGATACTATTTGTATGTGATTCTGTTTGTAGGTTAATATGTCAGCCGACCCAGTATAATCAGTGTAAGCTCGACTTTGGTGTTTGAGTGATATCGTCGTAGCACGTATATGGAACGTTTATGTAAATGGAAGAAAATAATAGAAGGTGCAAGAACAAGGGAAAGACCACCCGCACGCTGGTGTAGTCACATGCAGGAATACCTGCAGCTTGGTCTCCACGAGGCAATACACGCAGCCCAGTACAGAACAAAATGTAGATTCTTGGTCCAGCCCCGTACCAACAACCACAACAGTCACGATCAGATGTAATGAATATTTTCTTCACAAGTATGTTGAAAAACGTAGTATTATATACGTGTGTATTATGATTACCGTCCTCGGCCCTCATAAGACCTAATGGCTCGGGTCTCAATGGCGCCTCAGCGGTAATCGCTAATATTACACACTTGTACCAAAATGTACTGTTATATCTAAAAGTTCTAGAAGATTAGATTATGATTTATCCATTTATATCTACTTAAACGTACTATAGTACTTGTGACTATTCGTCAATTCTATTTCCTTGGTTGTGTAGCAACAACCAGGGAAACGGAAGTCGGAACGGAACTCTTCACTCTCTTATGTATTGCTATTGTAAATCTATTTTCTTGTATAGCCATCAACAGTGCATCACCAACCCCTGGTTTCCTGAAAGAGTGGTCAAAAGCAACGGACGATTAATTTAAAATAACGGCACTTGATTGGCTGAAATCAGTTTAAACCCCTCCTTAAAATTGTTACTGTTGAAGGTATAAATAGGCTGTACATGTATAAATCCCACAATAACTAGTTTATTTGCAAATAATAAAATATACTTAGCTGTAGATACAACTTCATTTTATTTGGTAGGAGACTCTGCTTATGAGGATCAGAAGGTTAAAACAAAAGAATTGTCACAAAAAAAAATCGTTTCGAAAACCGGGAGTAAGTGGCCCTGCTTCCATCGTCCCACCACGACGTGATCGTCTTAATTACAGTGCAGTTAGTTTATGTATTAATTTATTTATCTACACACGTATCATAAACCCTCTTTACTGCGTACAAAAACCGCACGTTACGATCAGCATAATGTTAAACTACTTGGCAAAAACTCATTTCTTATCTGAAAAATTACACATTATGACCATAATGTGTAATTTTTCTGCATATTATGACATTCAAATTTCGAACGCCAAAGCCCGCCGCCCCTAGTTTGTCTGTGAAGTTGGTACTGACATTCAAATTTGGAACGCCGACGCCCGTCTGCGGCACGTTGGTACCACAGAACAAGCTAAACAACCGCAGAGCCACAATGCCGGTCAAACATGCGGTTCCTGAACACATCAAAGAGAGCTTATGATATGTGTGTAGATAAACTAGTGTATGTAACTGTACATAATTAGGCATTAAAACTCTCGAGTGAAAGCCACTATCGAGTATTTATGCCCTCCATTATGTAGCAGTCACATAAACTACTATTATTGCACATAAATAATTTATTTAATCTACTCCGTAGGGGGGTGTTGTGGCGTTTGGCCATTTTAGTTTAGACTTTATTGACACTTCCGTTTCCCTTGTTGCGTAGCAACAAGGCTGTTACACTTCTAGTATACTCCACAGAAATATATTAAGTGGTCTACTCTATTCACTCTCTTGTGTTTTGCTATTGTTTATATATTTCCTTGAACAGCCATTAACAATGTATCACTCAGTGGCCCTGCTGCCGTCGTTCTCCGTTTGAGAGCTAGACAGAAAGTGTTTAACTTTATCAACTTTCTGTCTACCTCTCTTATATCTAAATAATCCGTTGTCAGTTACAGTCCGACATCTTGCCTCTACGATTTTATACAAAAAAAATGTTGTAACCGACTTTGGATGAAAAAGGTTAATTACTATAGATTTCATTTAGCAAATGAAGTTTTGTATATTCATTAAAATGCCGCTTTATATTTTAGTAAGTTTCACCCAAATTCCATTCACCGGAGTGAGTGTTATTCCCTTTGGATCGAACTGCAGTTTGTCCTCGGTCTTCTCGCATCGCTCCATCTTATATTTTCTCAATAACGCCACAAGACCTATCATCGACTGCACCTTCGCAAACCGTAATCCTGTAATACAAATAAAAGGAATTACATTCTATGTCACTTTGAAGTTGCTCCATAGGTTTGAGTTCCATCGGTCATTTTTATTCTAAATGTTGTGTCGTGTGTAAGAGGGGACAGAGCTACACTCAAGAGTAAAAGTTTTGGGTACAGTTTGTACTGAAGTTCTATACAAAGAGTACCCAAAACTTTTGCATGTGGGTGAATGTATGTATGTCTGTTATTACCTGCAATACAGCGCGACACAACATTAATAATAATTACGGCCATTGATTAATAGAAAAAAACTATGATTTTTTGAATAGGTTATACTAGACTATGAATCATTTCACAAACGAAATCAGCGTTTTGCAAGCTACTACAACATGTAAGGAAAATAAACGGATAATTCCAATATGTATAGTTCCTACTCCGTGTACCTATACTTAAGTAATTTTATCCCGTATTTATTGTAATCTCTCTTGTAATGTCTTTTAAAGTTCTATACCCATTTTCATTGGCGACAACTGGAAAAATATCTGTGGGTAAAACCAAAATCGAATCCAACGCTCGATTTAATAGCCCATTAGTGTTCGGTTAAAAAGAGTTCCAGCACCGCACCGTATTTTTAAGAAATATATACCCTTAATAAATAATAAACATATTTTCTGTAGATGGCTTACTTTTTATCGGTATTTTACATATGAACTTTCTTTTGGGACAACCTGTAGTTTATGAAATGCTTGTAAACGAGATAGCATATGTATGGACGACCAATCCAAAATACGCATAATGATGAGCATTGGGCAACATATAAACTTATATTTTTCACAAAGACAAAGAACTGACGATCACCCTAATGAAAAATTATATACAACAATGATGTCAAAGAAAAAGATAGGTTTGAGATTGAGATTATTTTTGATAATGCTGAAATAACTATGAATATAGGAACTCACCAATACAGTGACGAGGTCCTTCACCAAACGGCAGGTAGGTGCACGGCGGCCTGGCCGCCTTGTTCTCAGGTGTGAACCGCTCAGGATCGAATACTTCAGGATTCGGATAGTATTGCGGATCATTGTGTATCGCCATCGCCGGTATCACTATGGGAGTATCTTTTTCAATTTTCAGTTTAAATTCTGGAAATTCATAATCTGATCCCGATGCCCTATGTAATGCAGATACTATCGGGTACTTCCGTAATGTTTCATCAATACACATTTCCAGGTAGGTCATTTCACTAAGCGATTCGTATGTAAGTTTGCCGTTGTGTTTTGTCACTGTCTCAAATATTTCTTGGTAGACGCAATCCTGGATATCTTGATTTACGGCTAGTTCATGAAGCAAGAATCCCATAGTTGCTGATGATGTCTCAAATCCAGCTGCGTGGAATATGAAAGCTTGAGCTGCTATCAGATTAGCACTCATTTCAAACTTCTGATTAGATCCACTTTGAATACCTTGTTCTTTCAGTTCAATCATGAGATCCATGAAGTCATGTCTCGTCTTTGGTTTGCCTTCTCTTTCCTGAATGATTTCCTTCGTAAATTTTAAGAAGAAAGTACGCACTGTGCCATATACATCTATAATATTTAATTTATACATCAAATCCTGAAATCCCGGTATCACGAAATTAATAAAACTTGTAATTTTTACAGCCATGCTTGGTGAGAATGTAGCAGTGCCTATATTTCTAAATTCATTTGGTTTATCATTAAAACAGTTGACATCAATCCCAAAGGCACATGAGCAGATAACAGCTAGAGTGTAATTAGCTGCAAGATAACGACACTCTTGAGTGGAATCCTGTTGTACCAAGTGGTCAACATACTTTATAAAAGCTTCAGCAGTATTTTCTACCAAGGGCATCATGTTCTTGAGTTTTCCGGATGTAAACAGAGGTGTTAGTTTTTGTCTTAGCATACGCCATTTTTCACCCCCCAGTCTAAATAAGTTATGATCAAACTCATCTATAGAAGTGATTCCTCTATCTTGGAAGGAACTAAAATCTTTTATCAGTACTTGTTTTAACAACTCGGGATCCCTGATTAACAGCATCGGTCTTGTGCCTTGGTATATTCCAACAAACTTTTCGTTCGGGTATGCATTGTATACACGTTGTATAAGACTACCCAGTGATTCCTTAGAACTTAATATTCTTCCAAAATTACCAACAATCAGTTGTGGAGTCGGTCCTTTAACTCCTTTTGCCTCCCAGTAGTTATATTTCCTCTTAATCCACGAGTAAAACACATAAAACAACACACTCAAAATAGCTATTGAATACAGCACCATATTTTTTTTGTTTATGATTATACCAATCAACTATATCTTATAGACTAACGTTATTCGTGAAATCAATCGGGTTTTGTAGGTATTTGTACAATGAACAAAATGTGCGTATCACTCTGACAAGCTCAATTTTAGACTCTGTGTTAGTAACCTACTCCTTTATCTTATTTTTCAACCAAATCGTCAGCGATACAACACACTAATGATTGTGACTCATCGTATCACACCGGACGATGGTATAGGGTGATCGGAAATGTCATATTTTTTTGAATTACTTGATATTTTAGGTGTTGAACCTCTATTGTGACTAAACCACCCAATCTACAGTGTTTGAGGACTGGTTACAGTTGGTTCCACAGATGTCTCTCCCCCAATCTTTATGTTCTAGAACCTATTCAATGAATTTAATTAACCCTAGAATGTCGCTATAATTTAAGTTTCATAGGTCATGTTTGAATATTAAAGTAAAATAAATATTAAAACCTCATTGCAGCAAGATCAAGATAGTTCAAATACAAAAATTTAATTTTTATTAACCCGCAACATAATAAAAACCTTAAAGTTTAGCTACAGATACAGATATCACACTATTTAGTAAAAATATATCGCAATCACACACAGTAAATAGCAAAAAGCATTAAAATATTTGGTTTTATTTTTTACGGAAACTTATATTAGGAATTATTTAAATCGTAAAGGGTTCTATAAAGAACCTTTTACCGAGGCATACCCATGGCAATAGGAGCTCATATAGCTAAAAGGCCGTGGTATAAACAATTCCTATTATGGTGATTGGTGTTTTTCACGTGCGTATTGTTTATAATTCCGACCCATCATAAAGTCGCCACATAAATAATATAAGAAGTTTAGTCGAACAACAACAGTGTATTGGATAATATATGTAAGAATTAAATAAACAGTTACACAAAATGACTTGATGATGCCTTTTTGACCATTGACGATAAAATAAAATTTGTGGTTCCTAAAATATACGACGGAAATTGGTTTTATAATGTAAATTAAACATCATTTCAACAAAACTTTAAAGTTGATACTAAGATATTATTGATAAATAAGAAAGTTTTAGGCAAATATATAGGATACGGAATTCCACAAAAACCAATGGTATTGCAGTTTTTGGTACAACCTTCAAAATGTATGTCCAATCACCGTGTTTTTATTGTTATTTTGAGATCTAATATCATTCATAGATAGGACAAGACTTTATCATTACGCAATTATGCCAACGCAAGAAAGCCTTCAATATCATTTTAACAAACTTAAGCGGTATCATATAATACCTGCCTGAGTTCTATACTAAAGCTACAGACCAGGCTCTTGAAACTAGTTGTCTCAGCGAAAATTAAAAACAAATATGAGAACGAAGATGTCCAACTATATAAACACTGTAGAGTTTCAATATATACTATAAATTTCAATAAAAGCGATCGTCGAAAAGTCAACCACACTATAATGACCAAGCATTCGTACCCTATAATGGCCAAGCGAATCGCGCATAGTAAACTGGTAACTGTTACGCTCAAGTAATACCTATGGTGAGCGGACAAGCTCCTACATATTTCCACGCTTGATTTATGATAACCTACATACGCAAATCTGGTACTCGATCACGGAAACGAATATTAAATACAAACTTAAAATATAGTTTCTCTCAAACTCATAAGGGGTGAATACGTATTAGAAATAATTAATTTATTTGTAATTAGCATGTACCTCAATATAGTACTATTGAGAACTGCACCCTCTTTTTTGATTTTTAATTGAATATAGCTGACTTTTACACTGATTTAGATATAACCATAAATTCAGAACTATAATGGGTAGATTACATCACACATTCATTGGTCTAAGTGGTATTTTAAGCATGTAATTCTATATCAACAAACTCTACAATTTAAAATCTTAACTTAAAATTACGCGTTTGTTCCTTCCGCATCGCCTCCGTGGCACTGATTAAATAATTTTAGTATATTGCTAGTGTTTTATATTTTCGCCATGTGATTTTACGTGATGTAAGTACAACAAAGTTAAATATTTATAATATTTAATTATGTTGTACTTAAACTTCCTCAAAAGTAAATAAAACACGAAATCAAAAGTACCGTGGCAATAGAAGCGGATTTTGACTACCGCAGTAATGCTGCTGCTTACCTTACCATGATTGAATAAATCATGATTTACTTTATTTTCAATATGTGTGGAATAGAGAGAAAACATATTTTGTTTTTTAATCATTTCCGCATAGTTTCAATGGTTCTGGTATAATGGCATATGTAATTTGTCTTAATTACATCATATGAACGTTCTAACGGTGATAAAAAACATCGCGGGGATAACTTCATTTTCCATAGTTGCGGCGATGGGGTAGCCTATCACGCAAATTGGAGTATTCAATCACTGGCTAAACGTGGGCACAATGTGCCTCTGCCACCCCGTATGGGAGAAATTGTGACGCTATGACTGTTTATAGAGGTGTTGGTATACATACTTGATAGTGGGTGATGGATTACATTAACCTTATCAGGCTCATATCTATACTTATAGATATAATCCAAAGTCCTCAGTGACTCACTGACTGACTGATATATCAATACATAGCCTAAACCGCTGGCCGCTGGTGTTTACATTTAATTAGCTGACCATATTTATAACGAAAACTATTTTGGGTCCCCCATAGTAACTTATCAGCTGATCGGGTCAATGTACTGGGGATCAGTGAAAAAAAAATGCGATCTTATGTTCCATTGGGAAAGTTGTTCATATAATGCACTATCATACCCCAAAATATGGTCAACCAATTAAAAAGTCACTGTGTATAGCGTAGGGTAGCACTAAGAATTGATGTGGTGATATTCATCCCCTAAAGGAGGGAAATAGGGGGGTGAAGTTTGTATGAAAATAAAAAACTACCTTATTTATGAAGTTGATATTTTACAGATAGGTAATTTAGGGGTATGAGACGTCAACTGAGCAACTGAGTTTCCGAATTTCCCCCCGCTGACGGGGGGATGGGGGTGAACTTTGTATGGACATACAAATACTACTTGGCCTATGAAGCTGTAATTTGGTAAGTAGGTAGTTTAGTTACCTTTACATTTATAGATCTGAGACGTCAGTACAGTAAAGTTGTCATCGAAATTTGCTCCCATAGGCATAAGGGGGAAAAGGAGAGGTTAGAGTTTGTATGGAAATCAGATATCACTCGAAATATGAATTTGTATTTTTTTCAGGTAGAAGGTTGAACAATGCAGGCTCCCAGCTCAGTTAGATATTTTCAAAATTCTGCCCCCACAAAAAAAAAAAATATTGAAAAAATATTGAAAAAAAATAAAAATAAAAACAAATAACCCTTAAAATCGCAGCTTTCAATGCAGTGACCAAGAGAAATAAAGCTACTTTTATGTTCTTCTATTATATTATCTGTTAATTGGTTCTTTTTTTCAGCCAATTTGTGGGATTTAGAAGTTCCCATTTTTTCGCAAATTCAGCGTTATTCTTGCAATTTTCCTGTAGGACTCTTAAAACATTAGCTATATTCTTATTATTTTTAATTAATTGCTTTATTAATGACAGAATAATGAGTCTCAGTATAATTGATAGTGTTATGAGCCTGGCCATAACAGCACCATTTGTCTGACCACAATTCGTGTGACCATATGGTGGACTATATAGTCGTTAAACGTTGTTATTTTTGCATCTTAAGGATGGTTGGATTTACATTATGAGTGAGAGACTCATAATGTAAAGCCAACCATCATCCAAATCATCCGGTGGCAAATAAGGGAGTATAGTACAGAAAGCAACGTGCTTTCTATGCTGTTATCGTTGATGCCAAGCTATTTCCCTCTTTTTTTAACGCCTTCTTAAAATGAAAGTAGCATCCCTTTACTGATACGTTGGGTAATACAGACAGTAACTGGTAAAAAAATCTACAGACATGGCTGATATCAAAGATTTTAGTAATTGAAATAATCTGTTATATGTAGACATTTTTTTTTGTTAAGATGCTAGCGACTTAACGACACCATCGATATCACCATAAATACTATAAATCTGAAGAAAAAGTTTCGGCGCAGATGTGAAAGCCCCGTCACAATAAATATAGTGTCTTCTGGCAACTTCTTTTTTACTTCTTGTCGTGACGAATAGAAGAATCAGATTTTCCCCATCGTAGAAATCAGCCAACAGAAAGTCAAGAACCATAATTGGAAGCCATGTCGAATCAATGCCATCTGTCATAGATTAACCGATAGGGACACATGTACATTATTATTACCTATTATTTATATTTATAAATAAATTATTTGTTTATTTAATTTATATTTATGTACGTTTTTATTTGCTTTTAAAGTTATCAAATTTGTTCCCCAAGAAGAAACAACTCTCATACATTGCGGAAGTTCTAATTTTAGTTTATTCATTAGCAGATGACTGATCTCAGGGGATTTTTTTCAGGGTAACGTCTGACTTATTATACAACTCAATTAAATGTAACCCTGTGGTATTTTCACGTTTTTTTAATAAGATTAAAGAAGAATTTAGACGACCTAAGCTGTAACCCGTAGCCCTGTTATAACTGAGGTCGTCCAAAATGCGAACACTCTTTTATTCAAAGAAGATTTTATCTCCGCTAACTCTCTTTTCCCTGAGAGCTGGTCCATTGAGTTCTAGATTGAATGTAGGCGAAGTATGCCTGTAAGGCTCTATTTGTAATGATCAGAATATAGCTGTACATAAAATAAAATATGGTAAAGCTTTGGTTTTGCGTAGCTTTAAGGTATACCTTGGCAATTAATTTATAAAAAAATATGGCAACATTTGCAGCTATTACACACGGAAAAACGTCAAACAAGAGTCTTTTGTACTAGTATACCTTTTTAATTGTCAATAATAAAATATTAAATACTAAGAAAAACTTTTGTGTATGTAGTATGAAATTATTGAACTATGTACTCAGGTTAACGAAATCCTGCTCACTGAAACCGGAAGTGGATAGAATAAATAAAATCTAACATGATAAAAAACTTAATATGATTTATTAAAATTAAAATGAGCAATTATTAATCGCATAATGACAAATTACTAAATCAATCAATACTTCCAATTAAATATATTTTCCGATAAGGTCGGGAGAGTCCATTTTTCACCGATAAAATGGCTAAGAAAATGGCCAAACCAATATTTTTTTGTACGAGTACTTCTTTAAATTCTTGAAAACCGGTCTGTTTTATTATTTGTTATTATAGCGGCAATAGAAATACACCCTCCTTAAAAATTACAGCTCTCTTCTTATTTAGGTTGACCCGGTAGAGCCTGGTGACAGAGGAACGGAAAGACGGACGGACAGACGGACGGACAGCGGAGGCTTAGTAATATGGTCCCGTTTGGCACCCTTCTGGTACGAAATCCCAAAAAAGAGGTTATTATAGACCGAAGCCCTTGAAAATATGGAGAAGTTTTAGGGAAATACACGTGTGTAACAATAAGTAGTAAACGTAACTAGTTAACACGCAACGTTATGTTCTTTTGAAAATACGGTGTTTATGTTAAATTTCTTGCGTCAGAAGAAGTTGCGTTAAAATTTACAAAAATTACTTATTTGTAAAAATCGCACACATATTCGTCATATTCATATACAGTGCAGGCATGATGCGATCCCATACCACAGATTAGATATTTTTCATCCATACTTCACCCATAAAATATAGATATCTTAGGCATGCAAGAGACTATGATGGTAATTTGACCCCCGGGGTAATTTTACCCTCATTTTGGGAGGGGCTGAATTGTCAACAAACAACACACGTTGAAACAAATATGAAAACGTTCTAAATAAGTCTTGCAAATATCGATAGCCCGGCTGTTCTGTTAAGGATGTGTTGTAGCAGCGGGTTCCAAATGTTCTTTTCTTGAAGTTATTATATATTATTTGAAATTATGTTTTCCGTCGGAGCAATAAAATATTCGGTTCGCTTGTTTTGACAGATAAAGTCATACTAACGCGATCTATGAACATTTTAAGTCAAGATAAAAGCCACATGCATCATGCTCGATTGAAATAGGGTAGATGGCGTGACTCGTAGTTTGTATATCGACAAGGGGCCGGTTGGGCACCAGGGGGCTGCATTGACACCTTTTCCTCTAACAACTTTTTTTTATTATCTAACTTATTTTTAGCTACACCATATAACAATTGATAATTTAACATCGCAGAAACCACTCGGATTGTGGTACCACAAAATATCTAATTCAGGGTGACTCTGACATCTAATTAGCTGACCTTTTAGGGAATGAACGAAACAAATCATTACGGATACTGAAACTAATCATAGCTGATTGTGTCATTGTAAACAGCCATATTTTTTCTTTTGCAAGAAGTTGGCAAATGAAAATATATGTCTATTTACAATGACAGAATCAGCAATGGTAAATAACATTTTGTAGATTATGAAATTGCAAAGTACCTACAAATTAAAACCATTTTTTTTAATAATTGAAAATATAGTTTTTTAGAGAAAGTGGTTTACAATGATAAGTAATTTTACAAACTTTTGTCGGTAATGTAAAAATTACCTGGTTTATTCTTTGTGTATGGAATTCCTGTACAAAGTTTCATGGCTCTAGGTCCACTGGCTTAGGCTATGCGTTGTGTTTCAGTCAGCCAGGATAGCGTAACCACAACATCTTATTCCAATTCAGATTAGAAACCTAATTTGATCCGCAAAATTACCATGACCGTCTTAATACAAGTCTTGGTATTAGGTAAATAAAGCCGGCGAATTGGAATGGAAATGGTTGCCATGGTGATGTTCTTGTTTTGAACCTCATTTTAATCGGAAAAAGATCGTGGTAACCCCCCTGGGGGTTTGAGAGCGACTACCTCCTAGTGTGGGGGTGCTGAAGTGATGCAGAAGGATACGTCCGCCTGCATAACTTCTGCTTCCTCCTGGTGCACCCTGGTAACAGCGGCTAGTGACTGGTCCCCGGACCTCTTACTAGCCGATGGCTAAAAGTAGCTCCGGTTCTGTCGGTTAAAGTGAGTGTACCCGGCAGACTATCTACACTCACCTGCGTCTTGTGGTCTGCGCAGTTGACCACCGTAGGCCAGGATGAAGGGGTCCTGGGGGGTTGAGCCGAGCGTTGCTGTGGATTTAGCTTCGTAAGGCAACACGCCCTCTTTGGCCTGGATTTCAGGCAAAACGGTAGCCTCGCCCGTAGCCGCGGGTTGGGGTAACGGCCAAGTGTCCCGTCAGAGGGCCACGGCTAGGGGTGTAGGGTCCGCTAAGGCGTCAGTCATAGCGGAGGGATGGGTCATGCTGACGGGGTAAGCTTCGGTGACTACGGCGGTGGGACCATGTCGCTGACACCTTGGTTCCCATCGTCCACAGAAGCGAGCTCCCGATGTCGCGCCAAGTACCAGCCCTATGCTCCTATATCTACTCGGTACTCCTAGCGACTGAAAGCTGTTCCAAGCGAGTAGGCGCTCCCAATTATGCGGGCTCCGTGGAGGGTGGGAAATCGAGTAGACGAATCTCTATACATTTGGCCATGGATCGTGTCAGGTCAAAAAACACATCTGGAACGCTTCCAGCGGTGAAAACCACAAGCGTCTCCAAACAGGTGCGAGAATCTGCCTCGGCAGATCCTCAAGCCTCAACTGGGCGCACTGCCACCATCAGTGACCTACCGGTGCAAACCGGTAGTGATTCCACTGTGGAGGTTAGCTGCAAAAAACCCGAAAGTGAGTCGAGAGGCAGGGCCACGGGGCAACCCGGTGCGCGGAGCCATTTGACAAACATCGCCGAGCATTTCGCCAGCGCCTGGACGACGGTTGGTCGAAAGGGTAAACCACCCAAGCAATCTTTGCAAGGGAAGGGCCCATCGACTAAACGTCCAGATACGGTGCAAACCGGACCAGGGCGTAAGGCGAATCGTCGGTGGAAGAAAAAACAGCGTTTGGCTGCCACATCGGCCGCTGCCGGCGTAGATGGGGTTCCATCTGCCAGGGTGACGACCGATGGCGGTCCCGCTGTTAATACAGCTGGAGCTGCGGGTAAGGTGACCGGCTCCCGTGGTGTCAAAGGGGCAACCCTAGACTCAAACGGGGCTAAACCTACCGTAGCGTTCTCTGGTGGTCCAACTTCTAACAAGAAGTTGAAATCTGCCAAGAGATCCGGCAAAAACGAGCGCGTGGCTGCTAAGAGGGCTCGACTAGAGGACAGTATTTCTCCTCGAGTGGAGCCTAAAAAGCAGTGCACGGAAGCGCGCAGAGCTGGGGTCACCTATGCTCAGAAGGTGAAATCTGACCAGTACATCGCCGTAACTGACGTCGCTACTGGTCATATTTCGCAGGATCTATCAACGCTCATCCTCAACGAGATTGATGACAAAATCTTGAGGGAAGCGTTGGCGGATCCGAGCAAGGAAAACCCCAAATTCGGTGGCAAGCCTCGTTACGAGGACGGCCACCTTAAACTGTTCGTGGAGGACGAGTACTCCCTGAACTGGCTGCGGGAGTGTGTCTCCGGTGTGTCTACACCATCCAACGTACAGTTGGTGGTGAAACGCCAATCGGAGATGGTCCGCAGGGTTCGATGTGGGGTGCTCATACCCAACGAACGAGGCAAGTGGAAGTCTGCGCCCGACGTCGGCGTAGTCCTCCACTTTATGAACAAGTGGGCACAGGTTGACCGATGGCTCCTCCAGAAAGTGGATGAGCAGCAGGACAACCTGTTTCTCATCACAGACGTCCCTGAAGATGTGGTGCCGACCCTGCTGGGAAGGGGCAGACAGCTCCTTTTTGGTAGTGGTTCGGTCTACCTAAAATTTCAGGGACCCGGTGGGAAATTTGTGAAGGAACCACCGGTGGTAGCGCAGACCAGCTCTAAGCTGGTCATCACTGGGGTTTCTTCAAGAACAGCCAAGCCCCAGAGTTCCACTCCAGAGCGGCAGCAAACAGGCCCCGATGCAGTCGGGGAAAGTTCTGCTGCTCAACCGCAGGACGAGCACGCGCACTGGGAGGCCATGCTGCTTGGTGAAGGCGATGAGCCAGAACCAGCAGTGGTGCCCTCTGAGGGCGAGGAGCTGTCCATGCGGCTGGAGGAGGAACTCGTCTTGGAGGTGCAGGAGGGGTTGACCAAAAATGGCGTCCCTCTCCCGCGATTGTAAAATCCTCCAAGCCAACCTCCAACACAGCCAAACTGCAACGGCCCAGTTAAGACGCTGGTTGGGGGCAAACAGCACTGCCGTGGCTCTGATCCAGGAGCCGTGGATCAACCGCGGTAGCATTCGAGGGCTCGCCAATTTGAGAGGTAAGCTTTTCGGTACAACTGATCACGATAACCCTAGAACGTGCATCATAACTACTAACAACATCCCAGCACAGCCATTAACAGAGTTCTGTTCCAGGGACCTGTGTGCCATAAGGCTGCAACCGCCCGACACAGCTAGGTGCCGCGAGCTCGTGGTGGCCTCCGCCTACATGCCTGCGGAGGACAACCCGCCTCCACACGACCTGTGCCGGCTGGTGGACCACTGCGAGAAGTCGGGCCTCCAGCTCATCGTTGGGGCCGACTCGAACGCGCATCACCCACTGTGGGGCATGCCAGATATGAACAGCAAAGGTAAGACACTTGTTGAATACCTATTTACTACAAACCTCAATGTGCTTAACATAGGTTCTGAACCAACTTTTGTTACCAAGCGAAGCAGAACTATCGTTGATATTACCCTGGCAACGGCGGACATATCCGACGACGTTGGGGGCTGGCATGTGTCCAACGAGGCGTCATGCTCTGATCATCGATGGATACGCTTCGAGATCAACGCAGCGTTCTCCCCAACTGTCCCTAAGAGAAACCCACGCAAGACTGACAGAACCAGGTACAGAGCTATCCTAGGTGAAAGACTTGCTTGGGCTGAGACTCTACCAGATCCGGAGGGACCCGAACAAATCGAACAACAGGTAACAGATTTTACAAATACTTCAATAGACTGCTACCATTCAACTTGCCCGCTTAGCACACCAGCGCCTACCAACATCAAGGGGCAGCCTTGGTGGGGTCCTGATCTAGATAGGATGCGTGCTAAGATCAGAAGACTGCTAAACAGGGCGATGAACACCAGTGCTGATGAGGATTGGGACAACTATAAAGATGCCAAATCCAAGTACAAGAAACGACTACGGTTCAAAAGCAGCAACTCATGGAGGAAATTCTGCAGCGACATTGAAACCGTTGATCAAGCAAATCGGGTAAGGCAAATACTAGCTCAACAAGGCAACTCCAGGCTAGGGTCGCTTAAAAAACCCGATGGAACATATACCTCTTCCACCACAGAAACACACAGTCTCTTGTTGGAAACTCACTTTCCCGGAAGTAGAACTATTCAAGAGATTGTGTGGCCGGAAGAGGTTCACCATGAAGCTGTCGACCACTTAGACATAACTAATAATATTATCACTGCTGACAAGGTAAGATGGGCCATTAATAGCTTTAAACCTTTTAAATCAGCAGGACCAGATGGAATCTTCCCAGCACTTCTACAGTGGGGTGGGGAACCCGTCATCAATATAATGGTCCGAATCATGAAAGCATGTCTTAGATTCGGATACGTTCCCAAAAGGTGGAGAGTAGTAAACGTAATTTTCATACCGAAGCCAGGAAGGAGCGACTACACTAACGCTAAATCTTTCAGGCCGATTAGTCTCACCTCGTTCTTGCTTAAAACTCTCGAACGTTTGTGCGAGAGACACCTGAGAGATGGAGCGTTAAAACATATACCCTTACACAAGAATCAGCATGCATATAGTTTGGGTAAGTCTACTGAATCGGCTCTCCATGCAGTTGTATCCACAATTGAAGAGGCGATTCAAAACAAATGCATCTGTCTTGGAACTTTTATTGATATAGAAGGTGCCTTTGACAAGACGCAGTATAGCAGTATAAGTGCATCTCTAACAAGGCATGGGGTGTCAACAGCTGTAAACAACTGGGTCACAAACATGCTTAACAAACGTATCGTGCGTCTAGCTGGAGAGTCCCTATCGGCGGAGGTAGTACGGGGATGCCCGCAGGGAGGAGTGCTCTCCCCGCTTCTGTGGAATCTGGTCATTAACGACCTGATTACCAAGCTTAACGCTAATGGATACTACACCGTAGGATACGCCGACGATTTGGTAATCCTCATCACAGGTAAATTTGCGAGCACAGTGTGCAACCTTAAACAAACAGCTCTTCGCATCGTGGAGCGCTGGTGTTTAGAATATGACCTGGCGGTTAACCCAACAAAAACGGTAATGGTCATGTTCACTAACAATAGGGCTCTTGGTAGGTATACCCTACCGAAGCTCTTTGGAACGGAACTCCAGCTAGCAACTGAGGTGAAGTACCTGGGCATAACCTTGGACAGCAAGCTCAACTGGAGTAGCCACATCGACAACAAACTAAAGAAGGCGAGTATTGCTTTCTGGCAGTGTCGGAGAATGGTGGGGAAAAAGTGGGGACTTTCTCCCAACATCATTCTTTGGCTGTACGTAACGGTGATCCGTCCTCTTGTCTGCTACGGAGCTGTGGTGTGGTGGACCAGGACCAAACTAACCACAATGGTAAGCAAACTCCAAAGCTTCCAAAGGCTGGCCTGCATGGCTATCACAGGTAGTATGAGAACTACTCCAACAGCAGCAATGGAGGCCATGCTGTGTCTTCCGCCACTCCAGCTATATATTAAGCAGGAGGCCGCGTCATCTGCGGTGAGACTCAACACCTTAGGACTTTGGAGGAAAAACAGGACCTCACACACCGCCATCCTAGGGGAAGTTTACAAAAAATTTCCCATCTCTATGGCTTGCAGTGACAGAATCCCTAAACAATTTGTTTTTGACAAAAAATACAACATACAGTTACATGAAGACCATCGGGTTGAGGGGCTCGACGTTAAAGAGCTCAGAATTTTTACCGATGGTTCAAAAACTGAAGCAGGCACTGGTTCAGGCACCTTCTCGGAGGACCTAAACATCAAGATGGACATTCCACTGGGTGCCCATAATACTGTCTTTCAAGCTGAATGCATGGGCATCATCTCGGCCGCTAATGCCATAGCATCGAGAAAGGTAAGAGATTCCTCCATTCGAATCCTCTCGGATAGCATGGCCGTCCTACAAGCCCTAAATAGCAACACTATTAACTCAGGGCTAATCTACGAGTGTCACAAACGACTAATGGAGGTATGTCAACATAACCGCGTAATCCTTCAATGGATAAAAGGACACAGCGGATCAAGAGGTAATGATGCAGTGGATGAGCTGGCGCGTAAAGGATCTAGCTTGACAGCGTATGGTCCCGAACCTATCATCCCTCTTCCCTTCAAGATGGTACGCTCATTTCTGAGAGAGTCGACCAGGAATGATCATGCCACTCTTTGGACAAACCATGAGGAGTGCAGGCAGGCTAAGCTGGCCTTGCCGTCCCCTAGCGCTAGGCTGGCTAAGACCTTGCTTCGACTTAGCAGGCCGCGCATGCGACTGGTAACTGCAGCACTTACTGGCCATGGTTTCTTTAACAAACATCTATATGTCCTAGGTGTTACCGACAGCCCCCTTTGCAGAGCCTGCTTGGAGGCAGAAGAAACGGCTGCTCACGTCCTCATGGAGTGCACAGGAGTAGCGGACTACAGGGCTTAACACCTCGGTCAATCGAGGGACCTTCCAGGGATAGTCGGTAACGTAAAGGGCCTACTGGCGTTCCTGGAGGAGTTGGGTTGGCTCGAATGATTCGCATTCCCACCCACACGCAAAATAGGCGCTTTCGTCGTCGAGTTGCGGAAACCAGCCCGTCTTACAATTGACAATTGACAACCCCCCTGGGGGTAACTACAACGTCATATAGCGTGTCTATTTAGGAACTAATCCGCAAAATTACCGAGACCGTATTAAAATAAGTTTTGGTGTTAGGTAAATGAAACCCAATATGACGTATTGGAATGGAAATGGTTGCGATGGTGATTTTCTTGTTTTGAACCGAATCTCAATCGCTATAAATTTTGTGGTAACCCCCAGATAGCGTTTTATTAAGAACTTATAACCTCTCTACTCTTCTGTTGTCACGCCATCAAATACTTTCTGGAAGGTTTTCTTCATTTCGCTTCCTTGCAAACTGCCTTACATTTTGCAAAAGCATGTACATAATAAGTATTACTCGTATTTATATGTTATATATTGTCAACATATTTTTGGTATGCATTCACCATATGATCGGGAATTAACAAATATTTGTAAATCTATACAAAACCATATTTTAGGAATATAATTTGTCAACAACAGCTTTTTGGGAGTTAAAACTGACTTGTTCGTGTTAAGTATAAGTATTTATTTATTTAAGAAAGTATTTTGAAGAAAAATTTTGCTCTTAAATTTACTTACGTACATTATTAAAATCAACAGTTCTTATGATGATAATTTTAGTTAATTGTTGCTATTGTAAGCAATCAATTATCACACTTTCATCAACTCTTTAACCTAGCAACTGTTATAGGGGATTCTATCGTTTAGAAATCTTAAGCCAAATTCCGTTCAAGGGTGTAAGTGTAAACACTTTAGAATCAAATGTCAGTTTCTCCTCAGTTTTTACTGATTTCTCCACCTTGAAGTTTTTCAACAACGACACCAGGCCCATCATAGACTGCACCTTCGCGAAACGCATACCTGAAATTCAAACATGCTGGTAAGAATACGTACGTAGAGAAAATGTCGTAATGTAGAGAAAAAGTAAATAAAATATTCCTTTTGATTAAAAATAAGCATGGCAAGGCATTTAGGGGAGTAAGGAATTAGGGTTTTATTTCGCTATTATATATCTCTCTCTGTTTTCAGACCACTTCATTATTATCCATATCTTTTCACTGTTCTAGGTGTCCATAAAGTTATTGGACAGAATTAGAGATCTACAGTCTGTAGTAATATATGTGTTACCGTCAACATTATAAATCCGGTTAGTATACATAATTACTGGTAAGTATTCATACTAATCACTGATTTTTGTGAATATAATAAATATAGCCAAAATCAGTCCGATTAACTAATTTATTTTATTAACCGGTTATTATTAATACTCATCAAGAGGGTTTTGTAAAAGTAATAAGACATTTTTATTTTCTTAATCAAATATGGTTTATTAAAGATACAATTAAACAAATAGTTAAATTCTTCTTAGTATTGTCTGCCATATAATATTATATATTCATATTCATATAATGCACAGTCTTACAAAGGATGTTTATTAGACAGTTGTAAAATATTTTATGTGTACTTAAGTTTATGTTTTAAGTATTTTTGAAGTTCTTACTTGTTCAACCTAACACTAAGAATAAAGGGGCTTCGCTTCGCTCACCCCCCTTACCCTTTACTTAGGCTACCACAGTGTTTTGCCCTGATGGTGGCTGTGCAAATCAGTATTAATCATATTTATCACGGACGTGTGGTGTTCACATATACTAACCGGTTAATGTGATAAATCTTGCTGTATTATTATTACTTTAAACATCGATATGGGTGAGTATGAATAATAGCCGGATCGTATGCATAATAACTAAATCATTATCTTGACCGTGGCATATATATAGTTAAGTATTTGAATTACTTATTCGATTCTGAGCTACTATCTTCAATTCCAAATTTTTTGTCAGTCAGTTAATACTTAGGCAGAAGATTCATCGATCTGAATCTCACCTAGGAGATACTGACAGAGATAATTACTCACCAATACAGTGACGAGGTCCTTCGCCAAAAGGCAGGTAGGTGCAAGGAGGTCTTGCAGCTTTCTTTTCGGATGTGAACCGCTCAGGATCAAACACTTCAGGGTTCAGATAGTAATGTGGGTCATGGTGTATCGCACTCACGGGTATCAGAACCGCTGTTCCTTTTTCGATTTTCAGTTTCATCGCAGAAAATTCATAATCTGCTCCCGCTTGCCTGTTAAGGATACCTACAACAGGGTATTTCCTTAAAGTCTCGTCGATGCACATTTCGAGGTAGCTCAATTCACTTAGCGAGTCGTATGTCAATTTGCCGTTATGTTTTTTCACTACTTCACACATTTCATTATACACGCGATCCTGGATATCTTGGTTTAGGGCTAGTTCATGTAGCAAGAATGACATGGTTGATGATGATGTCTCAAACCCAGCTGCGTGGAATATGAAAGCTTGAGCTGCTATCAGGATGTCACTCAATTCAATTTTCTCGGTCTCCCCGCCGTCTCGTTTGTCCTTCAGACCGTGTTCCTTCAGTTCAATCAAGAGATCCATGAAGTCGTGTCTTAAGTTCCTTTTGCCATTTCTTTCCTGTTTGATTTGTTTTACCAACGCTAAGAAGAAAGAACGGAACTTCTCATTCACATCAATGATATTCAAGTTTTTCATCAAATCCTGGAATCCTGGTACCAAGAAGTTTATTAGCCTCACAAACATTGCGCTTTTGTTCGGTTTGAAATTTTCTTGGCCTATTTCTCTGAAGGCATTTGGCTTGTCGTTGAAACAGTCGATATCGACACCAAAGGCACATGAGCAGATAACAGACAGAGTGTATTTTGCCGACAGATCACGAACCTCATGATCCTCCTTATTCAGTATCAAGTTGTCCACGTACTTTGAAAAGTCTGCAGCACAATTTTCAACCAAAGGCATCATTTTCTTGAGTTTGCTAGATGTGAATATTGGGGTAAGTGTTTGCCTCAAGATACGCCATCTCTCACCTTCGATTCTAAATAAATGATCATCAAAATCATCTTGAGTTTCACCAAATCCTCTGTCTTGGAATGAACTGAAATCTTTAATCAGAACTTGTTTTAATACCTCAGGATCCTTGACAAGAATTGTTGGTTTAAATGCCTGGTAAAGTCCGACCACTTTCTCATTCGGGTATTCGTCGTAAAGTCGTTGCGCCATACCGCCTAGGGATTCCCGGAATGCCAGAATCCTTCCTATATTACCAACAAAAGGTAAGGGAGCCGGCCCTTTGACTCCTTTCGTCTCCCAGAGACTATATCTCCTCTTCATCCACGTATATAACCCATAAAATAACACACTCAAAACGGCAATTAAGAATAAAGCCATTATTGTTGCCGTCCACTTCGGGCAACTGTATCGGGTAAACTGGTAGGTTTAATTTAATCACTAGTATAATAAATGCAAGTCACTCTGACAAGCCAATATCGCACTTCGTGTGTAGTGATCCAATCTTACTTTTAGGGTTCCATACCCGATGGGGAAAACGGGACCCTGTTACAAAGCCTCCGCTGTCAGTTGTGTCAGTCAGCTTGTCTCTCACCTGGCTGTATCTCATTTTCAGAGAGCCAAAACTTTCTTTCTGTTCTGTTGCCGCTACAGCTGGCATTTTATATTCATTGGAATAAGAACTACAAGAGATTTTATAAAGTTAACGTTTCTTGGTTGTGGGGGGTTTTTTAATATTACCAAGCCATCATGATTTAAATATCACGCGAATTTTTCGGCTCCCATCGTCATCATTGGCGCTATTGGTTCAATATTATTCTGAAAAAATATCACTTTGAAATAAATTCGATCAGACCAACTTTATGTTTTACTTCTCTGTATATTTCGGCCGAGCGATCTCGTGATTTGTATGGAGAAGTGACTACACCATTCTGTTAACGCCCATTTTTATGTTTATAATGCTCAGGCAGCTGAATTATTTATTTATTTATTTATAAAATCCGTAAACCTTTTTTGCGAAATCTGAATTCAAAATGCGAAAAAAATACATTATGAAAATTAATACCTACATACTTATTACATAAACACAGTTGCACATACATATTAAAAAGCACACATATTTTTGTTTGTAATAAATAATTTACTCTATCTAAATTCACCGGTTTCATCGCTGGCCGCAATTATAGTTTTTTCCCAAAATGGCGTCGATGGGCTAGCCCCAGGCCACGCAAAATGGAGTTCCCATTGAATAACTGGCTAAACGTGGGCAGTATGGTCCTCTGCCAGCCACCCGGTGTGGGACGTCATGCCACAATGGTATGTTGTTTTGGCGTAACGTAGGTATAGCTATACAAAAACATTAGAATCCTTTTTTATATATCACTATGTACGCATTTCTGTTACACGCCGACCACCCCATAGAAACTCTTGTTAAAATATAATATGAAACCTCTTTTATGTTCAAGGCTCACCCCAAAGAGGTTTGGATGTGAGTTACGTATTACGAACTTTTTGTCAGTGTAACTGGCCAGTTTTTATTGTTTTTGAAGAACGCTTAGCACGAGATTGAGAAATCGATTTTAAAGTCGAAGTCGGTCAAAAACCGACTCTACATTTCCAAGCCTAGATTCCCGTGATAGACGAACTTTTTCCATATACATGGCATACATTCATAATATAGCTCAATACAAGTATGTACGGAACTCTTGGTGCGAGAGTCCGACTCGAACTTTAACTTTTATTGATAAATAACAAGTGACTCATCGTCGTCTACAACTGGTATTTTACATATGGAGGCCACTAGTATCGCAAGGTCATTGCCTAACCGCCGCCTAACAACACAACACAATGCTATATTTAGGCAATGTAATATTATGGTAACAACTAGAGGTAAAATGGCAAGTGTATGTAGCTGAATTAATCATTGTACACCACTACATCTATGGCACTGCGGTTGTGGCTTTGACTATCATGCGAGAGGTCCATGTAGTTATTTTTATGTATAATATAACATTGCCAGTGTGATTTGTGTGCCACAAATTACGAAAATCGTATGTAAGTATGTATTTTTAGTGTAATTATATTAGGCAAATACTGGCTAATCGTTCCCTTATTATCGTAGGATAAGATATCGATATAATCAGTGATTATGACGATGAATCATGCTTTATGATGGATGATGGATTTCATTATCGTAAACGTTAAATTAATAAGCTGATGGATTTGTTTTTATTTTGTTGGATGAGATACCAACAAAATAAAAACAAATCCTTAAGAATGTACCGATATTTTTTTACATTTTGAGTTCGAATCACCATCTATGTCATTCATTCTACGCCAAAGACTTTCTTCATAGGCTGGTCGACATATGTACATGTCAACATATTATAGTCAAAACTGTTAGTTGATCAACTAGAGCGATAGTTAACCAGACACACAGGGTTTAGGGAATTTACGTCGATTTTGTTCTTACATATCCACCTAACACGAAAACTATGGGGGGGCTTCGCTGCGCTCGCGCCCTCTTGTCTGCACTTAAGCTACAAGTTTAAAACAGTTTAATATTTAACGGTTTCAACCGTTAGTTGATCAACTAACGCGTCGTATAGTAAGCAGTACGCTACAGTTTACTATCTGTCGATAGTTGAACAACTCATGAGAGAAAAAAAAACGTTTGTTTATTAACTAACGGATTTGACAATCTTACGGTGACATATTATGTACCTACTCGTATGCCCCACAGAAAGTTGTGTTTATATTAGACTTAGAGACGTGTAGACCGTGTGAAGAAAACGTAGTACGGTTAGCAACGAGCTTTGTTGAATGTGATCGCGGGTGAAAGAGAGAGAGAGAATGTTATATTATCTGCCTTTTTGATTTAATTAACACCTGTGAAGTTAGTAAATATTGTATAACCATGATAAATTGGTAAGGGCTCGTGAGTTTTTTTACTTATCCTTTACATACCAATGTATACTTGACGCCAATTTACCTATTATTATTTGTAGATACTATTCTGTCCTTCCATATGCATAAAATAGTGACGCGATGTTTGAATTAATTTTGTAGGTAATGATTGTTGGAATAGTGATGAGATATTACCTGCCATATTCTGTGATTTTGCATGGATAAGGCTAATGCCATGTTTTTATTTGGTATTTTTGGAAACTAAACTATGTTAGAATTCGTAATCCGGAACCGAAATGTATTAAGGAACCCAAAAACAAAAATGCTATTGTTTAACTGGAGAATGATAGTGAAGTGAAACACAAGGCATTCGGACATGAACTGATTTATTGTTTATCACCTACCCACACATGTATATTATTATTATATTACTACATCTCCCTTATTAATATTTTTAAAGTACATACAGTTTTTGTAATAAATCATTTATACACGATTTCCTATAGCTACCCATAACCACATAATGCTATACCATATCTACTTTTTCCTACATCTCTTTATTTCGTTTTTTTCTTTTTTATTTTTGATTTTCATATCTAAACTTTACTTAACATAATCTAAACTTAAATGTTATTCTTGGTTAGTATATAAAAAAACAATATTTGGATATTAGTTAAGTAGATTGAATTTTTTCTTTAGCTTTAATAGCCGCAGCCCTTTTGGTTGCCGGTGGCTCATCCAGAGCCGCGGGAGCAACCGGCACTAGTCGGATTAGCTCATCGGGTGCTACAGCTATTTCTAATTGTGATTCATTATCAACAGCGTCGTACACGCTTGAGTCACTGTCATCATTCAATGTCTGCGTGTGTGATGATGTTGACGATGCTGATTGAATATTCTTTTTTATAAGATGCCTCCTATTTCGCCGATAATGTGTACCGCATGCGTCTGCAACAAAATAGGAACGTGGTTGTTGTGCATGCGCAACAACTCGCATTGTTTTCCTATTGTTTCCGTCTACGGCTACAACTTCGTCTCCGGGTTGCAACACAGGAAGGTTACGGGCGCGCTTGTCATACAATTCTTTTGAGTGGTGTTGGTTTGACAAGATGCGATCATAAGTTGTAGCTTACCTACGTGCAACGGTAGTCGAGTATTCAGTCTGCGTCCCATGAGCAGCTGAGCGGATGATGCAATGCCATCACGTGGTGTTACCCGATAGTTCAACAACCCTAAGTAAAAATCAGTCCCAGTTAAAACCGACTTTTTTAACATTGATTTTATTGTACGCACTGCGCGTTCACTTCGACCATTTGATTGAGGGTAGTTGGGGGACGAAGTCGTATGAGTGAATCCCCAAGTCTTAGCAAAGTTGTGAAATTATTTTGCAGAGTAAGCCGGACCGTTGTCTATGATTAATTCTGATACTATCCCATGTCTCGCGAACTGTTCCTTCATTGCTAATATCACTGACTTCGAGCCTATATTTTTGAGGGCGTTCACCTCGACAAAATTAGAAAGGTAGTCTACCATGATTAAAAAGTACTTCTTTTGATACTCAAATATATCAGAGCCTACTTTGGTCCACGGCAAAGCTGGAATGTCGTGCGGGATCATCGGCTCGCGCTGCGGCCGCGCCGCCAACTGCGAGCAGGCCGCGCACCGGCGCACAGCTGACTCGACGTCACGAGACATGCCCGGCCAGTACATCACCTCGCGCGCGCGCCTTTTGCAGCGATCTATGCCCAGGTGGCCTTCGTGTACCCGTGCTACCATTTCCGACCTTAATGTGCGCGGTATAAATAGCAAATCGCCTTTAAACAATACTCCTTCAATGTATTGTATTAGCTCCCTATACTCCCAATGAGAACGCGCACTCTCGTCAAAATTGTATTTGTTTATAGGCCAACCGTTTTTTACGTATTCTAATATAATTTGAGACTCTTTATCACGATTTGTATGTTCTCGGACTAATGACATTTTCTCGTCACTAAATCTTACGTTTTCCAACAAAAATATTGATTGATCAGTGACATCCCGCGAAACGTTATCGTGAATCAACTCTGGCAGTGGAGCGCGCGACAATGTGTCCGCAACATACATATACTTGCCAGGTTTGTATACCACTTTGATATCATACGCCTGGAGACTTAACATCATACGCTGTAATCTGGCTGGAACGGAATCCAGCGACTTCTTGAACAAACTTTCTAGCGGTTTGTGGTCTGTTTCCACCGTGACGTCACTTTTACCAAATAAATATTGGTGAAATCTTTCAACCACAAACACTATAGCGAGCACTTCCTTTTCAATCTGCGCATAGCGCTTCTGCGTGTCGTTGAGTGTGGCGGACGCGAACTCGACCGGCCGCCCGCCCTGCAGCAGCGCCGCGACCACCGCGTGCGAGCTGGCGTCCACCGTCAGCAGCGCGGGTTGCTCGGCCGCGAACAGCGCCAGCACCGGCGCCGCGCACAATTCTGTCTTCATCTGCTCCACCACATGGGTGTGAACCGAGTCCCATAACCATTCGCTGTCCTTTTTGAGCAGACCTCGCAGGGGAGCGACTTTCTCTGAATAATTCGATATGAATTTTGACAAATAGTTTACCATTCCGAGAGATCGCTCAAGTGCCTGCCTGTCCTGTGGTATTGGTAACTCTTTTATTGCTTTTAACTTGGTTGTGTCTATTTTCATGCCTTCTGAGCTGAATGTATGACCGAGATACGTTACTTCGTTCACGCAAAATTCACACTTCTCATCATTAAACTTTATACCTACTTCCCGAGCATGATCTAATAAACTTTTCAATGGTGCATCATGCTCCGTCTTCGTGCGACCCCATATTATTATGTCATCCACGAATGAATCTACTCCCTCTAAGTCCTCAAGTATCTGCCTAACCCTCGCATGGAACACCTCACTAGCTGAGTTGATGCCGTAAGGTAAGCGTAGAAATTGGTACCTGCCAAACGGAGTCCCAAATGTACACAGCTCAGCGCTCACTTCATCGAGTTGAAGCATCCAAAACCCACAGCGCGCGTCTAGCTTACTGAAATAGCATGCGCCCTTCAGCTTAGTGGCTATATCCGTTAACGTTGGCAAAGGATAATGTTGACGTCGAATAACTTTATTGAAAGGCCGCGGATCTAAGCATAAACGAAGACTACCGTTCTTTTTTGTTCCAATGGGTAAATGCTATCACAATAGCATTCACCCATTGGGTCGGGTGTGATAATTTTCTTATCATGCCAAGGTTCTCTATTCGTGTGAGCTCATCTAGCAATCTATCTCGAATACCGACAGGTATCTTTCGCACGGGACACACAGTCGGACACGCGTCAGGCTGGATTGGTATTCTATACTGCCCTGGCAGTTTTTCTAAACCCTTAAATAAATCTTTGTAGCTATCTATGTTCACAGTATATATTCGCTTAACTAGATTTAACTGGTCAGATGCGTGCTTGCCCATTATACTTTGACATTCATAGTCTGCAATAACAAAGCGTAAATTATAATCACTATTTTTATAAATACATCTTAGCATACAAGAGCCAGCAATGTTTATGTATTTGCCACAAAATGACTGGGCCTTAGTACAATCTGGTTGTATGTCACAGACTGAATAGCCTAATTTTATAAAATTACTCTTTGACATCACATTTAAATCAGAGCCGGTGTTTAGCTTGAATTTAACAATACGCTCTGCCCCATTACATAGTAATGTCAAAAATTCGTACCATTTTAAGTCCTTGCTCTTATTATCCATATCGGCCACAGCTGAAATGTAGAAAAGAGAGTCATCGTCGTCGTCGTCGTCGACTAATTCGTACACTTTTTTAGAAGCGTTATGAATAGCACACATCTTTTTATAATGACCATTTGCACCACACAAAAAGCACTTCGTATACCTAGCCACACAATTAGAATTGCCGTCACAGTGGGCACTACCGCAAGCCATGCAGCACCGCAGCGAGTCAGCAGCAGCCCGGCTGCCCCCGGCAGCCGCCGCCGCGCTCGAACCGCCAACGCCAGGGGTGGCGCCCGCCGCGCCTGCCCGCCGACCGCGCGTCCCGCGCCGACCGCCGCGCGCGCCGCGTCGTATGCCGCGAGGAGACCACACGACGTCCACGCTCAGTGAATTCCCCGCATCACCAGATCCTTTCACGCCGTCTATCTGTCGGCCGTCCTCGCTCGACAATTCTTTTGACTGGCAGATTTTCACTGCCTTCTCAAGAGTGAGTTCATCCGTCCGAAGCAATCGGTCTCGCACCGCGCCGTCGGTTATGCCACACACAATACGATTACGTAGCATCCCGTCTTCGAGGTGTTCAAATTCACAATCTTTACTCAAAAGTTTGAGTGCCGTGACATACTCGTCGACGCTCTCCCCAGCTTCTTGATTTCTTGTAAAGAATTTGAAACGCACCATAATCACGTTTGTTTTTGTCCCAAAATGGTCGTTAAAACGTTGGATCAGTTTGTTGATGTCTTCGCGTTCTTCTTCTTTCACGAACCGTAATGTGGAATATACATCGTATCCATCGGGACCAATAAGATTGATCAACAAACTCGCTTGCACGTCACTCGGCTCTTTGTAGACACCAGAGGCCTTTAAAAACACTTGAAACTGCTTCAACCATTTTCGCCACGAGTCAGCGCGACTCGCGGGGCTACATTGCAGGACTAGTTCTACTGCTGGACGCGCATGCTCCATTGTTTACAACACGTAGCTCGATTGTCTCTAATGTTTTCTTGACACTAAAACTGCTTTCGACCATAAATAGCGATTAATTTCACGCACCGCTGTCACCATGAAGTGAAACACAAGGCATTCGGACATGAACTGATTTATTGTTTATCACCTACCCACACATGTATATTATTATTATATTACTACAGATAGTAGTGTTCGGCTACCACACTACCCAACATACATCTTGCGCCTTGAGCGCATCCAAAAGCGTGTCATGTGGTACTTGGCGTAGGTACTCAAAAAGTCTGGCGAAAATAATCCAGTCTTATGAGGACAGACTGGAACATTTTAAAATCAGTTCTTTATCAAAACATAGATTTAGCATTTCCAATTATAAATTTGAACAATAGGATAAGTAATAATAATAATATCTTGGACACTATTTACACACATTGATCTAGCCCCAAACTAGGATTCCCTGTATCTTGGGTACTAGACAACGATACACAGACTTTTACAGATAAATATTATACTTAGATAAACAACCATGACTAGGATACAAACATCCGTTCTCATCAAACAAATATTTGCCCCCACCGGTATTTGAACCCGAGACCCTTGGATTCGTAGGCAGGGTCACTGCCGACTCGGCCATTCGGGTCGTCACAGTCTACACAGTTATCAATATTTAAGTTTAAGGCTCCAAGCAGATACTACAAGTCGAACAGTATTTGGTGCAAACTCCGGTATTCCACGTCTTTGTACTCTGCTTAACAAATTCATCGACTCTATCGATGTTTCCAATGTCTCAATCGGCCAACTTAGACGTCAAATATGAACTTGACCTTAATATTTTCTTATTATTAGGCTGATGCCGAGAATCCAACGGGTCATGGCTAAACGTGACAGAGCTAAAGTTAAAATTAAAAAAACAACCTAATGATAACAACGTAACATTTATAATAAGCTTTGCAGAAATTCAAAGCGACGTCATATACACTGTCGCCTTAAAAACGTTACAACGGGTCAAATTCGGAGATTTTTATCATCGCTGGGCGTGGGTTAGAAGGACAACGAGACGACTGTGGTTTTTCCGGATATCAACGGCTTGAATCGTCACTTTGCTACTCCTCCAGTTGATGAATTCAGGCATTGGTGAAATCAGTAACGCTGGGTCACCTCTCTAATGTTTGGTTAGCTTCTGCTATGCCTTTCTCGTTTCAGTGTGTGAATGAGGCGGAAGTCAAAAAGATTATTGATTCAATTGCTCCATGCCTAGTTCTAATTGTTAATAAGTGTATTGATGAAGGAGTTTTTCTGACGTTCTAAAAATTAATGTGACTAAGACAAAGTTAATGAATTTCAACAATGTCAGTGATATCACTATAATCTATAATAGCCAAATAATAAAATGTGACATTTCTCGGTATTGTAATTGACAAAGACCTTAACTGGAAACTGCAAATTGACAAGGTTTGCAATAAAATAAGTAGATTTGTATTTGCACTCTCAAAGCTGAGAAAAACTACCACCCTCCAAACAACACTTGCTGCCTACCACGGATACGTGGAATCCGTGTTAAGGTACGGCATCATCTTATGGGGAAATAGTACAGATGTCAACAGAGCGTTTGTTATACAAAAAAAATGCGTCAGGGCAATCTTAGGAGTAAAACCCCAAGAATCATGTAAAACGCTGTTCAAAAAACTAAACGTTTTAACTTTACCGTGTCTCTATATATTTGAAGTAGCAAAATTTGTGAAACAGAACATTAATATGTTCACGACTGCTAAAGAACAGTTTCCAAGGAATACTAGAAATCCGGATAGATTAGTACTGGAACATAAGCCACGAACAACGCTTTACCAAAAAATTGTTATGCAATGAGCGTAAAAATATACAACAAATTGCCCACCGACATAAAAAGTCTCCCTTTCATAATTTTTAAAAGAAAGTTATTTCTATGGCTTCAACATCATAATTTTTATGCACTTTCAGAGTTTTTGCACTAGTTTATAAGTCTTAATATTAAATTGTTTGTGTGTGCTTGATAGGTCCTATACACAAATCAAAATATACTACTATTTGCATGCTGTATAAATATAGCTGAATAAGGAACTTCTAGTATTATTAACATCTAATATGTCTTCCTAATTTCATAAGCAAATAAACGAATCTTGAATCTTGAAGAAAGACTGTCGAAAATTTTACAGCCAAAACTGTATGTAACAGAATCATTTTATATGGAACTAACTGATACATTGGAAGTGGAATCAATGATCACGCTCAGATAAGGCGCCATCTGCGAACTGATTTTGTCTTTAATGATCGACTCGAACAATTTTGCCAATGAGCTCAGGATAGCTATGGGTCGATATTGATCAACGGAGGCAGTTTCACTTGTCTTGGGGATAGGACTGACTCAAGAAAGCATCCAGCTGGTCGGGTATTTACCTTGCTCGAGAGCGAGATTGAATATCCGTCCTAAGGGTAACACCAGCTGATCGCTATAGGCCTTCAAAAAGTAAGGAGGGACGTTGTCCGGTCCAATTGCACTCCTTGGCCTCAGCTGCTTCAGCCCTTCCTTTATATCCCTACGGGAGATGTGCGTGATCTGTACGTATTTGGCAGAGCACGAATCATCGGAGCTGTTTACCAGTTCCGGATCGAGCGCTTGCTCATCAGGGAGGAAAACGTCGGAGAAGTTGTCTGCAAATGCGGCTGCTGCTTCCTCACCAGCGCATTTATGTCCATGATGCGTGACCCGAGGTTCGAAACAACCCTTCGATCGTAGGCCACTCACATGTTTCCAAAAAGCGCGCGGGATATGTCTTATGTTGCTTTCTATACTACTCATGTGATCGGCGTAGGCAATATCTATGCGACACTTAAGACAGGCTCTCAACTCGCTGAATGAGACGTAGTCAGCTGACCTCTTCCACGTCTTCCATTTACGATGAGGCTTGACTTTTGTGGCCAGGTCCTTTGTGATGTCGCCAGTGAACCACACCGGATATCTCCTAGTTGCTTGTGTTGGTCTGATCTTTTTTGGAAAGGAATTTTTGAAGACATCATAAATGGTATCGTAGAACCTACCGACTGCCTTCTCTACATCAGTTGCTTTGAGAACATGGTCCCACGATACGCCACACATGAGTTCGTATAGGAGTGCGTGATTGCCCTTGGCAAAGTTCCAATCATTGCGACCACCAATGTTGCTGGGATCCAAGCGGCCGGATCGCTGGTAAGCACCTCGCGCATGCAACACGGGCACAATGACGTCGGGAGGTGGGTGGTAGGTGTTAGTGCGTGGCACGAGGCTGCCAGAAGGAAGCGCGCACAGTTACGTCGCGCACACTCTCCGGCATCAACACCACATCAAACACGCCACCATGTGATTTTGAAATTTCCGTTTGAGCAATTTAAAAAGCATGTTAAAGCGACTTTGTCGAAGGGATATTACAATGTTCAAGATTACTTAAATGACAGGTCTGTATGGGGTTAATCTGGCTCAACACAGACCTTGCTGTTAATAGTTTTGTAATTATTTATTCCTGCTTATTAATCATAACAATATTTTTTTTCATATTTGTATTAGTTAAGCACAACCTATTTTTAAAAGAGATCTAAAAATCAATCTGTGGGAGTTTCTACGCCCTTCTTCTCCCACAGTGGTCCAATGTAGAGAAGAGGCAAAAAATGACGTTTGCTAAGTATATGTAAATATCTACAGTAATAAAGTACTTTGACTTTGACTTTGTGCATTCGTCACCTCATTCGTCTAATACAGACCACAAACACTAAGGAAATAGCAATGGTAATTGGTAACCGAAACAGATGCACTATTCATATTTAGATCACCCATGATGATTACTGAGGTTCCGGTTAATTTGGCCATGTTTTTCTCAGTTTTCGTGAACCAGCCAAGATACTGTGCGTCCTTTTCAGCTTGTGTGATTACCTTCCTGTTTCTTCCTGCGTTTCCGCATGCTGGGGTCTATATATACCACGCAGACTGTGTACTGGACATCATCTTATGAGAAAGATGCCCACAAATCCTCACCTTGCTCGGTCTCAAGGTCACGGCGTCGGCGAAGTGCGATGCCAGGGCGGGCGGCAAGCAGTACTCCTCCGCACGCAGTGGCGTAGCACGCTCCAGCCCCCCTCCGTCACCTCAGTATCTCCGACCGATGAGTCCAGGAAGGTCTCTGTGGCAGCACCAGCAAATTTTGACGCCAGTAATCGAGTCTGGTTTTAACACCTCGAACATTCTGGTATACAATTTCCAAACTTGCTCCCACCAATTCTGTAGGTCTCGAGGTAGGAGCGAAAAGGCAGCCACTCTTTTACTAGGGCCACCGGAACACCAACTTTATATGACTTGTAGCCGCGCAGCGAAGGTTACTTGTTGCTTGGTGACAGTCTTATGTGGCGGCTGCCTCATGATCATGTTACCCTCTAGTGAGTCGCGTTTACTGTTTACCGCACCGACTTGCTGGCCAAATCGGTGCGGTACACAGACCCTCTCATCTAAACCAGCAAACGATGCCAGCATCTTTCCCAACTTTACTTTGACTTAAGCTATTTCATTCGACCCGCCGCTGACCAGAATTGGACTGCAGTCGCCGTCTGTCGCTGGCTTAGCATGCGCGCTGGTTCTCTCAGGCCCTCTTGTGCTAGCCAGGTCGTTACTCGACGTAGGGTACAGTATTCTCCTATACTGGGGGGAGAAAAAATTGGGCGGGGAATATTTGCGTTTCGTGGATTCACGGAAACTTACGGATTTGAAAAGCTCAATTTTCCTTTTCTGTTCTCCTAATAATTTTATCATTTTATCATTTTCCATTGTAAGATTGTCTATTTCCCTATTAGCAACTTCGATCTGTAGACGTAGCTTCTCATTTTACTCTCGTAAATCGTTCAGCTCTTCACTATTATCTGTGATGGCGGCAGTCTTTGAGTAGATACATTGAGCAGGGACTCTCATATCAGCGTTCTATGAGTTACGTTAGTTGTTATTGGGTAATTTGGTGAGTTCATTGTAGAAATACTCAATTTGCCACACAAATCGGTTCTAAAGGTTTACACGCACTATTTATTTCCTATCACAACAACAGTCATGGGACAGGCTAGTTCCTTGATGCGACATATACACGACGAGGTATTGAGGGCGGCGGTAAATACGCGAAACGGTTTCGCAGGTACTCTGAAGCACCAGGATCGCACAGGATTTTAAAAAGAAAAACTAAAACATAAAGGTTCCTTCGCTGTCGGAGCCACTTCAATTGGTTGCGAAAAGCTGACATATGGTCGTACTTTCGCAAGCCAAAAATGAAGCGCAACGCCAGGTTCTGAAGCCTCCTCAACTTGTTAAGCTGTTCTTCTGTGATATCGAGGAAGCACACATCAGCGTAATCTAAAATAAGCAGCAGTAATGATTGCGCTAGCAACACTTTTGTTTTGAATGGCAAAAAGTACTGCAAGTGCAAAAGAGAATGAAAAGAAAAGTGAATGCGTCTGCTTTAATCGCTGATGTGCCATATTCTATCCAGATAAGGCCCAGGTTTTTATTTTTGTCGGTGTATGGAATACAAACATTACCATACAGTACAAACGGCACGTTCGAACCCAGTCTAGAGGTTATGCGACTGCTACCTACGATGAAGGCCTGTGATTTTGAAGGATTGACTAGCAAGCCAAATGATTTGGCCCAGACTTCAACAACTGTAAGATCTGCGTTCATATTCGAAACGGCATCCGAAATCTTGGCGATTGAGAAATGCCTATACAGCTGAAGGTCGTCAGCATAGAGGTGAAGAGAGGATAAGATAACTGTAGTAAGTTGATTGATAAAAATCGACAATAACAAGGGAGAGAGTATCCCACCTTGCGGTACACCAGCAGACAAACATAACCAGTCAGAAAGTGTATCATCCACCCTTATGCATTGAGGACGCCCTCGTAGATAGGACTCGAACTAAGAAATCACAGCCGCCGAGAGACCAATCGAGCGAAGGATGCCAAGAAGGATATCAAAATCGACCGAAATAAATGTGTTGCTAAAATCAAGTAAAGTGATGGATGCCAAGAGTTAGCTTCTTGGCATCCAACGCAAGACGGATATCCACGGTCACGTTGAGGAATGCACTCGTGGTGCAGTGAAATGGTTTGAATCCAGACTGAAAAGAGGAGTAAGGAGACAATGCGAGTTCTTATATTCAAACAACTGTTTATGTACTACTGTTTCCAGTACTTATTTTTATTTATTTAAATAATGACATATTCAAAATAACAGAGTTACATGCTTGAACACCACTTAAACCACTGAGATTTGTGTGTGGTGTAATCTACTCACTTTACAGTATTTATGGCTATATCTAAATTAAAGTCAGCTATATTCAATTAAAGTTATGCTAAATTCTAAGCTAAAAAGTCGCAATCTGAACTCGAGGGTTGAGCCCCGCACCGCGAATCGTGGGGCCATTGCCTCCCAGTGTGTTTTTGAGAGTGAACGAGCGCTGCTAGCCAGAGGCGTACCCGCCAAAGTATCGAGTTAGATGGCAATACACCTGCACGGTAAGTTAACTACCGTTTTGCCATAAAATGCATGATTTTTTACATACAACATTTCAATAAATAGTGGAATAGGAGTAAGATATAAGACGAATGAAAATATGTTTTTCAAGAACCTCTCTCACGGTTATTTTAGCTTTGTTTGGATGCAGGTCCAACGTAATAGAGTTTCTTACTGTACCTACCTACCTTGTGTTTCTTGCAGACGACCGATGACTTCTCAGCAAGCAAAGAAAATTCTTAGTATGGTAGCAGCTGAAACTGCTACCATCAGCATGTTATTTGTGGCTGAATCTGACAGCATCACCTGTCAGATTCAGCCAAAAATAATAAGATGGAAAAGAAAATAGAACTTGCAATACAGGAAAGTATAAATGGACTATATGTTCGGCCGTACTCCAGAAATAATAGGAAGGGAAAAAAATAGATCCGACAATAGGAGCAAGCATAAATGGACCATACTCACGGCCGTACTCCATGACATCAACCGTATTTGAGAAGTTTCGTGAAACTCAAAACACATTATGTTCTCACCATTTTCATTCTCCCTCAAAAGAAAACATTAGTATTGGTGACTTTGGAGCGTCATTTTCAAAAATTCGTGACGTCATCACTTCTTTACTTGGTGTTTCATGTGGACCGATGGACGGACGATTCCGAAGATGACCAACCGGCTCGGTAAAAATACACTTATCGACAATAACATCCACTACACCTACTCGGCTCCCTGCACTTCAGCCGCCACTTAGAACCGCAGAAGACAGCTTTACCAAAAAGAGATGCCAAACCGTCGATTTCAGCGAAATGAGATGCACAGTATCCGAAAAGATATAACGAAAACACGTGGATTGCATACGATTTCATAGGAAAAATAGGAGAAAAGGAATCAAATAGCAACGAAGAAATCGAGAACTAAAATAATCAAACTGCCCCCAAGAGAAGAAAATACGAAACTATGACGTTAATCAGAGAAAAAGATAGAAAGAGAATGGAGTATGCTATGAAACCAGGATGCAAGGAAAAATGTCAGAAGAAATGCTTTATAAAATTTAATGAACAAGACCGTGTAAATCTGAACGAAAAGTATTGGGCCCTAACGTGGGAACAAAGACGACTGTATGTCATGTCAAGAACTGAAACAGCAATACCAAAAAGGAAAACTACCAACGAGCCAAAAAGAAAAACCAAAAAGATCTTTTCGACTCTTCGCAAGAGACGGTACTACAGTCGAGGTATGCAAAATATTTTTTTTGACTACATTAGGGTAAAAAAAACTAATGACAAGGTTTTGCGTATTGAATCTGATAATCTTCAATCCACTGGTCTACGGGAACATGTACCGTTAAGGAGATATTTACCAAGTGATATTATTAATGTCACTGAGATGCACAAGCATTTCGAATAAACTCATCTTGGTCAATGTGTGTCTTTTGAGTAGTACCGAAAACATGTCAAAAGCATGAATATATCGTTCACACGACTTGGTAATGAACAGTACGAACATTGCGAGGCTTATTATTTGCACAAAGATCTAACTTCGTATGATGCAACTACTCAGATAGTAGCAGAATGTAGCACTTGTGTAGACTACGCTAAACATCATGACAAATATACTAAAGAAAGACAATTTTCACAAAACCTTTTCGCAAGACAACAAGAAAGTGTTATTTACTGCAGACTTAGAAAAGGTAAACTTGCTACCGAGGATGGAGAAATTTACAATCAGTTATTTTTGCTCAAAGACTCGTGGCTTATAACCAAGCTTTTGCGCCCGCGGAAACAATCACTAATCAGAGCAAACCAACAGCTGTCTTATATGGCATGATGCAATCGCAGGAAGAAAACAGGAGAACATCATGATTGCGTTTTGTTTATTTATAATTCCCAATCGTGATGTCCGTCATGTGAATATCTGGGTAAACAACTGCAGTGCCCAAAACAAAAATTGGCTGTTGTTCTCAATGCTTGTTCACTTGATCAATTCAGATTTGATCTGCACAAGCAACATAAATCTGTATTACTTAAACGCGGTCACACTTTTATGAGTTTTGATCAAGTGCACAAACAAGTTGAACTTGCAATGAAAAAAAAGGGTAAATTTTATGACTTCACAGATTTCAAACAATCTGTTGCAACAAATTAATAATGAAAAAGTATTGGTTGAGTCCATGAGACCACAGAACTTTATAAATGAGCCTGATTTCATGTCTCAAAGACGCATCAAAACAATAGAGCCCAGAACATACCTGAAAGACAATGTCCAGGTATCGATGCACAGAGAAAAGCGGGTATAATAGCAAAATAAAAAATGCCAACAATTGATTAGTGGTCAATTGTGAATTTTGATGGAAATAAAACTATTAATCAATGCTTGACGATAAAGCCTTTAAGTACCTTAACGCCTTTTAGTGTAGGAATTGCCAACAATTTTAAAAGATAAAAATCTAGTTAAGTGTTTACGTTTAAATCCTATACTATATAGTCGCTAAGGTATAGGTACTAGTGGCCTTTTAGTAAATTATTTTACGGTATAAGAATCAAATTTTACTCAGCTAGAAAGCCAAATGTGTCTTTTTCCCATTTAAAACTCGTAATTACAAATCGAGATATTCGCTATTGGGTAGCAAATTAAAAGAGCTATTTTACATATTTCAAAGTTTGCTATGCGAACAATAGCTATCAAACTGCATGAATTATATTTTTTTTAGTATTTTGGTTTTCTGTGCGTTGAGGACTAGTCCCGCATCATGACACCATTCGACAAGCTGTTAAAGTCTGCTTGTAGTTTGTTTTTAGCGACAGTCGCATCTTTGTCGGCTATAGTTAGGCATGTATCATCTGCAAACTGATAGGTGGTGTAGTAATTAATCGGATAGCTCATGTCGTTGACGTAAGTGAGGAAGTGTAGTGGGCCTAGGACCGATCCTTACGCCGCTGTGCTTTGGCTTATTGGGATGTCATCACTGAGGTCGTCGCCGATTTTGACTTAATACTTTCGTCCTTGGAGGTAGTTTATGCACCATTGCTTGACAGGACCTCTTATACCACCAGAGTCCAGTTTGAGTATGAGTTTAGCATGATCGAGTGTATCAAAGGCACGTAAAAGTCTATAAAGAGAGCAAGTATATGTTTTTAATCGTTCAAATGTGCATTAATATCTTCCGTAAATTATGCTAGTATCATCGTTGTACTTTTGCGCGGTTGGAATCCATATTGGTTGGGATCTATTATATTTATGACATAGAGAATCTATGCAATTGTTCACAAAATAATTTTCCGCAAATTTTCTTGATTTAAAATAGAAGTGTAATTGGGCTATAGCTGCAAATGTCTGTACGTTTGCCCTTTTTGAAGACCGGTCTCACGCACCCTTGTTTTACCTCATCTGGATACAGGCCCGTTTTGAGACTCGTATTTATTAGGTTCGATATGGTTAAACATAAGCGGTCGTTAACTATTTGTGTGTCGCAGACTCTAAAACTAGTTAGGCCTGGAGCTATATGACTATTCATGTTTTTAATCAGTCTGTAAATTTCAAGCGGCTTGGCAGGCTGGTAACGCATGCATGTTATATATGACAGAAATTTATGCGCAAACTTATCGCCAATGTCTCTAGGGTTATAAGGTGAAAATATTTTAAGTATATACCTATCTATAGATGCGGATATTCCACCGCAGATATTGTTGAAAATTTTCCATAGATTTTTAAGTTTCCAAAGTCGTTGACTAGTTGTTGTTGTTTTATTTTTGTAGTATTTATTTCTATAGTATTGCATTATTTGTTGAGTTTGTTTCTTATTTTATTGTAATGTTCCTAATCTCAGTGTGGAGTTATTTTTATTCTTTATCCATTGGCTTAAGATTTCATCTCGTTTGTTACATAGATTTATGATATTATTGTTGGCTGGGCACTGCGATTTCGAGTTTTGATTACTCTTTTACAACAATAAAGTCGCCAGCTTGGGAACAATTATGAATAATTTGAAGTAAGGTATTGATGTTTCGGATCATCGATCTAATATTCACATGCAGACAGAATAATAGTAGAATTTTATTTCTAGGCATGGGTATGTACTTGAGGAACGCATTACATTTGGACAGCTAAATATTTTTACATTATTAGGATTTTCTACTGGGTTTTCCGTGTTGAATTTTCAGATTAATTTCCGTTTAGTGGGTAAATTCATTTATCTAGGTTATATTTTACTTAACTAGAAGCGATTCAATGTCCTTAGTAGACCGTATTGCCGATGTTTTGCCATTGTCTTCTTCTGTCAGTGGTTTCGTCAATTCACACGTACTTTAAGGCCGGGCGCAGTTGTTTCTTCGCCTGGTACAGAAGATATTTGTTTTTTGGGTCAGTGCACGGCGAACGTAGACAGGTTCAGTGGCAAATTATGTTGGGGTCGAGGAGGTTATGTCACCCACAGTAATGGTCCGGTCTTTCGCAGCTTTAGTCCATTTGGAGCGGCTATCAGCGGAGTCCTACAAGTAGATGGACTGCAGCTAGTCAATATATCTTTTACAGACATTATATTTTCGAAGATAAATTGACTAGCTACAGTTAGTATGTCAATTTTTTTAAAAAGCTCTCTTAAGGAGTCTGTGCGTTTTAAATTATAAATTGCTCGAATAGCTCTTTTCTGTAAAAAAAAAATAGTTTCAATATCCGCTGCTTTTCCCCACAAAAAAATACCATAGGACATGACACTTCGAAAGTAACTAAAATATACTAGCCTAGCCTAGCATATGCGCAGAAGTTTGCGCAAAAGTGTGAACCTGCGTTGAGGGTCACTCTAGTTCTAACCGCTGTGACCTTTCATTTATCGTTGTAACGGGTAAAAGTGGTCTACTATTCGTACTAGTACGTCACAAAGTACGATCCCCACGAAAGACAAATCTGTTGCGTTTTGTAGAAAGCGCAAGTTTTCATGATGACGATTAACATGTGTTGTGGGATAGTCAGGAAAGAGGCAAGCTTCTTGTAATAAGCTATCTAGGATGAATACATGAAGAGGTACGAGTACTTCAATGGACACTATTTTGTTGAGAGTAGAATCAATCGAAAATAAATTTACGTCTACCCCTGTTCCACCACCGGAACCATCAGCTCTCTCTACCTCTCAGGCAATCGTGGACGCGATCCATTCCATTAACCCAATCCGTACGTACAACTATTATGTCTCCAACTTTGATCCCGCTATCCATGATATCGATGCATGGTGTGATGAAGTGGACCGCGCCCGAGTAGCCAACCGATGCGAGGACAAAGAGTGCTTGTCTCGAGTTGCAAATTGCTTGAAAGGTGATGTGAAAACCTGGTTAAACAACTGGGTCACGACTGATAGATGCTGGACTAGTTTTAAGCGCGAATTCTAAACCGAGCCGAGTATTTGTGGCAGGGACGGTGGGGATAGATACCTTAGAGCTGAGGAGGAAGGTATCCCTGTTGGTCCACTTCTATCTGCTCATCCATAACAAGGTAGTTAACCCGGTCGCACTACAAAGTATTGCCCTTAGCGCGCCAGCTCGGTACACGATGTGACATTCGCGGTCGGTCTTCGCTGCGAGTTTTGTTCGTACAGAGCATGCTCGTCACCCACCCACTTTTTAGGCACTGACCCTACCCTACTCAATGCCTGTGTCGCCCAGCACTCTGAGTTGGACGTTTTTCATATGCCCCTATATATGTTTTATAAGACTGTGTATATTTTTTTAAGACGACCCGAATTGCCGAATCGGCAGTGACCCTGCCTATGAAGCCAAGGGTCCCGGGTTAGAGTCCCTGTGGGGGCAAATATTTGTTTGATGAGAATGGATGTTTGTACCCTAGTCATGGTTGTTTATCTACATAAGTATATATATGTTTGTATATAAAAGTATAATATTTATCTATATAAGTATGTGTATCGTTGACGTACCCAAGATACAGTAAATCCTAGTTTGGGGCTAGATCAATTTGTGTAAGTTGTATACAAGGAATACCTTGGATACTATTTACACACATATATTTATTTAATTATTATTATTATTATTATTGAATACATATATAAAATAATATATTAAAGTATATAGTGTTCCTCTGTTTGTCTGTATACATTTGTTTGGATTTATTGTGTACAGTTTAATTTAAACTTTTCTGTGTACTTATGTTTTGTTGGGTCGTGACGGTCACATGGTTTGGTCGAAAGACTGTAAGTTTGAAACAGCAATTGTGAATAAATCTTTTATATCTTTTTAAAAATATTTTAATCCAAAATTCATATTCTTCCCAATTCAGTTTCAATTGATAACACATGGCGGTTGAGACCTTAGAAGATGATCCCGTCGCGGACAGGCAATTTCAGGAAGTCACCGCAGATTACGTTTAAAAAGTGAAACAATTTATTCAGGCTGATCGAAGAAACGATCAGATGGGGCAGACTAGCTTATGGGCGGTTTTCAAACTGCTTTAATCTAGATATAGTGTCTTTAATACAAATTCCAAATGTTTTTATTACTGTAGATATTTACATAATCGACATTTTTGCCTGTCTCTACATTGGACCACTGTGGGAGAAGAAGGGCGTAGAAACTCCCACAGATTGATTTTTAGATCTCTTTTAAAAATTGCTTGTGCTTAACTAATACAAATTTTATAATATCCTTATATCATAATTGATAATTAGGAATAAATAATAACAAAACTATTAACAACAAGGTCTGCGTTGAGCCAGATTAACCCCATACAGTCCCGTCATGTCATAAGTAATCTTGAACATTATAATATCCCTTTTTCGACAAAGTCGCTTTAACATGGTTTTTAAATGGCTCAAATGGAAATTTCAAGATCTCCAGAGGTATCTTGTTGTAGTAGAGAATGGATTGACCCTTAAAAGAATTGCTAACCTTCGCGAGTCTTAAACGGGGCGCAAGTAGTCTGTGATTATTTCTTAGGTTAATATTACAGCTATCGCTAAGTTTGGTAAATGTTGTAAGGTTCTTGTAAAAACACTTGTATACACTATATTTTCGAAAATAAATTGACCAGCTACAGTTAGTATGTCAATTTCTTTAAGAAGCTCTCTTTAGACTTCTATTTATTTTAAATTATAAATTCCTGGAATAGCTTGTTTCTGTAAATTCAAAATAGTTTGAATATCCGCTGCTTTCCCCCACAACAAGATACCATAGGACAAAACACTATGAAAGTAACTAAAATATAATAGCATAGATGTAGCCACATCCGTGTTTTGTCTGATGTTCTGAACAGCGTAAGCCGCAGAACTTAATTTCCCAGCCAATCTATGTGGGATCCCCACTGTAATTTGGTATCAATGGTTATTCCAAGAAACTTCGTGTCATTTACTAATTCTAACGTGCTGCTGTCTAACACCAAAGTGGTCTCAACTTGCCTGACATTTGGTGGTGAGAATTTTACCAGCATTTAACAATAAATTATTAACTGTGAACCAATTCAAGGTTAAAAACAATACTCCATTAACATCATCAAAATCTTCTTTTTGTCTTTCAATTTTGAAGACCAGTGAAGTGTCATCAGCAAACAACACTATATCAGTCAATTTCTCCACCATGAAAGGCAGATCGTTAATATATACCAGGAATAAGAAAGGGCCTAATATGGACTCTTGTGAAACGCCAATTTTTACTCCCGATCCATCAGATTTAACATCGTTGACTTCTGCCTGTTTAATTGTATTGCTTAGGTATGATCTAAGTAGAACCAACGCCTTATTTCTAACTCCGTAATGATTAATTTCATCAGTAGCGTATCGATTTAGCATCTGTCAAAATGTATGCAATATGTCAAAGTTAAATCGATTAAAGGCGCTATCTAGATCTAGATTCAAGTAGCTTCTTTAAGCCGCTATAAAAGGTGATGACAGTGGCACGAAACAATTTTAGAAACAATTCATGAACATTCGGGGATCCCCAAGAAGAAGAAAAAACGCCTCAGCAGAAAGCAACCACCTACCCGATAGTACGTTGTGACTTGACTATTCTCATTTCAGATATTTAAATAAATAATGAGAGATTGCAGATTTTAATCAGATGAAGAGATGGAGGAGGGTTTTAGGACTATTTTGACATCTACGATATTTTTTCTATAAAAATATAAAAATATTCAAATATCCCAAATGTTTTATTATCATATTTCATAAGTATTTTAGTTGGGAAAGACTAGAGATATATATATATATATATATACATATATATATATTAGATATATATATATAAAAAATTCAATTAATGATTAATAATTATTTATGGCACACAAATATTTTACCAGCTGTAATGGTACACGAGAGTCGGTACATTAGATACTTCATTCTGCGTGATAGAGGGCTAGCCAACGCCGCGCTGTTTTGAATACGAGAATCGGTTCAGATAACGTTTGGGGGTTTTGCGTTGCTTACTGGCAAAGTTCGCAAAAAAAAAAAAAAGACGCGTGGGTTCATTCGTGGAATTTCAGTTCAGGTCAAGTTTTTTTGTCACATTCCTGCGAGATGTGTAAAGATCAGAGCCGATTTGGCTGCGCGTTGAATAAAATTATGAATAACTAAATAATGAAAGGTTATTATGGAACGATACGGAGAAAGCTATTATGTAGATTGCAAATATACAATTGCGATTGAGGTATGAGATGGAGGGTCTGACACCTCTGGATTGAATATCATTCTGGTAGGTCTTTGCTACGCGCACCTAGCGGTCGGGTAATGCTTAATTAATCGCAACAAGCTTTTATTGGTCAGCGATCAACAGATTCTGTGTATCGGCAGTACCAAATGATTTGAGTGATAACCTACGGTTGATCATAGTGAATATGCGTACACACAATTTGTAGAACGGCGGATCTGCATGGCATGGTTGAAATTGGACCCTGTGTAGTTAGTGATAAGAAGCTTCGCTTGGGCAGAGCGTATTTGCAAAGGACGCATGTGGGGCATATAAATACGAGGGTCTGGGAGGGGAGAGCATTCAGTCTCAGCGTCTAGCTACTGTGACAGTCGCCTCACGAGTTCTAAACAGTTTTTGTCTGCCGTGTTACGCGTCAGAACTATACGAATTTGTGATTGCGAAGTTTCAGTGGGTTTTCGTGAGTGTCTGAAGCGCCGAGATATACATCGGTTCCTAACCTTTATATCAACCTACCCCTAATTCCAAAACTATCCTTGGGTCGTTAGGAAAGAACTTTTAAGTCAATTTATCTGAGTCTGAGTCTGGGCTTGGAGCGACCCTAAATTCCTTTTTCCTTCACCATAGGGTTCCTGGATTGGCTCTTAGGATATTCGCGGGCTAATCCTCTCCTCATTCCTTCGACTAGCGAGCTTTGAAATTCCCACACACACAGTCGTTAAACATTCAAGCACATTCAAATCAAACTCAACCATTTTCGAGTGGTGTCGATAATGGACGTGGTATAACACTAGGTTTTTAGACTAGGCTAGACAGGAGTTTAGTTGCGGCTAAACCTAGGTTGTCAGGGCATAGGGAGACTGTTTGATCGATGAGGTTCCGCGGATGGAAATAACAAATTCAGAACAAAGTTAAACCGGTGTCAACACAGATAACATATCCTGTTGATATTTTGACATTTGAGTGTTATCGGGGACGCGCGAAGAGATCAATTTACAGTCTAAAGTTCATTGTTTAGGTCCGGGTAGGTGTTTTGCATTGCCTTGGGTCAGATTGGATTCAAGTTGCATTTTTAAATTAAATGTAAATTTCGCTGGATATCTAATGTGTAAGTTGAGTCGGTATATATGATTTGGCTCAGCCCAGGACGTGCTGCGGCTAGTGGAATTCATAGTTCGGTATTTATCGAATTATGCACTTCGCTATGGTGTGGGTTAGATATCCTAAAACAATAATGCTTGCGTTTCGATAACATCCAGCTCAAATTGCGCAGAGTTGAAGGTTTCAAAACGTTACGGACCTTTTGAGGTAACCGCTAGTTCAGAACCCATTTCGGAACTCAAATCGCAATTGTGTAAACCGGTCTTTTCGGATCGTTATTGCCGTGAATCAAATATATAATTGGAACCACCACAAGCCGCTACTAGCGAGCACATGAAACATAATTGAGTACTCACGTCGTAAAACTACGACGGATATCTATACTATAACTGTGATCGATCACTAAAACTAAAACTAAAACTAAAACAAAAGATGTTCCAATGCGCTCATATATACAAAAACCAGATGGTGCCATCACATAAAATATAACAACGATCGTTTTGGCGCAATACACCGCTGACTGATGCGAATTACCGGCTCGCGGACATATATGCTTTCTCTGTCTAACTTGAAACTGTAACTTCCTGAACCAATCTTCGTTCGACTATTGTACGCCTGACGAATTTCTCAACGAACGAGAAATTCAGACTTATCATTCTTACTTACAAATCTTACAGCTGAATCGGGTCCTCTCATTTTGGGATAGAAAGAATAGACGATCATAGCTACTGTTAGCGGCGGCTCCGACCTTTGGCCCAGGGGCCGCTACAGATTTTTGGTGCCGAGACGGAAGGATATCCTAGATAGTCTGATACCTAGATATTCCTAGATATTCTAAAAGAATCAAGGTCTAACGCGTTACTTTTAAAAATAACACAACGTAGAAACGATTTTAAACAGTTCAGTTTGTAAATAAGAAATAAGCAAAAAAAGGGGCATTGTTTTCAGACGAGCTACGGCGGTTTAATAGGTATAATGGCCGGCCGGCCTAGGAAAAACGGTAGTCGGGTAGCACAAAATTCACTTTCACACACAAGTGAAATGGCGTCAGGGCAGGTGACGCAATTGTTATCTGAAATAGTGAAAAGATTAGACAGTTTGGAAAGGGGTTCCAGCACGAGCAATGCTAGTGGGACTTCGGACAGACAGACTGACAGACAGGAACTAGAGACGTTTGAACAATCGGTAGAAAAACGTCAATCATGCATTGTGAAAATGACACAGAAGTTGCCGACATTCGATGGGCGAAGTTCGGAAAATCCGATGATTTTCTTAAGAGATTTAAAGGCTTATATTAAAGTCTCGGAAGATAGTTCTAGGGCTTTGATATGGGCAACGGATAGTTTGGTAGGAATTGCGAAAGTTCGAATGAGCATATACAGAGACTCATGGCGAACCTATTCGGATTTTGAAAAAGATTTCAGAGAGGTATTCTGGGGTGATAATGAACAGGAATTAATTAAGCAAAGATTGCGAAGTTTGATTCTAAGAAAGGTCAAAGTATGGAAGAATTATTTGCCTCTCAATTGAATAGCATATATGAGCTTACGATACCGTTTACTGATACGGAGAAAATCAACACGATTTTCAGACAGTTGCCGCGTGATATTCAGGTAGCGGTTTTTGCTAGAAAGGAGACTATGACCATACGGGATGCGGTCGAATTCCTTCGGCATTTAGAACGGAATGTCGATGGGGGATTAAGTGCGATACATGGTTCGGAACCTATGAATACGAATAACGTGAGGCGGGATAGCTACATGCGTGGGCAATATCGAGCTATGCGGGTAAATACGTTACGTTATAACGCGATAAGTCGTAGTAATAATTATAACGCGGTAACGAAGGCGCGAAACGAATTTGGGACGCGCGGTCGCGGTTATTTTCGCGGTAGAAGCAGACAGCCTCAGCCTAGCTTCAGGGCAATAGGGTTTCAGAGGGGTTCAGGAGATACAGAGGCAGGGCAAAGTTCAAGTGACAGGAATAATGCGATAAGTCAGAATTCAAAAAACTAGTGGACTCGCGCGGGTCGTTCGCGCTCAGATATTTATTACGGTTTGGGTGGACAGCCGATCAAATTGGAAAAAAACATAGACTGTATGATTTGTGTAATTTGGATTCGAACGTGGGTGTGAATGAATTTATTCAATTATTAGCGCATAAAGCGCACGGATATGCCGTGTGTTTAGAGGAAAAATCTAGATCGAATTGTAGAGATCGAAATGACAGACGTTTACATACGATATTCAGAGACGACGATTCGACTGAGTGTGGGCGCGAGTTATGTAGTACTTTGACATTACCTGAGATAGATGTGCGTATTGGGAATATTGTTGTAAGGAGTTTGATTGATTCGGGGAGCGAAATCAGTGTAATAAGTCGGAGAGTATACGAAGAAGTATGCAGTCAATTGGGAAAACCGACGGAAATACCGATTCCAAGTTTGAGAATCACAGGTGCATTTGGAGTCAGTAAGGAAAAGGTTGATAAATTAGTAACGTTACCGTTAACGATAGGTGAATGCGTTATCGATACTCCAATGCTAGTATTAACAAGGGTGCCTAAAGATTTAATTTTGGGGTTTGATTTTATACAACAGACGCGAGCCAGTTTAACGTGTGAGGGTAATAAGAGGCTAATTATACGAAGCGCCGGGCGGATGTGTGAAATACCATTAGGTACTGGCCCTAATCAGGATTTTTGCTGTTGTACGATGGAAGTACAGGACCAAGATACCAGTAGAAATATGATAGAGGAATATGTGAATAATTCATCAATACCTGTAGAACACAAAACAAGGTTATTGCCGGTGTTAAATAAACATGCAGAGTTGTTTAGCGATAGGATAGGTCGGACAAATAAATATATACATGAGATAAAAATGAGAGATGAAACGCCTTTCGTAAAACGAAGCTATCCCATACCGTTCGCATATCGCGATAAAGTAACAAAACGTTTGGAAGAGATGGAATTGATAGGTATTATTAGCAGGCAATCTACGGATTTCAGCAGTCCATTGACTTGTACATTAAAGAAAACAGGAGAGGTCCGTATTCTTCTAGATGCACGACAATTGAACATGGGAATGGTCGGGGAGGTTGAAACCACACCTTTAATGAGTGAGATATTGCAATCCGGGCGCCGGATAAATTACATAGGAGTTATTGATATCAAAGATGCGTATTTTTCTATACCATTATCAGACGAATCTAAACGATACACGGGTTTTGTATATCAAGGCAGAAGTTATGTTTACAACGTTTTACCTCAGGGGTTGAAAACCAGTGTGGGTTCCTTTTCGAGGGCGATGGACTTAATTCTAGGGCCAGAGGTTAGGTCATATTGTTTAAATTTTGTTGACGATTTGGCAATTTTAACTGAGGGTGACTTCGAACAGCATTTGTCTCAAGTGGACACGGTTCTGAGTAAATTGAAAGACGCGGGCTTCACATGCAAACTAAAAAAATGCGAGTTTGCACAAAAAAAGGTCAAGTTATTGGGGCATATTTTGTCTACACAAGGTTTGCAGATGGACCCGGACAAAATTGAAACACTTAAATTATATCCGTCACCCAGAACTGTCAGGCAATTGAGGGCGTTTTTGGGGTTCATAAATTACTTTCGGAGGTTTATAAAAAATTTTGGAACATTAACACAGCCCTTGTACAATTTATTGCGGTCTGGAGTCAAGTTCGTCTGGAGTGCGCAGATGCTTTTGACGAGATAAAAAACCAATTCTCAGAAAGTATAATTTTGAGTCAGCCATTGGCGGGAAAAACATATTATGTTCAATGTGACGCCAGCGCTATAGGAATTGGGGGCTATGTTTATCAATTAGATGAATCGGGCCAGGAACTAATTGTAGGGTTCTGTTCGCAGGCATTCAAGGGTGCTCAGACGAGATGGGCTACCAGTGAACAGGAAATGTATGCAGTTATATACACTTTAAAGCGATTTGAGATATACTTGCGGGGAGAAAAGGTTATTATTAGAACTGATCATAAAAGTTTGACGTTCATTAAGTCGTGGACCTTATTAGGGGCACGCGTAACTAGGTGGATTATGTTTTTAGAGCAATTCGATTACGACATAGAATTTGTGCGAGGGACTGATAATCAAATTGCCGACACGCTAAGCAGGCAAATAGCGGGACCTGGAGGTATGAATGACAGTATAAATGTTCAGCCGGGGATATTCTGGTTTCAGGCATCGAATACCGCAAGTGTTATTTCGAGTTTACGGGACATTGCGAGATTACAAAGCGAAGATGAGCGGTTAAATCGAATTAGCGGTTGTATCAGACGTAATGTAGTAGATACGGGGACAAGAGGTTTTGAAAATTATAAGCTAGTAGGTGATACGTTATATTTTCACGTGCCGAAGCGGAACGTACAGTTGCTAGTAATTCCGAAATCACTACAGGAGGAACTAATTTTGCACATACATGAAGAAATAGGTCACTACGGCAGATATAAAATATTAGCACTGATGAAGGACAGATATTATTTTCTTCATATGAGTAGGGTGATAAGCGCGGTGATAAGAAGTTGTGACATATGTCAAAAGGTCAAACCAAGTACTAACAATACCGTTGGTCCTTGTACACCGGTGTTGGCGGAAAGGTTGGGTGAGAAAGTTTTCTCGGACCTTTATGGGCCATTGCCCATAGGTAAATTCGGATATCAATATATATATGTGATTCAAGACGTGTACAGTAAAGTAATAAAATTATATCCAATGCGAAAAGCGACAGGTAGGAGCGTGCTCGCTTGTACAAAGAGATTTCATAGGGAAGTACCTATCGAAACTATAATTACGGACTCAGGACCACAGTTCATATCGAAAGTTTGGGAATTTGGACTCAAACAGCTGGGGATTCGGGTCACTCATACGTCGGTGTATTGTCCAAATTCTAATAGCGTAGAAAGAGTGAATCGCGAGCTAGGTCGGCTGATTAGAACTTATTGCGGCGGAAGTAATCGTAGTTGGGTAGACGTGTTACCGGACATTCAGAATTGCTATAATAATATCGAACACACAAGCACAGGCTTTGCGCCTAATGAGTTAGCGTTTGGTAGGCGGGAACCGTTAACTATTGACAAGGAATTAGGCGATGAATGGTTATTAGGCCATAGTGTGCGGGATACGGAACAGGTGCGAAATGTAGCGATAGAAAACTCTAAAAGTTCTAGTGAACGACGTAAGCGACAGGCGGACAAACGGCGTAAGTTAGAGGTCTATCGTATAGGTGATTATGTGAAACTTAAGACCTTTGTGCGTTCAAATAAAGAACATAAAATCATGCGGAAATTTTCGTTGTTGTATAAAGGGCCTTATGTTATTTCGGCAGTGGTATATCCTAACTGTTATACGTTAGTAGATCCGGGTTCAAATGAGATATTGAGTAACTTCAATACTATAAATATAGCCAGGTATTATGTGAGGACGAATAAGGGCGTAGATGAATAAGATAGTGTATAAAGGTTATATAATTAAGCTGTAAGCTGTAAATTTGAGTAACTACTTTGTAGATTTAAGGATCTTGCATGGTTTGGAAACAAAAACAAAAAAAAAAAACAAAAAAAAAAACAATTTGTATATATATATAGTAATACGAATTAGGATAAATTGCGGGTAAGCGAGGTTGTATAGTTAGATAGATAAATAAGATAAGACAGGAGAGAACTCAATCGAGTTGTGTAAATATTATATACATAATTGACAGATTCATCGGTCTGTGTACATGATTTGAGATGTTCGTACATATAGAGTAGATATGTACAAAGCATGGGTAGCATAGTGGTAATGAGATCCTTGCGCCATGTTAACTGAGATAAACAGTGTCTCAAGGTCTGGGAGGGGGCTGTAATGGTACATGAGAGTCGGTACATTAGATACTTCATTCTGCGTGATAGAGGGCTAGCCAACGCCGCGCTGTTTTGAATACGAGAATCGGTTCAGATAACGTTTGGGGGTTTTGCGTTGCTTACTGGCAAAGTTCGCAAAAAAAAAAAAAGACGCGTGGGTTCATTCGTGGAATTTCAGTTCAGGTCAAGTTTTTTTGTCACATTCCTGCGAGATGTGTAAAGATCAGAGCCGATTTGGCTGCGCGTTGAATAAAATTATGAATAACTAAATAATGAAAGGTTATTATGGAACGATACGGAGAAAGCTATTATGTAGATTGCAAATATACAATTGCGATTGAGGTATGAGATGGAGGGTCTGACACCTCTGGATTGAATATCATTCTGGTAGGTCTTTGCTACGCGCACCTAGCGGTCGGGTAATGCTTAATTAATCGCAACAAGCTTTTATTGGTCAGCGATCAACAGATTCTGTGTATCGGCAGTACCAAATGATTTGAGTGATAACCTACGGTTGATCATAGTGAATATGCGTACACACAATTTGTAGAACGGCGGATCTGCATGGCATGGTTGAAATTGGACCCTGTGTAGTTAGTGATAAGAAGCTTCGCTTGGGCAGAGCGTATTTGCAAAGGACGCATGTGGGGCATATAAATACGAGGGTCTGGGAGGGGAGAGCATTCAGTCTCAGCGTCTAGCTACTGTGACAGTCGCCTCACGAGTTCTAAACAGTTTTTGTCTGCCGTTTTACGCGTCAGAACTATACGAATTTGTGATTGCGAAGTTTCAGTGGGTTTTCGTGAGTGTCTGAAGCGCCGAGATATACCTCGGTTCCTAACCTTTATATCAACCTACCCCTAATTCCAAAACTATCCTTGGGTCGTTAGGAAAGAACTTTTAAGTCAATTTATCTGAGTCTGAGTCTGGGCTTGGAGCGACCCTAAATTCCTTTTTCCTTCACCATAGGGTTCCTGGATTGGCTCTTAGGATATTCGCGGGCTAATCCTCTCCTCATTCCTTCGACTAGCGAGCTTTGAAATTCCCACACACACAGTCGTTAAACATTCAAGCACATTCAAATCAAACTCAACCATTTTCGAGTGGTGTCGATAATGGACGTGGTATAACACTAGGTTTTTAGACTAGGATAGACAGGAGTTTAGTTGCGGCTAAACCTAGGTTGTCAGGGCATAGGGAGACTGTTTGATCGATGAGGTTCCGCGGATGGAAATAACAAATTCAGAACAAAGTTAAACCGGTGTCAACACAGATAACATATCCTGTTGATATTTTGACATTTGAGTGTTATCGGGGACGCGCGAAGAGATCAATTTACAGTCTAAAGTTCATTGTTTAGGTCCGGGTAGGTGTTTTGCATTGCCTTGGGTCAGATTGGATTCAAGTTGCATTTTTAAATTAAATGTAAATTTCGCTGGATATCTAATGTGTAAGTTGAGTCGGTATATATGATTTGGCTCAGCCCAGGACGTGCTGCGGCTAGTGGAATTCATAGTTCGGTATTTATCGAATTATGCACTTCGCTATGGTGTGGGTTAGATATCCTAAAACAATAATGCTTGCGTTTCGATAACATCCAGCTCAAATTGCGCAGAGTTGAAGGTTTCAAAACGTTACGGACCTTTTGAGGTAACCGCTAGTTCAGAACCCATTTCGGAACTCAAATCGCAATTGTGTAAACCGGTCTTTTCGGATCGTTATTGCCGTGAATCAAATATATAATTGGAACCACCACAAGCCGCTACTAGCGAGCACATGAAATATAATTGAGTACTCACGTCGTAAAACTACGACGGATATCTATACTATAACTGTGATCGATCACTAAAACTAAAACTAAAACTAAAACAAAAGATGTTCCAATGCGCTCATATATACAAAAACCAGATGGTGCCATCACATAAAATATAACAACGATCGTTTTGGCGCAATACACCGCTGACTGATGCGAATTACCGGCTCGCGGACATATATGCTTTCTCTGTCTAACTTGAAACTGTAACTTCCTGAACCAATCTTCGTTCGACTATTGTACGCCTGACGAATTTCTCAACGAACGAGAAATTCAGACTTATCATTCTTACTTACAAATCTTACAGCTGAATCGGGTCCTCTCATTTTGGGATAGAAAGAATAGACGATCATAGCTACTGTTAGCGGCGGCTACGACCTTAGCCTGGGGCCGGTACACAGTGACATTAAAATAAAATGCATGTATAAAGGCGAGTTTATCTCTTAAAAGATATTTAATCTAACTCTATTCTGCACCTGAACTGAGTTGTAAACATAGTTTGGCAGTACGTCCTAAAGAGAACTAGCATGGAGTTAAGCGAGCATTAACATAACTCCCGCACTATCGTTTGTCCTGAGAGCCTTAGCTCGTCTCTCCATGACCGATCGAGATCGTCGGTCGAAACCCAGTGCCCGAGGTACTTGAAGGTGGAAACAAATCTCAGCAAGTTTCCCTAAAGGGTTACAGGCAACAAGCACTTCCCCGTAAATAAACCGTTGCATGAATTATACTTAAAAAAAATGTACACGTGGTTAGACATACATCACTCATTTTTTTGTTATGTTTTCCAAATCTATCTGGTAAAATGCCGACTTTGAGACTTTGATTCAATCAGGAAGTTAGAGGTTCAACAAATGCATTTGTATTTTTTTTGCCTTAGATTGGTGGGATGTCATCTATTCCATGGCTATATTTATTTTGTCTGTCTTTCTGGATTACTTTATTACATATTTCATGTCGGTCAACAGTATGGAGCTTATACAGCAGGTGGTGGGCTTGTCTACTAAAAACATATGAAATATTTACTAACTTAAATCTGTTTACCATGCTTAATTATATCTAATATCGTGCAAGTTGGCCTAACGGTGTTAATACTATCAATTATTTGCAGTTTTTTTAGAGGATGTCCCGTAAATTATACGTCACCGGAGGCAGAGGCCTCAGACGCATCGAATAAGCCTTAAATCATGATGTCAGTGAAACTTGCATGTAATACGAAATGTTATCGCTAGGTTTTATACTAATTTCGCATTTTTTTTTTCACTATAATGCTAGCCATTTCTTGGATAGCCCTCTTTCAAGTATTTTTTGAATTTATACGCTATTGTAATAGTTCTTAAGACGTCACAAGTAGTGATGTACCTCCAGCATTATTTCCGTGGTAAATTTACTTTTTTGCTGGCAATATTTCCAATTTAAAAAATAAAATTATATATAAAATGCGTAGATTATAATATTATTTATATTGGGCATATTATTTTCTTATTTATTTTATATTATTTGAAGCGTCGGTGTTCGGTAATCGCTCATCAGAAACGATCGGGCGGGTAGCAACATCTGGCCGAGACGGGTCCGACACCCATCCATCAACACACCAACTGATCCAGCCTGGTGGAGTATCCGGGTTAAGGCCGTGCTCCTCGGTGGAGACATTCATGTGCTGAATTTTTGTATTTTTTTAAAAGTATTTACCATTGAGTGTCGCAGTGTTGGATTTCGTACTATAACTATAACTATAGTATTTATACTATAATTGTATATTTCATACTATATATGATGAAATAAGCAAGGGTTGCGAATACTATAAATTATTTATTTTAGTTTTACACAAGAGCACACAATACATTTTTACAGGTTAAAACGTAAGAGAGGGCCGCCAGGCGGCGCCACTTGTCGTCAGCAACGGTCGCGTTCCAAATCATTCAACAGCCTCTCCTGAACGCGAACGTGTTAAGCCCATCGCATCTGTAAACCCTTCATGCTTTGGTTTATGCAGCACTTTTGTTAGGATATCCGCAACCATATCTTGGGTACATTTGTATCTCGGCAAGATGGGATTGGCTGCGATTTTCTCTCGTACAAAATGATAACGTACATCTATGTGCTTACTGAGAGCCTGGTACATTGCATTACTTGAAAGCATAATGGCACTTTGATTATCACAGTAAAGCACAATGGGTAAACCTTTTAGTGTAGGCCACAATTTCTCCTCCAGCTGTTTTAGAGACATATATTGAGCCTCAGTGCTGGACAAGGCTATGGTCTGTTGTTTTCTTAAATTCCAGGATATGGCTGCTCCCTGAAACATAAACACATACCCAGTGCAGAAACTTCTATCTTCAATATCATTGGCCCAATCAGCATCACAGTAGCCATAAATATTTTCATCTTTAATCTATATCCCTTAGACATCAATAAATCTATATCCCTTAGTACAGTCACTATAACCAACAAAATTAGCTTACATGCTTTGGCTTCCAGTTTGGTTCTTTTTTCTTTTAGGATATGTACCATGGCCTCGCAGTCAAAAATCCTCATGTGTCTTAAGTTCGGCTTCCCTTCGGTCCATACTTCGTGTGGTGTTATAAATGACAAAGCACGGGTCGGTGAACGATTGATGATATATGCAGCTGTGTCAACCGCTTCTGCCCAGAATTATCCTGTAATTTTGCATTAAAAATCATACATTTAGCACGCTCAATTAATGATCTATTCATCCTTTCGCTCAAGCCATTTTGTTCTGGTGTGTAAGTGTTGGTTGTCTGGTGCAATATTCCATGCTTCTTCAGGTAAGTATCAAAATTTCTATTTACATACTCGGTACCATTATCACTTCTCATTATTTTGATTTTCACATTCAACTCATTTTCCACTCTGTTCTTGAATTCCACAAATTTCTCAAATACCTCGCTTTTGTTCTTCATAAAGTATACATGTACTCGTCGTGAATAATCATCTATAAATGTAACAAAATACCTGGCTCCTCCTAGGGAAGTATTCTTTATCGGACCGCAGACATCAGTATGAATGAGCTCTAGCAATCTGGTTGCTCGGGAGCCTTCGCTAGGGAATGGTAGCCTTGTCTGTTTGCCTTCGAGACATGTCACACAAGTATAATTATGCTTTTCATTTGAGAACTTGACACCTTCTGTACATTCTAGTATTCTGCTCATATCTGCGAAATTCAAATGGCCCATGCGTTGATGCCACACAAAAATATCTTTATCAGTATGAGAAAGCATAGCTTGTGCTTCTTTTCTTTGATAAGTGGTATTTCATTTGTAGGTATCATTTATCAAACTTGATTTAGCCACCAGTTGACTATTCTGATCATATATTTGACAACCTTCCTTGGTAAATTCCACTTTACAACCACTTTTTATTATCTTGCTCACTGATAGCAAATTATTTGACAATTCTGGTACATACAGTACATTTTTCACCTGTATTTCTTCAGTCGAGCCGCTTTCTGTCTTTGTTTTAATATGTACATTGCCAGAACATTGTGTCATTCATTGTTGATGCTGAAAATGCCGCAGCAAATCCAGCTTTTTGGCTATCGGATTTTGTACTTCCTTTCTTGAACCAACAATTTTAGCCAAGTGGCCATGCTTATTACAGTTAAAACATCTTGGTCATTTCTTAATTGGTACATAATGTACTTGTTGTTCGTTCCGGGGCTGTATTTTATTTGAGTTTATATAAAGAGCGGTAGTTTCTGTGGTTTTCACTTCTTGCAGCAACTTATTTTTAACCAGATCAGCACTAATCTTCATATCCGAAATCTCTAAGCCCATGATCATTGGCCTGTACATGTCAGGTAAGCCCGCCAGCATCAGAGTACCCAGCCACTCATCGTCTACGTTGAATTTTATGTTCCGGAGTTTGTGTGCCGCTGACATTATCTTGTTCACATATTCTTCAATGGACTGACTGTTTTCGAGGTTAGTATTTATCAGTTCTCGTAATAGTCCAACTTTTCTGGTCAGCTCACTGTCTTCAAACGCCCTAGCTAGATTATCCCAGACCTGTTTTGCATTTTGGCACTCTTGAATATGGACATACAATATCGGATCCACCAGCAATATCAGTTTGAACTTCGCTTTGACATCTTTCTTTTGAACGGTAGATAATGGCGTCGACAATATGCAGTCATACAAATATTCATGCTCCAAGTACGCCTTTACTGCAAAACTCCAACTCGCCCAGTTATCTCGGCCGGTCAGCTTTTCGATCGACATCAAATAATTATTGTGATGGGCCATGTTCATGTATTACTTTTGATAGCTGATGAAATTATACGGTTTTATTCGGGTGCCGGTAACATGCGGTTTTAGGTTATGCACGTGAATTGTATCACCATTAACGGCGAAATAACACTGGACTTCAGGCAGAACTAGGTATTTATCGGCAGATAAGGGACGGCCCATTACCTGATGAAATAAGCAGGGGTTGCGAATACTATTAATTATTTATTTTAGTTTTACACAAGAGCACACAATACATTTTTACAGGTTAAAACGTAAGCGTTCCAAATCATTCAACAATATACTATCCATATCTATGGATAGTAAAAAAAAATACTATAATTCATTTCCACGAAACATTGATCACATACAACTGCTTGATAACCAGGTAGCGTGCATACGCTTCAACGATACTACCGGAATAAATCAGTTCTAAACAAAAAACCGATGAATTTTGGAAAAATATAAACCAATGGTATGATTTGACAAACCGCCAGAAAACCAATAAAAAAGAGGGCAACTATCTTTCATAAGGCAACATTAAGCAGCCTTATAATGTAAGTTTGACACCTAGGATATTCAATTGCTTTGTTAAAAGATATTAATGAATGTGTCTGTATAAGTACCTAGTCGGTCCTTAAGTTCTGTCACAAGGTTTTTGATAGATAAAACTCAGCAATAAACTTTTTCTTATTCGTATTATACATGATTAAAAAGCTTATTTTATACGAATCAAATTGCAATACAATACATTTTGTACGATTATCGCAATACAAAAAACCTTATAACTTGAGACAATCGCGAACCCAAAACACGCCGCAACTGACAAAAATACCACTTACCACAAATTTAATAAAAAAAAACAGTGTTCCAGATAACGAACAAGGTTTTTTTATTTATTCTGAAATCTCGATTTTAGACCATGCTTAACAACTAGCATTTGATTTTCTGTTAGCTTTCAGTTCCAACTGCTCCCAAAGAGAACTTTACGTACTTTTTACGTTTTCAGAAAAACGTATAAAAATGATCTTGTGGGCAACAAGTACACTACGTAAAATGTGAATATGAAAATTAGTTTTACCCAGACTTAGTTATCTTATGCTTAAAAATGAAGGTAACGGGTTCAGGGAGGGTTCTGACTAAAATCTCACGTAAGTTTGAAAGGTTTTAAGAGTCATGGAAAAAAGATAAAGTGAATCACGTCCGTATTTTTGATTGGGTAAAAAAGTGCAAAATCTCTGAAGAAACTAGCATTTGTGTAATATGGCTTTAAGCATTTAAATCCAATAATCGTTCTAATTTATCAGTATTTCATGAGCTATCAAACCATATATAGTATTAAATAAAATAAAACTTGGTATTATTTACTATGCGGCAAAATATTTGTGACAGAACTTATGGACCGACTAGGTATATAAATGTTTGTGTTTGTGTAACGTACGTCTACGTCCCGCTTTAGCAAATAGATCAAAGATTATTTTAAATGGACCTACATTAAATATTTTAAAAATGGAACCAAACTGGAAAGTCACTCTTTCATATAAAAAATATATTAACTTAAGTTAAGTTTGTCACGTTACGAAGAGTTGGTTTGAATAACCCTCCGTATCGGAAGCTTAATAAAGGAAAGTTTGAGAGTAGGTCCTAAAATAAATAAAAGAGAGAAATTAGAATCAGTCCGATTTATTTACACAAGTTATCCTACCTGCCTATTTACAAGAAAATCTAATGACTGACCCCCGGGTGTCGTTCAGTGTAAGTCGGCGTCAAAGTATGATCCGGATCCAGGTTCAAGCTGTGTGGTAATTTGGACAACCGGGTCCAAGTTTTGAGAAATGCGGATATCCGGGTCCAGGCTGTGTGGTAATGTGGATATCTGGGTCCAGGTTTCGAGAGGACGAACACTTCACATGTACCACAGTAAAAAATTGAGAGGAAGAGCACTTCACGTGCAATCACAGTATACTTATTGAGAGAGAGAGTACTTCTTCATTCTTCAGCGCTACCCGGGTAAGTTGAGCCCAGCGGGTCTAAAAAGGCCACATTGATCATTTCATCCGCAATTCATTCATTTCCCGAATTGCGAGCAGATCCGCAGCAATTCCTCTAATTTTCGTAAAATGGTCACGATGTCAGGTGAATCATACGCAATTCAATTCACTAAATTAATCCTATTAGGTGATATTTTGCCACATGATAAAAGTAAGAACCGTAATTTTATCGGTTATTTGATATTTTAAGTCTTTACTGTTTAAAGAAGATTTTCTTTAAGAATTTGTTCAATTAAAATACTTTTATCATTAAACAAAACTATAATCATTGAAATGATGCATTTTTTTCGGCTGGCAACAATTTAATGCTCATTCACACAGGGGTTCTACCTAGTAACGGCCGCGCCATCGCACAGTGTGCTGAGGAGGGAAAAACGCGACATCGTGTTTTTATTGCACCAATGGACAGTTCTTATCAATACAAATACAAGAGTAGAATACCCAGCCGCCAATTCCCTTCCGCGACTTCAGGTAAAAATGGCCAAGTTGATAAAATTTCTAACCTAAAAAAAATATTGATTTCACGTCCAAGATATTAACAGTAGATCAAAAATAATTTTAGGGTATATTAGAACTGCTAAAGCTTCTTTACACAAGCTCACAGTAAGCAAGCTCCATGTTCCTAAGAGATTCACTTTATCGGCGACTTATGAGGCTTTGCGTAACGCGCGTGCTCCTAAAAGTTTTCATAGAGGCCTGAATCTGCCATTTTATAACAATTTTACCAAAGCAACTACACGATGAATTGAAATAAGTTGCCCTTGAGTTACATCTAAGGATTCAGCTATTTAACAAGAAAGCAATTCCTATTTTGTGACCCATTTTACGAATCTCCTTAGGAAATTGTCAAACAGATGAATTACTGATATAAATAATATTAAATTCATGATATGAATTGGGAACTAAGTAACCATTTTATGATTTGAAACGTGATTCCTAATAGGATCCTCATATTATTCACGAAAGTGGCCTTTTTAGACCTCCAGGTTACTGGCTTCTTAGTTCCTCTTACTTCCGAGGTTTACAGATGAAAGACCACATTCTCTATTTTTTCAGTTTTCAGGAAAACTATTTTTTCATTCCAATTTCAAAACTTCAAAACATGTTTATTTTTTTTATTTTGACATAATTCCACTCCACCCAGAGTGCCATTGAGAGTCATAGATAAAGACATGAAGCGTATAATAACTATAAATTTAAAATTTAAAACAGCCCCGAAACATTGATGGAACCTTAAGGCTAAAATTTGGTTCACTTGTTTCCGATTTAGGTTGATAACTATTGAACCTCTGAACTGATTTCAATAAAATATATTGAAGAACCATCGCAGTGAAGTCTACTACATACTATAAAAAATGTGTTAAAATCAGTTCACGTTAGACCACTATTCCGTATTAAGCTGAGAACTTTCGAACTCCTGAGCTGATAAATAAAAAAAACATATCTAAATTTTTGACCTGGGAAGTCTACTGCAATCGTTTACTGAAAACCGCATCAAAATACTACCACCTGTTTGACCGCTAGGGTTCCACAAACAGATATACAGACACACTGACCTACAGTGGCTTCAAACTTTAATAACTCAGCAACTCACCTAGTCGTTGGGGGTTAAAAATGTGGAAGTCAATCTGTGTCTCAGTAATACATTCTTTCTGACTTGTGTGCAGCAACATCAATTATTTTTCATTACACCAAACTTAGAATTTACGTATCGTTAGTAAGGTCTTGCACCACATATGCAGCACCTGTATGGATCAGCACATGCAAGATTATGCCAAGCTACAAGTTGTCCAAAATAAAGCCTTAAAATCATCATATAATAATAATACACCAACCTGTCTTAATTGCATAATAAAATATGTCCACATTTGTCGCGTAGGTTCTGCGTGGAAAACATCCACACTACAGTAACAGCGTTGTACCTTCCATTGGTCAAACGCGGTATCGTAATATGCCTTATGGAACATACATATTCGATACATATCGAAGATGCAGCCTGCCCCATCACTACCTAAGCAGTGCGTGAATATCAGCATGATATTAATACTTTTGCGACTACCCTCTATTACCTCCTATTGCCAAGCCAGCCACGCCGTTGGGCTGCGCATCCAGCTTTCTTCAATTTAGCCGACACTGATGATGTGTAAGTTTCAGTTATATACCTGCGGCAAGTATTTTAAGTAACAAGTTAATAGTAGTTTATGCAAATGTCGTATACTAAGGGGCCTTAAATCACACGAGTGATTTAAGGCCTAATTAAATACAGTTGCATACACTTCTTTATCTACAAGCAAATCATTAGTGTTCTAAAATCGGTTCAGAAGCCATTCGTTAAACCAAACAACAAACAAATAAACAAATGACAACTGCCATGGCGGTACCACCAAAGTCGGTAAAGCGGTTTGAATATTTCGTGTCGGTAAAGCAGTGTCACCAACAAAACTGTTCGGTTGAAATGTCTATGTCACACTAATGTCATTTCATACTGGGAGGGCATTAGTTTAGTGTTTTAGCCACCTGAACAGTTAAGTTGGTAGCACTGTACAGACGTCAAGACAAATGTCAATTTCGACGATTCATCATCATCTAAGTCATCTCACGCACCCCTTCTGGGGCGTGGGGAGTCGGGGTCAGGTCGACGGACCTCTTCCCGAAGAATCGCCTCTGTCCACTCCTGTGGACAGGTCATCGGATGGCCCCTGCGGGCGGTGGTCTTCAGGTGGATCTGGTGTGCAGTGGGTGATCGCCGGCTAGGCAACCAGGTCGCGTGGCAGGCGGCGGCGGTCGGGCGGGCGCGCGTGGTACGGCACCAGTTCGGCGATGTGCGGAAGATGTGACGCATCCGCACGCGCGAACATGCCCTTCGCCAGCCTCTGGGCAAACTGGTCCACGGTTTCCCATCTTAGGTCCCTCTGGATTATCGCGTTCCTCACGTAGCGGGGGGCGCCGACGATGGTACGCAGAGAGAGGTTCTCTTGGGCTCGGAGTCTCCGTTTGTTCGTTTCCGAGCACAGGGCGTACCATGCCAGAGCCGCGTAGGTGAGGCGGGATCTCACATAGGTCTTGTAGATCCCGAGCTTCGCCCTCAGAGGGAGGCTGGAGTCAAAAAGTGAACGCAGCTTGGCGCGTGCCACCTTGACCTGGCTGACGACGTTGTCGACGTGTTGCTTCATGGTGAGCCGGCAATCAATGGTCACTCCCAGGTACTTCACCTGCGAAGTCCACTCGATGTGACCTGGAGCTGGAGCGATGGTGGAAGGAGACTCTGACCTGTGATGAGCGCCTGCGTTTTCCCAACATTGACGGACAGTCGCCACTTGGCGAGCCAGTCGGGCAAGATGTCCAGGGTGCGCTGCAGTTTGATAGATTTATCTTTTATATATTTTATCTTTTATATATTTAGAAAATTTATCTTTAATCGATGCGTTAAAGATAAATTTTTTTGTCTGTAAATTGTCATCTCCGCATCGATGTGTCATTCATAAAGTCATAATGCAGTCATTTCCCTAGAGTAAGAATTTATTCATTACAAATTATACACCAAATAGAACTTAGAAGATACGAAAAGTAGGCATAGAATATAACACACCTATAATTTGTAAAGTATACATAAGTAAATATTAATAAAAGCTATGTAGGTATTTCTGTTTTAGGAGATCAATATGTCACCAAAGTATTCCTGCTCCATCTTCGCATTGAAAGGCCCTGACATGTTTTCTCGTGCCTCTTACTCTCATGAAAACTGCTCTTATAACTGAGATTTGTATTTTCACTTTCAGCCAGTACACTATTTGAGAATACGCTTTTCCCCATTTCTCGTTAAGCTTTGATGCGTTTTTTTTTTAAACTGTTATATTCAGTTCCTTGGGCTCCATCGCATGAAATAACTAGTGGGGTAAATGAGGCTCTTAGGTCTTCAGCTGCTCGGTCGTATTTTGTGTTTCTCTCGGCTATCTCTCTGTGCTGTTTTTTGCCAGGTGAGGTTGCTGTAAGAGGAAGCGTCAGCATTTACTATGCGTACGTCGAAGAACGCTTTCCTTGCAGGTTCCCAAACACTGTTTAGTAACAGATCACCTATAAGTGCCGGTTGATTTATATTTGCATCTTGCATTATGGGTGCTATAGTGCTAGTTTCCCAGGCTAGTTCGGCCCAATTTTTACAATCATCTCTGTGTTGATCATGTCCTTTTTTAATTATCCTCCTTTCTTGCAGTTTAATGCGTGGTTTAAGTCGAAATTACTCTCTCCGCATCCGTCGCAGGCCTGAGGGAGGTTTGCAGGTTCGTGGGCGAATCTAATAACTAAAGCATCCCTAAACTGGGTAGCTGTGAGATCAGTATTATTTGCGGTGGTCGGGATGATAGTTAGCCATTGTGAAGAGTTCGTTTCAACGACTCTTTGGAGACATCTTTTCATTTTATTTGGTAGTTTACATATTATGACATTACTTTTTTCAGAGTCTCTCTTTTGCCGCGATAGTTTTTCTTCTTTGATAGTATTTGTAGAATGAGTTTGATGGGCTAGTAAGTCTAGATTTTCGTCAGATTTGATGGCGTGCGTTAGTATACTATTTGATTCTATAGATGTTTTATAACAGTCGTTGTTATTCATTGGGTTGTTGATGCCTAGCCCGCCAAGTTTCACCGGTAGGCTGAATAGCTCATGTTCTAGTGACGTTATTTCTCTGTCTAAGATTGATGGTATCAGTGTTGTTATGATGGTTTGTTTTAAAGTGTGAAATTTCTCACAAGTGTTATCCATGACTGTTTGTAAATATCTCCATTCGCATTGGAGTGATTTTGTAAAGGCTGTATGTACAAGTTGTGGGTGTTTTTTACAAGCTTTTGATAGTAGTCTTATACATTCAATCCATTCGTTAACCTTTTCTTTGATGTATTCTTTTCTTCCATTCTCGTCTCCGATGACGCCACCCAAAAACCGATGTGAAAGTACAGTCTTCACTCCAAGGTTCCCAAAAAGTCGGTGAGCTTCTTCGGTTGATTTATTTTTGAATATGATATAGATTTTTGAAGGTTCTGTTAAATAACCGTATTTTGGACCTAGTTTCATCAGTTTTTCTAGCCATTCTTTTATATTTTTTAGTTTTCCAAAACAGGCGGAATCATCACCATACCAGTTTTGTACATATTTTCCAGGGTCTTTGCAGCTTTGGATTAGGGGTAGAATTCCGACTGCATACATTAGCATTGCTAATGGATCACCCTGTGTTGTTCCTTCCTTGCTTAAGATGAAATCCTTTGCGCCTGATAGGTAAGTGACTGCGTAACCTCTATAAGTGTTGAAAAGAAATATTGCACAGCGCGGCCATTAGATTCTAGCATTCCAGAGAGCGATTCGGCGATTTTTTCTGATGGGTCCAAGATTTCACCCCCAGATCTTTCGTTATCCATCTATTTGCTTGTCTATTTTTTCCTTGTAACTTAGGTTGCCAAATATTCGGGCAGTATGATCTGCGTCTTGTTTCTGTTTGTTTTTTGAAGCTAGCTTTGAGTTGCACATTATAGTTTTAGAGTATTTGCAGAAGCAAATAATTCATCATAATGACCTGATTTCCACATCTCAAATTTTCTTTGAAGTGTTTGCCTAATGTCCTGGCCTGATTTAACCAAATTGTCTCTCTGCAATATTGTACTACATAAGATGAATATTTTTTCAGAGTTTCCTTCTCCTGGTAGGTTGTTTGAGAGTTATTTTATCTCTGTAGCAAGGAGTGTGGTTAGTTGTCTGCCTGTGTTTCCTTGTGGGTTACTATATTGCTTACTACGAAAATTTAAAAGTTTTTTCCAGCGTTCTCTCCAGATTGAGTCTGGGTCACCTTCGCTATTAATTAATCTGGCATTGAATCCTTTTAGGAAAAAGTTTTGGATGGTTTCTGGTATTTGTGATTGGTTTATGGGTTCATGGATTGTTTCGTCTTGTATTTGCCCAGTGGTTTGGCTCATATTTTGAACAGGAGTGGTGGGTGGGTATAAGTAATCTGGGTGCGATGCGAGGACATGTCTCTTTAGACCTCGTTTTTTGTATTTCTGTGTACAAACCGGGCATGATTCTTTTATTGGTATTTGTCGCAGGGATGAAATTTGTGCCTGTAATGATGATATGTCAGCATCGTCTCCTCCGTCGGCGTCTTTGTCGTCCATTATCAGGGTTTGTACACGTAATTCACTAGGAATTTATTAATTTTGTATTGGAATACTAAATAAAAATGGGTATGAATAGAAAAATAAAATTAAATTGAATTTTTTTTTTGACTGACGTTGTGTCCATAAACCATTTCCCTATAGTCTCTGAATAAATTTTAGAGCATTTATGATACGTGCGTAGATAAAATAATTTTTTTATTTTTTTGGTTAAAGATTCGGTTTAATTCATTAAATGTTGATTTAGTAGGTTTTAGAAGGTTCTCTGGTGGTGACTGTGTTTTAGTGTGTTATGCAATGTATAAAATTCGTGTTAAATAAATAACTTTGAAAAACCAAGTGCCGCCTCACTCCTTACAAAATAAACTCCGTATAAACTCTGTGAATATCTAGGGGTTCTGTAAGTCATAACGAGTTGCGCTAGATGGCATTGAGTCAAATAAATCCTCATAAGTTTTTTTTTCCATTTAGAAAACTCGTAGCAAAGAGCCTGAGAAAAAAACATTTTAAAACTCTCTTATTTAAATGCTTTAAAAAGAAGAAAATAAACTTAAAATTTATTGAAACCCATTAATTTATTACATTACACAATTTATATGATATAAAAGGCTGATAAGAGATTAACTTGTGTAGATTTATTTGCCTATTTTAACAAAACATACCTTTTTCTCTCTTAGATTTACAAGATAAAGTTACATAATTATTTATCTACACAAGTAAATTAAGAAGATATCTCGAATTACATGCAACTTTTACTGGGGTTATGTTAGACTTATGCGATGCCTCTGAGGCTGGTCTGCCTCCGTTGTTGCTGTAGGGGATACCCTGAGGTTTAAGTAAGCAAACAAGTCTTGTCTGAGCTCAGGCCAGCGACAGACAAGCAATTTGTCAGATGAGTTCACGGTAATCCTACAAGATTAGAGGGAAGACAGGGATAATATTGACTTAGAAATTAAGGAAATATTGTTTTTGGGCCGGGGATTAATAGCGGTTATTTCCCTAAATATCACTGTTAAACTAAATGTGATATAAATAACTTAGGATTATTATTTTTGTGGCAAACATTAGCAATCGGTGGCTGCAACGACGGCGGCGTTTGCAATTAATTTTTACTGGGGGGTAATTTGGGTGGTTATTGCGCTTTAGCTCGCGTCACCCCACCGCGCTGCTAATACCAGGCAAACTGTATTACCATCGCGCCAATAAAAGTCTCCTTGAAGAGTCGAATGAAAATTTTAGAAATAAGATACAAGAAATTCATTTGCAGTGATAAGAGTGACTATAGGTGAGATAGAAATAGAACGTCTTGTCGTATTTAGATTACTTGACTTGACTTACATTACATGTGCATGCAAGGGGGAGTGACACGGCCAGTAGGCAGACCACCTGTCCGAGGGTACTAGCAGTCGACGGTTGGCACGGGATCGTTCTCACGTTGGCGATATACAGGGTGTAACAGAAAGGTGAAGTCCTATTTTTACTGTTGTTGGAAACATCATTCTAATGAACTATCACCATCAAACCGGTCTGATCAGACCAACTTTATTTTCACTTCTCCTTACTAATCAGTAGACCTCTCGGCTCAAAATGCAGCAAGCTCTTCGAAGGTAATGGCTAAACGACTGCCTCAGTAATGCACTAGAATTTCTAAATTGAGCCGTACTAATCAACCAGTATGTCATTAGCGGTAGTTGTAGTAGATATTATTAATTTATTATAAAGGTTCTAACAGAAAGATGTAATCATATTTTAGGGGGTTATTGGGGACATCATACTGAACAACTTTCTTCAGTGTGAGCCGGGCGATCAGAAGGTTTGCAGGGAGAAGTGAAAATAAATTTGCTCTGATCAAATCAGTTTCATAGTTTTTTTTTCCAAAATGATGTCCCTGACAACCCCCTTAATTATGACCACACCTTTCTGTTACACACTATATGTATAACATGAAGTCACCTTGCCCAAATAGGTATTTGATATTAATATATTATAGTACTGAATTATGTATAATACGGTTTCACTAAGGGTAAATCTACTACGGATGCAGATACTTACCCTTATATCTAATATTTATTCTGCATAAGCCCGTACAAAATGTTATGGGAGTTTTTTTGCGATCTGTCGAAGGCATCTGATTGTGTTGATCATAATACGCTATTAATTAAATGAAATCATTGCGGAGTTAGATATAAAGCGTTGTATCTAAGAAGACCATACTTGCAATAGAAATCAAAAGGCGGAAGTCAACGGCGTTAAACCTGTGGGCCGGGTGTAAAAATTGGCGTTCCACAAGCTTCCATATTAGGGCTTTTCTTATTCTTGGTATATATTAACGATCTCTCTTTCATGATGGAGAAATTAACTGACATAGTGTTGTTTTCTGATGACAATTCACTAGTCTTCAAAATTGAAAGACAAAAAGATGATTTTGATGATGTTAATGGTGTATTGTCTTTAACCTTGGATTGGATAATTTATTGTTAAACGATGGTTAAACCAAGTTGTGGTGGAAAGCAGCGGATATTCAAACTATTTTGAATTTACAGAAAAAAGCTATTCGAGCAATTTATAATTTAAAACAAACAGACTCCTAAAGAGAGCTTCTTAAAGAAATTGACATACTAACTGTAGCTAGTAAATTTATTTTCGAAAATATAGTGTATACAAGTGTGTGTACAACTTTTTCCAAACATAGCGGTAGCTGTAATGTTTAGCTAAGAAATAATCACACACTAGTTAGCAATTCTTTCAAGGATCAGTGCATTCTCTACTACAATAAGATACCTCTGGAGATTTCGAAATTGCCATTAGAGCAATTAAAAACACATGTAAAAGCGATTTTGTCGAAAAAGGGATATAACAATGTTCAAGATTACTTAAATGACGGGACTGTATGGGGTTAATCTAGCTCAATACAGACTTGCTGTTAATGATTTTGTAATTATTTATTCCTGCTTGTTAATCATAATAATTAATATCGTAATATTTGTATCAGTTGTGGGAGTTTCTACGCCTTTCTTCTCCCACAGTGGTCCAATGTAGAGAAGGGGCTAAAAATGACGTTTACGTTTACGTATATGTAAATATCTACAGTAATAAAAAACATTGACTTTGACTTTGACTTTTATACCTAAAGGTTTCAGAATCACTTGAAATTATTTTTAACAACGAAATACTCACTTTTAAATATATTACTCAAAAGTACCTTAAGTGAACATCCTCGATGCATAAATATTAACGTTCCCATCATCCCCACACGAGAATTGGAATCAGCGAGAATTGCCTGTATTGGTAATATAGATACTGCACTGGAATCTCAACTCTGTACAGCAAGCATTGCGGTGCAAATTATTGTTAGTTCGATTTGAAATTAGCACATTTCGGTATCGATTTTCGGCCACATCCGGTGTGTCGATGAAACGATTATTTCTCAAAACCTCCAACAGTTATGTGCCTCTTTACCAGATACTTAGGTGCTTCCGGCTTTGTTTTATGTTTTTTTTTAATTTTCTATGATGTTCATGTAAGGTGGAAAATGCAAAAGGAAACCCAAGGAGTTGTATGGGCATCATTCTAAACAAATTTCACTATATACGAATTTTATAATTTCTTAATTTCTTGATTGCACTCAAATCATGATTAAAAAGAAGAGTAACATAGAATAGTGTACAAAGCGAGCCTATCGCCAATAAGATATCTCTTCCAGCAAACCAGGTTAAGGTGGGAAAGGGTGTTTGCTGAGCAAGGGCAGACCTATGTGTACAATATATAAATTAATAAATAATAATGATTTAATAAATTATATGGTTACTATAAACTTAATCGTTTATGAATAATGTTTTTCATGATCATCCCTGTAATAAGCTAATAAACCTCTCAAAGGTATTTATGAATAAGACTGTTATAATATATTACAACTACTATTATATACTAATAAATATTAACATGCATACTACCTAAAATTATAAAAATAGAGAAAATGCTTCTTCATATTTTGAAACAAATTTAGAGTAAGACTGTCCCTGATGGTGCAAGGGAGTGCATTCCACAACCGAATAGCCCGAGGTCTAAACCAGTTCTCAAAGGAGGCGTTTTTATTCTGTGGAGTTGCGAGCATGGAAACTGCGTGAGATCTCCGAGGCCTGCTGGAGGAAATAAATTGAAAACGGTCTAGAAAGTAGGTTGGATAGCGTGGATTCCGTAAAATGTTGTAGAGGAAATTGCAGCTGTTTCAATCCCGACGAAGAAGAATCGGCAGCCACTTCGTCTCCTTGCGATGTTGTAAACATACCCGAAGACAAACCGAATCCTGAGATTCTGGAGACTTTCGAGTTTGTTCAGTAGTTCTTCATTAGCACTGACCCAGAAGACGTCAGCGTAATCGATGAGGAGTAGAAGGAGAGACTGTGATTTTGAACTGTCGAGGCAAAAAGTATAGAACTCTCCTGAGAGAGTGAAAGGTAGCAAATACTCGGTGACTTCATTGACATGCGACAACCAAGAAAAAAAAACTAATAAGTATTCCTCCATACTCTGCATGTACGTAAATTTCCTACAATAACAATTTGTGATTTAGTGAGAAATGTTTATAGGGACTGAGTTACCTCAATCCTTTATATCTTATTATTTGAATATACCCATACTCATGTACTTATTCTCCGAATAAATAAATGATTAAATAAATAAATAAATACCCTGAAGATCAGCGTCGAATGCCTCCATAGCAGAGTTGCATCGTTAGGAGAGAAGTCGCGATAAACCTGGAGATCATCAGCATAAAGATGATATGAGGAAGACAGGTCATCCGAGACGGCGTTAATTAAAATCTAAAATAAGAGGGGAAAAATAATTCCACCTTGAGAATTCCAATTTGATCACAGCAAGTGTTTTTTCACTTCTCCATACAAAACAGCAGGTCGCCCGGCCCAAAATTTATGGAGAAGTGAAAATTTAAGCTGCTCAGATCAAATCGCTTTCAGATTGACAGTTATTCAGAATGATGTCCCTAAAAACCCCCTTAACCTTCTCGCTGCAAGCATTCACCTGCAGCACAAATAAGATAAAATACTAATTGCTAGAGGATACATGAATAGAAGAAGGCTATTTATGACTCACTTTGCAAAAACTGTGACACGCGGGAATATAATTTTTGTCCGATTCGGTTGCCGTTATCACTTGAACCAAGACATTTATGGTCCATCCATACACGGACCAAACCGACAAAAAAATCATCGAAATTTCTGGTTCTCTGCATTTTAGCATGAACTTTATAAAAGTTCGTAGGTTCTGTGCATCTCTACAGGTTCAATATTACTGTATCTTTCTGTAAAAACCCTATATATCAATGGTAAGCAACCGTTTATTTATTTTTTTTGAATTTATTTTAATAAATTAATTTGAATATTCGAGTATCTGATCTCTAAATACTTTTTATCTACACACGTATCATAAACCCTATTTACTGCGTACAAAAACCGCACGTTACGATCAGAATAATGTTAAACTACTTGGTAAAAACTCATTTCTTATCAGAAAAATTACACATTATGACTATAATGTGTAATTTTTCTATATATTATGACATTCAAATTTCGAACGCCGACGCCTGCCTGTGTGCCGTCCCTAGTTTGTCTGTGAAGTTGGTACTGACATTCAAATTTCGAACGCCGCCGCCCGCCTGCGTGAAGTTGGTGCTACAGAACAAGCTAAACAACTGCAGAGCCACAATGCCGGTCAAACATGCGGTTCCTGAACACATCAAAGAGAGCTTATGATATGTGTGTAGATAAACTAGTGTATGTAACTGTACATAATTAGGCATTATGTAGCAGTCACATAAACTACTATTATGTTTTGAATATTTCCCCTGGTGACCACAATTTTCGGTCGTCGTTAATTGATCAACATTTTTTAACGTTTACTTGTGAATGGTTGTTTCTGAACGGAAAAATCAATGTTACTCACATGTAACTATTGAGCAAAAGACGGTCAAAATTACTCTTCACAGTAAAATGATGGAATAACTAGAGTGTTAAGTTTTGACATATATTTAGCACAGCTTCCAAATAATATAAAATGTAAAACTTAGGAAACTTGAATGAATGCTGCCGAAATGGCAAAGGTTTTAGGTGTCTTAATTCTTCTTCCTGAGTGCACCTTAAATCCAGTCATTATACTTAATTTTATTGCCTCGTTCTAATCTTAAGATTTCACTAAGACTTTATTATAATCTGAGATCACAACTTTATAAACTAAAAAAAGATAATAGCAATATCAATATGTTCTGACCGACAACTGAGTTATTGAGAGTTAAGTAAACTATTGAAATTTGTCAGTTTTACCGGACAGCCAAATTGGCGACGACGGAGGAAATTTGAGCCAAAGAGTTTCGTTCATCTGCCATTGAAGAAAACTATACAGTATGTATAGGACAAATGAAGGACATTCTGTTTTTTACGCAAATTTAAGTAATCCTTAATTAGTTTTTGATGGGAATAGCGCCATTTATTTAAGAACACAATTATCTAGAAATGTTTTTCTCAGGTTGATGTCCTTAAAAATCTTTTAAAAACCTTACTCAACCAGGCAATCCGGGCGAATAGAGTTGGCACTTTATGACAATGTAAATTAAACAGTATGTAATTTGTGTGATAAATTGATGAATATTTGTTGAAGACAACATTAAAATGTCAAACTTAAGTCAACAAACCACCCCGAGACATTTCCCTGATACAGAAAAATTAAGAATATACATATATATATATGGCAAAGCGATTTTGGCTGACTTGCACCATGACTTGCCATGTTAAGTGGGAATCACGTTTAAGCGAGGAAAGGTTATTGCATGTCAGCCAGGCGTAACTTTTTGTTTAAACTATATGTAGCGGCTTCCAAAAGTTAAGTGAAAATTATCTGAATACGTTGCCTATCGATTCTCTTTAGCAGGGTAATTTCTCGGGGTGTTTTGTTGACTTAAGGTTGACAATTTAATTAATGATTTGTTGTTTATTTTTCACACAAATAAACTCTGACTATTCATACAATCGTTGTTTTTATAGTAATACTCGAATACTTTGGTTTGTTTTAAAATGCAGGCAATTGCACTTTAACAGTAAAGTTCAAATTGACCAATTTAAATTGAAATCGCTGAAAACAGCACAAATCTTCGCCAAACGAGAAGTAAACATGTTTCCCAAAATAATAAAACACAAATGCATCTGCCGCAATAGTGGCCTATTCCTAAGCGATGGATATCGCATTCAACAATCTAGGTGTCAATCTCAAATAATATAAAATCACACTGACTTACATTTAGTTTCCAGATATATTTCAGCGTAATTTGTTTAGCCGCTTGAAGATCATGAGCACTTTTTGTACTTATTTGATGAAGGAATCTGAACGTCCGCATGTTCAATATTGATTCTTAACTAGACATTTACTTAGTTACTTTCACTAGAAACATTTTGAAACCCAACTACTCAACAATTTACTACAGAAAACAGCAAATGTGTTTTTGATTTAATATAAAAATAAATCAGCTAACAAAATAAAAACCAGCATTATTGTTATTAATATATTGTTTCAGGAGTAGATTAACTGATGTTACGAGACACTGATGCTCACTGGTCCTCATGTTTCGGATGAGACGTTAAGCTGTTCGTCCCGGCTACTATCTCTACTCGGTGGTAGTAGTCGTAAAGCTGTGTCAGAGGCCCTAATAGGGCAGCTTGATATTTTCGGACAGTCAGGTTGGCTACTAGCCCGACACCCTGCCATCGTGGTGGAGTTTGACTCAATATTACTCGTATCCGGGTAAAGGCCCTTGTCCCTTGGTGGGGACATTAATGGGCTACATTGATAACTGGCTTTGTATCATATTTAATGGCTACACGTGGGCGCAAGCTACTGTACCTCTGTCACTCCGTATGGGAAAAGGCGTGACGCTATGTATATAATGTTATGTAACATATTTATTATGAGAGCCATGGATCTCCAACGAGTTCAACGGAATAGTGCTGTTATTTTTACAGAAAGCGCCGTGTCAATAAATTGTTAGAGGGAGCGCGGCGCGAGCAATATTTCTGCCGCGCATGAAAAAACATAATACAGCAAACGAACAACACATAGATCGGACATGATTTGTGTCTGTTACTTAAACCAAAACTTTGTTAGATGTTTCTGATCCTGGGAAATTTCACCTGGAGCTGAAAAAAAATCCCTTAACATGTAATTCGTAATAGTAGTAGTAGTAGCACCGTGTTCTTTTGAACTGGTAGCTCAGCTGTAAAATTGCAATACATCAGAAAGGTGTGTATGCTGGCTATTTTAGGTATGTTGGTAAGACGTCATTTTTAAGATTCTTCCAAAGTATTTTTGGGTTTGTAGCGTTACAATTAATAGACAAATTGAAAAAAGCCCGTAAATCATTGAACATCATTGTATGAACTTTTGTAATTTCTTAAGGTTATTCTTGTAAATTTTATCATGCTATTTACGCAATGCTATATTTTAAGGTCTATTACAAGATAAATGTTGTCCGTTAACCAAGGCATAGGTTTTTTCTTTAGATACACTACCTTTTTGAGGGCGTATCTGTTGAATATATCCAAATTATAACAATATAATAGTTGTAACATATCATCAACAATGCGAGCAAGATCCAGAGCATCCCAATCGTAAGCTTGTAAATCATTTTCAAATAATTTAATATCTACGTCCTTTATTGGTCTGTACTTTATATACCCGGGTATATATTTCTCGTCTGTTCTCGTCAGTTCTCGTCTGAACGCGCTAGCATAACATCGCGTTCCGTTAAAATGTCGTCCAACTCAAAATGTTACGCGTATAACGTGATTATAAGTGAACTGATATGACATCGCCAACAGTGGCCCTACAGGACTCAATATGACAAAGACCAAAAATATCAACCATACAAGTGCAGATAGTATAAACGAACTGAATACATTTAATACATGCCCTACAAAGGAGAATGTCCCTCCCAAAACTGCAATGCACAAAGCTACGGATAGTACAAAACGGCTTACCAATACCTCATATGCAGCCATGGCTGTTAAACCAGCCACGACACAAAAACAGGAACAACCATTCGAAGAAGGTTTTACGGTAGTTACCCGGAGAAGAAGAAAGATAAATTTAGCCGGCACATCCACCAATCCGGCCGCGATGAAACTGAAGGTGGCAGCACCCATATTACATGTTTATGTTTCTGGGTTCGACAGGACGGTCACCACTAACGAGATCTCGGAGTACATAAAATAATCGGGTGAGCTATCCCTAAAAGTTGAGCTGCTCCCTGAGAGAGAAGGAATAGACAACAATGCCTTCAAACTCACAGTACCAAATAATCGTACGACAAACTGGTAAACGTTACACTGTAGCCACCAGGAATAAATGTGAGCATATACAAACCGCATATCTATAACGCTTACAAGCGAAACACTGCCCAACATACTAAACAACCTATATATAAAAGAGCTTGTTGCAATCATTACGATAATATCCATCAACTGCAAATCCGCTATGAGCCACGAGAAGTTTATATCTGATCTCTGCACTGTATATGATTTTGTCCTACTTCAAGAAACTTGGTTATTGCCCACCAATCTTCACTTCTTGAATACTATCAGTCTTACTCATAATAGTACAGGTACTTCGGCGGTAAACACTTCAAATAACATAATAAGGGGGCGGCCGTTTGGTGGAGTGGCTATATTATATCATAAGTCAATGCGCGCCCGTACTATTGACTGTGGAACGCCTCGGCTTACTGCAATCGAGATAGCACTAGCAAACAGTAAATGCCTTCTCATAATCAATGTGTACATGCCCACGGACACTGTCGACAACTTTCCGGAATTTCGTTCCATACTGGCAAGAATACACGCACTTATTGCCGACTATGATGAGGCGGAAACGATTGTGTTGGGGGACTTCAATGCTGACCCTCGAAAACCGTTTGGACGTGAGCTCGATCTTTTCTGCAAGGAATATCACTACAAGTGTGTTGACAGGTTGTACCTACCGGATGACTCATACACAAACGTGAGCGACGCGCACGGCACAACTTCATGGCTCGACCACTGTCGCGCAACTGAGCGTACCTGTGACGGCGATGCCCTGCGGAATGTAGCCATAGACTATACTGTTTCCTGGACAGACCACCGGCCGCTGCACTTGGAACTATCATTAGAAAAACTAACTCCGGTACAAATAAACAACAAGCAGTTAAATAAATACACATGGCGGCCTCGGTCATTTGCCAAAATCATCCACTACGCCGACATTGTTAATGTGAGCCTTTCACAGTACATTACCCAACTCGGGCATGATGAGTTAGACCGGGCATCAGTCGACATGCTTTTTGAAACACTGATCACTACCACATGCAACATGCCGAACACACGGCCTTCCACACAAAATTGAAACCACGGAGAATGAAAACTACTGTAGCTGGTTGGAACGAGCATATGGCACAGTACTATGCCGCTTCTAAGAACGCCCTAAGTCTATGGCACGCAAACGGCAGGCCCGCTAACAATGAACTAGCGATACAGCGTAAGAATTGTAGAAGAGAGTTTAAAAGAGCATTAATACAATGCAGGACACAACACGACCAGATAGTTATGGATAAATTGGCTACGTCAATGGAATCAAGAAACTTTCCCGATTTTCGGAACCGCACTAACAAACTTATCAAGCCCAAGACAGTGACGCCATATCATATAGACGAAATAAGTGATAATACATTAATTGCAAAACACTTTAGTAACATATTCACGCAGTCTGCACCGGCCGATAACTCATCGTATAGTTCATCCGAACCAGAGGCCTCCGCCGACACGGCCTGTAAAGGAAATATGGACATCACGCCGAAACTCGTCTGGAAAACAATGAGATAAATGGCACGGGGGAAGTCACCAGGACTTGATCGGCTTACCATTGAGCATCTACAAAAAGGTGGTCAAGCTGTTTGTATACTACAGACCTCACTTTATCGTAACAAACTGAATCTGACCCACATCCCTGCTATTCTTAGCCAAAAAGTGGTCACCCCAATAGTTAAGAATCAGAAAAAAGACATTGCAACCTCAAGCTACTATAGGCCCATTGCTCTTGCCTCAATAGTTGCCCACATCCTGGAGAAAGTGATTGATACCAAAGCAGAAGAATATTTATGGACGCAACCCAACCAAATGGGCTTTAAGCCCCAAGTTTCCACTGCCACTGCCATTTATTCACTCAAACAGGTTGCGAGCTACTACAAGAAGGGGAAGACCTCGGTCCTGGCCTGCTTTCTTGATCTGAGCAAGGCATTTGACAGAGTCCAACACCAAATGCTCTGGGAGAAGCTCAAAGATAGAGGAATACCGGACACCCTTTTCAATATTCTGAGTAAATGGTACAGCACTCAAACGAACGTCGTCAGATGGAACGGGGACTACCCATCCCTAAAAGATTGGCCTGTGGGGTTAGACAGGGGGGCAGCATGACTCCTGTGCTCTTTAATATTTACATGGATGAACTCAACAAAGCTGACACAAGCTGGAGTGGGCTGTTCAATGAATGGAACCGTGGTTATGTTACGCTGACGATATGGTCCTCCTAGCACCATCAGTATTTCAACATAGCAGTATTTCTATTTCTTTCTTTCTATCAGTATGCGCCATGTGAACTCTTCTTAACATCTGCGAGAAGTATGCTGCCAGACACAATTAGGTATATAATGCAGAGAAGACTGAATTCCTAGTGTTTAAATCAGCTTACACACCATCTATTTCAACCCCCCTCTGGCTTAACGGACAGATAATTCGCCGCGTCGAAGAAGTGAAATATTTGGGCCATTTAATCGCTTCAGACCTGAGTGATGATCTCGACATAGAACGGCAGAGACGAGCAATTACCGTGCGGGCGAACATGCTGGCACGGCGCTTCAGCCGGTGCAGCGGCGAGGTCAAGAGGCAGCTGTTCATGACATTCTGCACCAGCAAGTATACGGTGGAGCTGTGGAGTACGTACAAGGTGGAGACGATGCGGCGTATGTGCGTCGCATACATCAACGCGTGGCGCGCTCTGTACCGCCTGCCGCCGTGGTGCAGCGGGAGCGAAATGTTCGCCGCGGGCCACGCGCCGGGCTGTGTGGCGCTGCTGCGTCTGCGCTCAGCCAGGACGCGCGCGCGCATACACGCGTCCACGAACACCATCCTCGTGGCTTTGAGGCAGTGGCCAGTCAGCCCATTGCATAAAACGTGGGAAGGGTACCACACACCTAGTATTTCTTAGCATTTTTATAAGATAGACTATTTAATTTTATATCATTAATATTTATTCCATAATATACATTAATCTAATCTAATTTTATTTAATTTAATTCTAATTAATATTGGATTATTTATGTCTGGAAAATAAATAATATAAATAATAATAATAATTTATCTATTTTAGAAGCAAATACCATAGCATGGCCAGTTAAACCAGAAGGGTTACTAATATCTACTTGCCTACTTGCAAGATCAGTACAAATAACATCAAACAATGTGCGGTTCAGTAAAATTAGTAGGTTCGGTAACAATTTGAGTTAACCCTGTAGTTTGCAAAAATGTGTTGAACTTATTAAACTTAGAATTTTTAGGTTCTAATTGATCTATGTTAAAATCGCCTAGTAATATGATGTGATCAAATTATCAAGTGTTGAGAGCATATCTAATTATAATGCATCAATAAAAGTATCGACAGACTGCCATTGCGGTCGGTGCGCCGTGATTTTCTTACCGTTTACAGTAATTCTAAGCCACAACATATTCTATAGTCGTATCAATAGTCAATGTCCGTGTATACAAACCTTGCCTAGTATAAAAAGCTAAGCCTCCACCGCGACCACCATGTATAGTCTCAGGGCGAGGTAACAAATTGAAATATATCAATAATTACAAGAATATCTGGCGAGTATTTTATAGCTACAGCAACAAATTCATCTCCGCATGTATTCAAGGATTGTGCGTTAACGAGACCGATTTTAAATAGTATATTTTTGGAAATGATTATATAAGATAAAAATAAATGACATGTATAAAATTACAATCTGAAAAAAGATTACGGGTAAGATATATACATAATATTTCATATAAGTTTGGTAAGTTGACAAAACTGTAGAACAAATTAGTAATTATTGTTGTGTTGCAAAAAATATATAGGGCAAAGGGAGCAATTAAAACATTTGTGAAATTTTGTAGAAAATATTTGAGCTGATCTGTGTGAAAAATTTGTATAATTCGAATAAAAGCAATTAAACACATCCCCGAAAATACAGGTTGTAAAACAAACAAATATACTCTGGTATAAGATTAACCAGAAGTTAAGATTACGCATAAAATAAATGAACACGATTGCATTTTAAAACTTTTGGAATGCACTACGCAGACGCTCTATGTCCTCTTTAGAATTGATTCTGAAAATAGGGCCGCTCTCCTCCTTTCTGACCAGGATTTGACCGTTTCTGGACCGTACATATTTGTATTCATGTTCTTTCTTTGCAGCTCTAGTCATAGCATACAGGTGACAATCATTATTGCTCAAATGCTCATTGACGTAAATCTCGGTGTTCCAGCCATACCAACAGGTAATAAAGTGGTAATATGACGACGCATGCATGCAGCATTCAAAAGTTGGTCACGGGGTGCGCGGCGTGTATAGTGTACGACGATAGGACGAGATCTCGCGCCCGATTCCACAGACTGACATCTGCCGACGCGAGAGATGTACACAATATCCCTTTCATCAACATTAACATTCATAGATTAGGCTATCGTGCTAACTATATGAGTGACGTTTGCGCCATCATGCTCGGTGACGCCAATAATTTCAACATCATTTATGACATCTCTTTTGCTACGATTCTCCATTTCACCTCTGGCCCCATGTACCGAGGGTTTCTATTGCAAAAGGCACAAATGTATGACCCTGTCCGAGGGCTGCATATTTGCGCCTTTTGTCATTCTCTGCAGTCGACGTTGCCGCACCAGCCTTGCAGGCGGTCGCCTGTCTGTGGGATGACCGCCCGTTTTTCCACGGAATGAGAGCGATATGCCTGCTGGTCTAATATCGCGGGAACGCCTGCACTGGCAAAAGCCTGGTGAATGACATCATTCAGTGCAGCATGGCTCGACAGGCGGCCCGCACTGCGACGACATGCCAATCCATGGTGGTCCAATTGGTCCACGCCTCCCCCACATCGGAAGCTAAGCTGAATGACGTCCTCTCTAGCAATGATCCTAAGTTTGCCGAGGGGAGCGCATACAGCCGGAGTACTGGCTCACAGGTGGCCATGAGACGAGCGTACTCTACATGGTTTATACTTGATTCCACGAGGTTTTTCTGAACCTCAATGCATAGCGGCCTACCCCAAAGCCTCTGCAAAGACGGGTCTGAGGGAGGGATTGTCCTCGGACCATAAATATGTTGATATAAAAATAAATTCTCTAATCAAAAATCTACAAATGGATGTTAAATGCAATGCTTTTGACTACATCACAGCTGATCTCCCAACAGCACATCAGCTTATCTAGCTTTTATATTCCAAAGCACATTTAATTATCAGATGTAGAGTTTAATATTCCGACTGAAATATCAATGCTTCTGGGCGCAGATACTTTGATATATTATTAAAGAATCAGAATAAAAATTATTAAGGCCCTATGCTGCAGAATACCCTATTTGGTTATAGCAGGGGTCTCCAAACTACGGCCCGCGGGCCAAATTCGGCCCACCAGTGCCATCAATCCGGCCCGCGATAGCTTAAGACTAGTGTCATAAATCTGCCCACGACAGCCAATGTTTTACTGGAGTTACTATTGCTGTGATAAGTTGAATGGAAGAGAATGAAAACATAGAATGATAATTACCCGTTTTTTTTTACTTACAAGGTAAAACTTTACGACAGAAATGATGACGCCGAAAACTCTACTTAATTATCTAGGCTTAAGCATATTAATAACTAACAAATAATTAAATTGAAATTTATTTATTTATTTATTTAATAAGTACACAAAACAGAATACAGCCATTTGAGACAATAATACATCAATACAGGTCTTTGTGTTGGACTGTAGCCCAAACTATGTGTACATAGTAAAACTTAATTTAATGTGTTTATGATTCCATTACATGATTTATCAAACTAACATATAAAAAAAGAATAGAAATCTAGTTCTAATTGTTTGAAGATGGCTGGGACAGAGCAGAGTTAATTAATTTATTAAATTCATAAGGTCTAGGTTCATAAATATCAAGATCAGGGTATTCGCTGGAGAGTTCGTTGTACAAACGGCACATTCTTGAGATGGGGTTATAGTAACAAATATTTTTCCGGTAAATGTGAAGGTGAAACGGTCTGTAATAACGAGTACGGGTAAAGCAGTTGATATTAAGTTTGTTAAGCAAAAAAGGGGAATCGATTTTAGAGTGTAAGATTTTGTGAAGAAGCTTAAGATCCAGTATCTTTCTTCGGTTTTCGAGGGAGGTGAGTTTAAAGTAGTTCAATCTTTGTTCATAATTTAGAAGAGAGTTACTCTTATTAAAGCGGTATGACAAAATCTTAAGCATTTTGTTTTGCACACTGTCAATATTATTAATATGAACTTCGTAGAAGGGAGACCAAACTTGGCAGCCGTATTCCAAAATACTTCTCACAAGAGCCTGAAATAGATAAATAATACTACCGGGTTTTTTGAAGTCCTTCGTGTTTCTTATTATGAAACCAAGAAGTTGACGGGACCTTTTAGTTATGTGTTCATAATGCTGTCTGAAAGATAACTCCGCGTCGAAAAGCACGCCAAGGTCACTAGCGACAGTCTTGCGATCTAAGGCTATGCCATCTAATGTGTATGTGTAAATAATTTTGTGATGTTTTTTAGTGAAAGAGATGACATAGCACTTGCTCACATTGAGACACATTTTATTGACAGAACACCATTCGCTTAGGCATTTCAGGTCATTTTGTAATGTAATACAGTCATTAACATTATTAATTTTAGAAAACACCTTAAGATCATCGGCATATAAAAGACAGTGGCTCGACATTTTATTGATTAGATCATTTATAAATATAATAAATAATAACGGACCCAAATGGGAGCCTTGTGGTACTCCTGATGTGACTGACGTAGGTGATGATATGAACCCTTTTATGGCAATAAGTTGACTTCTGTTTTGCAGATATGACATGATCCAACGTAGCAAACTTCCATGTATACCGAGGGCGGATACTTTATGACAAAGAATTGTGTGGTTCACTTTATCGAATTCTTTACTAAAATCTGTGTACACTGCATCTACTTGACCACCGACGGCAAAAGATGAGCATAGGAAATGTTTATACTCCAACAGATTGCTGATTGTAGATCTACCTTTAATAAAACCATGTTGTTTATCAGAAAGAAAGGGTTTAACCTGGCAGAAAATATATCCATAGACGAGAGACTCGAATAGTTTCGCAATACATGATAAGATACTTATCGGTCTGTAATTTTCGCAGTTTGATTTGTCACCTGACTTTAGCACTGGGACAATGTGAGCTGTTTTCCAGACGGTCGGGAATATTCCCGTTTGGAGAGATCTATTGTATAATATGACAAGAGGAAGACTGAGTTCCTCTCCGCACATTTTTATAAACGATATTGGAATACCGTCTGGCCCTGCCCCATTATTTGAGTCAAGTTGTTTAATTTTAAGTAGAACGTCTTCTCTCTTAATCTCTATATTTGCCAAGCAACTGCCCAGATTATACGACAAACGTCTGAAGTCTCTAGTTAGCGGTATGACAAAATCTTAAGCATTTTGTTTTGCACACTGTCAATATTATTAATATGAACTTTGTAGAAGGGAGACCAAACTTGGCAGCCGTATTCCAAAATACTTCTCACAAGAGCCTGAAATAGATAAATAATACTACCGGGTTTTTTGAAGTCCTTCGTGTTTCTTATTATGAAACCAAGAAGTTGACGGGACCTTTTAGTTATGTGTTCATAATGCTGTCTGAAAGATAACTCCGCGTCGAAAAGCACGCCAAGGTCACTAGCGACAGTCTTGCGATCTAAGGCTATGCCATCTAATGTGTATGTGTAAATAATTTTGTGATGTTTTTTAGTGAAAGAGATGACATAGCACTTGCTCACATTGAGACACATTTTATTGACAGAACACCATTCGCTTAGGCATTTCAGGTCATTTTGTAATGTAATACAGTCATTAACATTATTAATTTTAGAAAACACCTTAAGATCATCGGCATATAAAAGACAGTGGCTCGACATTTTATTGATTAGATCATTTAGAAATATAATAAATAATAACGGACCCAAATGGGAGCCTTGTGGTACTCCTGATGTGACTGACGTAGGTGATGATATGAACCCTTTTATGGCAACAAGTTGACTTCTGTTTTGCAGATATGACATGATCCAACGTAGCAAACTTCCATGTATACCGAGGGCGGATACTTTATGACAAAGAATTGTGTGGTTCACTTTATCGAATGCTTTACTAAAATCTGTGTACACTGCATCTACTTGACCACCGACGGCAAAAGATGAGCATAGGAAATGTTTATACTCCAACAGATTGCTGATTGTAGATCTACCTTTAATAAAACCATGTTGTTTATCAGAAAGAAAGGGTTTAACCTGGCAGAAAATATATCCATAGACGAGAGACTCGAATAGTTTCGCAATACATGATAAGATACTTATCGGTCTGTAATTTTCGCAGTTTGATTTGTCACCTGACTTTAGCACTGGGACAATGTGAGCTGTTTTCCAGACGGTCGGGAATATTCCCGTTTGGAGAGATCTATTGTATAATATGACAAGAGGAAGACTGAGTTCCTCTCCGCACATTTTTATAAACGATATTGGAATACCGTCTGGCCCTGCCCCATTATTTGAGTCAAGTTGTTTAATTTTAAGCAGAACGTCTTCTCTCTTAATCTCTATATTTGCCAAGCAACTGCCCAGATTATACGACAAACGTCTGAAGTCTCTAGTTAGATTACTAACTGAGTAGTCATCCTGAACCAAAACAGAACCGAAATATTTTGAGAAAAGCTCGCATATACCAACTCCGTCCGATGATGATTGCTGGCAGTAGTTGACAGTCTGCGGTATAGAGACATGTCCTTTTTTACTATTATTGAACCTCCAGAAACCCTTTATGTCATTATCCAGAGAATCCTCAACAGAAGACACGAAATTACGGTAACATGATGTCGTAAGCCTTTTACATCGAGCACGTAGTAGATAAAATGTATCGTAATCCCTGGGGTTCCCATACATTTTAAACTGACGGTGGAATCTATTCTTCTCCTCTAGACAGTTTTTTAGTGCCGGGCTGTACCATATGGGGAAGTTATAACCTTTGGACTTGCTCAGGGGTGTATGTTTCTTAATAATTTCATTGAGCTGGCTATAGAAAGTCCTCACACTTTCATCCAAATTCGGTGAACATAGACTTTCATACCATTTAACGTTATGTAAATCACTGTTAATTTTACCGAAGTCGCATTTATGAAAATTGAATTGCATATCTTTTTTATTAGTCAAGGATTTTGTAATCCTAATTTCTGAGGCATCAATCACGAAAGCCGGATGGTGACGGTCTAGTCGGGTCAAGGCGTCAGCACCGTAGACCTGGATATTTTCTATTGTGGAAAGGACAAGGTCTAGATATACATTATTATGATTAGGAATATTTTGGAACTGATTTAGATTGCAAATAGACATTGTCTCCATCAAAAGCCTCGCTTTATGATCCAAGGGATCACCTGGAACCAGTGCTGTTGAAGTAATAGACCTGGTCCAGGTTATGTTGCGCGTGTTGAAGTCTCCAACTATAAGGAATGTTTCGGATTCCTTAGCTTTAAGTATACTTACTTGAAGATTATCATAAAAAGAGGATAACTCGTCTTTCGTTATGTGCGGAGGGAGGTAGCAAACACAAATATTTAAAGTAGGTTTATGGTCATGATCAATTATGCTTACCCAGACATCTTCAACCAAGCTCTCCGTGGCTGTTTGACGGAGGACGTTTAGATCTTTTCTGGTGGCAATAAGTACTCCACCGCCTTCATCCTTACATATTGTCGTTTCTTGTCGATCACGGCGAAAGATATTGTATCGATTATCCAGAATTTCTCCGTCAAACACCCCGGCGTTAAGATTTGTTTCAGTCAGGCAGATAACATCATAATTTAAGTTAGTATCGTTTATGTATACATCAGTTAGCTTGGATCGGATCCTATTTACGTTTTGATAAAATATGTGTAGCATTTATAATTAAAATATTATTACAGCAAAGTAGAATCAAAAGAAGGTATGTACTTAAATAATATTTTTTAGGATATCAATATTTTTAACATGAACGTGGGGAGCGCCTTCACTTTTGCGTAGGTAAACCTGTCCATTGCGCACCCAGGCGTACTGGTAATTATTAACCTTCTTAAATTTGCGTGCAGCAGCGTACAGTTGTTTCATTTCTGGTGAAAGATGTTCTTTGATGTAAATTCTCATTCCAGCATCAGAGAGACCAACGTGCGTGCTGTTCAGCAGGTTGTTGGGATTAGATTTGTTAAAGCGATAGACTGCGGAGATTATATTGTCTCGTACGCGTGACGAAGATAGTGTTACCAATATATTCCTAGGGCGCGAGGAGGTATTATCCATCTTAGCGACTCTGCGGCAGTTTCGGATTTCATTTTCGTTTATTGGAGTATCTAAGGACTGGCACAACTTCTGAAATATAGCCAAAACATTCTCGGTGCGATTTTCTGGTACGGCTTGAAGCTCCAAGTTCAAGTCACGAGACATTTTCTCCATGTTAGCGAGACGGCCATTCAGGCGACGTATTTCAAGTTGAAGTCCAGAGTTGTCAGCTTCCAGGTTTTTAATTTTCTTATCATTCTCCGATATTTTGGTTTTACAGTCATTTTGTTCCGCAGATAGAAAATCCGTAGTTTCAGTAAAATCATTCTTCACCTCCTGAATGGCATTACTTATCTCGGCATATACCATAGATTGTACATCAGACTTCAGCGCTTCGCGGAGACTGAGCATAAATGATGAGGAGGGGGCCAGTTTTCTATCCAGCAAGTCACCAATTTGTTCAAGAGTTACAGAATGCGCTGGTGGTGAGCCATCATTTATTGGTAGTAGGCGCTTCTTACGGTTTCTCGTGTTGACATGTTTATCAATACCAATAGTGGTTAAGTCCGGCTCAGATAGTACTTGAGGATTATCAGTTTCACCCAGAGAAGAAAAGCGATTCTGGTGTAACAGCGTGTCTGCTGTTTTCTTCCGAGAGTGAGTCATCATCTTGTTGAAGCACCCAACGCAGCAAATACAGTGCCAAGCAAAGCAATAATTCGAGCCACTAAAAGCGTTTTAGCTAGTTGTGTGCGTAGCAGGTAGTTGCAGAGATGTCGTAATGCGGCGCGATTCACGAATCTTACTTACTCACGGACCGGACGGCCGCCGGAACAATTCTTTGATGATGTAGTGTGGCTCAAGGACCTCTTGGTCGATTTTGAAACGTAAGCAATCAATTACAGACAAGAATATAAGTTTTGTTGGGAGGTAGATTTAGAAAAAGCTATTTCAATTGATTTACTAGGATTCACGTTTTGTTATGTTATACTTCGTATTGCACTGAGATAACACTCCTACAATAGAATTGTCACTTTGCCATCAGTTTCAAGTAAATTTTCAGTATGATACTATAGAACGAAATGATTTTGATAATTTAATGTACGAGAGCACAAACGCACTTATTGACAGTATGTAAACAAAAAAAACCCCACAAATAAAACAAAAAAAAAACTAATGAGATTTATGTAATTGTGATTTTCCATCGACAATTGTTTGTAGTTGTGGATTAAATTTAATTATACCAATTTATGCCCATCATGAATACGTTCGAACAATGTGGGACGCAGGCATTAATTTAAAAAGAATTGTAGGAAACATTACCTTAACATTTTGAGGCAAAGTAATAACTGAAATTGAAGCCATCTTGAACTCCAGACCTCTGCTACCCATGAGCTCAGATATTTATAATTATAAATATCGGTCACTTGGACATTTTCTGGTAGGCACAGCACTCACGACTTATCTTGAAACAAACCACACACATAAATTTATTGATAGATTAAAATATTGTCAAATGTTAACCAAAAACAAAACAAGTTTTCTGGCAGGTGGCAGGTGACAGGACCAGTGACTATCTTACCAAGTTACAAAGTAGAACTAAATGGAAGAAAGAGCATCCTAATCTAAAAGAGGGTGGTCTTGTAATCGCACGCACTGACAATACTCCCCCCTTAACTTCGCCATTGGCAAGAATAGTTAGGACAGTAGAATAGTTAGCCTGGACCAGACGGCAAGATAAGAGTTGCTGAAATTAAAATGAATGATAACTTATGTCAGATCATTCTGAAAATTGTGTCCACGACCACTGTAGATTTTACCTTCTTTAATATTAAGTTAAGTTATACCATTAAGTTATTATCAACGTAGATCATAAGTTTGAGTTATGTTTACTCTACCACTAAAATAAGATAAAATAGTTTTTAATTAATGTGCATTGCAATACCTACATACTTACCTTAATTTATAATATTGTATCGTACTTACCTCTTTTACTTTACTGCCTCATTTAAGTAGCACTTGCCTTCACTCCTTGTTTATATTCTTTTCACATTACAATTATCATATAATATCTTAAACTTATGACAATGGAGAAACATAATTATTTAATAGAGTGTTTATTAAATGTTTTGCTTCAAACATTTAGGTTGTTATTTTTGCTATATTTCACTAAAGCTCTTTATTAGCACAGTTATATTAATAAACATTCTTGACTTATCCTAATAATGCATTTTAAAATATTCACTTGGTGTTAAATTATTTGTTACCTTTGTGGATAATTCAATCCAAATGGAGTATCGAATAACTGGCTCAAAGTGGGCACAATTATGCCTCTGCCACTCGTAGTCTAAAGTTAGAAGAATATTCTAACTTAAGACTACGATTCCACGGAGAAGATTTTGGAAATTATGAAATTAAATAACTATATCGTATGTATAATTTGCACCTAATATCTCGTTAATATAAATCACATACCTATCATAGTGTTATAATATGTATTATACAGACTACCTTTATAAACTACGTAATTGTACGTACATATTATTATTTCATGTTATTATATTATATAGGTATATACTGTTGCACCATAAAATAAGTAAGTATAAGTTGCCGCTATAAGTTCTTCCATATAATTATTTATTTATTATTATACATATATGATGTACAATATAACAGTTTGGGACCCAAAGCGCCGTACATTTTTTTTAATACACATGGTGAAAAATGAAATAATTACAAATACAATGTCGATATCATTTTACAACTATAAGATAACATTTCTAGATTCAGTTTCAAATGTCATTTCATTTCGAATTGTCAACGTAAAATTAAATCCTAGGACAACACTTTCACACATTCATCTCGCAAAACCTGCCACATACTCGCACAATTTGCCTCCATACATCACCAAACAGATCAGTCAGTAGTGCTGCAGCCAACAGAGTATTCAGACTGTCTCGCGTCTTTAACTACGGGGACTGCTGGCGCGCCACCGTGCGGTGCGTACGGCCCGCTAACAGCCGGTGCCTGCGCGCGCGGAGATATCTGTCGGGCACGTTAAGCGCACATACCGTACCAACAAGCGCGGCGCAGTATATATAAGCGGACGAATAAAAGTAAGGGTTGTAACCGAATCGCCTCTTATATAGGAATCGTAGAAAAGCTTTGTGTACCTTCTCGAGCATATGAACTTTTATGCGGATTCCAAACCACCGAGCTAGATTCAAGTTTGGTTCTCACTAGGGCCGTGTAAACTAGCTGGACCACACCCAGGTTCTGGAATCCCTTACTACTCCGTATTAGAAACTCTAACCCTTAAAAGCATTCCTTTGCCAAAATGCTCATGTGCTCATGTAATGTAAGTTTAGTGTCAAACGTAACAATTCCTGAGGTCCTTAATCGAATACACTCGAGTCATGGACTCTGTGCCGAGTGTTAACGTCGCGCTAATAGGCTGAAAAGAGCATGTGAAAGACATAATGTAACAATTTAAGTTAGTAAACCAGTATAGGACTAGCGAGTACTAGATTGTTTTACTGCCTATAACTTGCTTCTGAATTAAAAAAGGGCAAAGTGCATAAAATTCACTTTACCTAATGATAAAGCAAGTTGAGAGTAACATTCTATTGGGGAAAGACAAACTAAAACTAGTAGATGAAACTGTGTTTCTCGGCATCACTATTGATGCCAAACTACATTGGGGTCCCCATATTGTAAAATTAGCACATAGACTTAGCTCCGCAGCATATGCGGTTAAAAGAATCAGGGAATTGACTGACGTTGCAACTGCTAGGCTTTTACCTATATTTTTAGTTATTTCCATAGCATTATGTCCTACGGCATACTACTATGGGGACGGGCTGCTGACATTGAGACCATCTTCATTTTACAGAAGAGAGCGATACGATTTATTTATAAGCTAGGTAATAGAGAATCTCTGAGAGATTTCTTCAAAGAAACCAACATCCTAACAGTTGCAAAGTCAATATATCTATGAAAACATAATGTAATTGAGTAAAAATATCAGTAGCTTCAAAACCATTGAAAGCCGCCACAAGGTGCAAACTAGAAATAAACATAAACTTTATTTTCCAATGTTCAGTCTCACTAAAATTAGCAGTTCTTTTATGGGACACTGTCTACGCTTCTACAATAAAATTCCGCAAGAAATACAAAACTTAACTGAAGTTCGATTAAAAAAATGTATAAAGCACACTTTGTGCACTAAGGCCTATTACAAAATTAATGACTTTTTACAAGACACCGACATCTGGCATTGAACCAGTTCATTGCACCCTATATATTATGTACTATGAAATAATTAGGCACCATCTTAATGTTATATTATGCTTGCTTGATTATGTTCTGACGTTTATTAAGTCTCAATTTTTGTGCTATTATGAATAAAAATCTTTGAACTGAACTTAGCAATGTTGAACAGGAGTTTGTGATTCACACCCCACCTGTAAACCTCTTGGTGTAGGTAAGTCCCAGGACTTGGCTGCTGGAAATGTCAACCTCAACGGTCTCAACAATTATTTTACTAATCCACCAGTCGTGATGGACCCCCTCGTCAAGGAAGCTACCCTTCGTAACCTACGGTCCAAGACCGCAGCCAACAACTCACCCTTCTACTTCAACCGTGTCGGAATCGGCGCAATAAGGAGGGCAATCTTAGCGATCTCGTCGAAAGCCATTGGTGAGGACAAGATCTGTTCTCAGATGATAACCTGTATCATTGAGGAGCTGTTACCGATCATTACCCACATCATTAATGTATCGCTTGAACAATGTTGCTTCCCCTCTCAGTGGAAAAAGGCACTTGTGATTCCCCTACCTAAATCGTCCAATCCCGTCTTCTTTAATAATTTTCGTCCCATATCTATTCTGCCCATCCTTTCCAAAGTCCTAGAATCAATTGTTCATACCTCTCCTCATATCTTTCCTCTAGAAACTTATTAAATCCCTATCAAACAGGTTTTAGGCCGGGTCACAGTACTACCACGGCATTGCTTAAAGTCACCGATGACATTCAATTAGCCATGGATCAGAAGCAGCTTACGGTTTTCACACTGCTTGATTTCAGTAGCGCCTTCAACTGCGTTGATTTCGATATCCTGGTTGAAACTCTAAAATCGCTCAGAGTCTCCTCGCAATCGGCTCTCTGGTTTGACTCCTACCTGAGAGACCGCCAGCAGTGCATTAAGTCTGAGGAGATCTCAACGGACTGGTGTAATCTCTTCGCGGGTGTTCCGCAGGGTGGTATCCTTTCTCCTCTTCTCTTCTCAGTATTCATTAACTCCATCTCTGACGTTCTTACTTCTTCTTATCACCTCTACGCAGATGACCTCCAAATATATCGGCACTTCTCTCTTAGTGATGTAAATCTAACCGTAGAGGCATTGAATGCTGACCTCGATAACATCAGTAAATGGGCAATTTTATATGGGCTGCTTGTCAACCCGGCAAAATCTCAAGCCATGATTATGGGTACACGGCACTCAATTAACACAATACAAAATATGCCCGTCGATCCTGTGATGTATGAGGGTCAATCACTTACAGCGAGAAAGCTAAGAATCTTGGGGTTATATATGATAACTTGCTGTCCTGGTCGCCCCATGTTTGTGAGGTCAGCAGATGAGTCTTTGCGTCATTTTACTCCCTACGGAGATTGCAGTACTTCCTGCCGCTGCAGACTAAAAATCACCCTTGCTCAGTCACTTTTACTACCTTTAATAGACTACGCGGATGCTTGTTGGGTCAGTGCGAACGAAGAACAACTGAATAAACTCGAGCGAATTCAAAACCTTGGGATTCGGTTTTTCTACGGGCTGTGCAAGTATGACCATGTCTCCCAGTATCGCAAGGAGCTGGGATGGCTTCCGATCTGTCTTTGCCGTGATATGCACATTCTCTCTTATCTATTCAATATTTTGCGAAATCCCCGCTACCCCACATATCTTCGAGAACGTTTTTAGTTTCTTTTCCCCAGGGATAGTAATCGGAGATTCCACACGGTGTCTCTTCTGTCAACTCTTCGGCATAACACTGCCGCCTACAAACACTCTTTTACGTTAAGGGCAATCTGACTGTGGAACGCACTTCCCTGCACTATTAGGGATAGTCCCTCAATTTTAACTTTTAAGAAAAGATTGAAAGCGTATTTCCCTTCTCTTCCGTAATTGGTATCATATTTATGTAAGTATATGTATGATATTTTGTAGTTTATATATGTGCATGCTATCTAGTGTATTTTATATAGTTAATATATATATTATTAGGTTTATTTTATTTATATTTTAAAAGTAATTTTCGTACGTATGTGTACAGTTTTATTGCGCAATAGAACTGTTCTTTTTCATAAACACTCCTGTCTTGCCTAGGTTTTCTGGAATAAATCTCTTTTTAGAGATAAGCTCGCCTTTGCCTATAAAATTTATTGTAACTGTCTGTTTATCTATGTTTTCTGTGCAATAAAGAATATGAATATGAATATAAATATGAAGTCAGCAATTTCGTGTTTACAGAGCGGAGGCTCCTGAATCCGTGTTGCGAGACGCTCAGATACGGCGCAATCTGCGGACTGATGCTATCGTGTATGATCGACTCAAACAGTTTTTCCAATGAACTTAGGATCGCTATAGGTCGGTATTGATCATCGGAGGCAGTAACACTAATCTTGTGTATAGGACTGACTCGAGAAAACTTCCAACTGGTGGGATACCTACCTTGCACGAGAGTTATTGAAAGTCCGTCCCAGGGGTTACACCAGCTGATCACTACAGTAAAACCTTCAAAAAATAAGGAGGGACGTGGTCCAGTCCAATTGCACTCCTCGGCCTGAGCCGCTTCAGCCGTTCCTCTATATCTCTACGGGAGATATGTAAGATCTGTACGTAGTTGGCAGAGCACGAGTCATCTTTACTGTTTTCCAGATCCGGATCGAGCGCTGGCTCATCAGGGAGTAAAACGTCGAAGAAGTAGTCTGCAAATACGGCTGCTGCTTCCTCACCAGTACGTTCTCGTCCCTGGTGCGTGACCCGATGTTCGAAAACACCCTTCGATCGTAGGCCAGTCAGATGTTTCCAGAAAGCGCGCGGGTTATGGCTTATATTGATTTCTATACTACTCATGTGGTTGGCGTAGACAGTATCTACACGATACCAGAGACTAGCTCTCAGCTCGCTGAATAAGACGTAATCAGCCGGTGAACCACACCGGGTATCTCCTTGTAGCCTGGGTTGGTGAAGTCTTCTTCGGGATGGATTTATTGAAGACTGTAAATGGTGTCGTAGACATACGGCCGTCTGCCGTCTCAACATCAGTAGCTTCGAGAACATTTTCCCAAGATATGCTACACATAAGTTAGTACAGGACTTTGGCAAGGTTCCAGTCATTGCAACCACCAATGTTGCTAGAATCCAAGTGGCCGGATTGCTGGCCAACGCCCTGCGCATACAACACGGGTACAACGACTTTGAAATGCGAGTGGTAGGCGTCAGTGCGTGGCACTAGGCGTTATGTCGCGCACACTTTCTGGCATCAACACCACATCAAGCATGCCGCCAGTTGCGTTCATCACCTCATTTGTCTCATACAAACCACAAACACTAAGAAAATAACAGTAGTAGTCAACAACAGAAGTAGACTATTAAGCATCAGGTCACCGAGGATAATAAGAGAGTTTCCGTACGATTGAGACATGTTTTTCTTTGTTTTGGTGAACCAACCAAGATATTGTGCATCCTTTTCGAGTTGTGAGATTGGCTTAAAAATTTTGTGTGCAATAAATAATTATGAATTATGACTATTCATACTTTGGCCCAACTATCAACCTGTTACAGTTATCTTTTAATACGATGATGCCCATTTCACATTTTTATTTTCCTACACCGTCTATTCTGCAGCAGATAAAGCTGGATACATTTATGTTGCTCACACAGGTATCTAAAAAAACATTTGCATTATCTATTTACACGAATGCATATGAAGGTTTTCAAATGTCTGAGTTATTTGGTCAATTTTAAACCTTAAACATGAATTTCATGTATGATATCTATGGATACTGACCATTTATTTGGAACGTACCCAGAATTATTAGCTAGAAACCATATTCAGAGACCAATAACAGGCATAGCTTGATTTCGAATTATGTCAAGATCTTAATTTGGCACCTAACTAAAATAGGTATGATAGTTATACCTATATGTATAGAAAGTTGTATCTAATGACTCATAATACTTGACTCTTAACTGCACCATTCTTCTGCACGTTTATATCAAATCAATCAACATCAAACCCTCATTCTTAAAAATCAACATCAATGTGCACAGAAAATGAACTCATAAAACCTCCGCAGGTATGTTGTGCACACAAAAAGTTGGCAAAAGGACTGTCAAGGCTCAACAGCTCAATCGTAGCGGAAAGGTCAGACAGGTCCCGTCCATGCATTTCGTACATGTGCCCGCCAATCTAGCTTGATACAGCGACCGCGCTGAACTGTATATGAAGATTCCGCTTATGAAATGGTGACTCAGTGAAAATTACGTGAAAACGGTGGTTCAGTTCGGTATCCTGTAAGTATACCTGACTAATTCATGAGATTAAAATTATCCACTTTCTTTCTACCATTATTTGCCGTTTTAATTATTCCCCAAGCGCCAAATAATAATGGATAGATACCTAAAGTTGACCGTCGACATCGCGTCACTGTCATTAAACCGTCATCTTATCACTAGAATCCAGGGCCAATACTAGAGCAGGACGTGCCGCCACGCGCGCTATTACGCGTTAGGTACTCTGCTCTCCGGACGGCAATGCGGCTGGCTACTTAATATTCGTTCGCACACGCCCCCACATTTCACCGCGGCGCCGTCGGCTGCGCGGTTGGATCTTTTAACTTTGTTATTGCATACTCTTTTTCTTTCGGAAAACATTCCTTGGTTATGCTGTTGAATTTTAAAATCTCGTTTAGGTATTCTACTTTCTTTGTTACTATATATTTTTTTAAGAATTCTCTAGAGACGCAGTTTTGAATAAACCTTCATATCCACATAGCTGCGGTAATCGTTTACCCTCTTGTCATGCAAAACGGAGTAATGAATAATCAAGCAGACGTGGGCGCAAATGTGCCTTTGTTACCCTAGATGCGAAAAGGTTATGCTAAGTTACATTGCTATTAATGCAAACAATTTAATCGCAGGCCTCAGCTTTATTGAAAACAATCTACTAGCACAATTATTGCATCTATCGAAGTTCGACATCGGTAAACACATTTCACTGATTGTAGTTATGTTCATACTTATTGATATTTGGCTTATTTTTAACAATTTTGGTAAAAAGTTTCCTCCAAAAAATACATTTTCATCCTAAATTTACTAAATGTTCACCAAAAACACCCTTTTTTAAAACTCAAATAGCTTTTGGGGTCGCTTCGCTCCGCCTCCGACACAAAAAAGACCTGTGGCAACACCAGCAATAAATTTGGTGAAAATTTTACTTATTTGGTATAAAACTTATATTGGTAAACAATATATTTGATGTCTTTATATTTTCACATAGACAGAGATGGCAACACAGCCCTTTACTTGTAAACATTGATTTTTTTCTTCGTCCCATCATAATTAATACTAAAATACAGTTTAAAGTGGTTTACATTGGACAAAACAAGCAGATACTGAACATCTAACCTCAAAGCTGAGTCTGAACCCGTGAACACAGAGAAACACGAGCTTTCCAGGGACCAAAAGGCTTTTCCAGGTACACTTTCTGTTTTCCGTTACTTCAAACTGCACTCACACACTGATATAAGGGATAAAACAAAGAAAATAGAACAAAGAAAATAGACAACGTCGACCCTCACACAATAACACAAATCAGCTGTCTGAAACTGTCACCTCCTCAACTGACAGCTACCAGTGTGACCTGTCACAAAAACTGTGAGAACCACAGATTAACGAAACGGTTTGCTAAAAATTCTAAGGTGAGAACGTTCGAAAACCTAAACTAAATTTATCATTGCTGTTTGCCTGGATAGCGGTCACAAACCACAACAATGAGTACCTTGATGCACGGTGCTGGCAACTGCTATGCATGCCAAGTTTTGCTGATGGATACGGAGGAGCGAATTCAGTGCATGGTAGAAGGATGCAATAACATATTTCATCTGCTATGTATCTCTGGCGCATATAAACTTATACCCGCTGCAAAGATGAATTGGGCCTGTCCAAAGTGCCGCGCCTCTATCAAGAAAGTCGGTGATAACACTCAAACGCCAGTAGGAGCCGCAAAATTGAAGGCGTCTTTCATTAATGATAGGAAAAGAGCGTCTTATAAAACAGAAGAAGAGGACTATGTTTTAAAGACAACTGAATTCCTAGAGATAATGGCGGAGATAAGAGATATCAGAAAGGATATCTCTGATATAGCGGGGAGCCTAGCTTTGTTGACCTCAACGATGAGTCAACATCAGGTGGTCATTGAAAAGTGCTCGACGGTTACCGGAGCGGTCTCTGCCAAGCTGGATAATATAGAAGTGCGAGCAAGGGCTGAGGAAGAGCAAAGAAAGAGTTCTGCGCGCCCCAAAGCTCAAAAGTCCTATGCAGATATGGCCTCTAGTCATCACAAGCAAGAGAGCAGAGAGAATAAAAAAAGCAGCCTGAAAAATGCCAAGCCAACTCTACCCACCGGAACGACACCGGAACCACAGACGGCACCATTGGAAGGCATTCAAAATTCATCCGAGGAATCCGGGGATGAAGGATGGACAGAAGTTCGGAGAAAAGTTCGGCGACCCAGGTCCCTGTACTGTACTGCTGGACCTAGTGTCACCTCGCTGAAGGCAGTAGAACGGCGGAAATATTTCCATCTTTGGAACATGCTCTCCGGTGTTGACGAAGTAAGGAGCTATCTCCAGCAGCTTTGCTTACCGAGAGCAGGAACAGTTGATGAACTCAAGCCCAAAGGGGACTATAAATCTTATAAGATAGGTGTCCCAGCAGATATCTTCGAAAAATGTTCATCTATCGAGATGTGGCCTGAAAATGCTAGAGTGAAAGCCTGGATACCCTTTCGAGGAGCTCAACCGAAGACTGGCACTGGGGGATAATCTCCGAGTCAGCACAGGGAAGACTCTTGATATTATGTACCAGAACGTTCGAGGTATTAAGAGCAGGCTAGAATACTGGCGTAATAACCTTCCTTCACTAGGACACGACCTCGTCGCTGCTACGGAGACATTCCTGGACTCATCCGTTGGAGATGCTGAGGTAACGGCGGGAGGTTGGAGCGTGCTGCGCCGGGATCGCCCCACCGCGTGCGGAGGCGTGCTGCTCGCGGCCCGCCCCGGCATCACACTACGCCGATGCCGGGACCTCGAAACAGATCATGGCGAAGATCTTTGGGCCAATTTCACATTGGATGGTGTCCACTTCACAGTCTGTGTGGTCTATGTGGACCCCAGTAAAAAGAAGAACGGGAAACCAATCTCACAGGCGGAAAAAGATGCCCAATATCTAAGCTGGTTCACCAAAACGGAAGGAAATAGGTCAACCTTAAACGGAAACCTTATTATTCTCGGTGACCTCAACATGAATAGTGCATCAGTGTCTATTGTTAATTATTATTGCTATTTTCTGAGTGTTTGTTGTATGTATGAGACGAATGATGTGATGAATGCTCACGGGGGCGTGCTTGATGTGGTATTACTGCCGGAGAGCGTCCGTGGTGTAACCGTGCGCACCTCCGTGTCAGGCAGCCTGGTGCCACACGCTGACGCCTACCACCCGCCTCTCGACATCATTGTGCCACTGTCGTCAATGCAAGGCGCAGTCCAGCGATCCGGCCACTTGGATCCCAGCAACATTGACGGTCACAATGACTGGAATTTTGCCAAGGGCAACCACACAGTCCTGTACGAACACATGTCTAGCGTCACTTGGGACGATATTGCTGAAGCTCCGGATGTGGACACGGCAGTTGGTCGTTTTTACGACACCATATACGATATTTTCAATGCGACAGTGCCGAAAAAAACCAGGAAATGTGTATCTACTAGACGCTACCCAGTGTGGTATACTGGGGATATAATACACGACCTGGCCGCCAAGGCTAAATTACATTGTAAGTGGAAGTCGTGTAAGAGACCAGCTGACTACGCCGCATTCAGTGAGCTGAGAGCCAGTATTAAGTGCCGCATAGCTACAGCTTACATGAACCACATGGTGAGTTTAGAAGGTAATATCAGATACAACCCACGCGCGTTCTGGAAACATGTGAGCGGCCTCAGATCGAAGGGTGGTTTCGAACCTCGGGTCATGCATCAGGGGCAAGAGTGTGCCGGAGAAGAAGCAGCAGCCGCATTTGCAGACTACTTCTCCGGCGTTTTCCTCAGTGACAAGCCGGCGCTGGCACCGGATCTGGTAAACAGATCCGATGACTCGCGTACTGCTAACTACGTCCAAATTACACATGTTTCCCGTAGGGATATAGAGAAAGGACTGAGGCAACTAAGGCCAAGGAGCGCAAATGGACCGGACAACGTCCCTCCTTACTTCTTAAAGGCCTATAGTGATCAGCTGGTACTGCCTTTAGGTTGTATCTTCAAACTAGCTTTTGAGCAAGGGAAGTACCCCACCAGCTGGAAGCTCTCTCGAGTCAGTCCTGTACCCAAGACTAGTGATACTGCCTCTGTAAATCAATATCGACCGATTGCGATCCTGAGTTCATTGGCAAAATTGTTCGAGTCAGTCATATACGGTAAAATCTATCCACAGATAGCGCCATATTTGTGCGACTCGCAACACGGATTTAGGAGTCGTCGCTCAGTAACCACCAACTTACTGACGTTAGTCGATTTGGTCTCAGAGAGCATGGATCGGGGATGTCAGGTGGACGTCGCCTATCTGGACTTCCGTAAGGCGTTCGATAGAGTTGATAACGATGCCCTAATGAAGAAATTGTGCGCCATAGGATTTGCCCCAAGGCTGTTGGTCTTCTTTGCTGACTACTTGAAAAACCGCCAACAGTTTGTGCGACATGGCTGCTTTGAGTCCCAGCCGTACCACACGCGGTCGGGTGTTAGCCAAGGCTCTATTCTTGGTCCGTTGTTATTTATCATCATGATAAATGACCTAGAATAAGTGCTAAAATATTCTAAATGCCTACTGTACGCGGACGACCTCAAACTAGTACTTCCCATAATGTCAGAAAATAACTGTAGGCTACTACAGGAAGATCTAGTTGCGGTCTATAGATGGAGTGTGAGCAACAAACTCCTATTCAATAGTGAAAAATGTTGCATAATGTCTTTCACGCGCTCTCCTCGGCCTATTAGCGTGACGTATACACTCGGCGCGGAGTCCTTGACTCGAGTGTATTCGATGAACGATCTCGGTGTTACGTTTGACCCTAAACTTACATTTCATGAGCACATGAGCACTTTAGCCAAGGAATGCTTTAAAAGATTGGGGTTTGTGATTCGGAATAGTAAGGGATTCCGTTATCTGGGTGTGGTACAGCTTCTTTACACTGCCCTAGTGAGAACCAAACTGGAATCTAGCTCGGTTGTTTGGAATCCACACGAAAGTTCATACGTCCTTATGCTCGAGAAGGTACAAAAAGCTTTTTTACGATACCTATATAAGAGGAAATTTGGGTACTACCCTTATCTCTATCCAACCGCTTTTATATTGGGTATGCTTGGATATAACTCACTAGAGGTGAGACGTAACACTGAACAACTTCTAACTGTGTGTCGATTGTTGCGAGGCGACAGTGACTGCGCGACGCTTGTCAGTGCGGTATGCGCGTTATTTGTGCCTGACAATTACGTACGCGGGCGCAGGCACCAGCTGCTAGCGGGCGGCTCGCACCGCACGGTGGCGCGCCAGCAGTCTCCGCTTGTCCGGGCGCGGGACAGCCTGAATGCTCTGTTGGCGGTAGCACCACTGAACGATCTGTTTGGTGATGCATGGAGGGACATTGTGCGAATGTGTGGCAGGTTCTGCGAGATGATGGAATGACAGTAATGTCAAATTATAACATTGAATTTGGTTTTTTATTAATTGATTTAATTGATTTATGATTGATGACATTTTGTGAATTTTAATTTGGATTGTAAATATTTTATTTTATTGGTATATATCTGTAATTTATGTCGATTTGGCCTAGGCTGTCAAGGCATAGATAAATTATGTTAATAAATAAATAAATAAAATAAAATATATTTGCACTTGTTTATGTTTTCATGGAAATTAATTAAATATTCTGGAGGTTTATAATAACGCCACGGTTATAAAACCACCCTCTACTTAGGTCTTACTTAGCTGATGGTTTTAACAAATATCCGAGGGCACAGTAGTGCCCCCTACCAAGTCTAGCAAAGACACAGCCATACCATCGTTATCTCGAAGCCATTCAGAACATTTTTGGCCTTTTTACGTAGTATATTTTGTGACGACCTTTGTAGCGCTGAGATTGTGGCTCTGCCTACCATGCGAGAGGTCCCAGGTTTGGTCCCCGGCTGGGGATACAGAATTAAAAATCCCCAGGTTTTGGATGTTTATATGTGCGTTACGTCGCTCTTTCTGGTTCCCACGACACAGGGTATCCTAGTAGGGGGCCAGAAGCAATGTTTGTGTCTGTAGGTAAATGTTTATGTTTATGACCCTTTTAATGATTCCGAACTGAACTGAGTACTTAACTTTGTTAAGCAAACAAAAATGTTTTGTATTTTATTCGTTTGTTTATAATATTGTGATCAGCGGATCGAACTATTGTGTATATGGGACTGGAAATAAATAAATATTTCATTTGCGATTTGAAAAGTTTTTGGGTATTCAGCCGTAAAAAGCATGATCGATCTTAGGCTCAGGCCATGCGTTAGGAACATTATGCAGCTAATGTATATAATTAAAGTTGGTACAATAAGAGTGGATGCGAGAGGCTCGCGACTGGAGTAGATGGCGTGGCCAAGAAGAGGCCTATACCTAGCAGTGGATGAATGCTGGCTGACGGATGATGTTCATGATGGTACAACATAAAAAAAGCCTTTACGCCCATGTTTAGCCAGCTATTCGATACTGCATTTTCCTTAAAAGGGGGCTAGCCCATCACCGCAGAAGGTACTTAATCAAACTGTAGTTGAAAAAGTACTTACTGCATCCACAGGTGCTATGCTAGGTATGCGTCAGTAATTGGGTCAGAGACTTGGCGACGCCGTAACGACTTGCCGACAACTTTGCGACCCTTTGATCTGTCTGTAACTACACTTACAAAGATGATTTATCCTCATTAACGGGCTTGCCAGTGAGCTCTATTTATTTATACTAACCTATCCAGGTTAAGAGGTTGCGTGTGCTAGCCATGCATAGTAGCAGATGTGGTGTTTACAGATTCATTAAATATGTTCTTGTTTGTCTGTTTCTGGGTAGAGATGGCCGAACTTCCACGATACAATTTCTGACAGCTACTTAGTGCTACTTAAATACATACTACTTTTTTAGGTTGAGAAATGTTTTATTTTAATAAATATGAAGCTATTTTAGTATAATTATTATATTATTATATAATTTTACTACTTTTTTGTATTTCTTTTTATTATATACTCATTTACTATATATAGACATTAGTCCCTCTACGCTGCCTGGTCCAACGGCTGAAGCGATATATTGTTATTACTCTTGTCTTTGTGTACCCTGCAAAAATAGGTTCTCTATGATGCACCTAAGAACAAAGTGCCCATGAGTACATTGCCACCCCGCCTTCGATTGCTCAATTATCCTGAATATCATAATAATTCATTATAGAAAATATTAACGGAACATCGCTAATACCAGTATCTTTATAAAAATGTCTAATTTTGGAAAGTAATGGACTGGATGCAAAAGCAGCTAAATGATTAAATTGACTAATACATGGGCACATATTTAGTCCTGGCCCCACACCAGGATATTCTGTGTTGTGAGAACCAGAAACAGTGACCTAAAATACATGAAGACCTTGGGAATGTTTTTTTTCCCCAGCCGGGATTCGAACCCGAAACCCTTCGTTTGGGACGCAGAGCCGAGAAACGCAACGCTGCCACAGAGGTCGTAAATATATTCACATTATGGAAAATCTCCCCTTTGAGAATGAGCGCAATTCTATCTCCATCCATAAACTCTACATACAACTCAGTAGTAACTATCTCACTAAAAGGAAGCTTTTCAACTTTACTTCTGTTAAGGCTGTGAGAAATTTTCAACTTACTATGTTGGTACCTCGTCTCATGTTATATTAAGTCTCTTGGACAATATAATGTAGCACATAATAATGTCGCACGAAATTCTCATTTTAGTAGAGAACGTGCCAAAATGTATGTGCATGAAAAATGAGGTGGAATCACTCCGAGAATCAGAGATCTTGAAAGTCTGGAAATAACGTGTTGGGTTTTGGAGTTAGCAAGAACATTAGATAGGGGTAGTAAAAAGGTAAGCGAGTCGATATTAGTTTCACTGTCAACTCAATACGCTTACTTACTTAATTTATAAATAAATATCCCTAACAGCCAGTTGCAAAATAGATCTTCAAATTTAAAAGCCCCGCACAGCGCTAATGGCGTGTCAGTTCCAAACAAGTTTGTTTTTTTCATAAATATATTAGCCCTTGTTTCTGAGTACATAATCTTCATCACAGTTTACCCGCCATGGTGTTAAATTACGCCCATTGGCGTTTTGCGGGGCTTTAAAATTTTAAGATCGTTTCTGGAACTCAGTGTAAGACTTTCTGTATCATAATATATATCGGTCAAAGATGAATCGGTCAAAATTCAAACTCAATTGATTACCTACGGTGCAAGGGATTTGCGGGAGATACAATATTTCGATAAATACATCTACTTGGGTTAGGCAGTATCCTTCGAAAACAGGCAGGCCCGTAACCAAACCAAATATCAAATGTCCAAACTCAAGGATTTTCAGTGAGTGACGGAGCGCAGTATTTTAGGTGAAAACGAATAGACCGCGTTAAAAACACCATACTGCGTTCAATAACTGGCGTCGCTGATGTGGGCGTATAGACGTGAAAGTGAAATTGGGCAGGTCATATCACGCGAAGATAGTAAATGAATGGGTGCCTACAAACAGACACCGTCGCAGAGGAAGGGCCAGAAAGAGGTGGGGGGGGGGAATTTCCTGAGTGGATCAATCTAGTTTGGTCTAGAGATGTGTGGGCTCGAAACGTGGAGGCCTTTGCCCAGCAGTGGGATAACGTAAAGGCAACGTAAAAAAATGACGAGTGAGCTCGCCTTTGTACTTATATGTTTTCTCTTAATGTTACGTGTTTATTCATGTGTGCAATAAAATATAAAATAAATATATGAATGAATGAGAGATTTGCCTAGAAACAGACTGACTTTGCCTAGCTGCCTGACCCTATTCTGGGAAAAGAGGCATAGAGAGATAATGTTGGTTTTTGATCGCAGTTCCGTTCTTCCACACCCTGCACTCCACGAAGTTTAAATTTAATGTCCACAGAGGGGCTGTGATCTGAAACTAATAAAACTAGTTGCGAAAGCAAACGTGCTGCGACGCTCTTGTGAAAAGTTTTTATCGTCCCGCTAACTTCACGTGTACTTTTCCTTAATACCCTTGTTGTGCTTAGAAAAATATTTTCTTACTGCATTTATTCTCGGTGGCTCGCACTTTACAATATTTCTCTGTTAGCAGAATATCATGTTTTCTTATTTGATGCAACTCGAGAGTTGTGTACATTGTTTGCTCTTAATGCAAATATTATGTTCAAGTACTTAATACTTAAAGATGTATGTATTTCATGTATGGATTTTAAATACTACTACCCGGGTAGTAGAGGATGCTTATAGTGGGCATTGTTGGTCACATTACGTTTTAATAGTTGTTCAGAATGATGTCCCGAATAGCCCTTACTAGGTATATCTTTATCTTACAGTAGACCTAGGGCTTGACACACAGACTGCTGTTCAAATGAAGTACCGATTAATGTGTAATACTGGCGCAATCAGTTCCCGGTCGAGCAAGTGAAGTGGTCGAAATGGACTTTAAGGGTAGTAGTGATTAGTGATAGCATGAATTTGAGTGTCTGTCTAACTTTGTAGTTATATATCCCCATAGGAAGATATCTGAGAGTTCTAACGAAATCCATTTTATGCAGTAGTAGTTTATGTGCCGGTTTGTTGGTACTAAACATAATTTGTAAATACTTTTACTAATACCGTCCAGTTTATTCCATTCGCCACTCTCTCTCTCTCTTGCCGCTGAGTTCTCTTCTCGGTCGGATATTGAATGTAACTCGTTGCTGTTCTTACTTGAATTGCCTTTTCATTCGTTTATGGGCCGTCCCGTATAGAAAAAAGGCTTAATTCAGTAAAAGTTACCGTTACAGTGGACATTCGATAAAAACCTCTTCAAAATCTGTGAAGATTCGACTTATTTATTAAATCAACGAAATCGATAAATAGGGAAACGTGGTGATGTTACCGGTCAACATGTTTGTCATGTCTAACCTCCAAATTGAGACATTATCCGGTCGAGACAACTACAATACCTGGAAATTCTTCGTCAAGTCAAAGTTTCAGAATCAACAACAGCTGTATTTTTCACAAAGCACAAACCTAAGAATACTCAGCATAGTAGATCTCAGGGAAAGGGTCCTCGTTGCTACTCTTGTAATGAATATGGACATTTCAGCAATCTGTGTTCTAAAAAGAAAACTAAAAACAATGCTATTTCTGCAGTATTTTAAATTTTGACGCGTCAATGCACATGATGAGGAACTCACAATGGATATATGAGATGCAACCACCTCCGATCAACAACATCAAGGTGGCCAGTGGTGATGCTGGAAAAAATGTAAACCTGAACAATTTTACAAGCCAAAACTCTGATGCGCATCTCGTACAGGTGAGTAATGTCTTATTTATACCCGAATTCAACACCAACTTGATACCAGTTAACCAAAAATGGATGTAAGGTTACATTTAATGAGAAAGGCTGTGATATATATAATGCAGAAATGATGCTTATAGCTACAGCAAGACTAACAAATAAAATGTATCGACTAAATACACTTTCTGCGTGTTCTTTTGCTCCCGCAGTTGTGAGTAAGGAAAGCATTAAAGCTTGGCACAGAAAATGGGTCATGTGAACTATGCTGATGTGATTAAGCTAGAAACATGCGCTGAAGGTGCAAGCTTGCTAATAAATAATGAATGTAAGTCATGTGTACCATGTATAGAAGACTCCGGCATCAAACATCTGCCGACCACTCCGTACACACCGGAGCAGAACGGTCTTGCCGAACGAATGAACAGAACCTTGGTGGAGCGTGCTAGATGCATGCTCTTTGATGCACAGTTACAAAAGAAGTATTGGGCTGAAGCGTGGTAACAGCGGCCTATATTGTCAACCGATCACCTACCCGAGTGCTCTCAGATGTGACCCCTGAAGAAAAATGTACAGGTTTTGATGGTTATCATCTAAGAGCAAAACACATCGACGAGTGGCACTGCTTCATCCGCGACAAAGTCAACGAGCAGAAAATTCGGTTACTATACTCAGACGCAACAATCCTGTAACCTAAGGATTCTCTCAAGCAAAACTGGAGCGTTATATTTAAGGGAGGATGTTGGAACTAAACATAATTTGTAAATGATTTTACTAATGTCGTTCCATTCGCCGCTAGAGGCACTTCTCTTCTCGGTCCGACATTGAATATAACTCGTTGCTGTTCTACCTTAAATTGCCTTTTTATTACGGTTACATAATGAAAATTGTATAGTTACATATACTCATTATCTACACACATATTACAAAGTCTCTTTCAGGAACTGCATGTTATGACCGGCAATGCGGGATTGACATTTAATTTAAAATAGAATATCATCTCGACTCATATTGGAATTGAGGTCTAATCAAATTGCTGTGTTTTTCAGAGATTCTGAATGTAATAAGAACATCGAGTGCAATGTTATTATGAATCTTGCTTTGTTTTCCAGAGATATTAAAAATTTGAATGTAATAAGAACATTCAATTTGATATAATTATGAAGCAATAATAACATTTTCACAGATAAGAAATGTGTTCTAATACAACAGTTTATCTTTGAGCTGGTCGTAATTTGCGGTTTTTGATAGCATTAAAGAGGGTTCATGATATGTGTGTAGATAAACAACTATTAGAAGCTTATCCCACTATGTTATCCCTAGAAAAGTTCCCTCCGTAATCTTAATTGACCTAAACTGATTCACCTAGGTACACTTTTAGTAAACGTTAAACTTCTTTACAGTTTATCATAAAATTTAAGACACATAGTGATAATTAAAAGTAAACTTTATCCAGCCAAAAAAGGCACGGAAACTTAAAAACGAATAGCATGATTTTTAGAAAAAACAAAAATGTACGAACCCGTAAAACGAAACTTCTTCTAACTCATCTTCCCATATGTATATATCCCATATATATATAGTACTTATTCAATCTATTGGTAAATTCTAAGGGTAGGTAGTTACCTACATCCTTACTTATGTAATTGTCATTTGTTTTATACTGGTTCTAAAGTGTTTACTTTTAGTTAAACAAAAAGGTATTCAATTAAAAAGGAATCGAATTTTATTTGTGAACAATTCCTTTAGACACCTAAAATGTACTTAAGTCATTGTTGTTGCAAAAATCACAGAAAAGTTGCTTATGAGGACCGGCTAGCGCGCGACGCGACTGCCAGCCAAGCGAGCCGCAAGGCAACATAACTGAATCCCCGCTTGTCGAGTAGGCCGTTCGAACGTACCTAAACTGTGCAGTGAGACCCCCCTGGCACTACTTCCTTTTCTAGAAGCGCTTCATAATTTTTTGAACCCTCGTTACTCGGGTTTAGATAATACCAGATAAACAAAATTCTCGGGATATGATGTCAATAGTAGACTCATTAACCGTATAAAGTTTTAATTGCCCGATTTCGTCACTGACTCACTGATGATCATCAGGCGGGGTCAGTCGACTCAATGGAAAGCAGTTATTGAAACTGGGTTTGTTCTAAATCGGTTTCAACATTCAGATGAGCCTTCGGGTGTATTGTACCGACCGTTGTACCACGGGTCATAATCATAAATATTTAAAAAAAGAGTTGAACTAAGGGTAACTTTACTTCCCCGTAGTACAACCAGTTGGACATCGCAGTTGTAAGACGGGTCGGGAGCGCGTACGATGAACACGATGAACATCAAAAATTTTAGGGGACCTTCCTGAAGTCCTAGAAAGCTGAAATTCGGTATGTAAGCAAGTATTAGTACACAAACAACAAAAAAAAAACTTGGACTATAAATAGTGAATATTTTTTTTACCTTACTCCCATGTGACGGTAGTGAAACGGCCGAGCCACATATTTTGAGTAAGGTGTAGAGTTTGTGAAGTTAGGGCTTGTAGGGTTAGGGCTTGTAGAGTTAGGGTTTGTAGAGTTTGGGCTTGTAGAATTAGGGCTTATAGAGTAAAAGCGTGTAGAGTTACAAGCTCGACTCTACATGAAATCTGATAACTTTTTGACATATGGTCTAGTTTTAGCAACATTTTACATGAAAATGTATTTGGTGGGTAAAGTTTAAAGTTTATACTTAACTGTCACTTAGTTAAAATTTTATTTAATGCACCCAGGTGAATAAAATGAATAAAATATTCTAAAAATAATTTTAATGCACCCATGGTATTTAAAGTATACTAAAAGTATATTAAATGGACTTAGGTGAATCAGTTCAGGTGAATTAAGTTTACGGAGGGGAAAAGTCCGTGGCTCAAGCAGGAATAATTACCAGAGTGAAAGTGTTCGAGTTCAGATAAAATTAACCTTACGTCATTGTACATAAGAGTCAATGACAGTTCGATTCGCATTTTTTAGACGGCTAATTATTCCTGCTACCTACACAGGTCCTAAACGTTAACTGTCAGATCTAACACTAAGCACCATAGTGAGCATAGAGTACATTATATAGTGAGATGGTGCTTAGTTGTGGATCCCTAGTACTGGACGCAACACTGTCAGTTGAGAGTATTGACGACTTCCTAATCAAATAGATTATCTTCATTCGTCCCAGTTCACTCCGTCGAAAATAGCAAATTATCTGATCCGAAATATTCCTAATACTTACTCCGTGATATTTCTTTGATCTGCCCATCAACGACGGCCGGAGATCTGCTCAGTGTAACCTAATTGTCGACGTGAATAAAATGATCCCCTAAACCAGCAGCCAAACTAGCTGTTGAGTGTCAGCGGATGTTAGCGATCTGGATGAAAATGTTATCCACGTGTTTCGGATTACTGTGACACGTCAATTTTAGGTACTTCTCCAACATGCACAGTTCATAATGGATACGAGGTGTCTCCGAGTACAGTACTTGCCGAATCGATCTTTCTTTTCTTAACCTGACGCACGTCATGATTAGGTAAGTGATGGATTTCGCTGATGCTTAGCTAAACTTAATATGCGACAGGCATGGGCCAATTTCACGGGCTGCTAATTAAAACTCTGGTGATTTTTAAATCAAACTATAATTCATAATATTTTAGCATGACGTCATCTCGAGCCCGTGAAACTTTACCTTATATGGTTGTTAAATTTGGTTGCAATTAAAACTTCGGATGAGGATGAGCTCAAATTTATTTGAATTAACAATGACGTCTCCAATGCCACAATACTCAATGAAGTAAGAAAAGAAAATTAATGAACATCTATAAAAGTTATAATAATGATAATTAAGCTAAATTTTATAACTATTTTTACAATGTCATTATGTTTTTTCTTAAACCACAATAACACTTTATTTTTGCCCTAAAAGCATTTAAATGATCCAAGTCACACAAATCTAACAATTAATTACTAACTATATAGGTTTGTATGGTTTATTTTGCTCGATATACAAATAAGTTTGCGCAACTCACTAAGTTGTTGTCACGAAACGTAAACAAGATTGCTAATACTGCGAAGCAAATAATAATTACATTATTTGGTAAAGAAGCCATATTTTATAACAAAAAATAGCCTACAGCGGTGTAACCATAACAAACTCGCGCGATCGCGCTCTATACGACTGAATAAAATTATTCAATATTGCATAGTTCCAAACTAAGGAGGTTGAAATATTTAACCAAAAACAGCATTTAGTATTAGATACCTCAAACCTAATAATTGTTTCTTTATTTCTATTTTATATGTATCTCTTAGCTTAGCATTTACCTAGATTTAAGGGGCACAGAATTGATATGTTTCCGATGCACGGCGTTTGTATGAACCGCTTCTCTTACATCTAACTTGCAAGGCGATGCTATAACCCTACTTCTACCCTATCACATGCTGGCTATGTCACGCCACTGCCTGATGACAACTCACGCTCTATCTACTCGTACTACACCATGCTACTCGATTTAACAGTAAACATTAAGAAAATATTACTCTTTATTGACTCCCAATAGCTCAAGATTGTGAAAACCGACAAAACATTCGTGAACATACAAAAAAAAAGCAAATAGGTACTTATTTCAAGTTTTTTTTCATATATTCGCAACAGAAACACACTCTCCAAGCGGGATAAGACGCAAGAACACTTTTAAAATTTAGCGTGACATACAGCCGATTGCAATACAGTAAATAGTAGACAAGAATATAGATAAACGTCTCTATGAAACTGCTCGTTATTACTAAATTACATATTAATATTACACGATGATATGTATCGAGTAGTCCCGCGTTAGGTGACGGCTAGCCGTGTCCGCAGCCATTGGACTGGACGTGCCTTACTCGCTACGCTACGGTTGTTTGGACGGAATCATGGCGGCGACGGCGTCCCCAGCGAAGTCAGAATCCGAGGTGGCCATCTTGTTAGTGCCCGCCATCTTGTGATGCTACAAAATGGCCACCGAGTGCTACGCCTAACAAACATTCACAGCGTAAGACGACCTACATTGATACGAAATACTCTAAGGTCGTATCGATATATAGACAACAGAAAAGGAAATAAAACTTTTCGTTGTATTATCTTTCTCTTCTATCGCTCGTGACGCTCGTCGCCGGAGGTCTGGGAGATCACTACATTATACATTACTTATACACAAATTAGCATACCGAAATAAATATTTAACACTGACTTAGCTTAATTATGAAAACCATTGTAAGTATTAAGATTATTATGTCCGATTCTGGGATTGTCATCTGAAGCGATTTCATATTTTGGTTTGTACATCTCTGATCGTCAAACTGGTTTGCGTAAAAATGTTTTGAATGTCTTGTAAAATGGTTACGCCCAGTACAAGTGTGTCTACAAAATACAAATTTGGTACGGTCTGAGGTTACAAGTATAAATTATTTTTAAATATCCTTTATTCTTTGGTCTACACGCCACGACGCCCGGTACATTACGATGGTTAAATCACTATAAACAATGTATAAAATTTTGCTAAGTCAAAAATTGACAAAATTTCTATTTATATATTGACTAAGAGAATTTCATAAGAATTCACATGCGGAATCTCCGGTGTAGGGTCGCGTGAAATAATTCGATATAGATTTCTGTCGCGTCCTCTTTAAATATAACCCAAATATCCAAAATCTTATTAGAATAGCCTAAGCAGGGATTTTTTTTATATTTTTCTCTTTTTACATCATTATATCAGCAGAATACGACACTAGTACATATATAACATTAAGATTTCATTTTTGGTTTATTGCTAAGTCGTACTGATGTGTACTTCAAAACACCACCGTGTTATTCCTCAAGATATTGTAGGTAACTTAGTATTCTGCGTATGCGATAGTCAACTAGCTAAAATTAAAAAATATATTAATTCTCCTTCTAGTAAATCTTAAAACTCCCGTTGATTTTTTACTTCACCCCAAGGTTTCATATTATGTAAGGATAGCCCCATCAAATACTAATGTAAGTTTGATTGTCTACAATAAATACCCTTAGCTACATTTATGGTATTTTTCCTAACGATTACACAATAAAAGTAACTACTAGATATTAAATTAGATTATTACCAAAAAGCTCGTCAAAGCATGCAGATAATAGAATAATTGTTTCACTATCAGCTTCGGCGCACATCGCCAGTTACTTAAAACTATTAGTTTATAATTAATGATTATATTAACTCTCATAAGGCCAAGGCTAAATTCTCGCAACAGGTCTGAACTGACTTCTGATTTTTCGTATCGTACACTCACTCACTAACACCGCACGCAAGGTCAAAACAATAGGTAGCTACATATGTAGGTATAAAGCTCTATTTCTTGATAAAGTTCGCGTTTGCCAGAGAGGTTGGCTTCTCGGTACGTTGCTTATGAAGCGAGCCGCAAGGGCTCCAAGTTATTCACAAAGGCAAGTAAACGCGACTTTAAGTCTCGGAAATTTATGAACAAGTCCAAACATTTCATTATCAAGGCACGTGGAAAGGAATTTCAGCTGAGGTCTGCAAAAGGATCAGACAATTTTCCTGTAAACTGCAAGCTATAATTGGTTTGATAAATTGTTGAAAAAATAAAGACATGCGGAGGAATGAGCGTACCATTTATGTCAGTAAGTCCAGGTCCGTATTGCACTTCACAGCGAGCGGCACAGGCGCCCCCTCGTCACAAGGGGGGCAGGGGCGCCTTCACAATCCGCGCCAGTGTCACAATAGGTAATATCGTTACAATTATTGCAATAACTCCATTTAAATAGAACAGAAAGAATCGCAAGACCAACACTAGAGTGCCTGCGCCTTAACAAGTGATTGAACAATATAAAATTACTAAGAAAGTATTAGGTAAATATAATTTGAAATAGTCATGACAATTCATTAAAATACACTAACATTATTGAGGCTAAAACAATAATGTATCGTAATTATTTAATACAACTTCATTTAAACCCATTCAACTTGAAATATTTATTCAACATAACGTAATCGTTCTATGAAGGGCACCTTTGGTTTTTAGCTTATCCGAATGAGAAATATTCTAAAATATTATTAATTTCTGTTACAAACTATGCTCAGAATAACAAATCCTCTCAAAATTGTATATATCGGTCACTTAGAAACAAAATATACAAGCATAGAATAAGTTAGTTGTAAATAAATCTTATTGTACATAAAATATATTAAATAAACAGATCATTGCCTATATATCAGTAAGTGAATCATATTTTAAAATAATAATAATTATGAACGGTACACAATAAATATGGAATGTTAATAGAAAACTTAAAAACTAATTTTGGTTTCAATATAACAAAACCACCACACCTTGTAAATAATAGTACTTCTAGAGGAGATGAGAGCGTCTGCTACATTTGGGGGTGAAAACATTGGATAGTTGTTGAAATTATGCTGCGTTATTAATCTTGATCAACTAGCCGTAGTATTGGCAATAGCAGTTGTTGTAGGCTCCATCCCAGGGTTGTGTTGTGACGATGCGGTCATGGAGATCAAGATTGCGCGTCCCTCACTGCGCTGGCTGTCAGGTGCCGAGAGCAACGAACGAGTTAATGCTGTTCGTTCTCTTCTCCGCCTTTGGCTCCCTGGTAACGTAAATTTATACATTATCTTCAATAATCTCAATACACACTATCAAGTTGTTAATGCAATAGCTGGAACCTTTATTATTCAAGGATAAATCTAGACAGGCATAACTGAGAACTAAGGTGCGAGGTGCAGTGTCAAAACATTAGTCACAAATAATAACATACATTTAATTTATTATGTAATCTTTTGTATCGTATTCTATCGAAAACGATGATTGAAGTATTTGATTTTGCTGATGATGGCAAGTCATGGAAGGAAAAGTAGAAGTCAAATATTGTGTGTCAACAGATAAATCAAATGTCGTCTAGAATTTTAGAAGCTTCAATTTAAAATGATAAGTTATGTCACGTCGTCGCATTAAATACGCGAGCATACTTCGTGCGCGAGAATCCAGCCGTTGTGTGCCATCTTGTGTCTTGCGTAATCAAGATGTATCGCCCCCTCCGAGCTGAGCAGCAAGGCGCCCTGCAGCCGGCCCAGGGCAGCGGTTGCGTCAGCCGCGCTCGCGAAGTCGGCGAAAGCAACAGGGCCGGAGCTAGGTGCCGTCGCCCCCGCGCCGCCGCCCCCGCCCCCGCCAGGCAGCAGCCGCAGCCGAGAGAACCCGGGGCAGCTGTCACCAGGACGTTAGCGTTTGCCCGCACCGGTACCTCCGATGTGTGTCAATCACGTGTGTGTTTCGGCTATCGTAAATCTAACCGTGTCGTACTTACAGAGGTAGCAAGTGTGGTCGAATATTTATTTAGTATCCTATATTGATTAAATTATATCAAATCGAAATAAAATATTAGACTTTTTTCATAAATTATGATCAAATTTTTGTTAAATTTATTGGCCGGGTTGGCCATCCCAACAGAAAGTAATTAAAGAAAGTAATAATACGAGTAGTGCTCATCTAAGATTGTGATTACAAATTGTGGTGTAATACATACAAGTGATTGATATTCATGCTCGGTGTGGTACGAGTGCAGGCTTACAAAGGTTCTTTGCCGTTACGCTGAATTTCAAGCACAAAGTTAAGACAGATACATTCAGTTCAGCGTAACGTAAAGAACTTTTGATATACTTTATGATCTCTCACAAACAATTACTTACAGTGCTACAGAAAAATTATGATTGTTTGTGTGAGATATAATAAAAACATAAGAATAAAATATAAGTCACTTAATACACATATTTCCACGACGTTCAGTGCGACATGCACTGTAGCTTAACTTACAAATGTTTATTATTAAATTTTTGCATGCCCCCGAAATGCAAAGTGGGCTCGCCCCCTGTCACACAAAAATGTAGTATTGTCCAAACGTGGGCATAATTGTTCCTCTGCCACTCCGTATGGGAAAAGGCGTGACGCTTCTTGTCGTTATTGTTGTTTTCAAGACTCCTCATTGCGTGGAAGATCGATTCAACCAATGACTTACACAGCTAACAAGCTACAAACCTGCTGAAAATCTCCTTCAGCTCGTGCTCAGAGACGAACTGGCCAAGGTTGGCGACGAAGAGCGTGGAGCAGGGCGGCGCGGGGTGAGGAGGCGGCGCCTGCGCGTGCGGCACCGCCGCCCCCGGGGAGCCGAGCGCCGGCGCCGGCATGACGCACGCGCCCAGCGTCAGGGGGGTCTGTGGGGTACAACGCAACTAGTTGAACGAAGGTCAGGCAAGATTTTTAGGACACTGAAGACATGGTGTCTTCAGACTTATATGAAGCTATGAACCGTCGAAAGGGAATCTCGCAAAGCTCACCTTAATACAATATATTGTTTAGATATTTCCGACTCCTTAATACAATGAAATAGCTGAATATCATTAAAAACAGGTCCATCTACGCTGCTGTTATATTATTATAACCTTTTATCGGGAATATTATTATCTTTTTCTTTGTCTTTTTTAATCTATCTAACTATTAGAATATCATAATCATTCATCATCATCTTAACATAAAATATTGGCTATTAATGCCAAATGAATTTTGAAGCAGTCGGTCACCGTGACCGAAGACTGTCGGACCACATCATCATATGATCATCATTATATTGTTGTTGTCCTATGGTATCCTAGAGGTACAGAGGCATTGCGTTTTGTTTTTTCGCAATACCCTGTTATAATGTCTTGCCAGATAGCCTGACCGAGGATGGCAGTAAAACGATGGACGTGCATTTCGACCGAGGAATACTATGGTGAGGAGGCTATACCCATCAGTGAGCTCCCTGACAAGTCGCTGATGGTGATTATTACGAGCATTAGACAAAGAATACTAACAATAGAATATAATAGAAAGCCCATTTACATCACAAGACAATACACAAGACACAGGAAAGATAAATGAATTAAGAAAACAAGAGGGAAATAAAAATACACACATAGACAAAACACTTCAACAAGATGAACATGGGCAGCAAGAAGTAAGTAAGTATCGCAACAGCAAATTGGCTCTGACTCAGCATTTACTCTTTGTGTTACCCATTAACCTTACATGGCAATAACTTCTTCCTATCGACTTTTAGTGGTTAAGTATTATCATGGTGAACTCACGTGGTGGTGCCTATCGGCGGCAGCTAGTCAAAGATAGGAGCGGACCGGCGCCATCTGCGGATGGATGGCGGGATGCACGAGTCCGTGGGACAGCGTCTGCAGCTCGCCGCCGTAAGCCAGAGGGTGGTGCCACAGCTCCCCACCTCCGGGGAAGAAGGGTGAGGCTAAGTCTGTCCCAATAAAGACATGTTTTACAAATACCGCAGCAGTGGACATATCAATTAAAAACATGGCTACATTATCTGTGCACCTGGTTTCGTACGGCGCTCTGAGTTGATAAATTCCATCGAGGTGCACGAATATTGTGAAGTGATAGGTAATAAATATTTTACTTGTACTTCCATCTGCTAATGTATTTACAAAGTGCTGCTGCATCACGTATCCAAAATTAATAAAGCTTTTGGAAACATGGGGTTGTTCCGGCTGTCCACTCAAGAAAATCTACCAAAGGGTGGATTGGTTAATCGAAACTACGTGTGCGAGATTCCACCCTAATTTCCCTGCTGCATAGTGGTTCCTCGGACACTTCTGAGTATCCACATTGGATTTTGTAGGGTGGATAAACAGAATAACCTAAAACCTGAAATCTCATTGCGATAGATAGCGTCGGAGAAGTCAGTATAGTTTGGAGCTAGCTTAGCGTGTTTCGTGTAAGCAATCAATATACTTGCCCGAGGCGTTTGCTCGACGAGTGATGGCTGTCTATAGACTCGTCTAAGTTCTGATAGCTTTCAGTAAAGAAAGGAGATCGGGAGTAAAGACTAAGTGTAGTTTACATGAGGACTGAGGGAACAGGTGGTTTCTTCGAGCATCGGAGTAGCCCTTTTATTCACTAACTCAAAACGACCGAAATTTGTGGTAAAGTGTCAGTTTTCTCATACAATAAACCTCAATTTGACATCAACTGCGTGGATTTTGCTGTGGGTTGGAGTTAGTGGACAATAAGGCAGGTTGGCTACTGAATCAAGACAAAAGAAACTGAGATAGATGGAAATGCATACAGAACTAGCATTACTTAGCTTGAAAAGATCCCTTTCAAAACTTTTACTTTTGTAAATGTCCGAATACATGAATTTCTGCTCAATTCAAAACTTGGCTTTGAGTTGAGTTGGCGTTGAGAATTGAGTCAGATCTTTCATTTGACAGTTGTGCTTCTGAGCCGAAATCTTCGTATTCAAATAAATAAACAATTAATAGTGCAGTAATTTTGTGTCGTCAATGCATGGAAGTGATAAACAAATTAATAAAGTTTTGAAACTTGTCTCGCTTGACGCTTCTCCCCTCTTAACCGTAAAATGTGCCCCGTTAACGGTTATTTCACTTTTTTGGCAAAAATATAATAGAAACGGACTCGCCCATGAAGGGTTCCGTTGTAGCAAGTAATTATGTGACTAGATGTTTTTGTTGTAACTTTGTTTTTCATAGGGTTTGTATGAATGACAAAGTTATCTTTGCGGTTTTTAATACATGTTTTATATCTTTAAAACTGCAATTTTATTTTCAAACTAATTTTCGTTGAAAGTGTGTATATACCTAATGTACATTAATACGGAGAGTGTTGCAATATTCACAAAATGTGTATTTCTGTTGCCGCTTCTGCATCAAATAATATTTTATTGTCTAGTTTATTTTTGTTTTTAACATTTTTATCGTATCTATCATAGTTTACCCAAAAAAGTGGAATACCCTAAATGTCTCCGTTAAGGGTTAGGGGGTGAAGCGTCAGGTGCAGGGAGGGGAGAGTTGTGCGATTTTAACACCACAACCGGTATCTTGTGATAAAAGTTTCAAATCTAGTTGATAAAGATTTGAAACATGCTTCATATGGTAGTTTGTCTGAAAATATAGAATGACTCGATTATTTGGAAAGGGTCCTTTAGGAAAGGTTCTTCGATCTTTAAAAAAGTTCTGTCGTTGTTCAGTTCTTCCGGAGTTTCCCGTGTCAAGGGAGTTTCCCGTGTCAAGGCGCAGTAGCATAACCGTTCGGGCGAGCGAGCGCCGGCATTGAGTTGTTAGATTACTTAAGAGAAGGTGTTTGTGATCTTTGATGCACATAATCTGAGACAAATCAGAGGTCGATCTCGTATCCCTTACATCAAAAGTAACAACTTTTGAATGAAGACAGGTTGTGTTACAAAACTCACTATCGAGTATGAGATCTTTGATTTATCTCTGAATACCTAGTCGCGATGCCTTCTCTCTCAAGTAGTACCTAGCGACTCAATGTGGGCCGGGCGGTGTGTGCGTTGGCAGGTACTTACGTCCAGTGAGTGGGTGCATCAAGGCGGGGTGTGCAGCTGGCGCGGCGGTCGCAACGGCCGGCTTGGGCTTGCTGACCTTCGTGTTGCTTTTAGCGAACTCCAGCCGAATCGTTTGCGGCATATCGGGGTCGAAACGGACGCCCTGCTGTGAACAGCCGCGAGCGGTGCGGCGCTTCGATATTATGCCCAGTTGACACTCGCCCGGCAAACAAAGCAACGCAATGATCGGAATAGCTCAACCATACAGAGATTATTGCGGCCCGGTTTAGTTATTGGCAGCTAAATAATTGTCGGAATGGGTTTAATGGATTTACCCAATCAATTTCAAGTGGTATGCTCAAATTGAGAGCTCGTTTCAAAGGATTGCATACGAGCGCGTTATGTCAAGCTGGATAGCATTTCACTGGATTGCGGTTGTTTGCCGGTCTAGTAGCGTGGCCTACTAATGGAGGGTGGGGGAAGACTGCTACAACGCAGTGGCTATGTCTAGTCAGTCGGCGAGGTTATAATTTGCACACGGACAACGATTTTATTTGGATCACTGTGGCAAATACACGTGCTGTGTTCATGGTCACAAACAAATTGTTTTCAAACAAGTGTATAATTACAAACAGTAGTCATGTCTAGTTAATGTCAGGTCGACGGGGTATTTTGGGCTGAGAGTTTAGTTATAAGGGTTCGCGCCTGCGCCTGCTGTGGTGACGGAACACAGTGCTCGGGTGTGACATCAAAACCTGTCAAACCGTGATCATCATGCAGATTGCATATGTACACCGCTGTCATTGCTGCAATCGATATACTACCTCTGGTGTCGGTTTTCCAATGACCCTGCTACAGTCAGGCTGATATGTGCATGGGTTTAGCATAACTCACGATGCGGTTACACGAGTCGGGAAAATGTTATTCCAAGTTCTACGATGAGTTCGGTTAACTATTGTGCTTGTCGGCTGTGTAGGCATTGTGATGAGAAGAGGTTTAGTATAACACCGTGCGTTTGGTAATGTTTGTTTGTATTTACAAGTATCTAGTGTATCTCAGTCGCTTCCAGAGATATTGTTGTCATATTGTGGGTTTTATGGTAAGCGGTTTCGCCATATTTGGGCTGTGTTTGTGGTATTCTTTGATGTTACTGTGTGAATGCAAAGTAAGTCGATTACTTCATAATTTTAAGATAACTTGTTATTGCTCCAATCGATTGACCGTTTGGGTCTTATTGGGATAAGTGGTCCGATATTGGGTCAATTTAATTGGAGCAAAATTGTGTAAGGTTGGTTGACAATATAGGGTGTGGTTCCTCCAATAGGGTGGTATACTAACCTGAAGGTCTTGTTTTGCTGCCTCCGCGCCGGCACGTGTGTGGAACGTGACGAATCCAACCGGCTAGAACATTTTACGTTTATTAAGACAGACATTAACATTCTCAACAAGGGTGAAACGGACAAATCTACGTCCAAAAATACCATTAAAATTGCATGACCCATCAGCTATCTTTTGTGCAGACTGTGCTTTTCTACAACAATGTCACCTTAGCCCGCCTTTGCTCCCGCTTGGTGGCGCTGGCGTAATGGAGACAGAGTTTCATTCATCTGTGGTTCAAAATACGTCATGTCACGTGATGTATTCAAAATACGTCATGTCACGACCCGAGTGGCCCAGTCGGCAGTGACCCTGCCTACAAAGCCAAGGGTCCCGGGATCGAGTCCCGGTGGGGGAAAATATTTGTTTGATGAGAACGGATGTTTGTACCCTAGTCATGGTTGTTTATCTATCTAAGTATAATATTTATCTATATAAGTATGTGTATCGTTGTCTAGTACCCAAGATACAGGGAATCCTATTTTGGGGCTAGATCAATGCGTGTAAATACTGTCCAAGGTATTATATATCTTTCAAATACACCTGACATTGGCAAAATTTACCTCAAATGAGCTTAGGATTCAATTTATTCTAAGAAGAAGTAAATAGAATTTAACAACATTGACAGATAGTCAGATTCCAAAAACACCAGCGCCATCTGCATCTTTTCGGGTTAGGTGCCATTGATACTAGTATCAACAGACAAAAGATCGATGATGATCGTTTCGCATATGTATATGTTTAGATGAGTACAAAATCATAGAAACGTAAATACAGATGCAAATCGTCAAACAAATGCCAATAAATCGTTGTCGATCTCTTTGTATATTTGAAAACATCCTACAAACATTGTCTTACTTTACATAATAAAGGTCTCAACGGCCTTCCCAGGTACTAGGGTTATAGTGAGTACCTACCTATGAATGCAACTTACTTTATACGATTAGAGCACTGAAGATGAAAACAGCAACAATATAAACTGCACAGGGAACGTTACAGTTATGAGAATTTCTTTCAAAATTTACATTTCTACGGGTACCTGACTTCCGCCATTACGGAGCAGAAGCGATAATTGAAGAACAGTTTCTTTCTATTCCGCATCTAAAATGTTTCCTCGTAGGTTGTGATTAAACAAATAACACTACTGTAGGCTTGCATACCGTTTAGGTCCATTTTGGGAACTTTCCCATTATAACAAGGTTCATGATGACAAGTTGCCCTATTAACAACTCCCCAATTGGACAACTTCCTATATTGATAACATCCCAAATGGAAATCTTCTCATATATTCACGAATTCCCCATTCTATAACTTCCCGATTTCATAACATTTGAAGCTTGTAACTCGTGAGCAGATCTCAAGGAGAGAGAAGGTTGGATTAGTGGAAGGCCATGGTTCCAGGGTGGCAATTCTGATAATTTCACAAATACAGGCTGTAACAGATTTGTGTAGTCACTAGTCATATTATATAGGTAGGGAGATTATTCTGATAAATTTTCACTATAAATCGATTTTATCAGAGTTTAGAGCCACTCATGATTAGGGCCGAGCGGTCGTTGATTGAAGTCAGTTTTTGTCAATTATTCGTTCGAAAAAGCAAACGTTAGTTTCAGGGTTAAAGTAGTAAAAGGTTTAATGGGTATTCACCCTTGACGTGATTCTTCGTAAAAAGAAGTTGTCGAAATGAGAAGTTGTCACTATGCACCTTGTCATAGTGGGAATTTGTCGAGTTGGCACAAAAACTAAATGTTGTCGAAATGCATCTAAAGGTTACACACGACACAATCCCGAAGCCCAGCAATACAATCTTAAGGGAGGGGGATCGATCGAGCCCTCAGCACCAAGTTTACATACATACATACACATATAGGGTGTGCCTACCTCTGTTAATCCCTAAAATTGAACGGCCCCGCAAAAATTATAATAGGAACCCGAGAAATACAGGGAAAAAGGTTTCATCACTCACCGACGCCGTTTTGCCATTCTTGCTTGTCACTTTCAAAAGGGACCCTTCGTAGCCCTGCGCAAAGGAAAACAAATTCAATTTTCATGCCGAAATAAAAGCATAAAACAATAGCCTTACAATCGTACTCCAAATTACTTTCCAGTAGTAAAGGTATCCCTATGTCACGATGGTAATTCAGAGAGAAATGCGGTTCCCAAAAATGGTGGGCTTCCGTACCAGGCACCACCGTTGACACGCGAAACACTAAAACTATACCCTCCCCCACATTGGGGCAGCTACCTTTATGTCTGCCGAGCCATCGGTACCAGCCGAGAATCGAGTGTAATCCCCCTTATCGGTCGGCTGAATCGATTCAATCCGAATATTATGAACCGGGGCATGACATTCGATATTTACGACGCAGTAATCCGAATCGAGATCTTTTTGAATCGCGTGTGAGGGCTGGGGTTTTATTTCCATTGGCGCAAATATTTGGACTGCTCCCTTTAATGGATTGGTTTCACTGACAAAGGGACATTGGCGTGCCGTGAATTCCGAAAAGTGTGGCCACCTATATGTAGCTTGTATCTCTTGCAATTGCAAATTACAATTCTTTTAAATGAGCGCTCGTGCGAAATAATCGCGATGTGATTGGTTAAAGGATTAAATATGGCCAGCGCCAGGTGGCGCGAACAAAGAAATGCATATTTAGCTTCAATTCTAGGCTAAACTAGACAACATAAAAATGTAGGATAAATATATATTATAAAAGGTCTATTAGAGATAAGAATGGACTTTTAAAATTACCGGATATCTGTTATATTTAATACTTAAAAATATTTTTCGCAATACATTCTAATTCAACTAAATGAACAAGCGCTCGGAGACGAAATCAGTTTCCTATATGAAACTTACACGCAAAAATAGTTAAAAAAAGGGAAATTTTTTGTTGTTTTATTTTATTTTTAATGTTATTATTTGAGGACTTTAGTAATATTTTCTATAATTTTCTTGGTCTCGGAGCTCGTGCTACGCCGCGGGGCTCTGCGCGGGAGCATGCGTCAGTCTGCTTCGACGCGATGCGACGGGTATTTGTTTTCTTTGTCTAATTCTCAATGCCATTGGCCCCTGAACAAGGCCCTTAAAAGGAGATTTTTAGTTGCAAACATCCTTTAGAACATTAATTTTGAAGTGGCTTGTGATAGATGTCAGAGATGCCGAATAGAGCTGCCTGGGGGGTTACTACATCGTCTTATGCCGATTCAGTTTAGGAACCTAACCGTCTAACTATCTAACTGACCGTCTTTTAACAGGTCTTGGTATATATTGGGCATGGACCAACAATACGAGAGGACAGACAACCGTCTTACTTTGAAGCGTAATTCGATTTTTAGCATAAATGTTATTGCTAGATAGAGCTACTAGTATGAAACAATATAATTCAATCGGATTCACGACTTTGTACTTTCTTTCTAAGTAAATGTAGTTGGTTGGTGGTGCATTTAATTTAAGAAAGATGGCGGTATAAGCGGTCATTTAAATGCGATGTGACACGTGTCGTGCGCATGCATATGTATTGTGTAGGTGTTAGGAACTGTACACTTGTGTGTGTGTGTGCTTTGCTTTGGCCCCTATCTGGTAAACTATAGTAAAAGTGCCATTATCCGTCGATATAACGATGGACTACATTACGCCGTCAGCCAACCAGCATCTATTGCATGGTACAGTGTCATCAAGGAATAATACAGGATTTTGGCATTCTAGCAAAGTACGTATTTTGTATAGGGTGGTCTGTCTTCTCGTATTGTTGGTCCATGGTATTAGGTTAATAAAGCTCATTATAGCGTATTGAAATTGAAATGGTTGCCATGGCATGTTCTTGTTTTGAATCTAATTTGAAACGCTATGTCAGTGTAAGATTGTCAAAACCGTTAGTTTATAAATCAACGGGTTAGTTTGTAAACTATCGACAAATTGTAAACCAGACCGACAAGATTTAGAATTGACCTTTATTTTGTTCTTACAAGTCAACCTAACACGAAGACTGTCTTCATCTAAGCTACCGCAGTGTTTGCCCTGGTATTTCCTTTGCAATTCAAGTAAAAACCAGTTCACAATTAAACGGTTTTATTATAAACTAATGCGTCATAACGTAAGCAGTACGGTGCAGTATAAAATTTATCGATAGTTTGTAAACTAACGAGGAAAAAAACGTTAGATTATAAACTAATGGTTTTGACAATCTTACGGTGATAGTTATAAAGGTAGCGGCAACCCCAGGGGGATCCCTTATTAGTTAAATGAAATACTATCTCCCTCAAATGTTCAATGACTGATGTGTGAGGTCATTGTCATTCTCTCATAGTATTTAGTTAGCGTGATTAAGGGTTGGTAACTCTATAAGATACTCATTTATTTTTGTTTGTAGTGAATTAAGTTTGAGATTATTGTGGCACTGTGAAGAAATACGCAGAAATATTGTCATACTATTACATAAACCGGTGTTTATTTTATACATATTTATAACATATTACAATATGATTAAAGTTCCGAATCGTTCTCTCTTGCTATTTATTGCAAATCCAACTAATATTATAAACTAGCTGATGCAAATTTATGTGATAACAATATTATGTTACCCTCCTTCTGGTGCAGTCGGATAAAAAGAATCCTATTTGTTAATCTATCTCATAAACTATCAAACATTCAAACACACAAACATTCAAACATCTAAACATCGCTACTTTCACATTTATAATATTAGTTGGATGTGATAGTAGCGATTTTTAGATGTTTGGATGTTTGTGACTCAATCACCCTAAAACGGCTGAACCGATTTGAATGTCATTTAGCACAGAGATAGTTTATGGGGTAGATTAACATATAGGATACTTTTTATCCGACTGCACCTGAAGGAGGGAAACGTTATCTCGGTAAATTAAAATTCCTAGGAACACGCAGATCAAATTGCAGGCATCAGCTAGCAGATAATAAAACAAGTCACACGAGGAATTTGCACCTCTACAAGACGCGTGCGATCCAATTTGACGAAGCAAAATGTGCAGTAGATTTTAACAAGGCGTGCCACTTGTGGCGGGGGAGGTGGAGGGGCGGGGGAGGGGGGGGGGGGGAATAAGTAGAATAGTAAAAAAATTGGACAGAATATTTGAGTATTTGAATAGAGTACACACAAATTGTAATGGACGGTGGTAAAGATAAAGAGTGTTATCTTGCCTCTCCACTATTGGACGTAACCGCGTTCAGCTCTCCATCTATTCTTCTAGTCCATTCGGTTAGATAGTGCCGTACACCCGGACGCGAAGGTGGGAATTATCCACATACGGACAAGGTTATATATCCATTGACAAGAGGCGGCACGCACCAAGGCGGCGTAACCTTAATGCGTAACCTTAATGCGTAACCTTAATGCGTAACCTTAAGGACTCACCTCGTATGCTCGAAACAATAAGTAGAGCTCTCGCGGCTTGGCGTCCATCGGCAATCCGCTGACAAACAGAGTGCGCACCTGGAATGAAAGAGATGAACGTGTTGAATTAGGCTGTTCCGCACATGCGACTCGCCTGAAAGTCATTTAAAAACGGTATTTCTTTCAGGTAAACGATAATTGTGGTGTACGTTGCGTAGATTTGCGAAGACCTCTGTAGATCGTCACAAACTTGCAAACGAGATTACTTCATATTTTTTTGTCTAGAGAATCTAAATAGCTCATAGCCTACCATGCGAGACGTCCCGGGTTCGATCCCCCGCTGGGGATAAAGAAAAAAAAACATAGGTCCTGGATGTTTTTATCTGTGTGACATCGCTGTTTCTGGTTCCCACGATACAGGGTATCCTAGTGTGGGGCCAGGAGCAATGTAAGAACTTGTGTGTAAATGTTTATGTTTATATTTATGTCTTCTTCAAATTAAACACATTGAAACTGGAATGAATGAAATGAAGTGTTGAATTATGCTGTTCGAAACAAGCAAATCGGCTGAAAGTTATGGAAAACTGTCATTTTTCACCTCTATACATCGTCCCAACCTTGCAATCGAGATTGCTTCATAGAAATTGATGTCTCGAAAATTTTGGGTCCGCGTAAATTGTAGGCTTTAATCTAAATAGCTCATTTCTTCTTCAAATTAAACACATTGAATGAAGGGCTATTTGCCTGCAGACTAATAAAACCAGTGTCGGCATTTCTCTCTGCCCAACACAAAGGGTACAGAAATCTTTTCCATTCATCCGCTACTGTTATTTTTCTTCAGTTCTTTCAAAAGGTGCTGCCCTAAAAGAATTAGCAATGGAACCGTTATTCAACCGTTTTCGTACAAGTTTTTGAAACATGCATACTTTCGTAAGCATATCATGTATTGTATTGTGTTTTGCCCAGTCTTGGAATGTGTGTGTGTGAGAATTAGATTGCATCCGCGTTTTCTTTCTAAATGTTAACTGCATTGTCCCCATTTGTAAAGGAATTTTATTTTTGATACGGTTCCAGTATTGATGGTTCCAAGGTGCAGAGCATTAATTCGGCCGGTCCGTTTAATGAAATAAAACAGAGGTCGTAATGACGGCGCGATTTGGCGGGAACTGGGAATGGAGATTAATTGCTGGCAACACTCTGACGCCGGCGACCGCCGCCATCTTGTTGCGAACTTTATTTTTGCATCTGCGATTAATTTTCCATCACTAATAGATCTATAGGGATATAACTTGGTCAATAACTATGAAGTGATGTAGCTCGGGCGTAACGCGAAAGTTTAACAAAGAAATAATAATAATAATAATACCTTGGACGTTATTTACAATCATTGATCTACCCCCAAACTAGGATTTCCTGTATCTTGGGTACTGGACAACAATACACATACTTATATAGATAAATATTATGCTTAAATAGATAAACAACCATGACTAGGGTAAAAACATTCGTTATCGTCGTGACTCGAACCCGGACCCTTGGCTTCGTAGGCAGGGTCACTGCCGACTTGGCCATTCGGGTCATCAATCAATAATTCATTACATTTTTATTCTGCCTTTTCATTTCTATGAGCCAAAGTTAGAACACACGAAATGTGAAACTACAGCTTTCTTTCATTCATCTGAAATTTTCAGAATGACCATCAAAAGTTTCAGTTTTCTAAGTTTTTCACGACATTATTATTTTTTGTCTTGCTCAAGCCACAGTGGCCAGTGTACAACCTCTTTGCGCCCGCATATATTTTTAAACTCCCCGATCACAAATTCCGTCGTTTCCCGCCTATTTCTTACCATAAATAGCCCCCTTATGTCTAGCCATGTTCAGCCGGCTGCCTCCAGAATAACCGGGAACGTAGACTCTTGTCCGCTATTTTCCGGTCGAGTGCGTCGGAATTCCCTTTTTCGTTGGCAAGCGCGATATTTTCGAATGCTTGACTTCTACTATGAAGGAAGGCGGGGAAAATACTAGTTTTACTTACATAATTAAATACTAATAATATAAGTGTTTATGACAAATATTTGCAGCGCTGCCTACGGTAGTAATTGAATACTGGGTTAAGGTAACCTATTAATTAATAGATGAATTGTTGTAGTCGCTTATTTTGTAGGAAATGTCCTTGTATTATATATGATTTATGATGCTATGTAAATAGGTAATAGCGTACTTATTTACACGTATACATTTAAATAATTATTTATTAATAGGTATGATTATTGATTACATATCATGAATTTATTATTTATTTAGGTAGGAACCACCAATCGCCAATGAAATGGCCTCAGGAAATATCCAAAAACACAGAAAGTGAAAACTAATTTCCGTTATGGTTTGCGGTATTTGTCACAGAAAAGGTTTCCTATTTCATTCGACAATTCGCTCCATTTCGAAATAATGCCTTTCCTACATTTGATATGCGTGTCTATTTACGTATACCCGCAGAGTCGGCACAATGTTAATGTGTGGGTGTATTTCTTGCTAAACACGCTTCACTCGTGAGTCTAGTCACATTATTCATGTGGTGGTATTAAAAAACAAACAACAAAATTCATTTCACTTCATGTGTCCTTTTAAAAGGAAACCAACCAACTGATAAATAAAACAACATATTTTTATGACCATAAAAATCCGTAAAATTCGAAAAAATAACTCTGCAAATGTGGCGGGTTATATCGGTCATTTTCCGGCTGACTGCACACGGAGGCTTCACGTTTGCACTGAAAAATCTTTATGGGCCGGTTTAGAGCGGGGCGGCTAACGAAAATAGGGGTTTTCCAGCTGTTATCAAAAATGTTATATTTCACATTGCTATCTATGCGTTTTATGGTTTTCTTCACTCTCATATTCTGGGCTATTGGATAGAAATAGAAGATAAAAGAGATGTTGTTTCAATATTTTCTCGAAAGTGAAAATGAATGACTATCGCTAATAGCGCAGGGAAGTGCGTTCCGCAGTCGGAAGTGTTCGCAGGCAACACAGTGTTACACGGAGGAGTTGAGAGAAGGATATACTATGTGGGATTTGCGATTCCTGTCCCTGGACAAAAGGAACGTTCTCGAAGATATCGCGAATTTCTCAGTTAATTGAAAAGGCGGGAGAAAATGTGCATATCGCGGCGAAGACGAATCGGACGCTAGAGCTACTTGCGATGAGAAAGCTAATGTTATTTAATTATATTATATTAATTATGAAACCACCGCCCACTTTGAGCCAGTTATTCAATGGTACTCCTTTTCGCGTGACAGGGGGCTTCCTCACGATGTTTTCATCACCGTTAGAACGTCCGTATTGTAATTAAGATAAATTGACTATCTCATTGGTACATGTTCAGGAATCGAACCTGTATCTCTTGTGTGAGAAGCAAGCGACCACGGAGCTCTTTTTTACACACGATCCTATTGTAACAATAGTACAAATGAGCACTTGCTGAAGAGCTTTGTATGATAATATATATAATGTAGCCCATTATGATAATATATATATATATATACTATTAATTGATACATAATGTATTCTTAAATTTAAATGCATAAATGAATATATATAATAACTACAGTATAAAACCTCATAAAATATACATTAACTCATAAATAAATGCATACCCAACCAATCGATAAGTATATTATGTTATTTTTATCTATTCATCACAAAAACTTAATATGATATACTATCATGATATGATTGATAAAATCTATTATCTATAACTGATATTTAATTTTACTAGATAACTGATACAAATGTAAAATTTAAGTTCTCTTTATTTTATCATGCATTCCTCCATTGTAATTGTTCCTTATTATTACAATAAACAATACTTTTTAATCAACGCTTGTATTGTACGGATCAACCCGAAAATTGTGGCGATGACACGTTACGAATAAAGTTTTTTTAACTAGCTTGGAGCATAGTGCTATTAGGCTGTTAATATCTGCTGATAGAAATTTGTATGTGTAGTATGGGAACCATACATTATTAAAAAATGTCTTCCTTTTGCCGAATTTTTAGTAATATTCGTCTGGAAAATCAGTTTCTGTTAGACACAGCGAGTAAGTAAATTGTTTCTCTGTTATTCATGTTTTAATTTAAAAGTTGGTTGCTTATCCTCAACCAGTCGTTATGACTTCCAACCCTATAGCCACAATTATACACTTCCAATCAAAAGTGAAACACTGTAAACTTTTAGAACGATATCATGAAGTGAGGCTGTGGAAAAACAGTACAAAAAATAGCCGATACTACTTCATAATCCACGCGACGTGAGTGGTTCAAGCGACGATGCGGGCCTCCACGTCAAAATATGTTTCACCCCCGGTAGAGTTCGGTCTGGTTGAAAACGTTCTCAGAATCCACCACATTACCTTCGGACGATGCATCGCTCTTATTACATACACCATAGAGACTTCAGCAGTATATTGGTATAGTTTGTGGTACAGTACGGGTAATGTTTTCATATGACCGCTCCGGAGAGGCGTGTATTTGTGACGGCAATGCGCTTGTTTATGGAAGGACCTGGAAAAGTTATGGTGTGTCCGGCTAGTGATGTCCTGTCAGACTTTATAATACAAGTTCCTTCATTGTCCCGACTATGCACAGGACCTATATATAAGGCCAAATGCTGAGTCTGCTGCTTAAGTTAAGTACCTTCAAATGACATGCATGGCACTGTCATTTTCCGAGCTAGAGACAGTGACAACGTTACTTTGAATGTCCAAACATTAAGATGTATGTGAGATAAGTTGGAAAATTGCGTAATCTTGGATTAATGTTGTTCCAAAAGTCACGTGTTTCAAGTTATTCAAGGGCAAAAGTGACAAAAATAGGGTTTTTTGCAAAATATCTCGCTTCCTATGGTTTCAATGATGATGGCATCTTAATAAGAGGTTGTGGCTCTGCCCACCACCCGACAGGACCCGGGTTTGATCCCCGGCTGGCGCTAAAAGAATAAAAACTCAGGTCTTGGATTATATGTGTGCGATGTCCCTTTTTCTGGATCCCACGACACAGGGTATCCTAGTGTGGGGTCAGAAGCAATGAATGTGCCTGTATATAAATGTATATGTTTAACGTTACACAACTATAAATCAAAATATCATTCTCAAAAACTTGGTTTTTTATTTTTACTTAATGGTTTGCGATTTTCATACAAACTTTAATTCCCCATTTCCCCCCTTAGGGGAGGAACTTCGCAAAATCCCTTTATAGGTTTTCCATACGGTATTTAAGGAACCTTTACACAGAGCCATGTGATTCTAGCTCCACCCGTTTAGGATGTGCGTTGCCTTTGATATTATTTAAAAAAAAAACTTTGGTGATTAATTTACGTAATCGATTTTTTTCCCCGGGTCTCACGAATGACGTCACACTAAACATGCCAGTTGTAGAGATTTTTATTGTTAACAATTGATATTAGGATGCCATCTTCATGGAAGCGAGATATTTGTGGAAAAACGATTTTTGTCATTTTTTAATGGAATAACTTGAGTCACATGATTTATTATGACTTTTCGGAAAACATGAATGATGCCAAATTAAAGGATTTATGTAAGTTTCCAGCTAACCATCTCACTTTTTGTGCATCCCGGATGAATGCCCATCTTAAATCAGCACAGGACAAAAAGATAATTGTATAAATATGGGATATAGAAAACATCCGGCCGGGGGTCGCAAGAAAACCAACCCATTCTCACAATTCGAACTCACCTGTATTTTATTCACTCGCGCCGACTTCACAGTGATCTTATCACAATTTTCCGCCGCCATAAGCCTGAATGTAGGTTTGAGTTTATTTTGCCCCGATACGATCTAGTGGCGTGACAGTGACGGGAGGAAAAGGTTGACACTCCCTAACGCTTATCGGGAGTAATAAAAATACAATAAATGAAAATATCTCTTCCATAACTGCGGCGATGGGATAGCCCATGGCGCAAAACTGAGTATTGAATAACTAGCTAAACGTGGACACTAATGTGCCTCAGTTTCCGTCTCTGACAAAAGTTGTGACTTCGTGTCGTCGTCGGTAAATTAAAACAATTCAAATAACAATTAATCTATAAAAAAAAAAAACAAATGAATCACCCCGGGAGGGATTGCGCTGGCAACACTGGCGAATAGGTTGTAAACAAAAGATTAGATACATTTTATTGATTTAAAAATACTTTAATACAATTTTCCAAGTTTATCGCATTTGTTATACGTATTAATTAAGTGTATTTTGTGTTAACTGGTGCATAAGTGTATAAAATTCTAATAGTTATCCTATTTTGTGTATTTAAAAAACGTAACGTTGACGGTTGAGTATTTTATTTGAAATAATTTGCTACTGGGCTGTAATTAACGATATTTTCGATATAACTAATTACTTAGGCACGTAAATTGATTTGGAATTACTTTGTTTTTTGTTGAATAGCTTATTTTTTTTGCACATTTCGTTAATCATAACCTCAATTTAAGTGACTGCTTATCAGCTGTGCTACAGCCGTGCTTCAATCTTGCTTTTTACTGTTGTTTTATTTTGTTTAAAATGCCAACAACCAGAAGTGAGGCAGCCCGTCAACTAGAAGATAACTTAAAATTAGCTTTATATGAATTAAAACAGTGTAAGGTAACCAATGAGCAGTTGCTTACTGAAAGGGATGAAAGTGAGAAGGAGGTGTTGCTTATTGTTAATTAGAACTTAAAATTAAAAAGTGAGGTGGCAGAGTTGCACAACAAGTTCCTTGATGTGACGGGAGATAGGGATCGGCTTCAGCACCTGGTGGATGGCTTCGACCGGAGTGGCAGTGCGTTCGAAGATGCCCTGAGGCGTATTGCTGTCCTGGAGAAGGAGCTTCGCGACGCACGTAATGAAATTTCTGCACTACAAACTGCAAACGATAGCCTCAGGTCGGGGCAGACCCAGTCACTCTTTGAGGAGCTGATCACTCCACCTGTAGCTTCTGTCATCTCACCCATAGATCAAAATTCAACTGTGACAATTGATCTCACGTGTGATAGTCCTAATAGATCGCAATCAGTAACCACTATGAGCTGTAGTAAAAATTAATTAAAGAAATATGTTAAACTGAATAATTATATAAAAAAACACAAAAACTAGCTAATAGAAATAAAATATTTTGTAAATTATGTAAATTGTAGCAAGGAACGTGTCGAATTAATTAACGAAATCGATGATTGTAGATTATGTTTGGAAAAAACTACAGAAAAGTACGAATGTGACACACGGCGACTCCAGTCAGATATGCATATTTTAAACTCATCATTACAAAGTATTACACGTAAATACGAGTCAGCACAATACGAAATTAAGGAACATGTGTCGGCTATGAATAGTTTGTTGGAGACGTGTAAGTATAATTATGACACTTTCATATCTTTGACCGACAATCACATCTGTGATTGTAAACAAGCTCCAGCGGACTGTTCCGTGCCGACCGTGTGTCCCGCCGAGCAGCCGGCCGAACAGCTGATACTGACCCAGGCGCCGCCGTCAGTCGACTTGAGTACTAATAGTGTTATCAATAACGCCTCCTTCTCTCGGACAAAGGATAGGTATATAATGTACAGCGATGAACTTGGAAAAAATGTGGGTTTACAACTTAGTCAGCGCGTGGGCCAGGCAATATTAAATAACTGTATGCCTGGCGCCACATATTCACAAATATTAAACAAAGTGTTGTCATCGCAGTTTTTAGAACCAACCACCCTAATTATTTTAATTGGTAGAAGGGAAAATGTATCTAAAAAACTAATTACTAAATACTTTTCCAAATTAAATTCTTTACAAAATGTAGATAGAATAATCTTGTTTGCGTTTCCCTTCAGCCAATCTTTGTCACAACATGGAAATCATATAAGACATGATAATAATACATTTATACACACTTTGACATGTCGTCATACTGAAAAATTTCATATCATAGACACCAATATTTGTATTGGAAAATATTTTTATTTGACTAAGGATAGGTATTACCTATCTAGGTTTTATACATAACAGATAGCACAGCCACTATCTTAATTTAATTTTGAACTCAGTCAAGTTTTTGACTAATGAAACGCCTGCTTCTATTGAGCAGTGTAATAATAATGACATGTACTCCTTGGAATCTGTTCCAAGCTCTTTAAATTAACCCATAGGACAACAGAGAGTAACTCTGGCAGTAATATTAATATTTGTATAAATATACCTTCATCTTGCCCATTTAATCAAGTTACTAGTAATGAAAAATGTAAAAGTAAGAATATTTTAAACGTGGTTCATCAAAATATACAGGGCATGTTAAGTAAAGAACTAGAAATTGAGTTATTCATGAACTGTAATAATATTGATATTTTATGTATAACAGAGCACTTTTTAAAGAGTTATCAGTTCATGTTCAACTTTAATAACCACCACGTTGCTAGTTCGTTCAACAGAAAAACAGCTGATCGCGGTGGCTCCTTAATACTTGTAAATAATAGTTTTAAATATAAGGAACGAGTTGACATAGTGAGCCTGTCTGTTGAGCGTACCATGGAAATAGCCTGTATTGAACTTGAACAACTTATTGTAATGAGCGTATACAGACCACCAGATTCATCCTTTGATTTATTCGAAAAGAAAATGGATGAAGTGTTGATTAAAATCAGCGATAAAAACAATTTTTTTATAATTTGTGGTGATTTTAATCTTAATCTGTTAGAGGATAATAATATTTGTACTAGATTAAAATCTTTATTTTTATGTCACAACATGAACTATCTGTTTTGGAGCCTACTAGAATTACTGCAACATCTGCTACCTGCATTGACAATATATTTACTAACATTACGCCCATTTTCAAATCGGTCATCAATAAATTAACCTCTGATCACTCTGGTCAGATAGGTATATTCAATATTAAAATAAAAAAGGACCAAAAAGAGGATATTACATGTGTGCCCGTTAGTGACACTCGGCTTGAACACTACAGGAATAATATTTTAGATAAACTATGGGAAATACCATACAGTGACGATCCAAATTTGTTGTACAACTCAGTATTTAACCTTGTCAAAAATGAATATGATACGGTATTTAAATCAAAAACTATAAAAGTTTTTAACAAAGCTTTGTTTAGTGATTGGGCGACAGTTGGAATTCATAGGAGCAGACGAAGATTATATGAACTCTATGAAGAGAAATCATATAACAAAAATACGGCCTTTCTAGATTATGTTCGTAGTTATTCAAAAATGTTTAAACGCGTTTGTGCCGTAGCTAAATCCAATTTCATTAAAAACAAAATTGAATCTAGTAGCAATGTAATGAAAACGACTTGGCAAATTATAAACAGAGAGACTGGAAAGGCCAAAGCTACACATAATAACTTCAAGCTTAAGATAGATAATCAATTGCTAAGTACAGACCTAGAAGTAGCAAAAGCTTTCGAAAATTTCTTTACGGACATTCCAGTTTCAACAACCAAGTCTTTAAATTCATACTCCCGCTGCTGCTGAATCTATACATAAACAAAACTTTGAGGAATGTAAAACAGATTTTAAATTTAGGCACGTAAATAATGAAGACATTGTAAAAGCGTTTAAATCCCTGGAAATGAAAAAAACAGCTGACGCCCATGGTCTATCAGTAAAAATTATTAGTTCCATTGTAGATTGTATTGCACCTCACCTTTGTTGTATATTTAATCAATGTATAGATAATGGTGTGTTTCCTGGCTTGATGAAACTAAGTAAAGTTATACCTTTATTCAAAGCTGGTAGTACATCAGACCCCACCAATTTTAGACCCATATCGATACTACCAACGCTTAGCAAAATATTTGAAAAACTCATACTTAATCAATTGCAAAGTCATTTTTATCTCAATAATTTAATTCATATTGCTCAGTTTGGTTTCACAAAGGGTCGTTCAACAGCCGATGCTGGTGTTGAACTAATCGACAATATTTTTGATGCCTGGGAAGACGCAATGGATGCAATAGGTGTCTTCTGCGATCTATCCAAGGCTTTTGATTGCGTCCATCATGACACTCTTGTCAGGAAGTTACGCCATTATGGTGTAAAAGATCAGGCCCTTGGCCTTCTAGAGTCATATCTAACAGATAGAGTTCAGATGGTCGATGTTAATGGGAAAAGATCACCTGGGTCTTCAATAAGTATGGGCGTACCGCAAGGTTCAATTCTTGGTCCTTTCTTGTTTTTAGTATATATTAATGATTTACCTTACCTTGTTAAAGCAAAACATGGGTTAGTATTGTTTGCCGATGATACTTCTTTGATATTTAAAGTTAAAAGACAGCAATCAAATTATGACGAGGTAAACAATGCTATCTCTAGTATAGTGAACTGGTTTACTGTTAACAATTTATTACTTAATGAAAAGAAAACTAAATGTATTAAATTCGTGTTACCCAATGTGAACCCGGTAACTACAGACATATTTATAAAATGACAGATATTGGACCTTGTGCAGTCGACTGTCTTTTTGGGCATTACTTTAGACACCAAACTACAATGGGATCCTCATATAAATAAATTGTCGAACAGACTGAGTTCAGCAGCGTTCGCAGTTAAAAAAATTAGAGCTCTTACCGACGTAGACACCGCTAGACTAGTCTACTTTAGTTACTTTCATAGTCTAATGACCTATGGTATTTTATTATGGGGTCACGCTGCGAATGCTAATAGTATATTTATTCTGCAGAAACGGGCTGTTCGTGCAATTTATAGATTAGGGCCAAGAGTGTCACTGAGGGAAAAGTTTAAAGAAATCAATATTCTGACATTTGTGTCTCAATATATCTATGACAATCTTGTGTATGTAAAAAGAAATATAACTAATTTTCAGAAGTACAGTGATATACATATGGTAATGTATGGGTGTTGGGTTGTGTACTACGCCCGTAGGTCGTCAAATAATAATGCACAAGACTTACAGTTCAGCGGTGTATTATCCGAGTACACAGAAAATCCATACACGTAAGCAATCAAAAGGCACAGAAGGGTAGAAGGCACAAGCACTATTAATAGGTCAAAGTTATAAAGCAGGAGAACAGTTCGGAAGATAGAAATAGGAAAGCAAACAAGCATAAAAAGCAAGCACAGGTTTCGCGTCTTTGTCAGTTGCGATAAAGAGGGACATGCGTTCCGCGTCGTAGCTAGGCAATGACTGTGGAATGTTCTCTGGTGCGCAGACGCCTCGCCTAGCGGTGACGAGTTGTCCGCTAGTGAGAGGTCGAGGTCGATAAGACGTGTCGATATACTGCCGTATCGACATCGACGAGTTGGTTGGCATATGTATGTGTTTATATTAGTATTACATTATATATATATATATATAACTAATATCATTATCTTAGTGTGTATTTAAGTGTAAGTATATATGTATAGTATAGTTTGTAAATATATGAATGTTTTAGCATACGATTACGTAAATGTATAAGTGTAATATGTAAATTGTGTATGAGTAGGCTACACCACCCCCCACCAGAGTCCCTCAGGGACGATAATAATTAGGGAACTTAATAACACGCCCTGAACGAGTCGTTTTAAGTTGACTATTCTGAGGAGGGTTGTCTGGCACGAGAGTGTCATTGACGTTTTCCAGTGTAAAAGCTGGTTTGAGCCGGTCAATGGACACTGTCACCTCTTTATTATTGAGGAGAATTTTAAAAACTTTATCTCCTCTGACTTGCACTTTGTGCGGCCCAGAGTAAGCTGGAGTAAGGGAACCTCTGGTAGTGTCGTCGCGAAGGAATACATGGCTACAGTTTTCCAGTTCCTTGTGCACAAACACTTTTGGCTTACAATGGCGCGAAGCAGGGACGGGCCGTAACTTCTCTATGAAGCCTTTGAGTCTGGCGGAAAAATCGGAGATATCCGAAGTAATGCCAGTACTTGGCTCCCAGAACTCACCGGGGAGTCTTAACGGCTCTCCGTAGACTAGCTCGGCCGAAGACCCTTTCAAATCTTCTTTAAAGGCGGTGCGTATTCCCAGCAGGACCCAAGGCAACGACTCAGTCCATCTGTCATTTGCATGACAGACAATAGCCGCTTTTAGTTGGCGGTGAAACCTTTCAACTAAACCGTTGCAAGCCGGGTGGTATGCTGTTGTCCTCTTATGCTCGAACCCGGCTATCCTAGACAAGCATTGAAATAGACTCGACTCAAACTGACGACCACGGTCGGTTGTAATGCTTGTAGGACAGCCGAACCGAGCAATCCAAGTACACAGCAGTGCTTTAGCAACGGTTTCTGCCGTGATATTTTCTATCGGTACTGCCTCAGGCCAGCGAGTAAATCGATCTACTGCGGTGAGACAATACCGATAGCCCTGGGAAAGTGGAAGGGGGCCTACCAGATCTATATGGATCTGTTTAAAACGGGCGCGTGGTAAGTTGAATGTGCCCAACGAGGAGGTCACGTGACGGTTGACTTTGGCTCGTTGGCACGGCAAACAAGAACGCGCCCAATCTCTGCAATCCTTTTTTATCCCTGGCCATACAAATCGCTCGGAAACTAGATTAGCCGAAGCGTTACAGCCGGGGTGACTTAAAGAATGCAGGCTATCGAAAACATGTTTACGCAGAAACTTGGGTACGTAAGGCCTGGTAGTCGGTGTACTGACGTCGCCGTACAAAGGAACTTGACTTCCAGGAACATGTAGTTTCTGCAGCTGCAGGGAAGAACCGTTGTCCAAGAGCTGTTGAAGTTCAGGGTCAGAGGCTTGGTGTTGGGCTATCGTTTCGAGGCTGACAGGTACTTCCAACTCTTCAATTCGCGACAAAGCATCCGCCACCACGTTATCCTTGCCACTGATGTGGCGGATATCTGTCGTGAATTGAGATATGAAGTCAAGATGTCTATACTGACGGGGCGAACAGTTGTTTTTCCTTTCATGGAATGCGAAACTGATCGGTTTGTGGTCAGTATAGACAATGAAATGGCGAGCCTCGAGCATATGCCGGAAATATTTCACCGCTTCATAAATAGCCAATAATTCCCTATCGTAAGGTGAGTATTTGGTCTGAGGGGGGGTAAGCTTCCTTGAGAAGAAGGCCAGTGGTTCCCAAGCATCATTTTTAAATTGCTGGAGCACTGCGCCGATAGCCTTGTCTGACGCATCCGTGACCACTGCTAATTTTGCAGAGCAATCTGGATGAGCCAGCATGGCAGCATTCGACAAGCTCTCCTTAGAGGCCTGGAAAGCTTCCAAGGTGTCCCCAGTGAGGTGAATTGGCTGAGATCCCTTTACAGAGTCTGTCAACAGGGCATGCAGTGGGGCTTGAATTTGGGCTGCTCCTGGAAGAAACCTCCTATAAAAATTTATCATGCCTAAGAAGCCACGTAGTTGCTTGACGTTGCTTGGAGGTGGGAAGTCGATGATTGCCTGAACCTTTGACTCCAGGGGTCTGCAACCATCGGATGAAATCCGGTACCCTAGAAATGTTACCTCTGGAGCCCCTAAGACACACTTTGCTGTGTTTACCAGCATGCCATACTGCTTTAGTCTCGTAAAGACTATTCGCAGGTGCTCCTCGTGCTCTGCTTCGCTCCTAGAATAAATCAAAAAATCGTCCAGGTACGTATACACAAAGTCGAGTCCTCTGGTAAGCTCGTCGACGAACCTTTGAAAAGTTTGACCCGCATTTCGCAGACCAAACGCCATAAAAGGGAACTCGAATAATCCGAAGGGGGTCGTGATGGCGGTCTTGGGGATATCGTCGGGACTGACAGGTATCTGATTATAGGCCTTTTCCAAGTCGAGAGTACTAAATACCTTACAACCGGCAATATTGTATGAGAAATCTTGAATGTGCTTAATTGGGTACCTGTCAGGCACGGTGCGAGCATTCAGGCTGCGGTAATCCCCACAAGGGCGCCATCCGTTGCCCTTCTTCGGGGCCAGGTGCAGAGGCGAGGACCAGGGACTCTCCGACGGCCTGGCAGTGCCACTAGCCAGCATGATCCGGAACTCCTCTTGGGCGATTTTTAGTTTATCTGGAGCTAAACGACGGGGTGGCAAAGAGACTGGCGGGCCAGGTGTTGTGTGTATGTGGTGGACGGTGTTGTGTGGTATAGACGTATTATGCCTACCAGCTGGTCGAGTAATTTCGGGGAAATCCTCAAGAATTTTGTGATACCGAGACTCGCCAGTTACGACTTTAACGGAAGACACGTCTTTACAATTGGCTGCAGTGGCAGTGGAAGCAATAGAAGTTAAATTGTCAATTAAGCGTCTATTACGACAATCTACAATGAGGCTGTAATAATTTAAAAAATCAACTCCAATGATTGGTTTGGTAACATCGGCAACTACGAAACGCCATACAAGCGTCCTACGTAAACCAAAATCTAAATTTAAATTTACAAAGCCATATGTAGCAATATTAGAACCATTTGCCGCACACAAACTATACCCAGTCCTAGAACGACGATCACATAGCGCCGACCGTGGATACACGCAGAGGTCGCTTCCCGTGTCGACTAAAAACTGCGTCTTTGTAACGCGGTCGGTGACGAACAGGCGACCCGTAGATGTCGATGGGCAATCATTCGTCGCCATTATAGACTGCCCTTCGCGTTTTCCGCCGACTTGAAATCACAAGGCCGCATGCACTTGCTGGCCCTGTCTCCGAACTTCCCGTGGTACCAGCAAAGAGGATATTTGCGGTAATTCGACTGGGACCGTTGTCTCGAAGTCTCGGTTCGCTTGCCTTGAGGTAAACGCGTTCTAGATCTGCCACTCCTTCCAGATGTAGTCGCCTGGAACTGCTGGAACTGTTTCCGTAGTTCTGCGATTTCTCTGGTAAGATCGCTAAGGATTGAACCCGGAGCTCTACTAGTCACTGCGGTGACGTTAGGCGAAGAACAGGCCAAATCGTTGACACGATCGGCTAGGTCGCAGAGATCTTCACGCGAAGTTGAAGCTGGTTGTCCCGCGAGCACCATCTGTATGCCATGAGGAAGGCGTGTGGTCCAAATAGACTTGATGAACTCGTCCGGTACTGCGGGGCCCGCTAGGTCCTTGAGATGTCGGAAGAAGTGCGACGGCTTGCGGTCGCCCAGTTCTTCGTGCATCAGCAGCTGTTTGGTCTTCTTCTCGTTGGAGATGCCCAGTCTTTTGATTAATTCGGACTTCAGTTTCGCATATTTCATGGTTGCCGGGGGATTAATAATAATATCTTTCACCTCGCGAGAATATTGGTTGTCGAGTTGTGCAATCACATAATTAAATTTTGTCGAGTCATTGGTAATGCCGGAAATGGTAAATTGTCCCTCGACTTGGGCGAACCAGATCTCCGGTTCATCTGCCCAGAAAGGTGGCACTCTCACGCCAACCTTAAAAACGTTGCTCGATTTTATCGACATCGTCCCAGCACTATTTTCCGATGACGTGCCGGCTTGGGGCTCAAGTGCATCACTAAATTCCTTGTCTTGGCTCATATTGTGGGTCACCAGTATGGTAATGTATGGGTGTTGGGTTGTGTACTACGCCCGTAGGTCGTCAAATAATAATGCACAAGACTTACAGTTCAGCGGTGTATTATCCGAGTACACAGAAAATCCATACACGTAAGCAATCAAAAGGCACAGAAGGGTAGAAGGCACAAGCACTATTAATAGGTCAAAGTTATAAAGCAGGAGAACAGTTCGGAAGATAGAAATAGGAAAGCAAACAAGCATAAAAAGCAAGCACAGGTTTCGCGTCTTTGTCAGTTGCGATAAAGAGGGACATGCGTTCCGCGTCGTAGCTAGGCAATGACTGTGGAATGTTCTCTGGTGCGCAGACGCCTCGCCTAGCGGTGACGAGTTGTCCGCTAGTGAGAGGTCGAGGTCGATAAGACGTGTCGATATACTGCCGTATCGACATCGACGAGTTGGTTGGCATATGTATGTGTTTATATTAGTATTACATTATATATATATATATATAACTAATATCATTATCTTAGTGTGTATTTAAGTGTAAGTATATATGTATAGTATAGTTTGTAAATATATGAATGTTTTAGCATACGATTACGTAAATGTATAAGTGTAATATGTAAATTGTGTATGAGTAGGCTACATACACAATTTTAATACTAGAAATAAAGACAAGTTGGTTGCTTATGTAAGCCGACTACATAAAATAAGTAATTCTTTTAAAGGCAATTGTATACGCTATTACAATAAGGTCCCTACTGATATTAAAAACTTACCTTTAGACAAGTTTAAAATAATAATAAAACAAAAATTGTATAAAAAAGGTTACTATAGGATATCTGATTACTTAGAGGACAGATGTCTATGGGAATAGATTGTTTGAGTAACAGGCTGTTTCGATATATAATTAGCATTCATTTTGTAATTTGACAATATTTTATTTAAAAAAGGAAACGCAAAAGATGCGACGACTGTGGAGTTTCTTCGGTGAGCTCTTCTCCACAGATTCCGCCATTGTGTTAGTGAACTCACCCAAAAAAATGTAATGACGGATCTAAATGATGTAACAACATCCTATGGAAATAAATGATTTTTGATTTTGATTTTGATTTTGACAATGCCGAGGCAAGGGTTTCCATGACGATGGCAGAATTTCCTCGCTGCATAGTCAGAGAGATCCTTTAGATCAGAAAGTAGTACTTCCCATTTCGACAGCTTTATTATTGTTATTATTATTATTATAAGCCCATAAAGTCACACTGCTGGGCACAGCGTCTCCCTCCATCCAGTTGTTGCCCCAAGATCTCAACTCATCACTCCATCTCTTCCTGCGTCAGCCACGCGTTCTCTTAGCGGTTTCTGGGAGCCAGTCCGTGGTACAACTGGTAGCAACTAACTCTTTACTTTCGTACGAAAATACAAAATTAGAATCTCCAGCCCAGCTAATTTCATTTCTTGCTGTAAATTTCAAACGTTTACGTTAGTCAGTCGTCCAATAACCAATACTCGACTTTGTACAGCTTTGTATTTCGTAAGGATTATTATGGTACTGCAAAAGTGTTATCTAGACACAATCGTGCCTGAACATTAATTTGTGGTTTGACTGGTTTGTTGTGTATGGCAACCAATGTTTGCCCTCTATCATAATTAAACACGTCTACAACATTTAGCTATTGTGGCGTTGTTTACACACAACATACACAGATTAGTGATTATATTTGTAGGTATTAAACCATCCATGAATTTGGCGATGAAGGATATTATTGGTATCGATATATCCACTTTTGTGGTTTAGTGGTATTACATCTGCGGGTAATAAACCAGCCATGAATTTAACGATGGAAGATATTATAGACTTCTGTGGCTTTGAGGCCGAGTTTTGACGACCTCTGTGGCGCTGCTATTGTGGCTCTGCCTGCCATGCGAGTGGTTCCGGGTTGGATCCCCGGCCGGGGATACAGAAAAAAAAAATACAGTCTAACTTTTTATCAGCTGCATTAAAATGACATTTTGTGGGTTGCCGTTTTTTTAAGAATAATAAATAGGGATGTAGCTAAATGAGTAAGTGCACTGTACAGATGTAGTGAATAATCCTTTCCTTTCGTATTTTCTCGGAAATGTTCGTTTTTGTCTTACTAAACGTCGTCGTCTTTGTCATTTGACATTGATAAATAAAGTATGCGATTTATTTGATACCTACACGTAATTTAATAATACAGTAATTCATAGACACATCGGCACCATTCGGGTGTTATCGTTGTTCCGAGTTTTGCCGATAGGAAAGGATTATTCACTACATCTGTAACTAAAAACCAGTACTACCAACTTGAGAGAGCGTTTTCTTGACTTTTATATGTGTAAAAGGATCAACGTTTATACAACCTTTTGTTTACATGAATAATAAATAGAATTAAGTATGATCATTATGAGTCAGTTATGGAACGATTGGATCTTCTGTGAACTGAATCACATCCCTATTCAGATTAGGCTGTCGACATTATTTTACGGAATGACATTTAGAAACGTCAATTTACTGCAGCTGATAAAATGTTAGACTTTAGTTCTTGGACGTTTATCCCTCTCCTGAGATCGAATCCCGGCTTGGGAGCAAGAAAAAACAATCTCCAGTTCTTGGATGTTTATGTTTATGGCGCTTGGTTCCTATTACATGAGGGCTAGTGTAGGGCTAGAAGCGACGTATGTGCCAGCATATAAATATTATGTTTATTTTATCAGAAATCAAAGAACATCGGTAAAAAGTGCTGCCAGTTTCGAAAACGCGACCATTTTCCCAAACTATACATGTTTAAACCCTCAAACTCCAACTGCCCATGCAAACCACTATTGGTCGATTAGTTTAATTAAACAACGGGCATTGAACCAGAACTCATGAGCGATGATCAGGGGCATGGAAGTGAGACAATGCGTCAACAGAATGAGCGGGGAGGACTAGATTGGCTGCGAGCGGCTTCGCCAGAGTTTGCCAAACGTTAGTCTCATTCCTATATTTATAAAACTGTAATACTAAGAATAAAAAAATAAAAAACTGTCATGTGCAAGTCGGACTCGCACACGAAGGGTTGCGTACCGTTGTACAAAAAAACTGAACCCCTAAAAATACAAAAACAAAAACCAAAAAGAGAAATAGATTATGTCCAAACGTGGACTCGAACTCAGAACCTTAAGATTACGAAACCAATATCAAACCAATTACGCCATCACAACCATATGATCAGCTGCGAAATCGACGATCACTTTTGAATCATGTTATGGTTTGTTACATCGCGGGTGGTGTTAAAACACGTCTCTTGTATCAGAACCCGCTTTAATTTATAAAATCTCTTGTAGTTATGCTGTAGCGGCAACAGAAATACACATTTTGGAAACATTTCTACCATCTACCTCTTACGGTTCATGAGAAATAGCCCGCAGATGGACGGTCGGACAGACGGACGGACATACAGCGGAAGCTCAATAATAGGGTCCCGTTTGGCACCCTTCGGGTACGGAACTCTGAGATTTATAAATACAAGCACAATGCTTATCTCAAACAAGAGATTGCTTCCAGAAAACCTAGGATTGAAAGTACCTGTAAGTTTTGAAGAACAAATTAAAATTAAATAAAATGAAATAAAAAATTAAAATTTAATTTGATTAAATAGCGTGCTTAATAAAGAAACATTAGCATCTCAGCTTAGGTGAAGTACCTAGAACTAGAAAGGTGGGTTTATATTCTACGGATTTGGACTTGGAATATTGATTGAGGTTAGTGGAGATAGAATTCAGTTTGTCATGGTGCATGGTGGTGACATGCAGATTAGTCGTGAAACAGCAATATTATATTTTCACTTCAAGCATCTGAAAAATTCACAAAATCAACTTGAAAATTTCAAGGGGTTGAGAGATTAACGACGTTCCCACTGACAAAAAAAAGATTTTCACTGATTGGTCCTTTACAAAAGTTGGTGTCCCAGCCAATAATAGTATCCAGTCAAAAATAAATGTTAGCAGGTTAAAAAATAAATAATCAAGGTGTATCCACACAGGATCGATCGTTCGAGACTTGCATCCGAAGTAGGCGGAGCGGAAACACCGGGGCACTGCACATCGGGTTTATCATACGGTCCCACGTACCTTCAGTATACGTACAGCTAGGTAATACTACCCGATCATTTCAAGTTTGCCGTGAATGACCGTTACAAAATGACATCACATCACATCATTACATACCGTTGTCAAAAAAGTTGTAGTTGCTGGTGGAGCTGGTACATTTTATTTCTTCATAAAATTCATAATTTTGATCACGAAGAATCTAAATAGGGTATTGTTATTGCTGGTTGTTCCGTGTAACAAGTTACTTATAAATTTAACATAAAGAGCCCCCTTTCGATGAATTTACTTGAAGGTGAATTAACACCAACTTTGACGATAATTTATTTTCCCTCTCCTCTTCTATCAATAAGAGTAATCAATTACGTTCAGCGGCATGCAATATTTTTCCTTTTTAGGGTTCCGTACCCGAAGGGTTCCAAACGGGACCCTATTACTAAGACTCCGCTGTCCGTCCGTCCGTCTATCACCAGGCTGTATCTCACGAACCGTGATAGTTAGACAGTTGAAATTTTCACAGATGATGTATTTATGTTGCCGCTATAACAACAAATACTAAAAAACAGGATAAAAGAAATATTTAAGGGGGCTCCCATACAACAATTCTTTCAATACCACATACAAACTTATGGATGCACCTGGTTACGTACATGGAGTGTGAAAGTAACCGCACCAATAACTTTGTAAACAATATTTTGCTGTGTAAAATCCAAACTATTCACTCCACACCATCGCTTCCATTGAACGGTGGTACGGAACCCTTCGTGCGCGATTTAGACTCGCAATTGACCGGTTTTTACATATAGTGGAACGTGACTTGTACAACACAACGAAAATAGCTACTACAAACAAAAACTCTAAATATCAGTAACTATAAACAAAACTATTACGATTCGCTATTACAATAATCGCGTGCGTCACAAGCGGCACATTTACGTACGTAGATAGCGAGCGATGCTATTTGTACTAAAGCAAAGCGGTGCGGTGCGGGGGAGAGGGACAGGGAAATTTGAGTTTTGTTACGGATAGCCAAGGCAAACTTGAAATGAACGGCTAGTTTGTTCTCCGCTTTGACACCCATCTGTATTATATAAAGTATAACAAATATAAAGTCAGGGACGGGTGATATAATAAAAAATATAAAATTAAGTCGACTTGAAAGTTCTACGTTTGAATAGGTAAGGGTAATTAATATCATTCATTCATTCATTCTGTTAGGTATGTATATGTTAAAATGTTAGGAAGTCGACTTAATTATTTTAATTTCTAGTTCTGACGTGATAACGTCTTATAAATCGATGAACGACAGCTGCACGCACGAAAGAGGGTCACGTTCCGCCTAAACCGAGCGTGCAAGCGAGAGCTCGGAACAAGCTATAGAGAGGAACGATCGGCCTAATGGTTTCTTATGACGTTATCACATATAATTATCGTCCGTAAATCAACTTTACAGACAACCAATTTATTTTTTATAGAAAACCTTCATGGGCTCCTGTGAGTCTTGTAACTGCTCCGGAAAACCACTAACCCCCGTGTTTGGTTCTATTATATTCATAACTTCAGAAAGGATTAAACACCGGCTATTTGTCATGTTTTCCAAAATATTATTAGAAAAGTAAAAGCGTACATGATTTTCTTAAAGATCAGCAGCCAGAGGCTTTGTGATGTTATGTTGAATCAATTATAATTATAAGTCTTGTTTAGCAAAAGCGATATAAACCTTTTGGTTTTTGTGGGATGGCTTTTGTTCTTAGAAAAATGCATTCAAATTTGTATGCGATTAAACGATAAAAAAACAGAGCATTAGTATTTACTAACGATTGTAAAAATATGGCATGGCAAAGGAAGTATTGTTAACGATTATATATCCATATTAGCTATATTTAAAGGAACCTTTTTATAATGCACGTCTTTTTACTTTCAAGTTGAACTAAGTGAAAATTAAGGAAGTACCTAATTGTAATCGTAAAAAAAATCGAGGTTGAGATTTTGATGACGATAGGTTCTCTATCGTTTACTTAGTCCGAAAAACTGAAAAAATTAAATTAGAATGTATGTATGTGTGTGCGTGTTTATGTATGTATGTATGGATGGCTGTTTTCCGTTGTATACTCTAGAGCCTAAACCACAGTCACACAACACAAATTGGATACAATTTTGTGTTAGGGGTAATTTTGTAAATATCTAGTAGCGAACCCACCTAGGACTGTTTTTTTTTGGTTTTGGATTACTTGTACCTGTCATACAAATCAAACACATTTATTGAGTTTATTCAAAGACGGGAATAACAAATTTTTTCAAACTTTTCGTCATAGTATCTCTTAATATCATCTATAACATGGCATACTCGGTTTTTTCCGCAAAACTCCCAAAATGGTAGCTCCCATACAAACACATTGCCATATATACCGTATATTAGGCGGCGTGCGGAATAAGCTCATAGTGCGGGGCATGCTTAAAGTAGAAAGGAGTTGTTTTGTATGGTGGAGTGGTTGTTAGGGACATCATTCTGAACAACTTTTAGTATGGTGTCGACTTGATGAAAGAAACTTTATTTTCAACTCCACCATATAACTCAGGTTGTAAATGTACTGAGATAAGAAAAATAAAGTTGCTCTGATCATGTCGGTTCCATAGTAAAAGCTGTTTAGAATGATGTCCCTAAGAACCACCTTTCGGCATGTAACTCCCTTTCTGTTAGACTCTGTATACTTTATCTTAGAACTTCTTACGTCTCCTAAACGCCTGCACACGAATATCCACAAACTATTATTTAAATAACAACACCGAAAGCCTGCGAGAAAGTTAGTACAGATGGGCCTGCACAATTTATTTCCACAGGTTTCGATAGATTTGATTAACTTATCGAAAATATGCAGAGGTTATTTAGGCACTTCATATTTTCATAGTGAGCCATATTTAAGGAACGAGTGTACCAGGAAACCAATGTCGCGGGTTGCACAGGACCGAGTTGTATGGCGTGTACAAGCAAGATGGTTATACATATACACAACAATGGGCTTCCTGACAGTCTGATGATGAAGATGAAGGAAATAAACAAAGAAACCAAAAGGAGACTTTCAATTTTCTGTGCGAGGATCGAAACTAACATGACAACTATACCATTAATTTACTGTGCGATACAATTATACATACGAATTATGAGATAAGGAACCAACTACCTCGTTATACACAATGCCACATATGGCCAATTAGATAGATAAACAACCATGACTAGGGTACAAACATCCGTTCTCATCAAACAATATTTGCCCCCACCGGGACTCGAACCCGGGACCCTTGGCTTCGTAGGCAGGGTCACTGCCAACTCGGCCATTCGGGTAGTCTAGGTATACATACACGGTGTCCTGATTTATTTTATAGGCCTATCTCTCACTGAGCCATCGAACCTGACAGTGGCGTGTGTGAAACGCGTATAACCATTTTTTTCAACAAACAACATTTTTTCATAGAGATAAGAGTGCATGTTGACTGGTTATTTTATTTTATTTTTCACTGCACCGCTTTTTAGAATGGATATGGCTTTGACACGCGATTGTGGTGGTACAGTGAGTTTGAATCGAAACATTGGAATATTTTTTGTTATCTACACAGTACTACACACGTATCATAAACCCTCTTTACTGCGTACAAAAACTCCACGTTACGATCAGCATAATGTTAAAATACTTGGTAAAAACTCATTTCTTATCTAAAAAATTACACATTATGACCATAATGTGTAATTTTTCTACATATCATGACATTTAAATTTCGAACACCGACGCCCGCCTGCGTGCCGCCCCTACTTTGTTTGTGAAGTTGGTACTACTGAACTAGCTAACCAAGTGCAAATGAATTATCAATGCCACCATGCCGGTCGAACATGCGGTTCCTGAACACATTAAAGAGAGCATAAGCTCTCTTTAATTTGTTCAGGAAGGAAAAAGTTATATGTGTAGATAAACTAGTGTATATAACTGTACAATTATATACAGGCATTATGTAGCAGTCACATAAACTACTATTAAAGTAGATTTAGACATTGAGCTGTACATTGTACGATGAAAAATTAGTTGCTGCCCGCGACTTTCTAAATATGTACTTGGCTTTTTTACCGGGAAAATAGATACCTTTTATGTTAATCCAGACCCTAAACTATCTGTGTGAAAACATCCATTCGAGTCCATCCAGCAGTTTTATACGTAACCTACAGATTCTGAACTCGTCGCTAATCCAGGATATGTCGGGTAACGTAACAACCAAGTATGAAAATGCGTTACATATAATGTATGGACAGTCAACGTGATAATATTACCCAAATGGCCGAGTCGGCAGTGTCCCTGCCTATGAAGTCAAGGGTCCGGGTTCGGGTCCCGGTGGGGGCAAATATTTGTTTGATGATAACGGATGTTTGTACCCTAGTCATGGTTTTTTATCTATCTAAGTATAATATTTATCAATGTAAGTATGTGTATCGTTGTCTAGTACCCAAGATACAGGGAATCCTAGTTTGGGGCTAGATCAATGTGTGTCAATGTGGTGTCAATAGTGTCCAAGGTATTATTATTAGTGGGATATGGTGAAATGCGGAGGTAAAGTCAAGCTTCAGGTAGGCTTCTATTCTTTATCTGTGAAATAGGATAGCTTAAAATTTGTAAATTTGTAAATGCTTACTTAAAATTGACATTGTCCAATCAGTATTGACATGTAATTTCCACATCTTGGAAATGAAATCGCTTGTGCAAAAATTGGCCAAGCAGAATATCGAATAATCAAGCAAAGGCGCAATAAAAGACAGATCCTGGGTCATGACATAGCATAACATAGCGTCACGCCTTTTCCCATACGGGGTGGCAGGCACAATTGCGCCCACTTTGAGCCGGTTATTCAATACTCCATTTTGCGTGACAGTCGGCTAGCCCATCGCCACAGCTATGGAGCAATGAAGGTTTCCTGATGATTTTTTCCTCACCGTTAGAACGTCCGTATAATGTACTTAAGACAAATTAATTATCTCATTCGTACATGGTCAGGGATCGAACCTGCATCTACTGAGTGAGAAGCAAGCGTGAAACCCATTAGACAACGGAGCTCTTTGTAATTGGTATTTTTTTCAAAATCAACTGAGATTGTTAGACGTCTAAATTAGGCTACAGAGGCTCAAGTAAACAAATGCCAGAGTGAAAAAGTGTTCGAGCTCAGATAAAATGAACCTTATCTCGTTGTAAATAAGAGTCACTGAAAGTTCGATTCGGATACTTTTTGGACGCGTAATTATTCCTGCTTTCTACACAGAACGAGATTATTTCACATGAGCTGTCATCTAAAGCGATTCTAATTTAAATTTGAAAGGAATCGGAATATGTCGAGAGATACAGAATCGATCGGTTCCTTTGTGGAATTCCTTTATTCCCTTGCAATTGATTGAAATACCAGCCATGTGGTTTCATTCGGGAATGTTTCTTTTTATTAACCAACTAACTAAGACCTCTCAATACGCAGGTCTTGTTTGCTGTCTGTTACCAAAAATCGTCATGACATAACAATCATCTAACACATATATAATGTCCATAGATATCTGTAACAGACTCCCTGATAGCTACAAAAATATTCCTAACGAACGAACATTTCCAAGAAAACTGAAAACTCACCTTCTACTGAAAGCCTTATGTTGAAGAATATCTAATTGGAAAACAATTCTCATAGATGTAAGACTGAACTATATCCTAAATGTCAAGTTATTACACACACACACACACACACACACACACTCATACACACACATATATATATATATATATATATATACACAGTGGTGGTCATATAATTAAGAACGACTATTTGAAAACAAGCTTTTTTCAAACTTACGAGAATAACACTTATTGCATATCGTTTTGTATCTCTCTCGGTATCGTAAAACTGTTTTACACAATCGTAGCATACAGTTATAATATGATAAATTCAACAATATTATTATATAAGTAAATTTGTTGTATATAATATATCTTAACATGTTATTGCAAACTTACTGGCTGGCCACATAATTAAGAACGCTGGATAGTTTATTTTTTTATTCAAATTTAAATAGAGAACACTCTGTAACTAGGCCACTATTCGAGTAATTTTGGCGCCATTTGTTTCTGTAAAAGTCAAAAAGTTGATCGTTTCATAATAAAAAAATGGGAAAAAATAAAAGTTGTGATGCATCTACAAGGGAAGTAATAATAAAACTTCGCGATATGAATTGGTCATATAAAAAGATTGCCAATCATTTGCAGTGTTCAAAAACGATGATATTCCACGTTGTGAAGCATTTTAACACACATCAAACAACTTTAAATATTCCTCGTGTACCTAAACACAGAAAGTAATCTCAGCGAGACGATCGAAATATCGTGCGTTTGGCAAAACAATACCCATTAAAGGGGTCTAATGAGTTAAAAAAGAATATTTTGGTGAAAATAACCCTTCAGCGATCTCAGCGCGCACTATCCGAAGGCGATTGGTAGAAGCGAAGTTGAACGGAAGGATAGCAAGAAATGTGCCCATGTTGAAACAGCCAAGCCCGGCTTGCATTTGCTAGGAGGTATGAAAGCTGGACAGCAAGACAGTGGAAAAATGTTCTTTTCTCTGACGAAACAAAAATTAACAGAGTATGTTCTGATGGGAAACGATATGTTCGACGCCCTCCGAATACAGCATTCGACCCCAAGTACACAAAAATGACATTAAAGCATGGTGGTGGAAATGTGAAAATTTGGGGATGCTTCTCTGGTCATGGTGTTGGACCTGTTAGACTGATAGAAGGAAACATGGATCAATTCCAGTACAAAAATATACTCGAAGAAACTATGTTACCATATGCTGAAGACGTACTTCCGATTATTTGGACATTCCAACACGACAACGATCCAAAGCACACTGCACGCACCGTTAAAGAATTCCTCACATCTCAATCAGTTTCTGTCTTAGAATGGCCACCGAACAGCCCAGATTTAAATCCCATAGAGCATCTTTGGTGCGAAGTCAAGAAAAAGGTTTCATATCGACGATGTGGTAACCTAACTGAGTTAGATAATGTTTTTTTAGAAGAATGGCGCTCTATTTCTCTTGAAAAATGTCAAAAATTGATAGAATCAATGCCTCGTCAGTGTAAGGCAGTTATTAAAAGCCATGGTCACGCTACAAACTATTAACTTAGAATAAAATGTATTAAATTATAATTTTTAACATTGTCACCGTCTTATTTAATGTGATTTGTAAAATCTAAGTATCTACGGAAACAACTCTCGAGCAGCTTAAGAATCGTTCTTAATTATTTGTCCAGCATTTTTACTACTTGAATTTGTAATTATCGATAATCAATTAAATTTGTAAAAAAAATAGTAAATGTTTTAAATATTTACTCCTAATCCCGTTTACTTTATCGATGTAGCTATTTCATAACACAACTAATTACTTTTAAGAAGGAACTTAAAAGTACACATAGCATAGTTTTGAAAAAAAATATCTGGTACTACAAATCGTTCTTAATTATGACCACCACGGAAATGTATCGAATCGATGAATTGCACTATGGAGTTTCGCAAGCGCTGGCAGTACAATAGTTGCAGTCCATACGTTTATTTTTAATTTTGAGTTTATATATATGTATATATATATCACCGTAATATTGTTAAAACCGTTAGTTGATAAACTAACGTTTTTTTTTGTCGTTAGTTGGTCAACTATCGACAGAAGTAAACTGTAGCGTACTGCTTACTATATGACGCGTTAGTTGATATACTAACGGTTAAAACAGTTAAATAGTAAACTGGTTTAAACTTGAATTGCAAACAAAATACCAGGGCAAACACTGCGGTAGAGTGAAGACTTGAGGGGGCGAGCGCAGCGAAGCCCCCGAACAGTCTTCGTGTTAGGTGGACAAGTAAGTACAAAAGAAACGTAAATTCTAAACCCTGTCGGTCTGGTTAACAATCTGTCAATGGTTGATCAACTAACGCGTTAGTTTATCAACTAACGGTTTTGACTATCTTACGGTGACATATACACCCTCACACACACCCTCTCAGAGCTTCTCACACATAAACACAGACACAATATTAATAAATTAATATGGTGTCTGTGTATTATTATGTATTTATTAATATTAATAAATTAAGTAGATATATAAATACATCAATTATCTAATCTCATCGCTGTGAAATTCAAATTTTATTAATAAACTAGACATAAGGTATAAACTCTGTGTTAGATGTAAGTTAGTGTGTAAGTGTTTGCAGTGCCCTAACTGGATGCATTTTTGTAAGAACCTTGTAACCTAATGGCGCAATTAACATTTTGAGTTTGAGTTTAAATTTGAAATTGAGTTGTTCTATTCTAGCTCCAGGCTAGTTCGCTTTATTGTGAGTTCACTCTTTGCTTACAGTCTAGGTCAGTGAAATGGAATTGCTTTGTCTATTCTAGGTCCAGGCTAGTTCGCTTTATTGTGAGTTCACTCTTTGCTTACAGTCTAGGTCAGTGAAATGGAATTGCTTTGTCTATTCTAGGTCCAGGCTAGTTCGCTTTATTGTGAGTTCACTCTTTGCTTACAGTCTAGGTCAGTGAAATGGAATTGCTTTGTCTATTCTAGGTCCAGGCTAGTTCGCTTTATTGTGAGTTCACTCTTTGCTTACAGTCTAGGTCAGTGAAATGGAATTGCTTTGTCTATTCTAGGTCCAGGCTAGTTCGCTTTATTGTGAGTTCACTCTTTGCTTACAGTCTAGGTCAGTGAAATGGAATTGCTTTGTCTATTCTAGCTCCAGGCTAGTTCGCTTTATTGTGAGTTCACTCTTTGCTTACAGTCTAGGTCAGTGAAATGGAATTGCTTTGTCTATTCTAGGTCCAGGCTAGTTCGCTTTATTGTGAGTTCACTCTTTGCTTACAGTCTAGGTCAGTGAAATGGAATTGCTTTGTCTATTCTAGGTCCAGGCTAGTTCGCTTTATTGTGAGTTCACTCTTTGCTTACAGTCTAGGTCAGTGAAATGGAATTGCTTTGTCTATTCTAGGTCCAGGCTAGTTCGCTTTATTGTGAGTTCACTCTTTGCTTACAGTCTAGGTCAGTGAAATGGAATTGCTTTGTCTATTCTAGGTCCAGGCTAGTTCGCTTTTTTGTGAGTTCACTCTTTGCTTACAGTCTAGGTCAGTGAAATGGAATTGCTTTGTCTATTCTAGGTCCAGGCTAGTTCGCTTTTTTGTGAGTTCACTCTTTGCTTACAGTCTAGGTCAGTGAAATGGAATTGCATTGTCTATTCTATAACATACTAATTTCTTTTGGGCAATAACAAAATGAACGAAAACAAATCTAATTTATTTGTCAAACATTGAATAAAATATAGTACAAATCACAACATTAATATACAGGCACATACATTGCTTCTGGCCCCACAGAACCATCGACCTCATAAGCATGTTAACATCCAATACCTGGAGATTGTTTTTGTTCCTCGGCGGGATTCGAATATGGGCTCTCTTGCTTGGGAAGCACAGCTTTGACCACAACACGACAGAGGTAGAACGTTATGTTCTCATCTAAAAACATATTTGGTTGATAAAGAAAGTTTTTCTCGTCTATAGTTCAAGACTCAAATAAGGTTTTCAAGTAAGTTTTTCAGATGTCACGCTCAGTTTTTTGCACACTTCAGTATTTTTTAAGATGAAACCGATAGTTATGTCAATCAAAAACTGGTTTTACGGTAATGATTTAAGGATCACTTGTTTATTTTGTGAGTTGATACAGTAGAGCGCTGCTTTAACATTGTAATATGAATTACTAATAGTTATAAATAAAAGTTTTTGATTATACTATTAGTGGTGTTTAACATGAAACTTTGTTGTATTACACATTCTCTGATAAAAGTAAGTATTATAAACTACATTTATCCATTCTGGCATAATTTAACCGTCATAATCAGAATTGGACCATATAGTCACGAGCGCAGTTATATATCGGACGCTGCTTGAATCATCAGTAACAGATGTTATTGGACTTATGATGAATTTTATTTGAATTGCCTTTGTAAATGTCTTTTCTATAAGATTTTAATGTGAATTTTCATGTGCAATTAAAATTTACGAAAATACGAAATTAATCATGCCACGTCCACGCCCAAACTTATTTTAAATTCCAACGCACCGTCGAAGTTTGGCTGATAAAGAGAAGAAAAACTGAACTTCGTTGAACTGAACTTGGCACCGCGCACCGAGAGATCGCAAAGTCAATTTTTCTCCACACGTCAATCTCAGAGGCAATAATTCACAAGTTTCGCTCCGGCTCACAACTTATCAGCAAGCGTTTACTGAATACTGCCGCACATGTAGGGTGACTTCCCACAGCATCGGAAACATCGATACTATTGGGACTTTCACTTCACAAAACGTGAAAAGTAATTTTTCTTGCGAGAAGTTTTCGTACTATAACCTAAACTTATTCGAGACCGACTGAAAATTCCATAGAGAAAAAGCGTGCAAATAATCTTGTCATGAGTGCCATGTCGGAGTGTGCTTTAGTTCTTTTAATGACAAAAAGTATATCTACATATATCACCTCAATTTTCCGATTACTATGCAAAGCTTACAAAGGCCTTGTGACTACCTCAGGGTTGGTTTTGTGTCCAAGTTATTAAATAAAGGATCATTACAAAAACCTCAATGAAATCACAGAGTAACTCCTGAAGAGAATTGCTAAAAGAGGCTCTACAAATTCCGAGCAGGAATATAACCATTCCCTGCTCTGTGGCAACGCTGAAGAGTTCACAATGTAAACTACCGCCAAGTTTAACTTTATAAATGGACGGAGTGATGAATAGCTACGTTTTGAACAAGTTGAACGGTATGAACAGCTAGCTGTCTAATCATTCACTCAACCAAATTGGCGAGGTTGCTAGACACGAGCTGAAGGCTCGGAATATGCCTTTAGGTGCACCGGATATGACTTGAACACTTTGTCAAAGCGAAACAGTCGGCTCCGACTATTAACAAAGTCTTAATCAACACTTAATTATAAACAAAAATAACTTATTTCCATAGCTCATGTTACCTTAGTATCATGCACACCGTGATGAACCAAGTAACGAACAAACCGCATTTCCCCAAACAATAAAACATCGTCCACTTAAACAAGAGTATTTTCAATAAGCCTCACTTCTAACGGTAAACAATTGCCTCTGAGGGAGATGTTTCTAATTTTTCGGTCGACCTGCGTCGTTCGCAAGCTGCCAGCAAGAAAACTAGATAAAATAAACAGGAGGGAGCGAAAGACAAATGAAAAAGAAAGGAGCCAGGGCTGTCCACTCGGCGTTCAACGTAGTGAGACTAATTGATTCAATTGAGTCACTTCGTTCAAATAAAGTCGTTGAGAATGACGTGATAAGGAATGTTGGTGGTGTTCTTTTTGATGGTGTACTTTGCAGTTAGTGATGTCGGGGGAGGGGGGTTGTCAAAATAGTAAATAAAAAATATAAATGTTACAGAATTATCCAGAAAAAGGCTTTTCAATCGTTGATTGATTATTTTAAGTGATTTCCAAACTTGTTTATATGTATTTTAAATATTCATTTAACATAAATACATACATACATATGCTCACGCCTATTTCCCGGAAGAGGGGTAGGCAGAGACCAAAAAATTAACACTAGACACATAAACTCAATTCCAATGTAAACAGTGCTAACACTGCAACTAACTCGCACAAAATCGTCAAAGCGGCAGCTGTTGATACGATATTCTATTTTGGCCATCAGAACTATGCAGGCACTCAGAGAACATTAAAATATCAAAGCCCCAAAGAGACTCCGACGGAGCAATATTGTCGACCACCTGCTCCGAGGAGATAGGGATCATAATGTTAATTTAATTAAAGGACTAATCTAAATTGCAGACGAGCCGACACTCGGGCGGCCATTAAAGGGATATTTCGCCGGAGACTGTAAAGTTGGGGCGAGCTCGAGAGCTAAAAAGATTCGTTACGACCGGAGGGGTCACCAAGTAAATCTTCAAGTAAACAAGACAATTAAAAGTTACATTTGTGTTGGCTGAAGGTGCCTTTAATAGATGGGCGGGGTGATATCTGTGGGCTTCGCAGCTCGCAGGTAAATTCTGTGACAGCAATTTCAAGAGAGCTGCTGAAACTATTTATCTTGCAACAATGACACCAACTTAGTCGTGGAAAAGTATTACTATTTAAATTCCAGAAGAAAGATTGTTTTTAATTAAAAAGGGGTTGCGCCAAATTTTAAGACGGGAGAAGAAAGCTTCCGAAAGATAAAACAGGCTTTACGCCCTGACTACAGAATAATTGGTTGAAAGCCTTGCCTTTTTTAAGGCGAGCACGTTGTTTGTATATTAATCGAAACAAAGCCTGGGTATTATACTCTTGGAATACAAAAGGATACTTACATTAAACCTCGCCAAGAAATGTAGAGACATTAAATTAAAATAATTATATATATAACGATTATGGATATAATGATTATTCAGAATTCAAAAATTACTTCATCATCATGAGCATGGCCAACCCGACGGATGACTGTTCTCGAAGGTCGATCGAGGGCAGACAGCAAACCTTTGTGACGAAAATGCCAGCGACCATCGGTCGTTAAATAAATAAAATTATTTTTCTCAGAATTAAAAGGTTATAAAAGTGGTTTTGTAAATAGGATTCCAATAAACCATAGCTGAGTACAATCGGGCCGTCATAGTCCTCATCAATATCGGAGTGAATTCAATACGGACTGAGCGTTAGGGCGGCGACAGACTGTGCTGTGCAGGGCTGCCTTTCATGCCGGGGCACTAATCTGGAAATGAATGGAATCCGATCATAAACACTGACAGTACGTAAAAAGATGATTCTTGATAAAATGTTACAAAATAGAAATGGGATATGGACTGAATGCGAAGTCAACTTAAAACTAATGATACCTGGTTTCTGTCTGGTAACCTATACAGGAAGGGAATGAAAAAACAAACGAAAGAGACAATCTGAAAGTAAGAGAAATACAACCAATAAATAAACACCCTCCTACAAAATGTTAAATTGTCAATAACTATCACTGAAATAAAACATGATTGACTGTAAAATCTGTTCAATCAGATATCCCTTTAATCTTTTAATTTATGAAAACAATTATAACATTCGATCCATTTCAGGTTGATTACTGTGCATACAAGCCTTAGCTCGCACTGAGCGCCCAGTGGTCCGCCCAAATTATGTTCAATGGATAATTAATCACCTCTGTCCAGTCCAATAACAATGGCTCCTTTATCTAAATGATCGCTCTTAGCTGATCCAGTATTGCTCTGGTAATGACGGTTAGTATTATGTGATGGTTGGGATTAGTGAAATACTCGAGGCAAAAATCTATGATTTCTAAAACAAATTAAAAGTCTATGAGTTTGAAAATAAAAGTCAAGAACTTGAGTTGCTAGATTGTAGCCTGATACACTTTAACGTCACGAATTTGACTCACACAACTTATGAGATGACTACAATAGTACATTTCCTACGATTTCGCAAAGGCTCATATTTACGAACCGAGAAGTTAACGGTACGAGCCGAAGGCGAATTTCGTAGCAAGGTTCATAAAGAAGCCTTTTGGAACGAGTTACAAATACAATTTTTTCGTCTGAGAATCGAAAATCAAGCGGCGAAGGTGCTATTTTGAGGTTAGAAGGCGGAAAATTTTCATTGGAAAATTTTCATTAGAAAATTTTTATTGGAAAATTTTCATTGGAAAATTTTTTTAGATCAAAGAAACCAAAGTATTAATAGCGCTTTTGGGAGCGAGGGGCGCTAAGCAATAAAAAAACATTTTATGAATTGAACTAGCAGAGAAAAGGTTTCGTACTCGCGGGACTTATCTGATTTAATTAAATCATGAGCCGATACATATTTAATGAATCGCGGGTCCAGTTAGGGATTTTGATCGGTCAACAAACTTTTCCTTCATTGACGTACAATTTTATAAATCAACTGGGCCTCTTCCACCCCATAACGAAAAAGATGTCTAAATGTCCTGTTATGTATGATATTTATGGCAAAAAGATAATCTCTCTTTAAGGCGCCGCAGTAGGCCAAAACAACCTTTTATAAAGCTCCAAGTTACGCGGAATAGAAGTATCAGACTTTTTTTTTTGCTAGCTTGTTGATTACGAGGTGTCAGCTTGCTTTCACTAACGTGTAAACGTAATTTGATTATTTTTGCTACATAGAAAAGTCTCCTGAAGTTGTCACAAAATCTGTTTTTCCACAATATATTCTTTTACAATTTCGCACTGGATTTGAGCTGAGTTTCTGTACTTGATATTTATTCTATCGTTATAAAACTAGTTACGACACATCAAAGAATAAAGAATACCGATTACAACCATATTTTCAGCAAAAGCCAGTCGTTCCAACAGTTTTTTTTTTACATTTGTATGCCTAAAAGGGCGATGGAGCGCAGCATTACCGTTCTAAGACTGACCGATCACGTCAGAAACACCACACTGCGCTCCATAACTGGCATCGCTGACGTCGTGGGTGCAAAGACCGCTAGGCTGAAGTGGGACTGGGCCGGACACGTGTGCCACATGCCCCCTCACCAATGGGCCAAACTATCCACCGAATGGGAACCCACTGATGGATACCGACGTAGAAGAAGTCCCAGACGTCGATGACGGGATGATATTGATACGTTTCTGCCGAACTGGATGGGGGCGGCACTAAACAGGAAAAAGTGGTCCAAAATATGGGAGGCCTTTGCCCAGCAGTAGGACGAAACCAACGCTATGTAAAAAAATGCCTAAAAGTAAGCTGAAGGTGAAATTCTAAGTTCCAGTGTCAAGGTGCCCAGCCTTAAATAAGTAGAGTAAAAATATGAAATAGCTGGGCTGGCATAGGTACTAAATGAGTTTTCAGCCCGGTCAAGCTATTTCCATTTATTACTGTGCTTAGTGGGAAATATATTATGCAGTAAACGAAATACATAACAATACAAGTAATTAAATACAAGGAAGTGTACAAAATAACCCTTTCACAAAGAAATCTGATATTCTATCCTCAGATTGCATGCACAAAAGTTGTATCCTCGCTCAAGAAATGCATTGGGTTACCGGGGCAACCAATGTAGGGTTCCTCATCCAATTTGAAATTCAAATACGCTCAGGTGGGGACATCCTGATTGGCTCCGGGTTCCGTATAGTTTAGATACAAGCCGCAATTGAATGGCAACAGGAAACTTGGAAACCAGCACTTATAGTTTGCTGGCTTGCCTTATGAAACGGAATATCTGAAAGTTGTCTTCAAAAGGGGTTGAGTTGAAAGGAACTGTATACAAAGTTGCCTTTTACTTACGTGTCTGTTTACTAAACAGGTGTAATGGAAATGTGATATTAATTTTTGAGTTCTTTGGGCCAGTAATTCCTTTACAATTTTGCGTAACATGAGATTTTTGTGGTAATTGATAATAATTCTTAACTTCTATGAAACCAACGCGATCAGATCAGATTTTGTGCTTTGTTCTCCATACGATTTGGGCTGAGCTGAGCTGAGAAATAAAGAATATCTGAGCAACCCGGTTTCCTGACTCACTCGTTTCATAACGATACCTATACCTCACCACCACTCGTTATACCCTCTGTGGTTTTAACTAGTATACACACGCGACCTAGTTGCAAACAATCTAAGGAACTAATTTAATAACGCATCAGGTTGGGAGAAACATCAAAACTTTATACATAAAGCAGGATATTATCGCACCTCTGAGGAATACAATATTCAGTATCTCTAAATATGGAGGGGCAGGCTGAACGTTTTGACATCCGTGATATTTTTTTTAATTATGCCCTTATATTCTTTAGGATTTGCTAAAGTTGTTAAGAATGTTGTCATTGGGCTGAATAAATAAAAAATAAGTATAAGCTTATACCTACTTCTAATATTTGAAGGTAAATGATACAATTTGATAGAACGAACGTTAATTAGTATATTTTTTTTAAAGAAAGTACACCCGCACGGAAATGTGGTTATAATCCTTATAACGATGATAAGTGTTATAGTGGTTATAATCCTTATTATCCTTATATATCTGTTGACTAGAGGCGGCAAATTAGTTCCAAAGCGGCGCGGCCGTATCTAAGCGAAGGCACTTTACCCCCCCACACATAAATGATAACTTAAACGTCTACAATTTGGTTCACTTGTTACCTTGTTAGGCTGATAACTTTTGAACTACTGAACCGATAGCTAAGAACCATGTAATCGCAACAAACCGCATTATAATCAGTTCACGCGTTTGAGCGCTATAGTGCCACGGACAGACTTCAACATCTAACACCACTATTTTTCTCGTTTATTTCCAATGACAGGTAATACTTTTCCTACTCGTTCAGACGCCACATGGACCCATTGCAGGGGCCTCTTCTCTATAAAGTCAAGACGCCCAGTATGTAAGATAAGTATAAATTGATAATATATAAATATATATATATATATATATATATATAAATATGTAAGATAAGTATAAAAATAAATAAAAAACCGGGACTCGAACCCGGGACCCTTGGCTTCGTAGGCAAGGACACTGCCGACTCGGCCATTCGGGTCGCCGAATGGCCGAGTACTGAAATAGTCATCTTATTTGGTTCACAGTCAGTATCTGAGTTCGAATCGAACCCACACGTGTCCTGCCTGCATAACTGGTTGGTGTATGGTGTAATCACTCGAGCACGAACGCTAAACTATAGATTTTTACCTGAAAGTAAATTCGAATAAGTTCGAATAAATACAAAACAAGGTAGTCCAATAAATCTAGAAACGTGTCTCGAGCTGAACCTATATAAACAAAAACGTCTGACAATATCAGAATTGTATATTTCCAGCAGTTGTATTTTATAAACTCAATGTTGTGTTAAAAAGACAGCATTTGACTATGACGTCACATGCTCGTATTTTATAGAACTCGTGAACAAAATACCGTTTTGACAGTTCCTAAAAAGCATATATTTTGAACAGCAGTCAAATACCATATTTCCAATACAGTAGTTAATTAGTACGAGTTAATCCTTAATCCTAAAGAAAAGGGTTAAGTTAAAGGGTTTACTATCCATACATCCATTTCTCGTCGTTACAACGAAACTGCTTGGGTGGAACCTCTGTATAGTTATGTTCAGTCTGTTTGTCTACATAGGTAAACTCGTACTATGCGAGTAGGATACTGAGAGGGGTGGAACGTCTACATTTGGGGTAATTTTTCACAACTCTATGACTGCAATATGGTGCAAGCAGATCCTGAAAGGCAATAAAATACAATTATTAAGGGAATGATATACGAACCGAAACACCTTAAAATAAATACACATTTGAAGGTTTCTACAGCATTGTATCATACTAATAGAGGTGAATACGGTACTGGTAGGTGTGTACTTCCGTATTTTCTTTCGACCATGGTGATATTTTATTAATTTAGTTCCCGAAGCGTAGCAACTGCAAGTTTGTAGTACCTACTGAATTATAAGGTTGAAAAACAAAATACAAACTAAAAAAACTTATTAAAAGAAAATTACAAGAAGTTGAAGAAACTCTTAATTATGAGTACTACAAGTCTCCATCGCAAATGCCTAGATTACCTACTACCTACTAATCGATAAAAAGCCGATGCCCCGCGGCATTCCCCGTGAGTGCAATCTCACTTCCAGTGGTACTAAGATTTCAACTCGATCTGAACTGAGTTTTAAGCAATGCCTTCTAACTTATTTATTTTTATTTATCATTTAAAATGTAAAAATGTAAATCAGTTGTATTGCTTATACCTAAGCTCTACGCCACGGGGACTGAAAATCACGGTGTATATTTATTTATTTTATACACGGTGTATCATCGATATAAATAGTCTGTGCGGTGTATAGTTATTTAGTTTTTGCAATCCAATCTAAGCTTGCGTAGACTTCGTAAGCCTCCTACCTCCTAGGTGGGCATTAAGATCCAACATATTAAAATTTTTGGGCACAAATCATAAAATACGTACCTCATTTTCGTATTAATTACATTACGATATATATAAGTACATAAGTCACTGACTGGGTGCCTACAGACGGTCACCGGCGTCGGGGAAGGTCCAGAAGAGATGGAGGGCTGGTTAGGTTCCAGACAGACTGGGTCGGCATGACGGCCGATAGGAATTTGTGGGTACGATCAAGGGAGGCCTTTGCCCAGCAGTGGGACACAGAATAGGCTATGTAAAATAATATACGATTTCAGTATACCTCAAATTACGAAACCTCTTGTTTCAATGATTCTAATATCCTCCTACATATCTCATCGTTTGCACCACCCCCACTAAGATGCTCGCATCTGAGTACCGACTCCGGACCAACTGATTGATGGCTCTAATCTCCACAACTATAGAACTCAGTACCAAGATAAATAACGCTCGAGGATTCCGTATCTTAGGGCTGATGGCATAATATTTGTGGTAGTAATAAACTGGGGGTTGATTCTGCTATTTGTTTCTTGGTACGCCCATCCCCCTATTGCTTGTCTGTCACTGACCAGAATGTCTGACAAAATTGTCTGTTAATTTTAATACAACAGGTTAATTGTTAAGAAACCGACTTCAAGCCCCTCTTTCTTCGTCCCCTGTCGGGAATTGAAAGTCGTCTATATACACGCTAACGAGTCTACGGAATCTGTCTTTTGACAATCAAGGCCACACATATACACGAATATATGGCACTTCTTACAGCTAAAAATCATCCCATGAGAATGACTATAAACACGCCTGAAAAGTCACAGGAAGGTAAATATACGCAAATTCATTTACATGGATGACATAATACTTTTCAGTTTTGTTATTTCATATATATAATCCAAACCACTGGACCTATTCCTAATTTTCGAAAAATGGGACCAAACTAATGGTTATCCTTTTGAAATAATAAAATAATTGTTAAAAAAATAATTTAAAATCATTCAATCATAAAAAATATTGTATTTAAATGATCTAAAATAAGAAAATTGCTATTGTTTTTTGTAATTATAATCTTTGACTATAAATGTAATCTAGGACCAAATTAGTAGTCAAGATAATCAAACGAGCCCAAACTTTATGAGGTTGCGTGCCTTTGTTACAGAATTGCCATGGCTCCATCATAAGATCAGCTCCATGTCATACAAATGTTGTATTGTCATCCAATTTATTATTGTGTTCCGGCAATCTGTATAATCCGCTATTCTATATAATACCTAGGCAATATATATAATACCTAGGCAATATATATAATACCTGGGGCGTTCAGGCAATGTATGTAATATTATAAAAAATATGTTCAATACATAATTCACCTATGTAATATATACAGTGCCCAGGGATTATATAGAATACCTACTTGGCCACCGACGTGCAATGCATTGCATGCGAAATTTCAGCTCAATAAGAAATCGGGAAGTATCTTTGATTTGACCCGAACATGCATAGATAAATTGCAAGTTAAATAAAAGCTTTAAGAAAAATATTTTTTGAAATCCGTACATAAATAGAGTCGAGGTAACAAACATTATAAATAAAAATAAACTAACAGCCAAATTGAGAACGCTCTCTTCTCTTATGTTGATGTAGTTTAAAAAAAAGCTGAACAACAGTATCGATCACACTTACCTTCGTCATTTTTTGATATAGGACTGTCAAAAGATACTCTGGGCAATGAAAGTACAGTGACACACAAGCAATAAATAGAAACAAAACGAACAGTGGAATTAACACCATTCTGTGCGTTTATGAAATAGATGGTTGCCGCTTGTTTGCGATAATAGTTTCTGTTGCCTGCCACCGAGCTATTAGTTTCTGTTGCCGCTGCCACTGTGGGTTGTATTGTGCTGCCCCGGGCCACTTTGTTAGTAAACACAATATGTGGCGACTAATTACCGAATGCACAGACTGCTGCTCAAATAAAGTGCCGCTTAAGGTGATACCAAATATATGTATTTTTTTTCGAATCCATTCAAGAATCAAGAAATTGTCATCTAATCGCGTTTTCCTTCAGTGAGAATCTTAACCAAATACTCAATAATCGTTAACCTAAAAATCAAATCTGTAGATAACTTTTTAGTGGAGTAAATGGATTCGAAAAAAAAACCTATATTTTTTTCGTATCACCTTAAATTACATGTTTCCCCGAGAGACAGCATGACTTTAAGTATCTGTCAAACAGTTGAGCTGTTGGTTGAGATCCCGGGCCTTAATCGAGTTGAAACTAATAAAACGTAATTTTAATATCTACCTTTCCTTCCTACCTACCTATAATACTTACTATCACTTATGGATTTTCACATAAGTTTTTTCTACCTATATGAGTAATTATATACTACACTTTAACTAAAATATATACTTCTTCCTTGCAACGAAACATTTCAAAGAAGTTGAGCCATCATTACATGAAATATACGGCGATCAACAAGCGCCGATACACTTTGCTTTCCTTAAACATAAAATCAGACAACAGCGTGCTGATGACGTCAATCCAAAGACGGAAATTCAATCAATCCAAACAAGCAGAAAATCGAACCCAAAACCGTCCAATCGTGGTAAATCGCAAATTCCGTAGCCAAGGACTCCGTCTCGACCAAGACCTGATTTAAATTGCAGATACCCCAAGAACGAGCGCCGACTCCCGCGATATGCTAATCATAGTCAAGCCAAGGATTATCCCTGTTTACACTCAACAAACTCACTTAATTTCCTACCGACATCTTGCTTTATCTGTCACCGGCGATAGAGGAGCGACCGTCAAATTAACGCGATTACGGCAGCGGATTAGTTAGGCATTGGTCCCTTAGTTTACGTTGTACGCCGCGTATAGTTCATTCATTTTGTTAACGTCACATTTTCAAAGAAAGAGTGAGTGACGACTCAGAGGACACCGCCGCCAGAGTAATAAAAGTACATTACTTTATTTATTGCTCTGGCGGCGGCTTCCTTCTTTCATTGAAAAGAGAAGGCACGTGAAAAGGCGGCGCGATCAAAGGTGACGCTAACAAATTGAATACACTTTACGACGTTTAGACGTTGACATCGACGTGTGATAGAAACCGCACCAGCACATTTCCATATTATGCGTTGTGACGCGGCGTTCGACGTGACGCTGTAGGCGGCCTTCGGCGTAAATAGGAGACGATAGCCTCAGTTTCATTTATCTCAGTGATCTTCGCTAACAAATGGTTGTACCAATTAGTAATTGAGCATAAACTGAGATAATGAAAGTGATTTATATTCATATCTCTGTTGGATTTATGTAGGGAAGCCCCAAAGTGGAAGTCTCGACAGTATCGTCTGTTGTCAAGAAAGTTTTGAATCATCTCGTGAAGCCAAATTCCTTGCTACAATTTGGGTATACTTCATTTCAATAGAGAACTTTGAACGGGACCAGCTATAGCGTGAATTCACTTTGTTGATAGTCAGAGCTTTATCTTATTTTAGAGGTGCTATAGCTTTGTATTAATACATGTATCAATTTCAAAGTCAAACTCAAAATTTCACATTACTCGAGCTAGTGGCCAACTCGACTGTCAGAAGTTACCAAGCTGCCCTAAGGGCTTCTGGCACAGCTTTGCGACTATTACCACTGAGTAAGAGCGATAGAATCCAGGATTTACAGCTTAACATGTCAATTGAACACGGGAGATATTTACATGTCTCCCGTGTTCGATTGACTTGTATGTGTACATACTTACTTGTATGTACACATACAAGTATGTTTGTACACATACATACTTGAATGTGTACAAACAAGTAACTATGTACATATACTTTAACTAAGTACGAGTACATAGTTAGTGAGTAGTAGTATAGTGAGTTTTCCTCTCTTAAAAATAGGTTGTGTTCAACTGATAAAAATATTACTATTTTAATTATTATAAATAATACATATGCAGGAATAGGTATCTAATAATAAAAAAACAGCGAGGTGAGTTCTGTGTTGAGTTATATTTACACCTCTTTTGTCATTTATATTATCTTGAATATTATATATATGATAAGTTTACCATAATTAACATTTACATACAAGAACATACATAGCTTCTGGCCCCGCACTAGGATACCCTGTGACGTGGGAACAAGAAACAGCCACGTCACAAACATGCTTTTTTTATTTGAACCCGCGACCTGTCGTTTGGGAACCACAGCCTCGACCTTAACACCATAGAGATTGCCATCAGTGTGACCTAGTGGGACCTAGTGGGACCTACCTTGTTTTTAATCTACATAAACGATCTAATTAACCTAAAAATTGACAACTCTAAAATTATATGTTACGCTGATGATACTGCTGTAGTATTTTCTAATAAGGCCTGGGCTGGAGCTCGTATGCAAGCTGAGATAGGCTTACACAAGATTTCACAGTGGCTTGGGTCCAATCTGCTAACCCTTAATGCTTTAAAGACAAACTACATGTGCTTTACCAAGACAAATAAGACTCAACCGAAAGATGATTTCACTATCAGGGTTCATAAAAATTGTGCCAACTATGGCTCTGACTCAAGTTGTGACTGCACAATCATAAACAAAGTAAATACGTTTAAATACTTAGGGGTCATAATTGATCAGAGACTGGGGTGGTCTGCACAAATTGAATTGCTTAGCGCTAGAATGAGAAAACCTATTTGGGTCTTCAAAACCTTGCGAAATGTTGCTGCACCTTTATTGCTCAATCAAATATATGTTGCCCTGGGCCAATCCGTTCTATGCTATTGTATCACCATCTGGGGGGGATCTGCTAAAAGTAAATTAATCGAAGTAGAGAGATCACAACGAGCACTAATAAAAGTCATGTACTTCAGGCCATTTAGATTTCCGACTGTGGACTTATACTCACTATGCAAAATGCTAAGTGTAAGAAAGCAATACATACTAAAAGCTACCCTAAGAGTCCAAAAAACCCTACGTTTTGACCCTAAGGTTCTTGAAAAAAGGAGAGCTCACACTGCAATTGTAATTAAAGCCAGGCAGTCTAAATTTGCTATGATACAATACGAAACACAATCAGCCCGTTTATATAATACACTAAATAAAAATCTAGATATCTACCCCAAACAATACTATGAAGTTAAAAAACTTTTAACTAATTGGCTAAATTATGACGAAATAGAATTGCTCATAAGTACAAACACTTAGGTTTAGGTACCTAATTGTTTGTACCAAGCCTAAAACAATTAAAATAACTTACCTTATTATTCCCGTACCCGTAACAGTACAAAAGTGCTGGACCAACCTCCATATACACACACACACACACACCCTCTCACACACACACACACACATACACACACACACACACACACACACACATACACATACACACACACACACACACACACAAAAACACAATAATTTTTCTAAGAATGTTTTTCTTTTCTTCTAGTTCTCTTATTATTATTATTTTTGTCTTATTTTAAACTTTAATTTAAGTTATGTTAGTAAAAGTAGCACCATTAAATTTGTTAGTCAGTCATGGACGTGAGGGAGCGGAGTCTTCTAATACAGGTATTATTACTTAATAGAAGGCTCCAGCCGAAACTTATATGTATCATTTGGTCATTGAATAAACATATTTTATTTATTTATTTATTTAGTGTGTCGATGTGGGACCTATGGGCACATACATTGCTTCTGGCCCCACACTAGGATACCCTGTGTCGTAGGAACCAGAAACAGCGACATCACACACACATACATATTATTAAATTATTTAGATCAACCTTGGGTTTGCTGGAAGAGATCTCTATTTAGAGATAAGCATGCCTTTTAAGATGTCCTTTCTGTTTATTATATCTTATGTCGTTTTTTGTGCAATAAATATACACGATATAAATATACATCCAAGACCTATGTTTTTTTTTATCCCCAGCTGGGGATCGAACCCGGGACCTCTCGCATGGTATAGGCGGAGCCACAACAGCAGCTCTACAGAGGCGTCTATGAGGCTGAGCAAGTTAATATTAATATTTGTATATGTAAACTGTTGTAGTATGTTTATATCGGTACTAATTCGGCAGTGACCCTGCCTACGAAGCCAAGGGTCCCGGGTTCGAGTCCCGGTGGGGGAAAATATTTGTTTGATGAGAACGGATGTTTGTACCCTAGTCATGGTTGTTTATCTAACTAAGTATAATATTTATTTATATAAGTATGTGTATCGTTGTGTAGTACCCAAGATACAGGGAATCCTAGTTTGGGGCTAGATCAATGTGTGTAAATAGTGTCCAAGGTATTATTATTATTATTATTTAGTATTTATTGTCTGTATTTTCATAATTCATAATTCTTTATTGAACACAGTTATTTAAAAAAGATACATTAAGAGAAAATATATGTACAAAGGCGAGCTTATCTATAAAAAGAGATTTCTTCCAGCAAACCAAGGCATAACAGGAAATTTTATCAATACAGGGTAGGCAGTGCACAATATCTAAACAATAAAAAAATACATATAAGTAAATTACATATCTATAAAATACGGTAAATAAAATACATACTCGTATCTAACAAACTACTAAATACGTATCGATACATACATAAACCTGTACATAAAGTTTATATATAATAATAATATACATACTACAACTATCACAAAAGAGAGAGGAAGTGCTGTTTTACCCGGTTTTTGAAAGCGAAAAGAGTGGGGCTGTCTCTTACAACTCGCACAAGGAAGTGCGTTCCACAGTCGGACCGCCTGCAACCTGAAGGAGTGCTCATATGCGGAAGGGTATGCCTTGGAGTGGCTAAGAGTGAGACCGTGTGAGATCTCCGTTGCCGATCTCCTGAAAAGAGATACTCAAAGCGGTCTCGAAGGTAGCTAGCTCGAAGGGGTAGCGCGGATTTTTCAATATATTGAAAAGACAAAAAAGAATATGGGAGTCTCGGCGACGACGAATCGGAAGCCACCCCAACTCTTTGCGAAATTGAGAGACGTGGTCGAATTTGCGCAGCCCGAAGATAAACCGAATCCCGAGATTCTGAAGTCGTTCGAGTTTGTTCAGAAGATCTTCGTTCGCGCTCGCCCAACAGACATCGGCGTAGTCGATTAGCGGCAGGAGAAGGGACTGAGCAAGGGTGATTTTGGTCTGCCGCGGCAAGACGTACTGCAGACGCCTGAGGGAGTGAAAAGACGCAAAGACCCGTCTGCTGACCTCGCTGACATGTGGAGACCAAGACAGCTGGTTGTCAAAAATAACCCCAAGGTTTTTCGCCTTGTCTGTGTACTCTATTGTGATGCCATTATATGATACGGGAACAATGGGTTTTTGTAACAAGGAAAGAGTGTGCCTGGTTCCTAAAATCATGGCTTGTGATTTATTCGGGTTTATTAACAGCCCGTATGATGAGGCCCAGTCTTTCACATTCTCGAGGTCAGCATTCAGTGCCTCCACGGATGAAACTACATCGCAGGGGGAAAAGTGGCGATAAATTTGTAGATCATCTGCGTACAGATGATACGAAGAAGAGAGGACGTCGGAGATGTAGTTTATAAAGACTGAAAAAAGAAGAGGAGAGAGAATACCACCTTGAGGCACTTCATAATTTTTTGAGGTATTTCATAATTTTTATTTTCATAATTTAATTTATTCCTAGACATTTTATTTATAATATTTATTGTGCACAGCTTACCCTTCTAAGATACTATTTCCTTTAATGCCTTGGTTCACTGGAAGAAATCTCTTTTTAGAGATAAGCTCGCCTTTGCAATGCTTTTGAAATGTTTGTGTGCAATAACGAATTATGAATTATCAAATATTGATGAGGTTGATAGAATCCCATAAAGCAGTGTATAGCTCACCCGCGCAATTTAAAACAAATTGTATGATTTGATCAGCAAACTTTGCTGCGATTCAACTGGAAATTAACTTACTAAATCCAAAATAAGAGTGCCCGGAACTTTTCAAAGTGACTCGCTGCCCTCGTCGACTTCGGCTTAAATTAATTTCGTTAAACTTTGCGACACCTTCCGCGATATCTTCATCGGTTCATCTTTCTTTACGAGGCAACTGCTCTAGAAATTGAATCCGTATTGAAGCAAAGTGGGTGGTTTAAATGAATAGGGAATACTAGTTAAAAGTTCACTTTAGTGTCGTGGGTTTTTGTCAAGCAGGACGCGGGGCGCCACATTGGCAGCACCCGAGGCGGGGTCAATCCCATGGTAAATCCCGCGTGATAAAACCCGCATGACAACCAGTTTTTAAAAGAGATCTAAAAATCTATCTGTGCGTGTAATGTAGGGAAACGCTAAAATGTCGTTTCCCAAGTGTATGTAAACCTCTTCAGTAATAAAGAAATTTTTATTCAATTTTATTTTATTTGACACTGAAAGAGGCCTTATGAACTTCAGTTTGACGTTTCGACAGCATATTCTTTGTTTTGTCACCAATTTAATTTTGATATTAAATGAGAAAACAATGATTTAATATATACAGACGATATACAGATATACAGACGATATATACGTCACCGTGAGATTGTTAAAACCGTTACGGGCTTACTAATAAAAAAAGTTATTCACTGTTTAACTTATACTATATTTTGTCCTTTTCATACGTCGAGTAAATGCCAAATGTCAAAGCAAGATAAAACACTGTATAAGTTATACTGTGAATAACTTATTTTATTAGTAAGGCCGTTAGTTGATACACTAACGTTTTTTTTTCCTCTTCTGTTTTTTTTAAACTGTGAATATAATATAAGTGAATATAAATACGGAGGGTTAGGGTTTCATAAACACTTTGTGCAATACTATGCATTATAGATGGACAATATTAAGAAGAATTTAACTATTTGTTTTACATTATATTTAATTAACCATATTTGACTAAGAAAATAAGAGTGTCTTATTACTTTCACAAAACCCTCTTGGTGAGTATTAATAATAACGGTTAAAGTACATAATCGGACTGATTTTGGCTATGTTTATTACATTTACCAAAATCAGTGGGTAATTTGTTACTCACCGGTAATTATGTATACTACCAGGATTTATGGAATTTACCGTAACATATACCTAGTCGGTCCATAAGTTCTGTCACAAATATTTTGCCGCATAGTAAATAATACCAAGTTTTATTTTATTTAATACTATATATGGTTTGATAGCTCATTAAATACTGATAAATTAGAACGATTATTGGATTTAAATGCTTAAAGCCATATTACGCAAATGCTGGTTTCTTCAGAGATTTTGCACTTTTTACCCAATCAAAAATACGGACGTGATTCACTTTATCTTTTTTCCATGACTCTTAAAACCTTTCAAACTTACGTGAGATTTTAGTCAGAACCCTCCCTGAACCCGTTACCTTCATTTTGAAGCATAAGATAACTAAGTCTGGGTAAAACTAATTTTCATATTCACATTTTACGTAGTGTACTTGTTGCCCACAAGATCATTTTTATACGTTTTTCTGAAAACGTAAAAAGTACGTAAAGTTCTCTTTGGGAGCAGTTGGAACTGAAAGCTAACAGAAAATCAAATGCTAGTTGTTAAGCATGGTCTAAAATCGAGGTTTCAGAATAAATAAAAAAAACCTTGTTGGTTATCTGGAACACTGTTTTTTTATTAAATTTGTGGTAAGTGGTATTTTTGTCAGTTGCGGCGTGTTTTGGGTTCGCGATTGTCTCAAGTTATAAGGTTTTTTATCATATTGCGATTACCGTACAAAATGTATTGTATTGCAATTTGATTCGTATAAAATAAGCTTTTAATCATGTATAATACGAATAAGAAAAAGTTTATAGCTGAGTTTTATCTATCAAAAACCTTGTGACAGAACTTAAGGACCGACTATGTATATTCCTTATTTTTATTTAAAATTATTTAATTGTAATGTGTTTGTGTGTTCACTGTCTTTATAATAAATGTTTCTTCTTTGTTCTTTCTTATCGAAAGCAATGTATGTGCCTATATGTAACGGGGGACCGGCTGTATATAATTAGAAACCTAGTGGTAGCTAGATATCCCATAAGAGTAATTAGTCAACTCGGACTAATTTTAAGTAATTGTAGCTAGATAAACAGGTAGTCATAGACGACAGAGAGTCTTATGATCTTCTCTCTAGTAAGGTTGAGTTATAGCCACGACTATGGTTATGGATTTTTTTGAAATAGGGTGACCATAGTAAAGGTTACACCCTGGGGCCCAATTCCGGTACACAATGACAGCTCCATGTCAATTACATTACGATTACGGTCAACTTTAGATATCCAATATTTGGCGTTCGGAGAATATTTTTTGTAGCTGTAATTGTGTACCGGAATTGGGCCCCTGTAGTAATTTAGCTTAGGCTAAGTAACTAGTTAGTCTAGGCGAAGTTTCACGTTGTACATTCCTCGTCTGGTAGTTACCGTCGTGAGGGACTTTTATGTCCTTGCTTATTTGGTGTGTTGTCTCCCGTGTTTTGGCATTGTTTCAGAGATGAGCATACATAATATTGTAAATTGTAAAAGATAAACTACCAACTCCAAAGGAGAAACATTGAATTAAAATATACCTCAGGTGGCTACACATTCTAGTGTCCGAATACCGTTCACAACACCCGCTTCCACATTATCGCACTTGTGTCCCCCCAAGCGCGGGGGGAACTTCTCGAACCGGGCAATAAGTCCGGACGAGACATCGTAAAGTCGACTAGAGGTGCCACTAATACGAATTTATGTCAATGGACCTGCGGGGCCCTGGATACCGATATCGATCCTTTAACGGCCCAATTCACAGACTGATGCTTATATAAAGAGCTGCTTAAAAGTCCTAATGGGGCTGGCCCTTCCCGACCGAGAGACAGTGGAACCATGACTCTGTTGGATACTTTGAGTTATCGGTCGTAATTTGGAGGCCCGGGCCTTTGTATACCTACGAGTTTAGCACGCCACCAAGTTAAGGTAATACGAAAAAATATGTATAGGTACAAGGAATACGAATGTAAAACCTAAAGCTTAACGTGTCAATCAAACACGGGAGATATTTACATGAACTTAGTAAAAGTAATATCCTCTCTTAAAATAGGTTGTGTTTAACTAAGGCTATTATTTAATCGCCCATCAAAAATAGTGATTTTCACAGCAAAAAAAGGGTCAGCAAAAACACTTTTTATGTTTTCTGTATTTTTGTTGTTCTTACATGTTCAACCTAATACGAAATATAAAGGGGGTACCCCCTTCCACCCCCTTTACCCTTCACCTAAGCTACCGCAGTATTTTGCCATAATATTTGGTGTGAGAATCAGTATAGTTGCTGTGAAAATCAGTGTTATTGATGTGCAGTTTAATATTTTACTTTAACTGATACAAATACTACAATTTTTATTATTATAAATAATACATACTTATGCAGGAGTACATAATTACAATATTAATAACAGCAAAGCGAGCTCTGTGTTTAATTATATCAACAACATTCTTGTCATTTCTGTTATCTTGATATGAACGATAAGTTTATCCTTTCATTAACATTTAAGGCGATACCAAAAAAATAAAATAAAAGGAATACGGATGTTAACGAAAGTAACAGCGTTATTTACTTCCACATAAGAAAGAAAAGAGAGCGCAGACAATGCGCTCGACTGAAACGAAAATAACGCAGCGCCAAACCACATCAAAATTGTTAAAAAATAAACTACGCCATTTTGTCAACAAGATTTTCAGGAGAGTTTGAATGCAAATTCACAATGAAATTAGTAATGATTTCAAAATTACCGGAAAGAATAAGACAATTTAGAGGTATTTTCGTAATTTAATTCTATCGAGCAATTTTCCTCCAATCGCGTTTTCCTTCAGTGAGAATCTTAATTATAAAATTAAGATTCTCACGAAGTATATACTCAGTAAACTTTAACTCAAAAATCAATTCTGTAAATGACTTAATACTGGAGTAAATGGATAAGAAAAAAATTTTTTTTTTGTATCGTCTTAACTTGGCACCCGCGAGGAATGCGTTTCCCCCCCTCACACGCTCGTTCTTATCCTCGACGCGTCAGTAGGACAGTAACCAAGAGAGGGACCAAGTTACCTTTGGCGTGTAGTACGTATGTTTCAATTTTCAGACTGCATTTTACGCTCGCAAATAAAATATTTTACCTCCCCATGAAAACGTTGAGAGAAGGTAGGGGGAGGAGTGTTATTTATTTATGGCTGGCGAATGGAATTAACACCTTCATAGTAAGAAGTACTAATTTAGCGAACTGTAAATCAGAAGAGCAGAAGCTCTATTTTTAATTACTCGCGTCATAGCGAGCGCTCGCCAAGCGCAACGATTGGTTCATATCACTCGACTTACTTACTAGTCTCTACCAATCGTGCCGCTTGGTGAGCGCTCGCTTGCGTGGCGAGTGGTTCAAAAATAGAGTTCCGGATGTCTAGGATCCATTCTGTTTAACGGGAATAATATGATTTTTTGACAGCCCCCCTGAATGTCGTGAGATTTCTGAACAGTTTACAGTTTGGGCCGGGCAATAAGATGTTTTGTATGGGGAAGTGAAAAATAAAGTTGCTCGGATCAAATTGCTTTCATAGTGAAAGATGTTCATAATGACGCCTCTATCAATCCCTAAAATATGACTTCACCTTTCTGTTACACTCTGTGTATATTTCACCGTAAGATTGTCAAAACCGTTAGTTTATAATGTAACGTTTTTTTCTCTCGTTAGTTTACAAACTATCGATAAATTGTAAGCTGTACCATAATGCTTACGATATGACGCGTTGGTTTTTAATAAATCCATTAAATTGTGGACTGGTTTAAACTTGAATTGCAAACGAAATACCAGGGCGAACACTACGGTAGCTTAGGTGTAGACTAGAGGGGGCGAGCGCAGCGGAGCGGTTGACATGTAAGAACAAAAGAAAGGTAAATTCTAAACAATTTCGGTCTGGTTTATAATTTGTCGATAGTTTATAAACTAACTGTTTTGACAATTCAAACTTCACAAGTCCGTCTCTCCGTGAATACCTCCCCATTCAACGAGTAACTTCAGAGTTGTTGCGCCTGGCTGGCTGGCTGGCTGGCTGGCTGGCTGGCTGGCGACGGCGACGCGCTGCTCTGGCGACATTCAGGAGTACATATGCTCGGAGTTTAACTTTACTCCGTGTATCGACTGCGCTTTGAGAATTTACATGAGCTAGCGAACCACGCCGACGCGAAGCACGTCATAAGACATCGTAGTCGAGGAGGCTCGCTTTATTAATCTGTGGCTCGGGAGAATGCGACATTTTGTTTGCGATTCAATGTTTCTCAATTCTTTTCGCGATTGGTTCTTGAAGGGAAATAATAAGAAGACGGAATAAAAAACGAATTGAGAGAATGACCATGAACAGCGGAGTTTCCTGAAATGAGCGAAAATAATAGTGAATTGCGTGAATATAAAATAAGTGAATATATTAATATTCATCGCCCAGACAGTTTTTATATCGTAAACTATTAAGTTTACGATATAAAAACTGTCTGGGCGAAGAGGTGAGCCAACGCGCGGCGCGGGCGAAGTAATTTGACAAATTTTGGTACATTATGGTCATAATGGTCAATATTCAGATAAGAAATGAGTTTTTACCAGGAAGTTTATCATTATGCTGGTCTTAACGTGTGGTTTTTGAACGCAGTAAAGAGGGTTTATAATACGTGTGAAGATAAAGACCATAATGTATAAATTTTCGACAAATTATGACATTCAAATTTCGAACACCGACGCCCGCCTGCGTGCCGCCTCTTGTTTTTTTGTGAAGTTGGTGCTACTGAACAAGCTAAACATGTAATATGTGTGGAGTTGACTCTTTACTGAAGACAGATTTCGTAGCCTCGTATTCGTTTATATAAACGACGTTTGCATCCAGACCAGGCTAAGAAGTAACTGAAGTCGAGATTTTTTCAAGTTTTCAACCGATTCAAAATGGAGGAAGTTCTCAATTCGGCCGTTGTTTTTTGTGTGTGTGTGTTTGTTACGCGATTACTCTGTCAATTATAAACCGATTTTGATGATTCTTGTTTTGATTGGTAGGTCATACTTTAGAGGTAGGCCCGTATAAATTTTGTCAAAATTGACTACGCGCTTTTAGAAAAAAAAACAACAAATACAAAAAAAATACTCAAAAGACGTTTTGGTTTGTGGTTCCGTGCAGCAAAAGTTTTTATGAGGACTTTTCATGTACTTTATTCGCATCCTGAGCGGGGAGGAAGAAATAGGCCTTGAACTTGAAGCCGGTTTTTTAAGTATTTAACTCAGTGAATTATGTCGGTAGAGTTGTACATTGCAGAGCGAGTCTGGAAAGATTCAACCTCAAAACTCTAGCATCCCAGACATTCCTCGAGCGGTCGGCCGCAAAGATTTAAATCTGAGCCTAAGCTGCCGCAATTAACGCACGAAAACTTTTTCTATCACCGCGGCGAGTTCGCAAACAAGATTAGGCATACATAGCTCCCTCGGCTGACATTAAAAGATAATACGGCCCACGTCGGGCGCCAAAGTTGGCGATATGTGGCGCGCCGCACGCGGCAGTAATTAACACCCCCCCCCCCCCGCCCCTCTCCCCCCCGACACCTCCCCCCGCCCCTTTCTAAGCTACCCCTGCCGTCTGTTCGGGGAGGGCTGACAACTATTATGAAAACGTTCAGGAATAGCGATTGTCGTTTGCATCGCAAGCTTAGACGATTTCTCATCCTAAATTCGACGACCCGAATGGCCGAGTCGGCAGTGTCCCTGCCTACGAAGCCAAGGGTCCCGGGTTCGAGTCCCGATGGGGGCAAATATTTGTTGATGAGAACGGATGTTTGTACCCTAGTCATGGTTGTTTATCTATCTTAGTATAATATTTATCTATATAAGTATGTGTATCGTTGTCTAGTACCCAAGATACAGGGAATCCAAGTTTGGGGCTAGATCAATGTGTGTAAATAGTGTCCAAGGTATAATAAAAAAAAAATATCAAAAAAAAATTGGTTTGCTGGAAGACATCTCTAATTGGAGATGTGCTCGCCCATGTACAGTATTTTTTACGATCTCTGTGGCGCTTTGGTTGTGGCTCTGGCTACTTGCCAGAAAAAAAACTGCAGGTTTCGGATGTTTATTATACAAGGTGACATTTGATTAGCTGACCATATTTTAAGGAATGATACCCTTCCAATTCGGTTCCCCCATAGTAACTTGTAATCAGCTGTTTAGGTCAATGCACTGAGGTACAAATATTTTTTTCCCTCTGCGCCCACATGTTTCTTAGAGAAAGTTGTTCATAATAATGGGTGCTATCATTCCTCAAAATGTGGTCAGCTAATTAAATGTCACCTTGTATATGAGTGTGAAGTCGCTGTTTCTGGTTCCCACGGCAGAGAGTATCGTAGTGTGGGGCCAGAAGCAATGTATGTACCTGTATGCAAATGATTAAGTGTTTATGCTCATGACTTATGAAAGCTTCCAACCACACGTAGATGGTGGTAGAAGACTAATAGTTATGTTCAATATTGATAAAGCAAAACATATGAAACTCTTTTGAGGGTGTAGCGGTCGGCCACGAGCGACAAATCCGGACAGGAAAAAAAGGTTTCTTGAATATGTGATATAGGGAACATGATATAGGGTAGTCTTGTATTTTCCCATTTATGTTATTCTTTTCTTCGTCGCCACACAACTTGAAAAGGAGTTCCTACTTAAATTTGTTTTTATCATTTCTCCCCGACCGTAGGTCTCTCCCCTCTCCCCTAACACTCAGTGGAGTTCCGTATTGAATTAAACTTCGGGCCACGAGTACTAGTTGCGGTTTAGATCCGGCGCGGGTTCTGTCGTTTTACGCATCTGCGAGTTGCCTGCAGTTGTTTCTAGCCGCACAATTATAAGGACTGGAAGCGCCTCTCAAACGAAATCCCTTAATTTCAGTGAGTGCTAGGTCGGCGTCTCAGTTCTAAAACCTCCTCGAGCGCGCCTTTCATCCATATTTTACGAGAAATAGGAACCAAATTCGCACAAAACCACAGCTTAGCTATAAGTTTCTCATTGTTCATCCAGTGAGCGGCCGATCGACTGTTGACGTTTCTATATAAACATCACACATTGCTAGTTGGCAGCGTCTCTATTCAATTCTAGCTGGTCTAACGGAGAAAGACTCTTTTGAGTTTAGACGAAAAAGCATTGTTCAAATTTAGAATGAGGGCTTTTCAATGACAGCTGTTAGTTGAGTTTCATTAAAAAATACTACATAGCGCTTCAAGAAGAACAAATGTCATCATCATCATACGTTTTAAATCGTTATTAATCTGTGATAATTTAAACATCTCTTAGTAGTCTGTGATAAACTTTGTAGCTACTTTTTACTACAGCTGTTGAATCTTGAAGGAAGAAATAATCGCAAAATAACAGCTACACCACGCAAACCGACAACCAAACCACAGAACACAATCGTCAACGAAACAAACAAGCAACGTGACAGAAACCACAGACAATGTCATGTCAATTTTGACATAATATGTGACGTCAGCACCGCCTATCGGTAACTTGCGGTACTGATATATTTTTGTAATGACTTATTGAAAAGCCCTCATTGGAAGCGCGACGTCTTGAATTCTCATAGAAAATCCCCAAACTAAATGATGTTTTGGCTGTTCACTTTGTGTTTCTCAAATTATTTCCTTTGTAAGATCCTAACCAAAACTTCAACGAATAGTTGAAATAAAAGTTGATCCAAATCGGCCCCGCCGTTGGCGAGATAGGCGCTAACCAACACATTTTGGGATTCATTTTTAGGGTTCCGTACCCGAAGGGTGCCAAACGGGACCGTCCGTCCGTCATCGGGCTCTACCGGATCAACCGAAATAGGTAGAGAACTGAAATTTTCACAGAGGGTGTATTTCTATTGTCGTTATAACAATAAATGATGAAACATAACGGTTTTTAAGAATTATAAGACTTCTTTTGGGTACTCACTTGGGTAATTATTGGTATGGTAATTTTCTTACCCTTTTTTTTTATTTTTTTTATTGGTGAAAATTGGACTCTCCCGATGTTATCGGAAACTATCTTTAATTGCAGGTATTGAGTGTTTTGTTCAGTTATATGTCAATATACGATTAATAATTGCACATTCGAATTATAATTACTTATATTAAGTTTTTTATCATATTTGTTTTCATTTCTGTAAATAAGGTTCTCAATTTCTATCACTTCCCGTTTCAATGAGCAAAGAGTTTCGTTAACCTGAGTACATAGTTTAATACTTACATACTACATACACACAAACTATTTTTCAATGTCCGGTCTTGAATGTACCTACCTACCTAGTATTTGATATTTTATCATTAAAATTAAAAAGATGTTCTCGTGCAAAAGACTGTCGTTTTACGTTTTTCCGTGTGTGTGTGTGTGTGTGTGTGTGTGTGTGTGTGTGTGTGTGTGTGTGTGTGTGTGTGTGTGTGTGTGTGTGTGTATGGAACCCTTCGTGTGCAAGTCCGACGTCTTACTCGCACTTGACCGGTTTTTATTATTTATATAGATAGGTTGCACAGTCAGTCGGCCCGCTTACTAACAGCCGCAGTCAGCACAAAGCCTAACTTTCTACCAAGTCAATTTGTTCTGATATTGCTTAGTTTTTGTAGCGTGGCAGGATAATAGCAAGGGCGGCAACCGCAAATCTGTAAAATAGTAAGTTGCATATTAAATGTGAATTTACAATTGCTCCGCTACGGACTTATTTGCTAATTCCCTTTGTGATGTATGCCGCTATTATAATGGAAGTGTAATTGAAAACTGGTTTATCTCGCTTAGCGGCGCCGCGATCAATTTATTGTTTGCTATGGTTCATTGAAGGCACATATGGGTGATTGTATTAGTGACATTAAGCTACAAATTATTAATGAGCCATTAGGCTAAAGCCGAAACACTAATTTGTAACTCTAATCCCTGATAAGATTGATGAACACAAGACATCCCAAGCTGGGTGGCAGAGACACAATTGGCGGACGCATTTACTAATTTCAGTGTAACATTACAAATGTTAACAGCGAGAAAGTTTTTCGCTTTCACTACAATCGAGAATACTGAAACAAGTGCAGAGTACCGCTCAGGTGCAATCAAGGTAAGTTACCTTCCAGAACAATCTTAGTCCTTACGACGCACGTAATACAGACTTGCGGCTCCAAAAGTATAGCTTAAGTTGAACATGCTGCACAATTAGGGCGGGAGTCTCGACACGACTTGAGTTTTAACAAGATGCCTCACATCATAACTCTTGCGTCATTCAGATGAGTCTGTTGTACGGCAGTCCGCGAAGACGCGCCCCAACCACCCCCAACTACGGCTCATTAGCACTTCTAGTACTGCGAATATGGGGGAAGAGTAGGCCTTCGTGAGTGACTGATACTGTAGGTAAAGAAGTCTTCGCGCCTTTCGTCCTAGAATCACACTAAGGGGACATAGTAGGAGTGACATAGCGCGCCCTACTTGGCGAGCCGTTTGTTCTAGGAGACCTCTCAAAGTAATGAGGGTAGTTTCGAAATCCACACTCCTTGTTTTCGAGTAAATATTTTAAAAGATCCCGTGTTTCGGCTGATAAAAAAATAATAGAATGCTAATTCTTTTTTTTTAAAACTGGCTTCAAACAACCCGACGATGAGTCAAATATATTAGATTATTGTGGCATGAGAAAAAATATTACGAAAATTTCAAAAATTACAACCCCAGAGTTTCTTGGTGCTTTTTTCTCTGACGGGCGTATTTCCGAAGCACTGGTAATAGAGCTAATGGAGTTTCCTTTTGCTGTGTGACATTCAGCCTTGAAAGGGAAATTTCCTTTTTCAAACTCAAACCATAATCGGCTACTCGTTAGTTTAGTCTGTTACTCATTAGTTTAGTTGATTGATTGGGTGCTTACCTATGAAATCGGCGATTTTTTCTTACAGATTAGGAGTTCATAATTCGAGTAATTCAATAGCTATTTCCATTTTTTTTATTGTTTTAAAATTAATTTCAATATTTTACATCTACTTATTAAATTTTCTTTTAATTTTCAGTTTGATAACTAAAATGTTATCTTCAAAATCAGTGCCTCCTAAATGTCATCAATTTTCATGATAATATTCGTAATATTTTTTTACAGCTGACACTTTTCAAAAATTATATAAAATTTTCCGTTTGCTAAATGTTGTCTCATTCATACACACAAAGTTTATAAAATTAGGATCTGCCATTCCTACAAAAAATACAAAAATGTTTGTTCTGAAAATTGAGTTAACTTCAATTTCTCCATACAAAACGCCAATTTCATATGTAAGGACCTAATATTTGATGTATATTTTTACTTTTCTCCATGTCTATGAGACGTTTTTGACTTGTAAAAGTACATATTATTGCCTACTTGCATTAAATGATTTGAGTTTGAGTCTATCTACCAGTATAAAAACGAAAAGATTTAGTAAGAATCTTTTCACACCTTTCATTCGGAAAAGTAAGTTTTGCTCCACGACGAGAGGGAGCAAAATGCTACTTTTCTGTTCAAGCTACTTTTTTAATTTATTCATTGGCATGTAGCATTTACGCAATATGCCAATTGAATACAGATCTTAATACAATAATCGATTGTAATTTCATCGTAGTCGATTAAAAACCAACATGTTTCAATTTTTAACTTTAACAACGTTATATGAAAATTTATGAATTTTTAGTAATATTTAAAAAAAATGTAACAATAAATTATATGTATGTTTTACTGAACAGAAAACTATCGATGAATGTTTTTGTGATATAGTGAATATTGATATCCGAAACCATTGCAATATTCGATTCGATTATTTTTACACATTGGTAAAAGTACACAGGAATATTTTATCTGTGACCTTTCCCTAATCCTATGTATGTCACAATAAACCAGAATCATAGAGTCACGCATTTTTCCCTATACGAGATGCTATAAGTACCGAAGCGCCCAGTTTAGCCAGCTACGAAATGCCCAATTTAAGAGGACTCATATTTTTGTTTTACAATGTAGCAATTTTGTGGGTTGTAAATTTTGTTTTCAACTTCTGGCCGAGACGGGCACTGGATGGGTGTCCGTTTCTATGTGGCAGGTATTGCGGGCGCATTTTTGTTTCGGATGAAACGTTAATAAGCCGTAGGTCCCGGCTACTATCGCAACTCGTTAGTAATGGTAAAGCTGTGTCAAGAGACCCTATTAGGGCAGCTTTGGGCTGGCCGCTAGCCCGACAACCCTCCATCAACTCACACTGAGCCATCTTGTAGGTAAATGGCACAATATTACTCGTTTCCGGGTAAAGGCCTATGCCCCTCGATGGGGAAATGAATGGTCTACATTTATATTTATTATTAATCATGCATCGGCTTGGTGTGTAAATCACTCGAGTTTTTTAGTCACTCGGAGCTCATTTTTCTCCACAATTCAACAAAGAAGTGGGATACCCTAAGGGATTAGTGAGAGTTTAATTGATTGTGCATTTATCCTTTGAATGCCTCTTTTGTAACTTGTCCTGTTTGTAACCCCTAAATAAACACATGAATTGGTGTAACAGGATTTCCGTGAATCGTGAAATGTATTGAATCCACTGCATAACGGCATTTCATTGAGTATTGACACAATCACATGTAAACTGTTGCGTCACACTGAATTTCCGTCATCACGGAATTTAATCATTTGCGATCGAACATAATTGAACTGCGTGAATGATTGTCAACAATACGAGTGCCGTTGCCTTAATGAGATTCTGCTGACGATGACATTACGAAATTAGATAGCAAAATAGGGCCGAATGAAAAAGAAAAGTGTATCCTTTTACTTCTAAGAAATAAGAAACTTTATTTCCGCAACATGGTTTACATGAGGTCTAAAATATGTAAATTCAGTTTCACATGATTTAACCTTAAATAGGTATGCAAATTATATAATATTTAGGCAACTTAATAACTAACTATTTATTAACATATTTACACAACAAATAAGCATTTACATTTACATACAGGCACATACATTGCTTCTGGCCCCACACTAGGATACCCTGTATCGTGGGTACCAGAAAAAGCGACGTCACACACATATAAACATCCAAGACCTGGGGTTTCTTTTTCTTTCTTTACCCCCAGCCGGGGATCGAACCCGGGACCTCTCGCATGGTAGACAGAGCCAAAACCGTTGCGCCACTTGAAACATCGATTGTTCGGTTCGGTCCAAAACGGTGTATTTTTTTTTTTATATAAAAAAAAATTTACTCGTAGTTATAAGTAAGTATGATTTTGACGTTGAATAAGATAATTTATTTATTTATATTCAATAAAAAAATGACTCTGACTCTGACTCTGTTCCAGAACCGGGGGCTGGGCGGTATGTGCGGAACCCCACCATCGCGAGAGATACCTGGATGCCCACCTTGGAGAAATTCTTCGCGCGGCTGGCCCGGTACATGTACGAATGCGCCGCCATCAGCTGTCACGCACATCTCCACGGCGTTGCTCCGCATCGCGAACGACCGCCCCAAGGCAGACCCCTAACAAGAGAGTTGCTGCTCCTCCCACTTTCGCCAGTGTAAGGTCGCAGAAGAGGGCGAAAGCACGGCACAGTGAAGAAGAACCTCCCGCACCGCTGTCACCAGTGTATGCCAATAGACGGCGAAAGCACTGCACAGCGAAATCCACGCGAGTCTCCTGACAGGTATGGGCCCCCCCGGGACGTGAACCCCCGAGACGCCGCGGGCATGAGGCAACCATAAGTCCTCGACCCCGCAACCGAAGTGGTTCACACTCCGCAGACCACAGAGGGGGTTTTGCTGCGAAATGTGAGGAACAGAGCCTTATATAGCGCATTTCTCTGTCCCTCACTTTCGGGGTGAAGAAAAAAATTTATGGGATTTGACATAAGTGTTGAGGTTAATCTATGTGTAACATTTTTTGTAGTGACACGGCTAATGTTTTCAAACGCACATGTTAAAGAAAATATATGTTTTCATATCATATATTTTGACCGAATTTGACGTTACCCAGTATCTTAACTTTACCCAGAAATTTGACGACCTCAGTGGCGCTGCGGTTGTGGCTTTGCCTGCCTTGCGAGAGGTCCCGGGTTCGATCCCCGGCTGGGGATGAAAGAAAAAAGTCGCTGTTTCTGGTTCCCACTAAACAGGTTTTTCTAGGGCCATAAGGAATTAATATATGTCACCGTAAGATAGTCATGTACCTCTTTGTAAATGTTAATGTGTAAATAAAAAATTTCAAAACTCCATTTTGCGTAACAGGGATCCGGCCCGTCGCCGGAGATATTGAGATATAGATGTAGGTTTCTTCACCAGGTTTTTTCACGGTTAGAGAGAGTAATTATTCACGGGAGAGAAGTAATTTATCTGCCTTCACCTCCGTGATTCAAATCCGCATCGCCTACGGGAGGCAAGCGTGTTACCACCAAACCACGAACGCATTACAGATCTCTATCTAGATTAGACTAGCTACTAGTCGACACTAGTAGGTATTTAAAATATTAAAAATCAAGCAAATGTATGAGTGACACTTGCTAACCGTAAATAAAACCTTTTTCACAAATTAGTTAAGTTTTGTTTGTAGCCAGCAAAAACGGCAGTGCCAACTTTGTTTACAATTTTTTTATAATACTTGTCTTGCCTATAGATACAAGAATCTAATTAAGCACTGGGAGCATAAATATACGGCTCCACATAGAAGGTAATTAAGGAGATAGCGTAGGAAATGTAGGTTTCCACGGACGCGCCAAATATTTCTTGATAGTTATCGCCCTGTCGAGTCGAAAGTTTGGAAGGGTGTGGTTAGTTTTTGATTTACAGTACTTTTTAATACCTATTTAAAATCTTGTGCTGTTCTTCAAAAGCTTAAAAATAAAGAATCTTTTTATAACTAAAATTGAAAGTTCTAAGGATCTCATACGGATTATATCTCATTTTGCTTGAGATAACCTACAAAATAAATTAACACATTATTGAATTTTTTGTTCAGTAAATTTAGAGTCCTTTAAATCTCCTGCTGCCGCGATAGTCTAGGCCTCTGTCACGCAAAACGGAGTAGATAAAGATAAAGATAAAGGGGGCTTCGCTTCGCTCACCCCCTTTATCCTTCGCCTGAGATACCGCAGTGTTGATATTTTCAGAGACATAATGCATGTAGAGCTGACAGGCTACATAGAAGATACACATCGCATTGGAAAATTTACTAAATCTAACCGCCGACCACTCGTCATAGAGTTATTAAGCAAAAGAATGACAAAATACATCGTAGAGAATAGCCGTTGCTTTCAAGGAACACGACTGACTGTATCTGAATACCTGGACAAAAACGCGAGAGAACAACGAAAAAACATGCGACAAGAAATGTTAAACGCTCGAGAAAAAGGAAAACATGCAATAATACGCGACAATAAGCTGTTTATAGATGGAAAGAAAATTGATATAAATACGACCCAAACACAACACAACGAACCTGACACCAATGTAGAGACAACAGATCAACAAAATAACATAAATAACAACTACAGGGGGAGAGCGGAGGATTCCCATCACAACAACTACTTCAATAACTCCCAAAACAGTTCCTTTCGAAGACAAAGATAAATATTTTAATGTAATGTTCCAGAACTTCCAAAGCCTTTATAATAAACAGGATTTACTAGAAACATTCATTAACCAGAACCCGAAATATAATGCCATATGTATATCAGAAACCTGGCTAACAGAAGCAAAGATAGCGCTACTCAAGTTTAGCAGATATAAACTAGCAACGACCTTCTGTCGACAAAATAGAGTTGGAGGCGGTGTGTGCATTCTACTACAAGACCATATAGAATATGAAGAGATAGTAGAGATCGCCGATATGTCTATTGAATATATACTTGAAATATGTGCAGTAAAAATAACAAGTGAAAACCTAATTGTAGTATCGTTATACTGGAATAGGAGAGAGGAGGACGTTTTTTATGATCGATTAAATACAATGCTTAACCATCTTAACAATAAATTCTTCCGGTTTAATATTGTAATAGGGGGAGACTTTAATACAGATATGCTTAATAAAAATCCGAAGACAGGTAAACTTCTAGAATCTATGTTAAAATTCAAATTAACCCAGCACATACAACAGACAACACACCACACAGCAACCTCATCAACATGTCTAGACCTAATATTTACAAATCTAAATAAAAACATATTTCACACCTCAGTAGAAGAATTTGGATTTTGTAATCACTCCGCAGTCATATTACATCTGAAACTACCTAAACCCATACAGAAAATAACTTGGTTTAAAAGAAAAAGATTATTTAACAGCAAAAATATGAAATTATTTAAAACACAATTAAAGAAAATCGACTGGTACAATTTTTTTAATACAAACACCGATATAAATAATAATTATATTTTATTCCATAACACAATACATAAAATATTAAATGAATGCATACCCATACGTAGAATAAAGATACAAAGTAATAATAAAAAACACTGGCTAACAGTAGGAATAAGAAAATCATGCGAAACAAAAAGATTATTAAAAATCCTAACAATTAAATCTAAATACAATAAAATACTAACCGATTACTATAAAAAATATGAAAAAACTCTGAAAAAAACTATAAATATCGCTAAAAAAAACAATTTTAAGAGAAAAATTACCCAATCAAATAATATAACGAAAACTATGTGGGATATAATAAATGAATGCACCAACAAAATACCACAAAGAGATTATAATAACATCAATCTACAAAAAAATGATACAGTTATCTCAGATCCACATAGAGTAGTAGAAACATTTAATGACTACTTTGCAACAGTGGGCAATGACGCAGAGAGCACTACATCGGAATCTACAAACCGCCCAACGACTCACCAATCCGAAAGAAACATGTTCCTCTATACTGTAACCCAACGAGAAATCTATAACTTACTTAGAAACTTAAAACCTAAAAATAGTCATGGCATAGATGACTTACCTCCTAAATTATTAAAACAATGTGCAGAAGAGTTGTCACTACCTTTTTACCACATGATAAATCAATCTTTTACCGAAGGCACTCTTCCAGACTTACTCAAAGTTGCTCTCATTAAGCCAAAACATAAGAAAAACTCTAAACTTGAAACAACAAACTACCGTCCAATTGCTCTCCTACCGACGGCTTCTAAGATATTTGAAAAGGCGATCTGTAATAGAGTCTATAAATTTTGTGAAAAATTTAAACTTTTTAACGAAAGCCAGAACGGATTCCGTAAAAAACGATCTACAACCTTAGCGGTTTACAAATACATACAAACAGCTATAAATATGATTAATGATAAGAAATATGCCATAGGTATTCTACTGGATATGGCGAAAGCCTATGATAGAGTCCGGCACGATATATTGCTAGATAAATTATATGGAATGGGAATACGAGGAGAAACCCATAAATGGTTCGCCTCTTACCTAAGCAATAGAAAGCAATTGGTAGAAATAGAATATTTTAACAAAAATTGTAACGAAATTATAAAAATCCAGTCTGACACTAAAGTTGTAAAAGGCTCAATACCTCAAGGCGGCGCTATAAGTTGTTTATTATTCTTAATTTACATAAATGATTTCCCCAAAATCTTAAATGACCCATGTGTCTTGTTTGCCGACGATATCTCAATCCTTACACCTTGCACAAATAACCTAGAAATAAATAATAAACTACAAACTATCCTTAACAATACTACAAAATGGCTAAGTGATCATAACCTGCAGATTAATTTCAAAAAAACAAAATTAATGTTATTCCATCCACCTCAAAAAACATCAATAGACATAAATTTCACATTTAACAACATCAAACTAGAAACAGTGAGTACATTTTCCCTATTAGGTTTAAATATAGATACAAATATAAATTGGAAAGCACATATCCAAAAACTACGTTCTAAACTATCCAGATTTGCATATGCCCTCCGGGAGGTTAAAAAAACAACAGATTTAAAAACAGCCCTTGTTACCTACTACGCCTACGCATATGCATGGCTTAGTTATGGTATCTTATTATGGGGTAACAGCACAGACGCACCAAGCTTATTCACACTCCAAAAGCGACTCATACGCATACTAGTAAATATACATCCTCAAGACAGCTGTAGGCCATACTTTAAAGAACACAAAATACTCACACTTCCAAGTATCTACATATTAGAAACGTGTAAATTTGTCCGAAAATACCCCGAATTATATACAAAACGCCAAGATCAAATGTCGACAAACCACAACCTGCGACCACGAAAGGGACTGGCGCTACCACCTTCTCGACTAAATATTCACTCAACAAGCCCATTATCAATGACCGCGAAAATTTATAATAAGTTACCAGAACATTTGACAACAGAAACTAAAGACACCATATTAATAAGATCATTAAAACAACTTTTGACCACAAAATGTTACTATAATTTAAACGATTACTTGAATGACAAATTATAAATTAAAAATACATATAGAACTAACCCAGTAACATAATATGTATAAATACTTAAATAATAATAATAATATAAATAAATAATAACATAATATAAATAAATAAAATATTTATAAATAATATATATAAATAAATATAATACATATTAACAATGACATAGACAATTACAGAAATATCACCTTTTCCATCTAGATAAGTACTCAAATTATAATTTAATAAGGGTTATAATTAAAAATAATTATAATACTATAATGTCGTCCTCTCTCATATTGCTGTGCCTGAACAAGGTCCATAATGTTGTAACTTTATAATATAACTTTATAACTGTGGAATGCAATAAATATACTTGATACTTGATACTTGGTGTTTACGGCTACCAAATCATTATCATCTCTTATTCCAGATTTAGACGGTAATTTTTCAACATTAGCCTAGGTATACTGAAAAATAAACTTAAGTTTAGTCGGCTAATGTCAACCATATTTTCTCACCCATCTTTAGCCTCAACAGCGTCGGGGCTAAACTGCAGTTTATCCGACTAATGTTGAAATCATTTATCGCAATGAACATTATTTCGGACATTAGCCGAGGCTCGAAATTAATCTTAACACTAGCCGGCTAAACTTAAGTTTAGTTTCACACCTAGCTTTAGCCGTAACATATACATCATTCAAACCCCTTCGTCGTTGATTCATATATATAATTATTTACTACATTCAACCTATATATTGGTAGCGGAACTTATCTTTGACAGCGATGCATAAAGTTTGTAACCAAAGAGTTTCGTTAATCTGAGGTCTGATGCCATATTATGCTCAAAAACGGGCCGATAATGTCGATATGGATTTCGGAAACCTATGAAGGAGCCTCTAATAGTAGTTTATGTGACTGCTACATAATGGAGGGCATTAATACTCGAGAGTGGGTTTATGAAACGAGCCGAAGGCGAGTTTCATAATAATATCACTCGAGAGTTTTAATGCCTAATTATGTACAGTTAGGTACATACACTAGTTTATCTACACACATATCATAAGCTCTCGTTGATGTGTTCAGGAACCGCATGTTTGACCGGCATTGTGGCTCTGCAGTTATTTAGCTTGTTCTGTACCACCAACTTCGGGCGTTCGAAATTTGACTGTCAGTACCAACTTCACAGACAACTAGGGGCGGCATGCAGGCGGGCGTCGGCGTTCGAAATTTGAATGTCATAATGTGTAGAAAAATTACACATTATGGTCATAATGTGTAATTTTTCAGATCAGAAATGAGTTTTTACCAAGTAGTTTAACATTATGCTGATCGTAACGTGCGGTTTTTGTACGCAGTAAAGAGGGTTTATGATACGTGTGTAGATAATAGTAGTTTAAGTGACTGCTACATAATGAAGGGCATTAATACTCGAGAGTGGGTTTATGAAACGAGCCGAAGGCGAGATTCATAATAATATCACTCAAGAATTTTAATGCCTAATTTTGTACAGTTACATACACTAGTTTATCTACACACATATCATAAGCTCTCTTTGATGTGTTCAGGAACCGCATGTTTGACCGGCATTGTGGCTCTGCAGTTGTTTAGCTTCTTCTGTATAACCAACTTCACAGACAAACTAGGGGAGGCACGTAGGCGGGCGTCGGCTTTCGAAATTCGAATGTCATAATATGTAGAAAAATTAATTTTTCAGATAAGAAATGACTTTTTACCAAGTAGTGAAACATTATCCTGATCGTATCGTGCGGTTTTTGTACGCAGTAAAGAGGGTTTATGATACGTGTGTAGATAAAATGATAAACGAATAGTTTCATGACGGGGAACCATTAGAATACGAAAACGCGTTCCGAAGCCGCGCCAGGGCAGCCAGTAAACATATAAACATGAGCGCAACAGTGATTCAGTCACGCCAGCGAAACCGGACGTGACGTCATACATGTTTTTATAAATGCTTCACATCAGAATAATCCAATTCCACTGCAAATGGCGACATAGTTCACACGAGAGCGTTAATACACCGTATGCCGCGGTGCCGCGCGCCAATATCGGTTACAAGTAATATGGGCTCCGCTATCGTGCTATAACTCTCTAATGAAGTTTGCTCACAGACATCAAAGCATTATATTAAGCGGCTTTAGATGTGTATTTTTGCTGCTTCACTGAACACTTGTGACCCGCTATAACTATTTTGTATTTGCAGTAGAAATAAGGTACGGAAATAAAGTACGACCGCAAATGCAGTTTTTGAATGAGAAAAATTCGTTCGTGCGAAAGTCGACGTGGGACCAGAAATAAAAAAACTGAGCGCAACTAGATAAAATTATCCCGAAAACCTTAATTTGATTAGCATAGATAATTCGCTTCGCTCACACCCTCTATTTTATTTGTTATTTTAGTACATCATTTATTTCTGCCATTTTAGCAATTGCCAGATCGACAAACATACGCGATATATTTACAAGGTACAATTACAATTAAAATACAGTTCAATCTCAATAAAAAAATACAATTTAAATTTACAATAATATATCTCATTCAGATCAATAAAATTTAAGTTCAATTTTAATAATCCAGCGACAACACAGCCTTGCTTTCATCTTACAGAACCTGCGATATTTACCCACTATAAAAACATAAACATAAACATTTACATACAGGCACATACATTGCTTCTGCCCCCACACTAGGATACCCTGTGTCGTGGGAACCAGAAAGAGACCAGAAACAATGACGACAAACACATTTAAACATCCAAGACATGGGGTTTTTTCTTTTTTTTCTTTACCCGAGCCGGGTATCGAACCCGGGACCTCTCGCATGGTAGGCAGAGCCACAACCGCTGCGCCACAGAGGTCGGCGAATACATATCCCTCCATGCATCACCATACATGGTGATATGTATGGTGACTGCTGCACCATGAATGATATCATGGGCCCATAGTGCGCTGAGGCTGTTCCTCCACCTAGCCTGCGTGACAGACAGTCCGACAAATAGGTAATAAGCGTTGGCTAAGCCATTCAGTATTTTTTTTACGCTTTTAGTTTTTTCGCTCTTTTCAGGTTATTTCGCTGTTAATAAGATAGGCCTTCTTAGGACGCCAAAGGGAAATTCTTGCTCTGCGTACTTTAAAAATCATAAGTATTTTTAAATTTTACAGTTAACGCTCCAAATAATTAAACGAACAAGAAATTATTACTATTTTTTTTTAAATATACTTTAGAAGATAGTGATTTTAAACACAATTGATGTCTTAAGCCACAGAGGTCGCCAAAGCATGAACTGAACCAAAGATTCTTCGAGTTATCGGCTATTGCTTTTAAAAAAAAAACTCCGTAAGAACCTTCCTACAACTTCAACTAATAGTTTAAAAAAGATTATCAAGTCAAGTCAAGTCAATATTTCTTTATTACTTGACATTTTTTGCCTCTTCTCTACATTGGACCACTGTGAGAGTAGGAGGGCGAAGAAGGTTGTATTTCCGCCAAGGACGCGCACTGTGGAGTGCGTTTTTGGCAGCCGATCGAGTTTTCCCATTTCCACCTCATGTCAAATTGTCTGTATTCTGTTGATTGGCTCATCTCGCATTGCGCATCTTGGGTGGAAGCGCACCCTAAATACTGCATTTTGTTATCTGTCTTGTGGACGTCTTCCGGCTTAAATTATGTTAATTGATTATGTATGACGAATGATAATGTGATATCTGATTATTTTTCTGTCCTCCCGCAAGAAGTATTAGGTACTTAAATAATATTCCTGGCAGACAGGCCGATACTCACGTTTTATATTAGGTATGTATGGTACGTGTGGTATGTTTTATTTGGCTTGTGTTTTAACGATTACCAAAAACGCACCTATTTTATTACCGATAAATTCGAAATGACTGCCAGAATGGATAAATGATCACAAAATTGTGTTTCGATAAATGATTACCAAACTTCTTTTTATGTTTTGTATACTTAAGTTTATGTTTTAAGTATTTTTTGTTGTTCTTACATGTTCAACCAAACACGAAGGATAACGGGGGCTTCGCTTCGCTCACCCCCTTTACCCATCAACTAAGCTACCGCCAGTATTTTGCCCTGATATTTTCTGCAACTTTTGGTGATCATTTACCCATTTTGGTAAGAAAAAACATTTTGGTGATCATTTAAATTATTCTCATTTTATTTATTGTTCCACATTATATTTATATAGGTACACCAGATTAGATTATCACTTTTATATGTATGATATTTTATATTCACTCATGTATACCATGTATTTGTATTGCTGTTATTTATGTTTATGCGACTTATATATTATATAATGTACTATTTAGTCTGCACTTGCTTGCGCACTCTCACCTCTACAAGTCTAAAGCTATAACGCAATAACAGCGCTGTGGCAGCTTGGTCTGGTCATGCTGCAGCATTATGCTGAGTTGGAGCATACATATATGGGGAGGCAGTACACTTACTATTACTTGAGTTTAGTATTTTAATTCACCTGATGTGTTTCCATTTTTGTTTTTTAATTGTAATTGTGCTGTTTTCGGAAATAAATGATTTATCTATCTATCTATACAAGTTGACATTTAATCAGCTGAACATATTTCAGGAAATGGTAGTATTCGTCATTGTGAACAACTTTCCCCATAAAACATATGGTCGCAAACGAAAAAAAAATTGTGTCCCCCATAGTCACTTGTAATCAGCTGATCGGGTCAATGTACTGAGTTCGACCATGTTTCTTGGGGATAGTTTTTCATAATGATGGGTACTATCATTCCCCAAAATATGGTCAGCTAATTGAATTTCACCTTGTATTGTATATCTAGATAGAAGATGGCATTTATATAAACGACTAGATACAAGTATCTTTCCTCCTGCAATATCCACAACTTTTTAATAAGACCCTTGTTAACGCAGGTGGGTAGTTTCAAAGCTTTTATATTTACTCGTGTTGCACCAATGCCGCTGTGGTCGGGAGTCATATAAAAGTTAATATCGTGTTCGGGGAGGAACAATTTTTCTACCCAGTTTACTCACGTTTAATCCTAATAAGAATTATTTCATACCAGAAAGTAGACAAACTTTTAATAAATGCGCCAAACGTAGTTTATTAACATCAACAATTTGTTACTATATATTATAAATACAGAGAGTACCCCCTAGACATATGCTAAGGGCAACTTGTGCCGCACTTTTAACCCGGCTGCGCCAGAAGTGGGTTATGTTTTTCGAGTGGATGTATATTTGTCTCAACTGTGAGAGTGACACTAAAATCAAATTAAATAAATTAAAAAGGCAAACTTTTTGAGTTATTCGTCAACTCGCGAGTGTTAAACTCGCGAGTGCGCGCGAGTTGGCACCTTCCGTTTTTACCTATTTTTTATGTCGTCAACTCGCTCGACTGTGAAAATATGTAGAGTCAGCCACAAAAGTTTTGAATTTATTACCTGGTACCTACGTAAAGGTGGTACCTGGTACCTACTGGCGCTCTTTGGGAGAGGCCTATATCCAGCAGTAGACGATTGGTGGCTGATGAATGTCTTAATTGTTTTTAACCCAGCGAGTGGGGTATCAAAATAAAGGATTTCATAAAAATAATAAACTAAAAGAATAAAAAAGCAGTCGGATTATTACCTTTTAAAAATGATTCCACTTTTTTACAGCCTCTAATACAGTTTATGGGGTTTAAAAAACTACACCGTAAAGTGCTTGACCGTGTAAATTGTCCGTATTTTACTTAAGTTGTATTTAGCGGCTGCGGCGGCTCCAAGTATTTCCTACCCAAAATGGGTAAATGGTCACCAAAAGTTGCAGAAAATATCAGGGAAAAATTCTGCGGTGGCTTAGATGAAGGGTAAAAGGGGGGAGCGAAGCGAAGCCCCCTTTATCCTTCGTGTTAGGTGGAACATGTAAGAACAACAAAAAATACTTAAAACATAAACTTAAGCACATAAAACACATTACATGAAACAAAATTTGGTCATCGTTTACAAATTCTGCTTTTAAAAATAGGTGCGTTTTTAGTGATCGCTTAACGACCCGAATGGCCGAGTCGGCAGTGACCCTGCCTACGAAGCCTAGGGTCCCGGGTTCGAGTCCCGGTGGGGGCAAATATTTGTTTGATGAGAACGGATGTTTGTACCCAAGTCATGGTTGTTTATCTATCTAAGTATAATATTTATCTGTATAAGTATGTGTATCGTTGTCTAGTACCCAAGATACAGGGAATCCTAGTTTGGGACTAGATCAATGTTCGTAAATAGTGTCCAAGGTATTATTATTACATAAGCCATAATTTATTGGCAACTTTTCCTTTGCATAATTTGGTTACAGCGCATTTTCAGTACTAGGGCGTCATCGCGAGAGAGGGGGTGTGCACAAGTAGCGCGGTCGTGCAACGTTCATTACTAGGTACTCGGCGGGTGCTGAGATCTCCACGGCGGCACTTCAGCGAGACTAAGCCCGGCAGCTACTCCCTGCTTTGTTCTGTGAACCTGGTAATTTGCTCATTTCAACGTTTCGCTGTTAAACGGTGCGTGAATTATGATCCCTGTACTTTGTCCAACCTAACAATGCAATTAAAGGTGACATGCTTCTAAGGCACCTAATTTCAACGATATTTCTAAATAGTTAGTGTGGTATCTAGTACAGAACAGAAGATATTGTGTGTTATTCTATACAAATCACTTATTTGTGATTATAATACTATTTTGCAACAGCCAAATAGCACAGCAAATCTAGATACGATAAGATAAGATAAGATTGGTAATTGTACAAACATATCAGTTGATATTGAATAATAATTATAAAAACGTTGAAACAATTTCAATGGTATAATATATGTAGATATCATATAATTGATCGTTTCATCAAATGGTCAGTAAGGTCAAATTTAATGAAACATGACTTTTTAAAATATTTCTTATTCAGTAATACATAACGTTTTTTGTGATAAACATGTCGAACTAACACCAATACTATTCGGGGGCTTCGGCGCGCTCGCCCCCTTTAGTCTTCACCTAAGCTACCGCGGTGAATATACAACCGTGGTTGGCCATTTCATGATAGGGTCAATTCTACGATATAGTTAGGACATAATCATATACTAGTATAAGGTCAGGTTGGGGAAGACCGTATATAAGGCAAGACCGTCTGCGCGCAATAACTTCCGTTCTTGAATAGCTATGCAGCTTGCACTGACAGTCGGTAAAACAGTGTCCTAGTTTGGTTCGATTTTGTAATCACGATGGCGCTGGCAACACTATGGTGGGAGAAAATTAGCTGCCATTTTTTTCGCGTTTTGAAGGTCCATTACTAAATTACACGTGCTGACGAAAAAAAAATAAAAAAGTGATTAATCGAACGACTTTATTAAAACAAAGTGGTTGAGTAAATATTTCAATTGCACCTTTAACAATTTTTTGTATTATATTTATCAAAATGTACTTAGTTTTGTCATAGTTTACGGTGAAATATTTTTAGCCTTTTTTTTCATTTATTTATTCAAAATGTTCAACAACAATATATGATTATTTAAGATAACATCAGCGGAAACCTAATCAGGTTTATCTGCTGATTGTGAGCCGCTATAAGTAGACATGTAAGTTATATTAAATTAAAAGCTAATTAAGATAATCTTCAGGCAGATATCGAGCAGTTTCTTCTCGCTTTTATACAAATTGCTAAAGTATTTTTTAAGATAGTTTTTGCATTTATGTTTTTTTGTTTTAACCATTTCGCTTAGAATTGGGTGTGGAAAGGTATTTAATATATCCAGTATGGAAGTAAATATTTCCAGTGTCGTTTACCGTGAACATTTACATATTTAGGTATATTTACAGGTCTGGGTGGCATAACGGAAGATCGTCATATGCCGGTCTTGCCTTTGGAACAGAGGTCACCAATCATTTTTGCGGCATCCTTCAAGTGATACTCATGGACTAAAAATGGAACGAAATAGGTAGTGACTAGTGACTAGACTTTGAGTAACTTTCCCAAAAAACATGGGTCAATAGCTCAAAAAATAATTTCGTGTTCTCATAATAAGCGCGCACTGACACTTTCTATGAAATCTTTTTTTTTTATAGATGTACCCATGTTTCTTTGGAAATATTGTTCTATGCTAGATCTCTAGCCGAGTACCTTCTCCGCAATCTGATACGTATTTATATTTATTTATACCTATTTTCTAGGTAGGTAGGTATTGCACGTAGTTTTGATTGATCACTTGTTTTTTTTCCAGTGAGCCACCAGCGCACAAGTGAGTGAGATACATGCGCCGAATAATTCTTAAGAGTTTGTTTTGTTTGATAATGTGGACGTGATTTATTTTTCATAAGTCATTTACAATTTTGTAAAATTCCTATGAATGGACACAATTTGAAAAATATTAAAAATATTTGACCTTTAAATAAGCACTGTAAGAGAAAGGAAATAACGTTCAAAGTCGTAGGAAATTCCCATTCTAATATTTAAATGGTAAGACCGGCATACCTACATGAAAAATGATTACAACCCCTTTCCGTGAAGATATGCCGGTCTTACCTTTTAAATATTAAAACGGGAATTTCCTACAATTTTGAGCGATATTTCCGTACTCTTAAAGTGCATATTTGAAGGTCAAATATTTTTCTATAGAGATAAGTTAGTGTGGTTAGTATTGATACATATAACACATCAAATCATGTCTTAATTGTCAATAGACTGTCTTGCCTCCGATAGCACGGGAAGACCGTCTACACGCCGATTTTTAAAAGAAGGTTTGTATCTCAAAGATATTCGATGATATTGCAATTCCATGTAACACACAATTGTTACTGATAATATATTTCATCACATGGAATGCTAAAGATAGGTCTAGAACTTACCAAATATTCGTTTTATTCATCTGAGTAAAAATTTAAATAAAGTATGCCGGTCTTCCCCAACCTGATTTTACTTACTAGTAATTTTTATATGAATCATTGTATTTTCAAGGAGGTTTTTGATGTCTGTCTACATGCAAAAAAAAACAAATCCGCGAAAGTCGAAACTTATAATTTCAGAGTAATTTCACGAAAAGGATTTCCCAGGGCGTCGATGCCCCACTACTTGTAACCCTTACATGCTGTAGGTATCCCGAGGCAAGCATTCAAATCGCTGCGTTAGCATATAATATTTGAGCGTGGAGTGGATCCTTACACGGATCGAGAGGATTGCCTCTCCTTATACGAGGCTCTCGGATAGCTCCCCAAAGAGTTTGTTTGCCGTCGTCTCCTGCCCATTTTAATCTTCGAAAAATCCTGTATTGATTTCCGGAGCGAGCGAGTTTCGTTATAGTCCGGTTTTACATTTCTGTTTTTACGCCGCAGGCGTATTATCGGGACATTTAAATCGCATTTATTTGCTGACTCGATCCTCAGGAAAATCGAGTTTGATGGCAGTTTTCCCCATAATTGGCGGTGGATTTGATCTTGAAATATTCTTAAAAAACTAAAGGGTCATAAATCTTACTAGTGCCTTGTTAGGGTTCCGTATCCGAAGGGTGCCAAACGGGACCCTATTACTAAGCCTCCGCTGTCCGACCGTCCGTCTGTCACCAGGCTGTATCTCATGAACCGGGATAGAAAGACAGTTGAAATTTTCATAGATGATGTATTTATGTTGCCGGTATAACAACAAATACTAAAAAACAGAATAAAATTAATATTTAAGGGTGCTCCCATAGAACAATTCTTTCAATACCACATACAAACTTATGAATGCACCTGGTTACGTGCATGGAGTGTGAAAGTAGCCGCAGCAACAACTTTGTAAACAACATTTTGCTTTGTAAAATTCAAACTATTCACTCCACACCATCCCTACCATTGTACGGTGGTACGGAACCCTTCGCGCGCGAGTTCGACTCGCACTTGACCTTTTTATTCTCCTTTTTTTGGATTATTATATAGTTTCCTATTAAAAACCACACCTGAAACAGATTTTTTCCTTTTCACTTCACCATTAGGCAATACATTTGTCCTGCTACGCGACACTCGACCTTTCAAGCCCCCCGCCAACGCGTTACGGGCGTCTCTTTAACTATTAAAACCTACCGCTGCTGGCCAGCTAACGTATTCATGAGTTTGAGAATACAACCCCGTTGTTTTACGACCAGTTACCGTGGAATAGGTGAGGTGACCTATTCCGGGGACGGGATGTATAGACATGGACATGCTATGTGGTTACATGGATTTGCCGATACTTCGGGTATATTATCTAAGGTGATACGAACAAATGTAAATAAATGGAACACTAATGTGAACGAAGGTGACAGCGTTAATTATTTCCACCTAAGAAAGAAGAGCGACGACAAACAATGCGCTCGACTCAAACTAAAATAACGAAGCGCCAACCCCATAAAAATTGTTTAAAAATAAACTACTTATATTTATTTGTCAAAAAGATTTTCAAGGAGATTTTACGAATACATAATATCCACATTTTGAATGCAATTCCGCAATTTAATTTAAATTAGTTAACATTTCAGAATTACAAGAAAAAATAAAAGATTTAGTGGTCTTTCCGTATTAAATTCTATCGAGAAATTTTCATGAAATCACGTTTTCCCTCAGTGAGAATCTTAATCCAATACTCAATAAACGCTAACCAAAAAAACACACCTATAGATGACTTTATAGTGGAGTATATAGATTCGAAAGAAATAATGTTTTTTTCGTATTACCATAAGTAACAAATATATTGCTTAAGATGATATGAATTTAGGTTTTGAATACTTTACCCTAAAAAGGGCAAGGAACACCAAAAAAATAGCAAAAAGCGAATGTCTAAAATAGTAAACCCGCATCGCAAATAAAGAAGTGTGTATACATGTCTAATTAATTGATGCGTAGACTTTAAAATGTCAACGCAAGCCAAAAATACTAAATGCTCACCAACTTTAGTGCAATTTAGTGCATTAATTCATGCGCTAACATGTTCCAAATAAACTGCAACGCTTGCAATAAAATGTAGATTGGACTAAAACTAAACTACTTCGCGTCAAATATACTAATGTCTGCGGCTGGCAATCCCCCCCCCCCCAGTTTCACAGAACCGAATTGGTTGCTATAGGTCACTTTCTGGCCGAATACTGAAGTTAGGTTGTTTTAGGTGACGACCTTATAATACAACCTGGAGCCGAGCGAAGCGGAGCGGAGCGATGCGACCCCTGTTCATACGTGGAAAACTGATTGAGCTATTTTAGCCTTATTATTTAATCTGAATTACCTAGTTAATGTGTATACTGGTTCTGCTAATACTAATGCGGGCAGAGCCCGTCGTCGTCGAATTTGCTTGAACACATTTGCCAGTGCTAGTGACCATGTCAAGAATGGTAGACTAACTTTGCGATAAACTTATGAGTGTAATGTAATTGATTGAATTACAGTGTCTACCAGCTGTAAACCCGTACATTAAATGATCCTTCGTACCAGGTGGCTCGCACCAGTGAAAAAGAAGATATGATAGTTAAAAAATATAATTAAATCACACTGGCAACATCCCTAAGCAAACAGAAGTGAATAATGACACTAAGCTCTCATTCATCAGAGAGAGCTCGGAAATAATTCAATATGCGTGCATCACTTTACTGGAAGTCCCGCCCTTATCCTAACAGAGCTCGCCTCGTTACCCAATTTTCGTTTCCGACCTTAAATATTTATATTTGGAACGAGCTGTCGACCAATTAGGCGGCTCCAAATTCAAATTGGCAGTTCGTTTCGTGCTAACAGTTGCCAGGTGGCGGTCGCGCGAGACAGACGTCCCGAAATCGCAGTTTATTAGTGCCTGACAAAGTTTAATGGCGCTCTTTGATGTCCAAGAGACAGCTGATTTGGTAACCAAATCCGTATTTATTGACATACCAAAAACCAGGGCATGAGTTCAATTTACCTGTAAATAGAAGAAAATATTTATTAATTACATGTAGAAATATAAAAATCAAACTAATTCTTACTTAAATTTCAAATTTTCAGACAGGAGATGAAGAAGGAATCTAATTTAGAAGTCTACTACATTTTAGGGATACTAGAAAAACAGCCTACAATTCTAAATAAAGCACATTGTTTCATTCGTTAATCGAGTAACTTTCCTTCTTCCACTAACAATGGGGAGCGAGCAGCCAGGCTTAGTGAGTTGAGTACGCTAGCGAGACATCTGTCTGCGGTGGGATTTATCCTGGGGACAAATTGCCATTCGTCCGAACAGTGTTGCCATTTTAGGCACCTTTTTCCTCCACGAGTCCCGCATAGACTTTAAAAGTTTGCGCTATCACACAGATCTCTGAGAGCCCCATGGCTCACAGTTAAATCGATATCGATAACTGTAAACAAACACTGGGGTGGGGATATTTTTGTTGCCCGCTCCATGAGTAGAAACCCGGACATAGAAGGGAGGTCTGACTCCCGGACATGGTTATTACCGTTTTTTCCTCTCACACAAAAAAGGCTCTCTGAGATTCATCACAGTTCTCTCTTAGATTTTGGAGTAAGCATGGATCAATTTTATCAAGGTGTTGGAGGTGTATCAGAACTGATATGAACTATGGGCATTTTTTCCACCACTATTGTGAAATTGTTGTTCTTTTTGACAGATACGACACGCATTGAAACCAGTCACGAGATCATCTTCACAGAAATATGTATATAACTCTCCAAGCCACCCGGATTTTATTGACGCAATTATTAGATATATTTTCGACTTGAGCCAATTTCGGCGATACATTATAGGTATTTGGTCTCTGCCTACCCCTCTTCCGGGAATAAGTCACGATCATGTTTCTATTTATGTTTGAATGAGTTTTAGGTAATTTGGAGCAACCCACACATGGCAACACTGCGTCCGACGAGAGGCGCTTCGCCCTCGCATTTCCGCGCTTTCCTTTTTGCAAATGAGACGCGTACCGTACAACTAGGCAACCCTCACTACCAGTCTTCTTTCAAGCGCCATAGAGACTAAAATCGTACTTTTATATAGCTTTATATAATGGCGTATGTTCAACCCAAAACGACCCGGCTAAATTAATATCTTAGCTTAATGCCAGATTTTACAAGGTTAAGCGTTTGTGTAACGATACTTTTAAACAACATGAAGGAAGAACCCTGTTTTCACACAGCATCAGTGTGTGTTTGAGTTTTTGCGTGATTCAGTATTCATAACAGGGCGGATTATGGCCGAGGTTTGTGCAACATGTGTTTTTTTGTAGAGACGCCTGAATTTGGGTATTCCCCTCATTCACAAACTCACATCTGGTAGCAAATCAAAACAAATCCGCAGTAAATATAGCAGATTCTGTAACTGCCACTTTTTCACATCAGTTAGCAAAGAATATGTTTCGTAATAAGGTTGAGATAACAGAATAACCAGTAACACTTACTACCTTGAAGATTGTTATACTAAACATAATCATAACTCTATCAACTCGCACTAAGCCAGCGTGGCTTACTAACGTTGGTAGGACTCAATCTTACTCGAATTTAAGTTTATGCCTATATTAATGGGCTTTATTATAATACCTACATTAGGGTATTCACTAAATAAATCCTACACTGTTATTCAAACTTAAATTAACATCTTTATTTACGTTCGCAATAATATCAGTATGTTCGGCGCAGCTAATAGCTGAGTTGTTTCCGACGACGCGACAAGACGGGAGGGTAGTCTGTGAACCACCCCCGTCTTGTGAACTCGTTCGTTAAGACGTGTAAAGGGCTGGGAAGTACATTCGGGAATGTTCCCTGAAAGTTTCTTAGAAAGGCTTTAATGAACAGAAAATATAAGATGGCTAAATATAAACCTATCAATGTGTTTGGCGCAGCTAAAAGCCGGGTTGTTTCTGGCGTCGCGGCAAGAAGGGAGGGTTGTGAACCCGTCTTGTGAACTCGTTCGTTAAGATGGTTCAAATTACATTCGGGAATGTTCCCGGAAAGTTTTCTAAGGAAAGACTTTAATGAAAAGAATATAATTACAAAATTGTAGTTCAAATTTGTTAATCACTAAACGGTACTCGATTTCGGCACCTCTGGTATATCTAACGGGCAAGATTGGGAAAACGTCTCTCTTTCTCTCCTATTCATCGTGTCGATCGCGCTCTCCCTCGTCTCACTGCCTACTTACCATAGGCAGTGTCTAGCACTTTCGCGCACACTGTTCGCGGAACTATAACTGGGACGTTTTGGATTATGCCGAGATACTATTTCCTGGGAATACTCCCAAAGTTCCTAGTGTCGCCATCGCACCAGTAGCTGTCACAACACATGACAGGTCCGACCGCCGCGCCGGCGGATATGTCTCGAGATAAATAGCGACGCACCCTGACGCCCGCGGCATGTGGAGCCTGCGTGTCAGTGGGGTAATTAGCATTCAAAATGGCGGCGACTAATGAAACTCTTCCTTTGTCTTGAAATCCGAGGTTGCTTTTTAGGCCTGAAAGAGGGAAATCGAGTGTGCGAATCTGGGGTACATTTAATTGACATTTCATATTGAAAGCTAACCCGAGTTTTAAGGCTCGAGAGATACTTTTTTATTATTTGAAATAGAATTTTTGGAATGTCAAAGTTGATCAGAGAGCTGACCAAAGATGATTGTACCGTCAATTATACTTTACCGATTGGACATAACATAACTATGACCGCAAATGAAATCTATGCCTGACAAAATGTGCTTCTTATCAATGTGAATGAGTCAGCTGTTCGGACAATTTACTAATGAAAAACCAAAAAAAGGTCTTTTCTGATACAATCTGGTTTGTATGCAACAAAAGCATTTTTAAGGTGAAACTTCAAAGGAGGCGCATTGCTTTATAATTTGAGGGAGCCACCCCTTCTTGCCTTCCGTTTCCTGTCTCTACTGACAGGTTCTTCCTGGCTCACCGTATGTATTGTTCAAAAACATTCCCTTTTCAATCTACCCATTTCCACTGAATCGGTACATTTTCTTTCATGCATACATTTTCGATGGGTTGAACCAATTCCCATTTCAAGAACGCATATATGGGTTTTTGAAAAGGCTTATGTTGGGAAATTAGATCTGCTAGGTATTATCACCGTACTTTTTTCCCACATCGGATGTCAGAGGCATTTTATCCAGTATTATAACATTGGGAACAACCCTTACTAACAGAGTCTATTCTTGCCTCCACCTCTTTGTATTACGTATGCATCGCGCCGCCTCTACCTCGGAGCATTTGTTTGAATATTTAAAAATCGCCGAAGCACTAAACTTGTTTTATTGTGAAGGGTTCCGTACAAGGATGTGGGAGAAATCAATGAGAACTTCACAGTACTTTACCGCTCTCATTCTGTTGGTATAACAATAAAAGAAGTAAACAAGACGTGTAGGAAGAGATGCCTTGTTACACATCATTTTCTTTCAAAGGTCGTCTATTTTTGTTGTGTACAGTTAAGAAATACAAAATGAAGAGACAGCCAGTTGAAAAAACAAAATAACATTCCACAATCTCTTCTTCTCTTTAGGGTTCCGTACCCAAAGGGTAAAAATGAGACCCTATTACTAAGACTGTCACCAGGCTGTATCTCATGAACCGTGATAGTTAGACAGTTGAAAATTTTACAGATGATGTATTTTTGTGGCCACTATAAAAATAAATATTAAAAAGCACAATATAATAAATATTTAAGGGGGCTCCCATATAACACTCTTTCAATACCACATACAAACTTATGAATGCACCTGGTTACTTATATGGAGTATGAAAGTAGCCGCACCAATAACATCAACAACATTTTGCTATGTAAAATCCAAACTATTCACTCCACACCATCCCTACCATTGTACGCTGGTACGGAACCCTTCGTGCACTAGTTCAACTCGCACTTGGCCGTTTTGTTATTTTTTATACTGGCGTGCTAACCTCTTTGGAGGTTTATTTTGTTGCCAGAGTCAAGTGCATTTGAAGGATCTCGATTATCTGGATATGAACGCCTTGGTAATGATTGATAGCTCGTTAGTACAAGGAGAAGGTGAAGGGCGATGGGATCCCGGTATTTCCTGCGGATGTCGTCAATTTTTGTTGTATACAGCTAAGAAATACAGAATGAAAAGACAGCCAGTTGTAAAAACTAAAAACATTCTACAGTCTCTTTTTCTTTTCTTAATAATGCCGTGCTAAGCTCTTTTGAGGTTAATTTTGCACAGAGTGAAGTGTATCGAAGGATTTCAATTTGGTTAATTTCATGTCTAAAACTGTGGAATGATAATAATTATTATAACTCGCATATGATAATGACAACAGAACAAAATAATGGAGTATAGAATGACAGGCTATACGTGGGCGCAACTGCGTCCTGCCACCCCATATGGGAAAAGGCGGGACGCTAGGATCGTTCGTATCAAAACAATTCATTCGCCCTAATTTTCCGACAATTGTTCACCATTCAAACGAACCATTTCATCTTAGAAGGTTCTCATTGACCGCAGCACTCCAAACCCGCCGGAAGCGACAGAAAGCAGGTCCATCATGACGGTTCACAATTCAAACGAATCACTTCATCCTACAGGGTTCTCATTGACCGCAGTACTCTTAAACCGCCGGAACCGAAGGAAGGCAAGTCCATTTTATCAGCTGTAGTAAATTTCGCGGACACTGTCTTGCCCACGATATCTTTGCTTCTTCCGCTCGACTGGGAAAGTCGCAACACGGAGTATTTTCAGTATCGCCATTTGAGAAATTGTACAAGAGAAACTGGCTGTACATTGTAAATCTGTTCGTCTTAAATATTACACATATGAATTGCGTTTACAAGAATTATGTGAGATGTTGTGTCAAAGGGATAAACAATGAAGACCTTCTCCTCTCATCACTAAAAAGTGTAAATGTTTCAAGAGAGGAGATGAAGCTGTACTCCAATGGCCCGGATCAGCACGAGTTCCTGCTTTAAAAGCAAGCGGGTTCGAATCCCGGTGGGGAGGAAGAGAAAACCACCGGTCTTGGATATATATATTTATTTCTGGTCCCCTCGACGCAGGCTATGCTAGTGTGGAACCAGAAGCCATGTATGTTTTCATGTTTATGTTCATATTCAGCTACTGCAGCTAGTGCAGCTAACGACAATGGCTTTGCTACTGCCACTTAGGTAAGAATATAATGCAACAGCAACTTTATAATGTAGAAGCACTACAGATGCATGCTAGAGTCAAGTAGCGCGATGCAATCTGCATACATTAGCCGGGAACACCTCCGTTTTGACGCCCACCTGCTCTGGATAATATTCCCAAATACCATAGAACACTCCTCCAGAAGTGATATGGTATGAAGCCACTGGACTCACGTTGAGTCTCTATGGTAGGGTTGCTATATGAGTACTATATACACCCTTCGAGTTATATGACCTGAGAAAATTGCTCAAGTCAACGGCTGTAGACGGTAATATATTCCTCTAATAAAATAGAATCATTGAAGGAGTTTCTCAATATTGCTTTGTGACTCATTTACGACATCAAGAGAGTGTCAAAGTTTGTTTAGTATTTCGGAACCATTGAAAAAAGTATACCGATTCGCATCAGAATACGTACTTGCTTGCTACGAACAGTGTTGTCAACCCGGCTACAAAGCAAGGCCTAGTTTAAGTCCACCTTTAAGCACCGCAACCATTTTGAGAAGCACCCTCCCCTAAATGGCTGCATATTCTATCAAGTAACTTCGCGACACGGCGGCGTCGTAAACTTCATTCCGCCCCGAACAACAGAAGTAAACATGCTAAATACTTAACCGGCGGGCGACGTTTCACCACAGAATAATATAGGCTCACTCGGGCTGGAGTCTGGAGACAATGCCTTCTCTTGATAGCAAAATTAGATGATGAATTTGCTAAAAAAAAACGAGGTTAGCCTGTTTTTTCCTGTTCTGATAAGTCGACGCAGTTTATGTCCTCATAAGGGAAAAGTGACACTTTTTTTCACAGACCAGAAGGATACATATGAGTTAGTGCATTGGGTTTGTCTAGCTTTGCTGGAAGATATCTCGTCGTAAAGATAAGCTTGACTTTGTGCATGTTTTGTTGGAATGTCGAAATACGAAGCTCATTTTGGAATAGTAAAGACTATAAATGTCCCCACCGAACAAAACTTTTAGAATAACATCGCTATTGCAATCGTCGCAGAGGTAGCTTATCTGGGAGCCAACTGTACCTTGTTGGAAGACATTCCACTGCCCAGCGAAGATCTGTTCTTATGCGAGCCAAATTGAACGGAAGATGTTTCACCGAAGTTCGGACATTTGTCAGGTTTTGGCAACCGCAACTTTGTCGGTTTCAAACTTCCCAGAGGAATATCTTTAAAAAAACCGGAAAAGGTATCCATCTTCCCTGTTACGTTTCAAATTTTACGTTGTTTCTTGAGCACTAACGAATATTCTCCTCTACGAATTATCTTTCGACTTCTTATTTCACCAATTTTTTGCATTATTTGATGCCCACTCGAGATTAAACTTTTGCCTGTCTGTCTCCGAGCTGTCCTTTTATTCACTAACTGAAATCGACCGTAATTTGTGGAAAACATATGATTTCCCACACTCTCAATATCAATTATTTACTAACTACGTCGGTTTTTCTGTGGATTACAGGAAGACCAAATGGGGGCAGTTCTTTTTGCACACTAGTGAGTCTCCCGACGATTCTACGGCCACAATTATTCTGTGATCGCACCGAGTCGAGTTTAATGTGAACCGAGAGGGATCTCAGGGTTGTCACGTTAGAGCACATTTTAATAATGCACCCGCTCGTTTAGTATGAAAATTAGCTGCCAAGCGGCGGCCCTGGCCCGCGACTGCCTTCATTATTGATGATGGAACTGTTGCCACAGTCACCCGACCGTCCACTTTAATAATTGATCACGAGTTTAAAGAATAAACACAAGGGGCCTTACCCCAACTCAATTGCCCAAAGCTGGTAGCTCAATGACGACTCAGTGATAATGACGCCTTAACGACTGACAACTTTAGGAATACATTAACTGATGTATTTTTTTGTAATATGCCTTTGATTAAGGTTCATGCATCGGTTAAACAACCAACCGTATTAAAACAAAACAAGTTAATAATAAATAGCTCATACTCCAAAATGGCTGTTACGTCAGTCGCTGCTGCAGAACAGCGCGAAAATTCTGTGTTTCTATTTATTTTCGTAAAACCACCGTTTATTTCTTTATGTCGAACATACAGTTTAGATTTATTTTGAATCCCTATTTTATGACGCAAGAACCATATATTCTTTCTAGTTATCAAGATACAGCAAGTTTTAGGTAAAAAAACATCTATTTAATTGTTATTTTTCGTATTGACAGATATACAAACATATACATTGAAGAAAAAGGATGTTTCCATCACATTTTTTTTTTCAGGATTTAGGGTGGTCTCATTTAGTTCGATTAGCGCTACAACTATGGGCATTTGACAATACCCAGCGTTTAAGACGCTGCAGTAAGCCAAAACAGCATTTTATTAATCTCAAGTTACGCAAAATAGGAGTATTGAAGCAGTCGCTTCTTTATACTATTTTGTTGGCCGTGAGTGTCAGCAGAGATTAGTGGACATATAAACGTAATTTGATTGTTTTTGCTCGACAGAAAAGTCTTCCGAACATATCACAAAAACCGTTTTTCGCAATATATTTTTTTACAATTTCGCACCGGATTTGAATTTATGTACTTGTTTGTTATTTATTAAATCGTTGTAAAAATATTCATTTATGTTCCTACTCTTTTAGTCTTTTATTTATCGGTGAAGAGCGTTTTCTAACATTTGACTTCCTATTACCCTAAAATTAAGTTGAAGGTGTTTTTTTTTAATATCTTATTTAAATGATTAGCTATTACCTGCGTATTGCTTTCTTTTGCCATGAATCGCCTGAAATACGATTCTCCAAACGCTAAATAACTAAGGTATTGAAATAAACAAAGCCAATTATCTATGAGAACCCAAAGATGACCGTCGTCGTCGCGTCATTGCATCTTCATGTCCCTGAGCCGTCAATTTGCTAAAGGAATCAAGGCCCAGTTCAGATGAATATAGTACTGGCGGGGTAATAAAATGTCGCTGGCAGGATTTTAGAAGCCATTTTGTGGCCGTCGAGGCAAAGTTTGAGGTTGACAGGAGCTAACCTACATGCTTGCGGCGCGGCGGAATTTCGGTGCAAAATTAATTGCAACTGTAATTAGCGACAAATATGTTTTGAAGCCACTTGGATTATTTAAATAAGGTGCCATTTCATTGCCCACAAATGTTTGATTAGTTATATCACTAATCAACATCATAACCCAATTAAGGGTTATTCACCAACTCGACACAAGAGAGTTTTTCCTTTGGGGAGTTTTTTGTAGTTAGTAGTAGTAGTATTTTGATAATAAAATATTTATATTTTTATGTTATTTACATAAATTATATTTTATTATCAAGGACGTGTAACAGATATTATTAATGAATGGTTATGATTATGGTTATGCCTTTTCTCTATTTGAACGGGCAATACATAACAGACTAAATTCCTTTCTAGAAGCATACAACATATTTGTAGACGAACAGAATGCCTTTAGAAAAAATAGCAAAACCACCGAAATTAAACATAAACTAATATAAATGACAATATCAGTATACTGACATTTATCTCATAAATAAATAAAATAAAACTAGTCATAAAATAAAACTATAATAAAATACACTACTCTAAATATGTTAAGATTAAATTTTGATTTAAGATGTTATATAATAAGTTTAATATATATATACCTAGTACTACTGGGTACCATCATTTGAAACCTGTAAATAATATAAAACCTAGTAACAAACAATGATGAACAACTGAACATGTTTGTCTGTCTTTGTCTATAATGCGAATCTTCATCCTGTGCCAACCGCATCCACTAAGATCCCCTCGAGTTGATGATATCAACTGACAACCGCATATTTATTAATAAATCGGGTATAATATATATATATATATATATATATATATACCAGGTACCTACATAAGCTTTTACGACATAATTATGATATCAGTGTAAATTGGAGATGGTTGCGGTAAATAATTATCTGCCTCCAATGTTGCTAATTGGTTTTGGCGTGTATTTGAAGTAAACCAGCCAGAGTTATGACTGGTTGACTTGGTACAAATACGCCGTGCTAGATGTTGGTACACTAATCATTTTGAAAGTAGTTAGTTTCGGTAATAATTATTTCTTTTAATAGTTTTATTTTATCATTGCAAACACACAACAGATATTTACATCTCATTTCTGAGTATATATGTATAAATTTACCCAAGGGGTGTTTTGACTGCATGTTTTGCATATGGTATGGTTTTTATCGCGGCGCATTACCTAGTTTCTTTTATTTGGCCAATTCCTTATCCAAGCCACCTCTAGCCGCCCCCTCAGAAACATGTCGAGATCTAGATTTCTGACAAGTTGTATTACATCCACATCACATTTTCCGCTTTGAACCCTTTTCCGTACGATTGAGCTATCTACTCAGAGCACTTTCAATCTGAAAACTTTGGGAACAATCAGCCCGTCTGTTTCAAAGGGCACGCCATCACTCTTTCGTATAGGGACTGGAAGTTAAACTGTTTCAATTTTTTTCTCATAGCCAGCTTCATATCTTCTCCGGGAATCGACAACCAATCGGGGTGAGGCCTGCGATACTGCGAACCCGGTACGTGATCCGCCTACAGATCGTTGCTATCAAGTACCAACTCTTACAGTTCGATCTATCGTTTAGAAGGCATTACTGGTGCTCTGGTAAACATTTTTAGAGCATTTTTCTTGAAAACTCTCGTTTCAAGTTCTAACTGGTGCTTATAAAGCATTTGAACTATCTTTATCGTAACCAACGGTGACGTTGTTAGGCTTTATACTTAGACCACACGGAGAACTGCTTATCTAAGACCTCAATAAACTGCAAGTACCTGCATATATGCTTCAGATCACAGTTCGGTAGAAACGCACGTCCGTAAGTGATATTGGAAATGAATTTCCCCGAAGCAACGTGAATAGTTTGAGAGCAATTTCATTTTACAGCGTGCTTAAAATTTATCTGGACATACGTATCAGCCGCATACGATTTACTTCAGATCACAGTTTCAAATAATTATTTTCATGATTATACAGACCGTTAATTACACTGGTCGAAAGAATATACAATCAGGCAAATATTGCCGCCGCCTCCTTCCGCCTCCAATCGTCCTACCTATTTATTTTACCATGGATTTATTCCCAATTTACTTTGCGAGTCACAAACAAATCATCAACAAATTTGAACCAGCAATTAAAAGGATCAATAACTAATACAAACACACCGAGATTCAACACAAAAAGACTCACACTTTGCATTGATAGAAATTGGAGTCCAAACATAAATGCGTCCAACTACGCGAACCACTATTGAATATTTTTCTTCGAAACCAAGCGCTTCTAGAGGGCGGGGGAGAGTGGGGTAGGGGGAGTGGAGGGGAAGTATAAAGGCGATTGCTGCGCATAAATCAAAGAGATTTGAATGCCGACGGTCGTGCGCGGCTGTTACCGATGTAGTACCCATTAAATCTCCTTTCCTTTTATTCTTTTATCGCTTAAGCACAGAGTGTTTGCTGGGATTTTCCTAAGTTTGTTTTTCCGAACTGGAAAAACCCAATCGCGATTAGGTTGAAAGCGCTCTTCAATGTTTACGCGAGTTTAAGTGGAACAACAGAAACCAGCCTTTCTTCTGCCAACGGCAAAACTATCTCCGACCCCAAGTTGATCCTGCAAAAAATATAACCAAATATTTTGCAGACTCTACCTGTATCAATTTAGCCTACCCCCATTCCGGAAGCAATCAGAACACAAACAAACTTCCTCATCTGAAATTCATCGAATCCAAATTTGAAAATGGAACCGGCGAACACCATTAGCTCGCGCGCCGTATAGCCCTCAATCTGCCTACCGTGTTCGACACGTCTCAATCGGCGTGACATGGGCCCGGAATTCATCGGGGTGCCAGCTCGAGACTTTCGGATTCATCCATAACTCCCGGCCGAGCGGATCCGTCGAATATTTCAGGGGAGAGGGCGCCCCCATAAATTCCGCGCGTCGGGTTGCCAAATTAGGCGCAAGCAACGTCTACTTATTCCCGTCCATTAGCCGCGGCGCTTGCATCGCGATTGCCTCACGTGCACGAACGAGATGCTTTTCAAACTCCTGAGGTTTTTTGGGTAGCTCGTGTAAAGTCTGGGACATTGACTGAGTTTGTTTGATATTTCGCGCTTTTGACGTTTTGCTCATAAAGGTGGAGTTTAGTCGAATGGGGAGGCAACTATTTTACTGATTTAATCAACGAAGCTACGTCTTCTGCTATGCTCATAATTTTTTCACTCACTAGATTTTTAGGGTTCCGTTCCCCAATTACCAAGCCTCCGCTGTCTTTACGTCCGTTTATCTGTCCCATATCTCATGAGCCGTAATATGTAGCAGCTGTAAGACTCACACTTGCCCGGATTTTATTACATACCTTATACAGGTTGTTTCCGGTACGGTGCGACGCATTTTTTGGGGACTAAGTCGGTCTGGTGTTAGGCGAGCGGCGGGCGAGCTTGGCTGATGTCTGTATGTGTGTTGGGCCACTGACCTGCTCAGTATTATCTAGGGTGGGCGGATGCTCGGTCTGGTGGTGGGCAGGCGGCTCGTGGCAGGGCGGCAGCCAATTGTAGTGTGGCTGGAGCTTGGTTGTATGTCTGTGTGTTGTACCACTAACCTGCTCAGTATTACCTAGGGAGGGCGGATGCTCAGTTTGGTGGTAGGCAGGCGGCCCGTGGCAGGGCGGCAGCCATTTGTAATGCGGCCCGAACTTGGCTGTATGTCTGTGTTCCTACCACTAACCTGCTCCGTATTATTTACGGCAGGCGCATGCTCAGTCTGGTAGTAGGTGGGCGGCGCGTGGCAGCCAGTTGTAGTACGTCTCGAGCTTGGCAGTCAGCCTGTTTGTCTGTGTGTCGTATCACTAACCAGCTCAGTATTATCTAGGGTGGCCGGATGCTCAGTCTGGTAGTAGGTGGGCGGCGTGTGGCAGCAATAATAAAAAACCGGTCAAGTGCGAGTCTAAATCGCGCAGGAAGGGTTCCGTACCACCGTTCAATGGAAGCGATGGTGTGGAGTGAATAGTTTGGATTTTACACAGCAAAATATTGTTTACAAAGTTATTGGTGCGGTTACTTTCACACTCCATGTACGTAACCAGGTGCATCCATAAGTTTGTATGTGGTATTGAAAGAATTGTTGTATGGGAGCCCCCTTAAATATTTCTTTTCTCCTGTTTTTTAGTATTTGTTGTTATAGCGGCAACAGAAATACATAATCTGTGAAAATTTCAACTCTCTAGCTCGGACGGACGGACGCACGGACGGACAGCGAAGTCTTAGTAATAGGGTCCCGTTTGGAACCCTTCGGGTACGGAACCCTAAAAAAATGAATTAAGTGAAAGATTTTGGGTATTCTTCTCCGGAACCTTTCAAAAATTATATCTCAACCACTGTGCAACTGACGAACAAATTTCAAGCAGAACCCTCTACACTCCGAAATATTTTGTCGCACCATACTCCAAACACCCTTTTGGTCGACATATTTCAAAAGTCAGCAACGACAACGGGAATCACCACAAACATAAGTTTTCCTAACAATCGAATGAGTTTCCAGCCATTTTAAGTCAAATGTAAGCCATTATAATAATTGCTATACAGTTACGAAGTTTGAAACTGGTCCGAACCACATAACGCGATGTTAATGCGAACTCGTATGAACTGAAATAAGTACTCAAACTGACGCTAATTCTTCACTGTGTACGACTTCATATGATGCGAATTGTGTGATATTTTATAATAATTTGACGTTGTGTTAAAACGGGCTTGGAATAATTTTATAGAAACTGAAATAATGCGGAACCTCCTGCCAGACTCTATCCGTGATAGTTTATCGCCTAGCTCATTCAGATCCAGACTGAAAGAATACTACCTATCTCAATTATCGCAGGTTTTATTTATTTAAGTATTAAGTGTTTATTTAGTATAATCTTCATAATGATATATATTTTATAAAGTACTTTTGTAATATTTGTGTGTATAATGTATTCTATTTTTAATTTTAGTTGCTGATTTCTTGTTTGTATAAATATTTTGTTATTAGCTGAGCCCGCATTGTTTCACTGCACTTACTTACTTGGCTGGAAGAGATTTATTTTAGGAATAAGCCCGCCTTTCTACATTTTATTTCCCACTGCCTCAAATGTTTTTACTGTTGTTTTATGAAATAACGGATATAATAATAATACTGCTAGAATTTTGTTAACGTAGGGTGCCGGAAAACATTGCTGTTCTGTAGAGGTCACTAGAGCAGTTGTTGATAAAACACTCCACTGGGTTGGTTCGATCAATAATTTCGTGTCGTCCATTCTGTGAGCTTGCAAAATGGTGAAATAAAAACACGCTGAAATTAATTTTAACAGCTTTACCTACGCTATGAAAAATTATAACGAAACACGCGTTGGATATCCTTGTTCAAAATCTAAATTAAATGCCGCTGTCGCATCGTAGCATATTCGACTCAAGCGGAAATCAATATCAATATTTCCCGCACAATCATCATTGAGATGATAACAATGGGGCGTGGGGTTTCACAATGACCGGTAATTTAGCTCGTGTAATTCGTACGGGCGTCTGGCGAATTTAATTTCACCGCGGAAAAACCCCTTGTGAAAGAGAATTTATGACGACCACACCTCGGGGGCTTTTGGTCGCGCGAAAAATGTACTAGAGCGCCAGTGCTCGTGTGGAGCGTACAAAAACAGGACAAAATGGCCGCTGATCCTCATATGACAGAAGCGACGCAATTAATTACAAAATTAAATTACCTGCTCATGCGCCGCTGAACGTAAAGTATTTCGGGGAATTACCTGGATCGGGTGTGTGGGTCCTTTAGAGTGAGGTATTTATTTAATGAACGTTAATTAAGATAACAGATTCGTTACTGTTGCTATGAATGTCTCATATAAAAGTATCCGTTCTTTGTTATCAAAAACATTTTTAAAATCTGAAGAGGTATTTGCTGATCCTATGGGCGGACCATAAGGCATTTTAAAGGCACTTTTGCTCATCATACTCTAGCCTAGGTACTACAAAAAAATGGGTCGCAAAATGATTAGTACCAACATGTACCAAAAGCCATTTTTGACGCAGTAAGGCCGTATGGTACCACCTTCTTACCAGCCGCTAAATATAGTTTTAATACAACAAATGTTAAGGTGATTTAACTCCACAACAAAGTAGAATTTAATAAGAAAATAACTCTCCTAACTAATTTCATTGCGCATTGCATTCAAAATGTGGATATTATGTATTCGTAAACTCTCCTTGGAAATCTTTTTGACAAAATAGCGAGGTTTGTTTTAAAAAAAAAAATGAGTCTCTTTTCTTTCTCATGTGGAAGTTTACATTCGTATTCTTTTTATATACATTTTTTCGTATTACCTTAAGTGGGTACCTGGCTGACAGGCAACAACCATAAAGTACTAGACCGAGTTTATACTGGCAGCAGCTGTCAAAAGTCTGGTTCAAGTCGGCCTAAGTGAACGTTGTTTGTGGCAACAAAGTACCGGTTGTTTCGTCGGCAGTAAACCCGGCGACGAAGGCTCGTTTTGTTGTAAAAACACAAGTCGCGCCGATAACGGCCCCGGAAACCCATCCGAAACCGAATCGTTTAACCCGACATTTGTTTCGGGGGAAACTGTGCAATAGAATTAATTCAATCTGGGGTTCTACTCCCGTTCTCGAGCCCGGTAGATTGAAGGCTAGTCAAGCACTGAACCGTCACTACGACGTTCTATACGACGCTTCCTATTGGCCCTGCGATAGTACTCCTCGTGCTGCTCCTCGCACTGCCGCGACGTTGCCCATTACTCCACTCATGTGGCTATCTAGCCGGTCCTTCGTCTCGCGCCACAAAACCCGGCAGAACATGGAGCAGTGGGCGGAACGAGGAGCATGACGAGTAACGTGACCACACTGCGTCTCTGCCTCCTTTCCTCGGTACTGCCTACGCTACTCGACGGGTGTGTGGCAGAGGTACTATGGATTAGCACTAACTCGCTTTCTACTTTTCAGGCCTTAGAGCGTTGGCGATCGATGCTGATCTGATACGAATTCGCGGAAATCCAATGCCAAGTAGCTGTAATACTATTTTTACTTGGTACTTGGTACGCTATAGTACCATTTATGTGGCGGCTTCGGGAAACGCAACTGGGATCTCCCAGTTAGTAATAAATGGTGCTATACTATTCGGAACATTGTTTCTCGGATTCAGGTCTTATAGTCCTGAAAAAACTGAAATTCTGCTAGTGGTCTCTTTAATTCTTGCATGGCATCTTGACGTGCAGTTGAAAGTGATCAGACAAGCGATCTAGACGTGACGAAGAGAAGATGATGGACAGACTTGTAAGATGATCCCGGTGGATAAGGATGGCAGTAGGGGCGAAAAGTTGCTCCCGTCCGTCGGATCCCACCGCCCTGCACGTAACCCCGGGGTAGTGCTAAGGAGTAATAAATCAACACTACAATTTCAACAACTTACATTGGCGAAATAAGGTTATCAGTTTTTAAATCGCAATCAAAAGAAGGATGGCAGTAGGACCCTTCAAAGACGACAATTGTTCACTTACTGGTGCCAGAAAAGGGAAGTAAGAGCAACATGATTAGAATAAGAATATCAACGCTTCATCAACCTGACAGGAGCCAGCATGGTTGATTTCTTCTAGCGAAGAGTGGTATAGTGCTTTTGGTTTAGGCTGAAAAATGCGTGTGTGTGAGTGAAACGCGTTGGCGCGCTTTAGGCCTCGGAGCTCACTCAAACGCATCATCCCCACATGTCACTCACACAAATGTATTTTTCATATTCAACTTGAAGCACTATATCATAGTGATTCTGAACCTCAACGTCTATCTCGATCACTTCGAAATTGACGTATTGATGGATATCCCCCGACTTCAGAGCACAATTATTTGCAAATACGAAACAAAACCGAGAAATACAAAACACTCAAGTAGATAGGTCTCCTTCAGCCTCCTAAGCTCCTAAGCCACGGAATAGGCGTCTGCGAGACGCGTCGAGCGATTTGCTAAAGATAAAAGTATTTTGAAATCAATGTATTATTCGTTTTAAGTATTTCCTTTGAAAAAGAGCTACCTCAAAGTTGTGCATTCTTCTCTGAGAAGTATCTGCTTTTGGAATGTACACCTAGTATCAAATGAATGACGCGCTCTACGAGATATCTAATTATCCAACAGAATAAAGAATACATTGATTGATTTAGCTCGGCAGCACCCCTTCCAGGTGCCCTGCATACTATATTTCATAACATAGATAATAAAGCTGAACTTTCATTACGAAACTGGTGGCATAAAAGAAGTTTCGTGACATTCATTTCATCAAGTAACTAATGTCACGGTCCTAACGCGACGCGAACGCGAAACTAGTGTCGCGAAAGCGCCTGCGCTGGTAGGTCGTGTGTTTTTTGTCGCGGTGTTAGTCAAAAAAAAATTTTTAATTTCATAAAGACGATTTCAAATGTCGAGACAATATTTTCTTAATTTTATTCAATCTGTCCGACAGTATTATGCAATGAAAAATAAAGCTGTGATGTTGGCGGAGCCATGAACACAGATACACTGTGGATTTTACGACACTGTTATTTTAAATGAAACTAGTTTCACAGGTACTGGAAGCGGTGTCATGAAATAAATTTCATCATACATGAAACTTGTTTCGTAATGTAAATTCGGCTTGAATATGGATATAACGAATTGTTGCGTGGCCACCCGCCGCCGCCGCGCCGAGATGAGGCCGCAATAAAACACAACAATGCGGATCACGTCACTTGGAAATTATCTTGCGGCGACGATCAATTACAGCCAAGGAGGGGGGGGGGGGGGGCTGTAAATGACAACTTCCCTCAATGTTGTCTTGTCTTTCTACAAAAGTATGAAACACAGTTTATGCCGAGTCCATCCCAAAACTAATGTTAAACTGAGTCGCTACAACGTGTGTCATTAAAGAAAATAATAGAATTGATCCAACAGCAATCATGCTGTCTCACATTTACATTAAAGACAGCAAGTCTAGGGTCCAAGTGAGAAAGCATGATTTAGTTTGTTTCGTTCGATTCCTTTCTCCAATGAACGACGTAATGCCTCTGTCACGCACGCGTCTTCGCGGCGACAGAGCGGCATTGCTGCGCAGCAATGCTGTGCTGCGGTGCAACCGCTGCATTACTGCCGAGAAACCTTTAATGTACGGATATAAATAATTGTACAGGGACTCGACCGAAATCATACCATTATCATGCCTTTCTGCCTGCCTGGAGGTTGGCGGTCTGCTCTCCATACTCCTGCCTATTCTTCAGTGAAGAGTATTCACCAAGCCTATATATGTAAATGTTGATATATTACCTGTTCTATGCTGGCCTCTCCCGTCTAATCTCTGATCTTGCGGAGTCATGACTTTTGCTAGTGCGTCTTTTACCTCCTACCTTGGCCATTACGAAGAATCAGTGTTGCGCGACTTTTCCTGTATGAGGTAGCAGTGGCACGGTTGCGCCCACGTGCTAGTTTGGACAACCTGCGAATTGGAGAACCTTCGAATTGGACCGATTGCGATTTGGACAACCGGCGGATTTGACGAAATGCGATTTGGACATTTTGAGTTCGTTGGAAAATTTGAGAATTGAACATAGTGCGCCTAATTGGTAATTCGGATAGACCATTCATTCCATATATAACATAATTCGGAATACTTTAATTCTCCAGATGTTCAAAATTCCAACGCATCGAAAACTTGTAACATATTCTTACATTAGTAAGTATTACGGAATACATACGTTGACATCCTTCCGCTTGTACATAATAATATAAATGTCCCGCGGAGATCCAACTCGTTATAAAATTAAGAATCTCAAAAAGAAGAGAGCTGTCGTAAAACTCCCCAACCGTATACACAAAATTAATGGAGTATAACACATTTAGCTGTGTTGTGTGAAATGAATATTGCTTAAAATTGATTGATGGATCCAGCCCCTCGAATAGGGCCGCGGCGGCGTATCGCGGCCGATCCACAGAAAGGAAATGTAAATTTTATTTTCGCGTTTGTTTCGCATTTTCGTTAACATAACACATCGTCATGCCTTCTGCCATTTGGGTTGGCAGAGGCACAGTGGTGTTAAGCCATATATTTAAAAGTCCATTTTCCGTGACAGCTGGCTAGCCCATCGCCGTAACTATGGAGGAATTTTACTTATAATGTACTAAGGATAAATTAGTTATCACATCGGTCTGTACCAGATTCGTACCCGCATCTCGTGCGTATGGAACAAGCGTGAAGCCCTAAACAAAGACTCGCCCCGCTATACCACGGACGGAAAATATATGCAAATGTTATTTTCGCGTTTGTTTTGTATAATATTTTTCGCATTTTGGTTAATGCTCAATATTTTCCTCGTGCGGAATGATGGATACGAGGCATTATGGTGAATAGCGATGCATGATTTGATGATGCAGATTCCGTGTTTTGGTTCGCTAATCTACATAAACATGATTATTATATGTTTGATAGCAACACATTGTATTTGGGAGAAACAAATTCGAGATCGGATGATAATACACTCAATGACAATGACGAGTACCTACCTATAATTATGTGGTTTAACACCCGCTAAACACAGTTTATATACAATACGGCTAAGAATTCTAGATACCTAGATGCAAGGAAAAAATTGCAAAATTTCATCTATCCAATTTATAAAAGAACTGCACTGTACTTCTATAGGTACAATCGAACCATCTGAATCATGACCCACCATAAGCTTAATTTGCTAAACCCCTTAAATGCAAGTAGGTCGAAATTCGCTTGAAGGTTTATTCCCTTGGTAACGAACTGGTTATCATTTGATTAGACACTGACACTGACTGTATATGTGTGAAATGTGGTTTTATGGCAATGATAACAAAGGTTAAAATAGCATAGGTCTGCGACCTGTATTGACGTAATTTTATTAGTACCTAAAACGTCGTAAGTGCATTATACGCGATAGATCTTACAAGTTTGAAAGTTTCATACGAATTATCAGGCAAAAGGGTCATGATTCAGTTGGTTCGATAGTACATCATTCAGCGAAGTTGAAAAATTGTGTACAGTATAAGATTTATTCCTTTACCTTGCTTCTTATAATTTCATGATTCTAGGTCTACGGGAATCACCCTATAGGTTTTTATTCCGTTGCGAGGATCAAACCAAATCAGCAAATTAGCGGAATAAAAGACCTTATCTTTTGATTGCGTTGACCTAGACGATTGATTTTTTCACAAATTCAAGGGACCACTATCTTCATTAATTAAAATTAATTAAAATTTTATATCTTTACGAGTTTCTGTGAAAAAGGGCCTTGACAGACGAACGGACAGACAACGAAGTGTCCTACGTTCACGCAACTCTGGCCTCTACAAATTTTGAACGTAGAGTACGTCGTAAATAGGCTTTAACGTATTTACTCAGGCCTGTGGTCTCTTAAATCTGTGAAAAAATCTTACTTTTAAGCAATCAAAAGATACGGTATTCCGCAAATGTTGCTTCCTGGTCCTAAAAAATCCGAAGTGAGACTAGCCTCATACAGACGACATATTTCGATTTTCTAACATCTTGTAGTAAAACCTACGCCGATGTTCTCTCGTTGGATCTTCCAATAGATCTCAATACATGATCTAAAATGAAAAACAACACACTTAATACAATTTACTAGCTTTTGAAACTGGTGCACCATTAGACATATTTGACTTCACATTTCTCCCCACTGCATCGCCACATATCTCTTGGCACATAGTTACGTAACATTACACCTACCCGCGGGTGTCTCATGAATAAATTAAGCCACGTTACTCGTGTGTTTTGACTTACGACCTTTCCGCTAGCTACTAATTTCCGGGAGATGACTATCTGCTCTGTGTCTGTCCGGACTATTGTTTGTGGCTTGGTTCAACACGTATCTTGGGACAGAGTTTGTCAATTGTCACCGTCACAAAGTGCCAACGCTGCTGCTGTTGTTTACTTTATCTTTGTCCTTCTTCCTCTTATGACTACCGGGATAGCCTAGCGAGTGACTCTGCCTACGCAGCTGACGGTCCTGGGTTCGAATCCCGGTAAAGGCAAATATTTGTGTGATGAGCATGAATATTTGTTTCTTAGTCTTGGATGTTTTCTGTGTATTTAAATAAGTATTTATCTCTATTAAATACAGGCCTTATTGAGATGGTATGGGCCTAGTACGATTTGTGTAAGTTTGTCCCCTAATATTATTTTTTATTTAATTATTTATATAAGTTTCTTTTTGCAACCTTACCCAAACGCTTCCAACCTTCATATATGTTGCTGCGGCGAGGGGTTATCCCCCTGTCAGGCAAAATGGAGAATTGAATTACTGGCTAATCGTAGCCACAAATCCTGCTAGGAACCCCTTACAGGAAACAGCGTGAAGATGTCTTGATTGTTTAGTTTGTATCGTCAACAGAGCAATTAAGTTTCAAAATTAACAAACAGATCGAAACAAACAATTTCCATTAATTATCATAACTTCCTGTCACCCCTTATTCATTCTTATTCCGATTTCTAATCCTCCGTTCCGTTTTTGTTTGGAATGGAATCTTGTTTTCATAATTGGAAAATTAATTTAGGGACCAATCAGGCGGCTCGTAAAAATGTCCACGAAATTCAAAGAAAACCAATTTCAAAGGTTTTAATACGAATGCTGTTTGATTGCAATGTAATTAATTAGTAGAAATTATTAGGGATTATTACTGGAAATAATTATTATTAAAATTATTATTATGTGTGGACTAAAAGGGGGGAGGCCTTTGCCCAGCAGTGGGACACTATACTATATATACTATAATATATTTATTAATGTTTGACTATGTCTTTAAGTAATCTGTCAAAAAGCAATGACTCGGTTAGCTAGTCAAATTAAGTTAATTTACCCCGGCGGATACTTAGCTACGAAATATTAATGCCTTGAAATCTTCCATACAAATTACGTCATTTACCATCGGTCGGCAGTTGTTTTTCATACAGATTAGTCATTGTCAACCGATTTCCTCCCGGTGTATCCTAAGACGATAAATAAGTGGGTTATTTGTTCAAGGGTTGTCACTCACCCCTGGAGTTATTATACCTATAAAGGAGATCGGACTGGCAACGCTAATCTATAATTAACTGTCGAGACCAACCCTAAATGGTGGACTGATGGGGCAGAAATGGCTGATATATTTTTACAAGTCTCCATTATAATATTTCTTCAATTACGAAGGAAGTTATACGACAATAAACTGAACGAAAGATATTGAAATTATATGCAAGTTCAACGACCAGCAGTGGTCCTTTTCAAAAAGCAACAATTAACAATTCTACAAGTGTAAACAAGTAGGCTTATTGTGTTATTCTGACATTTGGGAATTTATATCAGAATCCGTTTCAGATTGACAAATCGGTCAATTAAAAGACAGCTCGTTTAACACAATCGTGTTATGATTGTTTTATTTTTGTTGTCGGGGTTCCGTACCCAAAGGGTTAAACGTCTGTCTGTCCCTCTGTAACCAGGCTGTACCTCATGAACCATGATAGTTAGACAGTTAAAATTTTAACAGACGTATTTATGTTGCTGCTATAAAAAAAATACTAAAAAACAGAATAAAATAAATATTTAAGGGGGCTCCCATTCTTTTTTGTTCGTTTTTGCTCGATATTGATAGCGGCAACGGTTTGATGCTTGAAATATTCACATAATTTTGAGTTATATTATTCACTTTAAAAATAAATAAGTAAATTAAAATAAATATTTTATGCGGGCTCCCATACAAAAAACGTGAATTTTTTGCCGTTTTTATAGATAATGTTACGGAACCCTTCGTGCGCGAGTCCAACTCACACTTGGCCGTTTTTTATTTATTTACATACATTGCTTCTGGCCCTACACTCGGAAACTCTGTGTCGTGGGAACCAGAAACAGCGACGTCACACACAAAGAATATCCAAGACCTGGGGTTTTTTTTCTTTATCCCCACCCAGGGATCGAACCCGGGCCCACAGAGGTCGTCGTCGTTGATTTGTCAATATGACAGGGAATCCTATAGAAATTCCTGTTAATCAGGGAGTTCATGATAAGGCTACTGGCAATAATGTAGACTATCCCATACACTTTCTTACCAATGTTGCTACGTAAAATCGTACCTTGTTCTTAAAAAGGACCTCTCGTAGGTATCCAATGTCGTTTAAAAAGTACCATGGGTAGTTAATTTTTAAACGAAATTTAATCACCAATTAATTTTCGTGCACGCTCCGGAGGCTCCCGTTTCGGTGATAACAAAGTAAAACGCGGATTAAACAGAAGATGAGTCGCTCACAAAAGAGAGGCTAGGCAGAGCAGACGCGCCGCCATTACGAATTCAGCAAACGGAATGGGGACATCGAATTGACAAAATTGAGCCTCCTTCATCTTTTCTTACGTCGTGTGTTTTCCTTCTCTGAGGACGGATATTTTAATATTTCCCTCCGGCCTCCCCGAGGACCAAGAACCGTTGTTTTGATCTACGGCCCACCAACTACACCTTTTTCATTCGCCTGTATAAATACAGAATATTACTCTTCGTTCCTTTCGGGCATATAACTCGGTGAATAGCTCCCGGAATTATTCTTGGAATGTTTTATAAATGGGAGATGTGGGCGCGGTTCTCGAGTGAATCCCACCGCTGGATGTCTTCAACTTGTTAAAGACTTTAAGGTGCTTTGAAGGACACTCAACTCACTAACTCGCGGGAAAAGATTGCACCCCTCCGAAGTTTTGCTTTTTTATAAGATGAAAAGTTGGTGTTTACCTGAAACAAACAAATGTAACATTATTATTGTGGTTCTGAATGATTTTATGACATTTGGCGTTCGTGGTGTATTCGTCACACGCTCGCCTGCCACGCAGGAGAGGCAAGATCAAATCCCGGTGCTGATCATATACCAAAGCACACACCCCACAAAATATCTCGAATGATGGTCTCTTACCCTCTCCCAAAGAATGGACCAACCTCCAATAAAATGGATTATAAAGAGGACTAAAATTTATTGCAGACTACAAAATTTGAAATTTTCTAACCAGCAGTTTCCTAAGCGACGTGATAAGGGACTCATATTGAAGTGTGACTAATTAACATAGAATCCCGCTCCAGTCCTTTCATCAGGCCACACCGCCCGCATGCCGCCTACCCCGGTGACCCCGCATACCTTATTAGATCACCCTGTATAATAGGGTCAAGTGGTTTAATTGTCGGCGGCCACACGCCTCGACATAATGTAGAGCGACACGATTTGTCACTTACGTGTTTATGGGTTTTAAAGTCCTTTTTATAGGTCAATCTGTTTTGATTCGGTTTAAAATGGAGTATTCAGTAACTGGCTAAACATGTGCGCAACTCAACCTCTACCCCTAGGTATGGTACAACAAAGGCACGAAGCTATGCAAGGCCATATTTTAACTACAGCCGTATTATTCCGATACGGGGCGTCATACATAGGGCGCACTGTAAGTTTCCGGAACTGGCCACTTACATAAACAATATTTAAAAATTTATTGCAACATTTGAAAATAGAACTCTTTGGCTGTAGAATGCAGTTTGTTTCATCTGACTGCCTTTTGTTTTTACCTTGTGGCGCCATTTAAAAAATTGTGTGTCTGCATCAACATGGATTTAACTCGGGAAAATTTTCGTAGTATGATTTTCTACGATTTTAAGTGTAATTTGACAGCTCAACAGAGCATCGCTCGGCTTGAAACAGCTTTTGGCAATGAAGCACCATGCAAGACAACTGTTTATAGCTGGTTTGCAGAATTCAAGCGTGGTCGTATCAATCTCAGTGACGAATCTCGCGATGGTCGGCCGTCCACCGCTGTGACCAACAAAAACATCGATGCTGTGCGCCGTATGATTGAAACAGACAGGCATGTGACCTACCATGAAATTTGCGCATCCTTAGAAATAGGCTTGAGTCAAATACAATTAATCCTACACAAACATTTGGGTGTGAGAAAGCTGTGCTCGCGGTGGATCCCACACAACTTGACCGAGGCTCAAAAAACGGACCGCGTCACTTGGTGCAGTGCCATGCTTACCAGATTCAACGAAGGTGCGTCAAATTTGGTGTGGGACATAGTAACAGGTGACAAAACATGGATTTATTGCTACGATCCCAAAACAAAGCAGCAATCGAGCGTATGGGTCTTTCAAGATGAGCCGAAACCAACCAAAGTGGCGCGCGTGAAAAGTGCATCTAAGCGGATGATTGCTTCTTTTTTTAATAAAACTGGACACGTGGCTACTGTTGCTTTAGAGAATCGTCGTACAGTGAATAGTGACTGGTACACGACCATTTGTTTGCCGGAAGTTATTGACGAACTCCGTAAAAATAACCGTAAACGCCGTATCATCCTGCACCACGACAATGCTAGTTCTCACACGGCCAGACAGACAAACGACTTTTTGAAGGCGAAAAATGTAGAACTCATGAGTCATCCTGCATACAGTCCCGACCTGGCACCTTGTGACTTTTTTCTGTTCCCAAAAATTAAGAACCAATTACGCGGTCAACGATTTTCATCACCAGAAGAGGCTGTCGAGGAGTATGAAAAACACGTTTCAGAGGTCACCACAGAGGAGTGGCACAAAAGTTTTCAAAACTGGTTTCATCGAATGAAAAAGTGCATAGACGCCAAGGGAGATTATTTTGAAAAACAATAAATTAATTTTGTACCTTTATTAGTATTTTTTCATATTCATTCCGGAAACTTACAGTGCGCCCCACGCATAACATAGGAAATGATTTCGAGCCCCGGCTGGAGTGAAACTGTGTCGGTCAACTGCAGGTCGAATTCGAACACGAAGCGTTCCATACCAACGCACAAGAAAATTTAAGGACTTAAAATAAGAATACAAAAACAAAAATATGTCCGAACTTGGTTTCGATACCAGACCCTAAAAATTGCGGACCCAACCTCAAACTAATTGCGCCACCGAAGACTATGATAACACTGCGAAATGTTCGTTGATATTTGAGTCATATGATTAGCTAATTCGCTAGGGCAGGAGGTTGAGACCCATATTTCGTATGGGAACCAACTTTGATTTACAAAATATCATGTAGTTCAGCTGTAGCGGCAACAGAAATACATATTCTGTGAAAATTTTAACTCTCTACCTGTTAGGGTTCATGAGATACATATAGCCCGCTGGCGGACAGACGGACAGAGAGACATACTCGTAGGGACAGCGGAGGCTTAGTACAAAGCAGGTACGTTTTTTTTTTGCCTATATCTCGAAAACGATGCGTCGTAGTAAATATCATTGTGAAAGCTATCTCTACATCTTTAATTGTGTACATTTTTACTTACTCCCAATTATTGTTAAGGATAAAGTGCATTCCAATTTAAGGGGTAGTTAGGGATAGCATTTTGCATAGTTTGTTTAATGAGCTACTCTGTTTTTTACTTCCCCATATTAATCGGGCGGAAGCTCATTGTGGCGTGCCTCATATTAAACTTTGTATAATTTTTAAGCGTTGTTTAATTAATCCTACATACATACATGTATATGCTTACGCCTTTTACCCGACTTGCTTCGATCCTGGCATACTTCTCTCGCTTCCTCAACATCATAAGTCTCTTCATACAAAGCAGCGGTTGCGGGTACTTCTAATTAAATTAATCTTACGGGTAATTTACGGGTTACCCGTTAAGACTGTAAACAGCACACGATCACGTTCTCCATTACACAAAACAAGCATCTGTCGTGTTTTGGTTCTTATGAGTTTTAGAAATCTGTCGCTCATCCTCGCAGAAACCGGGTACCTGTTGCGGAATTTCATACCTCATCATGTCCCGTTATTGTTAAAACATAGTACCAAAGTTAGAACTCCAAGCAAACTCCAAGCATAAAAACAAATAAAATGAATCTATTAAACCCAAAACCAAATTACCAACAGCTTTTGTGATTTAAAATTTTCAAGATTTCAATATCAATAACACTATACTTTATTGCACGGTAAATGATAGATAAAAATACACGAATACTCGATATAATTAATCAACTCTGGCTAATATCACTAAACAAACTTAACGAGATAATGAAATATTGGCCCGCTTTTATTTTTATTTCTTTTCAGAGCGTTTAAACCGTTCTTAATTGACACCTACTCGCTCATATAATCGTCCAAGCATCTCTTCTTGTATCAGCCTATGCTCCCCGGTCTATTGTAGCGAATTGTGTCACAAAGGGAAACATGCGTGCGCGAACATTCCAGAGAACGGCACACAAAAGAGTGTTTGCGAATCTTTCCAACATAAACACCGAGTGATCCGATCAATTTACCCCTATCCGTCGAGCTTGCCATGATAAAGGTACAAAGAGTTACCCGGGTACCACGTAAGCTCCACCTTTTGGGTGTCCGTGTCATTCTTATTCCAGGCGTATACGATCATAATTGCACAGCTTAGGTGTATCTAAACTTGAGTGTACACCTTCATGTTACGGACACGTGGGGATATTGACACAGTTGTGTCGGGTTTTACGACGGGTGAGGCAGACGGGCCCGATAATGGTAATGATTTTTGGGTAACCTATTTCTGTTATGGGGTGGGGTCGAAAAACGTACACACGTAATGGAAACATACAAGCGAATTTTCCGCGCCTATTTTGTAACGTTTTGGGATCTGACTATGCCGCGTTACCCGGGTTTTTCGAGTTGCCCAATAGAGACTTCTGTAGAGTTACACCCCAAATGATAGTTCTTTAATGATGCAGTTATCTAAATGGTAATAGTAATAGTAAAATGTTACTGTCATTGGGTCAGCGAAAAATCACTTCGACCAGCGTTCCCTTAGTGATGGAAAAGATAGTAAGGAAACCTACATACTCGTATAGCCATAGCTGGCCCAGGTCCCCAACTAAACGTGGGCGTAAATGTGCCTCTGCCACCCCGTATCAGAAAAGTCGTGCGGCCATGTTTGTTTCGTTCTGTTCCCTCAGTATACCGGCTTTCCTAGATACCGGAACCGGGTAAATCTTCCCGGGTTATCCTTCTGCAAATCGGTACCCTCTCACCCCAAACCCAACGTTGGCAGCAACTAGGTATTGTTGCTTCGTTTACAGATGTATGCGGCGTCTACAAATGTCTGTGTTAAGGATGTCACACAACAGGCTGTATTGAAATATATATTATGACGCCGATTATCATCAAGCCGCCGGGATCTCACTGGAAGCGTTTGCAACGGATCGTGAAGATTGGCGCTATAGAGAAGAGGCTTACCAAGTCCATGTGGTATAATAATGATATGAGCGATATATGGGCGAGCTATAATATCATCAATTATAGCTCGCCCAATGGTTCCTGTACTTAAATGGAGCCAACACGGTGATATCAAAATAACATAGGTCTATTTAATCTCGATCAATTGAAAATACACGGAATCGATTGGTCTGACATGGTTTTAAATTTGCTCGAGCTGTAATATATATGTTAATATTATAGGCTAGTGCGTGACCGGGTTTGCCCAGTAGTCCATTTAGGGTATACCGTTTATTGTATAGTCGATATCACTTTCAAACATTCTCGCATTACTGGACATTCATGCAACATTGGATTCCCAACCATGCCATCTTGGATTAAGGTCGGATAACGCTTGGCTGGTGGAGGCAACATCGTATATCAGGCAATGTTGGTCGTATCTGTCATTGTTCCAATAGAGATTTCAGTTTGTTGGTCAATTATTATATGATGTTTTGTCGGTCGGGTGAATGACCTTTCTTTGTGTGATTGTAGAACTGGGGATGGACCGCACTAACTGAACTTTGGTCGGAAATGGAATTGATATTGGGCGGGCATTGTGCGGGACGATCGGCGTGAATGCCTTTGGGATACGATACAGAATTGAGTTATTAGTATATTCTATTCGTATTGTAGATATAAGTAAATGCCATGGCGGTGACTTGAGGTACATTTCCGCAAAAAACACACAATTAATACATTAATCAATACGATCTCTGATCGGAAGATAATAAAATGTGTTTAAAGATTACACTGAGTACATCAACATTTTCGGACGTTTTTAACCCTCTCAATAGCCATAAAAAATGGCTGTAGAAAGCCAAATAGTCATGGCGGCCAGCCACATTACCGATTATTTTTTTTTTTTCATTTACTCGGTCAGTCGACCAATCGGGTGTGAGATGCCAGAGAGAAGGTGCGTTTATCCTCTATTTCCGGTCAGTATTGCCAGTAGTAAAAAAGAATAGTGGGTAGTAGTAATTATTATATAAAAATATATATAAATATTATTCCAGGTGTTCATGCGCGATAGGACGGTAGGGAAATTAAAATTTAATGCAAGTCCATACTAGGTGATCATACGCGAGTGGACAGGTTAAATAACTGCTATCAGTAATTAATTAATGTATTAGGAAAACCAATATTTACAAGTCCAATTGTATTTTTTTAATAATTGTATATCAACGTTTTTAGGTAAATGCGGAGACTAGAATGGAGTAAAGAGTTGTTGACCGCCAACCTTCCAATAGTGAAGGGGGACAACAAGAATAAGAAAAACTGTAAGAGAAAACGTGTTAACACCACAAAGTACAAAGACTATACTTCATCATGTGAAAACTCATCGCCTGCCCCAGATCCCAACTGAGCTACAAAATAGCTAAGCCAGCTTCGGGGCTTGTTCCAGAATGTGCCAAAGTTCGCGCCGAATGGTGGCGCAACATGCTCCCAGATAGCCGCAGCCAAGAGAACGTGCCCTTCGCGACGGGCAAGTTGCAAGGAAACATGCAATAAAATAGCGACCGAGATGGTGGCATTACTAGTGGTGTGCTGTTCCCGCGAGGTGATCTACCGTTGCCGGGAAATCAATAGGTACGAGGAACAGGAGGAAGAGGGTGTTTCTTAGCTTTAGTTCGAATCGGTAGGAGTATTTTAATATCTACTGATACCCATTTCTATAGTTTTGAGTTTCAACAGAATCCCATGTTTACTGATTCCCATGTCTACAGGTTACCCTTTTCTACATATTTTTGTTTCAACAGAATCCAATGTTTACTGATTCCCATGTCTACAGGTTACCCTTTTCTACATATTTGCGTTTTAACAGAATCCAATGTTTACTGATTCCCATGTCTACAGGTTACCCTTTTCTACATATTTTCGTTTCAACAGAATCCAATGTTTACTGAATGCTATGTCTGCAGATTCCCATTTAAACAGATTTTCGTTGAAACAGTATACCATGTTTACTGATTCGATTGACTGATTGATTAACTCGCATAGATATGCTCACACCTTTCTCCCGGAAGAGGCCAGGCAGAGACTAAATACCTGCACTTCCAACTATCTTGTTAGACGTCTCTCGCTTCTTCAATATTATAAGTATTTTCATAAAATCTAAGCGGTATTTTGTATAATATATATGTATCTGATTTGGAGACAATGATCACAAAACAAATCTGTCAATCCAGCTGTCATAACAGCTGTCAAAATTATGATGTGCCCAAAAAAAGACACGAATCAAAATTAGTGAACAGCTGTCATACATTTCATGAAGGTGGAACGGTTATATTAGGTACCTATGTGAAGTAATGCCTCTGCCACCCCATAAGGGAACAGTAATGTCATTTTGTGATAAATAATCAAATAATAGGAAAATGTTAAGAAGAAATGGAGAACTGTAATGGATATCTGTACAATTGGAACTTAATAGAATTGAGGATCAGTACAGTTAGGGATATGTAGTGTTGGGAATCCATAAAATTAAGGATTTGTAGAGATGGGAATCAGTCCAATTAAGAATCTGTACAGGTGGGGATCTGTGGAACTGAGAAACTGAAAAACTGGGAATCTGTAATATTGGAACCTGTTGGATTGAGCACCTGTAATGAAAATCTGTAGATATGGGAATAATAATTTTAATTACGATCTTACCCAGAATTATAAGAACTGTAATTGTATTTTTTAAGACTTACGCTTGTTAATAATCATTTATGATGAGGTACCTATAGCTTGGCTAGCCTAGGGTTTGGTTACAGTTATGGAAAAATTTGGTAACATACTCCCGAAAAGATGTAAATCCCGCTGCCCAGATTGCATAAAGAAAAGTCCACTACGTCACTCAGTTCGTCACGCCTGCTGTTCGATAAATCTACGAGATAATCCCCACCGCGAGTTTCTTCGAGAAGATACTTCTCGGCATTCTCGGCAGGCACATCACTAGGCACAACAAGAAACTTTCCACCACGATCGGTCGTCGAACTAAAGAAGTCGAACAACATGTTCCCAAACTTCGATATTAGTTCGCGAGTGATCAATTCAGGGCTAGTTTGACAGTTGTGATAGTGACGGATGGAACATCTAATTTGTTATTACCCGGCTACAGCGAAGGCAAAAGGAGGGTTATACTGATGACCGGTATGTATGTAAATATGTTCATTTGTTTTCTCAGAACTTCTAAACTACTTAACAGAATTTGGCAAATGATACCTCATTAGAAGAGTCTTGATCGTCCACTACATAAGTAGTGATAAGTGTGACGGACGTTACATAGCCCATAAGGGCTATGTGACGTCCGTCACACTAAATTCAATAAGGCACCCACTAGTAGGTATAATGTCATTGATTTATAAAAATGTATTTGAACAGGGCCGTGTTGGGTATCAAATTAAATGGCTTAATTATTACATTTAAAAAATATACGTGACTAGCTCGCTACTTTGCTCGTATTCAGTCGAAGAAGAGAATATTATGTCCGGTGGTTACACTCTTTAGAGCGCGATGTTTTAGTAGTCGGGTTTTAGTTTTTGAACTTATTGTCTTGTATTCGTTGCGATTAAATAAATAAGTTTTCCGAGAATATTTTTAGAGATAATCATTCGAAGTGGTATGGAATATTTGGACGGACACCTGCCTTATTAGATATTATGTAGACGTATCCTATAATGGATTCATTCATGATTAAGACTTGACTCATGTACGAGAATAGCGGCCTCCAAAATAGTTTTATTAGGGTTAGTAATTGATTCGCTTCGCTCACCCCCTTTACCCTTCACCTAAGCTACCGCCGCATTTTACCCTGATATTTGCTTTGCAAATCAGTATTTTTGATGTTCAGTTTAATATTTACTTTTTATTAGGTACTAAATACATAGGTATAACAAGTGTCATATATTTGTCTTCAGGTTCTACCTACCTATAGTTTCTTTCATGCTTTGTTTAGTCTATAAAAACTATTCGTAAAAAAAAAAGCCAAGTGCGAGTTGGACTCGCACTCTTAGGGCTACGGTTTTTAAATTTTACTGCCTATAGACATTGCTTCGTGCCAAATTTTACGATTAAACTTTTTGTTTACTAGGTCAACGGGAAATACTCTATAAGTTTTGATTCCTTTGCGAATATCAAGCAATTTCAGCAAAATAGTGACAAATCGTTTGATTGCGTTAACCTATAAGTTTGTGTTTTTTACAACTTCAACAGATCACAGATTTGACAAATGGTTATTAATTTCAACTTGCTACCTCCACGCGTTCCTGAGAAAAGTGGTCTTGACAGACGAACAGACGGACGACGAAGTAATCCTATAAGGGTGCCTTTTTCCTTTCAATTACCCTAAAAACTACGTAAAACACCTCACTAATTCTATAACCAGTCCTATAAAAGACACAACCACTTTATCAAACAAACACAAACATCGCGTCACAATACTGAGCTGAAAGCGGCAACAAAACTAAAATATCATTTTTGGTTCCGATCGTCGTCGGCAGTGACAGCCTTGCCACAATAGACGTCCCAGACATTGCTCAGCAACCAACTTACAGAGACACCTTACACAGCTTTTAACCAGCTTACTTATAAGGGTCAGATTCCATAGGTTCAGTTGTGAGGGTAACTCTGCCAGAGTCGCCGCCACGGGAAAGCGTTAAACGCCTTTAGTGTCATTTCAGTGATTAATTTGCTGCAGCGTCGTCGGGTTAATGGAGTAAAATAATTTTGTAGGCGGTTTCCTTTATGTATTATTTAATTGTTGCTAATAAGATTTGTTTCAGTGTCTTTTTTGACTTTCGAGTAGAAGAATAGGTTAGGGAGGACTATTTCGGTTGATCGATACAATTTGAGAGCCATTGGAAATAGTCGGAGAGTTTTGTAGCCGGAGTTAATCAAAGAATATCCAATATATCCGATCCAATATCTTTGACGACACGAATGGCCGAGTCGGTAGTGACCCTGCCTACGAAGCCAAGGGTCCCGGGTTCGAGTCCCGGTGGGGGCAAATATTTGTTTGACGAGAACGGATGTTTGTACCCTATTCATGGTTGTTGATCTAAGTATAATATTTATCTATTTAAGTATGTGTATCGTTGTCTAGTACCCAAGATACAAGGAATCCTAGTTTGGGGCTAGATCAATGTGTGTCAATGGTGTCCAAGGTATTATTATTATTATTATAAATATGTATATATATATATATATATATATACAGTCTGTTACCGGCATGTGGGCATTTATTAAAACTGATAATAACATGCTCCGTTAACAATCGTTTGCACGTATTAGTAAATCATAATTATGTTAATTAACTGCACAATTAAACTTTCTAAATTTAGACGTATTACCTAATAGTCGTAACTCATGTCGTTGAATTACTTGGTACCAGGCACGTCGATAGTGTGACAGTGTGACAGGCACGACAAGTGTTGATAGTGTGACAGTGTGACAGGCACGACAAGTGTTGATAGTGTGACAGTGTGACAGGCACGACAAGTGTTGATAGTAACTTGCGTGCTTTACATTGCGGGCAATTACAATTTTGTTAGAAAGTTAACAAACTCTGAAATTTAATTTATTAATTAAATTAAAGTTATGGTTACGTTACAGACACACGTTATTTTAACAAGCCGCTGGTATATATATACACACTGTATATATATACAGTGTGTTACATATATGTGTTATATATATATACATAATTTTCGTATGAATCGAATATATTAAATGTATCTGCAGATTGATGTCAAGGAAATTAGGTGTGTCAGAAAACACTCCCCGTATCCGAATAAACATTTTGCGCCAAACGAAAACAAACAGTTTCCCCCGTCGCAATATCCGGAGGAGTAAGAATATTCTCTAACATACTTTGCCAATACCGTCGCACCGTGTAAGGTAACCCCCACATGAGGCAAATATAAATATGGGGCACGGACATTCTGATTTAAACTATTAGGGACCAGATTCTGCTATTTATAACTTATCACGCTGGCAGGTACAATATGAAAAAATAGCATGTTGCTTTTGACGACCCGAATGGCCGAGTCGGCAGTGAGCCTGCCTACAAAGCCAAGGGTCCCGGGTTCGAGTCCCAGTGGGGGCAAATAGTTGTTTGATGAGAACGGATGTTTGTACCCTAGTCATGGTTGTTTATCTATCTCAGTATAATATTTATCTATATAAGTATGTGTATCGTTGTCTAGTACCCAAGATACAGGGAATCCTAGTTTGGGGCGAGATCAATGTGTGTAAATAGTGTCCAAGGTATTGTTGTATTGCTCGACGGGTGTGAGTCTTAGGGCGACTAGCTAGAAGACGGAATAAGACTTAACTCGAGTAAACTTTGACACCTCCATACAAATTTATATAAAGTTGTTTAAAGTTTACTCGAGATAAGTCTTATTCCGCTTTTTAGCTAGTGGCACTTAGATTGTTAGTGAGGGGATTTAGCTTAAAAACATAGATTAATCAAATGAATCGATACACTCTTCACATTTGTGAATTGGATGCAGCAAATTTGGATAGATTTTGACATTCTTTTTTCAATTTCGATTCTTTCCGATGTTTTTGGTAACATTCCTTGCGTTTGAAAAATGGATCTTATGAAGTTATAGGTTATGCACTTATAAAATTTTATTTCATAAATCTAAAACTTTTTTTTTGTTTTACACATACATTGCTTCCGGCCTGACACTAGGCTAACCTGTGTTATGGGAACCATAAACACCAACGACACAAACATGTAAACGTCCAAAATCTGGAGATTTTTTCTCTCCCTCCCCAACTAGGATCTCTCGCTTCGGAAACTAAGACTCGACCGCAACATCACTGAGGTCGTCAAAAAAAACAAAACGACAAACCTATTTTTATGTGAGGTGGCAGAGGCATAGTCAGGCCCATGTATGCAGGGTAATAAAATTCTCCGTGTTGCGCGTTAGTGGTTACAGGGGACAGTCTATATCTTTTCATAATCTACATTTTCTAGAGCTCCGTACCCGAAGGGTGCCAAACGGGACCCTATGACTAAGCCACCGCTATCGGTCCGTCCGTCTGTCGGTCTGTCACCGGACTCTACCGGATCAACCGAAATAGCGAGAGCGAGAGCTGAAATTTTCACAGCGGGTGTATTTCTATTGCCGCTATAACAACAAATAATGAAACATAAATGTTTTTAAGCATGAAAGTTATGACAACCCGAATGGCCGAGTCGACAGTGACCCTGCCTACGAAGTCAAGGATCCCGGGTTCGAGTCCCGGTGTTTCGATGCGTACAGCGAATATAGTCCATCCACCTAATATTTAATTTAATATTCTATTATTAAAAATCAAAAAGGTACACTTACAAAACACTGTCCTACTCGCACTTGACCGGTTTTATTCAAACATACCCGTACCTCTATTGATGCAGAGTCACTTTTGGCATATAAAAACCATTAAAAAAATTATATTCACACGATAATTACATTTAAAGTAGTGAGACGAAAGCGACAAGGCAAAGTCATGGTCTGTAGTAGAATAGCCGCCCTGATGCGACTTCCAAGGAGTTACGAAAAACATTATCAAAGTTTATGCAAAAATGTCAAGCCTCGAAGTTCACAGACACGGGTCGAAAATTCATCGGAGACCGCTGAAAAGTTCTGCTCTCATGAAATATGACATTTGAGGAGACTGCGTCGTGCTCGCGACTCAAGTAAATAATGCCTGGACGCCAAAACGACTGATGGTTTCAGAATCTTGAGAATGTAATTATTAAAATCGCTGGTGTGCGGGTCAGGCTTGCAAACGAAGGGTTCCGTACCATCAATAGAGAAAACTTGCGCGCAACTCGTAAATGGCTGGACCGAATTGGATGGTTTTTTTACTATTCTTTGAAGGTTTTTACGGATGGAAAATTTGAAAAGCGCAATGGGAACAGCTGAAAATTCTTTCGTTCAGTTCATGCTTATGTCAATAGCTTTTGGCAGAACGATGTCTGTCGCGTCATCTAGTAAACCAGTTCAACGTGAATACTAATAGAAGTGTGGATTCCCCAAGACGACACATTAAAAAATAAATAAATGTAGCCCATTAATGCCCCACCGAGGGGTACAGGCCCTCGCCCGGATACGAGTAAGATTAAGCCATGCTCTTCCACGCTGGCTTAGTGCGGGTTGGTGGATGGGTTTTACGACCACTACTACGTAGCGATAGTAGCCGGGACCTACAGCTTAACGTGTCCTCCGAAACATAATTAAATATCTCATTGGTATATGTTCAGGATTCGAACCTGCATCTCCTGTGTGAGAAGCAAGCGTGAAACCCACTAGGCCACACATTAAAAGGGCTGGTATTTAATCGCACATCAAAAATACTGATTTGCGCAGCAAAAAAGGATCAGCAAAAACAGTTTTTATGTTTTAAATATTTTATGTGTACTCAAGTTTATGTTTTAAGTATTTTTTGTTGTTCTTGCATGTTCAAACTAACACGAAGGATAAAGGATTACCCTTCAACTAAGCAACCGCAGCAAATATAAGGGATATTTGCTACGCAAATCACTATTTTAGAAGTGCAGTTTAATATTTCCCCGTTAAAACTACTAAAATAATAAAACTAATCTTCTGAGATCTACGATAGAGCTGTTAAGTTACGTGACCTCAGTACGCTGTGACGCCTTGAGAATTGCAGACACAGCTTTACTCATAGAAAGTTTCGCTTTGAAAGAGATTTCTCTTCCATAACGCAGTAGACGTCGCATTCCGAAGCGTATGTGATTAAGTGTTATCCGCCTGCTTCCCTTTGTCAGGCTCGTGTCTATTTTTCCCATTCCCGTTATCCCTGGACTTCAACTCGTAGACCGACAAGTTACAATTTTACTAGTCTAAGCAGTCCTCTTATTGACTAGCTCCATTCAACAACAACATCATTGCAGTGAACAGTGCATTTTCTACGGTCGGTATTTGGAGTAGTCTTCCGCTCATCATCACCAATCAGCCCACATTCACCCACTGCTGGGTATAGGCCTCTTCTTTACCACGCCATCCACTCCGGTCCTGAGCCTCCCGCAGCCACTGCCTACCCGCTATGGCGATGATGTCATCCGTCCACCTGGCTGGTGGTCTTCCGACTGGTCGTCGTGCGGTTCTGAGCCACTCTGTAACCGCTTTGGTCCACCTTCCGTCATCTGTCCTTGACAAGTGTCCTGCCCACCCCCATTTCAGTCTCGTGATTCGCTTGCCGACATCGACGATCTTAGTACGACGTCTTATTTCAGAAATATACGAATTATACGAATAAAAATAGGAATCAAAATGATGCGAAGCAAAGGGATACCACTAAGAGATACAAGCCAACAATCAGAAAATTATTTAGGTGCTATGAGGTAAAGCTTATTTTGGATTGATTATTAAACACATAAACATTTTCTTACAGGCACATACATTGCTTCTGGCCCCACACTAAGATACCCTGTGTCGTGGGAAACAGAAACAGCGACGTCACACACATATAAACATCCAAGACCTGTTTTTTTTTCCCCCAGCCGGGGATCGAACCCCGGACCTCTCGCATGGTAGGCAGAGCCACAACCGCTGCGCCACAGACGTCGTACTTTTACTTCGTCGTAGGTATTACTTTTTCTTAACTTTTTTAAACTAGCTGGTAAAAGTTAGTGCAGAGAAGGACAGTAGTAATAATTCGTATGTTTTCGGCAAAAATCGAAGTCTGCTCCAAAGACCGACCATAGATTTAAAAGGTAATATACGTAATATACGTTTATAGTGTGGAAAAACTGATTTTCCACCGCCATGCCTGTTTCCCATGGGAAGTGTTATGGGTATGGACGAAGAAGAAACTGTCGAAAGACATCGGCGATATTAATTTTTTAGACCGCCACTAATTAAGATAAGGAATTGGAAAAACTGAGACTTTTCTGCAATTATCAAAAAGTTTTAGATGTGATTAGTATTAAGTAAATATTAATTGTTTGCGAAGAGGCCTGGAAACTATGAACTAAGTTTGCAATACAGTCTCAATGTTATTATCAAGTCATAACTCACTTAGTCTATACTTAGACTAAGTAAGTTTTACTTACTTAGAGTAAGACATTAGAGCTCAGAAAGTTAAACATAATACCGTGTTAGGAGGAAAGGCTCAGAATCGTTAAAAATTTCGAGAAAATATGCACTATGTTTGTTAAACATTAAACATTTACATACAAGCACATATGTACATTGCTTTTGGCCAAAACAATGGCCCCTGTGGAACTTGGCCACAGTATAACAATAGGAAAACAATTCACTGGTTCATTGAACATCCTGATAGCTAGAAAAAATATTAAAGGAAAAACCTTTGTGGTGAAAATGTAGAGGAAATATAGCATAGCAAAAAAATACTGAATTTTGAACCAAACACCATAGGGAAAGCAAAATATCTAAGAATAAGAATCTGTGTAGTCTCAACTGCACCGTTTCCCAAATTCAGGTGACAAGTGCGTGAAAAACCGCCCGCTAATGGTTCCGTAATCTAATTCATCTCTTTAACATGTTAAGACTATTCTAGTCGCGCAAATTTTCCACATATACACACATATGCTCACGCCTTTTTTCCAGATGAGGGGTAGACTGAGACTAAAGACTTACTACGATCCTGGCATACATCTCTACATGGTATGCATAACTGACTTTAACTTATACCAAAACGAAATACTAGTGGTTCTGTTAGAATAGCCCTCTACATATGTAGCCCTTCGACATTGGTACATAAATACTTAAAAATATTGTCACAACTGACGGATAAAAGGCTTTATTATAATGCAATACAAGTTTATTTTGCGCAACAATTTAACGAAGAAAGTCCAATTTTAAATTGAATTTCAGGTGCGTGAATTTTCCAAATACTATGGAGACTTTTGAGCAAAATAGGGGTATACGTTTTGGCGATTACTCGCGTTCCCTTGGTTCAAGGAGGTCAAATCTGGTGTCTGAGGGTTCTTCTTGTGAAGGCGGAGACAACTGTTTAAACTGATTAGGCTTTAACTTTGCGAAATAAAATCAAAAACTGAAATCCGCAATAACGAATAAGTTTGCTGCAGCAAACTCCCCCCCCCCCCTTTTTTTTTCCTCTCCACTCCCCCTATCATACCCCAAATCATTTGGAAGTTTATCGAATAAACAACTGGAAATATTAAAAATAAAATAACCCGACTGCATTTTCTTTCAATACCATATACAAAACTTATGAATGCGCCTGGTTACGTACATGGAGTATGAAAGTAGCTGAACCAATAAGTGTGTAATGCCATAAGTCTGCCATTTCAAAAAACCTCCTCCCAAAAGTTCACTAACAGACAGACAGACAGACAGACAGACAGACAGACAGACAGACAGACAGACAAACAGACAGACAGAAAGAAAGACAGACAGACAGACAGACAGACAGACAGAAGGACAGATGGCCGTTATTGGCCAATCTCGAAACTGGACGCTTCGCTCGGTCGGGCAACAAAAGCATGCACAGAACTAACACAAACGAGATTTTTACCAAACCAGTCCCGGCGTTTTCCGGCCCCACGGTACCCCAAAGGGCTAGGAAGGGCAGCAAGAGCCGTTTGCCCTCTCTCGTTAGGGCTCCGCCGCTCACGTGGTCCCCCCGACCCTTGTAGGTTCGCAGGGTCGGCTTAGCGACCTTCCGAGATCGATGCGCCGTGTCTACACGGACTTATTTAGTTTCCGGAAGCACTGGCGGCGCGGGGAATCGGAACGCCTTACCCTTACTTATAAATGAAGCCCTTTAATGTCTCCCCATAGAGGTAAAGGTCTTCACCCGGATTCGAGTAAGTTTGAGCCACAATCCACCATGCTGGCTCAGTGAGGGTTGAGACTGTGTTAACGAAATGGGGGTAATTTTGACTGATTTGAGACGAAGACCTTAATTAAGCATTAACCCATTCAAGGTGACAGAGTCACATGACGTACACGAAGGCTATCGAAAGTAGCTATATAAACTAAGTAAACGTAAGTATTATTGTTTATTTCACGTGAAGTTTCAAAATGAGAGCGATTGTGAAGAGTTATCATGATATATGTTGGAGCTGTCTGTTGGTCTGGAGCGAGGCTAACAGAGCGTCGCAATAGCAATGTATCAAAAGAAAGATTTATAAACAATGTAAGTAAGCGACGACGTGTAATACGAGGAGTAACATCATTATTATAATACAGCAATTTGTTCCAAGTCGAATTAATGAGGTATAATTAAAGTGTAACCAACTGATGTACTATGTCGTTTATTAAACTAGAAAATATCCCATTAAATTCGCGATTATGTACCATTAAGGGGCGATTTTTCAATCCTCAGACAATCTTACAGATAAAAGTTATTCGAGAATTGAAAAATCGCCCATAACTTAAGAATAAGTATAAATAAGAAACCCCATCAGTGGTACACCAAAGTGGATATATACAAATACATATAGTTAAAAGGGAAATCCCAAATTAGTGGTTCTAGATTTGTCCTCAAGTGTACAGAGCACGACTAATGCCCTTGCCACAGCGAATGAACTGTAACTATTGTTTTCATCCGTGAAGCTTTCGCGCTCCATTTGTCAGAAAGCTCTCGCTCGGCTTTCAAGGAACTTTCACTTTTTCACGATGAACAAACATTAATTTCGTTCAGAGTTCTTGAAAAAGGATAAAAGTTCCCTTTTGTTCGCAACAAGCGTAACGGACATATTTGTTAAAGCATCGATACTTTATGTTGACTTCTCTTTGTTTCGTTGCGAATCGATTGTTGCGCCCAATGAACCTTCAAGATCGGCTTTGATATTTTCACAAGGAAAATTTTGGGTAAAAGATTCAAATACCGCCACAGTTTTTCTTCGATTTGTAATGAGTATTGGTTGGTTGAATTGGTTGGTTATTTGGTTGAATGTAGTAAATATAGGTAAATATTAAACTGCACTTCAAAAATACTGATTTGCACAGCAAATATCCGGACAAAATGCTGCGGTAACTTAGGTGAAGGGTAAAAGGGATGAGCGAAGCGAAGCGATAAAATACTAGCTTTTTAAATACGGCATTGAAATACGTCACGACAGTCCCCACAAAACTAGCGCCACAGAAAACCAGCGTTATGGTATTGCCATGACAAAGCTGAGTGGCTACCATTTTGTGACATGCAAATTGTAATCTTTTATTATTAGTTTTATTTTGCTCCCAACTATGTTTTGTATGCCACAATAAAGTAATTTTCTTTCTTTCTTCTTGCTTTCTAAATATGATTTGGGGTTTTTGCAAGCTGCTCCGCTAATTCTACCGATGACTGTTTTTGGCTGATAGTTTGATCAATACGCGTTCCTAAAACTGTTCCTACCGTTTAGGAAATTGTAGCCAAAGTAAGACATAATAAAGGCTAATCGGGTCAGTCAAGTCATATCCGCCCTACGTCATAATCCAGTGGCCAATTACAACAATGGCGGCTAGCGGTATTTTCTGAGTTTTGGTTAAAAAATCCTAATTTTTCCACAACAATTGTCATTGGACTTGTGTCCGAATTTTAGAAGCGCTTTCCAGGGTTCCGTACCCGAAGGGTGGCAAACGGGACCCTATTACCACCTATTACTCCGCTGTCCGTCCGTCTGTCTGACCATCTGTCACCAGGATGTATCTCATGAACCGTGATAGTTAGACAGTATTTTTTTTTATTTCTGTTGCCGCTGTACAACAAATACTGTAAAACAGAATAGAATTAATATTTAAGAGGGCTCCCATACAACAAACGTGTTTTTTTTGCTCGTTTTTGTTGGATCAACGGCAACGAGTAGACGCTTGAAATATTCACAGAATATTAAGTTTAAAAATAAATAATTAATTTAAACTAGAACAAATATTTAAGGTGGGCTCCCAAGCCACAGACATGTTTTTTTTTGCTGTTTTCATAGATACGGAAGCCTTTGCGCAGGAGTCCAACTTGCACTTGGCCGGTTTTATCGATACAAGTCACAGAAAAGTTTGGGCACTAGGGTATTATTGCTCACACTACCGGTAACACAGGCTAGATGCCGTAACGCTATTAAATCACGTAACCTGACCGCTCTACCTGGCCCTAGTATGGGTTAATAATTCTTGGCCACCCTATTTCTTTGTGCCGCAAGTGACACGTTCCAAGGAGTATTTCACGCAACCGCCTAATACACTAGCAAGAGAATCGATAAACCGCGAGACTTAGTTCAGCTGTCGGTCTACGTCACCTAGACGACCGGGCACAAACACTGGCCATGTTGCACACACTCACACAACCAATAGTTGTAGACACCGCCCGAGCTTGAACACGACGCGAGAATGTTCCCCAGTCATAGGGCAGCACAAGTTGGTTGTTTGTTTTCGAATATCGATTTTGCTGGACCAATGAGTTTTGTATGTTAATAAATTACTAGTGCAATCTGGGACAGCCTACTTGCAGTAATGCCGTTCATTGGAGAGGTTATTGTATTGTTTCAAAAATGTCCAGGGATAGCTGGCTACTACACACAACATAGCCCTTATACATATTGATGGGGTGTGCGTTACAAAAACGGGTTCTTAGAAATCGTACTATAACATTTAATGCGATAAATCAACTTTATAACAATAAAGTCAAAGTCGTAATTTATTTATTATTGTAGATATTTAAACATACTTAGTGAAGGTATTTTTTGCCCCTTCTCTACATTGGACCACTGTGGGAGAAGTAAGGCGAAGAAACTCGCAGTTTAAAAGTTTGGTGTTTTGAACTAATTCAATAATAATTTGGAATAACAATATTAAATATATCATTAAATATTTAACCGGACATCAAAAATACCGATTTGCACAGCAAAAAAGGATCAATAGACACACTTTTTATGTTTTAAATATTTAATGTGTGCTTAAGTTTATGTTTTAAGTATTTTTTATTGTTCTTACATGTTCAACCTACCACGAAGGATAAAGGGGGCCTTGCTTCGCTCCTTTACCCTTCATCTAAGCTACAGCAACATTTTGCCCTTATATTTGCTGTGCAAATCAGTATTTTTTATATGCAGTTTAATATTTCCCTATATTTACTACATTCAACCTCTTTGTTGATAGCGGGACTTATGTTTCATAGTCCGATGCATAAAGTTTGTAACCAAAGAGTTTCGTTAATCTGAGGTCTGATGCCGTATTATGCTAAAAAATCATCGTATACCTGTCTTTAAGCAGAAATCACGGTCTATTGGTATAACTTTGCCAGATTCACAGTTTATAATTTTCCATAGCATTTTCATTATTTTATTTGAATTTTGTATTTTTTTATAAATAAATGTCAAGTTTTTTTTGCTTGAAACTTGAAAGTTTTGGAATATTGTTTAACATAGTTATGAATTTTTCTACCGAAGTTGTAGGTGTTTTGTTCATATAGGTCATACAAGATAACTCTTCTTTTACTAATTCCAAAACGTTGCGTGGTCATTAAATTTAGATTTATCGTTGTTGTCACTGACTTCTTTTAAATTCTGATTGAATAATGTTGTATAAATCTGAATACTTTTTGTTCATTTAAATTCGTTACTGGCAAATTAGCAGCTAAGTAACAGCAAAAATAGTGATAGTAAAAACCGGTCAAGTGCGAGTCTAAATCGCGCACGAAGGGTTCCGTACCACCGTTCAATGGAAGCGATGGTGTGGAGTGAATAGTTTGGATTTTACACAGCAAAATATTGTTTACAAAGTTATTGGTGCGGTTACCTTCACACTCCATGTACGTAACCAGGTGCATCCATAAGTTTGTATGTGGTATTGTTGTATGGGAGCCCCCTTAAATATTTATTTTATCCCGTTTTTTAGTATTTGTTGTTATAGCGGAAATACATAATCTGTGAAAAATTCAACTCTCTAGCTAGCTAGGTTCTTGAGATACAGCCTGGTGACAGACGGACGAACGGACGGACGGACGGACAGCGAAGTCTTAGTAATAGGGTCCCGTTTGGAACCCTTCGGGTACGGAACCCTAAAAACGTATTCTGAGCAAGTTTGGCTGGTAATTGTAATTATAATAAAATTAAAAAAAAATGATGTGAATAAAGTTATTAATAGTTGTTTCACACTTGTGTGTACAACAATAGCAACATCAAGATCACCACATTTTTTTTCTGTTATTACATAGTTTTAGTGAAGTCTTCCTCCACAAGTCCACTAGTTTCTCACGTATTTTGAAATTGCCCTGGCCCTTTTCATCCCTCGGAGGTTTGTAGTCACAAACAATAATATGACTATCTAACTCAACGCAGGATAGCTCTATTTATCTTTCTATAGTAAGTGCAAGAATATCTTCCGTTGTTTCATCTTAATATCATTTTTAAGGCCTAACATCTAAAGGACCTTTTATGATTTATTTTTATTTTCTAACCTTCCTGCTTGTCCTTTTCACATGTGCTGAAAAGTGCACTTTGAAACTCATTTGCACCATGCCACTAACTCAGGGCTCATTAATTCTGCATTTACGTAACGGGCTCATTAATGGTTTTGTTGATCCATGTCATTAGCCCTTTCATACATCACTCGGGGCTTATACAATGCGTTTTTATTCCTCGTCATTTGTACCTATGTAATTAATACTGCGGGCAAAATAGCACGCAATATGTCGTGCCGCAAAACGTCTGGCTACTATGGAACATTTTAGGTTTGATATTAAAAGGTTTGCTCTGCAATTAAAAATGGGGGAAGGTATAGGTATATATACAGGGTGTCCCGTACCTCAACTTCAAGCGAGTTCCACATAAAATGCATCCTTATGTTGGTTCTGGCAAAAAAAAAAAATGTCACTGGGTTCGTCGATAATTTGTGGTCAGAGTTACTAGAAATGTATGACAGGGTGCCGATTCCAAAAAAATACAAAAATTCCTATCATCAAAGTATTTTATTTAATTTTGGCAAACCCTGTGTAAGCAGGCCCATCTAATCATCAGAAAATAGCAGGTTTTCTGGACGTTGAGTAAGTCTATATGATTTAGATGACGACTGTAATTCCTTAGTCAAAAGTTAAGAAAACAAAAGTCAGTAAACATGAGAATCACCCCAAAGCGCAATATTTTAAGTGAAAAAAGTATACGATAATGATAATCCAACTCACTTATTCACAGTCCGCCGTCTCCTTAATTGCAGGCGGGTAACCATATAGGGGCAACGAAAACATTAACGCTTTTAATGAACTAATCTAGATCAAAACCTTATTAGACTTTTCATTATTGCCGGTAAAAGCTGCATGAATTATGCATGCGGTATGTATGCCTTAATTCTAGATTCTTCTTGAAGAAGACCGAATATTCTTCTTCTTAAGGCGAATGAATTACTAAGATGTAGTAGACTCTTAACCCCTTAAGCCGGTGATGCACGAGTGCCTTCATAGGTTTTGCATTTGATTGAAATGGCATGAGGTTTAAAATCGCGATGCAACCTAACCAGGTCCAGGGCTCGAGAGGTTAAGGATCTTCATTATCTTGTCCTGAACACATAACCAGGTCCAGCAGGGCTCGAGAGGTTAAGGATCTTCATTATCTTGTCCTGAACACATAACCAGGTCCAGCAGGGCTCGAGAGGTTAAGGATCTTCATTATCTTGTCCTGAACACATAACCAGGTCCAGCAGGGCTCGAGAGGTTAAGGATCTTCATTATCTTGTCCTGAACACATAACCTGGTCCAGGGCTCGAGAGGTTAAGGATCTTCATTATCTTGTCCTGAACACATAACCAGGTCCAGCAGAGCTCGAGAGGTTAAGGATCTTCATTATCTTGTCCTGAACACATAACCAGGTCCAGCAGGGCTCGAGAGGTTAAGGATCTTCATTATCTTGTCCTGAACACATAACCAGGTCCAGCAGGGCTCGAGAGGTTAAGGATCTTCATTATCTTGTCCTGAACACATAACCTGGTCCAGCAGGGCTCGAGAGGTTAAGGATCTTCATTATCTTGTCCTGAACACATAACCTGGTCCAGGGCTCGAGAGGTTAAGGATCTTCATTATCTTGTCCTGAACACATATCCAGGTCCAGGGCTCGAGAGGTTAAGGATCTTCATTATCTTGTCCTGAACACATATCCAGGTCCAGGGCTCGAGAGGTTAAGGATCTTCATTATCTTGTCCTGAACACATAACCAGGTCCAGCAGGGCTCGAGAGGTTAAGGATCTTCATTATCTTGTCCTGAACACATAACCAGGTCCAGGGCTCGAGAGGTTAAGGATCTTCATTATCTTGTCCTGAACACATATCCAGGTCCAGGGCTCGAGAGGTTAAGGATCTTCATTATCTTGTCCTGAACACATAACCAGGTCCAGCAGGGTTCGAGAGGTTAAGGATCTTCATTATCTTGTCCTGAACACATAACCAGGTCCAGGGCTCGAGAGGTTAAGGATCTTCATTATCTTGTCCTGAACACATAACCAGGTCCAGGGCTCGAGAGGTTAAGGATCTTCATTATCTTGTCCTGAACACATAACCAGGTCCAGGGCTCGAGAGGTTAAGGATCTTCATTATCTTGTCCTGAACACATATCCAGGTCCAGCAGGGCTCGAGAGGTTAAGGATCTTCATTATCTTGTCCTGAACACATATCCAGGTCCAGGGCTCGAGAGGTTAAGGATCTTCATTATCTTGTCCTGAACACATATCCAGGTCCAGCAGGGCTCGAGAGGTTAAGGATCTTCATTATCTTGTCCTGAACACATATCCAGGTCCAGCAGGGCTCGAGAGGTTAAGGATCTTCATTATCTTGTCCTGAACACATAACCAGGTCCAGGGCTCGAGAGGTTAAGGATCTTCATTATCTTGTCCTGAACACATAACCAGGTCCAGCAGGGCTCGAGAGGTTAAGGATCTTCATTATCTTGTCCTGAACACATAACCAGGTCCAGCAGGGCTCGAGAGGTTAAGGATCTTCATTATCTTGTCCTGAACACATATCCAGGTCCAGCAGGGCTCGAGAGGTTAAGGATCTTCATTATCTTGTCCTGAACACATAACCAGGTCCAGGGCTCGAGAGGTTAAGGATCTTCATTATCTTGTCCTGAACACATATCCAGGTCCAGGGCTCGAGAGGTTAAGGATCTTCATTATCTTGTCCTGAACACATAACCAGGTCCAGCAGGGCTCGAGAGGTTAAGGATCTTCATTATCTTGTCCTGAACACATATCCCAGGTCCAGCAGGGCTCGAGAGGTTAAGGATCTTCATTATCTTGTCCTGAACACATAACCAGGTCCAGGGCTCGAGAGGTTAAGGATCTTCATTATCTTGTCCTGAACACATATCCAGGTCCAGGGCTCGAGAGGTTAAGGATCTTCATTATCTTGTCCTGAACACATATCCAGGTCCAGCAGGGCTCGAGAGGTTAAGGATCTTCATTATCTTGTCCTGAACACATATCCAGGTCCAGCAGGGCTCGAGAGGTTAAGGATCTTCATTATCTTGTCCTGAACACATAACCAGGTCCAGGGCTCGAGAGGTTAAGGATCTTCATTATCTTGTCCTGAACACATAACCAGGTCCAGGGCTCGAGAGGTTAAGGATCTTCATTATCTTGTCCTGAACACATATCCTCGTCCGATTTCTTCTGAATTGTTATTCAGAAGAAATCGAACGAGGACTTTCATCCATTTAGACAGGATAGACGGTCAACTTGACCGTCTATCCTGTCTAAATGGTTCAGTGGCCAATGTCGAAAAGAAGCAAAAAAAAAGCTTTTTCTTTGACTTTGACTTTGATATTGAAATAAGGTACCTCTAATTATTATCAAAAGAAACCTGTCTATTGGGTCATTTGTATATGTCACTCTAAGATAGTAAAAACCGTTAGTTGATAAACTAACGCACTAGTTGATGAACTATCGACAGATAGTAAACCAGACCGACAGGGTTTAGAATTTACGTTTCTTTTCTTCTTACATGTCAACCTAACACGAAGAATATTCGGGGGCTTCGCTGCGCTCGCCCCCGCTAGTCTTCACCTAAGCTACCGCAGTGTTTGCCCTGGTGTTTCGATTGTAATTCAAGTATTAACCAGTTTACTATTTAACGGTTTTAACCGTTAGTTTATCAACTAACGCATCATATAGTAAGTAGTACGCTAAAGTTTACTATCTGTCGATAGTTGACCAACTAACGAGAAAAAAAAAGTTAGTTTATCAACTAACGGTTTTGACAATCTTAAGGTGACTATATATATAAACTGTTAAACTATCAACATATTTATACGTATAGTCTGAAGATGTCTAGTTGTTCTCGTAAAATTTATACAGAATTTGCAAGACCGCCACTATCCCAATTTTATTAGAACAAGATGTAAGAAAATGCTAAAGGCGAATATAATCACTCCTTTCATTCACTTCACGAATTCATCATTGTCACCAATGAAATGGTACTGGGAAGCAACTCGTAAAAGGTAAAGGTTTGCGAAGAGCCCAACAGAAATGTTGAAAGGCGCAAAAAGCCAGATCCATTAGAAGACATGCTGTACAAACCACAGAAAGACTCAATTATTCTAGTGTGCCCGGGGCAAAAAGGGTTTTTATTCAGTCCGAAAACCAGAGTCTCTCGAAACTACCCGTATCGTATATCCGCGAACAAAATATTATATTTTCTGGTAGCATATAAAGTGGGTTCTGAGAATTTCATTTATACAGTTGTATGGGTACTATTTTGTAAGTGAGTATCAGGATGTAAAATACAAAGAGTAGAAAGTACCGTATTTAAAAAAGAAACGAAAAATGGAGTTCGTATTTTCCCATATCTTTTCCTATAACTGGGATTTAGTGAAGCGTCGATGGGTCGCTAGCGTCGTAAAAAAAATTGAGGTTAACATTTTTTAGATCGCTGTATTTTCAGCTTCGATGTATCGTATTGGTCGTATTCGTATTCGTATTGTGTCTTTGTATTTGCTGGCGCATATTTTCATATTCGAAGTAGCTAAGGCATGTTACGCTTAAAGTAAATATGAATAACTTACTTACTTAAAGATAAATATCGTTAAATATAAGATAGAAATATAATAGAATATAAGATAGGTTAAAACCTCTTCTAAGGATCTTTTGACTTATTTAGGCTGGACTCTTTTACAATGTACGTCGTGATTGTTTTGCACTTCCGATCACCGTTAATCACACACCGGCGAGGTTTCCTAATCCCCAACATTAATGCAGCTGACACGAAGTCTCACTTTTTAACTTTTTTGCGGGTACAAAGTTTCCTAGGGCATAAATCACACCGTAGTTCGCCCTGAGACCACTCGGCTTGGAAAATACGCCATTTTCGTAAGGGGAAAAACAATAACTCGCCGTATAGAGGGGTCGCCTTTAAGGCCCCTAAATCAAAACAAGAGCGATATTTTCGGTATAATAAGAATAGTGACGGGGGCGACCAGATTCAACGAAAAAAAATATAGGTTCTCTATAAAGTGTTTTTTTTTTTTAACATAGCCTATATTGTGTCCCACTGCTGGGCAAAGTGTGGGCTCGAAATGGGGAGGCATTTCGAGCCCACACATCTCTAGTCAGAGCTAGATTGACCCACTCTGGTTGGAACGTGTCCAGGTCGTCCCGCCATCTCCTTCTGGGCCTTCCTCTGCGCCGGTGTCCGTCTATAGGCACCCATTCAGTGGCTATCCTCGCCCACCTGTCTGGGTGCATTCGACACACATGGCCTGCCCAGCTCCACTTCAGTTTGGCGGTCTGCACACCCACATCTGCGATGCCAGTTATGGAGCGCAGTACGGTGTTCTTAACGTGGTCTATTCGTTTTACACCTAAAATTACACCTAAAGTGGGTTTACGGACGATAATATTACGTGATAACGTCTTAAGAAACGCTTAGCTTAGCCGATCGTGCCTCTCTATCGCTTGTTCCGCGCTCTCGCTTGCGGTACGTGAGAATCTGCGTGGGATCCACTCTCGAAAAGGTAGGCGAGTCCAAATGAAATAATGCTCAGAAATGTAATTGTATGAAACACGGTAATCAGGTTATTCCACATGAAATAGTTGAATCGAATCCTTGCGTGGAATTCGGACCGCTCACCTTGAACTAGCGCGGTCAGATCGACACTCCAAATATGCTTAGTAGCCGACCACACACCAGTATGCTAGGGTACATCAGAAATGTGAATACCCAGTGAATACCAAATTCTAGGGGCTGGGGCCCTAAGATTTACTAGTTATCTTATACTTAACTTATATTTGGGGCCTAAGGGATCATTCAATATGTGCACCATTATGCCACTGCTATCTTGGAATTATTAAGGCGATGCATTAGGCTAAAACAGCTTGTTGTAATTCTCAAGTAACGCAAAATAGGAGTATTAAAGCAGTTGCTTCTTTATAGCTTGTTGGGCATGAGAGTCTGCTTGCTTTCGTGAACGTACAGACACAATTTTATTGTATTTTTCTTGATAGTAAAGTCTCCCGAAGTTACCACAAAATATATTTTTCACTATATTTTTTTTACAATTTCACGCCGGATTTGAAAACAAGAAGATATTTTTCTCTGTTAATCCTCAATACATCGGCGAGGAGCCTTTATTAACATTTGAATCCTAAAGGAAGCTGTAGGTGAAACTTACGACCTCTGTGGCACTGCGGTGGTGGCTCCGCCTGCCATGCGAGAGGTCCCAGCTTCGCCCCCAGGCTATAGGGATAAAGAAAAAAGAACTATTCTTGGTCTTCTTGGTCTTGGATGTTTATATATGTGTTGTCGTGTTTCTGGTTCCCATGACACAGGGTATTCTAGTGTGGGGCCAGAAGCAATGTATGTGCCTGTACATAAATATTTTTGTTTATGTTTAATTCTTAGTTCCGCTGTCGGGGCGCCCAGCTTTAACATAGATATATATTTATGATTATGAACGACTTCCACTATAAAATCGGTTAAAGCATAACAAACATAGTCGCGTCAGGTCTTTTCCAAAACACCTGGCAGAAGTATAATGGCGCACAGGTTTAGCCATTTACATGCCATAACATTTTTGCTAATAGTATATTTATTCTGCAGAAACGGGCTGTTCGTGCAATTTATAGATTAGGGCCTAGAGTGTCACTGAGGGAAAAGTTTAAAGAAATCAATATTCTGACATTTGTGTCTCAATATATCTATGACAATCTTGTGTATGTAAAAAGAAATATAACTAATTTTCAGAAGTACAGTGATATACACAATTTTAATACTAGAAATAAAGACAAGTTGGTTGCTTATGTAAGCCGACTACATAAAATTAGTAATTCTTTTAAAGGCAATTGTATACGCTATTACAATAAGGTCCCTACTGATATTAAAAACTTACCTTTAGACAAGTTTAAAATAATAATAAAACAGAAATTGTATAAAAAAGGTTACTACAGGATATCTGATTACTTAGAGGACAGATGTCCATGGGAATAGATTGTTTGAGTAACAGGCTGTTTCGATATATAATTAGCATTCATTTTGTAATTTGACAATATTTTATTTAAAAAAGGAAACGCAAAAGATGCGACGACTGTGGAGTTTCTTCGGTGAGCTCTTCTCCACAGATTCCGCCATTGGGTTAGTGAACTCACCCAAAAAAATGTAATGACGGATCTAAGTGATGTAACAACATCCTATGGAAATAAATGATTTTTGATTTTGATTTTGATTTTGCTTTTCTACGTATTTTTCCCATTTTCCGCGACCTTTTATAATTTTGAGCTGGCAACACCAAGTGTGCCTTTTCCCGCCTCTCCGAACATGGCAGGATTAGCCCTGTTTTTACGTTGACTCCTGTTTCTCTCGTTGCCCGTTGTTGGTACAATCATAAACGTAAGTGGCCGTAGCAAGATTTCTTTCGGTCGCTCCATCCCTTTTTTGTGTCCTTCAGTAGCACGCAAGATATTATAAGGGAAGGCTTCTAAGTAAGGGTCCTCTGAGAAGGGCTTTACGTGTATTTTAGATGTACGAGTATAATACTGGCACATCTATTACTACTTTGAGGCGGGGACTACCTGTCCCGCCCACTCCCAAGGCAAAGTTTTTAAGGACAAAGAGTCTGAAAACAACAAGTTCAAGGCAAAAAAAAACATCTATTACTACTGTTTTGTAATACAGTAATAATGGAATCAGAAGCGAAAACGCCATGAGCATTATGAACATCCAAGACCTGACCTTTTTTGACCTTGACCTGGTTCTTTTGTCTTCGGCTGGACTTCTATCCCAGGATCTTATAGTGTTACAATAATAAGACAATAAATTAAGTAAAAACGTGCAATTCAACTTATTTGATATCTTTTGTATCGGTTGGGCCCAAATAATACAATTTATACAGGTTGAATTTAAATGTAGAATTTACCCGCGCATTCAGGTAGACATTTTGATGTCATATTTCGAGCAAAGGTTATTCATACATTCAATATGAAACAACCGACTGCCTCCAGCATAGCTTCGGGCTGGGGTGGAATGAGATTCTTCCTTTGTACCTTCATATTCCATCTACCCATCTACCTAACTGGAGATTCGTACGCATCTACTATGCACAAACTCTAACACGAGCAAAGAGAACTCTATACTGCAGTAACAAAGCTGAACACCGCGGGGAAGCGATAGCTGGAGTAACTAATACAATGTTCAGCACCTTGCACATAGGAAATTTTGCTTTTAGGAAATTCAGTTCAGCGTTGCGATAGCAAAGCTGATAATTCAGTGTAAACGGATTTGCTGTGAGTTCGAAATATGCACGTATTGTTAAATATACTACGCCAGGGTAAAGGGTGGCAGATGCATGATGTTTGCATATAAACATATTCCTTTATCGCATGCCATATGGATGAAACTTGGTCAGAGTGTGAATCAGTGTAATCTTCACGTGTTGAAGGGATGTTTGTATATAATTTTTGATGAAAATCTTTGTGTTTTTGCGCTTAATTCTTGGTTTAATTCTGTTTTGTTGGGAATTAAATATATTTTTTTATGAGTTTGACGTCGCTGTTTCTGGTTCCCATGACACAGCGTATCCTAGTGTGGGGACATCAGCAATTTTTGTGCCTCTATGTAAAATTTTTATGTTATCATTTTTTCTTTTGCTAGATTACATTTATGTTTTTATATCCTTTTTCGTGGATCATTATAGTTTGGGATGGCGAAAATCTCTGACCCATTCACTAGCGATTTTCGTCATCCCAAACCCCATCCCAAGTCAAGTTTCTGGTGGGGTGGCCGTAGGTGGCTCAGTCCAGGGTTTAGTGGACTCTAGAGAGGGAGGCCTTTGCCTAGCAGTGCGACACCATTACGTCTACATACAAATAATAATTTAAGGTTTGGGATTCTTTGGGACAGCTTTCCACTTCTATCATTAAACTGGTTACAATAGTAAAGCGAAGCCAACATTGAGCGGTTTATAAAGTGGAAAGAACATTTTTAAAGTCTATAAATTGGAATTGTCCTTGTTATAAGATATACGTACTACTTTTTACTTTGTTTAATGAAATTGTAGCCTATTTTAAGAAACTAATTTGAATATTTCGGGTAAACGGCGTCTAATTATTTTTTAAAGATTATTTCAAATAACATCCCTCGTGACGTGACTTGTACACAGTTTTTGAACGGTTTGACTTGACGCTGGTGGTTTCTAATTAGAACTCTTAAAACCTATAATATCATAATTTGTTTAAGTTGCGACTGACATCTGAGTTATCGACTGACAAGAAAAATTGACAGTTGACAGTTTTACAGGACAGTTAATTTGAAGCCGAGGGGAATTTGAACAAACTACGCTTTAGAGGAAAAATGAAGGATATCATGGTTTTTAATGATATGAATAACGGAATTTAGCTAAGAACACAGTTAGGTATAAATTTTTTTACATGGCCAATTCAGTTTTTCAGCATGTTTTGTTACACCGTGTAATAGCAAGTGGTGGGAAACTTTAAAAACACCACCCATACACTCGCATACTAAAAGAAACCACTCTAAAACTAAAATAAACACCAACTTTTACCTCACACCCGGTCATACGGCTTTAAGCTCTCGAATCCACCGCTCGTTTATATCGTGACAAATCGACGACAATTTTTTTCTCTAATGCTTCGGGAATTAGCGTGATCAATCGCCCTCTTCGTCGGATAGTCGCTTCGCATCCTCTGTCTTGCTCTCCCCTACTAGATGGGATAGCTCTGTCCCTTCCTTGACCTCGTTAAGGGTGCATTCCTGATCGCGCGTCACACCTCTACTCCTGTTTTTTTTTTATTTCTCGACATTTTCTGGTTGAAAACATTTTGCCACACTTATCGGAGGGCAGACTGAACTCTTTACAAATGTTTGAGCCCTCCCGGGGGTAAATCTGTTTTCTTTTATTCCATTTCAAGTTTAGTTTCGTTCCGATTGGTTCAGTGGTTATTCTATGCCTTCATGTTTGTAAAGCATTCGGGCAAAATTTATTTATTGTATTTCGGCTGATAAACCGCACCTCAAGATCGGTTCCGCCACCCCATTCGCCAACTCAAATTCATGAATTTGAAGACAATGTAAACTGAGTGTTATAGATAAGTCTGTTACCACCGGCGTTAGCTAACGCCACTTTTCCATTATAGGTTTTACATTTTAATACCATGGCAAAGGGTTCAAAATCATGAAGCGCCCCAACTGCCCTCGGTTTTTGAGTAGATAAGTCTTATTGCCAAAAATCTTCATACGCAGTGTATTCCCTTCTTGTATTCCGATACTTATGTTGTAGTACGTCGACTCCAAATTCCCTACAATACTCGGTATTCACACTATTACTCGGTACAATAACGCCAAGTATATTACAAAAGGCTTAGCAAAGCTTTGTCCTGGACATTTATGAAGACACAAGTTATGGATGGCCCTGAGTCGCGATGGGACGCACGACAGAAAATGTGTAATTACGTTCCGTTATTATTTAGAGTCTGCTATTATTCATTGAGCATTATTATTCATAGTTATTAATAACTAAAAACGTTAAGATTGGGCAGCCCGACAGCGGAACTTAGAATTTTACCTTTAGCTTACATTTGTAGCGACGGGTATCAAAACGAAGTGCGGGCATATTTTTTGTTCATTATTTTTTCTTAGTCCTTAAGTTTCCTTTACGATGGTACGGAACCCTTTGCGTCCGAGTCCAACATGCACTTGACAGATTTTTATGTTAAAAAATTAAAATTTCGAAGACGCGAGATTATTTCTTAAAAGAGATCTGATCCAACTAATCTGGACATACCTATTGTAACACGATAATGGGAACTGAAGTAAGTTGATTTCCTTTGGAGCCAGTGTCGATGGACTGTGTTTTTACTGTTTACATTTTTAATGTTGTTTTGCACATAGTTTAGAAATTAAAAATTGCAATTTCTCTCCAACCCATCTTCAACGCAGTACAGGAAAACGATCCAACATTTAAGATCGTATCCATCAATCTGCCATAATGCCCCCAAATTTGATTAGACCCAGAGTTGAATGAAGATGCAAAAGGGACAAGGTACTAATCCAAACACCGCATAATAGCTGAAAGATGATCCTCAGAAGCCACGCTAAATCATGTTGTAGTAATTAATCAACCACAAATTGACAGAACGCAGACTAATCAATAAACCAAAGCCCAATGATGATATATGTAATAGAAATACTATATACGACATAGGATTTTAAGCTAGAAACAACTAAGGTATATTCCTGACGCCAAGTTGTGTGCGCCTGAGTTCCGCCTGGGGGGGGGGGGGGGGGGGAACAATAGAGATGCATGCATGGGCGAGAGAGAATGGTGGCCTCGCTCAGGCACCAAGAAACTCGGCGTCAGGTATACTAGGGCACAAGGACTAACACTTCTTAACATGCATAGTAAAATCCAATATCTTTGACGAAGGCTCCTTTAGTTGGAAAGGAGTGGCTAGATATTATTGTTCTTACACAGCATACATGGTGTCCCACTGCTGGGCAAAGGTCTCACCGGTTCGCGCCCACACATCTCTAGCTAAAGATTGAACGATCCACCCTGGCAGGAATTTATCCAGGTCGCCCCTCCATCTCCTTCTGGGCCTTCCCCTACGCCGGTGTCCGTCTGTAGGCATCCATACAGTGGCTGATTTTGCCAATTTGTCCGGATGCATTCGACAGACATGTCCAGCTCACTTCCCTTTGAGCTAGATGTTTTCTCTATAATGGAATCCTAGAGACAGTAATCTCTCTGTGGCGTTGCGGTTTCAGGCTATGTCTCCCAAGCGATAGGTCCCGGGTTCCCGGCTGGGCCGTGTGTGAGCCGTATGTGTGTGAAACCGCTATTTCTGGTTCCCACGAAACAGGGTATCCTGGTGTGGGGTCTGTATATAAATATTATCTACGGCTATTTTCCGATCATAGGAAACGTCTTTATCCTCCTATTGCTGACTTGAGAAATTCAATAAGTTAATACTTAAGTATCGCTCTGTCCCGATATTTTTTGTGACATCTGCAGAGACTAAACGATAATTCCAATTCCAAATTCCAAATGTCTTTATAACTTTAGATATTTACATATACTTAGCAATCGTCATTTTTTGCCACTTCTCTACATTGGACCACTGTGGGAGAGAAGGGCGTAGAAACTCCAACAGATTGATTTTTAGATTATTTGATACGTTTTTATTTTATTTAAGCACAGATATTATGTAAAATATTAAAAGACTCCAGAGGAAGACACTGGGCTATGCCATACAGTTTATACTTGCGCATAGCCCAGGGCTACATAAAAATTGTATTTAGTTTAAGGAAACACCAATAAATTTATCTTTATCTTTACTTAAGAATCTGATTAGTGGACTTCTCAATTCAGAAATCAGACAACATTTCACTGTGACGGCCTCTGTGGCACATCGGTAGTGGCTCTGCCTACCGTACTAGAGGTCCCGGGTTCAATTTGGTATAAAGAAATAAAACTCCAGGTCTTGGATGTTTTATATATGTGTAATGTCGCGGTTTCTGATTCCCACTACACAGGGTATCCTAGTGTGGGGCCAAAAGCGACGGATGTGCCTGTATATAAATGTTTAAGGAATATTTCCGACCATCTGTATGCTGTATAGGTACGTCAACGAGTATTAGCTATTTAACACGTCTGTGGCCATTCAAAAACGGCAACATAACGCGATAAATTCCGCAAGGTTTGACGTTGATGGTACATAAACTGCATAATAAGATTTTTTCTGGCATACATCAACATAGAAATATGTTAATCTAGGGAGCCACGCTATAACCCAACAGCTTCATAGGGTGATTTGTGGTTTCTTCCATCTGAGATTCTTTGTGATACGGTTGCCACAGTTTTTTTATCAAGAATGACAAAAACAAACTTAACCTCACTAACATAACAACAAACATTTACATACAGGCACAAACATTGCTTCTGACCCCACACTAGGATACCCTATGTCGTGGGAGCCAGAAACATCAACGTCACACAGATATAAGCAGCCAAGACCTGAAGTTTTTTTTTTCTTTATCCCCTGCCGGGGATCGAACATGAGACCTTTCGGAATAAGGCTGCGGTGATGGGCTAGCCCCCTTATTCACGCAAATGGATAACATGAATCATTGGCTAGACGTGGGCACAATTGTGCGTCTGTCACCCTGATAGCAATGTTTTTGTCTTTATCTTATAGTTCTGGATTACCTTACAGGTTGATGTATCTTTTAGTGTGGGGGGGGGGGGGGTGTTTCCCGATGAAGCGACCCTGTTGTACCCATTATTCACCGGGCACGCGTTTCCTTCCGCGTGCTTTGTTTATTACGCTCATACTTCCTCCTCTTTCACCTGTTCTTATTGCTTTTTGGGGTCCCGAATGGCGAAGGCTGGGGCAAAAGGAAGAGCTAAGGTCATCGCTGAGTTATACGTCGCCGCTCCCGTACAGCTAAAGAATGTTCGTTCAAATATGGGTTTTAGGTTGTGCTCTGTAGATATACAGGTTGTTGTTTGGTAATGTTACGCCTGACTCATGGGTGGTGGTTTACACGAGACTCAAGCAAAAAAATAATACAAGAAAATAAAATCACCGAATAATAACTAAAAATAATAAATTCGTGGCCTTACTCGTACTTCTATCGTTTGCTACTGCGCTCGCAATATCGAGCACTCGTCGGGCGGCGCACGCCCACTTTGCGGACCGGACGGGCGCGTCAGCACGTTGCGATTATTTCAGGATAAATTGAACACGGTAATTTGTGAATAAAAATTATGAGAGGGAAAAATAAAACAATTGTTTAGCTACAAGCGATAAGTTAACTATCGTCCCTGAGTCGCGCGTCATTTTGCAACAACAACCTGTATAATACATTGCCGATATAAGTAAGCAATTGCCGAAAACGTACCACCTAAAACCCGTATTCGAACGAAAATTCTTTAGTTGTCGGGAGCGGGGTCGTACAAGTCAGCGATGACCTTTAAGGGGTTTAACAAAAATAAATAAACAGCGTCACTCCATTTTCCATTGGGATGGCAGGGGCACATCTGACCCATGTTTAGTCAGATATTCAATATTCCTCTGCTCGTGACAGGGGGTTAGCCCATCGCCGCAGCCATGTAGATTGTGAGGGTTTAGAAAAACCTATCTTACATAATATTTCCAGCATGGTTATGCTGCCACCCGAAGCCAACCGCTACCTCTATGGTATAGGTATTATTGTGTTTGTATAAGAATAAAAAATACCCCAACAAAAAGAAATAAGTACCTATTGAAGTATAAGGTACAAGGTCCTCGCCTTGTACCCTGTTTTTTTCCATTTTTATGTCTCTCTTTATTTTGATTCTGTGCAATACAGTATAAAGTAAGTTAGTAAATTGTGAACTTTCCAGCTGCCTACAGAACATACGTGTCTTGTAAAAATAGACTTTAAAAAAACATGCAAATCCCACATCAGCGCGCGACAGAGCCAACTAAACTCGGAGACAACTTCAACCATCCAATTTCAGCGTCACACATTAATCCACTCACATTTCCATTCCGCTCCCTCCCTACGGAACTATTCGCGGCACTCACTATATTCCATACCTCTGTACTTGTAGTTGGCGGGGAGGTGGCGACAAATGCATGCGCTTATTTGTTACCAGTTTAATTAGACAGCTAGCTTGCATGAACTTAGTCCGACATTTGATGTATTTATTAGTAAAACATTAATATAAACATTTATATTCAGGCACATACATTGCTTCTCTTCTGACCCCAGACTAGGATATCCTGTGTCGTGGAAGCCAGAAACAGCGACGTCACACACATATAAACATCCAAGAGCTCGGGTTTCTTCTTTTTCCCCAGCCGGGGATGGAACCCGGGACCTCTCGCTTGGTAGGCTGCGCCACAATCGCGGCGTCACAGAGGTCGTCCTTGATAAATGAGCGTAACATTCATGTTGGATTGGTTACAAAATAATTGGTAACGATAACATTCTTATTTTTAACACACCTTAATTAGGTTCACCTGTAACTAAGGATGTAAGTAACTATGTAAACAAATCTTGCAAGTTAAACTTGACCCTTCCTGGTTTCCGATCCAATATTTGGAATAATTATGTAAGTTCGGTGACAGTGCAATATCATGATACCATCGAGCTGATCTGATGATAGAGCCGGATAGTGGGATCTAATTTCACATAATCGAACCCAATACAGCGGATGCGAGCTATACCGTATTAATTCTTCAGCGTCTCCCAACGTAGTCGCGTTGGCGGGAAAGACGCGAGAGGCGACAGTGGCGCCACTTTTTGCTCCACTTGAGGTGAATTTATCACCGGAGCCTTGTTAACTTGTAAATGCATCGCAGCTTGTTAGTGTAAGGATAGTGTCGCAGAATGGAACTTTTCATTTTTTCGAACTTCGTGAATGCTGATGGAAATATAATTTTCATTCCACTGCTCGGAAATGTTCCGAAAGATGGTCTGTAATGGGGCCGCAAAAAAACGAACGAAACCAGGGCAACAAAAACATTGCTGGCTTGTTTGTTATGGTTCTGTCAGATGTCACCAGATGGCACTTTATACGGCACATGCCATGCCGCTTCATGCCGGTAAAAGCGTGCATCATGCCGCCGCGTCGGTAAAATCGTGCTTGATGTGAGCTGTCAATTGCGGAAGTTGCGGACTCCGGCGTTTATCTAAAAAAATATTTTCAGTATGTTTGTTTCAGGCTAGTATTTAATCGCACATCAAAAATACTGAATTGCACAGCAAAAAAGGATCAGCAAAAACACATTTTATGTTGTATTTTAAATATTTAATGTGTACTCAAGTTTATGTTTTAAGTATTTTTGTTGTTCTTACATGTTAAACCTAACACGAAGGATATAGAGGGCTTTGCTTCGCTCACCCCCTTTACCCTTCAACTAAAAATAGCGTTCTTTTTTACATAGCTATGGTTAAGAAAAAGCCTACTTCCCTTAAAGTCGCTGGGTAATGTCAAATTCGATCAAATGCCCATCTTTGAAGCACTATTCCTATGAAAGAGGACACTCAAATCCCGAAAAAATAGGCTAGTATTTAATCGCACATCAAAAATACTGATTTTTATAGCAAAAAAGATAAACAAAAAAACTTTTAATGTTTTAAATATTTTATGTGTACTTAAGTTTATGTTTTAAGTATTTTTTGTGGTTCTTACATGTTCAACCTAACAAGAAGGATAAAGAGGGCTTCGCTTCGCTCACCCTCTTTACCTCTAAAACTAAAAGCAGCATTTTGCCCTGATATTTGCTGTGCATATCAGTATTTTCGATGTGCAGTTTAATAATTATTTATATAAAATATATGTTATGAAGACCTCCCTTTTCTTTGATCTGTGTGGTTGAAAACATCATATGTCAATGGGATCAAGAAAAAAATATAAATTTTTCACATAAAACTTGTTGAGCACTTACCATTCCATGGGACCTCAGAAGAATTTCGATACGGTTCTTGCGTAAAAAAACAGATATTTAAAACATCTTAAAACTTTTGTTTGAAATTAAGAAATAATCATTGGTTTGGAAGAAATAAATAAAAAAACACACAATTTTCGCAATGTTCTGCCGCAGCGACGAACGAAACAGCTATGTTGCAGTGTGAGCTGGTATGAATTTGATTTCAATAGTTGTGTTCAAAATTTCAATCATCACGATTCGAGTTTCAACAAGGTAAATCGGCGGAAAATCCACGCTACGACATTTTAATACACAGTTTTGGTCTGGTAAAAATCAACATTAGATGTTAGCAAATGTAAATATTATTATAATTCACCTCGGTTGCCTTAGTAAATTGTTTATGCTGTCAAATATGTAAATTGTAAGGATTTCTTTTCTGTCTCCCAATTATAGATCTTCTATCATCAATATGGTACCATCGACCGTATCGGATGATATAGTTTGAATTGGGAGACGGTAGGTACCTGAGTACATTTACTGTATGGCGGTATGTATGTATGTATGTATGGTATGTATGGCGCTTCCACACTTCATCACATTTAATATTTTTATTTTTATAATTTAATTTACTTTAATAGACATAAAATAAAAATAGCGTCGGCATTGCCATATATCAATATCGAAATTAGCTAAAATTCTTAGTATTGATCGTTTAACGGATGAGATTAGTTCTTCACTTTTATAATATAATGCCGATGCTCCGCCACAGCTCAGCATTAGATATTTAGGTTGAATAGGCTATGGAACAGACGAAAAATGGATATCTGTGATCACTAAAACTATCATAGAGAAACAATCTCGTCCCAGTTTCGCAACTCGCAACACACTCGCCGTCACTTATCTGGCTGACGAGGGCGGCCCCCCGTCCCGACCGACTGGGTTACCCGACCGGGTACATCCGGAGAACCGGCGCCTGACCCGGGCCTGAATTCTACTTGTCAATCACACTCATCGAAATTAAATAAATCAATGGGACTTTTTTCGCCTTTTTGCTCCCATAGTGGTCCAACGTAAAGTGGCAAATTTTAAAGAACGTGTACTATGTAGCAACAAATATATATTTGGGGCGGATTGGACATACGAGACAGTTTGAAAAACTTGTATATTTAATTTTCTGCGTTAACCCCCCAAATTTAAAACACAGCTTGCTTACGTAACACGATCGTGTTTGGGTCACACAAATGCATAAGTGTACTAAATTTCAACTTAGTCGGTTCAGAGTTCTGTCGTGTTATATTACTTTTACACACAAGACACTCGAGTGATCTTCTAATGGTTCCGTTATTTCAATATCCCCAGGACATTGTCAAAACGTTTAGATTACTTAACTTCAAAATACTGAAGACCTGTGGGGTATATCAATCAAAGTCATTGGTTCAGTAATTCTAGTTATAGCCCCCAACTTAGCTTATATAGTATATTCAATGAATGTGTTGACGACGGAGCTTTCCCAGACCTCATGAAACACAGTAAACTGATACCTCTGTTCAAGTCAGGAGACAAGGTTGATCCTTCACATTTCAGACCAATACCTGTTCTTCTATCACTAAGTAAAATATTTGAAAATATTATACTCAGTCAAATGCTCTTACACTTCAACCGTACAAAACAACTCCACGCCAAACAATACGGTTTCACTAGGGGTATATCAACTATGAAGGCAGGTACCCTTATATCTCAAATTTATTCTGCATGGGAGGCCGCACCGGATGCGATCGGTGTTTTTTGCGATCTGTCAAAGGCTTTTGATTGTGTTGATCATGATACGCTACCATTACGGAGTTAGAAATAAAACGTTGTGTCTACTAAGATCATACCTAAGCAAAATAATTAAAAAGACAGAAGTCAACGGCGTCAAATCTGATGGATCGGCAGTAAAAATTGGCGTTCCACAAGGTTCCATATTAGGCCCTTTCTTATTCCTGGTATATATTAACGAACTGCCTTTCATGGTGGAGAAATTAACTAACACAGTGTTGTTTGCTGATGATACTTCAATGGTCTTCAAAATTGAAAGATAAAAAGGAGATTTTGATTATTTTAATGGTGTATTGTCTTTAACCTTGGTTTGGTTTCCAACCATTGGTTGACAGTTCATAATTTATTGTTAAACGCTGGTAAAACCAAGTGCATCAAATTCTCACTTTCAAATGTCAGGCAAGTTGAGACCAGTTTAGTGTTAGACAACAGCACGTTAGAATTAGTAAATGATACGAAGTTTCTAGGAATAATCATTGATAGCAAATTGCAGTGGGGACCCCACATAGATAAATTAGCTGGAAAATTAAGTTCTGCGGCTTACGCTGTTCGGATCATCAGACAAAATACGGATGTGGCTACATCTAGGCTACTATATTTTAGTTACTTTCATAGTGTCATGTCTAATGGTATCTTGTTGTGGGGTAAAGCAGTAGATATTCAAACTATTTTTATTTTACAGAAAAGAGCTATTCGAGCAATTTATAATTTAAAGCGCCTTAAGAGAGCTTTTAAAGAAATTGACATACTAACGCTAGTAAAATTATTTTCGAAAATATAATTTATGTACGCAAGAACCTTACATCATTTTCGTAACTTAGCGATAGCTGTAATGTTAACCTAAGAAATAATCACAGACTAATTGCTCCCCGGTTTAGACTCGCCAAGAATGGCAATCCTTTCAAGGGTCAGTGCATTTTCTGCTACAATAAGATGCCTCTGGAGATTTTGAAATTGCCTTTCGAGCAATTCAAAAAGCATGTTAAAGCAATTTTGTCGAAAAAAGGATATTACAATGTTCAAGACTACTTTAATAATGGGACTGTATGGGGTTAATCTAGCTCAACACAGTCTTTGGGGTTAATAATTTTGTAATTGTGTATTCCTGCTTATTAATTATAGTAATTAATATTGTAATATTTGTATTAGTTAAGCACAAGAAATTTTTAAAAGAGATCTAAAAATCAATCTGTCGGAGTTTACGCCTTGCTTCTCCCACAGTGGTCCAATGTAGAGAGTAGGCAAAAAATGACGTTTGCTATGTAATAAGTAATCGATAAGTGATCGGCGATTCTCTCTGAGCAGTCATTTTGCTAGTGGAATTGGTCTGCCGGTCAATCGGCATCCCTGTTTATTCTATCTACTCTGCGCACGACAGATTGCGGTGGACGTCCGATGTCGATGCGATTACCGATTAGAGTCTGTCTTCTGTGGCTTGTGAGTTGTGACAGTTTTGTATTGCGGATGTTTGCTTTGTGGATGATACTTTGGGTTTTCAATGAAGTCAGGAACGCTATTGTTGTAACTGCTTAACTGCTTACAGTTGGGCCTTCAGGGCCAAATCCTAAATTATCCGAAACGTGACCGTTTTTGAGAAAAACTGAAGGACCTTTGTATCATGTATTTTATAAAAAATATAGCTTTTTCCGTGTCTTGTACACCCTTAATTTGATAATTACTTTTGATTTGCTAGTAGGAAGCTGAAGTAACATTCTCGGAAATCATTTCATAAGGCAACACAGTGAAAAGCGTTGTTAAAGCTTCCAATAATATGGAAAGGCACAATAAGAAGAATAATTTCACTACCCTGGTCACAGACCCCGGTGTTTAGGATTACTCTCATTCGAGAGCTCATGTGTGTGTTACTAACTATAACGCAACTCACAACCAGCCTCAGTTTGAGACCCAATTAACTAGAACAAGCATCTCCGTACAACATGAGACCTCGACAAACAAACAAACAACCCTCTACGCGTCGCGTACTCTGTGCGGGGTTGATCCTGTTTGACACACATTATATTGTTTTCAAATACAAATTTATTTAACTTGGGACTAGGGACTAATTTCAAATATATATGCCCACCTGTTTTTCCCAGAAGAGGTAGGCAGAGACTAATTAACCGGCGAGCTTGTGTGAATATTGAGGAAGCGAAATACGTACGAGTAAGTAACACCTCCACGGCGGCGATACTGTCTTGCTTGGGTTGGCCTACATCTGTTATATATTATTTTCTACACTACGCCGTAGTTTTGACTGTTTTTCCATAATGGCCCCAAAAGTAATAGTAATAAAACGGTTAGACTAAATAAATGAAACAGAGACACAGCTGTGAATAAGCTTAGAAAAATAAATAAAAATAGAAAGAAATAAATCGAAAATGCCATGGTAGATATCACAGACAAGTAATGGTCTGTGGTGGATATATTCAGCGCGCACGTATTTAAAATGAGCCCGTCAATCTAAAAATATATTGTTTAATACATATATATATATATTATTTATTTTACGCACATTTCATAGTAAAACTTTGAAAGATAACTCTTCTCGATTCATTCACTCGCTCGCTTCACTCGGTCGTGAATAAAAATGCCGTTCGTCGGAAAACACCTACTTTCCGCATTCGTAGCATAAATAGCTACAGGGGCCGTATGGACAGTTTTTTCGTGAATAGGACCAACCCCGTCAGTTTCCGAGTTAATTGTTTGCTGGCTCGCGCCCCCAGGGATGGTTGCACTCAGTCACTCGGTGTCACTACTACACTCACTGGATTAGGAACGCGGGGTCACCGCCGCACAAACTAGATTAGGGACAGGGCGGACCGGAGCAGGGCAAGTACCAACGCTGGGCTCACGAGTGTTAGTAAGAATATGGGATTGAGCTGGGTAGACCGAATCGTAGCTCAGAGAGGCCTCTTACTTGCTAACTCAAATAGACAGCCAAGCGCTCGGAATTTCTGTCCATTATGGCTATTACAAAATACAACTTTTGCCTTTACCTCGCGTGCCCGATACGCCGCTCCTCGCTTACGCTTATGAAACATAAAATAAAGGCTGCCAAAGGATCAACCTCAGAATGTGAGGTAGAGCATATCAGAGCACTACAGCGGGGTAAACAAAGTGTTTGGATGCAAATGCAGAATGTGTACAATTTTTACTAAGATGTCCATAATCATTAAAACCATATTGCGAGATATTTGCGAAAACCTGATTTCAGACGCTTTGGATCTTAAATTATTTATGACGAGAACACGTGATTTATTGGGACTTTTGGGACAACATTAAGGATGTCAAAATAAGGGGTTTATGCACGTTTCCAGCGTATCATCTCACATTCTGAAGTGAAACTCTAAATTTCTTGGACTATAGAGGGAATAGGCTCTACGCAGAAGCGGCGTACCGGTAATATGTCATTGTGTCGGAGCGGCGGCGTAAAGGGAAATCGTCTACACCCTTCTGTGACGCCCTGTAAATCTTTCTACTAAAGCTCATATTACTTACTAATCTGTAACCGCAGCTGAACGAAGCGTCTTTAAACTATGGTAACGTACCTGAAACGAGAAAGGAAATTTTGTTAATACCTGTAATAAGGATTTAGGTCGTTTATTGCGTTTTAATTTGAAGTATCGTAACAAAATAGTTCCCTCCGCTTCCACATACACTAGACTAGGCATTTCCCCTCTCCCCGCTTCCCTTAGCTTGATTGGAGGGTGAATGAGTGGATTGACCCGCCGCGCCGCCCTGATGAGCGCTGCCGGTGTTTCGGTAATACACGAGGTGTAACCGGAAGTGTCACATGGCTAACAGCGGCATTGACAAAAAACATGGAAAGGGTACCACACCCCGTGTTCAGATACCTAGTATCTTTTAAAAATAGATTATTCAGTTTTATTGATATTCATTCTATAATTTCTATCAATCTTATATAATTTTATTTTATTTTATTTTATTGATTTGAAATTAATTTTACTTCTGGAAAATAAATAAATAATAAAAATTATTATTATTATTATTATTATTGGTGGACCACCCCTCACATTTACATGCCACGTAAATTATGTAATTAAAAGTAAAATATCATACGTAACTATTTAACTGCTTTAGGTTTAGAGTCCACTTGCACGACATTTACTAAACACGTTATTAGAATAAAAATGTATGAAATATGTCAAAGTTTAAATATTTTTTTTACTTTAAACTGATTCAGCGAATGTCGTGCAAGTATCGACTCCCAAAAGTTTACGCGACTGTCTATAAAGAAGATGCGTTTTATATAAAATGGTATTCGAATTACTGTAAGAGCTAAGAATATTTGAAAATATCTGCAGATTGCGATTGTTAAACATTAACCAAATAACTCAAATAAATGAAAAAATGTTGCGTAAAATGTAAACATTTTGAGAACAACACACAATTCGGAACGAACCGAAAAACCGTAAAATAAAACACGAGAAACCCCAAAACAATCTGGCTGGTTAGCCGCGCAGCACGGGGAGTGGGGACCGAGCACAGAACTAGATCTGTTTCATTATAACTTGCACCGAAAACTGCAAGAGCTTTATAAGGGTTCCGTAACGAAATACAAACAAATCGTCGCGCCCTTTCCCTATTTCGCTTTATCATGTTTCCGAAACCAAAAGATTTACACAGAAACGGTATTAACTAAGCTAAAATATATACAAAACTAAAAGAAAAACATTTCAACACAGATACATACATTGGTTTTAGTCCCACACTAGGATACCCAAGTGATGTGGACCCAGGAACAGCGACATCACACAGATATAAACATCCAAGACCTGGGGTTTTTTTTTCTATATCCCCTGCCGGGGATCGAACCCGGGACGTCTCGTATGGTAGGCAGAGCCACAAACGCAGCTCCACAGAGGTCGTCATAGTGTCTCCTTTAGGAAGATTGACGCTTCAAAATTTTCACATTACCCATCGTCTGATCGGCCATAGTTATGGAAATGTTCACAGTGTATACTACACACACACACACACACTATGATAGTTGAGACGGTGGATATTGTGAAATGCCCATCTTTGAAGCGTTATTCCTAATAAAGGAAATTAAACCGATACATGAGCCTTAAAACAACTTTTTTTTTTAAATAATAAAAAAAGAGGAGTTCCGTTACTTTTTTGTGTTTACTTTGTTAATTTATCCATACAAAAAACACATTTGTGTCCGCTGTTCCTGCAAACCTACGGAACCCTTCGGACAATAGTCCAACTCGCTCCCAGTTTTTCACATGTTTATTTTATTTCCCGCCGGGTACGTGGTTGCCTCCAACAGTGTTAATGTTGGGTCTAGTTCTTAATTAGTGCACACACTGCACTCGAGCGAAAACATTGTCGAAACCGCGCAGTGTATGTCGAAGTTTTTGTGGTGTAATCTTTTACTTTTGTAGTATTGCAATGGCATTTCAGCTATCACTAGCCGAAGCCTCTTACGATGGAACTTTTCCAGACCTCATGAAACATAGTGAACCGCCTAGGAGACCTCTCTGTTCAAGTCGGGAGATAAGGATGATCCTTCAAATTTCAAACCAATATCTGTATTTCCAGCACTAAGTAAAATATTCGAAAAGATTATGCTTAACCAAATGCTCTTACACTTCAACCGTACAAAACCATCCGCCATCTTCCGCAATTGTCAGCACAAGTCATGCACCCTTTTACCGACATGATATGGCATGAAGTGCCAAAAAGTTTCGTTCATCTGAGTGTAGTGCCATTTGTTGACATGTGACAGAACCATAATAAACAAGCCAACAATTCTGGCCTGTTCAAACAGGCCAGAAATGTCTTTGTTGTCCTGTTTAACTTTTCAATGTTTTGGGGCCTCATTACTGACCACCTTTCTCCACATTTCCGAGGAGTAGGGTGAAAACTAGTATACTTGTCAATTACTTATATTCAATCGTGCTTTGCTGCACGTGGCTGTGAGATGATCTTGCAGCTCTGGCCATCTTTAGGACATAAAACCGTGAAAATCTTCTAATAGACGCCGACATAAAACATTTGATTTGGGGGTTGTCTTAAGCTGAGTGACTTGCAAAATATTCCGTTACGGAACTGGAGCGTCTCATACTTCCACTTCATTGCTTCATTGCCACAAACAATTTCACAGGCGCCACACATTTTCAAGTAACCCTCCAAAATAAAATTAAACAATCACACCGAAATCCTTGCGTCATAACACGACAGCGCGCGGAGTCTCGGTACACGCGCAATGTATCACACGCAACTCCATAAATCACGGTTCATTTTCCCGAACGGCAATACGGCAGCGCTCATATTTCACCCCGGGACGTTCCCCGCGCGAGGAATATTTGCGGAGTGGAAACGCAAAGGCGCTCGGACCCTGACTCTGTATTTTAATACATGTAAGTATGCCCTTGCTACACCGCTCTTTTCTAACACTTGTTAGCTTATTACGTAACAATACTGTTACACTAGTATTTCGATGCCTAGTTGCTGTACCTGGCGGTGCTGCCCCAATTGTTACCAATTATGGCACCGAAACTGATCACTGCTATCTTTCCTGACTGACACCAAAATTATTGGCAGTGACAGGCCAGCTGTAGGTCAGTTAGTCAACAGTAGAATAACCACCCAGTACGTAGACCTAAGCATGGGCGTACCCAGGTAGGGGCAGGGGGGGCTATAAAATAAACGTCAATTTTCCTGGCAAGTGGGAATTAAAAACGTGTATGTTCTCGAAACAGGTATGAGCTGCCCCCCCCCCCCCCTAGCTGAAATCCTGGGTACGCCCTTGGACCTAAGGGTTGCAAAGATTGAGTTAGGGCAACCCATATTTTCATTGTTAGTGAACATTTTGGCAGCTGCGCAAATCCTTCGGGTAACTATGACACGTGACTTGCTATACCTCAGGCTTTACAGGATTCTTAGCATATAATATTTTTTTCTTCCAATTACGCTGAAATTCTATTTTATATGCACTACATATCCAGCATAAAGCGACCCGCAGCAGCAAAAATATATGGAAATACTTTATTGCACTGTTTAAAAAGTATCTTTTTAATCGCGCAACCAAAGAGGTGACATGTCAAATAAAGTTAGTTTCCTCCCCAAATTGCGACGCATATGGTGTGGTCGAAGATGTTTTTCATATTTTGATGGAATGTGTACGGAGTAGAACAAAAAGATTTAATGTTTTTAACTATTTAAATTTAGAAATTAGTAATGTAGGTTGTGTTAACGGTTATATATCAGAGCCGCGTAGTGAGGGCGCTCAAATGCTTTTTAGTTTATTTATAGATTAATTAAGAGGTCGCTACTTTTGTTTTGCTACTATAGTACTGGGATGAACTATGTATAAAAAGTTCTGATAACAAATAAAAATAATAATAAATAAATAAAATGAGATTATAATTATAACAAAAACCCTAGGTTTACAATGCGTTCGGTTAGCCAATCTGACGGCCTTATGAAGTTACACAGTTTGCGTGTGAAGTAATGTGTGTGCCAGGCTTAAAAAAATACTGGCCATAAAGAATTTAATAAAATAAAAATAAAACGCAGGAAATTAGACAGATCAAATTTTCAGTAATTTATATTGCACTCTTGCCTTTTAGAACCCCAAACAAGCGCTCGATATCATAAAGTCAAAGTCAAACTCAAATCCATTTATTACTGTAGATATTTACTGTGGGAGCAGAAGGCGTAGAAACTCCCAAACATTGATCTTTAGATCTCTTTTAAAAATTACTTGTGCTAACTAAAACAAATATTACAATAATATTATCATTAATAAGCAAGAATAAATAATTACAAAAATATTAACAGCAAGGACTATGTTTAGCTGGATTAACCCCATACAGTTCCATTATTTAAGTAATCTTAAGGGATATTACACCCTTTTTCAACAATGTCGGTTTAACAAATGGCAATTTCAAAATCTCTAGAGGTATCTGATTGTAGTAGAGAATGCACTGACCCTTGAAAGAATTGCTAACCTTCGCGGGTCTTAACCGGGGAGCAAACTAATCTGCGATTATTTCTTAGGTACATTACAACTATCGCTTAGTTTGGAAAAAATTGTAAGGTTCTTGCGTACATACATTTTATTTCGAAAATAAATTGACTATCTACAGTTAGTATGTAAATTTCATTAAAAAGCTCTATTAAAAAATCTGTTTGTTTTTAGATATAAATTGCTCGAATAGCTTTTTTCGCGCTGTTCTCCCCCACAACAAGATACCATAGGACATGACACTATGAAAGTTACTAAAATATACTAGCCTAGATGTAGCCACATCTATGTTTTGTCTGATGTTCCTAACAGAACTTAATTTTCCAGCTAATTTATTTATGTGGGGTCCCCACTGCAATTTGCTATCCCAAGAAATTATATCAATCCCAAAAAGTTATTCCAAGAAACTTCGTATCGTTTACTATTTCTAACGTGTTGCTGTATAAAACTAAACTGGTCTCAATTTGCCTGACATTTGGAAGTGAGAATTTGATACACTTGGTTTTACAAGCGTTTTACAATAAATTATTAACTGTGAACCAATTCAACGTTAAAGACAATATACCATTAACATCATCAAAATCTGTTTTTTGACTTTCAATTTTGAAGACTAGTGAAGTATCATCAGCAAACAACACTACGTCAGTCAATTTCTCCACCACGCAAGCCAGTTCGTTGATATATACCAGGAATAAGAAAGGGCCTAATATGGAACCTTGTGGTACGCCAATTTTTACACCCGATCCATCCATCAAAATAAATTACTTTCTGCTTGGTGCAACAATCTACTATTACACTGCATTCTATCAGTGACGGAAAACACCGTGATTTTATTCATACATCCTTGTGCCTCTGCCAAGCATTATGGGAAAAGGTGTGACCCTATTTATATTTACGTTTCATAACCGAAGGCTGCCAAACAGGGCCCTATTACTAAGCCATCTGTCCGTCCATCCGTCAGCGGGATGTATCTCATGAACTGTAATAGGTAGGTAGAGTTGAAATTTTTACAGATTGTGTAGTTGCTGCTACATCAACAAAAACTAAACTACACGATTTTTTTAACACAAACATTAATTTTACGTAAAGGCACATACATTTCTTCTGACCCTACACTAGGATACCCTGTGTCGTGGACGCCAGAAACAGCGGCATCAGAAACATCTAAACATCCGATAGGATTTTTATTTTCTTTATCCTCAGCCGTGGATCGCACCCGGGACCTCTCACATGGTAGGCAGAGCTACAACCGCAGCGCCACAGAGGTTGCTGGTGGCGGAGGTGTTTTAGTATTCCTGTCTCTGCTAATCACCAAATCATCATCATTCATATAGCAGCGGATATTCAAACTATTTTTATTTTACAGAAAAGAGCTATTCGAGCAATTTATAATTTAAAACGCACAGACTCCTTAAGACAGCTTTTTAAAGAAATTGGCTTACTAACTGTAGCTAGTCAATTTATTTTCGAAAATATAATGTACGTACGCAAGAACCTTACAAAATTTCCCAAACTTAGCGATAGCTGTAATGTTAACCTAAGAAATAATCACAGACTACTTGCGCCCCGGTTTAGACTCGCGAAGGTTAGCAATTCTTTAAAGGGTCAATGCATTCTCTACTACAACAAGATACCTCTGGAGATCTTGACATTGCCATTTGAGCAATTTAAAATCCATGTTAAAGCGACTTTGTCGAACAAGGGATATTACAATGTTCAAGATTACTTAAATGATGGGTCTGTATGGGGTTAATCTGGCACAACACAGACCTTGCTGTTAATAATTTTGTAATTATTTATTCCTGCTTATTCATTACGATAATGACTAAATATTATATTTTGTATCAGTTAAGCATAAGCAATTTTTAAAAAGAGATCTAAAAATCAATCTGTGGGAGTTTCTACACCCTTCTTCTCCCACAGTGGTCCAATGTAGAGAATTGGCAAAAAATGACGATTGCTAAGTATATGTAAATATCTACAGTAATAAAGACATTTGGAATTTGGAATTTGGAATTATCATCGCAAATTTGCGATACTCACCATCACCGTCCATGGCGCAATGAGCCATATTAAAAAAATACGTACTTTTTATTTAATTTTGTGAAAGGGTCTGGCAGGCTAAGGAAGGAGCAGTGGCCACTGTGAGATTTTCTGTTTTTTTTTTACACGTTTGTTCGTTACCATTTAACTAGGCTGCGCTCCAATTTACAGCCGGCTACTATGAATACTTTCCGAGATTTTCACAAAAACGTCAAATCTGCAGAGGTTATTTCAAAGTCTAATTTCTCCTAAGCTATTGTAGCCAGAATATTGAAACCAACTAGTATCTATGTACATTGAGTCAAATTATACTTTAATTTATTATTTACAAAAGAGTTGGTTGAAAAATTCCAGAATAAAAAACACATTTATTTTTTGACATTTATTTTTGACAGGTTCCTTGAAAGGCACACCCATGAAAATTATAATTCAAAACAAACAAACAAATATCTTTCAACACACCAAACATTGTTTCATTGGGTTGGGTGCATCTACGCAAAAAATCTGTCATTGTTCATATTGTATGTACCATAAATATTTATTACATTATATATATATTTTCTACGTAGATTGAGTAAAAGTATACTGTAGTGTGTTTACTGGTTGCTTGAAAAAGTACAGTAAAAAATATATTTTTATGACATTTATTTTTGACAAGTACAATACACCCATGAAATTCTAACTAAAAATAAACAAACAATTAATATCTTTTATCATACGTAACCAAAATCTTTTTATTCTGTTTGTGTGTATTGCACCTCAAACCAAATTCATAATGGGTTGTTTCCGATTATAAAACTGAAAAACTATAATATCAATATTTGTTTACGTTCCGACTGACATCTGCGTTATCGACTGAGAGGAAAACTGTTGATACTTGACAGTCTTACAGAACAGCCAACTTAACGGCGAAGGGGCTTTGATCAAACTACACCGTAGAGGATAAAATTAACTACATTATATGTTTACGGATATTTCAGTAATTAACGGGATCTGTATAGGAACACAATTACAATTAAATGGTTTTCTCAGTTTGATTTTCATAACATAGCCCATTGGTTTAACGTTGGATCCGCAATATGTAGAGACTCGATACCGAAACCAAGTTCTGGCATTATTTTGTTAGGTTTTTGTTTTTTTTTATTACCTACATTCTTGTACGATGGTGTGGAACCTTTCGTGAGCGAGTCCGACCCGCACTTGGCCCATTTTTTGATTTGCAGACGTAATGATTTCCCCTTTAGCCTACAGTACAATTACCCTAATTGACCTGGTTTTATTCATTAGGTACATAGGTACCAAGAAATGAAGAGAACACTTCTTGTAGATGAAACTTTCGTAATAGCGTGATGCATGTCTGAACATTTATGTTAAAGGTTCTTTAAAAGATCGCACCATTTTCGCGAAGAAAGGCTAACAATTCGCAAACTCAAAGTTCTCGGCACAAGGGGTCTCAACTCGGCTCTTTGTCTTCATAATCTCACAAACTTGGTGATTATACTTCAGACACACAAAAGCTGTGTTCCCCAGAATGTCGGAGATGCGGACTTCTAAATAATAGCGGCCGTCCATCGATGACTTTGTAAATACTTGCCAGAATATTTCTAATATGAGAGCTAGAAATAGTCCCTGGGGGCTTACCACAACGTCATATGCCGATTCAGATTAGGAAACTAATTTGATCCGCAAAATTACCATGACCGTCTTAATACAAGTCTTTGTATTAGGTAAATAAAGCCCATTATGGCGAATTGGACTGGTAATGGTTGCCATGGTGATGTTCTTGTTTTGAACCTAATTTGAATCGGAAAAAGATTGTGGTTACCCCTCAGTTCAGAATTGATGGCCAGAGAGGAAAGAGGCAATCGCGGAGAGGGCGGCGGACACCCGCAAAGGTTCTTCGTCACCTTTGTTATAATGCTGCGCAAGTTCTCATCGACCCTCTTTATTGATCTTGCTCACGTTGAAGCTTGCATAGGCACACCTGACGCAAAATTCCTGCGTCAGGTGTACATATGCAAGTACTTGTCTGACGCCTGAGTGCCGCCTGGAAGTTGGATGCGAGCGGCGCATAGGAACAAGAGGGATGCATGCATACATGAGCGTGAGAGAGGTAACACTTCGCTCACAATAACTAAATAACAGGAGTAACAGATTTTTTTTATAATTTTTCAGAGGTCTAAAATTAATCTGTGGAAGTCCTTCTTCTCACAGTGGTCCAACGTAGAGAGAGGCAAAAAAAGACGTTTACTAAGTACATGTGAATATGTTCAGTAATAAAGAAATTTTGACTTTGACTTTCACTTTCAGTAAACATAAAACGGTAACTCTGACTGACTGCCACAGACAAAGCTATAAGCATGACACTATTTCTGTAAATACACACTATTAGAAGGAACCCACAGGGGTTCTTTCTAATAGTCTAGAACCCCTTGTAGAGGAGCACTAACGCCCACTACATCAAACGTGAGTCAACCTAGTATCTAAATAACTTCTAAGGAGTTATCAAAGAAGTAGCGAAGCTAAGATAAAAAAAAACGAAATTCGATTGTTGGTACTTACAATAAGTTGAATTCATCGCTACTTCTTTCAACACAAGGGCCACTGATCGACACGCTTACGAGCCGCAAATGTCCGTGCTTACCCCCCAGGTCGATATACCGTTTTAATAAGGTAGAATTTCGTCAAATAAAATCTTCCGTTGCCGCGCCGCTCCCGGAAGTAATGAAGCATGTGTAATAAGCGATCCGAGCGTATTTTATACTTGGCAGGGTTTTATTGAAGGTTTCCCACTTTTCCCGCTCATATTCACCGTGTGCTGCTTGATCTTCGACATCGTGTGTACGTGCTTATATTAAGCCAGTTATTAAATGGTTGCACTCTAATGTTAAGACTTTCATAGGGTCTTTCACCCCAATGGGAAATGCTGTGTCGTATGGTTCTTTTGTTGACCGCGCCACTTTATTGTTAGGAAACACATCATTTATTTCAATTTAAGGTCTTCACATTTAAGGACTTGAAACAATTGTAAAATTTAACCACATTTCCAAAAGTTAGCAGCATTTCATGTCTATGGTTTCAGGTAATGAATTAAAAAAACTTGTACACCGTACAACTTTATAAGGTACTGCAGAACGCGTGAAGTAAAGTTTAATGTCATCATCATCATCATCATCATCAACCTGTCAGGAGATCTGCTGTTAGGTATAGGCCTCCTCATAAACACACTATTCAGTACGGTCCTGCGCAACCCGCATCCATTGCTTTCCCGCCACCCTCGCCACATTGTCGGACCATCTTTACAATAAGTATAATATCACAGCTAGCGAGATCCTCTGTGACAGGAATGATCCGGAGCGCTGGTCAAATCCTCGGTCCCTCAAACGATGCCCAATGTCCTTGACGAAGGCCCTACCCTGGGAATTTGTGAACAACCCAGTAATTTTACGATACCGATCGAAAGGCTTAGTCATAGGGATTACCTATTTAAGTCTGAGAAACATACCATCGTACCACGAAATTTGCAACTTAATGTTACATCTTATTCAGGAAAGAGAATAGTATTTCCACGGAACTCGCAGTGTTTCTATCAACTGACTGATTCAAAGTAGTATCACCAGCACATGTTAAAATTCATGGTCTTCCCTTTATTTAAATTACTATGTTTCTTAGACAAAACTGATCTTTTTGTTAAACCATGATGACGTTCGTTTCCCAATTAATACAGGCGATTTAACAAAAATGCGGTTTTACAATTACTTTTAAAAACTTAATAAAGTCTTCTTTCAGCAAAATGCTCTATCTACAATATGTAAGGTACTTTCTCTTCATGTGGCAGAGCCGCGGGACACCCTGTAGATACAATGGTTCAACTCAACCCAACATTACTTCGTAAGCATCCAGCCTTATCCCTGTTGGCGAAACTATTTATTGCCCTCAAATATTTTCCTAATTGCCCTTCACACTCCAGTCGAGCGTAATCACGGCCTCCTTTCGAATTGCGATTACAAATTAGGGTCCCGAGGTGACACTTATCAGGAGGAAACCCACTCGGTCTGTTTGCTCAGGCCTGCTGTTTTAATGGACACGGATATTGTTTTGGTTGGCGTTTCCTTGTTATTCTTGTAGCCGCGTAGTTTTCTGGCTTTTATTATTTCGTGTCATTTTCACGCCTCACGTGGTTTCCCCTCGAAGGCAACTATACTAGAGAAATCAAGTTACACATCAAATGTACAATCAATATCAAAGAGGGCAAGGAAGGCGGGAAATGCTGTTGAAATCCACGGAATGATCAGTCGAAGTGGCAACTTACAGGTTTGAAACTGCCTTTCCCAGATACTTGAACCATCGACAATTGGCCACGAAGCTCGAAGAGAACATTATCAAGGATGCAAAATTACAAGGTTCATTGACTCGCAAAATTCGTTTGGCAGTGATGCCATCAGCGGGCCAGTTTAGTCTGTGGCACTGTTATTCTATTGGGTTCTCAATGACACTACATTATGCCTACCTTCTCAATTTGGAGGGGTAGGTGAAACCTCTAACTGTAACAATCGCACCAGTAGTGGTGACACAAACGAGGCAATATACCTATCCATCCCCAATTATCTCGAGTTCTCTAAACGAGTGAATTAGAACCGAACACTCTTGAAAGTTTTCCAACATACATGCTGCTAATTTTACCCAGCTTGACGTAGAATATAAACTTAAATCCCAGACCCTGGTTGTTAATCACCGCTCTAGAACACTCTCAAGCTGTACTGCAACTTGTATTCGTAGTTTACAGCTTTTACGTGGCAGACAAATGTACCAATTACTTGTATACCCATCCTGTCGTGAATAAAAAAACAGCAAATTCTTCTTAATTAATCCATGAACCCTCAAAGACGCCTCAGGCACGTACTCAGAAACCGATAGATAAGAATCCACAAGAAACTGTACATATACGGGAAACTACAACTTTCACGCCAACACATAAACAGAAAACGAGCTGTTTACACCCACAGACACATGTTGCCATGGCAACCCGTCTTACTATCCCTCGGGAGTGAGCCATTACTCCTTCCTAGTTAGTTAATAGGGTGTCGCGGAAATTAGGGAAAGCCACCCCGCTCGCAGGTCTAGCTGATTAGAAGACGCGGAACCCGGAAAATTACTTAAATACTTGATGATACGATGTTTTTAGCCCCCAGTGAACACGGCGTCTAACTTGTTAACTAGACCGACCTTGTCGGCATGTCATTTAGTTTTTACGTTTAGCGCCTGTCAAAACATTAACAGCAATTGTACATTACTGTGTAATGTTAAACGATTTGTTTACCAGTTTTAACAATCAGGCGCTCTCAAAAGTATAAGAACAATAGAAGCAATTAGGCAAATTATTTCTATATTACCTTCCTATTTATATCCTGCCTGCAGAGACTTTACGTCTGTGTTCATTTCTGCCAGACTCGAGAGAGGAAGTTTGGAAGGAAGTTGCTTCAATAAGTTTGAAAGGATTTCGAAGCTCTAGAGGCAGTCAAATAAGTTTCTAGATTGAAATTTACTTCGGATCGTGGCGGTGAAGACAAATTTCCTTACAATGAGTGAGATCTCCTCGTAGTTCGAGTTTCCCAGGCTGTTTGTGGGTGTATTTTGTTTGCAAGCTCGTATGTGACTTCAGGACGTACGGGCCGAAACATAAAAAGAAAGCGAATTAGCAGTTCAACCGGTCAACTCCTGGACCTGGTTATAAGGCATCGTGATTTTGATAATAAAGTTCAAAACTTATAACGGTATGATGAAAGATGAATGAACGCATAATATACGTTTCCGGGTACCACGGGGATGAGTACTAATTCTCGAGTGAACTTTGACAATGCATTATATAATTAACATAAAACATATGATATTATAACTTGCATTCTCTCTATCGGGCCTAATGCAGTTACCATAAGCATCCCATTTCCATGTAGATGTACAGGTAATATTCTCAAAACGAGACCCTAGACTAGTGTGTTTCACTGATAATTTTTAGGGTTCCGTATCTCAAAGGAAAAAATCAACTCTTATAGGATCACTTCGTTGTCCGTCAGTCCGTCAAGACCCTTTATCGCAGGAACGCGAGAAGGTATCTGAAGTTTTTAAGTTTTGAAAAAATATATACGTAGTTCCCATCGACCTAGACTGATGAAATTCGGCAAGAATCAAGGTCGTATAGCACAAGTACAGAAGAAAAAAAAAACGCGAAACCGTAAATTTGTGTCCCATCTCAAAAAAAGAAACATTGGTGCCGGAACCCTCTGTGAGCTAGTCCGTCTCGCACTTAGCCGGTTTTTGTTAAAGAAATCGCTTTAATTAACTTAACCCAGATGAAACCCATAACTACCCATTCAAGATGCAGGATCACAAAAAGGGATCGTTACCCCGCTCGCATTCGTCACCAGTCCGCGAGGCAGCTCCTTGCCGACTCCGTTGAGACAGGAGATGAATTAATTCCGAGACATGGTGCAATAAACATGGTATTTCTCTTCGAAAATCGCAACAATAGTGGCGTAGGGGCGGTAGGGGTAGGTAGGGGGTAAAGGGAGATGGACAAGATTCTGCGCGGGGTGAACCGGAGATGGCACATATCAGGGAAGTGTGCAACCAAAACGGGGCCGCAGCAGACAGTGAGCTTCATGGTAGCGAACTCTTTAAGACGATTCATAGTTCATAATTTCTTTGTTGCACACAAATAATAATAAAAAAATATATATACATAAACCTTGTGAACAAAAGTGAGCTTATCGACGATGATGGCAAGAGATCTGCGAGCTCGATTGGTGTGGCCTCGTTTCGCTTTGGCCCTTTGCTCACCAGCGTAGATTGGGCATAACTAAGTATGTGTTCCCTTTCCCGAAGTGGTGATCAGATGATACTCGCACAGGTGGGTTTGTTTGCGTATATGCGTGCTAACATATGTAGCCTTGTGCATATGTAGCCCTATCGAAAGTTAGGCAACAATATGAACATTCTATACATATAAATAAATAATAATAAATAAATATTAGAAGACAATCTTACACAAATCGAACTAGGCCAATATTGAGCTCAACAATGCTTATGTTATGGGTACTAGACGACGATATATTTAATGGAGATAAAAACTTATGTAAACACATAAAAAACATCCCAAAACTAAGAAAAAAAATATTCACGCTCATCACACAAATATTTGCCCTTACCGGGATTCGAATCCAGGACCGTCAGCTTCGTAGGCCACTACCCGCTAGACTAAACCGGTCGTCAATCACACTAAGGACTGGCATTACTCAAAATTCTGAAACTGAATAGATTCCCTGTTTACTCACACCATGTTTCGAGCCAAGCGGCACCGAGTTAAGGACGCCAGCCAACTGAGCTAGATTGATGAACTATTCTACCCCCTGATTGAAGTTTCTGTCTGCGCCGCCATCAAGCTTTTCGGTTGCGTAAATGTGACTCGGGATATAAGCAAGGCTGTGGTAATATACCTTAAATATTACCACAGCCGTGTTATTAGCGTAAGAATGGTTGGAATTCCGTCTTCTCAATCTTTGCCACAGACGCGGCAGCTTGAGCAGCTATTGGACCAGCGGACTTTAAGCAACACAGCAAAATAATTTGAGATAAAATTGATGGAATGGCCACCTTGAGGAAGCCTTCATTTCCCCGCGGCTGCGGCAGTGCGTTAGACCAGCTCTTGAGAAATGGAGTAGTTATCAAAACTGGGCTTAAAGTGAGAGCAACATAACCTCTGCCACCTCTTATAGGAAAAAGACGTGCTAAACTCTATGTTTGTTTTTCAATGATGAACATGAGAAAAAGCTCGGTGGTCTAGGGGGATTCACGCTTGCTTCTCAAGCAGGAGGTGCAGGTTGGCATCCCAGTGCCGACTATGTGCCAATGAGATAAGTAATTTATCTTGGCTTCTGCCCTTTTTAATTGACTTTTGCATCTGGTATTACTGAGGGCGGCCTATTCTCTAAGTGATCAGTTAATCTTGACTTCTAAACGTCTACTTTATTCGATTGACTGTAATTTTGAATGAATAAATAAGCATTCATCTTATGTACATTATATGGACGTGCTGCTGGAAAAACATCGCCAGGAAACCATCATTACTCCATAGCTGCGGCGCTGGGCTAGCCCCCAGTCATGCGAAATGGAGAATTGAATAACTGGCTAAAAGTGGACGCAATTGAGCCACTGCCACCCCGCACGCGAAAAAGCGAGACGCTATGTTAACTTGAGAAACTGAGATATAATTACAAACCCAATCAGAAACATTGCTTCTCCACTATCACCAGAGGCGGGTGAGGAGTTGAGGACCCGCATTGATCGCACCCTCAGTTGAACCCGAGTTCGGTTTCAGTCCGGGACAAAGTTTCGGATTGCGATTGCGACGGGCGGGCGGGACGGGCTAAGTAGGCGGGCGACTCGATGAGCCATTTTGGGCTGCATTCGAATTTCGTTTTCGAACACATTGAGGGATTGCGGTCCCGACTCGCGGGACGCTGAGCCTTGTCGCCGAAGGGTTTGAGCCCTTCTCATATCGTAGAATTGACTATATCATGATATCGTCAACCATGGTTAAAATTGGGACTTTCATTGAACGAAGAAATGCTTTAGGGCAAAATACTGCGGTAGCTTAAGGTGAAGAATAAAGGGGGCGAGCGCAGCTAAGCCCCCGAATAATCTTTGTGTTAGTTTGACATGTATAACACAAAAAAATACCATTTTCACTGAATGCTTTTAAAAATACATGTTTTAGTGAAATTCAACGCTCCATGGTCAATTCTACGATATGGTTACGACATATATATGTGAATGATTATGAGTTTCAATGTTTGGGTGTTTGCTACTCAGTCACGAAAAAATGGCTGAACAGATTTGAATGAATTTCGACACTTATGAGCTAGATCATCATAAAAGGATATTTTTTGACTTACACAGACATAAAGAAGTCGACGCAGACGAAGTTGCGGACACCAGCTTGTAGTCAGTATAAGGTCAGATAGATGACAAGAGACAAGAGTTTACTCACACCTACGGTTCATCAGGAAGGTTGTATCCTTTCTCAAAGTGGTCCATTCAATGATACATCTAATTCCATTAATATTTCACAGATGTATTCAAAGAGTTTCTTTAGTTATTTGTACAACTCAAACTGTCTCAAAATAATTAACAATACCTACTCGTATTTTACAAATGACATTCAAACAACAGTATGGCAGTAGACTTTTTGTCTGCAACTACACCCTAACAACGAAGCTCATAATGTACAGACGCGAAATGTTCCCTTTTACACACATAGCCAAACAACCAGCTTGCTTTTTCATACAAATTATTTGAAACAACCCAGGAAAGGAGGGAATTTTGTCGTAGGCTACAATATTGACTTATGATTAAGTGGGAGTTTTGGCATCATTTGCCAAAAATCTTCCTCGCCAGAAATGAAAATATTAAGAGATTTCAAAACACAAATATACAAAGCCTAGCTAAGGATGTGATCATAGATTATATAGGGTACCGAACAAACAGGAAGGCATAAAAAAACCTTACTTTTTCAAAGTCCCTTCACCATACCCCGAGCCGGGCCGCAACAACGCCGTCTGTCTGAGTGCGCGGAAGTGTCAGCAGCTCAAAGGGCGCGGGGGCGGCATTGTTAACCTTACGACTCTTGAAGAGCTGTTGATGAGCCAGCCACTTGAGTGGAGGGCGCGTGCGCTGCCAGGGGTCTAGATTCCGAGGGTGGAATAGGTTGACGAGATTTGGTTTGACTGTCATTAGAGTTCCACGGCCAGGTACGCATTTGTCCACGTGTTATGTTAGTAATCGTTTTGCAGTTATACACTAAAAATGGAATGAAACTTGAATGGAATTTTAGAAGTTAGAGATACAATAGGTTCAGAAGTCTAAGGTCGTCAACAAACACAGGAATTAAAATGATGGCGTATAGATTCGGTATCGTTCTTCAATAAGCAGCGCGGAAACTAAAGAACTGAGTGGAAACAGAGGTCAAATATGTAGGCACAATAGGGAAGGACTTGTGCATTAAACTAAAATCTGTACTAGCGTCTATTCTATAGGAATATCACGTATAGCTATAACTACAACTACATCGACGGACGCCAAGAGTGACAAATACGTGCGCCGCGCACGCCACCGGCCCGCCGCCGCCGTATAAAAGGTGACCCCGTTGACGACATTCAATGGCCGCTATTTTTCATTTTATCAAAGGAGAACCGCCGTCCTTAGCGTTCCAGGTGAAAAGGCCAAAAGGAGAACACGCCTTATAACAGTCTTTGTAGAAAATATCGATGGAAATGTGCTTAACCTGATTTGGTATTAGGCGGACCTTTTGGAAATTGCTCACGACACGAAATGGTATTTTTGTTTGAGCAGACATCGCGTGGGTATTCAATGGGGAATACAAAGTTATATTTGTGTAAGTATTTAAAAGTTCATCTAGGTTTATACAATAAGTACAATTCGGGTGGATGATGAGTTTTTCCGCTTTTATTTATTGTAATTAACTTTTGAATAAAGCATGGAACAATTTATTGTTATATACATCGCAGTTGGTCGGTTAAATCAGACTTAACTAACTCTCTAGACCATTAATTAAAGGTTTAACCAAGTCACTAGAATTTTGATTTAAATAAAGCATTGTCAAAAACGTTTAAAAATCTGTCTTACCGAAAGCCGGCGTTTTGGAAAACAAGATGGCGTCACGACAACAGCTGATTTGCACAGCTTATGTCAGGGTAAAACATTGCGGTAGCTTAGATGAAAGGTAAAGGGGGTGAGCGGAGCGAAGTGTTAGGTTAGGTAGGTTAGAACAACAAAAAATATTTAAAACATAAACTTAAGTACACATAAAAAATATTTATATTGTATATGTCTTGTTGTCTAGGAACATTAAGACAACTCGTTAAACGTTTCGTTCACTCACTTGTCCGACGAAATTTTAGTGACTTGGTTAAACGTCGGTATTTAATTATGGACTAGATAGTTAGTTAAGTGTCTGGTTTAACCAACTAACTGCGACATGTATACTACTGGACGATCTTCTATTATGAGACAAAATATAAGTTTATAAACTCTGATTGTTTTACTAATTGTGATACAGACAACAAAAAAATTGTCGATGATTCGTAGTATAAAATCATGTTAAAATACCGTCCTATTCTACTCTCAGTTATGCGGATGACAATTTCCCCAAAAAGGAGAAGCAAAAATAAAGCAGGTAAAAATTTTATAGCATCAATTAAGCTCCCAGTTCTCGGAACCTTAATTTATAAGTAAAGTTACGTTTCCCTTCTAAGATTCCCGCGTTCACAGTGTGGAAAAAAATACCGGTTGACTTCTCATTGAAGCCCAGTTTGCGGTACTAAAGAGGAAATAAGACATTATTAAGTTCGTATCTGTCCTTGACTTCGCGACGCGTAACCCCCGAAGGAGATTTTGAGTGACACTCAGAATGGTCTCGACAAAGTTACAATACTTACACAGTTTCTGAGTTATTAGAGGGAGCAACTCCGCGACGAAATTAAAGTCGCAGTCGTGCGTAGATTTAAAATATAATTATATCCTGGCACATAATCACTTCTGGCCCCACACTAGGATATCCTGTGTCCGAGAAGCAGGCACGATGAGTTCACAAACATTAGTAAACCGGTCAAGTGCGAGTAGGACGTCGTCGGACCCGCACACGAAGGGTTCCATACCATTGTATTCACGGAAAAACGTAAAACGACAGTATTTTGTGCTAATTTTTAATTATAAAATATTAAAAAGGTAGGACTACATTCTAGGCTGTTGATCGAAAATGTTTAAAAGAATTTTGTGTATGCAGTATGTAAGTATTGAACTTTGTACTGAGGTTAACGAAATTCTTTACTCATTGAGACCGGAAGTGGATACAAATTAAGTAACTTATTTACAAAAATAAAATGAATTATGATTTAAAAAATATATATTTTAATTCGAATGAGCAACTATTAATCGTACAAATAACTAAGCACAAAACTCTATAAGCTAGCACAAACAAAATACTGATTTTTTCAATACATGCAATTAAGATCGAGAGATTCCATTTTTCGCCGATAAACAAATAAAACATAATGGCGAAGGAAATGGCCATAACAATAATTTCTTGTGTGTTAACGGAACATACTGATGTTTCATTATTTTTTGTTATAGCGGCAATAGAAATACATCCGCTGTGGAAATTTCAGCTCTCTACCTATTTCGGTTGATCCGGTAGAGTCCGGTGACAGACGGACAGACGAAAGGACGGACAGCGAAGGCTTAGTAATTTAGGGTCCCGTTTGGCACCCTTTGGGTACGGAACCCTAGAAATAATACTTGTGCAGCGCAGTACTTACTCGTCATAGAAGTAGAACTCATGCTCAGAAAATTTGTTGTCTAAAGCAGAAGATAATAAACCTTCTTGTGGGCTTCGCCGCAGTCTGATAAAAAGAAAAGAACCACGAATCTAAGCAACGAAGAAATAAATAAATAAGAACTGGCTGAATGATCGGAAAACTTTGGCCTTTTCAGATGAACCAATAATATAAAAAAAACATGAAATGGCGCTTGTTTCGTTCGGAGTATTTCAAACAAAAAACAAAACTGCTTAATATTAATTAAAGTAAGTATAATTATTTTATTCAATTATTAACGTTTGCTTCCAATTTTCGTCATTTAATACGATAATCTGCCCTGTTTAAAAGCGTTTTAAACTCAATGCGCTTTATAAAAAAGCCTTCAACTTCACAGGCGAATAAATGGGCTAACATCATATATTCTTATTCGTCTGTGGGAATAACGGAATCTGCCAATAACAATTGAAAAACAATATTACTAATCACCTTCAGATGAGAGGTTAAATAAATTTTACCCCATCACAAATTAATAAATCACTACACCACCTTAGAAGTTCCACTTCAAAAACCAAAACCTCAAGGTTTTTTTTGCTCTCGCCCTGGTACGGATTGGACCCCGGGTCCTTTCGCGTATGAAGCAATCTTGACCACTAGGCCAGACCGATCACATATATTCACATATGCAACGCAGGAGGCAATTTAATAAATCATAACACATTCATTACATTGCAGGTGTATGTGCAATCATTAATAATAACACACCACAAAATGATTCGCCAGGCTCGCTACAATTTCGGCCACGAGTCCGCTAAGAGCATCCATTTAACCCTGTCTGTAACACATTTTTCAAGTGTATTCCACATCCGTGGAATCGATCGCGCGACCCTCACAGAGCCGATTCGAAACCGGCTCTTATTGAAAATATCCCGATAATTCATTATCGTCGTGATAAATTATCAGCCCGTGATGCCTTCAACCGGGGCCTCCTTTACCTTCACAAAGGTGGGGGCGGCAGGGTTGGCGGAGGGCTGCGGGGGGGAGGGGGGGGGGGGCCTCGGATGACGTAACACATACTCTGGTTGACTCCGCGAATAGTAACAACGGATGCGAGTGTGACTGAATACAGGGGTCGTGACCCCGCCACTTGTCGGCGGCCGAGCCATTGACATTCTGTCTGCGCTAGGCTTTATGGGAATAAACATAGCCAGTTGCGATTTGCTGTTTTCGGCGCTTGTGGGGCAACCAAAGTCAAGACCTCCCTCGCTGGATACGGAGTACGGAACAACACTATCGTATCTTCACGGTGTTTCCCGAACACTCGTTTAGGTTCAGGTCAGGGCAATCCGACTGTAGAACGAACTTCCCTGCGCTATTAGAGATTTCTTTTACCTTTCGTGATGTACCATATATATATAGGTAAGTATTTGTTTATTATATATTAAATTTTTGTACTATCGTATTTTCGATAGTATATACATTATTTATTATATTATATATTATTATGTTTCAGTTTCGTAAATAATTACTTATAGGTTTTATTGCGCACTAGGACTCTCCTGTTGCACAACTTTTCCTGTTCTGCTCAGGTTTGAAGGTAGAAATCCCTCTTTAGAGATAAGCTCGCCTTGCTCATAAATTGTTTTGTTACCTTTATGATTATTATTTCTGTGCAATAAAGAATATGAATGTGAACTATGGAATCATAATCATTGCCAGTTCCGATTTGCTGTTTTGAGCGCTACTAGTACAATTAATGTCGAAACTCCCCTGGATAAGGACTGTGAAACAAAACAATAATTTTAAATTTAATACACGTTTGACACAATAAATTAAACTTTAACAGCCTTATTCATAAAACTTGCCAAATCTATGATAGCTAAAATATGCTTTGTCCTTTTCTCACAGACACAAATTTCAAAGTGACAGACAAAGACAAACGAATTATAACGGCATTATAATTAGAATAGGTTTATTAGACGTTTATGAATTAAGCGGTAAGTCAAAAATTTGGCTGACGTGTTTCCTTGTTTAGCTTATAACTTTCGAACTACAAAATCGATTTTATTAAACCATATGTAACAAACATCGCAGGAAAGCCTACTACCATTAAGAGAAAACTGCATTAAAATCCGTTCACCCGCCTACCCGCTAAGGCGCCACAGACATACACCACCGACACACTGACCGATATACGCTTTAAACTTAAAACACCCCTCTTGGCCGTCGAAGGGTTAAAAATTTACAATTTTATCATATCATCTGCGGTATTGTATGGTATCACGGTTCTGCTGATGCCTCAACAATGCTGACTGATTCATATCTAAGCAAACAATACACAAATTAACCATTAGTGCGGTGATTGTAAGCAAATGCTGCCTTTGTTCTGGACACTTTTAAATATTTAATGCTGTGTAACACATATTTACAGTGCGATCTATGCTACACAACTGTGCAGAACGCATCTGTCTGACCTATGGCCAATGACCAGGTACAACCATTTAAAAACTAATGGTTCTGTGAGCTGTACAAATTCAAGTTTTTTTAAATTATTTTCCCCCCTCTCACACCCCCGAACCTTGGAGTTTGTCGGATGGACAAATGGAATTATTATAAATGCAAATATTCCGACTGGATTTTCCTTCAATAACAGATACAAAGTTATGAATGCACCTGGTTACGTACATGAAGTGTGAAAGAAGCCGCACCAACAACTTTGTAAACTACATTTGGACAGGAGCTGTCGTTTATAGCGACTTAGCTGGTCTGTGCGATGTTCTGATTGGTATATTTTTTTAACAGCGATCGATTTTTCTGGGATTCAGAATTACTCTACATTTTGCTATCCAAAATCTTACCTATTGATTTTAACAAAAATTAAATAGCCCATGTCATTTTTACGATCTTCAAAAATCCAAAAACACCTCATTTGTTAAAATCTATCGAATCGTTTGGGCTGTAGCGGTTTTTTTAAAAGTCTCAACCCCATATCTCCGCCATTTTATATAGTTTCCAAAAACTAAATCAAAAAACAACTCTGTTTAATTATCGAGCTTGCTCACAAAAAATCCCGAGAATCAGTTGAGAAATGTGGCCTGTAGAGGAGAACAACCGAACACACATCAGGACATACAAAAGCATGTTTTCCCATCCTGAACGGAGAATCTTCGGTCGCTTGGTCGATAATCATAATTGTAAACAGATTGATATAACTTAATGTAATGTAATGTAACTATTAATTCTTGCCAAGGGTCACCTTGCGTATACGTATGTCTTATCTTGCCCTTCACAAAGCAGATTGTCTACACCAGCCACATACGAGCCCATGAGCGACGAGTATAAAACAGTTGAAGCAGTCGCCGTGACCAACATCGGTCGGACGTAATCATCATCATCACATGTAGGTTGGCCCAGCTGATTCCATTTATACAACAGTTCCTGTTGACTACGGTACTCAGAAAAGATAAAAAACAGTGACGAGATGATATGACGAGAATACATGAATACTTTTGCTTTTGAATGCTGTAGAGGAAGAGTGCATGTGCGCGCATGCGATATTTGTAGTTCGCAACTATTTCCCTCCCTCGACACAAACGTCGTTTCCCTCTGACCATTCCACTGATTCCGTGCGTCCAGTGTACCGGTAACTTTAATCTCAAATAACGACATTTTTCGCTCCCCTATTTCTGAATGTATTACGCAGTCCAATTCGGTTACCAGGGTCGTTCCCGATTCATCATACATGTCTAAGAATATGTGTATATCTTAATAGATAACAAAGTCGGGTTAGTTACACCACTTACAAGTAACTTAAAAACGGCTTAACCAATTTTGATGATGTCTTATTTGTTTTATTTATTTATCATTATGATAAATATCATCGGACCAAGAATAGAGACTTGGCTGACGCCTGACCGTGTGTGGTGCGGCTAGGATTCAAAACTGCCGTGTCGCACAAATTTTTGGCGGTTCTTCAGGTAGTCAGCAAAGTTGTTGCATTCGTCTCCGCCGTGGAGCAGAATAACTATTCAATTGTCGGAAAATTGACGAGAAAAAAAGCACAAAAAATATTTTTTTTTGCCAAATTAGGCTTGGAACTCCGCCATCTTCCCCAAGTGACACCTTATTCATCATTGACTGTAGAGGCGGCACAAAGTTTTCGGGGTCAACTAGTTATATAAATTGGTCAAGTATAAGTCGGACTCACACACGAAGGGTTCCGTAACATCGTATAAGAAGACACGTAAAAATTTCTCTCTTGTATGAATTGACTGAACGAATTGACGGTGCTGAAGCATGGATACTAACCCAAGCAATGTGCAAAAGATTAGAAGCATTTGAAATGTGGCTGTACAGAAGAATGCCGAAGATATCATGGACGGATAAAATTACCTGATGTTGCTGTTTTAGGCAAAATGCAAAAAGGAGTAGAGCTCATACGGGTTATAAAAAGCACGAAACTAACATATTTTGGACATATCATGCGCAACGACAAATATAACCTGCTCCAATTGATCATACAAGGCAAGATCCAAGGACGCAGAAGACCTGGTCGCCCACGTACATCCTGGCTCCAAAATCTGAGAGAGTGGTTCGGGATGAACGCAACATCCCTTTTCCGAGCGGCAGTATCCCGTGAGAAGATGGCCGTAATGGTCGCCAACCTCCGATAGGAGATGGCACCCGAAGAAGAAGAAGATGAATTGACTTCTTCGACTTATTTGTTGCTATAGCGGCAACAGCCATACAAATTCTGTAAGCAATTCAGCGCTGTAGCTATCACGGTTCATGAGATACAGCCCGCTATCGGATAGACAGAAAGAGGGCGACAGGTGAGCGGAACTGAGCCTCTGCCACCTGGCATGGCAAAATACGTGATAGTCATGTTTATGACGTTTCCTTCCTTCCTTCCTTTCTTTCAAATAGATGTTTCACCAGTGAATGTCGCTTTAAATGACAGCTCCTGACACCAACAATCACGCTTTGATTGGTGAAGCGTCTATTTGAAGAAAGCAAACACCAAAGGGTGTCTGCTTACTTCAAATAGACATTTAGACAAAATATCATATTTAGAGGGATTGCGATAGATATTTCTAGGTGTCACAGATAGGGAAAGAAATAGAACTACTGAACTAGGAATAGCGGAATAGCCCGTTTTCCACGATGGATTGGCTGCAAACAAGGCTCTCTTTTCAGTCTTTTTTCGCGCAGATTACTTTGCGTTCGACGCGCGTTTATTTAGATTTTCGCGGAATAAAATATTGGAAAATATTTGCACGAGACTGCATACGGGCGGTCGCGTGAATGCAGTTTTACGATTCGTTTCGAACAATGGGTCCCGTACCCAAAGAGTTGAACCGAACCCATTTTTTACTTTCTTAGTACCAAAGATATAATGGGAGTTACACTAATCTTGGGTCAACTTTAACATAGGTACCATAGATATTTTATAAAGAATGTCAAAGTTGACTTTTAGGATTTAGATGATTTGTAATACTCTCTATTTATTATTATCTTACTAGTGGCTCTGTCTATGAGCGACATAAGAAATTTGCTGTTGTTTCATTATTTTCCAACCCTCACACCCCCCACCCCAAGAAGTTTATCGGATGATCGAGAGGAATTATTGTAAAATCAAATAACACGACTTCATTTTCTTTCAATACCACATACAAACTTATGAATGCACCTGACTACTTACATGGAGTAGGCGCCGCACCGCATCAATAACTTTGTAAACTACATTTTGCGATCCAAAATCCAGCCTAAACCGCTTTTCACATAGCCTATGTCACTCTTAGGGTTTCCACAAATCCAACGAAACCTCATTTGTTAATTTGTCAAGCCGCTTGGGCTGTGACGGTTTTTTTACTTTTATTTTATTTTATTTTATTTTACATTTTTAGGAGAGGTAACAGCTTTACTCACTAAATACAAAACACTATATTAACTAAAGAGCTAATAATAACCTCCCACAATTTACACTTACCCTATATCTCTGCCATTAAAAAAAAACCCAAAATGTGAATTGACGAAATAGTTCTATGAATTTATTGAACCTGCTCACGAATTTCTACGAGAATCGTTTGGGAATTGCAACCTGTTGAGGAAAACATCCGGACAGACATAAGAAAGCGTTTGTCCTTGCTGAAACGGGGTCGCTTCGTCGCACGGGCTTTGCGCTCGCTTGGGCATAAACAGTTTTTTGTGCAGGTCGCACCTCAAACTTCGAATGATTCATGATTCGTCTAACGAAACCTTTTATCCTTATTTCTGCGCTACAGAAGAACATACTGGAACAGTCAGAATTTGTTGTACCATGATTGTCTACTATTAATACCTAAAATGAAGTTTCTTTCCAATCCATTACGGAACCCTTAATGCGCGCCTGCAACACGCACTTGACCACTTTTCATTGTTTGTTTATAGTGAAATATTTTAGCAATAAAAGTTGTCGAGTTACTGCGGCTATTCTCTTTGTTCAGCGTGAATTTAAAAATAATCGAAAATGGACATAAATAAACGGCTATAAACGTAAAAAATGTATATACATTCTGCGGATAAGACTTCATTTAATCAATTATCGAAGCCATTAAAGCTTCTAGGACACACGCGTGACGGACACATCTTATACACTACAACCAAAATTAAATCACTGCAAAATAGCGAATAAATAAGTCCCAGAGCCATAAACAGAACATAAATCATCGTAAAGGTGTATTCGCGAGCAATAGCAAACCTCGTTGAGCGCGCGTGCACACTATATCTGTCAAAACACCCAGTAATGAGACGGGACGAATAAATATTATACTGCTTCACGGAATCCGCAGTTAAAAGAGACCTACAGAGATTCGTGTCTTAACGGGAATCAAGCAAAATACCCAAGGAGAGGAAGGACGAAAAGGGAACAACTAAAAAAGCCCCGGGCATCAGACTTTTCAAACGATGAGGACGTACCTAAAAGAGAGTTTGCTGGGTAAAACGGCACCAGGAATATTCTCTGTTATTCACTTTGCACACCCGCGGATACGATAATGAAATACTTGGTGGGCGCAACCCGACATACAAAGTCACAAAGACGCGGTCTGATGACCGCGTCTTTGTGACTTTGTCCTTGCTGAAATTCCGCTGCAACAAAAAATTATTAGACAATACGCGTGGTTGCATTTTCGAACAGGGGTAGACAGTTCTACATAATCTCCTAATCACATATTAACATATAAGCGCCACGCCAACTAAATTCTATAGCGCGCTGTTCGCGTCGTGTTCGCGTGTTTCTCATGTAGAAACATAATATCGCCTTCGTCGCGATTAATATTAATATAAAATGTTAGGTAACGTTATTAGTAGTCTTAATAAGTTTATGATTAATTTATTTGTAAAGGCGGTGCCAAGATTTGACAACAATTTACGATAACGTTTGAACGGTTTCAGCTAAAAATATCGAACCTTGGATGTCTATCCAACTCACCGTCTCCATAAATCGACATATGTCTGTCAACAACTGTATAATTTATAGCTCTCTAATGTCCGGTGATCTCGATTCTGGAAAAGCGCTATTTAACCAAAAGGAGACACTTCCCAAATCCCTTAAAATATATGTTTTGAAGAGATCTTTAATCTGTGTATTTTAAAACATCATAAGTCAATGGAAACTATGTGAAAAAAATGTGCTATTTCATGGTATCTAAAAACAAAAGTGATATAGTTCTTGCGTCAAAAATAGGTATTGGAAATATCTTAAAACTGTGTGCGAAATTAAGAAAGAATTAGTGGTTATGAAGAAATCAATAAAAAACAGACAATTTTCGCCATGTTCTGCTGACGCGACTGACCTAACAGTCATGTTGCAGGGTGAGCTATTGTGAACATTTTTTTAATACAACCATATTAAAAAAAAGTCCATAATCTCAACCAACACGAATAGAATTGCTAATTATACCGATATACTAGCCTTAAATATCTGGGTGACCGACCTTAGCTATATTTAGATATAGCTTGATCGATCTTTTCGCATCCAAAAACCCCTATATACATTTATATAACAAATTTCAAAGAAATCGTTGAACCCGTTTTTGAGATTTCAAGATATGTTACGGAAAAACCACAGCGTAGGAAAATGTTAGGTATTTTTCATCAGACGCTGGGTAACTTCGACCCCATTATCACTCCTCATTATCGACAATATATGGGCGAAACAATAGAAGCAGGCCCGAATAAGAAATAAAGGTAGGCATTCTGTATTGGTATTGGCTCTACGAGAATGCAGGACCGGGCACATTTACAAGCCGAAAGGCGCATAGCATAGCGTTTATGACTTCCCGTATCGTCGCCGCGCCGGCCACCGAAATTATTTATTATTACACTCATACTGACCGGAATACTATCTAAAATTATCTACGGCGGTATTTTGTAGATAGACCTGGACATTGGACATCTGAAATGCATCAGCGCCTATGTGTCTTTTCAACATGGAACGTTAGAAAGGAAGACATCGCCGTATCTTTGTGTTTACGACTAATGATACTTACTGCCGTAGATATTGTTTATGCAATACTGAAATACCCTAACGGCCAGAACAAATCTAGGCAATATTTATCGGTATCTTGGTAATGAAGCTGGGAAGGTAAAGCGCACATATTTCATGGGGCATAAGGTCTGAAATCGTACTGCATTGCGGTTACCGGTGGTCGCAAATATTGTTTTATCGTGGAAAGATTTGATGATACTCGTATGCGGAATATTAATCTTCAGCATAACAGTTTTCGGAGATCGAATTCATTTGGTACTGTTATCTAAATAGAATAATGGCGATTTCCAATAGTGAACGTACTGAACGCTTAACTACAATCAACCACCGTACCATAACAACTGGTCTTTGGCGGATTCTTATTTTGTAGTTCTATTGATTGACGACGAGTGATGAGTACAATCGAACTAAAGATAAGAGTTAACTGTACTATTCCCAAAATGACTGCCGCGAACTCCGAATAGAACCTAAAAAAAAAAAAAAAAAGAGACTTTTATTATGAAACAAAACCATCGTAGTTGTGATCTACTTGTGTCTCTATATGCGCTACAGTATGAAACTCCAACACAGTTCATAATATGACTATGAACAGCGCGCAAGTTTGAAGATAACATAGAATTTGTCCCCACTTTTTCGCCTAAGATACCAAATAATTAGATCCTATTCCTAGAAATGTTAAGGCTAGTGTTAAATGTTATACAAACGGTTGGCGCCTAATAGTCGCGAAAAATGGATAACTGGCCAAACGGTAACGCAACTGTGCCTCTTCCGCTAGATACAGGAAAATATATGACGCTATCTTAGTTAACGTATCGTATTTCTAGTGGGCGCAAGAGCATATCACTGCGCACTGTGCGCACCGACCATGCGCGCGGAGAGTCGTGCGCTGAATCATGCGCAGCGCACTCCGTCACGTACCGCAACCTCGACTGGCGCTGGTGAAGTGCCGTCACGAAAATAATATGTGTCGATATCGATACATTAGCCTCGCCGCTGTATTCCTCGAAAGATAGCAGCCAGAGCCACAAGACAAGCAACCGCAGCTTTGCTTGCTCATTGTCGGATAATATAATTTTTTCGTTTAATATCTTCAATAACGAATTATCATTTTTATTAATAACTTAGTTATGGAAACAATATTATCACTTTGAAATCCATTAAAAGCAATCATATATTTTTAACACATACTGTGTATTAAGAACATAACCATTTTGTTAATTAAATATATATCTCGGAAGCAACTACAGGAATTTCCACGGACAGTTATTAAAAGTCGGCCGCTCGGTTGAACTTTATGTTTATGTTGATTGTTATGGTTCTGTCTAACGATATACTTTTGAGCTGTTCCGGGAGAGTTTGCGGTATCGTCTTCAAAGGTTATAACCGTTAGTGAGGTAAATAATTGTCGGTAACATTTTAATCGCAGTTCGTCAAAACAATATTTAGTTGCAGCAGCCGTGAAGATAAATATTTCCATTTCTACCGTAACATGAATGAATCCAGACGTGCATACACAAGAAATGTTATCTATTCCTATTTATTTAACATACCATTCATAAGCTCTGTTATGACATACACTCCACGTCTGAAATTGATGTCAATGAAGTGGGTTAACATTATAATTAATTACTAATTAATACATAAAATGTAATAAACAGTAACACAATTTCTTCGTCATCGTGTCCGCTTTAATTGACCTAATAACAAGCAAACGATTTTATATTGAATTAATACTTCAGTTTAAGATTTGCCTCAGGGTTATCGCAAATCTGCGACACACGCGAATGCGAACGAAAACCGGCCTGGAAGTGTCTGTTAAATGTTCCTATGACAAATCGTAGCCCGCAAACGAGCCGTAAAAACATTTTCGCTCTTGCCAAGAAATTATAGCAGGGGAACAAAGTTATCCCAGAAACTGTCAAATAAAAAAAATAATCGTTATTCGAATTGTTGATCAACTGCCTGCTTATTTTACAGTGATTCTCTACTACACTGGAGGATGGCCGTCAGTTCCGAATAACCCTGTCGATTTTTCGCCAGGTGCAACGTAAAGTAAGGATCTTTGATCCCGCTTATATCAATGTACTGCATGCAAGACAATTTTTATCGACACAACAATGACTGGGCACTTGGCGTCGCAGCACTATTATGCTAATCTGCGGCTCAGATGACATCTTGCGCAACAGGCGGTCGCTGTCAAGTGTGTGTACCGAGCATAACACAGTGCATAGTCAAGCTGCAAAGCTTGCCGCGAGATTAAAATACTATCTTATTAAAACGCCCCCGCTGAAAATTCTTGAACAATTTCCTAGTCGGTGTACTGAAAGGATTTGTGTTTCTGCATCGAGTTGAAAGGCGTGTACGTAAGGAGGCTTACACTCAACAGTGGGCTTCCTGACAGGCTGACCATGATGATTAGCTGAAACTAGAGATACTAGATAGATACATTATAGCAGCACTATTTTACCCGACTAAATGTAACTGGGCAGTATCGGGACTGCCATATCCACCATTTCTTTCCACTCTTCACCTGGCCACGCACGGACAGACCGACTGTTTGCATGCAGCGGCGCGCGACGGCCCGGAAGTGGGGTGCGGCCCCAAACTGCTCGCTTCCGGTAGATGTAGGCCGGCATTGTCAGCAGGTGGGCTGGCTAACTGACTAGATCGGCCCTCGGATTCAGCTAGCTCTATCGGCCCCTGATTATGTAGTGATCTCGCTTGGGGAGTGCGTCGTCGTCGTGACGAGGCACTGTGGTAACCCAAATGGTTTATATTTATAAAGCTATGCAGATGGTTACTATGCAGGGAGGCAGGCACAATTGCGCCTACTTTTAGCCTAGCTAATTTTAATGGACTAGCTAGGGGCTAGTCCATTGCCCTTATTAAACAGATACCGAAATGAGGGGTAGGCGGAGCGGAGCCCAAATACCTCCATTTGCTACGTAATAAATTGAATGTTTAATGCTTTGGTATGGTATTAACTTCTACCTTGGCTACAGAGGTCTAAGCCCTCAATTCGCTTACTTACTCTGCACGTGAATGCGTGATTACGCAATCCCGTTAAGTACATCCGTCGTACGCAGCTCTGGACGTGGTCCGTTTTCGCCAATGCTAAATAACGCTGATGGTCTGATGAATTTTTTATGCGCGATTATTGCCCTCTACGGGTTTCGCACTGCTGAAGCCGGGGCGACCGTTAGCTGCTAGCCGCTCTGATAATTATCGTTGAAGGCGTATCGCTCCGTGACGTGACTGACTATTCCGCACTTTTTGGAATGGAACCGCTTTTCTACGCTGAGGCATATCAATTAACAATTAAAATCCCGATTTCTTTTAGAACGAACAAACTAAAAGTCTTAATTTATTTTCGAACGGAACTTGAAATAGTCAATGGGCGGAATGGATAAAAAAAAAGGTCAAGTGCGAGTCTAAATCGCGCACGAAGGGTTCCGTACCACCGTTCAATGGAAGCGATGGTGTGGAGTGAATAGTTTGGATTTTACATAGCAAAATATTGTTTTCAAAGTTATTGGTGCGGTAACTTTCACACTCCATGTACGTAACCAGGTGCATCCATAAGTTTGTATGTGGTATTGAAAGAATTGTTGTATGGGAGCCCCCTTAAATATTTCTTTTATCCTATTTTTTAGTATTTGTTGTTATAGCGGCAACAGAAATACATAATCTGTGAAAATTTCAACTCTCTAGCTAGCTAGGTTCTTGAGATACAGCCTGGTGACAGACGGACGGACAGCGAAGTCTTAGTAATAGGGTTCCGTTCTTACCCGTTGGGTACGGAACCCTAAAAAGTATAACCATTTACTTCTTCAAGTTATCTTAAACTACATAAAAATCAAAATTCATTTATTACCGTTACTGTAGATATTTACATATACTTAGCAAACTAATTAGGGTTCCGTAGAGAAACAAGGAACCCTTTCAGTTTCGTCATGTCTGTCTGTCTGTCCGTTCTCTCCGTATGTCACAGCAACTTTATTCCGAAAGACTCAAGACTACACCGTTGAAACTTGGTGTGTAGATATATTCTGTGAACCGCTTTACGAAAGTAGTTTTTAAGATATATAACATTTATAAAAAACCGCAAATATAACTTTGTCATTCATACAAACACTATGAAAAACAAAGTAATTAGTTGCTGGTGAAGAATGATAGTGATATTTTGGCTAGGAGTTTCAGGTGTATGGAAAGTAAGTACCTTTCTAATTTAATTTTTGGCTTATATTCAAAATGTATTACGGAACCCTAAATGTGCGAAGTCTGACACGCACTTGGCAGGTTTTTTTTACCTCTTAGAGAAGGTTTTTTACCCCTTTTACCTGTAGAGACATTGGGTCACTGTGGGAGAAGGAGGGCGAAGAAACTCCCACAGATTGGTTTTTAAATCTCTTTTAAAAATTGGTCGTGTTTAACTTATTCAATTATTATATTATTCATTATTATGAATAATAAATATAGGAATAAATAATTACAAAATAATTGACAGAGAGTTCTGAGTTGAGTTGAGTTCTTTTAACCCTATACAGTCCCGTCATTTAAGTATTCTTGTATATTGTTATATCCCTCGGTAAGAGCGAACATCAAAAATGAGGCATTTCCTCCCAAAGACAGTTTTATTTTTTTAATTTGCCTTACAGGTTCTATTACATTGAAAACATGGGGGATACCTCGTCCATGCAAAGCTCCCCGTTACTCCAGGCGGAAAGACCCGCAGTGTGAGAGGGACGGAATCGGGGTAAAATTATCAAGTAGCACCAAATCACATAAAACTTGTTTAAAAATAAACAACGCTATTTTATCAATAAGATTTCCAAGGCGAGTTTACTAATACATAATATCCACATTTTGAATGCAATTCCGCAATGAAATAAGGTAGTATTTCAGAATCACAGGAAAAAATTAAACAATTTAGAGGTCTTTTCGCAACTAAATTCTATCGACAAAATTTCACCCAATCGCATTCTCCTTCTGTGAGAATATCAAATACTAAATAAACGTTAACCCAAAAATAAAATCTGTAGACGCCTTTATAATGGAGAAAATGGATTCGAAAAAAAAAACCATATTATTTTCGTGTCACCTTAACAATTACTAGTTGAAACTACCACAGAGATGAGAATCATCGTCAACTTACAAAAGGTGATACGGGACTGTTGTTTTGTAAATGTAAATAAGACAAAACAGTGACTAAACGAGATTCAAAACACGAGTCAGTTCTTCACGATCAGGATAAGCCACCCTAATACCATCGTAGTCCTTATGATGATCGTAATAAGGGCGATACAAAGTCCAGTAGGGGTAACTGGCCAAGATCACTATATATATACCAACTATAATATACCAACGTTCATTAGCATAGTTTCGGAAGTTTGAAGGGAGTTCCTAATTTAACATGCGAGCCCAACGTGCGACCATCGAGTCCAAATTAAACATAATGCGTGGGTTTGCTAGTGATTAGACATATTAATTTACTATGGTATCGCAAGCCAATTCTCTACATTAAACATATTACATTTTTAAACGACCTCGAAAAAGGAGATGATTCGTTCGACGACGGGCTTATTAGAGCACAATACAACAAGTTAAAGACTTAAAAAAAACGATTTCAAGTTCAAGTCCTATTTCTTCCTCCCCGGACGGGATGCGAATTAGGTCTGTGTACATGGACAGTCCTCATCAAAACTTTTGCTGCACGGAACCACAAATCAAAACGTATATATTTTTTGTATTTGTAATTTTTTTCAAAAAGCGCTAAATCAATTTTGATAGAATTTCTATGGGATCACCTCTGAAGTATGACCTACCAATGAAAACAAGAATCATCGAAATTGGTTGATAATTGACGGAGCAATAGCGTAACAAACACACACACAAAAAAAAAACAGACTAATAGAGAACCTCCTCCTTTTTTTAAGTCAGTAAAATTAAAATATCTTTAATTTATTGCCAAAAATCGGGGGTCAAAGTGACAGTTGACAGTTTTACCGCAAAGTAAGTAAGTAAAGGACAGAGCTAAACGTCAATATCCTTCTCCTTCTTTCGCTTATTAACTATACGTATAAGTGTTAGTATAAGTATAAGTATATATATATATGTATAAGTATTAGGTATGTAATGTTCTGCACAGCACCTGCTCCACAATCAACCCATCTTATCATTACGTGGTTTGCTGTAAGAGATCTCTTGTAAGAGATAAGCTCGCCCTTGCACACTATTTAGTAATCCCCGACGACAAAAAGAGGGGTGTTATAAGTTTGAAGTGTATGTCTGTCTGTTTGTCTGTGTATATGTCTGTCTGTGGCACTCTAGAGCTCAAACGGGTGGACGGATTTCAATGCGGTGTTTTGCTTAACTTATTAGCTTAACAAGGACACAAGTCAACCAAATTTTAGACTTTTTAACCCCAGACGATATAAAAATATGAGTGTTGTTATAGGTTTGAGGCGTCTATATGGCTGTGTGTGTGTGTGTGTGTGTTTGTGTGTCTGTGTGTGTGTGTGTGTGTGTGTGTGTGTGTGTGTGTGTGTGTGTGTGTGTGTGTGTGTGTGTATGTGGGTGTGTCAGTGTTTGTCTCTATCTGTGGCACCCTAGCGCTCAAAAGGGTGGGCGGATATTGGTGATATGGTACAAGTCAGAGACGACGAAAAAGAGGGTTGTTATAAGTTTGAAGTTTACGTCTATGTGTATGTGTGAGTTTCTCTCTATGTGTGTGTGTGTGTGTATGTGTGAGGATGTGTCTCTCTGTGTGTATCTGTCTTAAGCCACCTTAAGCCATGCTGTAAAAGTCAGAGATGACGAAAAAGCGGGGTCTGTGACATATGCGCTCAAACGGGCGGACGGATTTTAATGCGGTTTTCAGTCAATGTTAGTACACTTCACTGCAATGGTTCGTAACTATTTAGGATTTATTAAAATCGGATCAGCGGTCAGAAAGTTATCACCTTAAGAAAAAAACAAAATCAGCCAAATTTTAGACTTAAGGCTCTGATTAATATATCGTGTCGGGGTGTTTTAAATTTTTAATCTATAGTTATATGTTATCATTTCCATAGGTTTTTTGTGTGCAGTAAATAAGTTATAATTAACTGATTTGACGTCACTAGACCTAGATGGTTGTTTTAAAACACGGTGCGTTTCACATTATTTTTAGATTCGTATCTTTTGTTGACGATCAATACTATATAAAAAACCGGTCAAGTGCGAGTCTAAATCGCGCACGAAGGGTTCCGTACCACCGTTCAATGGAAGCGATGGTGTGGAGTGAATAGTTTGGATTTTACACAGCAAAATATTGTTTACAAAGTTATTGGTGCGGTTACTTTCACACTCCATGTACGTAACCAGGTGCATCCATAAGTTTGTATGTGGTATTGAAAGAATTGTTGTATGGGAGCCCCCTTAAATATTTCTTTTATCCTGTTTTTTAGTATTTGTTGTTATAGCGGCAACAGAAATACATAATCTGTGAAAATTTCAACTCTCTAGCTAGCTAGGTTCTTGAGACAGACGGACGGACGGACGGACGGACGGACAGCGAAGTCTTAGTAATAGAGTCCCGTTTGCAACCCTTCGGGTACGGAACCCTAGAAACGGCCAAGTGCGAGCCGGACTCGCGCACGAAGAGTTCTGTACCACCATACAATGGTAGTGATAGTGTGGAGTGAATATATTGGATTTCACGTAGCAAAATAGTGTTTACAAAGTTATTGGTGTGGCTACTTTCACACTCCATGTACGTAATTAGGTGCTTTCTTAAGTTTGTATATGGTATTGAAGGAAATGTTGTATTGGAGCCCCCTTAAATATTTATTTAATTCTGTTTTCTAGTATTTGTTGCTATTGCGGTTGTTATAGCGGTTCGTGAGAATCAGCCTGGTGACAGACGGACAGACAGACAGACAGACAGACAGACAGACAGACAGCGGAGTCTTAGTAATAGGGTCCCGTTTTTACCCTTTGTGTACGGAACCCTAATAAAAAAGTGCATTAGACACGACTTTATGTTTTCAGGTCTCAAAATATTATTTAATGTGAGAAAAAATAAACCTTTTTTTTTTCATTTGTAAGGTGCAACTTCCAATTTGGTTATTTAAAAAAATGGAAATCGATTCAGTAGTTGTGTTTTGAAGTTCAAATAACTGGAACGATTTTGTCATCCATGTAAGCGAAACTACGTATTTTTACTTTCCTGTGACTTTTCAGGAGTGGTTACGGTCATTGTCACGAGATGTATCATTCGAGCAAGTTTTCCTTGTACAAGTTCCTAGAATAACATCTAACTGCAAAGAAACAACGCAAAACTTTGTTTCTAGCTAATCATTCGATGAACGTATTAGCTGGCACAGTTAACAGACCATCAATTTTCAAAGTTGTAAAAGTCTCGAACGCCTATAAAAAAGCTTCCTTCCTTACACACTAACTAAAAGCGACGTAAAGTTTTATAAAATTGACAGGTTCATACACTTTGAGATCAACTGCGTCGTTTTCTGCATATTTGAGTAAGTGAATAGTAAACATAAACATTTACATTTACAGGCACATACATTGCTTCTGGCCCCACTCTTGGATGCCTTGTGTTGTGGAAACCAGAAACAACGATGATCTAGGTTTTTTGTCTTTACGCCCAGCCGGGGTTCGAACCCGGGTGAATATAACGTTCTGATATGTCCTACCTTATCATGTAATTCTGATCCAAGAATTTCGCATAATTAAGCAAAGTCGTAATAAACGCTCTTGTGAAATATTCGTGTCGTGATTGGTAAATTGTTCAACTAAAATACACCGAGGGGTACAGGACTTTATCCGGATTCGAGCAAGATTGAGCTAGACTCCACCACGCTGGCTCAGTGCGGGTTGGTAGAGGGGTTTTACAACCACTACCACCAGTATCAGGGATCAAAAGCTTAACGTGTCATCCAAAAGCCTGAACGTCCGATAATGTGCATAAGGTAAATTAATTATCTCATTGGTACTTGGTCAGGTTTCGGAACTGCATCTGCTGTGTGAGAAGCAAGCGTGAAACCCAATCGATCACGCGGCTCTATTTTTTTCGAAAGCTTTATCAAAAGCTTTTGAAATTCCTGTTAGGCTTTCATGATAAAGCCTTAAGGATTGCCTCGCCTTCAGGCCACTGTTGTTCACCTCCATCCAACGTCATTCCGACAGTATCTACCGTGACAAACAAGTCCACGGCTTAGGCACATACGAGTAACACATTTTGTGGTTGGTTGATATCGTCAACAAACATATTGTTTACCAAAACACAGTTTAGACTACCAAAGTTACATAATTTGCATCAAATTTAGTGTTCTCATGCAGTTTTACAGAACCTACGACCTGTCACTTTCTGTCCGAATACTGAAGTTGGGTATGTAAGGTCACAACTTTATTATAATACAACCTGGGGGTGTACCACAACGTCTTATGCCAATTCAGATTAGGAACCTAATTTGAGCCGCAAAATTACCGTGACCGTCTTAAAACAAGTCTTGGTATTAGGTAAATAAAGCCCATTATGGCGAATAGGATTGGAAATGGTTGGGTGATGTTCTTGTTTTGAACCTAATTTGAATCGGAAAAAGATTGTGGTAATCCCCCTGGAGCCAAAACAAAGCGGCATGGAGAGAGACGACCCCATGCAGTTTAGTATAAAATAGGGTGTACAAATTTTGTGGCAATTTGGTAAATTTGGGTTTTTTTTTTTATAGTAACTTTTTAGTCAATTTGATAAACTGTTAAACTATCTGTGCATAGAGCTCTTGTAATAAGTCAATTTGTGAAGCTGTGGGAGGTAACGTTGTCTGACCGTAGGATTACTGCTGGCCTCAAGCCGCACAAAAAAGGTAAGTAGGTACTGCGTGCAAACAGACTAGAACAATGGACGGCCTTGGAGCTCACGACTCGGCCAGTGATAATTTACAAGTGCTGGTAACATTGTAGCCAGAACTGAAGCAACAGCGATGTTCTTTGTGTGTTGTACTAATTACTTATACCTACCGGTCGTTCTGTTTTGCCAGCGTCTTGCATATTTTTACAAATTTTACGCACGAAAGAATACTGCTTACAGATACTTTGTAAACGCTATAAGCCTTTGGTTTCTGTTTTATGATTAGATGCAAAAGACTTACGAGGATTCAGATGTAGCACAATTTTTTGATATATTTTCTCTTGATACAGATTTACAATAGAATATCGGCGAACTCCCAGGAGACTTTTGATATAAATAGCATCCAGAAAGTGTAGTTAAATTCAATATTATTTCTGAATCTTCAATCGTAACATTTCTTTGAGAATCCGCACCAGTTTCAGGTAATGAGTAATGCTCCAATACTCCAATACAATATGTCTGTAACAATAGAAAGCAAATGGCACACGTAAATACTGCTTTGCATAAGTCTAGCATTATACGAGACATGAATGGGCACTTTGAAGACAAAACGTGACGTGGCATGCATACTTCGTCTTCTTGGGTTGTAACATATAGATATAACAGGTGTAACACAACTACTTAGTGACATTAAAGAGCAATGGTCTAACTCTACCTAAATTTTGTGGGAGATAATATGTCGTAAAATATAGCTTGCCACAATTGCACGTAAAATTTCGTATCGATACAGTAAGTCATGAACTAAAAACTACGAGTCGGCTCGAACAAAAAACTATCTACTTTGCTGCATCCCATGATACTTGTATAGGATATGATAATTGTATGCTTTCTTCTAATAAATGGAATGTCTTTTCCTTCACCATAAGTCATTACTTACTCAAACCTTCAACAAGAGTCACAAGTTCAAGCCTTAAGTTCTAGAATCTTCCAAAGTTGTCCAACAGTCGTTACTGTTTTGTACCTACCCGTCGCGTCGACTGCAGTGTAATAGCAGTAATTTCATTCAATGTCGTGAGAACCCCGCCGCCGTTGCGCAAGCCAACTGCAAGTCTGAACCACCGAACCAGTTCCCAGATTAAAGCCATCTCTATGACTGTCATTAGTGCGGTAAGGCACGCACGATCCTGCGATAGTGCTGTTGTTTCTCAACAATAAAGTTTCAGAGAACTTATGGCACCCTCGAGTGAATCTACTTCCCCTTCTTTCGCTTTGTGATACTTAACATATGTGACGTCACTAGACGCGGCAACTTTCATTTGGACTGGAGGATATCAAAATGTGTTTGAAAGTCTAGATAGCAGAGATGCGCCAAGAGAGTATAAATTATAGTTGAGCGGCATAGGTATATTGATAAACATAATATCCTGGTGTGCAATAAGATAACGAAATTGAGAGTTTGGTTGCCGTTTCTTAGATCGATTCAGGTCAGCGATCAATAGGACTGTTGATAATGAAGTTTATAAACAAAGAGCTACAGATCGCCTGTATTTCACAAGTCAAAAACAAGATCTTACAAGCAACCTGTCCAATTAAACCCGACAACAAAATCTCATAAATAGGCTGACAAAACCTGGTTATAGACTAGGGGTTCTGCGAGAACAGTAGACCTCGCGAGCCCTTCGATATACATACATACTTAAACATAATGTCACGACTGAGAGACAAAAGGCTTTATTATAATGCGATACAAGTTGATTTTGCGTAACAATTTAACGAAGAAAGTCCAATTTCAAATTGAATTTCAGGGGCTTTAGTTTTCAAATTACTATGCAGACTTTTGAGCAAAATAGGCGTATAAGTTTTGGCGATTACTCGCATTTCCTTGGTCCTAGGTGGTCAAATCTGGTGTCTACGGGTTCGTCTGCGATAGAACTGCGTAGTTTCATAAGGTATAAATTTTCCGAAATATGATCAAAAACTGAAATCCAGTATATCCAATAAATACGTTGGCTGCAGGAATCTCGGCAAATTTATTATAAATTAAATAACCCGACTGCATTTTCTTTCAATACAATATACACACTTATGAATGCACCTGGTTACATACATAGAGTATGAAAGTAGCCGCACCAATCACTTTGTAACGCCATAAGTCAGCCATTTAAGAAAAACGAAATCGACAAAAAAAACTAAATAAAATAAAAATAAAAACCTAACAGAATTTAAAAAGTTACTTTCAGTTATATTACAAAAAACCTAACGTATAGAATAGATTTCAGGCCCTGCAGTTTCGACAAAGATAGCGAGTGCGGTACGACTGCTGTCAGTTATAACTTAATTAATAACGTTAATAACTTTGCAAAATTAAAGAGTAATAGTGCCGTATTGTACTAACCGTATCACAAACTGTTTTATTTTGCAAAGTTATCACTTTACAACCGATAATGGTCGAACAGAGCTCGCTATCTCTGTCGCGAGTGCAGTGCAGGGATAGGTTGCTATTTCAGAGTTCGAATCCCGCCAGCACTTTAAAATGGCCATTGATCATCACAAAACCTGGTTTAATATCCGTTTTGAGCCGTTCCTGTGTAAGGTGAGCCCGTATTCTACTGTTAGGTGTAAAGCGATACTGTGATGCGGGCTGAATTCTGAAGGCAGCTAAACGAATTATCTAATGGACTAAAGTGACAGCTTCAAATCTGACAGCTCTTAACCGGTTGCGATAAGTACTATTTAAATATTTTTTCTTGTCTATATCTTCTCGGTTCTCTTCGGTTTTTATTCGTTATTCGTAATGTATTTATTGTATTACACAAAACAGACATACAGACAACTAAGAATAGAGAAATAAAAAAATAAAAAAACCCCAACATCTCCGCCATTTTGTTTAATTTCCAAAAACTGAATAAATAAAAAAAGACTATTTAATTATCGAACCTGCTCACAAAAATTCACGAGAATCAGTTGAGAAATGCGGCTTGCAGAGGATAACATTCGGACACAAATCCGGACATTTTTGCCCAATCCTGAAACAGAGACGCTTCGAGGCTTCGCTTACTCGGTCAATCAATAACATGTGTGGTTCTTTTATTAACTTTTTACACTTGGACAGTGCTGCACGCGTATTATTTATTTAGTGTAGTTGTGTCGCCTATGGAAGACGTCCGGCCACAATATGTCAAGGTATCCAATGACAATCCGGGAAGGCCCCTGCGGTCGGTACGTCCGGTGGACTTATCGTTTCAAAGGAAAGTGACGGGCCCTAATAGGATTACAACAAGGGACCCGAAACATCGGAAACGTAGGTGTAAGAGCAGTTCAAAGGTCTTAAGTAAGTGATTTTAGCAGGATCAGCGATGGAAATCGATGGGACTGACGCCCGTATTCACAATTGGCCACTCAAGGTTTGAGTGCTGGAGCTGTCTCTCTTCGGTGTTGCTGATTGTTGTGTATTTGAGCTGCAGTATGTTTAACAAAGAACTTTTATTTTTTTAACTTTTTAGGGTTCCGTACCAAAAGGGTGCCAACCGGGACCCTATTACTAAGCCTCCGCTATCCGTCTGTCCTTCCGTTTGTCCGTCCGTCCGTCACTAGGCTCTACCGGATCAACCGAAATAGGTAGAGCTCAAATTTTCACAGAGGGTGTAATTCTATCGCGGCTATAATAAAAAATTATGAAACTTACCAGTTTTTAGGAATTAAAAGAAGCACACACACAAGAAATTATTGGTATGGCCATTTTCTTAGCCATTTTGTTTTTTTTTATCGGTGAAAACTTGACTCTCCCGATCTTATCGGAAAAGACCTTTGATTGCAGGTATTGAGTTTTGTACTTAGTTATTTGTCACTAAACGATAAATAATTGCTCATACAAATTATAATTAATAATATTTTGTTTTTTATTATATTTGATTTTATTTCTGCATATGACTTTCGTTAACCTGACTACAGATGTAGTTCAATACTTACATACTACATACACAATTTTTTTTATTTTTTTTTTCTATGTACGTCCTTTGATGTAGTCCTATGTAGTATTTAATATGTTATTATTCAAAATTAAAAAGGTACAACACACATACACAAGACTGTAGCTTTACGTTTTTCCGTGTACAAGGTATGGTACCCTTCGTGTGCGGGTCCGACATGCTACTCGCACTTGGCCAGTTTTATTGTATATTATTGCTTCCCCAATACAATTTTGCGGTCGATACACACTTCGCGACCAAGCCAGCTCAGATTGTATAAACCCATAACATTCCGAGTCATATCTTCAAGATGTTCTCAGTACAGAATATTTTCCAGACCGGCACAAACACATAAAACTCCACGATATTTGTCCGACTATTTCGCCACGGCTCCATTGCGAAAAATCCGTCACGCTACATATAACTTTTGTAAGGCGCACGACTATGAAAATAAAAGTTGCATTTCGTTCAGAAAACGGACAGTGCGACTTTAACAGTCCTCATGGGAGCCATAAAAATGATATAAGTTTTGCACCAGTTCCCTGGCGGCGAGAAATCGATGGCGGAAATGTCAAAACACGCGACAAAGAAAACATGGAAGGGGATTATATTGAAAAGGTTACTACGGGGCATTTGTAGGGAAACTTATTTGATCACTTGCTACTCGTAGCTATCAAACAATAAATAATTCTGGTGATAGACTGGGCTAGTACCTATTGCTTGTTACATCTCTCGCTTCCTCAATTGGCCATGTAAAAAAAACAATTGCACCAAACTGAGAAAACCATTTCAAGAAAATTGTGTTCTTAGCTAAATTCCGTTATATTATGTTATCAAAATATATTATAGGATTACTGAAATATGCGTAATAGTAGTTTATGTGACTGCTACATAATGGAGGGCATTAATACTCGAGAGTTCGGCTCGTTTCATAATAATATCACTCGAGAGTTTTAATGCCTAATTATGTACAGTTACATACACTAGTTTATCTACACACATATCATAAGCTCTCTTTGATGTGTTCAGGAACCGCATATTTGACCGGCATTGTGGCTCTGCAGTTGTTTAGCTTGTTCTGTAGTACCAACTTCACAGACATACTAGGGGCGGCAGGCAGGCGGGCGTCGGCGTTCGAAATTTGAATGTCAGTACCAACTTCACAGACAAACTAGGGGCGTTACGCAGGTGGACGTCGGCGTTCGAAATTTGAATGTCATAATATGCAGAAAAATTACACATTATGGTCATAATGTGTAATTTTTCAGATAAGAAATGAGTTTTTACCAAGTAGTTTAACATTATGCTGATCGTAACGTGCGGTTTTTGTACGCAGTAAAGAGGGTTTATGATACGTGTGTAGATAAAAATTATAATATCCTTTATTTCTCCTTTACAGCGTAGTTTGTTCCAATTCCCGTCGTCGTTAATTTGGCTGTCCTGTCAAACTGTCCATTGTCAACAGGTTTTGTGTAATGTAATAACTCAGATGTCAGTCGAAACGTAAACAAATATTGATAATAAAGTTGTTTAGTTTTATAATCAGAAATAACTAGCCTCTACTTTAGAACAAATGATGTCACGGTGTTATTTAAAAAAATATTAAATTCTGAATTTATTAGCTACGTGACTTAAAATCCCCTCCCCATATTCTAGCATCTACATGTGTCTACTTACATACAGCGCAAGCAATAAGACTTTTGGTATTTCAAATGTTGCGTGTGCTCATTTACCTGGAACAAACACAAGTACATATTAGAAAATGTGTATCAATTTATTGACGTGTATAATATGTTCTGTACGACAGAGTCTTGCATTGTAGACTGAAAATCGGTAGATTGAGGATCGGTAGTCTCAACACAAAACAGATCCTGGCTTATCGTAAATAAGAACCGAACTCCCCAGCGTAAGCTTACGAAAATTACACGTGCGTCTCTGTATAAATTAAATTATTCTGTGACATTATTGTACACCTTGCTACGAATACTTGACGTGAACCAATTGGCTGAATTCCGAAGCAAGCGAGCGTCGAAATTCAATTTGAGAAATTTACGAACACCACACGCACAGCTTCTTTGACAGATGTAGTTTCGTATTTAACCGGAGTGGAATGAGAAATGAGATCTTAGTACGCTCGTTCGAAGCGATGCAATATTAAAGCTAGACGAACGTTTTGTAAGTTAACCAAATGTGGTTTTTAAGATATAAGAGAACTTACATGATTCTGAATGCTTATAGTGACAACATCGCACCAGAAAAGGTCAAAAATAGTCTGCATCAATTATATTTTTTCTAACACCTCAAGGATGTTGAATATATCAAAGCTATAATTTACAAAAATCGATGATAGCAAGGTGACAACTCTTACCGCCTGCTTTAACTCACAGTCTATTTATGAAGTTAAGTTACGTGCTGTTAGCGAAATAAACCTATTTATAAGCCGTCTCCATTTAATGATATCTGAATACAGAAGAAACTTGCACTTTGTGGAAATATCACTGTCTATGTTGAACTTACGAACAACTAGTATACCTCGCGCCACGAGTTATGAGCGGTGGCCTTAAATGCGCACACTATTCAATACCTGTACATATGCGCAGTAATTCCCGTCAGCGTCACCCAGCGCTCTTAATTCGTGGCGCGAGGTATAATACTGACGTGCCAGTGTCAAAGATACGAGTAGGTGTGAATTCGAGGCAATTCTAACTAATAAGAATCACGAGGATACGTTTTCAACGACTGTACGACGCAACAAAGGTACACAAATATTTAAGCAGTTACTTTAACAGAAAAGCACATGTACAAATGTGAGCTTATCTCTCAAAAGAGATTTGTTCCAATATCTACCTATAGTTCGCGACCTGATGGGATGGCACCCGGGGAAGTCATGGTACAACTTACTGTGATCTTTGGAGACTATAGCCAAGCCACAACTCTTACAATACAATTTACAATGGCTACTCGATTGCCATCCAAACCTGTCGCGAACTTTACCTTTGCGATACATTTTTTGTTTTTGGCCTTTTTTAGAGTCAAAACAAAATTCACTAAGGTAACGATGGTCTGTCAAAATTGCAGGCTGGTTATCTCCAAACAAACGTTTATGTTAACTACAATTTCAAGATATTGTCGTGAAAAGTTGTGTAAGCAACACAACGTTCGACATTGACTTCGCCCATTCTTCGCCAATTTTTCTTATTCATATGTAGCTCCTTACGCCTGAGATGTGAATTTTGCGAGTCGTGAATTACTGAATTACATTATTACAACATTCCTGCCGGTAGCGTAGGCAACGTACTCGCATATGTTTGCTTGTAAACCATCTTCTGGATGTTTGGACAGACTTTGTTTATAAGCATCTTCTAGCTCTGCCTCGTTTTCGTTGTCAGAAACACTTGTGATGTGACGTAATGGAAATGTTGAATCGAATACTGAGTAAGTTGCAACGCAATACGAGATTTTTTTTATTGCTATTCTAGATTGCTCTAACTTATTTTTATTAATATATGTATCATGTTTTGAATGTAAATATTGACTGAGGATTAAGATGGAAATATTTAAAAAGATAGGAGGAATCTAGCAAAAAAAAATAAGAAAAGCCGTATTTCCTAATTTATTCTAATGAATTAGTCAGTGAAATAAGTTCCAGTTGTGACATTATAAATTCCATTAATACGGCACAATTTTTCTCTTAATAATCTTTTATGTAACCGGAGTAAGAGCAAAATACAACGACTCATTTATCCCACGCACGATTAATTCCCCTAGCCCTAGCGCGGAAGCAAAGAAAAAAGTAGGAACAAAAGTGACTGTTACTTTCAACAGTCTGTTTATGTTACAAGTTCTTTACGACACCGTTTAACTGTCGATTCTTTAAAACATGTGACCCTGTTAACTACAAACAAGAGAGTTCATCTCCTTTAACATGTAAACATTTTACATCAAGCTTACATAGTTACTTATTCGTGCGATAGAAAATGCCGAGTAGCTGGGTTCATGCTTTTATCACTCCATCTTAAATCATAGAAGAAGACACTTTTTATTATTCTAGAATCTAGGAATGATGGAGCATTGCCAACGATGTTTATTGTTTTTTCCTGGATAATCGAATCATTCCTCGACAAATCTGACAATCGAATGGCGAACACAGATATTTCACACAAATCCTTCAGTGACTCATCAATCAATTGAGCAGCCCCGCAATTCGGTGGAACGAATAAAAGGCCGTGAATTTTTCATTTGTCGTTCGCCAAAAACCTAATCCATTCCGTGGGAGATAGCTGTCTATCACAGCCACTGCGGAATAATTTCGCATTCATAATATGAAACAAGAACGATGCTGCCGCAAGCATACATAATATAATTCTTGAAATATTCAAAGATATTTCTGCGGAATTTCTGATCCGAGTGATGCCCAATTGTGTGTGATTTCTGTTTTTTGGCAGCATCACAAATTATGACATCAATATACTGTTAATCATTTAGAAAATAAAACACACATTGTGAGTAAAAAACTCAAAGTAAAGAGTGAAACTAAGGAAAAAGAGAAGATAACTGCTCTAAGAGGATTTGCAACGAAGCTGCGAAAACAGAAATGCTAACTAAGTAAAGGAAGGAAATTGTTAAGCAGCTTAATTTTAACGTCAAGATAATTTTGTCACTAATTTGCAGCGTCGCAACCCCTAATTCTGAAAGACCAGACAGTAAGTCGAAAACAAGCTGGAAGGGGTCGAGGTATTGAGCAGTCGGTGCCTTGAGGCAAAGAAAGAACCTGAACTCAACTGAAAAGCAGACTACAAACAAAAAGTTTCAGCTACACCCGTGTCTAATTCGCCTTTTACCGTTCGTTCCACCAAACTACATAGGTTGAAGAAAGAAGAGGAAGCCTTAATCGCCCGAAGTATCGATACAATTTAAATCGTTACAAAACGAAGAAGCAGCGATCGATCTCAATCGAATGGAGGGCGGATCGGGCTAAAGACGTTCTCGGCGCGCCGGAATGCACCAAAGCAATTTGAAATACTTGTCTGAACTTCGGGAAAAAAAGTTGATTGGTGCCGTTTCTTGCAGCTGAGGAGACCCGTTACAGCGCTGACTAATCTGTCTTTTCTTCAGGATCATTTGTTGCTGATATAAAGACGAAATTTCGTCGCTTCGACTTGAAGATGAGACTTTTTCGATCGGTTTCTGAGTTTTGATGGCATATGTGTCACTAACTTGGTTTGGTCGTCCAAAACAAACAAAACACAGGTTAATTTTTTACTCAGATTCGAGCAACATACATAATAAGCAAATATCATAGGGTGTTGGCGTCATCGTATTCGTTACAACTATAACACTCATTTTGCAATTATTGCTTGAAACGATCGCAGAAGCTCTGAATAGCTCCACGAATATAATGAAGGCGGGCGTCCGGGCGTCATCATAAAGTCACTGAATAATAAATCATAAGTCGTTTGCACTTATGAGTATCAAAGGGGATCTTCAAAGTACCCACTCGTCTGACATTGTTGTGAAACAATCATTCATGTAAATTGTTATGCTGTAAACCCTGTCTTATCATATTCGCAAGGAAAGGAGCGCCTAAAGACATGTTGATTCAGTTTTCGGTTGCTCTATTTCTTGTGCAAACCTTTGTTCACTGTATATTGAGAATTATGCCAGGAGCTTTGTGAAGATTTTTGAGCTTGTCTATTACATTAAATATACGTGCAATATTGTAGATACCTTCAACTCTCACTAAGGGAAAAACAACAGAACAACAATAGGTAACAGAACGGCTACACAGAACAGGATCACGTCCAAAGGGCAGACCACCAACCAGATGGACGTATAACACCATCGCCATAGCTGGTAGGCAGTAGACGAGAGAAGCCTGGATTAGACGGTCAAGTAAAGAGGCATTTACTCAGCAGTGGGTAAATGTGGGCTAGTGATGATGATGATGATGGAAGAATAACAGTTTTTAATGTGAACAATAAAGTAGAAGTCTACGGAAAGATCAAATGTAGCTACTGCGACACAGTGCGGTTTTTTTCTGGCCCAGCAAAATCACGACTCGGTCAACATACTGGGGAGCATTTAATCCGGCGCATCTTAACGCGCGATGACTATGTGATGCGCGCGCGCATGCCCCGCACTTGCGCTCCATGAATATAATTCCCACGAGCATTTTCGCTCGGTGTATATAAAAAAGAACTTCATAAAATGATAGCAATATTTTGATGGACTACTGCGCGTTTTACACAATAAAATGTTTGCTTTATTTAATATAACAAACAGTATTCCGCTACTGTGTGACTTGGGTTGCCATTATTGTTTTGTACATTAAATTGCCAAACTATAATTTGTACTAGATCGAGCTTAATGCTCTAATCTAATTAATAATAAAATAATAATAATACCTTGGACTCTATTTACACACATTGATCTAGCCCCAAACTAGGATTCCCTGTAATTAAACAACTTGTTCTGTCTTCTAACACAAGCTGTGATTGGAAACGCGATACAAAGAATATAATGTAAAACTCATGATTTCTAAATATCACTTCAAATGACACTTTTAAAATACAAGCCAAGATATGAATGCGAGCAAAACTATTCGCAATAATATACACAAAGCGAGCATTACAAAAGCAGTCTTCTAAAGTCTCAGCTAAACAACGATGCAACTACAGAAGCTACGATGTGAACATACACAGAGGATCTCTAGTGTGGACATAGCATGCATATAACGGACTGAGCGCAGCATGTAGTAGTAAGGCAGCCTGTGGAATTCTTAATGCGTTTAAACTAAATCGTTAAGGCTTAAACGAGCGGCAATAATGCATCTTTAGCTTAAATGCTAGGCCAAACTAGTTAGGAGAAAAATGTAGGGTAAATATAAAGTTTATTAGAGAAAAACTTTAATGGAAAATATTTATATTGACTGTTATATTTATAATATAAAAACCTTTTTAGTGAAGCATTGTTTTCTACTTAATGGAAATTCGCTCGGAGCCGAAACTAACAAGCAAAAAAATGTTCAAAAAATATAAATGTTTATATGTATATGTATGTAAATGTTTATGTCAACATTTACATACAGGCACATACATTGCTTCCGGCCCCACACTACGATACCCTGTGTCGTGGCAACCCGAAACAGAAACGTCGCACATATATGAAAATCCAAGACCTGGGTTTTTTTTCTTTACCCCCAGCCGGGGATCGAACCCGGGACCTCTCGCATGGTAGGCAGAGCTACGACCGCTGCGCCACAGAGGTGGCGGTAAAAATGTGTACGTTTAATTTTATTTTTAAAGTTATTATTAAACGAGTTAGGTAATATTTCATATCATTTCTCAGTTCGCAGCGCCGCGGCGCTCTGCGGGGCGGTGCAGTCGGTATGCTCCGACCCATTGTGACAGGTATTTGTTTTCTTTGTCCAATGTTCAAGGCTTTTGGTACTTGTTCACAACTTAACTAAACTGAAAGCTTGAAATCCGACAGCTCTTGTCCGGTTGGCATAGATTATTTTTCAAACTAGCTTTTAAATTAATTTATTTAATTTAGTTGTGTGAGACGCCTCCGAAATCGTCATCAGTATGTAGAGGGCTGCGCTTGAGATGCAATGTTAGCGTTATCACGACTGCTTTGTGTGTTACGTGTTGTTTATTTATTTGCTGTGAGAGTGAGATCAAGTTAAAACAAGGTTGTGTAAACTTAGATAAAAGTGATTCACGCTGCTCGAAAACGTGTTAAAATCTCCAACAATAAAGTCTGGGCAGAAAGGGAAACGTCGTTTGAAGTTGCATGGAACTTGAAGTTTTACGTGCTAACGTTTTAAAATCAAGTCCCAAGTATTTCCCGAATTTCGTTTAACCTATCCATTAGCAACTGTTCATTGTTTGCTGACATGATTGCTTCGGCCCACCACAGCAGCTATGATTAAATTTTCGCCCGCGACGCGTCGCCCCCAAACAAAGACATCTAGGAGTCATCACTCATTTATCAGGGTAACAATGGCACCCTCGAGTCATGGTCGTTAATGGTACAAAACCACCCCGGCAGCCAACCTTCAGAAATTCTTACACAAGTTTTGGCAAATCTGGAAAGTCACCAATTCCTTGCCGGCGATTGTTACACCCTAGTAAGGGTTAAGGCGCCCTATTCAACTCTCGCAAATAAATGGCCCTAAGGCGGAGCGGCCGGATGTGATACATATATATATATACCTCACATCCAGCCTTCAAGAAGTAAATCAATGTTATCTTCATATTACTACAATAAAGAATTTAATGGGCTCGCTTTGGCAACTATATTGACATAACAATATCGATGATTGCAATAAACTTTGGATGGTGAAAGTCAACGACAGTTACAAAAGACATCTGGGTAGGTTGCTTCATCATGATCACCAAATTTATCATCATTACCAGTGATCATAATAATAGGAGCTAAGTACCTAAATATAAATGGAAAATAAAAGATACCACAATAATTATATTTCATAGCTCCATTCTTCAGATATAGGAAGATGAGTTAAGTTTACCAGGTAGTTTACTGCATTGAATAGGTAGATTCGCACGCTTTTAGATACATTCGATAAAAAATCGAATACCTACAAGTCGATTGAAAATCGAGTAACAAATCGAGACTTTTATTCCCTGCCCTACCGTTCGACCTGTCTCACGGTCACGAGTAGATTCCTCATTACTGTTTCGTGCGAGGTAGAAGAAACACGCATTCACTCAACTCTGGTAAAACGTTCTCAAACAAGTTTTATCATGTCGAAGCGACACAGTGAGGACGTTCTCATAAAACGTTATCATAAAAAAATTAAGAAGCTCGAAGAAAAAAAGGGAAAAATCCTCTCAACGTCGTCGCCGGACCATTATTTATTCGGATTCAGATTCAGACAATGAAGGTAATTGTGACTGTTATTTATACGATCTAAAATAGATCTAAGTGGTTCCAAATAAAGCATCTATAAGTCAGCCTGGAGGTTAACTGCGGGTTACACACGATGGCTTGACATGATGCTACAAAAAAACCTGGAGGTTGACCGCGAGTCATTCACGAAGGTTAATTCATAACTTGCTTTTCTCTTCAAGAATTTGTGCGCTTACCCACACCAAAGTACTAAGTGCAAAATAATTTTACTTGCAGAAATCGAAATCAATAATGATGTCAGCCCCATGGCTGTGGCCGACGACGTACTCGTGGACAATGAAATAATCGTTACCACCGAGAACCACCAAACGGAACTAGACCCTGAAATGCGCTTGGCACTAGGAGATCCAGAGGAAGACCATGCAGTATTTGGGGAAAAAATTCACCCAGACTTAGCCCAACGTTGGGAACCTATACTGCGCAAAGGCCTGACAAAAGAAGTGAAAGAAGATCTTTCGAAACTACACAACTTTCCTGATAATTGCCGGCTTTTAAAAGCCCCTAGCCTGAACCCCGAAATTGCAGCCGCCGTCGCCGACGTAGTTCGAGTCAGGGACAAGAAGATGGAGTTGAAACAAGGTCAACTGGGGGTAGGCATAACAGCCATATCAAAGGCCATGTCTACATTGCTCTCGGACGGTAAAAAAGTTGATGTCATCAAACTTTTATCCGATGGATGCAGAGTCCTGTGTGATCTTCACTTTTTAGAGACTCAAACGCGTACTAAGCTGATAACGCCATGTTTGGACAAATCATTCACCAACATAATACAGGAACCGCGAGATGACACTTTATTTGGCAATAAATTGTCAGAAAAGATTAAGACTGCGAAGTCCATAGAGAAACAGGGACTGCAAATAAAAAGAAATGTTCCGATATCGGCCAAATCTGTGCCACAAGCTTATCGAGGTAAACAGCTGGGAAACGGATCGAATCCCCCTCGATACCCCTCGTCGGCGAACAAGGGGGGGCGAGGAGGGATGTACACTGCGAACAGGCCATCGCCGAGCACCAGCTACCGGAGATTTCAACCTCAAGCGCCATACAGAGATCCGCCGCCGCCGCCGCCGCCGCCGCCTCGAGCAGCGGGGCCGCAGACCAGGCAGCAGACATCGCGGGGACGTGCCCCAATGCGACATTAACGCAGGTACATGCTGGAAAATTGCACCACTACTACGAATGTTGGCTAGGTATAACTAAAAACAAGTTTGTTTTAGATTGTTTGTTATATGGGTATCGTATACCTACGATTGACTCAATAAGACAGTATGGTATACCTGGCAATTATCAACTTTCTCAAATAGAAAAACATAACATGATGCTTGCTGTTACAAATTTGTTAGATTTAGGCGCAATATCTGTGTGTAAAAACGAGGAAACACAATATATATCGCCAATATTCCTAGCCCCTAAACCGAATGGTGCTTTCAGGTTTATCCTAAATTTGAAATCATTTAACAAATTCGTAAAAAAGGAACACTTCAAAATGGAAGATTATAGAACAGCAATTAACCTGCTACCGACAAACGGTTATCTTGCAACTATCGACTTAAAAGAATCGTATCTGCTAGTTCCCATCAACGCAGAGGTCAAAAAATATTTGCGTTTTACTTTTGGAGGCATTTTATACCAGTTTAATGCAATGCCCTATGGCCTGTCTACGGCACCAAGAACTTTCACTAAAATAATGAAAGAAGTAGTGGGGCACCTAAGAAGTCGTGGTTTTAGCTCAGTCTCATATTTAGATGATACGCTCTGCCTAGGTCACACTTATCAAGAATGCCTTCGTAATGTCCAGGAAACTGTAAAACTTCTTGAATGTTTGGGTTTCGTAATCAACTACGAAAAAAGCATGCTACAACCTAAACAGCAGTGTAAATTCTTAGGCTTCATTTTTGATACCGTTGATTTTTTAATATCTTTACCGCAAAGTAAACGTACTAACATATTACAATTAACGCACAAGTTTTTGAAACTTCCGTGTTGTACCATTCGAGAATTTTCTCAGTTTGTTGGCGTATTAACAGCGGCTTGCCCAGCCGTAAGATACGGTTGGGTGTACACAAAAAAATTAGAGAGAGAAAAGTTTCTCGCCCTCCAAAACCACTCTGACTATGACAAAAAGTTTAAACCATCTACCCACATATTGCCCGACTTACATTGGTGGCAGAATAATATCATGACCGCTAAGAACTCAATTGTTCCTGCGAATTATGACATAGAAATATTTACAGATGCGTCACTGACCGGTTGGGGTTCCTTCTGCAACAATATGCGCGCAAATGGACATTGGAAAGAGTGTGAACTAAAGTTTCACATTAACTACTTGAAACTTCAAGCTGCCTTCCTTGGACTTAAATGTTTTGCACAAAATAAATCTAATTGCGCCATACTGATGCGAATTGACAACACAACGGCCATAAGTTATATCAACAGAATGGGTGGCATTCAGTTCCCTTACTTGAATGAACTTGCTAGGAACATTTGGCAGTGGTGCGAGGAACGGGGTCTATGGGTTTTTGCCTCATATATAAATACAAAAGAAAACGTAGAAGCTGATGAAGAATCAAGAAGAATCAACCCCGATACTGAGTTAGAACTTGGTTCACATGCTTTCCAGGCCGTGGTTGAAAAATTCGGTACACCCCACATAGACCTGTTCGCCTCTAGCGCCAACGCCAAATGTGAGACATACGTCTCATGGAAGCCAGATCCAGATGCTATCAATGTAGATGCATTTACGTGCTCATGGCGAGACTACTATTTTTATTGTTTCCCCCCATTTTCGGTAATTCTTAAATGTCTACAAAAAATTGTCAACGAGCAATCAACGGGAATATTTATATTTCCATACTGGCCTTCCCAGCCATGGTTCCCGTTGCTAAACAGTTTGCGGATATCGGAGATTATTTTCCTAAGCGACGCTTTACGGTCTAATTTCAGGGTGCATCTACCACGGCAGATTACCCTGGGTGCCACAGTAGTCTCAGGCAGGCGTTCACACGACGAGGGGTCCCAAGCGAAGCATTAGACCTTATGATAGCTTCTCTTTCGGTTAACACTCTCAAGCAGTACAATACATGTTTTAAATTATGGTGGAGCTACTGCGCGAAAAATAGCTGTAATTTTTTGGAACCTCTAATTGCATCTGTAATTAAATTTATAGCAGAACAATTTCAAAATGGAGCATCATACGGCTCACTTAATAGTCATCGGTCAGCTCTTTCATTACTTTTAGGTAAGAAAATAGGTTCCGATGAACAAATAGCAAGACTTCTAAAAGGTGCTTTTAGAATGAGGCCTAGTGTTCCTAAATATAGTCATATATGGGACCCTCAAACAGTTCTTGATTTTCTATCGGATTGGTACCCTAATGTTAGTTTACCCCTTGATAAACTATCTAAGAAATTGGCTATTCTTATTGCATTGTGCACAGCACATCGCGTTCAAACGTTATCACTGATTAAAACTAGCGATATTGTGATTTCACAAAGGCAAATAATCGTGACCGTAACGGATCTTATAAAAACGTCAGCTCCAGGACGTGAGCAGACGACTTTGATACTGCCTTACTTTAGTCAGAAACCAAGTGTTTGTCCAGCAAAATGTTTAGAAGATTATTTAGCTTTAACCAAATTTTGAGACAATCCTACGAAATAAGTAGATTGTTCCTGACACACACTCGTCCACACAAGTGCGCTACAGCACAAACCATCAGTCGATGGATAAAGGATGTGTTAGCGGCGAGCGGGATCGATGTGGCGAGGTTCAGCGCGCACAGCACGCGACACGCCGCCACATCGAGCGCGCGCGCAGCCGGTGTCTCAGTGGACACTATCCGTAAGACAGCTAGCTGGACACCTAATTCGCAAGCATTTGCAAAGTTTTATAACCGCCCCGTCATCACAGAAAACTTTGCAAACGCTTTATTTTCACCTAATCAAAATGATGTTTGAGAAGATATAAGTAAGAAAGAACTGCTTTATGATTTTGCTATAATTTGTTAAAACAAGGTTGTATTTTGTTTAATAAAACTATATTATTAGATTAAACGTGGATTTAATTTTACTACGATAAGATATATGTATTCCCCTTAAAACCTTACACAAAAACTTTTGTAAACTGTAGGTTCTCTGAACATCTACCTGGTAAACTTAACTCATCTTCCTATATCTGAAGAATGGAGCTATGAAATATAATATATGATCAAACGAACTTCTCAAGCGAAGTTCGATCATTATTATATGAATAGCTCCATTCGAAGATATAGGAACCCAACCTCCGCAACCCATGCATAAGACAAAAGTTTTTGATAAAAATCTCTTAAGTAATGAGGAATCTACTCGTGACCGTGAGAAAGGTCGAACGGTAGGGCAGGGAATAAAAGTCTCGATTTGTTACTCGATTTTCAATCGACTTGTAGGTATTCGATTTTTTATCGAATGTATCTAAAAGCGTGCGAATCTACCTATTCAATGCAGTAAACTACCTGGTAAACTTAACTCATCTTCCTATATCTTCGAATGGAGCTATTCATATAATAATGATCGAACTTCGCTTGAGAAGTTCGTTTGATCATATATTATTTGCAGACCATCTTGGACAACATTTTTTCCGATGATATTCCGGAATATCTTAAGAAAGATTTACATATTGACCGAAAGTGACCAATACAATTGTTTTTTTTTAAGTTGGGGTATTAAGCTTGGCCCATTCCATTTTTGGTAAATTGATTAACTTTATGAGTCACAACTATGTTAAAATTACGACGCGCGTCTCAAATGAACTAGTTCGCAGGTTATCTCTGAAACTGTTTAGACCCGACGTGTTAATGTGTAAAATAGATATAACTGCTTGACCGTCAGCGGCACCTAATTGATGTATGTGATATAATAGATAGGGAAAGGTCTCTTGTTCTAACGAGCCGGTGCCAAACACAACTCGTTGCATGTCACATGTCGTGCCTGGCATGGCAACTATCATTCACTGTCGTAGTGTAGCTACAACAACGGCAGTTACCCTGCCTACAAAGCCAAGGGTCCCGGGTTCGAGTCCCGGTGGGGGCAAATATTTGTTTGATGAGAACGGATGTTTGTACCCTAGTCATGGTTGTTTATCTATCTAAGTATAATATTTATCCATATAAGTACGTGTATCGTTGTCTAGTACCCAAGATACAGGGAATCCTAGTTTGGGGCTAAATCAATGTGTGTAAATAGTGTCCAAGGTATTATTATTATTAATACAATATTCTTTACGTTGTTGTAAAATTAAAACTATACCTCTAGTAGACTCTCTTCGTATTAGCCAGTTAATGATATCACAAGCTACAGTCTTTAGATTAAAATTTAGGAATAATCTCACAAAGCTTTTGGTCTGATACTGCAACACATGCGAAGACTAATTGAAGACAGGGTCTATCACGTAAGAATTCACAGTATCGCAAGTAATTGGGGTTGCTTCCGATCCGCCTTCGTCGTGATATGCACGTTCTCTCCTATCCCACACGATGTCCCTTCTTTCTACTCCTCGGCATAACACTGCCGCTTACAAACACTCGTTTAGGTTAACGGCGATCCGACTGTGGAACGCACTTCCCTGCGCTATTAGAGATTTCACTTTTTTTTTTTCCTCAATTTTCACTTTTAAGACAAGATTGAAAGAGCATTTCCTTTCTCTTTCGTGATAGGTACTTTTATATATGTATATTTAAGTAGTATATGTTTTAATTATTAGTATATGTTATGTTTAGTATATATCATTTATTACATTATTATGTTTTAGTTGTAAACAATTAGATGTGTACAGTTTTATTGCGCACTAGGACTCTCCTGTTGCACAATTTTTCCTGTCCTGCCTAAGTTTGCTGGTAGAAATCTCTCTTTAGAGATAAGCTCGCCTTTGCTCATAAAATGTTTTGTTACCTTACTATTAAGATTTCTGTGCAATAAAGAATATGAATTCTGATAAAGAAGAGAATTTGTGTATAAATTGGTTAAGCGCTTACATAGTTCGTTCAACGTTGGTAAGATAGTAAAGTGGTAAAGGTATGTAACTCAACACAGAACTCGCCTAAAAAAATGTAGTTATTACTCCTGCATATTATTTTTAATTGTATATTTGAACTAGTAAAACACAGCCTAAATTTGAATGAGATTTACAAATCAATCTGTATGAGAGTCTTCTCCCACAGTGGTCCGACTAGAGAAGCGGCAAAAAATAATTCTCCCACAGTGATCTAATGTAGAGAAGGGGTATAAAATGACGTTTTCTAAACATAAGTTATTGTTAACAGAAAATGAAGAATTTTGAGTTTCGAATATCCAAACGACGACGGCTACTTAACTCGTCTCTCGCAATCTAATAATACTACGTCAGAATTTTCGACAAGACCTCCAGTTTGGCAATTACTTACGCTCAGACTCCCGTTTCAAATCACGATAAATCTCCGCCGCGATGCGTGTAATTGTCCTCTTAGCCACTGAATATAAACTAAATTTAATAGGAGATATAACTCAACTTAAATGCTCTGTTAGTATTCATTATTGAAACATGTTGAGGGCAATATTCAATTAATGAGATTTGTAAATTTTAAAAATCTTTTAGTAAAGCAACTCAGCCTCAGCATTTTACAGTCACTAATACATATATGTTTTTTCCAATATATGCTCAACATCTCGAGAAAGACCTTCATCAACACACTAAATCAGGAACTTATCCAGGTGGATAAAGAGACTGATTCTTAAAGTAAATCAAAGAAATCGCCTTTGCTGCAATCAGTTTAACGTGCCTTCCTCTACACTAACATCAGGAATCATATCAGCAAAGCAAAAGGGAAAGCAAGCCCCACGAGGACACAGATAGGCAACCAATGAGACAACAAAATGACAAAGGCATGCCTCACGGTAACTAACTGTCAACAAAAAACAGCGAGGAAAATAAAGAAATGAACCAGAGAACCGAGCCCATCATCTCATCTATTCCTGATTCAAAACGGTTCTCAACTTCTCAGGTTTCCATTGCGTCGTGCGGAAAACAACAGATTATCGTACAATAAATAAAATAAATTATAAATGTAGAAATGTCCCCGCCGAGGGATACATGCCTTTACCCGGATACGATTACAATAAGGGACCCTAATTATGATTAATTAGAAATCTACGTCATAAAATCTGAAATATATCTTTCATCGTCTTGATTTGGACCTTACAGTTATGTTATCTAATTTACGACATACGGATTACGTATTTACATACAATAAAAATAAAAAATAAATAAAAATAGTTGTGACAATAAAAAATATAACAAGACAAAACGTGTAATTTAGATCTATTCTTTCCTCTTCAAACCGAAGTTCAATCCGGACTAATTGTGAATTGTGTCAAGCGGACCAAAGAGATGGCCGAGACAGGAGTCGGGGTCCGCATCGGCCCGATGAAAGGTCGTGAATGAGAATCGAGGAGATTGAGAAATGGACCGCATCAATCATTCGAGAACTTTCTAATTCATTTGTTTGGATTGTAAGATTCGATTTTATGGCTCTCGTCGAGATGCTCTCTGACTTGGAATGCAGGATTTGATCGACTTATTTGATATTTTATATCAAGTACGTTTAAATTGCGGTCCTTCGCTTCACTGTCTCTACGCAATGTGGTTTGGTATATAAGTACCACCAATACGGATGACAAAAAGATTTCATCTATTCTGTTGAGTAGGTACCAATTTCTTTTTTCTCAATTCAGTACAAACCCGTCTCCAATTCGAGAGTTCCACGTTCGTTTACCAGCAGGGAACTGCTAAATAATGAATTCACTATCGAGCTAAATCAAAAAAATACTGTAATTTACGAGTACAGCAGAAATGCTGCCGTTTCAAAATTCATTTATATATATATGGAGTTAAAAACACGTAACCTAGCAAAAATTTGCGCTCGCGGCAAATCCGGGATAATAAAGGTAGAAAGGTAAAACATTATTCCTCCCGAAGTTTTTTCTAGCGTGCAAAGCCTCATCCCTCGTTATATATTTTTTCATTTTTACCATAGAAGCTTTCCCCAACCGTGTTATTCTTAGCGATCTGAAGTTGTTCACGAGTTTACGCCACGTGCATAGTATAACCAACAAGGTATGACGCTCCGCTACCCGGCCTCACTCAGGTCAGGTGAAGTCATCATCAGACGCATTTTTTTTATTTCTTATCCATGTTACAGAGATTAACTAATTCAAATAAGTTAAAGCACTACTTAAGCCACAATTAAAGGTTTATGTCATGTAGTGAAATCGGTCAAGTGATAGTCGGGCTCGTACTCGAAGTGTACGGAACATATAAGAAAACATCAGGATAAAAAAACAAAAAAGATACGAACGTGGTTTTGATACCAGTCCCTATAGATTGCAGATCAAACAAATTGAGCTACCGATGATGATAAGACCTACCGCGTTTGCGATGATATGAGGGATAGTGTATTTTAGTTTGAAGTTTAATAAAATATGAGCAGCTTCATCCGGGTAAAGGTGTCGGAAAATGACGTCACCCAAGTGAGGCGGGAAGCGGAGTACTATACCTTGTTTTTTATACTATTGGCACGTGGAATATTTCACAATTCACAGTAGAACGTTCCACACGGAGCTATTGATATCAAACTTCTGGAAATAGATGTCTCATTTTATTATGAGCCTATTTTTGTTTTTGTAAGTAATGATAATGATCTTGAACGTCGCGAAGTAGGAAGGCCGACGACGGCGGTATGATTCAGCTTTCTTAATTTGTCATATTAATACAAATTAATATTAATTTCAAGCAAATTCGGTGGTGAAATAAATAAAAACATATTGATACCCATTTCGGACAAGTTTTTAAACTAAACTCTCGACAAATTGCTGTGTGACTTATCTGTATCGAAAATTCAATTTAACGAGCAATTAGCGATATTTATTATTGGAAAGTGTTCCTATTTAGGAAAACTGTACATCGGCAAATGTGCTGTTCCTCAACGTCTTATGCCGATTCAGATTAGGAACCTAATTTGCTCCGCAAAATTACCGTGACCGTCTTAAAACAAGTCTCGGTATTAGGTAAATGAAGCCCATTATGACGAATTGGAATGGAAATAGTTGCCAAAGCGATGTTCCTATTTTGAACCTAATTTGAATCGGAAAATGATTGTGGTAACCCCTCTGCTGTCACAATAGGTTCGTAAACTTTCAAACATCATTTTGGACACCGCCTCGATTCCAAAAAAAATTACTCAGCTCTGTTTCGGTACACTCAGCTCTGTTACAGTTTAAACACTTCCTAAGTCGGGGACAGACATTTATTTTTGTTTCATTTTTCAACCCAGAATGGCCCGTTAACTGTAGTTGCAACAGAACTCGCGATAATGGATAAGAAACAGTCAGCAGCGACACAAAACAAAGAACAATGTTGGACCAACAGTCTGTCAGGCAAATTCGCACCTTCACACCTCTGCTGAAGGTCTTATTTTGCCTCTGATAGTAGGTTTTCGTGGCAATGTTTTTGTGAAAATCTCTGCTTTCTAGAAAAACTTTTAGTGTCAACACTGGATTGTGTTAAATACCTAGTCGTAAGATATCTTACAAACAATATTGATGAAGTCTCAGTTGTAATGTCTGTAGGTACCTATAAATACCTACATAAGTTAACACATGCACGCACACCCCTACAAGTCGAATTTTTGTAAATATTACATTAATTTTGATACAGACGACAGAGTCTTGCCTTTTCCTAAACGTGGTGGCTCGGCACTAAGCAACTTTCCTTTCCAAAGTCCTTTGTCCAGATAGGGGAGGTCCTTTTCCATGAGGTCAACCAACGAATACAATATAATAATAATAATAATAATAATAATACCTTGGACGCTATTTACACACATTGATCTAGCCCCAAACTAGGATTCCCTGTATCTTGGGTACTTGACAACGATACACATACTTATATAGATAAATATTATACTTAGATAGATAAACAGCCATGACTAGGGTACAAACATTCGTCCTCATCAAACAAATATATGCCCCCACCGGGACTCGAACCCGGGACCCTTGGATTCGTAGGCAGGGTCACTGCCGACTCAGCCATTCGGGTCGTCATATGTTTGACATACCTCACCTACCCTTTACACAAAAGGCTTTGCTTTCATACTACTTATGTTTCAGCCGTATTTTTGTTATCTCGACTAATAATCAAAACGAACAAGTCGTTTAAACACCTGAAGACAATCGTGAGAAAATTATAAATCCGCCCGTAAACAATACCTGACCTAGGTTGCGCGAGAATCTTAATAGCAGTTCTATTCTTTGATTGCGTTTACTTTTAGATACCTAGCCAGCGAATTGTTTCGGTTACTTAACTAACCTTGTAGTTCTGTAAAAGCAGTCCTAGAATAGTATTTTACGTAGATTTTTTGGAGTCCTTTCAGGAGCTAGCTAGCTAACTTGTCAACGATCCCGCGAACAAAGGACTCAAATGTCCAGAAATAGTTTTTTCGCGAGTTCCACTCCAGCGAAGCCTCCTTGGTCCCAACAGCCTGGCCTACATACCGAGTATACCGTTAAAAAAATAAGAAGAATAATGTACTTTTGTGACTGTTTAAGAAGCATCCTTCCCTCTCTCACAACAACACGCCTCGTTAGAACCCGACCGTGGGAAGTAGCGGGCGGTTAGAGATTTCACGTTTTTAGAATTGTCGGTATCGATGTTAAAACTTGAAAAGGCGTGAATAGTAAAAAAAACGTAAAAACTGTACAATAAATGTAAAAAAAAACTGTTAAAACTCGTATTTTACTTTTCTTCGTCCATCACTGACACTGAAAGTATACTTGTAGTACAGATTAGAAGTTGTGGTTTATTCCAGAAATCCCCACTGTAATTCCCTACTGAAGCTATCAGCAATTTAGCTTGCTTTATCATCATCATCATCATATTACTCAGACCACATTGACATACTGCTGGGTACAAGCCCCTTATCGATAGCACTAATCCGCAACCAAATCCTGTGTGATCCGACCGGCCCAGGTTTCTTGGCTCACTCGCATAGGGTAAGGTATCAAGAGAGAAAGAGAATTGGGGGCTCGCTCAAACGCCAAGAAACCCTGCGGGGCCTGTACACGAACTGTTAGTGCCCTAGTGATGGGTAATAGGGTCGGCGGGATGTCGACATTTTTACATTATGGAAGTGAGCTGGGGCCCAATTGTGCTAGCACAATCACCGCTCAGTGACAATAACGCGAAGGTGACGGTAATTTTTAGGTATCCATTATTTGGCGTTTGGAGATTATTTTTTTAGGTGATTCATGATTGAATTGAGTTTATTGCTAATGATATAAATTAGTTATAAACCAAAGGGACTCCAGAAACGAGATAAGAGATAACTAAAGTTGACCGTCGTCGTCGCGTCATTGTTACTGAGCTATCATTATCTACCGGAATTGGGCCCCAGCTCACTTCCACAATGTAAAAATGTCGACATCCCGCCGCCCCTATTACCCATCACTAGGGCACGAACAGTTCGTGAACAGACCCCGCAAGGATTCTTAGCGTTTGAGCTAGCTCTCGATTCTCTCTCTCACGCCACCATACCCGAGAGAGAGAGTGGTGTCAGCTCGCTCAAAGACCCAGAAACCTGGGCCTGTACAAACAATGCCAGCGAACGAAGGAACACATACACTCATACTGACTGTCAAATATTCTGCTTTCGATTTCGACACGAGATCTTAGGCACAGATCACGAAAACTACGTAGTAAGCTTTATGCGATGCTCGAACAATGTTTGCGTTGTTGATACACTCGGTCGCTGACACGAAATATGACATTTGAAACCGTTCGTTCGTTCGGGAAACAGTCATGCCGCTGGCAATTACCTACTAGTTGTAACCGTTGATTTTTAACACCAATAGATCCCATACCAACCTTGGTAAACATAAACATTTACATACAGGCACATGTATTGCTTCTGGCCCCACACTAGGACACCCTGTGTCGTGGGAACCAGAAAGAGCGACGTCACACACATTCAAGATCTGGGGTTTTTTACCCCCAGCCGAGGATCGAAGCCGGGACCTCTCGCATGGTAGGCAGAGCCACCACCGCTGCGCCACAGAAAGGTTGGTAAGTTTTTAAATTTCAATAGAATCATGAGTATTTAGGTGCTTGCGGTACTGAAGATTTAGACCTATTTTCTATGGTTTGCATGATATACAAAGTGTCATTTTCGAGTAGGTGATGCGAAAAATATATTGATATTAATATAGATTCCTTGCAAATTCATTACCATAAGCCTCTCGCCAAGCCTGTACTCTGGTTCGGCTGAACACCTCTTTCTTGAGATCAGCTTGCACCACAACAAAATTCTTCTGGATGTGTATTATAGCCACTCAATTCGCATCGATTACTTCAAAGTAATCTTTTGAAATTTTACTCAGTGACTTGACTATATGAGTCCTCTCTATAGTGACACTCTCATCCTCGGTGATTTTAACACCTATCTCATAAAAAATAACACCCGTTCTACCGGACTAGAATCTATCGTAAACTCATTTGAATTACATATTCATTACATCCCCTGGCAGCCACTCACTTACAACCTCAATGCACTCCCTCTCTTCTTGATCTCATGATAATCTCCAACACAGAAAAGGTGGCTGCTCATGGCCAGCTTAATGCCCCTTTCTCCTATCATGAGCTGGTTTATATTTCATACAAAATTAGGCCCCCTAAGATTAAAGCCAAATTTATTGTAATTTGAAACTTCTCGATTCGCTTAAAGTAGATGCCTCATCTGTCGATTGGACCCCTGTTGTCACTGGTGAAACCGTTGATGGCAAAATCCTGAAGTTCCACTCCATCGTTCTGGGGCTTGGTGACAAGCACGCACCAATAAATAAGGTCAGGGTCAGGCATCTTCCTGCCCCGTGGTTTACTCACGCAATCAAGGCTTTAATGACAAAACGAAACCGTGTCAAAGGCCGTTATAAGAGAGATCCAATAAATGAGAATTTCCTTGAACGCCTTCGAAAATTGTGCAAACCTAAGTGGCAAGATGCCAAGCGGCGCCACATTTATGAGTGCATAGACATGTACAGCCCAGCCCAGGTCTGCAAGTTTCTCAAAACCCTTGGTGTTGGCTAGTCCCAGGAATCTGCTTCAGGTAATCTCAATGGTCCCAACCAATTCTTCTCTTCTCCCCCTGTTGCGATGATCTCCGCCACAAAGGAGGCAACCCTTCGTCGTCTACGGCTGAAGGCTGCAGTCTCTACCTCACCGTTCAACTTTAGTCTCGTTGGAATCGGCGCAGTTAGAAAAGCAGTGCTAGCTATAACAAAGTTCAAAATAACTCATTTTAAAATACTCTACACTTTACACTTAATGATAATTGATATACCTAAACTATTAAACTTATGTTAAAATATTTAATGTGCAACGCTGTACATCAGAAAGTGGAATGTTACTGTATAAGTTAAGTGTGTGTGATAAATGAATAATAAATAAATATTAGAGGAAAATCCTACTAGGCCCATAGTAAGCCCAATAAGGCTTGTGTTATGGGTACTAGACGACGATATATTTAATTTAGATGAATACCTATGTAAAAAAAACAACCAAGACTAAGAAACAAATATTCATGCTCATCACTCAAATATTTACCCTTAACGGGATTCGAACCCAGGACCGTCAGCTTTGTAGGCAGGGTCACTACCCGCTTGGCTAAACCGGTCGTCCGGTGTGATGTTGGAGTGTCTTTATAATAAATAAATAGTTGCGCCCAAAATGGCCAGTTATGCATTAGTCCGTTTTACATGACAGTAGGCTAGCAATCAATTAGGTACATCTGCACTGCACATACACGAAGGTAGTGGCGATGGCGCGAAATCAAAATACAAGCCACTGCTGGCCTAAATACTGGCAGCCAGCGCTGGCTTGGCTTGAAAAACTGTTTATAAGAGGCCAATACCAAGCTAGCACTGCCTCGTGTAGACTGAGCCAGGTTGCGTGCGTATGAAAACAATACTTCTGTCAATATCTTGTATCTGAGGCATGGCCCGAACTGAGACGAAACGAGACGGTACTGTTTATGTTTCTGTTCACAGATTTACAACCTGCCGAGTGCGAGATGACTGCGGTTGGATTTTAACCTTGCAGGGCTCCTAGCATGACTAGTTGTAGGTAAAAGTCTAATACGAATATAGATATTGTTAGAAATGAGCCGGAGTGAGAAAAAGGCAGTTTATTGGAGACAACGATTACAAAAATACCTATCTTAAGAGCTGGTTTTATGGATATAATTGTGGACAATAATATAAGCCGTTTCAAGAAACCGTAAGGAGAATTATAGATGACTGTGGCAGATGGTGAAGAAACTGTGAAATTGACTGAGCTCAATTTAATCAAGATGGAAAATTACATGAGCAAAAAGCAAGGCTACTTAGTAGCGTCTATCTGGCCCAGAACGGATGGCCAATCAGCCATTAAACTACACCGCGACCATAAAACGTTATAATTCGAAAACGGTTCCAAATTACCAGAAGAATATTCAACTCCACTTAAAGACACCGCGGAACTAATCTCAAAATCTGCTACAACTCCCCCTTACAAGTTCCCAGAATGAGTATTAGTTTAAAAAATTACGTTACAAGACAAATTTCATCTTGTTTAAGTTAAATCGTAACTTTTTATAGCCACTGGCCGCGGGAATTCACTCTCTTCTGAGAGTAACAAGTAAGACGAGCTGTTCCGAACTCGGCAAGTTTAATGTAGCAACAAGGACTTTACTTACTTTTCGGCTTTAAAAGACGCGACTTTCAAAAACGTGGCCGGAAGATGTAAGTCAAGGGGCAGTGTACCTATAGCATCACAGATGTGTAGTACAACAGATAATTAAAGCACACACTTTCCGTTACAGAGGTTGCCGCTTGAGACATTGAGAGAATACATAGAAGTGGACTTTTTAAAATGCTATTCAGCCAATTACTACTTTAATATTTACAGGAAAAGTTAAAATCATACTGGCCCGGAAACGCGGCACACAAAATCGCAACAAATCAAACTCGAGTACTTCCAAAATAACGCTCCAAATAAACCACGCTATTATAATTTCACTGTATGACACTGGTTATGCCGCACTTTGAATTCCTCATACGACATTAGGAACGTTATGAGTGAGCTGTGAAAATAGACTGTTAGGTTATAACTGTTTGTGAAATTATTGTGCAGCTCGCGTGGATTAAAACTTTGAATTATAAGAACAACTGCGACTAACGAACTCATAAGAGCGGCTAACGAAAGCATAGAGAATGGTAATGCGCGGCAAGTGAAAAAATACTCAGCATGGCAACCCCATATTTACAATATGACTTGGGAAAAAAGTTAATTTGATTTTGACAGTTTTCGTTATGAAATTTTGTTGCCATATAAAAAGTTTGCAAATAATGACAGTCTCTACTTTCAATAGTCAGACTCTTTCGACACAAGTACAAGCTTTACAGAACATAATCAGAAAAAATAAACGCTAATTGTGTGGGAGAAGCTCTGGATGAAAACTGATATGCGTGAGATATTTGTGAAATACAAAATATTTTCTAAATAATTAACATTATTTCAGTCAAGTTGAAGCAGAAAGGTCAATTTAATGACTTAGAGACCCGTAAATAGCGTAAATATCAGATCGCTACTAAATAACTAAAATTTAGTTTCTATTTTATTTGAAGACGTCTGTCCAGCTTTACTCTTGCAAACAGAGTGTAAGCGATTGGAAATACTACCTGTATTTCCAATCGCTTACACGCTGTACCACTTGCTCCAAGCAGCTAACGCTCGTATGAGTTCTATCATTAGCTCTCAGTTAACAGTATGATGCAGTGGGCTTAGAAAAACTACATAGATTCTCCTTGAACACACCGAAAAAATAAACAGACAAGCATATGTCTGAATTCGTTCGGATCGGCGCGGCGGCAGATGGCTGACATGAAGACGTTATGGAGGGTAATCCCACTCAGATGGCGGACGAAAAACGATCGGGTATATTCCGAACTCGGTTTAATACCGAGCAGTTATTGCCACAAGTCCCGGGAATACCGGGATATCGGAGATTCGATTCTACTATTGTAGAATCGACTCTCCACTAACGCTTGTCTGTCGCTGACAGTCGCTGTATGGCCAACACGCTTTTGTAGCTAATTATATAATGACAAAGACAAAACAGTGATGTTTACGTAGCTCACCAAATTAATCAAATACCAATAATGGTGACCGATCACTAGCTATTACAATAATCGTTTTAATTTATGAGCAGATAAGATAGCTCCACTGGTTTAATGAAATGAAATGAAATGAAATGTTTTTATTTGCCTGAAATGTGGTACAGTAAGGTGGTAATCGTAATGTATAGCTCATACACATTTCACCTGTCCAGGTATGCAAAATTTGTTTACTTAAATCTAAAAGATGTCATAATTCCATTACACATTATTATTATTATACATTATTATTATTATTTCCGCAATGCTATATGTCTTGTACTATATTAATTGTTTTAAGATTACAGTACTCCTCTACACTATAAAAACATTCTTTTATCAGCCACCTTTGTAGTGTAGCCTTAAATTGAGTCAATGACAAAATCTTAATTGATTGTGGGATGTTATTGTATATTTTTATTAGCATTCTGTAACAGCTTCTCTTACAAAATTCTGTTCTGCATGACGGGTTCACAATTTTATCCGGGTATCTTGTGTTGAAAGAGACTAAATCCCTGTTTTTTATAAAAATATTTGGCTGACTATAAGCAAAACACGCCATTTCGAATATGTAGAGACTTGGTAACGATAAGATGTTTAATTTTTTAAATAGAGGCTTGCATGAATCTAGCGGATGTGCATGGCAGATTGCTCTGATGCATCTCTTTTGCAAAATAAAAACTTTGTTAATCTCTCTAGCGTTCCCCCATAGAATAAGGCCATACCTTAACACAGACGCAACATATCCGTGGTATGCCATCAAAGCTGTGTGCATGTCAGAGGTTCGCTGTAATCTGTGCAGAGCGTATACCTGTTTGTTCAGCGTATTACACACTTTCTCAATGTGTTGCAGCCATGAGCAATGCTCATCTATGACTATACCTAGGAAAGTGGTGGATGGGGTACGATCTATTGATATGTTATTACATTTTACATTGATATTTTGTAGAGCCATTTTATTATTTCTAAATTGAATATATTTGGTTTTTTTTTCATTGACCAATAGATTATTGGCCTCGAGCCACCCAGCGATTTTGCATATACTAGCATATACCTCTGATTCAAATTTGCTGTCGTCGGTGCATTTAATAATCATTGAAATATCGTCTGCAAATAATACACATTTGTTATTAGTAACATCTGGCAGGTCATTTATGTATAATATGAAGAGTAGCGGCGATAGGACGCTACCTTGGGGAACGCCGTAGGTATTTATCTCAGGAGGAGACCTATGTATTTGTAGTTCTTTATCGCGTGATAGTGTGGATAATTCTACCATTTGTTGGCGGTCAGAGAGATAGCTACTCAGCCATTCCCATGCTAGGCCTCTGATACCCAGCCGTTCACATTTGTCTAATAACAAAGTATGTGGGACATAGTCGAACGCTTTAGTCATATCAAAGAATATAACGGCCACCGGCTTGCCTTTGTCCACGTACTCTATAATTTCTGTTATTAATTGATAACCTGCTAGGCTCGTGGTTTTATTTTTTTGGAAACCATTTTGCTCATGCTTTATTATTTTATGTTTGTCTAAAAACTTAATTATTCTCCTTTGCATAGCTTTTTCATAAATTTTTGAAAAAATACTTACAAGGGAAATGGGCCGATAGTTGTTTATGTCAGTCACATCACCTTTTTTATGCAGAGGTTTTACGATCGATGGTTTTAGGGCTTTAGGGAAACAGCCCGTTGCAAAAGATGTGTTGATTAAATAGCTTAAGATATTAGCTATGTCCTGACAGCAATGTTTTAGGATTTTAGTATGAATCCCGTCATAACCGACCGAGTTTGTCGACTTTAAAGATTTAATTATTGTTATTATTTCTTTCGGGTCACAGGGCTGAATAAACATTGATACTGGATTTCTGGATTTTTTATAGTTATTATTGTTATATTGTTGTTTACTTTTTGATTCTTTACCTAAAAAAAAATTGTTGAATGCGGTAGCTATTTTTGCTGGGCTAGTGATGATTTGGTCATTAAATATTATTTCTTCTATCTTATTTGGTATGCTGGTGTTACTATTGTCCTTGATTATGTTCCAAATGGCTTTACATTTATTTTTTGATTGCGATATGTAGAGTCTGTTTGTTTTAGATTGCGCCAAACTTATACATTTTCTTAGCGCTTTTGAATAGTTTAAGTATATGTTTTTGTCGTTTATGTTTTTTGTACAGTAGTATTTATATCTTAGTTGTTTATTTTTTTTACACGATAATTTTATACCCGGTGTTACCCATTTTAAGCCATTGATGTTCGCCTTAATTTTTACCCGTATAGTTGGGAAGCAAAGCGAGTAAAATAAATCGAAGTATTCTTTAAATTTATCAAATGCTCGGTCCGCCTCTTCTATTTCAAGTATTTCTGACCAAGATAATGATCTCAAGCACATCTGGAATTTCTCAAGATTTTCATTACTGTAATCCTTCTTTTTTACAAAATAGAAATTACTTAATTTAATATTTTTTCCAGTAGGGAACGTCACAATTTGGCAGGTATTGTGGTCCGATAGCCCACTTTGTATAGTTTTAGATAGCTCTATGCCCCGTATGTTGCTCGCAATATGGTCAATACATGTTCTTTGTCTAGTTGGCCCTGTTATATGTAATTGCATGTTATAGTTTTCAAGTACGGATATTAGTTCTTTTGTTTCTATAGTATTTTTTAGTGTGTTTATATTGAGGTCACCACATAAGATTATGTTTTTTTTGTTTAAACTGCTTAATTTTTGAACAAGACATTTTAGCTGGGTAAAGAACAACTTTATGTTCGATTTAGGTGTACGGTATAAACATACTATTACGCACTGTATTTGAGATATTTCTATAGCCGTGCATTCGAAAAATCTTTCCATGGCAAACTCTTTAATAAAAGTAACTTCTTTTACCGGTATATCAGCTTTTGTGAAAATACAAACTCCTCCTCTCTTTTGTGATTTGCGTGAAAAGAAAGAGCTCAGTTTATATCCCGCCAAATGGGCATTTTTTTCCGTGCCTTGTTTAAGAAACGTCTCGCTTAGGCAGACGATGTCGTTTGATAGGTTTTGTGCCTTAAGTTCATGGAGAAAGATTTCTAGGAGTTCTCGTTTGCGTAATACTCCCGCAATGTTTTGGTGAAAGCACGTTATACTACTTTTTGGTTTACATTGTGGAGGAGAGACGAAAAAAAATGTTTTTATTTAGAATGTTTTGGAAGGGAGTGGTCATTGTTGCTTTGTCAATATTATTTATGGTTAAATTATTTCTAATTGTGTCATATTTCATTGTTGGTGTCCTTCTTTTTTGTATTTCTATTTTAATATTTTTAATGAATCTCTCATCATAGTCTCTACAGTCTATATCAAAATTAATGGCTTTTGCAGTCTGAATGAGGTACGATTTTCTATCGTGGTTGTTTGATAGAGTCTCAATAAATTTACTTTTTTTTGAGCTGTTGCAGAATGCTTTCAAAGTGTTATTTAATACAGATTTGTTTAGGTGAGTACTGTTATTCACGCTCAGCACTAATAAATGACAATTTTTGCAGAGTTTTTGAGCGTAGTTGAGTGCGCTCTTTACCTTTGTTGGGTTTGAGTCGTTTTCACCCAAACATAGAATCACGGTGTCCTGCTCTTCGAAGTTATGGCTTCTCATGGTGCTGACGACATCCTCCGACTGCGCGTTCGGCTTGAGAAAGGACGAGACTCTATACTTCTCATATAGTGGATTATGTGCTCTATTTACTCGTATACTCGTCGCTTTGGCCAACCCTCTGCACTGTTGTGAACCAAAAAATATAATTTTTCGGGGTTTTTCTTTAGGAGAGGTTTCTTGGCAGAGTGGTTTTCTAGAGAAGTTCCCCAACAAACTATTGGTTTCCGGATTCGTTTGGTCCACGATAGTTTCCGAGTGGTTGTCGTCAATCTCAGATGGTATTTGGCTCATATGAAATTCTTCAGTGTCCAGTGTGAAGTCGATTTTCTTTTGTTTAATTTTTTGTCTCCTTGCCGATTTTCCTTGTTTTTTTGCTGTTTTTATATTTTCGTTGCAGATTTTTTTAAGTGTGTTTATCCTGAATTCATTTCCCCTTGTTTTTGACATCAACTGATCATTTTCTAAGGTAAGTCTCTCTACTTCGTCATTTGCACTCTGTAGCTGTATTTTTAGTTCGAGTACTTGTTGTCTAAGGTCTTCGATTTCGGTTGCACAATGGTAAGTTGACAAGTCAGGCAAACTCGTAGTATCGTAGTCGGAAAAAGACTGGCAGCTTGAGGTGGATTCTGTAGGCGACATCACTGGGTTTTTCCTCCTGATTGTAACATATTCTTCTCTTAGTGGTGATGGAGTGCTGCTCGTTGTGGCTCCTTGGGAGAGACATTTAATGCATTTCCATTTTTCTTTGCTTTCCTTGGTCTTGAGACAATACAACTTATCGCTTATGTTGCTGCAAATGAGGCAGATTAGATTTTTACACATTGAGCATGTCAGCGCTTCATTTCGTTTGAGGTCTCTTTTCCCACATTTTTTGCAGGGGTCTTTATATATAGGGATTGTGTTTTTTGGATTCATCTTTAATTCAATGCCTATTACTCCCTCTATTGTCAATTCCGTGAACTTTTTGATGTAGTCCTTTAGCTATTTGCAAGAGCCCTCTGGCGGCTTTGCTGTGTAGTGTTATTGATTTACAGTAGCGCAAGCGCTATTCACCAAGACTGTGGTTGCGTTAGTTTAACTGTTACTCATGGGTGTCGCTTTGTGCGAATTTTTATGAGTAAGAAAAAAAAATGAAAAATATTTTGGTGATTTCTCGGACTCGAAACTCTTGAGTTGTGGTTTAGTTCCTGCTATTCAATACTAGATGGCGTTGGTATAGTTTATTGGTACCGACATCTGTGGCTAATTAGATAAATTAGTATTCGGCCTTGTATTTCACTGCTGTGGATTTTCCGCTACTTGTCGCTAGATGGAGCTTTATCATCGATTGAATGATGTGTATGTAGTGACTTGCAGTTTTTTGAAATTTTTTAGGCTATTTTATTTATCACTTTGTAAAACAACACAATGTAATGCAGATCTGTTAGAGTCATAAGATTCATGGGTCTCAGTGATCACTTTTGGTTTAGACACTGACACTAAGTTCTCATTTATAAGATATTTTTTGTCTGTTATAGTTTGGCACTGATTTCACGAATTTCACGCACTGTTTATAGTTTTTGTCAAATACATATATTGTACTATATTGTTAACACTTTATTTATCACTGTACTATTTATTTGAAACTATAAGTAACGTTAAGTATTTGTTTTTGATTTTAGTATACAGATACGATGTAAACAGTAGCCCAGTGGCGCCACCTCCCCTCCCCTTTAGGCTGTGCGTTGTTGCGGCGTGCGGCGTTAGATAACGCCACTTTTCCGTTATAGGTTTTAAATTTTATTACCATCGCACAAAGTTCAAAATTGCAACCCGTCCCAACTACCCTCGATTTTTGAGAGGTTATGTAAAATTTGACTGCCTTGGTTTTCTTGTTAAGCTGATGATAACTTTCAAACCATTGATTCGATATTTATAAAACATACCTTAGAACCATCGTAGAAAAGTATACTGCAATTTACAGAATAATAAATGTAGCCCATCAATGTCCCCCCGAGGGGCACAAGCCTTTACCCGGACACGAGTAAAATTAAGCCATAGTCCACTACGCTGGCTCAGTACGGTTTGGTGAAGGGGTTTTACGGCCACTACTACCTAGCGATAGTAGCCGGAACGTACAGCTTAACATGTCATCAAACACTGAACGCCCGATAAAGTACTTAAGATAAATTAATTGGTACATGGTCAGGAGAAGCAAGCATGAAACCCATTAGACCACGGAGCTCTTTAGTATTTACAGAATACTACATATAAATCTGTATACCCGTATGAGCGCAAGAGTGCCACTGAGACGTACACAGGCAGATAGACGCTTCAAATTTATTTCTACGTCAGGGGTTCAAAATTCAAAATTCAAAATTAAAAAAGAGTTTATTTCCATAAGAAACACATAAGTTACATTTGGAGAATGTCAAATCTTAAACTAACACATATAAGGTATAGGGAAATATATACTCCATTTGAATTCCGTCACCTCAATGTTTTAGATGCAAAGAGGCGACTAGAAACCTCCAACTTTATACTTTTTTTTACTTTATATATTTTTTTTATAGAATTGGAGCAAACACCTTCCCAAGCTTTCTTGTCTTCTATATAATCTGATATTTTATAGTAAGCCTTATTACATAATTGATTTTTAACAACATTTTTAAATTTATTTACAGACAATTCTTGTAACTCAGTTCGGATTTTGTTGTAAAAGCGAATACATTAACCCTTTAAAAGATACATTAACCTTATGGAGCCTAGTAGTAGGTATAGCTACTTTATTCCTATTTCTAGTGTTGACATTGTGCCTGTCGCTATTCTTAGGAAATTTATCAATATTTAAAAAGGGACAACTTGGCCATGAAAGCACAGAGCAAGCATGCGACTGTTTATATCCAAACATAAGAATCGACACCCAGGAAGCTGGCCTGTCGTAGAGACCTCTCGGATTATAATATTGACACAACTCAATTTAGTCCAGATATATATCGTGAGCTCGCATTCGGTATATTTCATGGACGGCGTCCTGTATTGAATTCCTACAACACGTCGATTGCGGGCTGGTGCGGACTGAATCTTCTTTAGTTGAGAAAATCAATAGCGCAGAACTTTGGTATGCGTTAACTTTCGACAATTTTTCTATGATGTAATGATGACTGGCTAGATATTATTAATTTGACTCTACATATACTAGAAATTGTGACGGGGTAGAGACTTAAGAATATTTGTAATTATTGATTTGTCATCTGACCTTTGCTAAAGGTACAGTACAGTTGAAGCGGTTTGAAGAGAGTTTCTATTGTTATATTAGCTACAATGATGCCATCTACAGTTTCCAACGACGTTTACCTAAACACAGTCAGCCTTGCGCGAAGTAAGCACTAACTTCTCGGAACTCCCGCTGACGTAGTTCCGGTACTGATCTCCAGTTCCCGATTCCAAATTCAAAACTCCTCGAGTTAATTTCCGAACGTCACTTCGTTCTTTATTCAATTTCCGATTCCGCTTGTTTTATGTTCGGTACTGTGTTCTAAGTTTTAAAATGCTTTGCAATATTTTAAAGTATTTTCTTGATTGCTCTCGAAATCCAGGAGCGTGCGATTAGAATTGCTATTATACGAATAGGCAAAGTGCATTTACAATTGACGACCGGTTTAGCCTAGCGGGTAGTTTCCCTGCCTACGAAGCTGACGGTCTTGGGTTCAAAAGGTTCCCTTGGTTCCGGGCAAGGGCAAAAATTTGTGTGTTGAGCATGAATATTTCTTTATTAGTCTTGGATGTTTTCTATGTATTTACGTAAGTATTTATCTCTATTAAATATATTGTCGTCGTTCGTCTATTACCCATAACACAAGCCTTATTGAGCTTACTATGGGTCTAGTAGGATTTTTGCAAGATTGTCCTCTTATATTTATTTATTTGACAATTAGAAGTTAATTCAGACTTTAGATCAGAGCGATTACCACAACTTTTTAGCAATTTATATTAGGTTAGGCTTTATTCATATAGTACTAAGACTTGTTCAAAGACAGTCATGATACTTTTGCGCACCCGTTTAGGTTTCTAAACCGAATTGGCAAAGGACGTTGTGGTAAGCCCCGATTTAAATTATTTCATTCACAAAGCTTATGCTAGGCAAAGCGAATCCGATAATAATCGAAGCTTGATTGTGTTATTATCATTTTATGATTGTTGATTTGGTTTTCTTAGGCTATAATACCAAAAAGACGTATAATTCTTATGCTTCCTGCAATAATCGACTCTCGCTATAAAGAACTAAACTCCAACTGTAAGTGTACCGTATATTTTGATTAAAAGTCAAAATACTTACAACTTTGACACTTTTTAAGCAACAGACAGATACGTTGGAAAGAAAATCCATAAATCCCAATACATCACAGATATAAGCCCTAAATCGGTACCAGTAATAGCACTCAAAAAGCAAATTAACACAAAGGAACGCCCGCGGTGTCATGAGATATCTCGTGCGATATTTCAGCACAATTCGGCCAAGAAGCGAGAGATACGGCGGCGCAGGTGAAATTGTTGAAAAAGAAAGAAAGATAGAGACATTCAAGGCGGAGCATAGGGAGGCAGACAATGATTGATACGCGGGGGCCGTGAGAAAAATTTACAATATCCCCGTGACTTCTCCATCTTGTTCCACCCTCCCTTTGCCCCCCAAAACCGCCTTCTTAGACGAATATTAAATTTTCCCCGACGAGGAGGCACCAAATTTGCAATATTGTGACGCGCTCGCTCAAATGTCAAAAAGTCTGACCTCCCCACGGACATAATGAGACGCCGCGCCGAACGTTGTTATTTCGAATATTTATTGTTCACTCAAATAATATCCATGGGGTGGGCCCTGATGGAAATTCTTGCGACGATTTGCTATAATCAGGCGTTATTGAATTTTATAATTGGATTCGAAGGTGATTCGGGCTTTGTTGAAACATCGTAGCAATCAAAGGCTCTACGGAGACACATTTCTTAATATATACACGTTAAAATACTTTTCTATCGCTGAATCTGAGATCCATATTTTTCATTCCTAATTGAAAATATAAACAAAACACGATCTCGAATATTCTAACTGAGCCACTAGTGACTCAAAAGCGGTGCTTCAGTTGTACTTGTCGATGTACGATTTAAAACTTAATTAACACACAGACATACATCCCATCATTACAGCAGAATGCCAGAATCCACAGCTCACAAACGATTCCATCGCAACTAACCTAACCTCTGCGAATAATTAAAACAGGCCAATAGAAACTGACTGACGTTTCATTACCTCCAGTCTTGTTGGCTGTCGCTACAAGCAATTTCTATGACATTCTGAAGCAGATAAAGCCGGCGTGGATGGTGGACGGAGTAATCGAAACACATTGTCTGTGACACAACAATAGCGCCGGTTGACCAGTGGTAGTGATGCAGGGCGGTGGACAGGATCGAAAGCCCTGGCCCAATCCGCTTTGTGATGTTTGGGGAGCCAATACTGACGACGATGGATTTTAGAAATGCTGAAGCGCGTCATATTGGAAATCAAACTCTTTGCAGGTAGTACTACTGATTCTGTGTCTTTATCTAACTCCTTTCGCCGAAGTGTCACTTTTTCCCTCTTTCATTAGGTGTGACTTGCATAGCTACGCTGTGCCTTTACCACCCCATCTGGAAAAAGAAGTCTTTTAATGGTCAAGGGTGTGTTTGGATGCTGTGGTGTGCCTACGGAACAATAACAGTAACCATAGTCACACTATTGTGGCATTTTGGTGTGACTACGGTGCGGTTGTGGAGATTTTTTCCTGTCACGCAAAATGGAGAATTAATCAACTCGCAAAACGTGGGCGCGAATGTTTCTGCCACCGTAAGTTTAACATCTCAACGCCTAGTGATCTCTTAAGATGTCATTTGCCCGTTATAGGTTTTGAATTTTATTACCATGGCATAAGGTTCAAAATCACGATGCCGCATTACCAGGTCCAGGCGTTGAGTAGTTAATTGCATGTACATTGTTTCCTTAAAAGCAGTTGTACTCACTTACCGACAATATAATGAAACCAGAGAAGTAATCCAACGTTGAATACATACCTGAAACGAAAAAAGTACATTGTTAGAAATATCAGGTATTAGCTAAGTAAGAGCTCCGTGTTTAAGCGGGTTCCACGCTTGCTTCTCACGCGGGAGGTAAAGGTTCGCATCCCGCTGCTGACCGTGTACCAATGAGATGAGTACTTAATTTATCTTAAGTATATTATACGAACTTTCTGACAATGCTGATGGGAACCATCGTGCGAAAACCTTCATTACTCCATACCTGCGGGGATGGGCTAGCCCGTGTCCCGCAAAATGGCGCATTGAATAAATGGCTAAAAGTTGGCACAATACGGTATTTGACTAGGCAGTCCAATAAATCTAGAAACGTTTCAAGCTGTACCTATTTCAACAAAAACGTTTGACATTATAAGAATTGAATATTTCCAGCAGTTGCATTTTATAAACTCAATTTTGTGTTAAAAAGACAACATTTGACTATGACGTCACATGCATGTAATTAATAGAACTCGTAGACAACATTACCGTTTTGACAGTTCCTAAAAAGTATCTATTTTGACTAGTAGTCAAACACCTTATTGCGTCTCTGCCAAGCCGTATGTGAAAAGGAATGACGTTATGTTTTTATTAGATATTGATTTCGTGTTTGTTTTAAAAGGGTACCCAAATTATCGCAAGCGTCAAATAAATTAAGGCTTTCCTTAAAAAGGCAAACATCGAGGGACCAACTCTTCGAAATGCAGGTTGTAAAAAGAGCAAAAAAGATTTACAAAAAAGCAGAAGCGACAGATGCTCGCTGATCGGAGGCGGCAGGTGCGGCGCAGGCGGCACGCGCCAAGGGTTGCCTCTTGACGTTGTTTTTTTTATCTCGGGCAGGCAAAGGTCTCACGAACATTCAGCCTGTTCTTGATTGTCGTCATTTATTTTATATTCGGCCCACTTTGTAGTATATCAGAAGCACTTGGAAACATGAGCGATTATCATACTAGTATGCACATCTGTGGTGAATTTAGCTGTTAATGCTCTTGCAAGGGACATTGCGAAATATTCATCTCATAAAGCAACACTTAGTTATATCAGAAGAGAAAAAATATAAAAAAAATATTCTAATTTTAGCATGTGACAAAATGATTTGATAAATGATTATCAATGTATCAATTAACTTGAAATTGCGGTAGCAAAACGGATCGGATAACTTTTTACGTACATTAGCAGCCTCTAGCCGCCCCCGCAGGCCGTAAATCTACAATTTGGCCGAACGGCGCAATCATCCCTAATCGCTATAGTTTCGCAGTAATTTGCGCAAATGACTCGATATCGTTTCAATGTTGGCGCTAGTGACGCGTCAAACCGCTCCTTGTCTAATTTGCTTACCCACACTATAGTGTATACAGGCCACATAGTTTACGTGAGTAATTAAATACTAGGTCGTTAGTTTTGACAGTCTGCGTTCCGTTTAGAATGGTGATGTGATGACCGATGACGGTACAAGGCAGATATTCAGCAAAATGTGTATCAGATGATTCAATAGAGTATTTTATTAACCATCTAAATTAAAATAACTCTAACTAATTCGCTCCGTGGTCTAATGGGTTTTACGCTTGCTCCTCACACAGGCGATGCAGGTTCGAATCCAGACCATGTGCCAATGAGATAATTGATTTATCTTAAGTATGTACAGTATTGGACATTCAGTGTTTCGTATGACACGTTAAACTAAAGGTCCCGGCTGCTATCACTACGTGGTAGTGGTCGTTCTGCCACTACCACGTACGACGTACGTACGATGTATGTACGACGTACGTACGATGCCGTATATTCCTCACCGTAAAGTTAAAACTTCCGTGGCCTAGCTGTATTCGTACATTATGCGGGTAGCAACGTCTGGCAGAGATGGATACTGGATGGGTGTCCGTTTCTATGTGCCACTGCCTCGAGCTTCCGTGTTTCGGACGGCACGTTAAGCTGTAAGTCTCTGCTACTATCGCTATTCGGTGGTAGTAGTCGTAAAGCTGTGTCAGAGGCCCTAATAGGGCAGCTTGATAACTTTGACAGTCGGGTTGGCCATTAGCTGATACCCTCCCATCAACCCTAACCGATCCAACGTGGTGGAGTAAGGCTTCATCTTACTCGTATCATGAAAAAGGCCCGTGTCCCTCGGTGGTAACTTTAATAGGCCACATTCATTATTGTACGCCGTAAACTAGCAAATCTAACGATGTCACAAAATTTATAAATATTTAACATTCCTATACAGGCACATACATTGCTCCTGCCCCCACATTAGGATATCATAACAGAACCTTAAGTTATATGACAGACAAAATGTTGTTTTTGTAGCTCAGCTCAAGGGCTATCCGCACTGGAGAGCTAACTCAAGTGTCAACCCTGAGACAATCGCCAGTCGGTCGGCACTTGCCCGTCTATAATCGAGAAGCTAATCTAGTCACAGCCACCGCGACATTAGCCCTACATTCGATCGGGTTAAATACACCATTTGTAGCATCGGGAACTCTTCTACGAAACCCTCGATAACGACAGCTTAGATAGTGATTTAACCTTTCAGGCTCGAGGGAGTCAGGTTTTGCCTCGTTAGAGAATTTGTGTGCGGATTTTGGTCCTTATTCTTGCTTCTTTGGCTGGATTTGTTTGGATCCAAGTTATCTTCGATATTGATTTGGAAAGAAGAAAGAAAGAAAATAAATGTATCGTGCATTCAAAACAATATAGTAGGAACAGCCAAATATAACTTAATAAAAAAAGGGAAATATTAAACTGCACACCAAAAATACTGATTTGCACAGCAAATATCAGGGCAAAATGCTGCGGTAGTTTAGGTGAAGAGTAAAGGGGGTGAGCGAAGCAAATACCCCTTTATCCTTTGTGTTAGGTTGAACATGTAAGAACAACAAAAAATAAACATAAACTTAAGTACACATAAAATATTTAAAACATAAAAAGTGTTTTTGTTGATCCTTTTATGGTGTGCAAATCAGTATTTTTGATGAGCGATTAAATACTAGCTATAAAACTGCAAATTGCATGTCAGAAAATAGTAGTTACTCAGCTTTATGTCATGGCAATTCCATAACGTGGTTTTCTGAGGGTCACCAGTTTTGTGGGGATTGTCATGCAAGACTGGACATCACCCACCTTAAAAAAATAACAATAAACTTACTCTAAGAGGCTCATAATGAATAAAACTACATAAAAGAAAGTGAAAACAAATACAGAATATTGTATAATTAATAAAAGTACATAATCTATAAATGTTAAATAAACATTACAATATTTACAATACATATGTAATAAAATATTAATATATATGGTAAAGATATATAGGTAGGTGCCTAAAAGCTAGCACAGAACAACCGCCTATGGTGCAGAAATTTGCTCAACCAAGAGATATTTTTTTAGGGAAAACATAAAAACTGCAATCGAAGAAGCGTTCTTGATTGGCGGTGGCAGGTTATTCCAGCATTTCATGGCAGAATATCGGACACTGCCACGAAAGGCGGCCGAGCTGTGTGTGGTGGACATTATAAACGTGAGGATAGTCTGATATTCCTCTGCGGAAACTTAAGCTTGTCAAAACGGTAATTTGGCTGTCAGTTACGTATAATTCCCAATAAAAGTGTGCCAAAATGTAGGGTTCGTTGTGACTATTAAGGAAAGGAGTAATATGGGAACGTCTGGATAAACGGAAACAAAATCGGGCACAAGCGTTTTGTGTACGTTGGATAGTTTTTTGGTGCGAGCTAACCAAACATTCCTAATCACGGTATCAGCGTAGTTGAGCTTATAGAGTAAGAGTGAATCACATAATCTGATTCGCAGTTCGACACTTAAACAATTACAAATTTTATAAAGAACCTTGGGCCTGTAAAAACAATTGCGTGTGAGTGTCGACACATGCTTATTTATTTATTATTGTTTATTATTTATTTTATTACCAACTCCAATTAGGGTATACCTATAGTATTCTTCCTTGTATCCAATAAGATTTTACAAAACAAATGATGCTCTTCTACCTAACTTGCCTAATTACAAATCAATATCAACAAAAACTTGGCTACAGACAAGTCCACAGGAAGCTCCCCTCCCCCCATACACCCCCTCCTGCCGTCTACGACCACCGTTATTTAATTCCATTAAAGCACCCATTTTATCTTTGCTGCTATCCACTATTGGATTACTGAACAAAATGGCATGCACGCGGCGCACGCAATCCCCCGTTTTTGGAGTTTTTACAACCACCCTATAATGACGAATAGTTGTGGGACAAACATTAAAGACTATCTAATAATACAGTAGGATTTAATTTCGTGCTAAATTACAGTGCAAGCGGGCATGCAAATTCGTGCCGCTGCCAAACGGTTTGGGAAAACGCGTGACAATATGCCGTCCATTCAACCAACGCACAACAATTGGCCATGTAATAAAAAACAAAGGTACCAAACGGAGAAAACCATTTCGAGACAATTGTGTTCCTAACTAAATTTCTTTGTTCACATCCAAAAATTACAGTATTACTGAAATATCCGTAAGAAACATAATGTAGTTGTAATGTCAGTCGAAACGTAATAGTAGTTTATGTGACTGCTACATAATGGAGGGCATTAATATTCGAGAGTGGGTTTATGAAACGAGCCGAAGGCGAGTTTCATAATAATATCACTCGAGAGTTTTAATGCCTAATTATGTACAGTTACATATACTAGTTTATGTACCATAACATACCATACCATACCATAATATCATAACCGCTCTTTGATGTGTTCAGGAACCGCAGGTTCGACCGTCATTGTGGCATCGATCATTGCTCTGCAGTTGTTTAGCTTGTTCAGTAGTACCAACTTCACAGACAAACTAGGGGCGGCACGCGGGCGGGCGTCGGCGTTCGAAATTTGAATGTCATAATTTGACAAATTTTGGTACATTATGTATCAATATTCAAATAAGAAATGAGTTTTTACCAAGAAGTTTATCATTATGCTGGTCGTAACGTGTGGTTTTTGGACGCAGTAAAGAGGGTTTATGATATGTGTGTATTAAACAAATATTAATAATACTTTTTAGTTTTATAATTGGACACAACCAGCCCCAAGTACAACCGTTCCAATAATATTAGCAAGTGATGTCAAGAGGAGAGTTATTTAAAAAAAATGGACATCTATTAATCGAAATATTCAAATAAGTTTCTTAAAATAGGCTGAAATTTCCTAAAGTAAAATAAAAAGTAGTAACATTCAACAAGAAGAAGCGCAATGCACACTTTATCAACGCCCACTTTCCGCAATGTCATTTCACACACACAGGTCAATAAAGGATGCAATTTTACAACTTCAGCAGATCGGACACTCGTCATAAATACATACACGCATTCCAATTTCTTGCGACAGCCAATGACAGCGAATAAGACCGCGCACGCCGTGCGCACGGTATGCGCGCTGCGCGTGCGTGTTGTCATAATTAATGGGGTAAAATGCGCGCGCGCTGGAAAGTGAGTGGCTTGGGTATGCGGCGACTTTGTAGGCGTGAGGGATGACGGCTGTGGTGGATAGAAAATACTTGATGTAGTGAATATTGTACGGCTTACAACAGCACATCCGAAAATAAACATAGCTCATACACTCATAAGTAGGAGAGACAAGACAAAACGCAGCGAATTAATTTTCAATTTTTAAATACTAAACACACATAGATAGATTATTTTAACAAAATAAAGAGAATTAACCAGATTATATTAAAACTAATTTCAATTCAATTAAAAGTTAAAAAAAATTGTCATGCACGACTGCCAACCCTGACAACATTAACGCACCTTGCGTGTATAGTGAGTTGTGTTGCCATTCTTGGAAAGTAGAAATGTTTTAGGAATGTGTATTGACATATCAATAGTGATATGTAATCAAAAGACAGAGTAAAATGTATGACGTGAAGTATTGATCCTGGTCAGGTGACATCGTTGTTCATCGACCACCCGCTCGCACAAGCCTGGAAATATTGATCCTGTGCAAACCCCTTACTAGTTTTTGTTGCTGATAATACTGACCGGAAACAGAGGAATAATCAACATTCTCTATGGCGTATCACACTTGATTGTTCGAGAGATAAATTCGCGCAGGGACACCCTCAGTACAATGGATTTTACATGGCATAAGGTGAAATTTGCGATGCAATTTTGCATTTTTGCCGCCTTAACAGGTCGGCTTCTTATCGATCGATTTGGCTTTGTACCGCAACGGAGGAAGTATAAAGACAGGTATTTAAAAAAACGTAAAATTGCCTGATTTTCCAAATGTGACCGATTAGCCGATAAAATCGAAGACGGGTTTAGCGTAGGGAGTAGTGACCCTGTCTACTAATCTGACGGTCCTGGGTTCAAATCCCGGTAAGGGCAAATATTTGTGTGATAAGCATGAATATTTGTTTCTTAGTCTTGGATGTTTTCTATATATTTACATAAGTATTTATCTCTATTAAATATATCGTCGTCTAGTACCCACAACCCAAGCCTTGATGAGCTTACTGTGGGCCTAGTTCGATTTGTGTAAAATTGTCCTCTATTATTTATTAAAATAAAAAACAATAAGCAATTTATTTATTTTTCCATGAGCTTTTATTCGTTGTATAATAGAACGAATAAATATGGAACCCTAAAAAGTAAGAAACTAATCTAGGACCAGAGTCGTATCAAGGCAAATCCGATAGGTAGATATCCGACGATAAATGTGTCATTTTAATACGGAGTTCCTATTGCCACCTTCCATCTCCATCATCAGACCCTGGGTGTCATTTAGGAACAGATAGTTTTCGAGACGGATTAGACGAGAACAAACTCGATGGGGTTGTCTCGTTTCATTACAGAGTTCCCATGTCCACCTTCCGGCTCCATCATCAGATCAGCTCCATGTCGTACAAATATTTCATGGTCATCCAATATACATATGCAGGCAAAGAGTCAGCTCAATCGGAAACCGGGAAATGGGTCATTGTAACTTGCAAGATTAGATAACCGACGGAGAACGGGACAGGTGGAACTAAATAAAAGGCAGACATCACCAATTGTAAAATTATTTCCTCGGCTGGGATTTGAACTCACTGCCTCTGAGATAAGAAGCAGAACCTCAACCACTCGGCCACAGGGGACGACAACTACAAAACAGATTAAACAGTATTACTAAACGCCAAATGAGTGAACTTTACATTGAAACAAATTAGTGGGTAGTTATTGATCGTCCAATATCAACTAAGTAACTTAGTTACGCAACTATGTTGTCAGTTCGTCGAAAATTCGTTGGCACGGTTAACTTAACGTAAGTGCCTCTAACCAAACATATTACTGCAAATTAAGTTGCGTTACTTACACTAATAGACCTGCGAGTTAAACTATTACCAATTCTGTTGATGGCTATCAAACTGCTACTAACTAACTAACATTGTACGCATATTTCGGCAAAGTTCGGAATTGTTGTCAGCGTAATGCCACGTAGAACCCGGTGAGCTGGAGCGAAAATGCTGGTTTTAATAAGCTTGGCATAATGGGACTGAGCTAATAAAGTAGGTAACAGAACGGTCGCTCAGTCCACATTTCCCAGAGACCTTTGAGAGCGAGGAAATGGGTAAAACCTGAGCTGTTACGATTACGGAGTAAGTTCAACTTCGATACGTATTTACGAAAACGCTGAGTCTGAAATAACACTTTAGTTCTCAAAATAACAGGTTGGTTTTTATATAAATATTATCATTAATGGTTGTCAGAAATATTGACACAAACGAACTTGAACAGATTTCAATCAGAGGCTTGACTAACGAACCTGTCGGTTTGAGATTAGTTCTTAGTTTGTGGGGACTAAGAACCAATTTGCCGTGGACCAGACATGCCATCACCTTCGTACCTTCAACAACTATTTCAATTTAGGAACGACATTCAAACTAGCCTCGTGCAGTGTTTCGAATTTAGAACGAATTCGAATCTGTTTGCAGCGTCTGAATTCTTTTGTTTCACGGTGTACTCAAAATTGTATGGGACTATTCATTCATTGGTGTAATATAAAAGCAATCTAAAAATATTATTAAGAAATTGCCATGAAACTAGTTTTCAAATGTTTTGGTGTAACAAACAGGAGTTAAAATTAAATATTATCACAAAAAAATTTGGTGTTTGATTTTGATTGTTTCTCTCGACATATCCCGATTACAAATTACAAATTGAGTTTTTGACAATGGCAATTGCTTTGAATGACAGCTTTTGACACAAATCGCACTCTGATTAGTCAAACGTAAATTTAAAAACAGCGAACTACTAACGCTAAAAACATCACCTTGAAAGGGATTTTGATATATGTCACAGATAGACCATAGAGCTAACAGCTCTGTAAGTATGATTAATAACCCAATCATCTGAACCAATTCTGTATAATTATAAATTAATCCCAAAATGTGTTATCAAGCGCGAATTTTAAAAACGGCTGGACCTATTTAGATGTGATTTTAAGACGAAGCGGCAGGCGTCAGGTCGCATTCAATTCGAAATTCTAATTTAGTTTTTTGTCAAGAATTCGAAGCGCCCAGTTCCCTCCACAGCACCTTTTAGAAATCTATAATAATAGGCGAGTGGAAAATGCAGACAACCCACAAATAAAGCCAATGTCAATTACTGAAAAATTGTACAAAACATAACGGAGAGTGAAATACAATTGAAGCCGGTATCGGACCTGGCAATATGATCCAATACTCCAAACCTCGATACCGTACAGCAAAGGTTTCACCCGGCGTATCAAAACAAAAGATCAAAACCTCTGCAGCGTCAAAGAGAAACCGCTGAAACCAACCCCCGGATGATGATATCGACATTTTATAACCCCTTTGTATCCAAGCCCTTTGATCAGAAGACTGAACGGTAGTAATCAGTGCTCAATTGTGTGGCACTGTGCCCAGCTTACAGTGCGGGGAAGAGTGATCAATAATATTGACAGAATCCAGTTTGCGGACTCCCCTTTAGCAGTGTTTCAGCTGAAGTAGGAATCAACGTTAGTCGATTTTAACTATCGATTATTCTCGTATATCGTTTCGATCTATCAGTAGTGTCCATCCCGCGTGTGTATCATTTACACTAAATTATCTACTATCCATTGAACTATTGATGAATTATGATCTCGCCTCAAATAATCCTTGTTATCGATGGTTGATACTATCAATATTCATATCTCAAGCCATACAATTTGAACGTTACTTGGAAACCATCAATAGTGCCAGATCATCTTTGGCTGCGGTCAGCTTTCTGCGCAGGAGCATTGGCGTTTTCAAAATTCAAAATTCCAAATGTCTTTATTACTGTAGATATTTACATATACTTAGCAATCGTCATTTTTGCCACTTCTCTACATTGGACCACTGTTTGCGGGCCAATGGGCCTCTGATAGATCTTTTGGAACTCTAAAAATTCTGAATGTTAACCCTATTCGTATTATTGTCTCATCGAATTCTATCTGGCCGTTCTACAGAAGCATTTGGACCACAGCACTGGAGCCGGAAATCAGTCTCGAACAGCTTTCAAATTAATGTTTTGAAGAGCTCCGTGGTCTGGTGGTTTCATGCTCGCTTCTCACGCAGAAGAGCCGGGTTCTAATCCGGTGCTGACTATGTACCAATGGGATAAGTAATTTATAAACTACATTATACGGACGATTCTAACGGTTATGGAAAATATCGTGAGGAAACCTTCAATCTGCATAGCTGCGGTGATAGGCCAGCCCCCTGTGAGGACAATGTGCCTCTGCCACCTCGTATGGTAAAAGGCGTGACAGTATGTTTTTCATTCAAATTGATGTTGACAAATCAGACCGCGATGTTTTCCACGAGCACGATTGTATCGATGAGTGCCTATCGATACAATTAGGCAACACTTATGTCAGCTCCATCCCGCGGTTTCTTGTTCGTGTTTACGACAGCACAATCCCATTGTCAGCTTCCTCGTTTCGTTTTAATCTGGATTAAAAGCTTGCACGGAGCAAAATAAACGAATCATTGCTCTTTCTTCGTTGCACTCTGCTCGTTGCCACTAGGATATTGCATTATGAAGGTACTTATAAATGTACACTCTGTTGAACATGTAATGCTTGTATGCTATTTGTTTCACTCGTATTTAAGAATGTTGTGTGGTTAAGAGGTCCACTTAGACTAAATTAAACTATTTTGATAAGGCCAAACTATTTAAAGATAATGGAGATGAGCTATGAAACTACAAATTGTTTCAGTAGAAGCTGGGTGGAGGTCCAGGTCCAAACATCCAAAATAAGTCGTGTAAACATAATTTTTGATTGGTTCCGGTTAGTATCCAGGCTAGGCTAAACAGTTCATCAATATATTATTATTATTATTATTATAGAGTGTTATTACAAACAAAGTATGGATGTCGTTATGTGTGTGACGTCGATGTTTTTGGTTTCCAGGTCATAGGGTATCCCAGTGTGGGGCCAGAAGCAAACAAAGACAAAGACTCAGTTGACCTCATGTTTGAAGAATAATTCAAAACTCCATTTTTTGGGATAGTTCGCTAGCCTTTACCGACGATATGAGCAACTTGATATAAAAAGGAGATCCCATCATAACAATACGTGATGTAACCGACAAAACAATACCACAAGCCAAAGCACCAAAAGGACATTCGCTCGTTCACTTCAAAGTAACTTTCCCCTGTAATACTGCATCGTCATGGAGCGCAGATAATCTCTCCATTTCTCTCTATGATTGCTGCCGAGGGTCTCAATTTAGACTGATTGAGACTGTGATGTGCTTACACTGCGTTTTGTACTTCATCTACGGGTTGCGATTCTGCTAATGACCGTCAGGGTCCATCGACCATCACGGTCCTGACTTTATGACTGTCGAGAGCTTCGCTGGTGTGCCCCACAAGGGCCCAAGCTTTAAACTCTCAAAAACCGAGGGCTGTGGGGACGGGTTGGGGTTTTGAACCTTATGCCATGGTAATAAAATTTCAAACCTATAACGGAAAAGTGGTGTTATCTAACGCAGGTGATATTCAAGAGGTTAAGCGTGCATTAATACATGCAACAATTCAATATTCCTCGAATGTAGGGTTTACTTTCAGTATCAGTGGCATGTTGGCCGCACACTTAGGTACATAAGAGACGCTGCTTTTGAGTCCTTCAAGAAGTTCACTGCAGCTACTACCAGTTTTCTCCGTTACAAAAGAACAGTTAAGTATAGATCGATATATTTACTGTAGACATTTACTCAATAGTGGTTGCAGAAAATATTGACTTTGAAAGATATGTTTCATCACTTAGTGAGGTTCTATCTCTAACATCGAGACTACTTCGAAAGTAAATTAAGCGGGTTCACTCCATGTTCTAGAATCGGATCCCTGCTTTCAATGCTAGTGGTGGATCGCCGCGTTATTAAAATTTCATTACGTATACATATGCAGCTGTCTAGTCACGCATTGTACGAAATGAGTTATTTCATAGTTGGCGATGGCGACGATGCGTTTGTCTCGTCGCCATCGCCTTTCACTGTTGAAACTTTATTTCGCTTTGATACAGGATAATATGAAGCTCGAATAATAATAATACCTTGGACACTATTTACACACATTGATCTAGCCCCAAACTAGGATTCCCTGTATCTTGGGTACTAGACAACGATACACATACTTATATAGATACACGTTATGCTTAGATAGATAAACAACCATAACTAGTGTATAAACATCCGTTCTCTTCAAAAAACATTTGCCCCCACCGGGACTCGAACCCGGGACCCTTGACTTCGTAGGCAGGTTCACTGCCGACTCGGCCATTCGGGTCGTCAAAACGTCGAAACAAATGAATCCCAATATACTTTTGTACGTCAGGCTGTTCGGAACAAAAAACCTGTAACAATTATGCGTGGATAGATGGATGTCTGAAACCTGCCCACGGTGCCCAAAATCGGAGCAGGGAACGCTCAAATCCTATGTCATTGATAAAATTCTCACTCTCAATCTTCCGTGCAGAAACTCCTCCGAGTTCACTCCTTTCTATAAACTGTTCTTAACCAAGAATTGTGTCTTTCAGAATGTAAATTTAGGTGCTGTGGATAATTTATTCGACACATATCCGTGAGATAGCGACGAACCGATCGCGGTTCCCGGACTCGACCTAATCTCTTGATGGATTCTTCGCCGCAAACCCTCTTAGGGTTGTACCAGTGGAAGTCGTTCTGCTCCCGGTAAATTCTCGGCAAGAGTTTATATTTATCTAGCGTAAACGGTCTCCCACTGTTGGGAAAATGCCTTTGCGGATAGAGCCCATCGGCCGAAAGAGAGAGCGAGTCGATAAACAAAACTCAACTTTACTGAGAACAGTTTCTAAGTATTTAGTACAATTTTAGTTAATTTTGGTCTTGTATCATAACCAAAAAAGGAAAATACAATAAAGACCAAAATTTTATATACCTAATGTAAATTTAATGTAAAACTGTAAACGTATCATAACACATTGCTTTCGCGCGCAGCTCTAAGTTCCCAGATATTTCCCGTCATACTTCCGAATTTCCCGGGAATGGCACGTCCCTAGACTAAACCCCCACAAGTGCACTTTTCCGTGTTCTACCACTACCTCGTGAGTACTAGTGACGTAACATGAAATTGTGCTTATTCAAGCATCTTTTGTTTGTAATGGATATGATGACTACACTACATACACATTTATTTCTCGTCGTTAAAATTGTGTTTTAGATGTCGATACGTTAGTAGTAATTACTATAAGTATGTAGACAATTACTATATTTATCAACTTTTACACTTATCTGTATTTCGTGATTATTATGTAGATATGTGGATGTATCGTGCGCAGTCCGCAGACATCATCATGGTGATCACCAATTAGAGCTCATAAACATGAGCGTAAAAAAAAGTAATAACGGAAGCGTTTCAATTAATTTAAAAAGTTACCGCTGCGCTGTTGCCAGGCTAGGCTGCGCACGCGCCATTATGTCAACACCGTGAGGCTCTCCGCCAATAAGGAGGCTTCGCGCCAAGTCAACGACCGCGCAGCCGACCAATAGCGGCGCGCGCGATCCGCTCTAGTGATGTCCGTCATTCGGAACGAATCGATAGTCTTTTCCTTTTTTACTAGTTTCACGACCGAGATCTTACCGACATTACATTACACAATTACCTGGCATTCCTCGGTTCAACAAACTCTGCGAGCAAGGCACTAGCATCGACGACGAAGATTTGAAGACGGCGATGACAGAAAAACGAAGACAAGAATACTCAATAAAATATTATTTATAATTAAAGACAGCGAAGATGGAATTTGATAACCAATTTTATAGACCATTGTAGTAATCTACTTGTAAAGTATTTACATACGAAAGTATAAAATGTTCTCATAACAAAGTTAACGTAGGCAATCAAAACATTATGTAATACTTAGTATGTTTTATAGTGGAGGATATACCTGAAAAATTGCTATGGGAAATTGATTATGCATATCCAATCTGTACCATAACAATGATAAGGAATTGCACCGTTTTTTTGTTTTTTTTTTTGCGGAATCGCTCACATAGCTAAAAATAGTATTTAAACGGGCAAATTAAAAGTCAAACCTAACTTAACCGAAATTTCATTTGAGGGAGTCAAATTCTATCTGAGAAACAGTCCCTTGAGCGGCGTTTTCGCAGAGTCGGTATTATAGTCGCACGATTACTTTTTTTTCACCAGTAACAGTACTTGGTATTTCATTCAAAATTGATATAATTTTCAATACAAACATCCGCGGGCTGGACGGAAATAAGAAGAGCACAGATAAGACAGACAGCACCGTGGAGTTCGGCCAAGAGTCAGCGAGCCGAGTAATGTCTGACCAGGACACGGCAAATTTACTGAGTAGACAGAGAGTCGAAGGGGATATCGATTGGAATTAAGAAAATACTTACGATTTCACATCCTTTAATCCAGACGGTTGATTGAAGACGGGATCAACAATTTAATAACTTGTGCAGTCCAGGTGAAACATTTTTTTCTTAGCTTGGCAATAGCAAATCATGTAGTATCTTTGCGTGAATTGAAACTGTGAAAATGTTCATAAGCTTGGCAAACGCAAATTATGTGGGTATTGGAACTGTGAAAATAATCAGTATTTTGGAGAATAGAATAATCGAAAATAAACTTGATCTGATGAATCCAGTGAAAGGATTTATAGAATGTAGAGCAGACTTCATACAGTAGTTACCGTTTAACCTCTAAAAAACGAGAGTAATTGGGACGGGTCCCAATTTTGAACCGTATGCCATGGTAATAAAATTTTAAACCTATAACGGAAAAGTGGCTTTATCTAATCCAAGAGGTTAAGCAATTGACATATTTCCATAGTACTGTAAGTCCCATGAGATAAATAAGAAGAGCCATGACAGGTAACCGAAATGTTATATGGAACGTACAGAAGATTCTCTCGGTCTATTAAGACCCAGAGACCTGAATCCTGTTATGAGGCATCGCTATTTTGAACCTCATGCTATGGTAATAAAATTCAAAACCTTTAACGGGGAAACATCATCATATGATGACGCCAGGCACCGACAGGTTAAGACCACTTCCAATTTTGTTAGCTTTTCATTGTTGTGTGAATTCGATAAGTTCCCATTTAAATTTAACGTAGCTCATTGATGTCCCAACGAGTAAGATTAAGCCATACTCCACCACGCTGGCTCAGTGCGGGTAGATGGAGGGGTTTTTACGACTACTACTACCAATTAGCGATAGTAGCCGGGTCCTACACCTGAACATGTCATCCGAAACACTGATAATACACTTAAGATAAAATAATTATATGATTGGTACATTGTCAGGTTTCGAAACTGCATCTCCTATTTGAAAAGCAAGCGTGAAGCCCATTAGATCACGGAGCTCTTTTTTAGTTTCCACTATGACAAGGTTAATAGGTTAAATAATCACATGCTACCATTTTGACCACTTTCCAATTTAGAATAGAATAGAATATCCATTTATTTGCTGTATCAGCATAAACACAGCCAAATAAAGAAATACAAAAGTTAAAGCAAACTCGTTAATGTCATCACCTGGTGGAATTTGAACTAAAAGCTGAAGATAAGTACTAACTCGCTTTCTATCTTCCGGTCCTATGAGTAGCAACCATCCAAACCGATAGCCGCGGCAGCACATTTCGCGGTCCCCCTGTCCCCTCCCAGCGAGAGCGTCTCATCAATTGTCCCCTGTTTGTTTGTTAGTGTCAGCGGCTGCTTGTTTTCATAACACGCCCGTCTTTGACGTCGGCATGTTTGCATTGCGGATAAGATTGGCTCGGAGACTCGAGACGAAGTCCTTAGCTGTAGACATGGGGTTAAGCCTGCGAACATGGTCGGGCTTACGCCGGGGTTGTGTGTTGTGTGTCAAGAATAACACTATGTGGGTTGCTAAATTTGAAGGTTTCGTACATTCTAGTAAATGTAGTTTGGTGATTTTTGTAATATCGTTTCGGATTTATCGTGACCATTTTGACAGTTTGTTTGACGATGACACCATAAGTTTATTTATATGCAATGACAATTAGCCTGCTTTATAATCTAAAACTGAAAGAACTTAATTGTCAGTTTGAGCATATAAACATTTTTTTCGGGAATTATAATGCAATAACAAATTAGCAATGGACAGTTAATTCGAAAGATATTGAAATTATACATATTTTCACAGCACAAATATCGTTCCCGCCGTGAATGTAACCGACTGATTCCAAAATTGAAATATCGTTCGGAAAGGCAGAATGCCTGCGGCGTTCTCCTGTGTCCTGCTCTCCCTCGTTCGTATTTTAGATTGAATATTTCAATCTTCTGTGTATCTATTTATTAAGCTAAAATAATTAACACTTTGTGTTAGTGTACGATGCACACATTCTCGCTCAGCAAATTATTTCTCAATTACAAACCTGCAGTCTTATCAATTCCAGTCAATTAGAAAAATCGACCAATTAGAACACGATTATTTTGCACGAGCTATGTTTTCTGGCGATGTGATTGGTTATTTTCGAATTTGGAAGGCATTGCGACTGATATCAGAAACACCTAACTGGTTCGCTGGAAGCGAGCTCTGTACACAAACAAGACATGTGCAATAAAAAAATTAAGAAATGTAGTAGTTGGCACAAAGTCACCTCAATCGTAACCGTGATCGATTTTAGATACATTTTGAAAGACATTTACGATACTCAAAATAAATAAGGAAAAGTAAAGTGTAGTTACGCAGAATAAATTAAGAAACCTGAAGTGAAGGTTTTTTTTTTTATTGCTATCAGTTTCCGTTTCCGCCGTCAGTCACTCCACTGAAGGGAAGGCGACCGATGACGCTTTACGTTTAAGCAAGAAAAAAAAACGTTGTGGCACTCAGTTACGAAAGATGTTAGTCTGTCGAATGTGTGTTTGTACGAATATTAATGACTTTTATTAAAAAAATTGGATTATCAAGAACTAAAAATATTAATGATAGACCAAATTACACAGAAAGTAAATATCCAGCGGTATAATATCATATCAGCCTAATATAAAAGTGGTCTAGGCTGAGCGTTTTACCTAAAAACCGGCCAAGTGCGAGTCGGACTCGCGCACGAAGGGTTCCGTACAATTATCTATAAAAACGGCAAAAAATCACGCTTATTGTATGGGAGCCCCCCTTAAATATTTATTTTATTTTAATTTAATTATTAATTTTTAAAGTGAACAATATAACGGAATATTCTGTGAATATTTCAAGCTTCTACCTGATGCCGTTATGAACGTCGAGCAAAAACTAGCAAAAAAAAATCACGTTTGTTGTCCCCCTTTAATTTTTATTTTATTATTTATTTTCAAAGTGAATATACAACTCAATATTCTGTGAATATTTCAAGCGTCTACCTGTTGCCGTTATGAATATCAAGCAAAAACGACAAAAAAAACATATTGTTGTTTGGGAAACCCCTTAAATATTTATTTTATTATATTTTTTGAATTTTTTGTTATAGCATCAACAGAAATACATCATCTGTGAAAATTTCAACTGTCTAACTATTACGGTCCATGGGATACAGCCTGGTGACAAACGGACAGACGGAAGGACAGCGGAGTCTTAGCAATAGGATCCCGTTTAACCCTTTGCGTACGGAACCCTAAACACTGCCTTTTTCGCGACGACAATGGAACGTAGGTAACAATAAGTGTTATCTTTAAAAAGCGACTAAACACTTTATCGAGCAAGGATGTGACGTGAACGTTCGGCGAATCGCAAATTGCGTGTCGTCAAACCAGATAGAGTTAAATAGAAGTACCATCGTACGTTTTCATCGTTCTGCCGATATCAATAAAGTTTTAGAGAGTGATAGAGATCGGAGCAGAAGGATCTAATTGTCTCTCATGTTAGAGATCAGCTTGCCTCTGTAAATGTATTTTTTATTTTCCATATTTCGTTCAAAGAGAAAAGTGGCCACCCAGGAACAAGGACTTGAGGGAGGACAGTAAGTTAACCGCGTTTAGATAGAGAGCATCACTCTTCCTCTGCCAACCCATATGGGATAAGGCATGACGCTATGTGTCTATGTTTATATGTTTGTGACGTCGCTGTTTCTAGTTCCCAGTGGCACAGAGTATGCGAGTGTGGGGCATGAAGCAATGTATGTGCCTGTACATAATTGTATATATTTATGTTTTATCATGAGTCCTTAAGGACGAACGAGTATCTAGAGATCCCACAGCGAACTAAATAGCCTGAAATACAAACAGTTCGCTCGCGAGACTGAAGACTTGAGCTAGAGATGAGACAGGAGGGTTCCAACCGGTGTTGCCAGCTCACTAATACACGATGATTTGAATGAACGGAGAATACTCCGAGTAACAAAAATATCAATGGTGTAATTTTTTTTCAAAATATCTTATTTTTTTACAAACTAGTTCACTATTATGTTTTTGAGAACGAATCGAGTAAGTATCGATAAATTAAGAAAATGGGATGCTTTCTGAGCATTTTTTTTCAAAATCCAATCCAAAGAATCGTTGGCGCTGGAGACACCCGCGCCCTCCTTTTTTTTTTCTTTGGCACATGATGAGTTTTGTAAATATAGGTCGAAAAACATGCATGCACGATGAACATGATACTATGCAATTTTAGACATTCGATATTTTGGTACGGCTTGTATATATGCCAATTCCTGTAACACGAAAATAGCCCTCGGAAATCGCGCCATACCGCGAACTAATTTGTGTCGGCCATTTTACAAAATGGCGCGCATCATAACCACTCTTTATAGGGTCAATTTGGCAGGACCCGGTCTTTTTTAATAACGTGCTTTAATTTTATGTCTTTTTATCTCGGGAATTGTAGCCCGGGAAATTCAGCCATTGTTACCACATTTTACTCAAAAGAAGTTTTAATGTGAGTCTTCTTTTATTATAATAATTATTTTCTTAAGCTGCAGTATTACATCACATGGTCTAATGATTGATTGATGGATGCGACTATAAAATATCGACGTCATTGTGTAATATGTATAGTTAAGAATTGTTAATTTGTTATAGACCCGTAACGTTAATTCTACAGTCTACCCCCATTTTATTGCCCAATTAATTTAACGAGTCGCTCAGAACAAACACAGAATCTACGACGAAACAGGATGGCGGCGGCGCATAAATCGCGGGAAACGTTCGCAAAGGTGATTTTTAGTACGGAGAGCGAGGGCTAATGAAAACGTTTGATTGTGTGCGCCGATTTCATTGCCTTTACATGAAATGAGTTATAAACTTGTAACTCGCAAGGAGCAAATCGACTGGTGACTGTAAACTGGCAATTAAGTGCTCTGTAACACTATGCAGCGATAGCAGCGCGAATGCAGCGCGTCAGTCGTGCGTCTGACTAAAAGTGTTGCAAGCCGTATGCTTCCATTCCTTATTTAACAAATGACAGACTACCATCAAAAGCAATATCAGCAAGCAATGAAGTTTCCCGGTTGCATTACATTTTCGAAATGAAGCGTGTCGTGTCACCCGTGTCGAGCGGTTAAGTGTAAAGGCATGCCCGGAATATTCGCGACAGATGTGGGTAATATTTACTGTCAAAATAAGGAATTTTGACAAAATTATTTTGTTTTCATTTAAAGCAGTTTTTGAACCAAGTGATTGCAGTCTATTAAATAAATCAATCGAGCAGAACTAAATCATAAAAAGTCATATCAACTAGCTCATGTAATCAGTAAATTATTAAGACTCAAATATTAAAAGATGAAATAAAATTGCTTCACTAAACATTCTAATTTATATACATATTTCAAAGGCCTTTTCAGAAAGAAAAAAAAACAAACAGACACCAGCTTTGTTCACCCCTCGAATGACGAAGAAGAGATTTTTATTATCTGAGCTCTTACTTCAAAACAAAAGAAAAAAATATATTTACAATTTAAATATATTTGCATAATTTGCCATTCAATCTTGTCACGAAATGGATACATATTTACAATCTCAAGCAGGATATCATGGGAACATAATGTGGGATCATTTACAACAAAACTAAAATAATTTTAATAAAAATAAAAATCCTGTATTTTAGCCATCGGGTAGTATTTTGAAGAAGCAAAAGCGGCAAGACTGAAAAACTCGGAAATTTTCAAGCATTTTTTACCTGTGAATAAATTTTCACGATCAGATTTTGATAACCAGATTTCATAATCGAAATAAATCACGAGAGCTTTTCAACGTTCAACTTTTTATGTGGCATCCCCTGTGTTCCACTTCGGCTAAAGCTTGGGATTTGCGTCTGACAACACAAGGCTATAGCCACGTCTCTGTTTCGCAACGAGTTTCTACAACCCAAGTTCTTCATTTTCACCTTGAGCCTCGTTTAATTAGGACAAAAATCAAATTAAGCTTTAAAGATAAAAGTGTTAGTTTTTATTCCTCTTACGTGCGTATTTAAAAAAACATTTTAAAACACTTACACACTGACAAACAGGCACATACATTGCTTCTGGCCCCACACTAGAATGCCCTGTGACGTGGGAACCAGAAACAGTGACGTATAAACATCCAATACCTGTTTTTTTTCTTTTACCCTCAGCCGGGGATCGAACCCGGAACCTCTCACATGGTAGGCATAGCCACAACCGCTGCGTCACAGAGGTCGTCAAAATTTGATCGTAGACGGCGAAGCCTGGTTTCCTATTAAACATCACGGTGAAATGAAAAAGGTCAACTCCAGTACGGGTATATATGAAACATTAAGGGCTGAACATAGGCATTGAGAATAAGACAAAGAAAACAAATACCCGTCGCATCGCGTCGAAGCAGACCGACGCATGCTCCCGCGCAGAGCCCCGCGGGGCAGCCCGAGCTCCGAGACCAAGAAAATTATAGAAAATATTACTAAGCTCCTCTAATAATAACATTAAAAATGAAATAAAACAACCAAAAATTTTCCCTTTTTTTTACCTATTTTTGCGTGTAAGTTTTATATAGGAAACTGATTTCGTCTCCGAGCGCTTGTACATTTAGTTGAATAATAAAGTATTGCGAAAATTATTTTTAAGTATTAAATATAACAGATATCCGGTAATTTTAAAAGTCCATTCTTGTCTCTAATAGACCTTTTATAACATATATTTATCCTACATTTTTATGTTGTCTAGTTTAACCTAGAATTGAAGCTAAAGATGCATTTCTGGCCATATTTAATCCCTTAAGTGTTACATAGTTCGGTTGAGTTGTTTCTCCCGCGTGCGCTCACTGCACCGACCGGCGAATATGTTGAACACTTGCGTTCATGCGCCTTTCTACTTGCACTCTATTGCATCCGACATAGAGCCACCTATCGTACCGTAACAGTGTAGTTTAACTAGAACTCGCCAGTACTCCGTTTAGTGGTCGACCTTGGTGTTACGATGTACCAGAACAGACCGGAGTACTGGTTTGGTACTTGAGTATGAAACCATAATAGTGTGTAGTCGCTTGCGTAACTTGAATTACGAGCTTAGGAGATGACTGACTCGGATTTGTTAAGTAAAAGACAACGTGGGATAGAAGTTTAGTTGAAAAGTTGTATGATTTTCTAAAGAAGATGACTAAAACAATGTTTTTTTAGGTTGTTGCTGAGAAATTTGTAATAGGTGTAGTGTTTGAGCTATAACTCATACATTAATGGGGAAATATGTAACAATAAAGATCTATTTGTTGAGTTAAAGTCTATCTATTGTTGTCACTGCTGAGTAAATCCCTCATTTTCATTTTGCCATTAACTGAGGTATATTTCGTAAATATCTACTCTAGTAAAATGGAATGAACATGGAGGTAGACTTCAAGATTTAATCAAGATTATACGAGAGTTTCGAACGAGAAACTAACAAAACCGAACCATAGGAAAGCAATTACCGGAGCAACAAACCAAAACAAAGGTGTAATGGTAAAATAGAAAGCTCTCTTGGTACAGTTTCATACATACGTACACATGTAGAGCGCCCGGGGCCATTGGTCTTATTTTCTAGCAGAGACGAGAACGTATAATTTTGATGTAAAATTACAAACATTTATCAAAATATGCAAGCCAGGTTAGTCACAATGTTAATAGGTTAGAAGCAATAATAGTAGTGGGCATTGTAGGTGTTTCTTAGTATTATGATTCGATGGCATCGTTAGAACTAAGTAAACATGAAAACAGGATCTGAAAGTCAACAAAGTTAAGGTAAGAGATGTAGGTCTATTATGGACACATTTATGTTCTCTCTGAGTAAGAGAGGCTGAGACATTTGTTTCACAAAAACATTATGTTGTAAATAAAAACGCAATCGAAAAACAGGCCCATGTTTGGATGGAATCACCAAAAGACTATTGGAACATAGATTATAATAGATTGTTCTGTGTTTGTTAAAGCACGTTCAAGACTATTTCTAAATAAAACATCTATTATACGGCCGAGTGGCTGCCGCAAAAAATACGCAGCATAGATAAGTAGTCAATAAAAAATATGATTACAAGTTTGTTGTGTAATATAAGTAGAACGATGTCGTAGATCAAAATCGATTCAATAGAAGGATATATTCATAAAATTCTATGAGACTGGTTATAAATTTGCTTAAAGAACCCATAGCTGCTTATTATTCGGGTGACCTACCTAATGAATTTTAGCTCCATATTTCATTCAATACGAAAGACAAACGTAATCTAACTAATATTATAAATGAGAAATTGGATGTTTGGATCACAATCACGCTAAAACGGCTGAACGGATAAGAATGAAATTTAGCACAGAGGTACGTTATGAGTTAGATTATCATATAGGATACTTTTTATCCGACTGCACCAGAAGGAGGGTAACGTTATCTAGGTTAATGATAATTCCTATGAACACGCAGATGAAATTGCGGGCATCAGATAGTAAGCAAATAATCATTTTTATAAGAATGATTATTTGTCAGACAAATTTATAATATAACATTATACTATAAATACTTTATTGCACAAAAAATATCAATTACAGACTGAATTATCCTCCCGCCCCACGTCGAATAGCCTTGACTTGAAAAGGACTTGAGCTTGTTACTTCAGCACAACAATACATCCTCGGTCTACGTCACTGCGCATTACAATTACAGCAAATTCCAAACATTACGCGCAAGCAGCACTTACCACGAGGCATTAGCCTTCTGTATTAGGGCTAATTTATTTCTATAGGGGAGCCCCGAGGCAGGTGATGCGTTAACACCTCGGATGTGTCATCGACCTCCCCGCATGTGAACATACATTCCGAACTTAAAACAAACAGCTGTTGCGGACAAAACAGAAATGCGCAGTAACATTTGACATTTGACGAACAACGTTGCGTTGCGGCTCGAGGCTCTGCCTCCCAAGGGAGAGGTCCCAGGTACGAGTCCCGGCTGAGGAGGAAGGAAAACATATCCACAGGTCTTGGATGTTTAGGTGTTTGATGTCGCTATTGCTGGTTCCCACGATACAGGGTATCCTAGTGTGGGCCCAGAAGCAATGTAGGTGCATGTATATATTATGTACTGCCCGCCAAAGTCATATTGGCATGCGCGAGGAATGGAATTTTTTTTGGCTCTCGCTCACTCGCTCTGGCCCTCGACGTTTAAATAAGACAGTGACGAACGCTATGACGCCATCAGAGCGAGGTGCCAAGTTAACATTGGAGGTAAGTATGCTTAACATGGGGTGGCAAAGGCACAGTGGCACCCTCTTTTAGCAATCTCTGTCAATAGATAGGTGTAAATAGTCTCAGCGAATGGTCGTAGTCACTCCAAAACGTACTAACTCAAACTGTACAAACAATATTAAGGGGGAACATTTAACTGTTCCTCAAAATAAAATAATTCAATCGAATTATTTTCACTGATTAATCCAACGTATTCAAAAAAATCGACTACTCTACAAATAAACCATTTGATTAACAAAACAAGCAACACCAACAAAATCATAAATCCTCAAAACAATATAATCTTTCTTACTAAGCTCACAACAAATATCTGGCTTTTCGAACACAAATTCCGTTTTTAATACAAAAATATTCTTAGTCAAACTAAAATACTGACTTGCACTCAAAATTCTACATCCATGTAAAATGTCTAAAATTCTAGTATTTTGCTGTTCCACATCAATTAATGTTTACTTGTTGATAAGATAATTAATCAATCTACATCTTCTTTCTCTTGGAGCGACTCATTTCCAACCTCACTGTATTTCCCTCTCTCTTCTTGATCTCATGATAACCTCTGATCTTGAAAAGATAGAGGCTCATGGTCAAATGAACGCTCCTTTCTCGTACCATTATCTCATTTTCCTATCATATAAGATAAAATCCACCAAGCGTAGAAGTAATTTCTTGATATTCGCAGCTTTAAGGATATGGACATTGAATCCCTTAAATCCGATGCCTCCACTATCGACTGGTCCCCCAATCTCTCTAGAGAGAACATAGACGACAAAATTCATAGACTCAACGCGATCATCCTCAGTCTGTTCGACAAACACACTCCGATCAAGAGAGATAGGGTAAATAAATGACAGTGACAACAAGTAAATAATATAAATATAACACTTATTTATATTATTTATTGTTTACTTGTTTTTCTGCGCAAGGGTCTACCTGTCACTGCTTTGTAATTTATCCTTATCATCTTGGGTTTGCTGGAATCAATCTCTTGTTAGAGATAAGCTTGCCTTTGTAAATGTCTTTTCCATAAGTTTGTATTGTGAATTTTCATGAGCAATAAAAATATAGGAATAGTAATTTTTTTAGTTAAAAAAATAATTGTTAAGTTTACATTCAGATATCAGATAATCACTTATTATAACGGTTTTACATAAGTAGTTAAACTATATCTAATAAAAAAAAGTAAAAAATATATCTAATTAAGTTCCGGAAAATGAGAACCGCTAAAAAGTAATATCCATACTTTTGCTTTCGTTGCGCTACAATATTTTCCGACCACTGGTGATAAGTTAGTGCAACTTTTCTAGGAGGGCAGGCTATACATATAAGTTCGTCCCTTTCCTTATTTGATTATTACTCCCATTTACCTCGACTCTGATCCAAACATCCGGATTTTCTGGAAAAAAGCGCACATTCATTCGGTCAAACTTCGACTTGCCGAATCCGGTCGGGATGCTGAGGTCATTAATTAGTAACCGGGAAAGCCGGGTACTAAAGCTTAATACATCAGTGGGGGATACCCGGTTCCGGTACGGGTACCCGTAGGGGGTTCCGGTCGCCGAAATGGCCCGGGAATACGCAAACTGCCTAGATTTGTTTTTTTTCTCGTTGTTGGTTTGAGTTCGGTAATGAGATTAATTAATCACTAAATAATGGTAATAGACATTTAGTTGGACCGGTTTGCAAAGGATGAAGCAGTATAAGTTTTCTGAAATTATAATAATCTATTTTCTATGAATTTGAATTTTGAACCAAATTGAATGGAGACGCTGAAACGCTTCTAAATATTTGATATCTAACGAACCAATTCACGCTTGTACTTTAACGCCCGCCCCTTGGACAAACAATCCAGTTTATGCTCAGCCAATCAGCAGCCTCAAATCGCGTAAACTATTGTCTAAAGATTTGCCCAATCGGGCGAATTGGATATTTAGTACGAGAGTTGAAACACGATACAAAGAAGCTCACCTTTTGGCCCGTAAATTGAAAAGCGGCACAAATACCTCAACAGCGCAAAGCCCGAAATCACCTCCGAAATACTTCGATAGAACTTCCCCAAATATTCGGCGCAAAACAATTCGCAAATATGGTAGAACATTGGGTACCTCGTCTGTGATGTGAAGTAGTGAAGTGGCATTGGGTTGAGCACAAAAGTTTGTTCGAGCCATAGTATAAACAAACACGGTATGAGCATTAAACAAACGTTTCCCACATCATCACCCAGTTGCCACATCAAAAATGGGCTTTCTTCACGCGGGTGAAGGTGACGGAATGTGAAGTAGTAGCTAGCTCTATTCTATATTTCTGAAATTTTTCTTGATATCTTTCAAAGTATCTTTTGAAGTATGTCCGCCATTTTTAAATTGGCGTTTGCTATGTCTTATACAGCGATTGTGATTTTAATCTTAAGGGAATGGGGAATGGGAACATATCATGTCATGAGATATGAAATCGAGCTACTGACTTAGGAAAATGGATAGTTATACTTCTAGAAGAGTAACCGTTCGGCCACAGCTACCTATAACTTGCGAATCGCAGTGCGGCAAGCGGCGTGCAGAAAAACAAATGTAGGAAATTGTAACGAAGCATGCCAGCAGTTTAATAGAACGTTTCAGATACACAATTTGGGTTCCGAAATAGCCACGGTACAGGAGACGCACTCTTTGCCTACAAGTGCGGATGCAACGATGCTGGAATATGGTCAAACCTTATATATCTGTTTCATCGATTACGAAAAGGCATTTGATCGCGTGGAATATGACAAACTAATCCAAATCTTGGAAAAAATAGGTCTCGATTCCAACGACGTGTTAATTATAAAACAGCTTTACTGGCAACATACTCCAAATGTACTTGTAGAACGCGAACTCACAGATAATATAGAGATAATAAGAGGAGTGCGGTGGGGATGTATATTATCGCCATTGCTATTCAACACAACACTCAGAGAAGCCCTAAGCAACAGAAAGGATTGTTTTAAATTGGAGATGTTTAGAACCAAAAAGGCCTATTTGCGGTTTCGTCACGACTAGTGTCAATCGGAATGCACCCTACGTTTGGGTCTGTGATAAATTTAAAATGTAACTTCGAACCGTCAGTTACACGTGTGAGTCGAGAAAATATGGACATCGCGAGCCTATTTTAAAATTGCCGTGAATGATCACGAGGGCTTTCTGCGTATGAATCCTGGACTTTGGAAGAAATCGGTCTTCCAACCGCGAGTTTTGCTAGCCTCGCGCGACGGTCGCAGCGAATTGAAGAATATTTGTGCCACGCCGGTATGTCTGAAGTTTGTGAAGTCTTTCTTCCTTTTGAGCCGAAAGCTTGATAGGGATGCCGCTTTGCCGATTTGTTTGCTGAAGGTCTGCGCCACGGTTGGCCGAAGTGCAGTTTCAATCCCCATAATTGTAAGTGTAACTCTGTGGTTTATCTGAGCAGTCACACGTCCGTTCTTAACCTCGCTGGGAGGTCCGTGTGTTTAGAATTAAGTTGGTAATAACACTTGATCTGGCGGTGATCTAAAGATTGGCTTGAGAAGTGAAGCAAGAAGGTTGCCAGGCGCGCCTGGCCTCATCGCATCAGAGCCAGGCCTACGAAAGACCCCGGCAGGTGAGGATAAAGACACGGCGTATCGCTGTCGTCAAAGAACTATCACGGCGAGGAATTCGATCTCCAAATTCTTATGGGCCCGCTTAGAAAACCCGCTCTAAAAGTTTTTTAACAGGAGACATCACAACAAAATCCGATGCTGTAATGATACTATTTCAATTGAGGATCTACAACAACTGCTAAATTGAATTGAGGCCATTAGTGCGCAAAATCGTCTAAACATTATTGTAAAGAAGACCAAATTCATGATCATCGGACGTACACAACAGATGGTAATATCCACGTCAAGAACGAGCGTTGGAGCAAGTTCACTCATATAATATCTAGGCTGTATTGTGAACGAAAGAGACGAACACAATGTAGAAGTCAACCTTGTCACCTTCTCTGCCGAAGTCTCAAACTCTTCACTAGATGCCGCCTAGTGCGGTGTTATAGATTTTCAAATCTCCTGTACGGAGTAGAAGCGTGGACAATAACCCAAATATTACGCAACCGGTCGGAAACTCTAAATGTATACAGAATATAAAAAACCTGGAGTTCGAAACGAGACAGCGTTGCAGAGAATGCACGAGGTTTTGGAGCTATAAAGATCAGAACGTCTGCAGTACATGAGCCACATAATGCGTGAAAGCTAATACCATCTTCTCCTATTAATACTGCAGGGAAAAATACCAGGCCCTCGAAGACCTGGCCACAAAAGAACCCACTGGCTTCAAAACCTCACAGAATGGTTCAATTCAAGTACCACCGATATATTCCAAGCCGCACGAGCCTAAACAGCCATGATGGTAGCCGACCTCGATAGGTGAAGGCACCCAAAGAAGAAGAAGCCACAGCTACTCATTAGTACATTTGTTTTTGGCTCTCGCCGCTTGTCGCGCCGCGATTTGCAGAGGCTGCGGTGTGTAAAAGAGTGTGTTACAGTCCTACCTTGTTGATCATGCTATGGGTTGAGCAAAAAGTTTGTTTGGTTGAGGCCTGCGGTCTGTGGTGACCGCGTACTGACACAGATTAGGAGTTAGGACTTTACATACCGACAGGATTGAACAGCAGTTGTTCAATCTCAAGTTAAATCAAGAAACAGACATAATGTCACGCAGTTTCACATACTTGATGGTAGAGTCACAATTGTACCCAAGTTTAGCCAGTTACCATTTTGTATAACTGGCTATCCATCGCCCATCGCCGCAGCTATAGATATATAAATACATAAAAATAAATATGATAAACCCAGATATGAGTAGGAATTAGCCCTATCCTAGGTGGGGATAAATAAACACTTTAAATTCAAAGTTTGAGGTACTTAGATGAAAATTCTGGAATCCAGACAGACTATTACAATAATGCAATAGGGTTTGTCCGTTTTGATAGAAATGAGATTTCGGTCGAATTAACTTCTGCTTTACATAAATGTTCTACTAGGCTAGAGATTCTATAAGGGTTACTTTCTTACCTTTCGAGGTACGGAACCAAAAAAAAAATCAAAAATTCAAAAAGAGTTTATTTCCATAAGAAACACATAGGTAACATTTGGAGAATGTCAAATCTTAAACTAACACATGTATAAGGTACAGGAAAATATAGAACTCAATTTGAATTCCGTCACATAACCCTAAAAACCCTAAAAACAATTGAATTGTCAACCCTAAAAACAATCGAATTGAGACCCTCCTCCTTTTAGAAGTCGGTTGAAACTATGATATGACTGACAAGTCGGATTCGGAGACCATAAAAGAGTGTCAGTAACATTCAGCTCAGGATATCTCGTTAAGGCAGCTAACAAAAACAATGTCGACTAGAAATTCAGAGGCACTCAGAATTAAACAAATGTAGGCGAGCCAGCCCTAACAACCAGTCTTGGATTCTGCTAAACAATACGCCAGCTCAATGACAGTTAAATGGCTGTTTACTGTAGTTCCATTAACTGATGTTCTCGTAATCTCTTTATATTATAATAATTTAACCGCTCAGTTACCACCGTTAACGCCACTTTTCCGATAAAGGTTTTAAATTTTATTACCATGGCAGAGGGCTCAAAATCGCGATCCGACCTAACTACCCTCGGTTTTTGAGTCGTTAAAAGTACCACACCAATTTCCCCACCGAGGGGCACAGGCCTTCGATACGAGTAAGATTGAGCCATAGTTGACCACACTGACTCAGTGCGGGTTGATAGACAAACATTTATACAAAAGCACATACATCGCTTCTGACCCCACACTAGGATACCCTGGGTCGTGGGAACCAGAAACAGTGACACATATAAACACAAGACTTGGGTTTTTTTTCTTTAGCCCCAGCCGGGGAACGAACCTGGACCTCTCGCATAGCAGGCATAGCCACAACCGTCGTCGTTGATGGAGGAGATTTACGACTACTACTACCAAGAGACCGGGACCTACAGACTTGCTTCCGAAACACGGAAGACGAAACGATCGCATGTACTCGTCACTAAATGGTCAGCTCCGTATTCAAACCTGCACCTCCTGCGTGAGAAGCAAGCGTGAAACTCACAGGCCATTACTCTAGGTGGTCGCCGCAAATTCACCTACTTCGCGTGTTATACGTTGGTGCGTAGCACCACCTCTCTGACGCTCCTATCCAACTAATACAATACGACTAAAATCAGTTAAAGATTCGGCCTTTGTAGGATATCATCGTCTAATCCGAAGACGGAAATGACACGAAATACATTACCACGATTTTTTTTAGGTAGCATACAGTTTGAAGTATCATAAACGCAATGTATAGCTCCTGCCAAGATGACATTACTAACAGGTAGACCTAAGAAATGAGAGAGAGGGAGAGAGATGAGGGATTCACGACAATTTCCGAGGTTGGCCGAATCGTTAACTGATTTTAATCGTACTGTACTATAAAGTGAAAGTAACGATGTTTGTGTGTTTGTGCCTCAATCACGCTCAAACGGCTGAACGGATTGGAATGAAATTCAGCAGAGAGAGTTTATAAGCTAGATTCATATATAAGATACTTTTTATCCGACTGCACCAGAAGGAGGGTTACGTTATCTCGGTAAATTATACCTCCTGGGAACACGCAGATGAAGTTTGCTATTTTTTTTTATATGAAAGAATTGACAGGGTTGGTTCGCATACATATTGGGATGCTTACGGCGTCTACTTTTGTGAAGAAATGCAGCTGTGTGCGTGTGTTTATATTTAGTTTTATGGCTTGTTAATTAAGTCCAAATCAATGAAAATTTTATGGGGGCTTTAGCTACCTTTGATTCTGTGGTACTCATGTATGGTCTGTGGTAAAACCAATTTACCACGGAGTTCTATATATTTTAAGAATAATTCGCAAAATATTTCTTTAATTTCTGCCATTTTCTACCGTTAAATAATGATTCCATGTTCTGATTTGTGCAATAAATATATATGAATATGTGCGATTCCTGAGCCCGAATTTTCGAATACTGAGCCACCATTTAGCAAGCGGAATTGGAACCCCAGGTGCGACTGGGTAGTAACAAGAACAACTGACCTTTTCACACAAGGTAATATATTCATACGGCGTCCCTGTCCAACTGCAGCATATGGTTCACCTGGTATTAGATTATTCGGGGGTAGATAGCACGGGTGTGGGCCTCACATACATACCATTTCCGCTGTTATGACCTCTACGCCGATATATGTAGACGCCATAATGGCTTGTAGAGATTATGTATGTAGTACTCCAGCGGGCGCGTGTCAGATTTGATATTTCATCGAGTTATGGAGTTGGAGCACGCGCGGGGAAATCTAATTTTGATAAAAATATTTTTGTTATATTTTGCCCTAACAGCTCATGGGGTGACCGATAAAACTTATAGTAGCTTTATTAACAGCAGGGTGGAAGCAACAGTGTCAAAGTTATCATCCAAATATATAATGCGTTAAAGCTGCCTATGGACCCCATAACTACTTTCAGCTAAAATACGATGAGCCAGCTGTGTAAACAGGGAATATCAAACTGTCAAGTCGTAAACTTTTAACATAAAATAGTCTTACAGTACTGACTCTTATTCTACTTTTACGACGCCGTGTAATAGCTGTATCAAGCTGATAAATTGAAATATGCGGCGCAAAGTCTACCACACGAAAGTTGATTCCATTCCCCGTTGTACTCCAATCAAAATGCCCGTCAGTATGAAGTCTAGTTGAACTTAGTTACCTATTCCAATCCAACTGTTGATATTGTGCTGGAACCGTGGAAATACGCTTTCGGTTTCGAGGAGCTATTGTATTGTATGGTCGCTGGTCGGCGGATTGTGCTAGATCGGGCATAAATGGCGGAACAAGAGTCTAGAAACTCATAATCAGCCAAGCATTTTTACCCAAAACATAAACACTGAGTTTTTTGCCCGCTGAGGAAGTATCTCTGTCACGATATGAAATTTCTAATGAGGGGTGAATTTAATATACCTATATACACACGGGTCGGGCCATAAGTTTTGTCACATACCTCAAACTTCGAATTTAGAACGCGAACCAAAAAAGTTAGACGTTCGAAATACGAGTATTTTAAGAAACTAAATTCATAGGTTTTCTGTAATTTTCTTTATTTTCAAAAATGGAGTGTACGCGAAAAGGCGGCGGAGATTTGCAAACAGCTGAAAACATTGAAAATAACACTGAGGTTCGTTTATCGTAATAACAAACTATTTAGGAAAGATTCGAGATTAGAAGATAAGCAGAGGAGAGGTCGTCTTCCTACTGTTCGGACTCCAGCAGTGATCAAAGCAGTGAAAATGCGAATACAAAGAAATCCCGTTCGGAAGCAAAAACTGTTGGCTCTCCAGATGAGGGTAAGTAGAACTATTGTTAAGAGGGTGTTGATTGAAGACCTTGGACTACGAGTTTACCGGGAAAAACTGCACATTTATTTAACTCTCGACTGATGAAAATAAAAATAAAAATTGATGTTGAGAAAGATAGAGTGGATGCGCATATCAGTGAAGAAGCGAGCAGACGTATCCCATATGTTCATTGTGGTCACCATCCTTCGTCATTCATGGTTTGACTTGGGGTTTCCTATTCGGGCCCAATTGAGCAAAACAACATGTGAAAAAGGTGTTTAAATAAGTGCACCCGTGTACCAAAATACCTTCCTAACAAACTTGGTGGAACCCCTTTCACAGACAATGTTCAAAAACAGACACTGGGTATTCCAGTAGGACTCTGCAATAGCTCATAAGGCAAGAAGCACAATAAATTGGCTCTCTTCTCGTGGAATCGACTTTATCAGACACGAAGACTGGCCCTCTTCGATTCCAGACTTGAATCCATTGAATCCATTGGATTGTAAAATATGGCGGTACTTAGAGGAAAAGGTCTGCGCTAAACCTCATTGCAATTTGAAGTCTCTCAAAGAAGCCCTGATCAAATTTCTTTATTACTGTGGATATTTACATATACTTAGCAAACGTGATTAAAGCAGTGGCCAATATTGACATGTATGTCGTGTGTGCTTCTATCGATGACTGGCTGCGCAGATTAAAGTAATAAGCAAGGCGTCCTAATTTTGTATAATTTCAATAATTTATTTAATTTTCATAACTTCATACGTTGATGTGTATGGGCGTTCGCACAATACGGCGAGTCGGGAGAATCGACGTGTGTGGGCGGCGCAGCGGCGCAAGGCGATGGGTGGAAGAAAAAGATGGCGGCAGAGGGCTGGTGTTGAAAAAGAACGAAAAAACAGGGAAGAGGAGAATAAATAAAACGAAATATAGTGGCGGATTGAAAGTAATAAGACAAACAAGATAAAGTGCGATTATAATTACTTAGATTACCTACGTTTTGTAAAAAGATGAGTATATTGTTTGTTATTAAATAATAACCCGTGTTCAAGAAGAATGGTGTAGTTTTCATTTTAAATTGATTGATAGGTTCTCTAAATCATTTTGATTCTAATTACCACCTAATTACATAAAGACATTCGAAATTGTCGCTAAGGAAGAAATACTCAGTGACTCTGCTAAAGCATTACCTACACTTGCAGGAATGGATTTTGAGTCAATGTATGAATAGTTCAGATAGAAGTATTATAGCATCATGCTTTTTAAACGGTGTGGTATTAGCATGATAAGGTCACGGAATTAATTATTTCATATTCCAATTAGCTAATTTTAATTACTGTATGAGACTGAGACGACGAGTCAACAGACCAAAATTAGTAAGTTAATATTGGGACTTCTAAATCCAACTCAATGTGATCAACTAATAAAGTACTTCTTGAAGGACACTCAATTCTAAAGATGCAGCTGCTAATCATAGCTAACTGAGGGTCGTTTAGGTATTGAATGTCTTGTTTACAAAATGGTGGCAGATTAATACGTGTTAACATAAGGTTTTAATGTATGTTTTAACAAAAGGCTTGTATCGAAAATAGGGGAGGCCATTTTGAATAGTTGAAATGTTATTTAAAACTGTATTTAATTCGTCGTATGATAAAAATATATTTGTATTACAGAGATTTTTGTGTCAATTATTTCATTTATTGTATGTGACAAAACTTATGGCCCGACCTAGTATTAGTGTTTGTACTAGCTCGGGCCATAAATTTTGTCACCTTCCTCATCTTCGTTTGATTCATCTTCCGTGGAAAAGTTCGGAGCTCACGTCCTAGACAACGATTGGGAAAGGGTAAAAAGTGTAAAAGGTCAAAGTGTAGAAAATTTCATCAGCTTTCATTATGTACTGTTCCAAAATTTCCTATGGCGCGTCGTTTTCGAGATGCAAACAAATAACCAAAAAACGGGATCTCGTTAGTGCACCCCTCCTAGGACTCACCTCAGAAGGGTCAGGACCTTAAGTATGTTTGTCTCTTAACTAGCACAAACATAGTTCCAAAAACAAACTTTCTGCTTTCGACATCAAGTCATCGTTAAATCGTCCGAAAATTGTGGAAAAGTGGGTAGCAATCATTCGCAAAATACAAAGAGGCACTATATTGATATTGCCTCCACACCCACACACGCACTCGTTTGGTCATCTGGTCCGATATAGCGTGGTGTACAGATAAATGGGCGTGATAAGCTATCAGCAGATCAATACATAACTGTATGATTTATTCTAGCAACCTTCACTGGGCTGCGTTTTCACTATCGTTATATCGGACTGGCGCGTGTACGGTGAAAGTGTAACATACTTAATACTCTACATATTTCTATACACTATCTATCGGTCAGCGACCTTTTGGCTAAGCAAAGGATACATAGTGACCAAATAAAGCAACGATGCGCCCGTAATTGAGCATGGTCTGATAAAAAGGGTTTCGTACCAAGATCAAGATAAAACGGCGAAAAATCATGCGTGTTGCCGACCGCTGCTGTACATCTAACTACCTATTAGGTACATTATAACAATAATCAATGTAGCCCATTTATGTCCGCACCACGGGGCACGGGCCTTCACCCGAATACGAGTAAGATTGAGCGATACTCCACCATGCTGGCTCGGTGCGGGTAGACGGTGAGGTGTAAAGCTTGTGGCTCTGAGACAGCTTTACGACTACTACCGAGTAGCGATACTAGCCGGGACCCACAGCTTTTAACGTGTCATCCGAAACAAGGAAGCAAACAAATGTCACATAGAACGGACACCCATCTAGTGCCCGTCTCGGCCAGATGTTGCTACCCGCGCGATCGCTTCCGATGTACGAATACCGCTAGGTCACGGACGTTTCATTAGGTACATACCATGAAAAAATAACAGAATTTACTGGGCTGGCCTATATGCACAGTAAATTAGGTTCTAGCTTTACCTACTTAAAATTTTGCAATGTAGTATACACAGTTACTTAGCCCACATGCGCCCAAGCTGTGTCTCAGGTGGCTTTATCAACTATCTCTAGTTATACAGGCTGTAACATTCTGAACAGTTTTCACTATGAAACCGATCAGATAGATTTGATCAGCGCAACTTATTGTCCATTCTTTATACAAATCAAATGATGGCCCGACCCAAAATGGACGGAGAAGTGAAAAACAAAGTTGCTCCAATCAAATCGGTTTAGTAGTGAAAGTTGTCCAGAATGATGTCCCTAGCAATCCCCTGAAATACGACCACACTTTTCTGTTACAAACTGTACAACAAGTACAATAAGCTAGGTATCCCTAACCTTTTTAAAGGTCAGTAACAAAACCACCTACCCACACATGGTTGAAACACGAACGCAGTATTGCAATAATAATTTTATCGCGACTTATAATTAATTTCCGACATAAAGTGGACCCTTATAACGAAATGTCACGAGCGGTCACGTGATTATCTCTGTGGCCGCGCCCTTACCGCGGCAGGCCTGTTAATCATTTCGGGGGCGGCCAGCTTACGTGAAGTTTGGACGAACCCCGACGTTAATTAGATCATTTCGATGGAGAATCGCGCAGCAATCGGGAACGTAGCAAAATAGCATAATGTGTACAGTAGGAAAGGGAATTTATTAGCTGAGCCAGCCTTTGCACCAAACAATAATTATACAAGGTGACATTTAATTAGCTGACCATATTTTGGGCAATCATCATTATGAACAAATTCCCCCAAGAAACATTTGGTCGCAAATGGACAAAAATATTTGTCCCTCAGTACATTGACCCGATCAGCTGATTACAAGTTACTATGGGAAATCCAATTTTTTTTCGTTAGCGACCAATGCTTCTTGGAGAAAGTTGTTCATAATGACGGGTACTATCATTCCCTGATATATGGTCAGCCAATTAAATGTCACCTTGTATATAAACATCAACATGTGACATTTAGCTAGCTAGATACTAGAACTAGATACTTAACTAATGACCAAATTCGGGGGAATCATATTACTCATTATGAACAACTTTATTTACTCTATAACAAACATATGGTGGCAAAAAAAAATGCGTCACCCAAAGTAACTTGCAATTAGCCGATCGCGGCAATGTACCACAAAAAAAACATCAAATCAACAAAAACACAACATTTGCGGCCATATGATCTTCTGGAAAAGTTGTTCACAATGATGGATACTATCACTGTATAGATATAGGTAAAAACATTGCTTCTGGCCCCACACTAGGATATCCTGTGTGTGGGTACCAGAGACAGGGACGTCACACACATTAAACATCCAAGACATGGGAATCGTTTTTTTTCCCCAGCCGGGATTCGAAACCGCGACATCTCCCGCGGAATATGCATTATTTTACCTAGCGATAAGTCCAATCTCGTCCACAAACCGACATAATAAATAACTCATAAAAATGTCGGTTTTCTCCGTAATAAATCTTCTTTACTATACAACACTCAATAAAGTTAATTTATGAGTTTTTCCGACATTATCAGTTGGCTGGCCGTTGTAATATTTTTCGCTGTTTACGATGACGTCATCAGAGTGACACAAAGTAGTCTTTGTCACTTTTGTACAGCATACGCGTGTATGATATATCGCTGTCGGAATGTAAATAATGGGGTGGTGGCGTGTGAACGGGCCTTTACGGCGGCCATTGTTGCTTGCTCATTGGATAGTGTGGCCGCACCTTTAAAATGTAGCTCGACTGTGCTACGTTATTCAAATTACATTCTGTTCTAGGGTTCCGTACCCGAAGGGTGCCAAACGGGACCCTATAATAAGCTTCCGCTATCCGTCCGTCCGTCTGTCACCAGGCTTTATCTAATGAACCGTGATAGTCAGACAGATGAAATTTTCACAGATGATGTATTTCTGTTACCGCTATAACAACAAATACAAAAGAAAAAAAAGAAAAAAAAAAAGAAAAAAAGGGGGGCTCCCGTCCAACACTTCTTTCAATACCACATACAAACTTATGAATTCACCTGGTTACGTACATGTAGTGTGAAAGTAGCCGCACCAGTAACTTTGTAAACAACATTTTGCTATGTAAAATCCAAACTATTCACTCCACACCATCCCTACCATTGTACGGTGTTACATAACCCTTTGTGCACGAGTTAGACTCGCACTTGACCGGTTTTTAGCATTATTGTGTTGCTGGTATCCAGTTTGTGACGTTTTTAGGCTAAAATAAATCTTACTTTATTGTTCAGTTTCACTATAATTTTATCCATCTGTTGAATGTTACAGACACACATTGCAATCCTAAACTTTCAAGCACTGAACCTGGTTATGAGGCCCCGCGAATTTGAACCTAATGCCATTTTAATAAAATTCAAAACCTATAACGGCACAGGGCACCACAGTGACGTCACCAGGGCTTAAGGTACGAAGCCAACTACAACAACATAGCGTCACGTCTAATCCCGCACGGGGTGGCTGAGGCACATTTGCGCCCATTTTTGGCTAGTTATTTAATACTCTATTGCCCGTGAACATTCAATCAAAAGCCATATTTAGGCATTCATATTCATATTCTTTATTGAACAGAAATCATTATGGTAAGATAACAATACATTTTATGGGCAAAAGCGAGCTGTAAAGAGAGATTTCTAACGGAAAACCTAAGCTGTAAAGAGAGATTTCTACCGGAAAACCTAAGCTGTAAAGAGAGATTTCTACCGGAAAACCTAATCTGTAAAGAGAGATTTCTACCGGAAAACCTAAGCTGTAAAGAGAGATTTCTACCGGAAAACCTAAGCTGTAAAGAGAGATTTCTACCGGAAAACCTAGGCAGGACAGGAAAAGTTGTGCAACAGGAGAGTCCTAGTGCGCAATAAAACTAGATACCTCTAGTTATTAACAAAACTAAAACATATGATATAACAAATTATTTATATATCTACTATATAAAATACAATAGCACAAAAATAAAAGATTCAAGATATTTTTTTTACTGAATATAAATAAATGAATTATCTTATTCAACTTCAAAATTATACTTACTTATAATTACAAGTCAATTTTTTGTATAAAAAAGAGACTACAATAAAATGTATATCAAACATATACCTACCCCGATTCTAGGCCACACACTGTATACATATTTAAAAGTACCTATCACGAAAGTGCAAGGAAATGCTCTTTCAATCTTTTCTTGAAAGAGAAAATTGAGAGACTATCACTGATAGCGTAGGGGAGAACGTTCCACAGTCAGTTGAGAAAGGAGAGACGTCATCTGGGATCTCCGGCGCATCATCTCAGCAACATTTTATGAAACGCATGCGCACATTTCTGACTTAGAGTATCACACATAATCTACATTTTCGTTAAAGCCGATAGAAGGGATATGGATCTCCGGATGACCGCGAGCTTTTATTTCATTCGGTGACATTTACAAGCGATTCCACTAATCCGACATGCAGATAACATCGTTCCGACAAATCCTTGGTGTTAGCGAAACTAAATATAAATTGTTTTGATTCAGCTCCACTACCACTAGGTTGGTAATACTGTGTCCCGCAAAGATATGACTTACTACAAATACGTACATTATGAATAAAGTATAGGTAGAACACACGGAAAAACTCTTTTTATCCCAAAAGGAAGGGTAAGTGTTTGACCGGTATGTAATGTAAGATATGTAATTCCGTTCCTATGCCCGATCGTAACTACTCAACCGATGAACCGATTTTGATAAATAATACACCATTAGTTTCGTCTTGATGGCAGATTTAAAAAGATTTGTGTACGGGCTAATTTATTATTTTCAAGGCCCTGTAGGCCCTGTCAGAATAAAGGGCTTAAAGGAGTGTACGGAAACATATACTAACTTGCACAACCTATGAAATACACTTTATAGTTTTTAAAAAACCCGTCCGATGCAGTACACTAAAAAAAAGAAAACAAACAGATTATAATAGTACAGTGTTCAATTTAATTTAATTTAAATGCAAGCGGAGCCCACTCAATTGGATTTAATTATTCCCGCCTGCATTTCAATTTTATTTAATTTTGGACACAACCATATTAAAATAATGTTATGTTCTTCACAGCTCACACTGCAACAGAGCTGCTGCGGCAGAACAGTGCGAAAACTGTGTGCATTTTTCAAAAAAAACACAGACTATTTATATAACTTCAATTATGACGATGATGAAGGCAGTGTGCACATCTCAAGAGTTTGTAAGTACAGTAGCTCCCTCTTGATATAGGAAGTGACGGGAATGATGGTGTAAGCTTCATAGGTGATGATGGTGTAAGCTTCATAGGTGATGATGGTGTAAGCTTCATAGGTGATGATGGTGTAAGCTTCATAGGTGATGATGGTGTAAGCTTCATAGGTGATGATGGTGTAAGCTTCATAGGTGATGATGGTGTAAGCTTCATAGGTGATGATGGTGTAAGCTTCATAGGTGATGATGGTGTAAGCTTCATAGGTGATGATGGTGTAAGCTTCATAGGTGATGATGGTGTAAGCTTCATAGGTGATGATGGTGTAAGCTTCATAGGTGATGATGGTGTAAGCTTCATAGGTGATGATGGTGTAAGCTTCATAGGTGATGATGGTGTAAGCTTCATAGGTGATGATGGTGTAAGCTTCATAGGTGATGATGGTGTAAGCTTCATAGGAACCAACACTGCACACGGAAATGGTACGCACAGTCAAGATCTTCACACATGTTCCTCGCAACGTCATCATCACTCAAAGCAGATTTATCGCTGTGATTATAAGTGCGACTATTTCGAACGCGAGTTACTAATATTCTCTGAATAACTTTGACAGCTAAAGCAGTTGTTAATATAAACTAGCTTGTTGACCATGATCGTGAGTGTCAGCTTGCATTTGTTAACGTGTAGACGTAATTTGATTATGTTTTCTCGATAGAAAAGTCTTACGAAGTTATCACAAAATCAGTTTTTCACAATATCTTATATTAGCTGATGCCCGCAATTGCATCCATCGCATTCCATGTTTTTCTAGGAAGTATCATTTACCAAGATACCGTTACACTACTTTGGTGCAGTCGAATAAAAATTATCCTATATGTTAATCTAGCTCATAGACTATCTCTATGCTAAATTTCATTCAAATCTGTTCAGCCGTTTTAGCGTGATTGAGGCACAAACACACAAACATACAAACATCCAACTATCTAAACATCGCTACTTTCACATTTATGATATTACTTGGATATACATATTTTAATCCAACTATGTATATATTATTACATAGTCGGATTAATCGATATAAAACATATTAAGCTATGTCCATTATACATCAGCTAAGAGCATTTTTAAACATTTTGAAGTCCCTATTCCGCTAAAACTAAGTTCAAGATGAAATTCTAATTCTAATTCCATTGTGTCGGGGTGCCCAGCCTTAACTCAAATTCCATCAGTCGAGCCTAAGTTACAGACTAGCTGGCAATTGTCGCGCGTCGTTCAAAGCAGCCGATTCATAGGAGCTGTATGCAGTGAGCCGATATAGCCATCCAGTGATCCGCCCGCTTCTGAGAATATCGGCGATGCAGGTCAGAACGCCGGGTTTTAGCATTTAGTTGAAGTTACAAAGCATTTTGAAGGGGTTCCGTATGATGATTTTATTGTAGTTTTGAAGAGGTTGCAAAAGACAGCAAATACACACACAGAAATGGGGCTAACCATCAATTTTTTTTACACACTTTTCCTAAAGCTACATTGGCGATGCAGGTCGACGCTGGATCTTTTGTTGAAGTTAAAGAGAGTTTTGGAGGGTTCAGTATGGATTATGTAAGATTTTGTAAACAAAATTGTATAAAATAACAAACATACAATGAAACATTGTCGGGCCTTTTACCATGGGGCGGAAAAGTTTTGCTCACGATTATCCAGTAATTCAATACTCCATTTTGCTTGAAAAGGGCGGTCCTAACCCCCCCAAAAACCCCCCTTATATAAATGAACCCTTAAGTCTAAAATCGTCATTTACAGAAAACCGCATTAAATCAGTCCACTCGTTTGAGCGCTAGGGTGCCACAGACAGATAACCATACACACACACACACACACACACACACACACACACACACACACACACACGCGGATAGACGCTTCAGACCTAAAACACCCCTCCTTTTCGTGGGGGTTGAAAAGAGGTTATTCATACCTCATAAAAAGGTTAGCACAAGCTTGCGATGTCGCTCAGCTCGATTCTCTCTTTGACAGATATTATGACTTGGAATTGGATTGCAATTTTGAAACGTCTGTTTGAACTGTCAATTTGCGATTTAGTTCATTCAAATCCTTCAAAAAACAGTTGCAATCGGCGTGCCTTGAAGGCGTCTCCCATCCTCCGCACTGTCACTTCAGATAGACAAACGTGCTACTGATCCCTATTATATGAAAAACGAAACATCTCATAATAGATTTACGACCACCACACTACACGTTCATATCTGTAAACCGGCGAATTATAAAACTATTCACGACGGTAGCGTGGAAGAACCGAATCGTTGCTAATGTTTGTAACCGTACTCACAACAGACCGTCTAAATTCATCTCCATATGAAGCAGAGACGTTATTAAAAAATAACACTAGCGTCAGTAATGTATATTTAAAATTTCATCATGTATATCCCCAGGACATTGTCAAAACGTTTAAATTACTTAACTTAAAAAATACGGAAGACCTGTGGGGTGTATCAGTCAAAGTCATTGGTTCAGTAATTCCAGTTATAGCCCCCACACTTAGCTTATATATTCAATAAATGTGTTGACAATGGGGCTTTCCCAGACTTCATGAAACACAGTAAACTGATATCTCTGTTCAAGTCGGGAGATAAGGGCGATCCTTCAAATTTTAGACCAATATCTGTTCTTCCAACACTAAGTAAAATATTTGAAAAGATTATACACAATCAAATGCTCTCACACTTCAACCGTACAAAACAACTCCACGCTAAACAATATGGTTTCACTAGGGATAAATCGACTACGGATCCAGGTATTACCCTTATATCTCATATTTATTCTGCATGGGAGGCCGCACAGGATGCTATCGGAGTTTTTTGCGACCTGTCGAAGGCGTTTGATTGTGTTGATCATAATACGCTATTAATTTAATTAAATCATTACGGAGTTAGAAATAAAGCGTTGGATCTACTAAGATCATATCTAAGCAATAGAATTCAAAAATCAGAAGTTAACGGCGTAAAATCTGATGGATCGGGTGTTAAAATTGGCGTTCAACAAGGTTCCACATTAAGCCCCTTCTTATTCCTGGTATATATTAACGATCTGCCTTTCATGGTGGAGAAATTAACTGACATAGTGTTGTTTGCTGATGATACTTCAATGGTCTTCAAAATTTAAAGACAAAAAGGAGATTTTGATGATGTTAATGGTGTATTGTCTTTAACCTTGAATTGGTTCAAAGTTAATAATTTATTGTTAAACGCTGGTAAAACCAAGTGTATCAAATTCTCACTTCAAAATGTCAGGCAAGTTGAGACCAGTTTAGTGTTAGACAACAGCACGTTAGAATTAGTAAATGATACGAAGTTTCTTGGAATAACCATTGATAGCAAATTGCAGTGGGGACCCCACATAGATAAATTGGCTGATACATTAAGTTCTGCGGCTTACGCTGTTAGGAACATCAGACAAAGCACGGATGTGGCTACATCTAGGCTAGTATATTTTAGTTACTTTCATAGTGTGATGTCCTATGGTATCTTGTTGTAGGGGAAAGCAGTGGATATTCAAACTATTTATATTTTACAGAAAAGAGCTATTCGAGCAAATTATAATTTAAAACGAACATACTTCTTAAGAGAGCTTTTTAAAGAAATTGACATACTAACAGTAGCAAGTCAATTTATTTTCGAAAATATAATGTATGTACGCAAGAACCTTACAACATTTTCCAAACTTAGCGATAGCTGTAATGAATGCTGTAAATAACCTAAGAAATAATCACAGACTATGTGCGCCCCGATTTAGACTCGCGAAGGTTAGCAATTCTTTCAAGGGTCAGTGCATTCTCTACTAAAATAAGATACCTCTGGAGATTTTGAAATTGCCATTTGAGCAATTTAAAAAGCATGTTAAAGCGACTTTGTCGAAAAAGGGATATTACAATGTTCAAGATTACTTAAATGACAGGACTGTATGGGGTCTGGCTCAACACAGACCTTGCTGTTAATAATTTTGTAATTATTTATTCCTGCTTATTAATCATAACAATTAAATTTTTCATATTTGTATTAGTTAAGCACAACCTATTTTTAAAAGAGATCTAAAAATCAATCTGTGGGAGTTTCTACGCCCTTCTTCTCCCACAGTGGTCCAATGTAGAGAAGAGGCAAAAAATGACGATAGCTAAGTATATGTAAATATCTACTGTAATAAAGAACTTTGACTTTGACTTTGACTTTTGAGCATAGGCTGAAATTAACCACAAACCTGTCATTAAGTCTGTGGGATTGATTTCGAGTCCACACGTACAAGGCGTCTTATGAGTGGGAGGAGGTCGCTCCAACAAGCTAATAACCAAATTCACAGCCAACGGCTCAGATAAAGATCCGCTCAAATGTCAGACGGAGGCTCTCAGTGACAGCATATCTCCGAGTGACCAACAAAGAGTTCTCGGCTGTGCATCAAGACCTGAACAGCATTTTCCAGGTCTATTTAAAACACCCACAGTTTTCGTGTCAGAGTCTAAGATCGTCGCAAGTACAGTATCAGTAATGAATTTCCTACACATTCCGTTGAAGCTTCTTCAGATACTCAAAAAAAATACAGTAACTGAAATGTCAAATGTGACAATAATAAACGGCTTATGTTTAAACGATCACCAAAAAAGCACCTATTTTACTACGAATACATTCGAAACGACCGCCATAGTAAACGACCACCAAATTGTGTTTGGATAAACGATCACCAAACTTTCTTTTTATATTTTGTGTACTTAAGTTTATGTTTTAAGCATTTTGTTGTTCTTACATGTTCAACCTAACTCGATGGATAAAGGGGGCCTCGCTTCGCTCACCCCCTTTACACTTCACCTAAGCTGTCGCAGTATTTTGCCCTGATATTTTCTGCAACTTTTGGTGATAATTTACCCGTTTTGGATAGGAAATATTTTTTTTTTGGTCATCATTATATTTGTTGCCATAATAAATTGTCAACAACTCAGATAAACGAAAGTCTTTGTCAACTAAATAAAGATCAAATTCAAAATCATATTCAATGATCAATTAAACAAGTGTTGAACGTTAGTTTTTTTTTGTGGTAAGGCCCACAATATCTTCCATAGTGATATAACCTCTTTGCGAAAAGTTATCAGTAAAGAGTTTTTTCAATCACAGGCATTAATATTCCCATAACTGTGGATATGGCGGATTCCCCTAACGAGGAGTTTCCTGGCAGCTAATTAAAAGAAAATGGTTCTGAAAGCTGTGATAGATGGCGTTGATTCGACAAGGCTTTCATTGATGGATCAGTTCTACCCATTTGCTTGATCAGGTCTTCTCAATCCGTCCGCAAGCCAACGCATGGTGTAACAGTCAACGAGAAAGGAACGGCTGCCGCCAACGGAAAGACCAACGGAACGGCCGCCGCTACCCTGACGGAGACTGTAACGGCTTCTTAATCGTTCGCCTAGCATAAGTATAGGGTAACCGCGCTTACTATCGAACATTATCATCAGTATCTATAAATGTGACATTGCACTGGTAAAAGTAGGCATATCTTTATGGCGTTTTCTAAATTATATTTTAACTTTTCCGCTTATCTTCAAATTTGCCTTAGAGGTACGCCCAGAAGGAGATAGCGCGCGGCTCTGGAGAAGTATCTCCCTGATTGGCAAGAGAAGGCAAAAGATATGGAGGTGTAGACTAAAAGTGGGGAAGCCTTTGCCCAGTAGTGGGAAACACCACAAGTTACAATAAAAATACTTCAAACTAAAATCTGTAACTTTTATTTCATACACTGTGGTTGATACACAAATCGTCTATTTTTTTAATACCGGTATTTTAATCGGCGCATGTCTATATTCACATTATGTTTAACCTCAAATGACGTCAATGAACCAAAACAGCTCCCTCATTTCAACCATTGGTCAGAAAAAAAATGCAAAAAGTTATGCTTAAAAGCTGATTTATATTTTTTTATGATTTTAATCGAACTTTCAAAATGATGGTAAGATAAGCATAGTGTAACCATAGAGGTATAGAGGTCCCGTCTGATCTTTCAAATTCATAAGTTGTAATTAAACATTGTTTAGATAGAGCATAGTATCTTAGTAATTTGCAAGATATGAGAACTTCAAAGCGAGATAAGTTTGCCGTGTGTTTTTACGCTACGTGCCCGCCGCAACCGACCGGCGGCGGCCGCCGCAGAACGAAACAGCCGCCGGAACGGCCACCGCCGCGGCTGTTTTAAGAGTAGTGTAAAGGATCCCTATCCAGTGGCCGTTCCTTGGTGAAAAATGTGTGTACGGGTACCTTGCTCACTATGAAAAAAAAATAAGTCTTCACTTGATTGCGCTTCCAACCGTGTAGACCCACCATCAAAATTATACATTTTCTTTAACTTTCAAATGGCATGGAAAAAAACATGTCTCGTCAACGACATCTAATGACTAATTTGGAACTACTTTATATTCTTTTTTTTGAACTGTCAGATAATTGGCCATTAACAATAGATTAACAATTGTTATAACATACTACTGACGAGCGTCAGTAACGTATAAACATTGCTGCAAAATACGTGCTTTAATTATGGTTCCAGCTTGCTATACGATATTCAACCTTACGTGGTAAGTCGGAAATCAAATCCCGTCAACTGTACCTATCTCGCTGTAGAGTAAGGAATTAGCAGATGTAATTCCCAGAATTTCTACGGCACCGATGAAAGGATTTAGGTCTGGAGAGACTTTTTCGTTTCGCTGTTACAGATACAACATCTTAAGTGATTGCTGCGAGCTCTCTCCTGATGGCTGAATCGCGTGAGTTTTTCAGTTGCCATTCCATACATTTTATCACAGAATGTACACTTTTATAAAACGGCAAGCAAACAAGACGAGTGCTGCATTGAAATACTGCAGAGGTCATGCAATTGCGATATTATTACTTAATTAAATTCTTGTTTAGTCGCTGAGTGGTTTAAAGGAAATGTAATTGCAGCACTAGGAATCGAATGAAACAAATGAAATGTTGAATACACTCCAGTCCAGCAGCTCTTTCATATCCACAAATGAAATCGACTGAATTTTCGGGAATAGTTAAAATTGTCTTACACATCATACATACGTCAATTTGACATAAATACGTCCGTTTTGCTGTATCAAGTAAAATTAGTTTTACTTGGCTAGTATTTAACGGTATTTAATCGCACATCAAAAATACTGATATGCACAGCAAAAAAGGATAAACAAAAACACTTTTTATGTTTTAAATATGTTATGTGTACTAAAGTTTACGTTTTAAGTATGTTTTGTTGTTCTTACATGTTCATCCTAACACGAAGGATAAACGGGGCTTCGCTTCGCTCACCCCCTTTACCCTTCACCAAAGCTACTGCAGCATTTTGCCCTGAAATTTGCTGAGCAAATCAGTATTTTGATGTGCAGTTTAATATTTCCCGTTTTATTTCTACAAATGTGAAAGACACCACAAACCTGTGGCTCAAGCAGGAATCATTAAAAGAGTGAAAAAGTGTTCGAGTTCAGATGAAATGAATCTTATGTCATAAGTCCTTATGGACTTATGTCCATAAGAGTCACTTCACAATATTATTCCTGCTCCCTACACTAATATAAATCTTAATAGATACAACATGAAATTCTTTCACACGACTACGGCTCCATGCAACTGTTCACATCTAAAATTCAACATCAACTAACTAATCATCCGAGTTAAACTAACAACTTACAACATATCATAATAACATTTACATTTACATACAGCCACATACTACGTAGTACTATTAAGTATTCTGTGCACATACATTGCTTCTGGCCCACGCTAGGATATCCTGTGTCATGGGAACCAGAAACAAACATCCATGACCTAGGGTTTTTTTTCTGTATCCCCAGCCGGGGATCGAACCCGGGACCTCTCGCATGGTGGGCAGAGCCACAACCGCAGCGCCACAGAGGTCGCCATAATCGATTGAGGGTACTACCATGCCACACTAGTCGACTGATGGTCGTTTCTCGTCAGTTCATCAGATGTTACCGCAACCCTTAGAATATCCAATAAATCTAGAAACGTGTCTCAAGCTGAAGCTATTTCAACAAAAACTTTTGACAATATCGGAATTGTATATTTCCAGCAGTTGTATTTTATAAACAAAATTTTGACGTCACACGCTTGTATTTCCTAGAAATCGTGAAAAAATACCGTTTTAGCAATTCCTAAAAACTATCTATTTTGACTAGCAGTCAAATACCGTATAGCCAATTTAAAAAGTATTTAACTAGATTTAAAAAAGTGCAACGAAGCATTATTAGCTTAACGCTGTATCTCTAGACATATCACGATTTATTCCGAATTCAAACAGCTCGAGTGAAGTAATGGCGTTCTGGAGTGTTATCACGTCGGACATAAGGGAATTTTAATCGCTTTTGAGATATTGACAGCTGTTTTTTATTGCGACTTTGCTTGTTTATGCGATGCTCTATTGGTAATATTTTCAAAAGCGATTCTAATTTCTAGTTATCAGAACGATATGATAAGGCTACTGATTGGCCAAAGTCAATTTAAAGTTGGCGGACAGCTTTCAAAATATCTGTTTGAAATCGATCGATATTGATTTCACAGATACAGAACAGTCCTACTGGTAATACGACAGAAATTCGGAAGATATTGCTGTGGAGTAGTGATTATTACCGTATTTGAGGGGATACCTGGTCCGTGCAAAGGTCCCTGTTACTCCAGGCGGAAAAACCCTCAGTGTAAGAGGGACATCATAAAAAGTCGGTTTTAAAACCGACAAAAAAAATTGGTTGTTTGTAAAGTAGGTTTACGATCGAGATGTTTACGTGATAAGCCTCCGCTCGTGAGGATTCCGCGTGACAAGTTTCACGGAATGACTGGCAGCGTTCGAGATGAGACGGGAGATCGGTCCGTCTCTCTCTCGTTATACCTGCGATCGCGCTCGTGAGGTTTTGGTGTGACACAAGTTTCTGAACATGTCACCCGACTAAAACGATTTTAAAGACGTTATCACGTCAAAAATACAAAATTAACTAAAATAGCTACGAAAATTTCCGTAACAGGTAATTTAGGTATTGTCAAAACTCATCTAAATAAATATTTTTGAGTCTGTGTGCTAGTACAATTTGCCAGAAAATCAAAAAATGTGCAAATTTAGACCTCATTTCAACAATTAATTATTTCAAGTGAAATTCCTCCAATCGCGTTGCTGATAACACACGATTTAGAAATAGGTCCCAAAATTGTAATACTAATTTATTTAACTTGGGACATCTTTTAAACAGCAGAGAAATAACTTCAAAAACTGTCGATTTTGTCGATATGTCGCAGTTTGTTGGTTAAATCAGACACTTAACTAACTCTCTAGACCGTTAATTAAATGCCGACGTTTAACTAAGTCACTAACATTTTGATTTAAATAAAGCATCGTAGAAAACGTTTATCAATCTGTCTTACCGAAAGCCGGCGTGTTGGAAAACAAGATGGTGTCACGACAACAGTTGATTTGCACAGCTTATATCGGGGCAAACCATTGTGGTAGCTTAGGTAAAGGGTAAAGGGGGTGAGCGAAGCGAAGCCCCCTTTATCCTTCGTGTTAGGTTGAACATGTAAGAACAACAAAAAATACTTAAAACATAAACTTAAGTACACATAAAAATAAAATGTATTTGTCTTGTTGCCTAGGATCGATTAGTCAACTCGTTAAACGTTGCGTTCACTCACTTGTCTGACGGAATTTTAGTGACTTGATTAAACGTCGGGAGGCAGACAAGCTAGCAAAATTAGGGGCAGAAAGGCCAGCAATCGGCCCTCCACCATTCTCGCCCTTATCAGCGGAAGCTCTACGAAAAAGGCTCAGAGAAGCCACAGGTACAGCAACAAAACCTATTATGGTCTAGCAGAGAAGACTGCAAAAACACAAAACTTTTTATAGAAAAGTATAACCATAAATTAACGAATTAATTAATGAGACTGCCACGCAGTAAAATAAAAATACTAACAAGCCTTATTACAGGCCATTGTACACTAAACAAACACTTGACAATTACAGGTGCAACGGACAGCCCCCTGTGCAGGGGGTGCATGGAAGTGGATGAAACAGTAGATAATATGCTACTGGCATGTCCATCCACAACAGAAACCAGGATGGCTATTCTAGGAGACACAACAAACACCCACGAGCTCCTAGAACACCCAGGCCTCCTTCTCCAGCTGGTGCAGGAGTTGGGATGGCTGAAGTAGATGTGCAGGCGAAGGGGACATGCACAAAGGCCCCGCTCAAGTGGGCCAGGTGCAGGCACTACAACCCCGTTGTAGAAGATAGAAGAAACGTCGGTATTTAATTAACTGTTTAGGGACATAGTTAAGTGTCTGATTTAACCAACTATCTGCGACAGATATATCACCTTAACAAAGAGGTTTGTTTACAGGTCCACAAATCCCCTTCGCAAGGGATAGTCGCACTGGATTTGTGGAGTAAGCCTTGTTTACTTTATCGACCTCTGTGGCGCTGCAGGTGTGCCCTAGCCTACCATGCGAGAGGTCCCGGGTTCGATCCCCGGCTGGGGATAAAAGAAAAAACCCCAGGTCTTGGATGTTTCTGGCACGATACAGGGTATCCTAGTGTGGGATCAGAAACAATGTATGTGCCTGTTTATAAATGTTAAAAATGTAACTTTTCAATTCGTTAATTTTATAGCTGCCTCGGGTGGTCAGCGCTAACAGTCTTGGATGTTGGCAGTACTGAGCACTTAGTAGGTGGGATTCGCTGTGCATTGTTCCGAATGCACAATGCTGTTTCTTGTGCAATATTGCTGAAATAGCAGCCGTTACGAAACACACAAATAACGATACGTCCGCTTGTCCACGGTTTTGTTAATGCGCTTACGCAGCCTTTCTGCAGAAATGACTATCACTTAGTTACTGGGAAGTTTGGCAAGTGGAAAAAGTGCGGGTCGGACAAACACGCGAAGGGTTTCGTACCATTGTACATGAAAAGTTAAGGACTAAAAAATAATTAAACAAAAACAAAAAATAATGTCCAACCTTGGTTTCGATACGAATCAGACGACAGATCCGACTTCGAACAAACTGTGCCAACGACAAAGAAGATGGTGGGAGCCGCGAAATTGTGATGATATTTGAACAATGATGATTTGCTTATTCATAGGGGCAGGTATATTTAAAAACATCTCTCCTACGACCCACTTTAGTATATAAAATCTCGTGTACTTCTGTGGAAATTTCACGGTTACAAATAACCCCTAAGTTACCAGTTAGCTAACGCCACTTTTCCGTTAAAGGTTTTAAATTTTATTTCCATGGCATAGGGTTCGAAATCGCGATCCGTCCCAACTTCGCTCGGTTTTTGAGTAGTTAAGGTTTATAAACCCGCTGGCGGACGGACGGACGGACATACAGACAGACAGACAAACGGGCGGACAGATGGGCAGCGGAGGCTTAGCACCCTTGGTTTGGCACCCTTCGGGTACGGAAACTTACAGAGGACGTTAATTATGATTAAAACCATCGGGAGGATATCTTCATATCTCGATAGCTGCAGAGATGTTAGGAGGAGTTCGCGGGGGGAGGGGAGAGGGAAGACAAGGGCTTCTCAAAAAAAACTATTCAATACTGGCTAAATGTGGGCATAACTGTGCCTCTGCCACCATGAATGTGTGTGTGTGTGTGTGTAATGATGCGTTTGTTTAATCATCCATCTTAAGACGATGGGAATTTTGAAATGCCCATATTTAAAGCGTTATCCCTCATAAAGGAGACACTTGACAAATCTATAGAAAAAATATTTGTTATGAAGATGACCCTTCTGTTTAATCTTAGTATTTGAAAACATCATAATAACAATAGAAACTGTAAACTAAAATAGATAATTTTCACCCAGAGAGTCTTATTCCTTGGGATTAAAAGGAATATTGATATACGGTGTAGGTATATACATAGTCAGGTCATAAGTTCTGTCACATGTGCAATAAATAATAAACATGTCTAAATTATTTCATATGTAAACATTTATATAGCAAAATGAACTTAATAAAACATAGATTCTTATGGTAATAAAGTTTATTCAAAATGACCCCCGCGATTTTGAATACAGGCCTTTATTCTGCGCGGCCAGTCGTCTATCGCAGCACGAACGAGGTCCATGTCAATATCTGCGGCTGCCTTAATCAAGGATGCCTTGAGTGACTCCAAATCAGGATGAGGCTTTGAGCAGGCCTTTTCCTCCAAGTGTTGCCATATCTTGTAATCTAACGGACTCAAATCTGGACTGGAGGAGGGCCAGTCTTCGTGCCGGATGAAGTCGATTTCACGCGCCGCCAGCCAGTCTTGTGTGCTTTTCGCTCTATGAGCTGGCGCAGAATCTTGTTGGAATACCCAGTGCCTGTTATTAAACATGGTATGAGAAACAGGTTCCACAAGGTTCTTGAGGACTGTATTTTGATACACAACTGCATTCGTTTTTACGCCTTTCTCACAAAAATGTACCTCAGTTAAGCCCCAATAAGAGACTCCCAACCAAACCATGAGCGAGGATGGAAAATGACCTCGTTGGACACGCGGAATACGGTTGCTCGCTTCTTCACTGCTGTGTGCGTACACCTTACAATTTTGTTTGTTGTAGCTCTCTTCCACGGTGAAAATTTTTTCATCCGAAAACAGAATTTCCCGATGCTTTTTTCCCACGTACCGCTTCAACAAAGCGTGGCATCTCTTCAGTCTCAGGTCCATTAAACGAGCGTCCAAACGATTTCCTGTGTTTCTTCGATCTGCCCTAAGCCCTAAGTCTTCATTTAACACCCTTTTCACCGTGGTCCTGCTTAACCCCATCTGAAGGGCCAAAAGTTTCTGCTTACGTATGGGATTTCTTTGAATTCGCGCCTTCACAGCTTTTATCACTGCTGGAGTCCTAACAGAGCGAGGGCGACCACTTCTTGACCTGTCATCTACACTAGAGTCTTCATTGTATCGTTTTATGGTACGATAAACGAATCTTTTGGTTATATTCAAATTTTTCAGTAAGTCGAAAATCTGAATTGGCGCGTAACCGCAACGATGCATCGCAATAACTACGACACGGTCTTCTTTAAGTGTCCACTCCATATTTAAAAATGACGAAAATTCTAAAAAGTACACATTTTTATTTTCATGAAAAATTCGAAATTCGAATTCAATAAACTTTTTTGTGGCCAGCGTTCTAAATTTAAAAGTTTTTATTGTGTGACAGAACTTATGACCTGACTGTGTAATATATACATGAAATGTGATGATTAAGACCTTTTATTTAAAACACAACACGACCCTGTTCAAAAATATAAAAATGGTTCTTGGCCTCAAAAAATAGGTGCTTAAAATGTCTTAAAATGTAGTGTTTGAAATTATATAAATAGACAGTAGTTTTTGTAAAATAAATTAAAAAACATAATTTTTGCACTGTTCTACCGAAGCGACTGACGTAACAGCCGTGTGGCAGTATAAGCTGTCATGAACTTTTTTTTAATAAGGTTGTGTTCAAAATTTCAGCCACTACTTATCGAGTCGCTAATTTTACCGATACACGAGCTTTAACCCCTTAACGCAAAGCCTTAACCGAGATGGGTCGCGATTTTCAACCTTATTGCTTGGTAATAAAATTTGAAAACCTATGAACCCCTTATAGTATGTGGTAAAGGGTTAAATGAAGTTGCAAAAACCCTTACAACGAGGCACACCGTGACAACACAACACATGCAGACATTCGCGCGCGTCGTCTTGCATGCAGAATGGCCACACCTGGCGTATACTTCTTATTATGTTCGGTTGCGGAATCCATTAATTAACTGACGACAGTTTTTTTTTTCAAATGAATATTCAACAGTCAAAAAATGAGCGACAATGGTGGCGTTATGTTGCTGAGAGGCACTGGGAATAATTTAACGATTACTTTCATTTGAAAACATTTTAACCATATGGTACTTCAGTTCCGTCGTGGACGGTTGAGTGGCTAAAGACTTAATAAATCGGTAGAACTGCCTCCGTCAATAACTCAAGTCGATCTAAAATCAAGAAAAAGTTGAAAAACAGTTTTCCCAAACATTAAAAAACAATGAAAAGCAGTTTCCAGTTCAAATGACAACGTTCAGTATGACTTTTAAGCGGTACTTAATTTGAGCAGAATATTAATATTCGGCCTTTGCTACGGGACTAGCGCTTTTCTACAATTTAACATGTTATGACCTAACTGCTGAAGAAGGAGGGAAATGTTTTTTGAGCATTTGTATATATTTATGACCATGTCGTTAGCACGCGCTACAACCCAAAAGGCTCGACGGATTTTAATAAATGAGGTGTCTTCTTCTCAGTTGTAGGAATGTAGTTCAGAAAGAAGTTGGTGAGGTTACTTTTATACTCATAAGATTGTATTTGGTATTGAACGGAAATGAAGTCGGAATATTTGTTTTTATAAAGACTCGACTTTTATACGGAGTTGTCAGTCCGACCCCACTTCGATTTCAGTAGGTAACACACATAAAAGTTAACGTCACGTGACCACTGAAATCCGGCCTGTCTGCGGTCCCGATAACATTGTCCATAAAACTCTAGATTATGATCTGGATTCAGGCACTAATGGCAACACACACATGCTTAGCACGGCACTAATAAAAACTCTTTCACGCAGAAGCCTGCGCTTCTGCAGAAGTCGACGGCAGGCCTAAAACGTGTCGGCAGCAGACGACAGCACCTGCCGTCGTTCGACGCGTCGACGCGCGAAGTCTGCTGTCGACGCGTCGACGCGCGAAGTCTGCTGCCGACGCGCCTGGTTTTTCTGTCGAAACGTTTTACCGTTACGTTTTGCCGGTTCATTACCGCGCCTTCGCACGAGGCATCGCGATTATGAACCTTATTGCATGTAATTAAATTCAAAACCTATTATGGGAAATGGCATTTCTATAAATGCCATAAGAGGTGAGCCCTTAAGGCTGCTGTCGACTGCTGCCGACACGTTTGCCGCCGACGGCGCATGCTAATCACGGCTCGGAAAAACATACCTCATGTGGAAAAATAAAACTACGACTACAAATAAAACCTGGCCGGGCTTCCACCTGAGTAACGTGACTCATGATATGTCAAGTAATGCCATGGCCTGGCATGGCATGTCAGGAAATGACATGCCACTTCTATACTATGTTTCCGTCACGTCACGTCATGTTACTGATAGTTGAGCGCTCGGCCTTAGTATTTGGTGCATACACATGTGAGGATAACTTACCGAAAGCTTTAATTATGTACTGACGGTGATGAGATGACATATGATCTTACCTGCAATGGAAAGAATACAACTATTAAGACAAATACATATCAAAACACAACATAGATCAGTAATTAATAACTATACATTTCAAAAATTAAAACATTCCCGACACAATAAATGCAACCAACCGATTTTAATAAAACATGTCTAAGAACCATTGCAGGGAAGTCTCTACCGCATTAAATCCGTCCACCGTTGACCGCTAGGGTGCCACGGACAGACAGACAGACAGGCGCTTCAAACTCATAAGACCCCTCCCCCACCCAGGCGACGAATTTTTCAATTTCTCTTCATTGTTCCTCTGCCACCGTATATAGCAATAGGTGTGAAGTATTGCGTCGTTCCTGTTCCTATACGGGTTGGCAGAGGCATAGTTTGTGCATAAGTATGTAAAAAAACAAACAAAATGGCCATTTAATCGTATTACAAGCGTGTGGTGTCTGTCACCGTAAGATAGTCAAAACCGTTATCGACAACTATCGACAAATGGTAAACCAGACCGACATGGTTTAGAATTAACGCTTCTTTTGTTCTTACATGTCAACCTAACACGAAGACTATTCGGGGGCTTCGCTGCACTCGCCCCCTCTAGTCTTCACCTTAGCTACCGCAGTGTTTGCCCTGGTATTTCGTTTGCAATTCAAGTTTAAACCAGTTTACTATTTAACGTTTTTAAACGTTAGTTTTCCAGATAACGCGACATATAATAAGCAGTACACTACAGTTTACTATCTGTCGATAGTTGACCAACTAACGAGAAAAAAAAACGTTAGTTTATTAACTAATGGTTTGGACAATCATACAGTTACGACTCTTGCATGGAAAACGTGAGTGGATCATTATTTGTTGCTATAGCGGCATTAGAAATACACACTCTGGGAAAATTTCAACTATGTATTTCGGTTCATCAGATAGAGCCCGCTGGCGGACGGGCGGACGAACAGACAGACAGACTGACAGCGAGGGCTTAATAATAGGGTCCCGTTTGGCACCCTTCGGGTTAGGGATCCTGAAAACATTTCCGATTCAACTCTGTGAACCCCTGCCGATAAAATTCCCACAACAATGCAGTAATAAAGGAACAGTTACGAAATAATCGTCGAGCGTCCATTAACGGTACATTTATTAATGAATTCATGAAACTGATAATGCCCCTGGGTGCTGAAACTGAACTGGAAGTAGCCCATCTCATTGAGCAACAAACTACAAATCCTCATAAACGGTAACATTATACATCCGGATTTTCTGACCAACTTTGAGGAATGAGACATGTGACTTTTCTGACCAATTTTGGGGTATAAGAGTACCCTTGGCAAGAAATTATAGAAACGGCAAGATTTGCAGACAACTGCGAGTTTTTTGTAATGAAATATTTGAATTGTAGTATTTTCGTAAGTTCTTTCAAGGAATACCACCGGTCAATATTAACCACTTTATTCGACTTGATTCGGAATCCGGATCGCATTCAAATGGCGTTTTGAACGATATTCGCCGACTTCAGAGCACAACCATTTGACACGAGCTCTCACTTAAAGCGATTTTGATTGTGATTACGACTGATTTTTGAAGATTTTGAATGATCTAAATTGCTAGTCTGACATTGTATTTTCAAAATTGCAATAACGTTCGCAATCCTCTTTGAGTTCGAAATGACAGCCGGTTGCTAAACATAATTTCGAGGCGTGTAAACTGTCATGGACATTATATACCCAGAAATAAGAGCCATGTTACTTAAAAAACATATATATGGAACTGACACGGCCTTCGTCTAATTGGGGTTTATAATTTAGATTTTGTTTCTGCAAATGGCAGTGAATCGTCCTACCTGTTTCCTTGTGAGCCAGAATTACGCCAAAGGGGTCGTCAAAACGGTAATATTGGTAAAATCCCATACCATCTTACCAACGCTGAGGATTTACACTTGTAGAATTGTCACTTGTTGCTTTATGAAATGTCCACGATATAGCTCCTCTGGGTACTGAACGAACTACTGAAACTTGCTTTCGATGGTCTGGAACCGCTAACTGCGATATTCGGAATGTTCGAGCATTGTCTGAATTTCATATTCGAAGCTTAAATCTATCGATTAATTGCTTATGTTTAAAGTAAAGCATTTGAAGAAAAAAGTATTACGAGTAACAACAAAATACTTAGACCCGGACAACTCCAAGCTTGACTCACACTCAGATTCATGCACGCTATCATCTCAAGAGATAATCTGATATGGGTACCCAATCATATCCATAATAACACTACCTCATATTGGGAATACACCTGAAAGTAAGTACCTATATTAACCTGCTTTACCTAAAAAACTAAACATCAATTTAAGGTAAATAACTTCTAAACGCGAAACTTCCGTGGCCTAGCGGTATTCGCATATCGGAAACGATCACACGGGTAGCAACATCTGGCCGAGACGGGAGCTGTATGGGTGTCCGTTCTATGTGGCATTTGTTTCGGACGCTTCCATGTTTCGGATGACACGCTAAGCTGCAGGTCCCGGCTCCTATCGCTGCTCGGTGGTAGTCGTCGTAAAGCTGTCTCAGAGGCCCTAATAGGGCAGCTTGATAACTTTTGACAGTCGGGCTGGCCACAAGCCCGACACCCCTCCATCAACCCGCACTGAGCCAACAACAACGTGGTGGAGTATGGCTCAATCTTACTCGTATCCGGGTAAAGGCCCGTGCCCCTCGTTAGGGACATTTATATGCTACATTTATTAATTATACCCCTCCATCAACCCGCACTGAGCCAACGTGGTGGAGTATGGCTCAATCTTATTCGTATCCGGGTATAGGCCCGTGCCTCTCGTTAGGGACATTTATAGGCTACATTTATTAATTATTATTATTTATTAACTTCTAAACATAAGTTGCCCGGCCAGAAGATCTCAACAAGAGTAGTCTCGTTGAGATGTGTCTCACAACGCGAAAGAGCATCTAAGAAGCTTCTACCGGGAGACATAAACGTACAGAAACTGTCTCTCGCAGGGCAGCTAATGGAATTAAATCACCGAGTTATTTACCTAAGACCTCGTTGCAAGCTAAACAGACCGTGCTGAATACAGTCTGCTTAATGAAAAGCTGTTTTTACGCCCGGCCGCGGTCCTCTAACATTAAATTAATTCGCCCTAATGAAATCGTAAAATAAAACCGAATGGCCACTGTCCGCTCCGGACGAATCTGTCCGCAGATTTTAGTACACAAACGAGTTTTTGGAATCTGAATCCTATTTCTAGACCCTTAAGCCCGGATGCAAAGCCGACAACTCAAAATTTTATGGACAATGAAAGTCATGGTTTCACTGTCTCTCGTTCGGGTAATACAGACTGCGTTGTATGACGTGAGAATCGGACATCCCCTTTTTATCTGATACACCGCCAGTCCTTGTTTTCTATTACAAATACGAGAGTAGAACACTCGATTGCCAATTCTACATAGTTTGCGAGAAAAAAATAAAAAACAAGGGATTTTCAAGGGTAAAAAAATTAACAATTAATCTTACTCTTAAAATAAAATTTGGTGGTTTTTAAAGCTGATAATGCTTCTTAGCTGTTAGAAACAGTACAAGCCTAAAATGGGAAGCTTTAACAGCCCTACAAAACAATCAAAATATTGTTTTACTTAGTCTTTTATCTATATATAAGGAGTAAGATTGATTATTCAATTAGGAACGCTCAAAAAATACTCAACTATGATTTATTTTTTCTCGAAAACTATTTATAATTGCCAAATCGGATGTTCTACTCTCGTAATTGTAATAACAAGGACAAGCGGTGTATCGGGTAAAAGGGAGATGTCCGATTTTCTTAGTGAAAACTAAGCGGCACTTTAGTATGAAAATGAAGCGGCACTTTAGTTCAGTGGCATCGTTGTTGGAACTGCGGCGAGTATGACTCGGACAACAGAGAAGGACACAGCGTTGGTTCGACGCCAAACGGCGACGCATACAGACTATCGGGTATTAGCAGATCGAACTATCCGAAGGATATATTAATAGTTGATCTGTGCACCCATTTATTAAAATGTACTAAACATAGACTTTAATTAGACGTGTCCTTTATTTAGAGAGGTATTTTGATATCAGATTTGTTTGCGACGCGGCTCAGACGGGTGTTAGTGCAGCTTGACTGCACTAGATCAGAATGTAGCTATAATATAATCAAAACAGATTTGCACCAGAAATTGGATCTTTCCATTCCGCTTCTCCGTTTCAACGATCCGATTCTAGTTTAATTGATGGGGTAGAATCTTCTGGGTTTCAAATATATATATATATATATAAGCCTTCAAATAAAATATATAAAAGCCTTTTACTGGCTGTGCTAAACTAGTGGCTCTGTGAGCTGTAAATCCTTCGAGCGACATAGAAAATTTGCAATTTTTTTCATTATTCCCATATTTCCCCTCACATCTCTGAAACCTTGCAATATATCGAATTAACAATACCAGTGGAATTATTTTATAAAACTGCATTTTCTTTCAATGCGACATATAAACATAAACATAAACATAAAACATAAACTTATGAATGCACCAGTGGTTACGTAAATGGAGTATGAAAGTAGCCGCACCAATAACTTTGTAAACCCACATCTCCACCATTTTGAAAAAAAAAATCTGAATCGACAAAAAAAAATATATAGTTAAGGACCTACTTACAAAATTTCACAAGAATAAATTGATAAATACAACCTGCAGAAAAGAACTACTAAAAATCCGGACATATATACGAATGTATTATTGCCCAAGTTGAAATGGAGATGCTTCGCCGCTCTTGCTTCTTAGACTATAAGAATTTCCCACAAATAAATTTTAGGCATCTTTTTAGATTCAATATCTTCAAGCAAGTTCTTCGATTCTACGTTACGAGTTTCTGTAGCAGCGGAACAGGGACAGACACCCGATACTCAATTCCATCATTGGAGGCGAATTAGATAAGTGCGCTTGTAACTTTGGTCACGAAACTCTATCTTCGCACAATTCCCGAACCAATCGTATAACAACAGAGACGAAACTTACGCGAAACGTGGGGCGGGCGAATTCCCTCGTCAACAAATTGTGGCATGGCAACACTCGCGATTCCGACACTTAGCACTCGGAGAACTAGGGTCAATTTTCTGTGAAGGCTGAAGGAGGTTACTTAGTCGTCATGAAAGATGAGACAGTGTAAGTGCATTATGTTTGTAAAAAGCCTGCTTTTTTATGGAGTGCTGTATTACAGGAAATAGCTTCATTCATTCGGGTTGACAGCGAGAGTGCGCTGTTTCGACCTTCTAATGCATTACATTCCACTAGGTTGCAACAGATACTAAAGGCTCATTTACTCTAGAAACAAAATGTAGCTTAATATGTCGCTGCGACGTGACGAAGTCACAGTGTCCAGAAACATGTCCCGCGACATTTTACTATGGTGAAATATTGCGAAACAGTTTTCGGGACAAGCGCGGCAGGTTTCGGGACAGTGTGCGACGTTGCAGCGACTGGTTCTCATGTTACAGCGACTGTTGGGGTAAATTTGTCCCCTTGTGTATCCGAGCCTTAATTATCTAGGCACCCGTCAAGGCGAGGTCGTATTCATTTGAAAATGAGCAATATCGAGTGACCATTACGTTGATTTTGGATTAGTTAGATCTGACCATAGCTCAGGTTGAATAGTCGAGTACTGACTTAAATGGTCCACGTCATATCCAGTTCAATATCTGATGAGTATTAGTTAAAAATACTTAATTTTAACATAACAATTGTCATAACTAAAACTAACTAAATAACTATAACTTCGTTTTGTATTTTTTCTTGCGGTATTTTCCAAATAAATATACGGTTATGATTATGATTACGATTTACGATTACAAAGTTGGCCACTATGGTATTCTTGCACACAATACCAATAGTGTGAGCAAGAATTACCATGTTCGCGCCAAGTTTATCTCTCTCACTCCACCTTACCATGTTCGCGCCAAGTTTATCTCTCTCACTCCACCTTACCCTATCCGAGAAAGAAAAGACACTCGCTCGGAGCCTGGCCTGAAATACAGGTTTGATGACATAACGCGGGTTGATCACGTGACCATCATTGCTATATACACCTGTATACTTCTACTATTGATTTTCCTAACCTGGAAGAAGAGTAGTTGAGCGCCTACGAAAGGGACTGCCTAGCAAAGCAGATAATCAACAGAATACCAGGCCGGCATCCAAGACAACGGTACAAATAGACCGGACACAATAAATAAAGGATATCCCAATAGCATCGGCCGGCCAAGTGTGGCATAACCTAACATCGTATAAGGCTGTCCACAAACGTGAAACGCCGCGTCGAATATTAATCAACTGCCGAGCGATCGATGGCAGTACAATCCATTACATGTAAAACGTATATCAATATCACAAACATACCGCCACGCCTTTTCCCATTCCCTAGGTAGCAGAATCACAGTCGTGCCCACGTTTAGCCAGTATCTCAATTCTCTTCTTCTTCTCCTTGTAGTGCCTCTCCACTACTGGAGGTTGGCGGTCAGCTCTCCCTACTCCTCTCTGTCCTTTGCCGTGCGCATGAGCTGTTCTACGCTGGCACTCCCGTCCATTTCCTGATGATGCGGAGCCACGACTTCCTCCTTCTGCCAGCGCGTCTTTTCCCCTCTCTACCAATAATCCTCAATTTTGCGTTATAGAAGACAAGATAAGTAATTGGCGTAGATATGTTTTGGATGTTTGTATGTGTGTGACGTCACTATTTCTGGTTCCCACAACACAGGGTGTCCTAGTGTGGGGCCAGAAGCAATGTATGTGCATATATTTCTATTTTTATGTTTATGTTGTTTAATGTTTCCTCATGACATTTTTCCTCGTCGTTAGAACGTCAGTTCTTGAAATAACAAATTACTTATCACATTAGTACATGGTCAGCAACTAGATTCGAACCCGTAACTCCTGCGTAACAGGTGAGCAAGTAACCTCTCTTAACCTCTCAAAAACCGAGGGCAGTTGGGTCGGGTCGCGATTTTGAACCTTATGCCATGGCAATAACATTTAAAACCTATAACGGAAAAGTGGCCGGTGATATTCAAGAGGTTAACCAGAAATGCCTCCTCTTCTTCAGCATGTTCGTGTCCACTGCTGGACACATGCCTTCCCAATTCTCGTCCATGTCGGGCCAGTCAAACCTTTGATGCAATCGGCCCATCTGTCGGAGTTCTTCCGCTATTTCTCTTTCCTGAACAAAGCCTCCGGAATACAACTTTAGAACCACATCTTCCGTCGTCTCAGCCTCAAGTATAGGTAGTATCAAAACTGGGTAGGAAATTGAACAGTTTAGACTTCAAGCTGAATGTACCGCCGAAAGCGTCGCAGTAGGCATCAGTGGCTGAGCAAAGTATACGTGTACACGGAAGCAGTCACCGGACGGATACCAATTAATAATTTATTATTGCAACATTAAATACAATGTAAAAGTAATGTTCAATGTTGCCATTTAGCGAAACAAGTTGAGAAATATAGAAACTCTGTAGTTTCGCTCGCTGTCTTTGTATACTCCTTGGAGGTACTCTTTCGTTCAGAGTAATTCACAAAATGCTGAATATTTCCGAAAGCCATATTTTCCTGAATGCTTTGTGTAGTAATTATAATAAATAAGAAGTAAACGCTGAAAGTCTTGGGTTTGTTTTAATGAGTGCGGTCGTAAAATACACTCCATTTCCGAAAGAATAATAAAAAGAGATGAAGAGAATAATTATGTATTTATTCTTATGAGTAGGTAAGTAAATATTGAGACCGATTCCAGTGGCGTCGAAACCAAACTACTTAAAAAAAACATTGAAATAATATTAAACGGACAAGCACTGATGGATTGCAAGCTCTCAATTTTGTTAAATCTAATATATTAGAAAGTATTTTATTTCTAAACCAATGCCTTAGCGAAGCAACGTAGCCCGTAGTAAGATGTTTCTATGTTGTATATCTTCTCAACCACAAACATTGTATCGTCCCGTGTGGTACACGAAGCACTCTATCTGAGCCATGTCGAACATGAACAGCATTGACGGTACACACTCAACTGACTTCCTTTGCGTTCTAAATAAAATCCAGTGCCGCGCGGACAGACATCTAGTATATTGTGTTTTCTATCCATATTCTGAACTGTTATATAATAGTAGTTTATGTGACTGCTACATAATGGAGGGCATTAATACTCGAGAGTGGGTTTATGAAACGAGCCGAAGGCGAGTTTCATAATAATATCACTCGAGAGTTTTAATGCCTAATTATGTACAGTTACATACACTAGTTTACCTACACACATATCATAAGCTCTCTTTGATGTGTTCAGGAACCGCATGTTTGACCGGCATTGTGGCTCTGCAGTTGTCTAGCTTGTTCTGTAGTACCAACTTCACACAGAAAAACTAGGGGAGGCACGCAGGCGGCCGTCGGCGTTCGAAATTTGAATGTCATAATATGTAGAAAAATGAGTTTTTACCAAGTAGTTTAACATTTTGCTGATCGTAACGTGCCGTTTTTGTACGCAGTAAAGAGGGTTTATAATAGGGTGTCTAGATAAAAGCCTTTAGGGTTTTTCATACTCCAAATTACTTGCAGTAAACTTACTTAGTTGTAAAGCTGTGTCAGAGGTCCTGACACCCCTCCATCAACCCGCACTGATCCAGCTTGATTACTATATACCTGTGCTTCTTGTTGGGGACATGATTTATACGGCTGCAATAAATCGACTTACTAATTGAACGAGCGAGCGAACCGTCTCCGTTTCAGGATTGGGAAAAAATGCTTTCGTTTGTGTGTCCCGACTCCGGATGTTATCCTGTACAGGCCGCATTTCTCGAGTGGTTCTCGTGAGTTTTCGTGAGCGGGTTCGATAAGCAAATTGTTTTTTTTTTTGTAAATTTTCAAAATGGCGGGATGCGGGTGTTTTATAATTTCAAAAAACCGCTACAGTCCAAACCGCTGGACGGATTTTAACAAACGAGGAGTCGTTGGATTTGTAGAGACAGTGAGAGTAACAGGATATATGTATAATGTTAGTGAAAATTCAACAGGTTGGGTTTAAGATCGCAAAATGTAGTTTACAAAGTTATCGGTGCGGCTACTTTCATACTCCATGAGTGCTACCAGGTGCATTCATAAGTGTGTCCACAGCTCGCAGAGCCACTAGTAACTAATTTGTCTGAGTTCAAACATAGACATCATTTGCTCATAGTCTTATTGTGGCTCAGTGTTTTTAGTTTATTGCAGTCTAGCGAGAGAGCCGCTGATATTTGTCTGTCTGGCTTGTGAAAGAAGATGTTATGAAAACACGAATGCTCAAACATCTATAATATGATAGAAACAGAGCGCTCGTAAATGAATGTAGTAAAACAAATTGTCGTCCTCTTAGTTCATCGGAATTCATTTGAACCGTCTTGGCCGAGCTCTGAACATAAAGATTTAAACACGAGTGCAGGCACATACTCGTTCATTGTTTTTAGCCCCACACTATAAAAAAGTGCCCAAGTGCGAGTCGGAGTCGCCCATGAAGGGTTCCATTGTAGCAAGTAATTATGTGACTGGATGTTTGTGTTGTAACTTTGTTTTTCATAGTGTTTGTATGAATGACAAAGTTATCTTTGCGGTTTTTAATACATGTTTTATATCTTCAAAACTGTTTTTTTATTTTGTCCAAACCAATTTTCTTTGAAAGTGTATATTGAGATATACAACATATATTTTTTGTAGATTTTCCGGTTTCTTACTTTAAAAGTTAGAGGGGGAGGAGAAGGGTCTGTCTCTTTAACTATATACTTTGAGGAAAAATGGCTTCAGGAACCTCAACGTCATTTTTAAAGACCTATCTATAAAAAAAACAAATGCCTTTATTACTGTAGATATTTACATATACTTAGCAATCGTCATTTTTTGCCACTTCTCTACATTGGACCACTGTGGGAGAACAGGTGGCGTAGAAACTCCCAAAGATTGATTTTTAGATCTCTTTTAAAAATTGCTTGTGCTTAACTAATACAAAAATATATATATCATTATCATAATTAATAAGCAGAAATAAATAATTACAAAATTATTAAAAGCAAGGTCTGTGTTGAGCCAGATTAACCCCATACAGTCCCGTCATTTAAGTAATCTTGAAGATTGTAATATCCCTTTTTCTATTAATTGCTCAAATGGCAATTTCAAGATCTCCAGAAGTATCTTGTTGTAGTAGCGATTGCTATGAGAAACCCTTGAAAGAATTGCTAACCTTCGCGAGTCTAAACCGGGGCGCAAGTAGTCTCTGATTATTTCTTAGGTTAACATTATGTTATCGCTAAGTTTGGAAAATGTTGTAAGGTTCCTGCGTACATACATTATATATTTTCTTAAATTAATTGACTAGCTACAGTTATGTCAATTAGGTTGGGTGCCCCCTTTAATTATTTTAATTTTTGTATAAATATCGTAAAGCGGTTTACAGAATACAATTACATACCAAGTTTTACCTGTGCAGCCCTAATAGTTTCTGCATAAAATTGCAGTGACATACGGACGGACGAACAGACAGACTTGACGAAACTATAAGAGTTCCTTGTTTGTCTACGGAACGCTAAAACCTGTGATCAAATAACTAAACAGAATCGAAATAGATTTCGACCGAAATAGAAAATATTGATATTCTTTTTGCATTTTTTAGACTTAACATGCTTTACAAGCACAAATACTACTTATACTTGTTGGTAAAAAATAGGTATTATGTGTGCCTTTAAATGACGCAATTCACAATATTAAAATCATGGTTTGGGCACATCGACACAGAAATATTCGAATACAATTAAAATCCCTGCGGTGGGTCGCGACTCACGTACGCGGGATCATGTTTATTCCCATTTCATGTCCGGGTTGGTATAATAGGCCAAATACTGCGATAATCTTCAAATGTTCGGGCTTCATAGTTTTTGTCAGGGATCAGCATTTAAAGTAGCAGGATGAATATCTTACTAAACGTAGTTGCAACTGTGCCTCTACCAACTCGGATGGGAATTTTAGTTCTTTATTTTTCTTATACTTCTCTGGGCTATGATCTCAATTAGAAATAAATAGAGTTGACGACGACGTACATATTTCTATGAGGTAATTTCGGATGTACGTGACGAGTGACGTCACCTGGTATGCTGAAGAGAATACTATATTTCATTTGGTTCATAGTTCGACAGTCTGCTCTGCTTTTAATAAATATTACCGCGAGATTTGTGGACAGAATGGATGACTTATTCGGAAAAAGAAACATAATTGTTTTATGTCAAACAACGAGATCACTATTAGCATGCAGCCAAAGAAAACGCATTCAAAATCAGAGAATGGGTAGTCACATACGACTTTTAATGTATTGTCAACGCCTAGGTTATTAAACTATATATTATGGAATATGGATGAGTGTATGAGAAATGATTTAGGTTGCTAACTAAAAGCAAAAGCATGTAATTAAAAACGCAACGGAAATAATAACCTACTTACGTAAATCGATCACACAGACCAATATAAAACGCAAACCTAAAACATACTTTCTCTCAAAATAAAAGGGGTTGAATATTATTTGACAATTGTTCTCTTTTTTAAGTTCAATTTAACAAACCTTTAAAACTTTTTTACACTGATTTAGACTTAACCATGAATATTGTATTGTTTAACATGTACACTGCCATTGGGGGTCATACAACCCCTTCGCGTCATTTCGGGACGTGCGGTAAGAAAACGACCGAACTTTCATAATTTGCGAAGGCTGTATCTATGGCATTTTTTGTGTAAGAAAGAAAACTCAAAACTTAAATCATTTATTGCAAGTAGGCAAAATAATGCACTTTTACAAGTCAAACACTTAAGTCTGAATAAAAAGAAAGAAAAAACATAAAAAGAGATGAATAGTGTTTTTGATTCAACTTTATGGTGCGAACATTTTTACATGGGATATATCGGCTCTTTACCACATTGCACTCAAAAAATAATTATTCAGTGCGGCAAGTGGTCCTTAGACTGTAAGCCTCAAACCCCGCACTTTGCCTCCGCACGGAAGGGCACCCACCCTTACGCACAGAATTACCAGCCTATGTGCTCTAAATACTTCATCTATTTACATTAATAAACTATCATTAATTTAAATCGATGAAAAATTCGAGAAATTTCCAACATTTAAACTTTTATAATTCTTCTCGACTCGTTTCATTTCCCATCACTAGTAACATTACTTTGTACCGCCATACGGTGCGATGAGGGGTGAAATGACCACGTTAAGTTTTACTGTGTTTTCTTTATAATTATTGAATGGCAACACCGGGCGAAGATCTGTATCTGTTGAATCTTTGACTACCTGTATTTTTTGTATTTTGTATTTGTTTTCGGCACAATTCCACTCTAAAGCGTAGTGCAGTGTGGGGCCGATCGACCTCCCTCCGCAGTCTTCCGCCAAATAGAAAATGGTCCCTATTACAACGCAACGCACTGCTGGGATGAACGGGCTTCTATCTGCCGCAGCGAATGTGTTAAATGGTGTTCAAGCATGAAACTCTGTTGTTTTTAAATATTCATTAAATAAATAAATAAAACAATCAAATCAATGGCCCTGTCCGTTATTACCTACTCTAATTTTGAGTTAGATAGAAGGAACACTAAATACTGCGTAGTCTAAGGCCTTTAGTTAATAAATCATTGGGTGTGTCTATGACAATGATTATCGTGACCTCATTCCAATCATCATGGGGCCTAGGTGAGCTCAAAAGTGACGCATCGCGCATATAAAATGCAATGCTTTGTTATGACGACGACGATCCGATTGTCATTAGTTATATTTATAATACAACCTTGTATTTGAGCCAAGGACTGGGACGACAGTTTTACGTATTACAACGAATACTATACCACAAATCTAGACGCACTAATTTAAGTGCGTCTAGATTCGTGGTAAACTTTACCTATATAAATAGAAACAATCCCAAAACGTGTTGATAAGCACACATCTCGGAAACTGCTGGACAGATTTGGATAAAAACAAACTATTTGTTGAAGTCTTGGGAAGGTTCTTACGGAGTTTTTTTATTAACGCACAGGGAAAGCCAAAAATCGGACAAATCATACACTATGGGGCCAGAAGCAATGTATGTGCCTGTATATAAATGTATAAATAAAATAAAAAACACATCCTTCCAGCTAGCCAGTAAATGAAGTTTTGGGATTTTTAATGAGAATCCAAGATGGCGGCAGCCGGGGGGCCGCGAATCCAATTCGAAAATTTAATTTTGAATTTACCTCTAAAATTCAAAACGGCCAGTTCTTTTGAAACGTGTTTGCGAAGCTGCGCCACGTGCAGGTAGTTGTCAATAAAACGTAGCTCAATCTCTATCTCTATCTCTCTTGCTCCTGTCATGAACCAAAGTAGAAAAGTAATAGCTGGATAAACGTCAGCATAACTGTGGCTCTGCCATACAGTATGACAAAAGGCGTGACGCTATGCTATTTATAATATCCGATATGAGATCCGGCTCGAAGGCCCATGAAATAAAGTAAAGAAGAAAGTAAAGAATATCTAGTAGTAATGCGATAAATCAGAACCTACCAGAAAGCTTCCGTGGTGTCTCACCTTGGGGATTCCCGATTCACAAGAAGCTGGTTCAATATAACAGAAATCTCTGTGCAAGTGGCAGACACACAGTTCACCGGATCAAAATGATCTAGCATTTAGCGCACGCCGCGAGATCAAAACGTGGAACAGTGTGTCAAACGTTTTTTTTTTGGGTTGTATTTATTCCTTCATGGAAAGGCTAAGGTGCCATGCCATACCGCATTGCCTTCTTTTCTACTAGTCTTGAAATGTCATCGTTTGATAGTTGAAGATGGCATGGTGTGACCTGTCGCATTTTATTACCTGGTTTACAGCTCACAGAGCCACTAGGGCTCTGTGAGCTGTAGACCTCGCGAGCCTGTTGGTGGAACGCTGAACATCTGACATACTAACTTATGAATGCACTGGGTCACCTGGAATATTAATGAAGCCGCACCAAAAACTTTCAAACCAAATCCAAATATCCAAATAATATCAATATTCCAATCTGTGAGCAACGCACTCTCTTCAATTTATTGTTAAACTTCCGATCAATGTTACTAATCAGAATCAAGAATCAAGAATTCATCTCACGCACCCATTCTGGGGCGTGGGGAGTCAGGGTCAGATCATCGGATCTCTTCCTGAAGAAGCGCCTCTGTCCACTCCTATGGACAGGTCATCGGGGGGCCCTCGCGGGCGGTGGAGATCTTCTCACGAGGGGTGTTCCATTGGATGATCGCCGGCTAGGCAACCAGGTCGCGTGGCAGGCGGCGGCGGTCGGGCGGGCGCGCGTGGTACGGCGCCATGTCGCGGATATGCGGATGTTGTGAGCTATCCGCACGCGCGAACATGCCCTTCGCCAGCCTCTGGACAAACTGGTCCACTGGTTCCCATCTGAGGTCCCTCTGGATCGTCGCATTCCTCACGTAGCGGGGGGCGTCGACGATGGTACGCAAAGAGAGGTTCTCTTGGGCTCGGAGTCTCCGCTTGTTCGTCTCCGAGCACAGGGTGTTACTAATACAATTTACATGTTGGAAATATATAGTGAGATGAAACCAAACGATAGCGCGAGGCAGACTACAACTAACGCCATCTAGGGGTGAGAACAAATCATCCGACTGCATTTTCTTTCAATAACACATACAAACTTATGAATATACCTGGTTACGGTACCAAAATAGTTTATTTGGGACATCAACAACAGAGTAGCACATTACAATTATAAAACACATTAATTACAAATAAAATAAATACGTAATACCTGGTTACGTACATGGAGTATTGAAGTAGCCGCACCAATAACTTTGTAAGCTACATTTTGCAATTTTTCACTAAAATGATATAGTCTGTGTCACTCTCATGATCACCACAAATCCAACGACATGTCATTTGTAAAAATCCATCAAGCCTTTTGGGCTGTAGCGGTTTTTTACATTTTCAAACCCCATATCTCCGCCATTTTGAAAAAAAAAATCCAAAAACTGAATCAACTAAAAATTCTATTTCATTATCCAACCTGCTCACAAAATTCCACGAGAATAGGTTGAGAAATGCGACCAGTGGCTCAAGCAGGAATAATTACCAGAGTGAAAAAGTGTTCGAGTTCAGATAAAATGAACCTTATGTCATTGTCCATAAGAGGCACTGACTGTTCGATTCGCATACTTTTTCGACGCGTAATTATTCCTGCTTCCTACACTGTAGAGGAGAACAACTGGACAGACAGATATACGAAAGCATGTTTGCCCAATCCATAAACGGTGACGCAGTCGCTTCGCTCGCTCGGTCAATAAAGTAATTGTGAACGGAACTATTTCGTGCTTTGAACATCTATGACAGTTCAACTGCTTTTTCTGCCTCGGGAGATTAAATTTAGCACGTATAGTAATACCTTGGACACTATTTACGCACATTGATCTAGCTCCAAACTAGGATTCCCTGTATCTTGGGTACTAGACAACAATACACATACTTAATAGATACATATTATACTTAGATAGATAAACAACCATGACTAGGGTACAAACATCCGTTCTCATCAAACAAATATTTGCCCCCACCGGGAATCGAACCCGGGACCCTTAGCTTCGTAGGCAGGGTCACTGCCGACTCGGCCATTTGGGTCGTCAACCTATAAGATAGATAGACGTGCATTCTTTTACCCCAAAACGCCAGAAGTTTTTCGAACGTAAGTATGTATATGTACGTTAATTACACGTATGAACATTTCGTTAGCGCCCGCCACAGCCGTAAGGGCTTGAGGGATTTTTTTCACATATATATGATGTTTCATTGGAGTCGTCTCAATAGTGCGAGTGACAAGGGTCAAATCATATTTCTATAAATTTTGCCGATAAACAAAAAAATGAAGGTGGATGATGTATTTTTTGTTGCATTTGGTTTGTTTTATTTGCAAAAAAACACCCTAAACATCGCTATGCTTCTCCGGGCAATTGCGTTCCCTTAATATTCCCGCAGCGAGCTTTCGCGGCTTTCCCGCCCTCACTAATAAAAGCACGCCTGTGAGCTTAACGAGGCGCGGGTGGCGAGATCCTTCGTATTTCATACAATTTCATACAAGACGGTCCGGCGTACGTGACTGTGTCGTTCACCGCGACGTCTCCATCCCGCTAACAAGATCTGTGCGGTATTAAAATCGACGCATACATTTTTTCTGCGGCGAAGCTGCTTTAATTAAATGCGATTAAGTATTTTTTCCAGTTGCTCGGTTCTTAGTTCTTTCGTCAGTCTAGTTTTTATAGCTTTGCAAATTGTGTATCCATGTACTTATTAGGCGTCACCATATAAATTTAACTCCTTAGGATTATCAGAGTATTGCAATTTCCATTCTTTCACCGACTTGCCTAAGTGGAAATGCCCTTGTTTTGTAATTAGTGTCTCTCTGTGGAACCTGGTAGTAAAGGTCTTATGAATAATTTAATAAAAATGTTGTACCCTATATGACAAAGGTACATCCCATGCCAAAAAGAAACATACTAGTATCTCTTAATATCTATACACCGTCTTAACACCAGTAAGCCACTTAAGCAGTCATAAAAGGTTATTCAACTGGTACTAACCGTTTCTCATCATCATAAGACGAACAATTTGACTAATAAAAGTACTCGTACATTTACAAGCGGCCACGATATTAGCCTTTGCTCAGTAGCAAAGGCCTCTCTATTTTATTTTGTTAGTCTTAGCACATGTCGGTATTATGTTGTATAGGCGCCTCCTGTTTAACCCCGATACAAAAAGACAAACATAACGGCTCCAAACCCCGCGGTAATTGTCAACCCACTGTGTTGAAGGTTTCATGTTATAAACACATTACAACTCATTTCAAGATTATGAAACAGTTGTACACTTCATATTGTGGGAAAGAGCGCGAAAATTATCGAATGGAAAGTACTTGCTAAAACAAAACACGACGCCGAAAGAAAACAACCGCAAAAACTAGTAGAAACATCCGAAACGAACATCCGATGTTTTGTACAAAGTACAATGTACAATGTGACATACCTGTTAACACTCACTACTCTATTTGTATCTTCAGGAATATACACTGATCCCAAAGCCCCGTTCATCAAAGAAAACCCTGTGGAAAGGCAGATCTACCGGATGTAACAAAAAGGTGAAGTCGTATTTTAGGGGGTTTTGTTAGGAACATCATTCTATGCAACTTTCACTATGAAACCGATTTTATCAGAGCAACTTTATTTTTCACTTCTCCATACAAATCAAATGACCTCCCCGGCCAAAACGTATGGAGGAATGAAAAATAAAGTCGCTCTGATCAAATCGGTTTCATAGGGATAGTTGTTCAAAATCATGCCTCACCTAACACCTTTCTGTTACACCCCCCATGGCTAGTAGTAACAACTTACGATAAATACTCACACACACCCAGGAGTTCTTTTAGTCCGTATACTAAACTAGCTGATGACTTGGACATACCACGGAGGTTTACTCCTGGACATGGTTAATTACATTGTTTCCCTCCAACAAAAAAAAGTGTTACGTCCTGTATAACAGTTTGTCAACTCATCGTCTGACAGATATGTAAGCCCCTGATCTCCATCGTTTGGTGTTAGAGCCTCTCAAATGCTTTATTGAATGTCCTGAAACAATACAGGAAAAAACAAACTCTAAATCGAGCCAGCCGTTCAAAGTGTCCTTTGGCGCCCGACTGTCATATAACAGGACAAGACACTTAGCGGGCGGCGTCAATCCCCTGTCCAATAAACATCGTATCGACACCGAATAATCCCCGAGGAAAACAATGGAATCGAAACCCAACAATGGAGTTGAGTTACCCATTTTCGTTTCACGATAATTACCTGCAGAGTCGAGGGTCTATAAAATAACCTCGAAAGCCCCATGGTTATTGGGTTAGCGGCAACAAAGGCCGGCAAATTTCGCGATGAGCGCCATTCAACACCAAACAGAGAAATCTCTTTACATTCCGAATGGCATTCGTGATATTAATTAGTGACACGGATTTAGGTATTCAATATTTAATTGGGAAAAAACTTGCGATCGTGACATAACTCCGCAAGTTAATAGGAGCGAGCACATTACCAGACAATGGGTCCAATTTTGCTACAATCAAGCAAGATGTACGTGACCATTGAAATGGTATCTTTGGAAGTAGTTTTCCTTCTTGGGTTTGGCTATAGTGCTCGGTATACCGCTTCCGTACTTAAGCATTGCCGAGATTGCAAAGAAAGTTAGCAGGAGTCGAGGGCCCATTGATTGTGCACGAAGAGTCTTCGATCTCGCGACGTTACAGTTCGATTTTCGACGACAATTTTCGTTCTGTATCCGCAGCGCATCGCTTCGGGGTCCGTCGGCATTGTTCGGAGTTTCCCGTGCAGTCGAAGCTAGGGCAAAGGGCATTTTCTAACTGTGTGTCATGATGAGAGGTACCGGGTTCGATCCCCGGCTGGGAATAAAAAATAAAATTAAATAAATCCCCAGGTCTTCGATGTTTAATTTTGTGATGTCGCTGTTTCTGGTTCCCACGACACGGGGTATCCTAGTCTGGGGCTGGACACAATGTATGTGCCTCTACGTAAATGTTTATGTTTATGTTTATCTTTATTTGTAGTTCCACAGGTTGCAAAGTCACATGCCCAATCTCGGAAACAATACAAGTAAACTTGTTCAATGTAAGTATATAAAATAAAGTCGGGTTAATTACACCACTTATGACTCAAGAACGGCTCGACCGATTTTAATGATCTCTTTTTTGTTAGATTTGTCTCCGCCCCGAGTAGAGAATAACTATTAAAATATGGGGTAAATTGACGAATAAAAATGTATGCAGGAAATTAATTTTGAACTCCGCCGATCGCTCGATTTCGAATCGAACTTCGATCCGACTCGCAGCGCGATCTTCCGCAATTGACAGCTTACTCATCATTGACGGTAAAGACGGTATGAATTTCACAAGGTCAGCTCGTAATGCAATGCTCTGGGAGCTGGAGACCTCGCGAGCGACTACCCCATCACCTCGCACCCCCGACCCTTTGAAGTTTATCGGATAAACAAGTAGAATTATTATAAAAACAAATACCCCGACTGCATTTTGTTTCAATACCATAAATCAAATCAAAGCAAATCAAATGTCTTTATTACTGTAGATATTTACATATACTTAGCAATGTAATTTTTTGCCTCTTCTCTTCATTGGACCACTGTGGGAGAGGGCGTAGAAACTACCAGAGATTGATATTTCTCTTTTTAAAATTGCTTGTGCTTAACTAAAACAAATATTACAATATTAATTACTATAATTAATAAGCAGGAATACATAATTACCAAATTATACATACAAACCTATGAATGCACCTGGCCACGAACATGAAGTAAGAAAGTAGCCGCACCAATAACTTTGTAAACTTCATTCCTATGCTACACCCACGGTCTTCATTTGTGAACCTCATTTGTTAAAATCCGTCAATCCGTCGCCCAAACGGCAGTAGCAGGTTTTTTATATTCTAACATCCCAAATCTCCGGCATTTTGAAAAAAATCCAAAAACTGAATCGACAAAACAAACTTAATTATCGAACCTGCTCACAAAAAAAACACTAGAATAAGTTGACTAATGCACCGAGAGAGAATAGAGGAGAACAACCGCACACACATCCGGTCCGGAAAGCATTTTTGCCCAATTCTGGAAAGGAGACGCTAAGCTCGCTTCACTTGCTCGGTCAATAATATATATATTTTTCACACCTTTAAATTGGAAAAGTAAGTTTTGCTCCACGACGAGAGGGAGCAAAATGCTACATTGCTGTTTTAGCTACTTTTTTAATTTATTCATTAGCATGAAGCATTTACTCAATGTGCCAATTGAACACAGATCTTAATAAAATAATCGATTTTAATTTCATCGTAATCGATTAAAAACGAACATGTTTCAAGTTTTAACATTAACAACGTTATAAGAAAAAATATGAATTTTTCGTGATATAAAAAAATGTCGCAATAAATTATATGTTTTACTGAAATCAAAACTATCTAACTGTTATTGTGATAAAACGAATATTGATATCCGATGAAAGGTGTGAAAATAACTATTTCTGTATACGTGGGGGGGAAACGCTATTTGTAATTAATACTCAAACACCAAAGTATGAATGAACGCATTCATTTGTTTGTCTCCAGCAAAATCACTAGTGTGCGATATAGGTAGGTATGGCACTCTATGCTCTCTATTGGCATCCAGCCAATGCATTGTGAGCTACAATGCATTGTTATTACTATTACGAGTCCTACATAATTACCTTACTTCGTGCAGTGGCGATTTGTCAAGCTTATTTCCCTGCAACGGGGACTTAAAACGGAGGTTACGGTCAAGTGGCTTTTTTTAATTTGCAATTTAAAAACAAAAACTTGGTTCGCTGACTGGGTTTAGTTATAAAGTTGCTAAGTAATGTGTTCTCGTCATAATGCTAATGGTGAAGTGGAAATGATGGGGTACGTCCCCATCATTTCCACTTCACCATTAGCATCAGGAGAGCTTCTCAGCAATTTATTAACGTCAGGGAAGACCTGATGATGGAATCATGGAACTCTTCAAATAATAAATGCGCACATTTGGGTATTTTGTATAGAATCTCGTGCATTTGGAAGATACATTAAGAGCAGTACTCGGAAAGCATGTCTTGGTGAAATTGTTCTGGTGATGAAGACTACAGATTGGCACCAGAGCTCCTCAATTCTGGGTATTTAATGAGTTGCGATAAAATTGCTTCAATTTTTGCTATTGAAATAGGGTGTAATTAAAGTCGGTGTTTTCTGAAGTTACAATTTGATTAAATTATCAATTTTTACCTGACAGAATGTGTGTGATTCCCGCAGTGCGAAGACAGAGCGGAAGCCAGCTACGTGGGTGGCGGCTACGACGAGGAGCAGTCGCTGTTCGGCTCGATCTGTCGCTGGCGCACAGCAACTCCTCCGCCAGCTCCCCCGCCGCCGGCGCAGCCTGTAGCGACACGCCACCCTGCCCCCCCGGCCGCCGCCGCAGCGTGGCCATTGGCACGCCACGGTGGCGCCGTAGCGGGGCCACTCCGGCGGGGCCAATCTAGCCGGGCCACCCGTGGACTGGCGGTTCCTCTTAAACTTTATTCATTTTGTAAGCGTCACCTTTGATCGCGCCGCCTTGCCACGTGCTTGCTCTTTTCAAAGAATCCACCGCCAGAATAATAAATAAGGTAATTGTGTTTTAATTCGGCGTCTGATCTGTCACGTAAGTTTATAGTTGCAAATTTCATTTTATTTTTTCAATATTTTAATTATAAATATATTGCTATTTTGTGAATCTTGCATTTGGGCAGCCAAGTTTTTTGATTCTTTGATAAATAAAATAGTGAACATAGTGTTCATTTATATTTTACACCTCCGTCACACTTCATCGTCATGCCGGGCGTGACGGAGTCTTAAATTATGTGGTGAAGTGGTAGCTTTTGTATAACATTTCAACGTTATAGTGTTTTCAACGGTAAAATGTCGTGTTTTTAGATATTCGGACTGTTCGAATAAGGGGGAAACTTTTCAAGTTGGTAGAGTCGGATGTTTCAAAATTGATGTTTGAAAACTTGGTAAAAATTGATGCAACGCCCAAAAAAATCAAAAGCCGAAAGCGTGTACAAATTCAAACAGGCGATGGCAATATTTGAAATATTTGAAATATAGAAGTTGATTTCTAGTTATTAAGAGTTACTATGATACTGATCGAAGTAAGATTAATCATGATGTTCAAGACTGAAAAAATCATTTAGTATTAACAAAAGGCGTAAGTTTTCAACTCAGTGGATGAAAAATTAAAAATTATTATAGTAATGATTAAAAGCAAGTTCCTATTTCTAAAAGGCTAGTATTTAATCGCACATCTAACATACTGATTAACACAGCAAAAAAGGATCAACCAAAACACTTTTGAGTAAATAAGTTTATACAAAATGAGTACATAAGTTTATGTTTTAAGTATTTTTTGTTGTTCTTACATGTTGAACCTAACACGAAAGATAAAGAGGGCTTCGCTTTGCTCACCCCCTTTACCCTTCGCCTAAGCTACCGCAGTATTTTGCCCTTATATTTGCTGTCAAACCAGTATTTTTGATGTGCAATTTAATATTTCCCTTTCTAAAATATTAAAGTTAAGCTTATAATTATTATAATTTTTAGTTACTTAATTTTTAATATGTTACAATTTTACCACTCTGTCACAATGTTTCTCCATACAGAAAATTATTCATGGAAGTCTAGTGGGCCAGAATAGTTTTTCCAAGAAATTCGTTTTTTTATATGCTAGAAAATTTTGGAATTTAGTAAATAAATAATAAATAAATATTAGAGGACATCTTACACAAATCGAACTATTATACTTATGTAAATTCATAGAATACATCCAAGACTAAGAAAATAAATATTCATGCTCATCACACAAATATTTACGCTTACCGGGATACGAACCCAGGACCGTCAGCTTCGTAAGCAGTGACACTACCCGCTTGGCTAACCGGTCGTCAAATTTAGTAGTTCATTTATATTTCAATGCAACTGATATGCTGGAAAACAGGTACAAAAATGTGACAGAGTGTTAAGAAAGTGAAATATAACATATTTTTTTACGACAAAAAATAATTTTTTTTTTCGAAATAAAACATTTTAATAAGTAGTACAAAATTCTATAAATTAGTAGCACATAGTGTACATTAAAATTTATATGTGATTTTGCATGCAACAATAAATCTAAAAGTGATACTATGACGGAGATGTTTTGGTTTTTTGGTGCACTATCCCAAACAACTAGGAATTTCTAGAATAATGACTAAAAAATCATTGCTGCAGATCATGTTAGTGAAATCTTGAGTTATTTAATTACAACGACGGGTATCAAAAACAACATTTAAATTTAAATTTGGAGGAAGCCAAATGTGACGTAATACATAGAACGAGCCAACTACGCCGGGTAGACCGAATTTATATGCATGGATTTTTTGATAAGTTAAATAAATCCATAAGTTTATATTCCAATGCTCAAATTATAATTTATATAGTATCTATATCTTGCTCTAGTGACAATAGATAGGCACTATAAGAAGAAAATCTAAATCATTCGCATTTACATTTTTTTAATTCAAATCCTTTCAGCAGCTCTGTATATATGGGCAATATTGGGCAAAAATATACTTAGGGGTTCCGCATAAATTGCATTTTTATGACGGAACTACAAATTTATGGTTTGCGGATTTTTTCTTTTATATATGTGTGTGGTAGACCTTGCTTCTTGTCTTAGGTTTTGATTTCATTGCAAGAGTCATAGAGTCATAAAGACATTTTTTTTATTGAATATAAATAAATAAATTATCTTATTCAACGTCAAAATTATACTTACTTATAACTACAAGTCATTTTTTTTATATAAAAAAAGACTACACCGTTTCGGAAGGTGGGCCTCGGGGTTAAGAAGAAACGGCAAGAAACTCCCCCATACCATTTTTTTTAAAAAGTGACTTTACAACAGGTACTGGTTTCGGTCTAAGGAAATCCGCCGGCGAGTGATAGACTTGATCCATCGCCCCTCGTAGAATTTCTGTGCGCTGAGATGGTATGGACCATGCAGTTTTGTCATCTAAGTATTCCTTAATACTATAATAGGACTTTCTTATCAGCTCATTTTTAACATAGTTTTTGAACCTCTTTTCAGGAAGGATCAATGATTCCTGTGGTATTTTATTGTAGAAGCGAATACAGTGCCCCATGAATGATGTGCCTACTTTACTTGGTCTAAATAATGGTAGTGCTAAACTATTTTTATTTCTAGTGTTAATTGTATGGCTATCACCTACAATTTTAAATAAAGCTATGTTTTTTCTTACATGCATGATATTCTCGTATATATATTGACAGGTAACCGTAAGTATATTAATTTCTTTGAATTTTTCTCGATTCTCTAGCATCTAATTGATATATCGCCCTGATCACCCTTTTTTGTAAGAAAAATATCGTATATATATCTGCTGCTCTCCCCCAGTGCATTTGAAACAGTAAATTTGAGGCATAAACGTACGTTGAGCGTATCTTCTGATTGCCTTGCCTTAAAAGTTTGGTTTTATCACAAGTTTAAGGGACCACCTGAATATTTGATATAAAATACCCAGATCTTGATCTGACGTCGCTGTTTCTGGTTCCCACGATGTGAGGCCAGAAGCAGTGAATGAGCTTATATACAAGGTGACATTTAATTAGCTGACCATATTTTGGGGAATGATAGCACCAATCATTATGAACAACTTTCCCGAAGAAACATTTGGTCGCAAATGAAAAATATTTTTCGTCCCTCAGTACATTGACCCTATCAGCTGATTCATAAAATTATGGGGAATGTTGTTCATAATAACGGGTACTATCATTCCCCAAAATATGGTCAGTCAATTAAATGTCACCCTGTATAAATGCTTATGTTTATGATACGAATGTCAACTTGATACCTCCACGCGTTCCCGATAAAAAGAGTCATGACAGACAGTCAGACAGGCGAACAACGAGGTGATCCCATAAATCCCATGAAAACGGTTTTTCCTATATCCAATACCTTTTTCCTTTTAAGATACGGAATCTAAAATGAACGCTGAACAACCCTCCTCTTTTTATTGACGCTACAGATTTCAATGACACAGGAAGTTTTCCCTGCATAGCATATCGCTGAATCGCCGATCGGCCGCCCTGTGATGCTGTAGGGCGGGCGGCGCGCAGCGCCAAGTGCATTGCAAAAGAGCTCACTGAGGCGTATCGGGAGACGGAAAGAAAAGTGTTAAAATACAAAGAAAGGTCGGACTCACACATTCCATATATCCGTTCCATACCATCGTATGAGAAAACACGCAAAAACATGTCTCTTGTAATTTAATAACCTCTTTTTTTATAACGGGCAGTAAATGTTTTGTGAAAATTTTAAATTAAAACCTTTTACGGTTCGTGAGATACAGCCCGCTGGAGGACAGACTGGCAGACAGACGGACGGGTAATAGGGCCCCGTTTGGCACCCTTAGGGTACGGAACCCCAAAAACTCAACCAGTAGCTCGATTCGACTAGAAATATTACAATTTTTAAATTACATCTGTCAAACTAGGGATTGATTTAATAATAATAATACCTTGGACACTATTTACACACATTGATCTAGCCCCAAACTAGGAATCCCTGTACCTTGGGTACTAGACAACGATACACATACTTATATAGATAAACATCATACTTAGATAGATAAACAACCATGATTAGGGTACAAACATCCGTTCTCATCAAACAAATATTGGCCCCACCGGGACTTTAACCCGGTACCCTTGGCTTCGTAGGCAGTGTCACTGCCGACTCGGCCATTCGCATCGTCATTCATTCAAAACCTTCAAAATCAGTTGCAATCGCAATCAAAGAGTGTTCTAAAGGCGTCTACCATCCTTCAAAATGACAATTTGATTGCGATCTCGATTGATGGCAGAGACAGAGAATCGAGTTACAGGGTTCTTCGAAATGTTGAATTACCCTCAACCAATCAATCAGCCACTTTCAACCCCCTTCGTTACCTTGTTTAATTTTTTACTGTCCTTAGCTGCAGCGATGGGTTAGCCCTCCTCTCAAAATAAAGTGAGATGGCGATGATGGTCACAAGAACTCTGATAACATAACGCGATCCTACTGAGTTTAGGCTCTTTAGAATCGTCTCGGTGAATAGTTTATAAGTATGTGAGGAAAAATATCAGTAGCTTTAAAACCATTGATAGCCGCCACAATGTGCAAACTAGAAATAAACATTAACTTTCTTTTCCAATAGTTAGTAGTTATTTTATGGGACACTGTATACGTTTCGACAACAAAATTCCGCAAGAAATACAAAACATAACTGAAGCTCGATTAAAAAAATGTATAAAGCACACTTTGTGCACAAAGGCCTACTACAAAATTAATGATTTTTTACAAGACACCGACATCTGGAATTAAACCAGTTAATTGCACCCTATTTATTATGTAATAATTAGGCACCTATTTAATGTTTTATCATGCTTGCTTGATTATGTTATGACGTTCATTAAGTCTCAATTTATGTGCTATTATGAATACAAATCTTTGAATTGAATTGAATTGAATAAGCGTATTTTTAGTTTTTTTACTTTGAGATTCATTCTCGACTTCTCATTCTCTATCTCTGTCCCTTGTACAACAATATTTAATATCGTACATCAACTCTTTTATTCAGCATGTCGCCTATATAAAAGAGAGAAGAGAAGAAGTTTTCACTGCATATCACCGAGTGGCCAATCGGCCGCCCTGTGATCCTGCAGGGCAGGAGGGCGGGCGGCGCGCGACACCCGGTGCATTGGAAAAGTGCTCACTGAGGCGTGTGGGTCTCTTGTCGTGAGTGCCGTATTATTGTGCAGACGATCAAGGTGACCTTTGACAAAACTGTGGACAGTGAGAAACTTAGGAAAAGACGTTACAATTAACGCAATAATAGCAATTAACTAAGAAGCCTGATAAACATTGATATAGTCTCGTCAAAAAACACAGATACATTAAGGATTAACCAGGATTCTTATTTTTAAACATTTTTTTTCTAAGGCATTGCTTCTCGCCACGTAATAGTCATTCACCTGTGTCTTGGGTACCAGAAACATCGACGGCACACACCTACAAAGAGCCAAGACCTAGGATATGTTTTTTCTTACACCCCTTCCGGGATTGGAACCCGGGACCTCTTGCTTAAACACAGCGCCACAGTCAAATACGTGGCCTGACCACCCCATCGCCAAGGCTCGATGCGACAACACAGAAAGAGTCTTGGAATTATTAGTGGCCTCACAAACCTGGGTAACGAAATGCGTACCTCTGCCATCACAGGTGGAAAAGGTGATATAAGCCAGCTGCAGAACCGATCTTAAAATTTAAAAACCCCATTAAACGCTAATGGCATGTCAGTTCCAAAAAATAATATTTTTTTGATAAAACATGGCTTTCATTTCAGGCACATAATGTCCGTGACAGATCACACGCCTTGACATAATGCCCATTAGCGTTTAATGTGACTTTAAAATTTAAAGATCGTTTCTGTAATCGGCTGATAGTGTCATGTCAACGTGGGACTGTATCACGAGAGCAATACCTTGATACCTTGTAATACCTTGGACACTACACACATTGATCTAGCCCCAAACTAGGATTCCCTGTATCTTGGGTACTAGACAACGATACACATAATTATATAGATAAATATTATACATAGATAGATAAACAACCATGACTAGGGTACAAACATCTGTTCTCATCAAACAAGTATTTGCCCCCACCGGGACTCGAACCCGGGACCCTTGGCTTTGTAGGCAGGGTCACTGCCGACTCGGCCATTCGGGTCGTCAAACAAGCAAGTTTGAGTGTCAACTTAATTCGCCCCTCGCTTACGCCCTGCTTCTCCCACAGTGGTCAAATATAGAGAAGTGGCAAAAAATTACCTTTGCTTTAATTTGAATGCCGCCAAGTGTCATCTAACGATTGCATAAATGCGTCAATATTAGTTTGTGACGAGGATTCGAAATGGAAAGGTTATATTTTTTTATTCCATATAACCCTTTATTGTATATGTATAACCTAACACTATGCTTATAACATATTTATCGCTGAGAAAATGGTACATTTCATACCCCGCTCAACCATCACCTTTCCTACCATATTGGTTTGCTGAAAGAAATCTCTTTTGAGAGATAAGCTCGCCTTTGTACATGTTTTTTCTATTATAAGTTATCTGTCACTGTTTTGTGTAGTACTATAAAGAAATTACGAAAATTACGAAATTACGAGTTTGCAAAGGCTTATTATATTTACGAACCGAGGAGTTTACGGCACGAGCCGAAGGCGAGGATTACGAATATAATTTTTCCGCCTGAGAACCCAAAATCTAGCGGCGAAGGTGCTATTTTTTTAACCGCGACAAACACAAGAGCAAAGTGATAGTGTATGGGTTTATCAGCACAGCGCGTGGGCTTACTAAATGTTAAGTTGGTAATTATTGATTGGTCCATAGTCAAGTTTCATTTGAAAGAAAACTAAATGAATATACAAACAAGGGAAGTAGATTAACGTCTCGCGGTTTCGGTTCAGCTAATGAACCCGACCCTAACTGACATCGCTTTATCACACTCACTCATTTGATTACTTCCACGCTAGTTTAATGTAATCCTGAAACTTCATACCCAACACGTCAAGACCAAACATGGAAGTTCACGCACCAAAAGTCGGCAAACAAAGCCAAAGTTTCGACGTTACCTAAAAATCGCTTACAACACACACACCAACACAACGCAGCCCGTCAAAAACTCAAAAAGACCCGGCAAATTCAATTAAAACTTCATCCGCATTATCCGACCGCATCGGATAAAGCTAGAATAATTATTACACAGCCAATGGACAAAGGCGAATCTCCTGCAACATCAAGCAAACAGGTTCCGAACTGAACTAGACAAAAGCCTGAAAGAGCTGAAAGTAACCAGCAATCGCTCATTCAAGCGAGAAATCGACACGGTGGCGAGTGACTATATCCATCTCTGTCTAACGCGACGCTTCAGCTGCCTCTCGTTCGGGAAGAGGGAAATGCGGGCTATTTGTTTTTACAGCCGAGCGCCGCCGAACAAATTAGGTGGACAAACTGTTGAAACGGAGGTGTCTATATTCGAGGGAATTCTCGAAAACGCCCCGATCGTCTCAGCACTTGAGCGGCGGCAGTGAGGTAATAATTTTCTCATCAATTTCGATCGCGGAGATGTCTCCGATCTGCGTAATATTTTTCGGAATGCTGCGGGGATTTGCCTCGGCACTGCGCTGTGACTTGGGGCATTTGTTCGGGGATTTTAGACGCGTGAAAATAGGCTTTTCATGTGATTCCGTGAAACGAAACGTCAAAGAAGTCTTTAGGAAATCCTAAGATCTCGTTTTGCGGATCCCGCTCCAAGTGTCGCAATTCGGTTGACTGAATGTTCGAGAAAATGTAAGACGGCTTCCAATTAACCAATTTAGTAAAGCTCGTGACTCGTTTGACTGTTTTTGTACAGGAAAATACCCACTTTGAGGATGTAATCCTCTTTCCTCTTTGAGTCGACAAAACAACAGTCGGAAATAACAGAGAAAAACCAATTCTATCTGTATTCTGAAACCTATTTTGGGAATTTTCGTAGCAGAGTTGAATTTATTTTGTCAGCATGGTATTAATAGAATTTAAATATTATTTAATTAAGAATTTTTATTTAAATGCTTGTACATAATGAAAGTTAAACAAGCAAACAAAATATAGCATCACACGAAGGTGTGAAATTCCCGTACGGCGTGGCAGAGGCACAGAGGCAAGTTAAGCCAGAATAATTAATTCCCCATTTTGCATGACAGGGGGCTACCCCATCGCCGCAGCTATGAAGAAAACGATAATGTATAAATTAAGGTATATTACGATTTGAACATTAATTAGTGCTGAAAAGGCATCATGCCTCAGAATATAACGAAGCAGCGAGTAAATCCGCTAAAAGCAGAAGAATAACCGGATTACGGTGAGCATTGTAAAATGTATTTATTAAAAACCTCGACCCGACTGTAGCAACACAAGGGATTAGGTGAAAAAAGCAAGAAATACATCCCAGAATCAATCCACTAAATCCATCTCTACCTATGTGTCTAGCCGTCTTCTCGTTATAAGAGATTCACTATCATACCGGTTTAGTCAGAGCAACTTTATCTTTCATATCTCCATCGTATTATGTAGGCAGCTTGGCAGAAATCGAGAAATAACAACTGAAGTTATTCTAATCATATCATTTTTTAAATTTGTTAGTATTGTCAAAAATTAACTTAACAAAATATGACTACACCTTTCTGTTGTACCAGACTGATATTCTTACACCAAGTTCTTCAGTTCTTGTCCAAATTTTGCGAAAGCTGTAATGTTAACTTAAGGAACAATCACAGACTAGTTGCGCCCCGGTAAAGTCAGCAATTCTTTCAAGGGTCAGCATTCTCTACTACAACAAGATACCTCTGGAGATTTTGAAGTTGCCATTTGAGAAATTTAGAAACCAAGATAAAGCAACGTTGTCTAAAAAGTGATATTACAAGGTTCAAGATTAGTTAAATGACGGGACTGTATGGGGTTAATATAAATCAACACAGAGCTCGCTGTTAATAATTTTGTTATTATTTATGAAAATTGATATTGTAATCATTGTATTGACCTCTCAGTATCCGAACGCATCAATAGCTGCAAAGTCAAAATGCGCGATTTTTTACTGATCTTTTCTGAGCTTTTATGGTGAATATTGAATTGTTTCTATAAGAACACACTAATGTTTTTATTGTTTTGAAAAGGTAATCTTGTGTAGATTACGTAGGTATCAAACAACATGTATATTTGTTGATGTTTTTCTCATGTCGGCTAGATTTGTGTCGAGAGGGAACATTTTCATAGAAGTCGGTGATTCTCATGTCGGTACAAAAATAAAATAAGGTCACAGTGACATTTTTTTCGCATAAACTAAGAGAGGGTTTCATTAGCTACTCAGATCTACAATTTTTATAGTCCTAAGAGTTACCATTCCAACAGAATCACTTGATACGTCAGTCAAGTGCCGCGCGCGGGTGGGCTCAAAATGTGCCGCGGATCCTAGCTGTTTCGCGCCGGGGCGGCCCGGATTCGCGGAGGTTAAACACAACCAATTTTTAAAAGAGATCTAAAAATCAATCTGTGGGAGTTTCTTCGCCATTCTACTCCCACAGAAGTCCCAGAGAAGCGACAAAAAATTACGTTTGCTAAGTAAATGTAAATAAATACAATATTAATAAATAAAATTGAATTTGAGTTAGTCCTTAAAGTGCGTGAAAATCTCATGAAGTCAAAAACTTTATAGGCACTTCTTCACAATCTTGTTATAGTGTGACAACCCTACTCGAAAGTACTTATCTAAAAGTCTACGATTTATGGCCACCACCTAACGCTTGGGCGCCAGACTTCGTGACTCCGACGTTGTCGCGACAAACTCTACCTATGCATGTACGAGTACCCACTAGAGATTAACACTATGAGTAAATACTCCAAATGATAAATACTCCCAAGTAGCACAAAGGTTCTGTGTAACAGCATTTTTACAGGATACCGTGGACACATTAGCTGCTAAAAAGTCTCAGCTGAGTAAATATTCATAAGGGTAAATTCTGAGTATTTACTCGAAACCAGGACCAAACTTTTTAAAAATCCTTATGATAGGTGCAAATGGGAGTTAAAATATAATTAAACATGTAATGGCGATGCAAAATAAATGCGGAATTATTTGGAAAAAAAAATATAAGTAAATTCTCTAGCTTTTGGATATTTACCCGGTAGAAAAGAGCGTGTATAAGATTGAAATACTCTTACTTTTGGATATTTTATCGAGAAGAAACTAGAGTTTATGAGTATTTATCTTTAGACGAGTAGATAAATACTCGAGTAGAAACCCATCTCTAGTACCCACACATTTATTCAGCAGTTACTGTACAGTACATTCACAGTTAAATTTTAGTCCGACCTTTAGAGCAAGCTTAGATTACCGCCGAAAGCATATGAATTATTACGTATATGTGACATAAAAGCCTTAACCAAGTCAACAATCGGAAAATGATTATAATGGAATAAGGTAAAGCTTACATATTTCCGCAAATAATCGAAGAAGACCGGACTAAACTTTAACTGTAAATGCACTGTACTTTAACAAACACATTTTATATTGCAGATTGTATTAGTTAGACCATTTTATGTTGTCTACCACTCTTCATTAAGTCCACTCTGCAGTATTCAACTCGCATCCAAAATTAAAAATAAAAGAAATCTCTTATAATAATAATAATAATAATGCGTCACGCCTTTTCCCATACGGGGTGGCAGAGGCACAATTGTGCCCATTTTGAGCCAGGTATTCAATACTCCATTTAGCGTGACAGGGGGCTAGCCCATCGACGCAGCTATGAAATAATGAAGGTTTCCTCACTATGTTTTCCATCACCGTTAGAACGTCCGCATTATGTACTTAAGATAAAATAATTATCTCATTGGTACATGGTCAGGAATCAAACCTGCATCTGTGTTAGAAGCAAGCTTTAAACCCATTAGACCACGGAGTCATTTTTAATAAATCTCTTATTAGGTTTATCTACACACGTATCATAAACCCTCTTTACTGCGTACAAAAACCGCACGTTACGCTCAGCATAATGTTAAACTACTTGGTAAAAACTCATTTCTTGTCCGAAAAATTACACATTATGACCATAATGTGTAGTTTTTCTACATATTATGACATTCAAATTTCGAACGCCGACGCCCGCCTGCATGCCGCCCCTAGTTTGTCTGTGAAGTTGGTACCTACTGACATTCAAATTTCGAACGCCGACGCCCGCCTGCGTGAAGTTGGTACTACAGAACAAGTCAAACATGCGGTTCCTGAACACATCAAAGAGAGCCTATGATATGTGTGTAGATAAACTAGTGTATGTAATTAGGTACATAATTAGGCATTATGTAGCAATCACATAAACTACTATTATAGCACAAACTATGGCCGTCAAACTCTACCTAACTCAACGTTACCGTAAATTCAGATAAAGCGACAGTTATCCCTAAAACGTGAATTTTATAAATACTGTATTGGTTTCCCGGTCAGTTTCATGAATAAAAATAAGGGTCGGTAAAACGTCCTTTGTACTTTCTCAGGAAATATAGTAAAAAAACTATCATCGCGCTGCACAGGCGCCAGACTCAACGTCGCCAAACGGCCCGTGCCGTGCGGATATCTCCCAACTGTATCGCATTTCCTAAAGCTACAAGTAACATTTTTACCAGCAACAATAGTTATTTGTGTCACAAGGGAGCAAAATGAGGAAATTTTAAATTAAATGCTCTAAAAAACTTAAATAACTATACATTGAATTATACTGTCACCGCTTTTACAGGAAAGATTAGGTCACCACAGATAAAATATTCCAGTGCACTTCTACCAATGGGTAAAAATAATCGAATCGAATATTACAATGGTTTCGGATATCAATATTCATTATATCACAATAACAGTTATCGATAGTTTTGATTTCAGTAAAGCATATAATTTATTGTGACATTTTTTTTAAATATTACGAAAAATTCATAATTTTTTATATAACGTTGTTAAAGTTAAAACTTGGAACATGTTCGTTTTTTATCGACTACGATGAAATTACAAACGATTATTTATTAAGATCTGTTTTCAATTGGGCAATGTGCCAATTGAAAACAGTACCTTGAACAGAAAAGTAGCATTTTGCTCCCTCTCGTCGTGGAGCAAAACTTACTTTTCCGAATGAAAGGTGTGAAAAAATAATTGGTAAACCTCCCATACAGCCACATAATGTTTCCAAGTCAGACTTGTAAAATTGTGAGTTGATCCTTTATGAAATGCGTCACCGCCTTGCGTATTCCAGACAGGAAACAAGACACGCCACGGAAAGTGCCCTATCTCCTAAGTGCAACGTTAACAAATAGCTCTTAATACGTAAGCGATAAGAGTAACTTTCTAAAATCCCGAGTTCTCGACACATTCCTATGGCAGACATGATTAATTTTCAGAGCAAGCATTAGGGGCTCGTGATGTCATCAACTTAGAAGTTGCTTTAGACACTTCGATATCCTGGATGTCCAGAGAACTACAAACACAAATGCAAAAAGTGACTAAACGAATCCATTTAGAACAGTAATTGTCCTCGAGCCTTCCTGTCTATAACAACTTGGCCCCATAATATACTTACACAAATTTGTATGGATTCATTGATTGCAACGGTGATGCAAAACCCCAAATATCTCTGAGCTGCTACGATGGGCTAGCTCCTTGTCTCGCAAAATAGACTGTTGAATACCTGGCTAAACGTTTCTCCGCCACTCCGGAAGGGAAAAGGCGTGACGCAATGTTTTTTTTAATGTGAATAACATAAACAATAAAGTACAGAGGCACATACATTGCTTCTGGCCCCACACTAGGATATCATGTGTCGTGGGGATCATAAACAGTGACGTCACACACAATAAACATCCAAGAGCTGGGGAGTATTTTTTCTTTACCCCAGCCGGGGGTCGAACCCGGGACCTCTCGCACGGTAGGCAGAGCAACCGCAGCGCCACAGAGGTCGTCGATCAAAATGGAACCTGCCTCTACTTCAAACATGGTTCCATCCAGGTCATGTGATGCTAGCAGAAGCAGCTTGCTGCGGACGTTTCTTCAACTGAAACCGCTTTGTTTGCATTTGTAGGACAGGTTCGTAGTTTCTTCAAAAGGATTTGGTTTCCAAAAGATATATGGATGCATTTACAAGAAATTAACAGATTATTTCTAAATTGATTTCCATCGCATCGCCTTTAAATTTCAATGAACCCGTTCGTTCCCGCCTCTGGAGAGTGACTAAAAACCCGCTATCTTTTACTTTCTCCTGTTATTTTTCTAATGAATTAGGCTACATATATTCTGGGACATGTCCAGAAATATTTGTTCCTGAGTCTATAAGTATTTATCTCTATTAAATATATCGTCGTCTTAGTACCCATTACACAAGCCTTATTTAGCTTGATGATGAGCCTAGTTTGATTTGTGTAAGGTTGTCCTCTAATATATATATGATCAAGTGACAGACAGACACACATATCATATCACCACTCGACAAAATGGCGGATATGGAACGATTCCCAAATAAAATCACTCGATATATGGTGGCAATATCCGTATATCGAATGCCCGAGAATCAAGGCCATGGCACCTCACAAGATACCCTGTGTCACGACGCTACAAAAGCGAATATAAAGATAGATAAATCTCAGTAACAATGTATAAGTAGTCTAATTTAAATGCCATGGCGATACCTTGACATCAAACAATGTTGATGGTATCAAAACAAACAACTTTAATTAAATTGATGCTGAGTGATTCATTGAAATGTATCGAATAACAATATACTTGAGAAAGTTTCTCTTTGATATATATGGCAACATTATTAAGTAACAGGAAGAAAGCGTCCCATTGATATTAGAAAATTAATGAATCATCGACGATTTTTTTAAGTCTGAATTTCATTTATATTTTACAAAGAAAACAAATTTCGTTTCAGAAGAGGGTCACACGCAGAATGATTGTCAGGTTCGATATATCGAAAATCTCACCGACCCTCTCTTTATCGGAATAGAGACTACAATGTAACAATTATCAACCCGAGATGTAATCTTTCGCTCTTGAGCAGACGCAACTAAATTTGCCAGTATTGTGTTAGCGAATGCTTACTGAATATTATCCGTTTTCTCATTGTAACTTCCACGCATTACTTGACTACAATTTCGCACGATGACAAATAGCTATAGCGATACATTAGTCCCCCAGAGAGGGGAGAGAGGTTGTCGGAATCGGAACCGCCTTTGTTAATTCACTTGGTATTCTATCGGATATGAATAGGACTGAAAGGGGTTGGATCGAATAACGATACTGGTAAACGCAACCCAACAAGACATACCCTGACAGAGTCACGTGGGAGTAGCTGCATAAATTTACTGCTTAATTGGAAGTCGCAAAGCATCCGAGTTACAAATAGAATTAACCCCCCAATAAACAATGGTTTAACTTAGTGCTATTGCCTAAACATGTCAGGAACTCCAGCGTAAAATGCTCCATATAGGTATTATATTTATCACATTTAATAATATTTTGAAACCTAAAAACATAATTTGCACATTTTTATTTTATTAATTAAATTATTAAAACTTATTTCGAAATAACGTCAAACAGCACTTGTTTTAAAAGGCTAGTATTTAATCGCACATCAAAAATACTGATTTTCACAGCAAAAAAGGATCAACAAAAACACTTTTTATGTTTTAAATATTTTATGTGTTCTTAAGTTTATGTTTTAAGTATTTTTTGTTGTACTTACATATACAACCTAACACGAAGGATAAAGGGGGCTTCGCTTTGCTCACACCATTACCCTTCACCTAAGCTACCGTAACATTTTGCCCTGAAATTTGCTGTGCAAATCAGTATTTTTGATGTGCATATCCCGTTTTAAAACACTTCATCAGAGGAAGTGAGGTTATAGTTGGTGTCAGTAAGGGACAAAGAAAGCTATGCGTGAAGGGAGACTGACGCATAGCTGTGTCCCTTTCTGGCAACAGCTATTACGTCACTTCCCCTGCAGGACCGCTTTCCGCGCGAAACCGCGATTTTTGGCAATAAATTATATATTTTTATTTTTTTGATATGCTCGTGGTCTCTTCGATACGATGTGCGTGAAAATGAAAGTAATAATATTAATACATGATCCCTTTTGCCAGTTTCTGTAGCGAATTTCAAATGAGAACATTTTAAATGACCACCAAAATAATTGTTCTTACCAAAATGGGTAAATGATCACCAAAAGTTGCAGGAAATATCAGGGCAAAAGACTGCGCTAGATTAGGTGTCCTTCGTGTTAGGTTGAACATGTAAGAACAACAAAAAATACTTAAAACATAAACTTAATTACACAAAACATAAAAAGAAGTTTGGTGATCATTGATCCAAATACAATTTGGTGATCATTTCGAATTTATTGGTAGTAAAATAGGTGCGTTTTTGGTAATCGTTTCATAAAGGCATTTTAAATCCGAGTAAAGAAATAAAATAAAATGATCATGTGTAAACCTTAAGTTTTGACTTAGCAGTAGCGATGGGCTAGTCCTTGTCACACTTAATGTGCCTAGTATTAAATTGCTAAAATAGGGCGCAAGATTTTCTGTCACCTCCGTGGAAAATGATTGTTGTTTATCAAATAGCAATGTTGAGGGGATACTTATTTCGCACAGCACAGAGATCATCTGACGCCAGGGCATCTATGTAACGACAAAATAATATAAACGGTTAAGTTACGACGGTGGAAGTCAAAAACGGAAAACTCTAGTAGTTTTCTAACACAATAAAAAAGGCAAAAAATAAATATCAAAAGTGCACTAACCTCTTCCTCAGCGGTGGCCGTGTTGACCGAGTCCATGCTCTGGCACAGCGCGAGCTCCATCTTGTGCGGCGGCGACGGCGGCCGCGGCGACGCCTGCTGCGGCGGCACCAGCGCCCCCCCCTGCGAGCCCGCCACCCCACCCGGCGTCTGACCCTGAGCCAAGCTCTGCAAGGTCTGCTGGTGCAGCGACTGGTGCGCCAGGTTCAACTGGTGATTCACTATACTCTGCTGGACGATACTCTGCTGCACCTTGATGTGCTGGTGGACAGCTAGCTGGTGGATCGGGTGGATAGCCGGCGGCGGGTAGGGGGGCGACAGGCGCTGTCGCTTGACCTGCGCTGACTGGAGCGCTTCGTGCAACCGCTTCACCGGGAGGGGGCTTTGGCCGTGGTTATCCACGGCGGTGGCGGGGCGGGCTGGCCGAGTCCTAGACTCTGGCGAGCACCGACAGGGGGCTGAGGGGAGGGGGGCACCGACGGGGGCGACGGCGATCGAGAGTCGGCGATAGCCTTCACGGTGGCGGTGCGGTTACTCGGGTTGCTTCCTCAGGATTTACACCACATCTAGAAAGATACATTTAATGTTAGTAAAAAATATTTTTGCTAGTATTCTTTGGATTATCGACAAGTTTTGCCTCATGTTCATAATTATGCTCAGCCCACATCGATCCACTGATGGGCACTGACTCATCACGGTCCTGTGCCAACCGCATGCAGGGAGATCCTAGACTTGTTGATATCGTCGGACCAACGACCTGGTGGTGTGCCCCCTAAGCGTGTTGAATACGTTGAAGTTTTCCCTACAATCTATCAGGGGAGTAATGCTTTATTTGACCAGCCTTTCAAAGCATATCACACGCATATCACACGCCTATCTCTCCATATAGCAGGAGTGTGATATTTGTGATAGGCATTTGATATGCTTGTGAGGGGCTTGTTATTACCCCCCTGATCTATTTTATTAATTATCAACTGTTCGGAGAAAAGGCAGCCAGCTAACTAACGAGAAGAAATATGAGAGAAAACGTCCGAAAGAACTGTCAAAAAATCGCTTCAATACAAGAAGTATCATCTAAGAATCCCACAGGATTGTTCGGGAAAGCGAAATAATCTCTAAGTGTTGGAACGCTGTGAAAATTGCGGCAAATATTTTGTGATAACCCTCAAGTACCTTCTGAAACACTCGCGGCGTCCCTAGAGGACTCAGAAGTTCCACATTGACGTGAAGCCCTACTTTATTTAGAATACTTGAGTATGCTTTCACATTAAATAGCAAACGTGAATTCGTTTCATACGTGGAGCATTTTGATGTAATCTATCTAATTTCCATATACATAAAAATTAAGTAGACTACATCAAAACACTCCATGTATATTGCTCCATTACTTTAGTGTAAATTAATCAGTTAATACTTTTGCATTTGTTGTTGATTTTGGAGCTTTGCTGGAAGAGATAAGCTCGCCTTTGTAGAGTATTATCATGTAACTCGTATTCTTTATATTAATTGTGTGCACTAGAGTATGAAATTGGAATTGTGTAAAAATGGCCAAGTCATACAGAAGTTTCTTCTTCTTTGACTTTTAATTTCTTGTTTGAACCCCAACCCTTGATACCCTTGTCGTAAATACGGAAGTATATTTTTCCTACCCTTTTTCTCTCCGCTGAGCAATTTCAAAAACAACACTGTCAATGACATCTCGTATCTACAAACTATCTCCTACCTAGGTGCTCTCGTATCTACAGACTATCTCCTACCTAGGTGCTCTCGTATCTACACACTATCTCCTATCTAGGTGCTCTCGTATCTACAGACTATCTCCTACCTAGGTGCTCTCGTATCTACAAACTATCTCCTACCTAGATGCTCTCGTATCTACAAACTATCTCCTACCTAGGTGCTCTCGTATCTACAAACAATCTCCTACCTAGGTGCTCTCGTATCTACAAACTATCTCCTACCTAGGTGCTCTCGTATCTACAGACTATCTCCTACCTAGGTGCTCTCGTATCTACACACTATCTCCTACCTAGGTGCTCTCGTATCTACAAACTATCTCCTACCTAGGTGCTCTCGTATCTACAAACAATCTCCTACCAAGGTGCTCTCGTATCTACAGACTATCTCCTACAGGTGCTCTCGTATCTACAATCTATCTCCTACCTAGGTGCTCTCGTATCTACAAACTATCTCCTACCTAGGTGCTCTCGTATCTACGAACTATCTCCTACCTAGGTGCTCTCGTATCTACAAACTATCTCCTACCTAGGTGCTCTCGTATCTACAAACAATCTCCTACCTAGGTGCTCTCGTATCTACAGACTATCTCCTACCTAGGTGCTCTCGTATCTACAGACTATCTCCTACCTAGGTGCTCTCGTATCTACGAACTATCTCCTACCTAGGTGCTCTCGTATCTACAGACTATCTCCTACCTAGGTGCTCTCGTATCTACAGACTATCTCCTACCTAGGTGCTCTCGTATCTACGAACTATCTCCTACCTAGGTGCTCTCGTATCTACAAACTATCTCCTACCTAGGTGCTCTCGTATCTACAAACAATCTCCTACCTAGGTGCTCTCGTATCTAAAGACTATCTCCTACCTAGGTGCTCTCGTATCTACAAACAATCTCCTACCTAGGTGCTCTCGTATCTACAAACTATCTCCTACCTAGGTGCTCTCGTATCTACACACTATCTCCTACCTAGGTGCTCTCGTATCTACAGACTATCTCCTACCTAGGTGCTCTCGTATCTACAAACTATCTCCTACCTAGATGCTCTCGTATCTACAAACTATCTCCTACCTAGGTGCTCTCGTATCTACAAACAATCTCCTACCTAGGTGCTCTCGTATCTACAGACTATCTCCTACCTAGGTGCTCTCGTATCTACAGACTATCTCCTACCTAGGTGCTCTCGTATTACGAACTATCTCCTACCTAGGTGCTCTCGTATCTACAAACTATCTCCTACCTAGGTGCTCTCGTATCTACAAACAATCTCCTACCTAGGTGCTCTCGTATCTACAGACTATCTCCTACCTAGGTGCTCTCGTATCTACAAACTATCTCCTACCTAGGTGCTCTCTTATCTACGAACTATCTCCTACCTAGGTGCTCTCGTATCTACAAACTATCTCCTACCTAGGTGCTCTCGTATCTACAAACAATCTCCTACCTAGGTGCTCTCGTATCTACAGACTATCTCCTACCTAGGTGCTCTCGTATCTACAGACTATCTCCTACCTAGGTGCTCTCGTATCTACGAACTATCTCCTACCTAGGTGCTCTCGTATCTACAGACTATCTCCTACCTAGGTGCTCTCGTATCTACAGACTATCTCCTACCTAGGTGCTCTCGTATCTACGAACTATCTCCTACCTAGGTGCTCTCGTATCTACAGACTATCTCCTACCTAGGTGCTCTCGTATCTACAGACTATCTCCTACCTAGGTGCTCTCGTATCTACAGACTATCTCCTACCTAGGTGCTCTCGTATCTACAAACTATCTTCTACCTAGGTGCTCTCGTATCTACAAACTATCTCCTACCTAGGTGCCACATCATCATGAGCCAAGTTCTTTTTGAGTTTCATACAAACTCTTACACCTCTTTCCCCCTCTCGTTAAATAGAACCTTTTTTAATGTGACGACTTTTTCGAAAAACTTGTCCGTTTCGAGATACACTATGTGGATAAAATGTCAGTTTTTTTTTCTTTTACGACTATGGTATATGAATACGAAACGCATCGTCATCGTGTTTGACTAGTTAGTTATTAACTTTGCGTTATAGTTTAGTTTAGTTATTAACTTATTAAAATTAACGATCTCGCAGTTTGGTTATTTAATCGAAATACCTAGAACTGATATAATAACATTAATGTAAACGAAATTACTTATGGCAACAAATATAATGACCAAAATATTTTTTCCTACCCAAAATGACCACTAAAAGTTGCAGAAAATATCAGGGCAAAATACTGCGGTAGCTTAGGTGAAGGGTAAAGGGGGTGAGCGAAGCGAAGCCCCCTTTACCCTTCGTGTTAGGTTGAACATATAAGAACAACAAAAAATACTTAAAACATAAACTTAAGTACACAAAACATAAAAAGAAGTTCGGTGATCATTTATCCAAACACAATTTGGTGGAATCCATCCATTTTGGGAGTCATTTCGAATTTATTGGTAGTAAATTTTCGAATTTTTTGGTAATCGTTTAAACACCATTACTTATTACCTTCCTGTGATTTTTAGGCGTGTTTACGGTCATTGTCGTGAGATGTGTGTGGCATTGATACTCAGAAGACAGATTTTGTAAGCGAGAGTTTAATATTTCCAGAAGGTATAACTTTGATCGGATATGCGCTATCAGGGATGGTCCCTCAATTTTCACTTCTAAGAAAAGATTGAAAGTGCATTAATTTCTCTTCCGTAAAAGGTAAAATCTATGTAGGAATATGTATGTGATATATTATAGTTTATGTGCATGCTATCTATTGTATTTTAAATAGTTGAGGTATGTATTTTATTTATATTTTGAAAGTAATTTTCGTAGGTATGTATACAGTTTTATTGCGCACTAGGACTAAAGACAGGAGAAACCTAGGCGAGACAAGAGAGATTATGAAAGGGAAATATTAAACCGCACATCAAAAATATTGATTTGCACAGCAAATATCAGGGCAAAATGCTGCGGTAGCTTAGGTGAAGGGTAAATTTATCCTTCGTGTTAGGTTGTACATATAAGAACAACAAAAAATACTTAAAACATAAACATAAGTACACATAAAAAATTTATAACATAAAAAGTGTTTTTATTGATCCTTTTTTGCTGTGCACATCAGTATTTTTGATGTGCGATTAAATACTAGCCATTATGAAATAGGCATTTCATAAACTCTCCTGTCTCGCCTAGGTTTGTTGGAAGAACTCTCTTCTTAGAGATAATCTCGCCCTTGCTTATAATATTTCTTGTAATTGTCTGTACCTTTGTATTACCGTTCCCCATGTGAACCCTTCAAACAAAATCAGTGCCATTATCACTGAGGGAGAAACCAGGTTCCATACATTTTGCGATTTATGTGTCATCTACTGTTTCTCCGGACATTTTGAAACAGTGAGATTATTATTTTATTTTGACATCTGCGAATTTCTACCAGAATCCCTTTTTTAATTGACAAATCGGCAAACCAAAAGACGGCTCGTTTAAAATAATCGTGGTCCGATTAGTTCGTTCATGATAAGGCTTCAATACACAGCACGTGGTCCACGCAATTTCCGCAAACATTTGTTTTTCTTGAGTTGCTCGCTCTGTTGTTGGTTTCTTTGTCTGTCTCAAAATCGGAGATAATTGTAAAACTGTTAACTTAACTATGTTCTTGCGATGAATAAATGAATCAGATCGTTTTCAAATAAGGACAAACATCTTTGTCATTAGCATTTGTAGGAGTTCATCCCACATGTCCTCCACGCTCTCTACTCCGCCTCACAATACCATCGCTCACGAACATGGGTTCCGAATGTAGGAGTTCATCCCACATGTCCTCCACACTCTCTACTCCGCCTCACAATACCGTCGCTCACGAACATGGGTTCCGAATGTAGGAGTTCATCCCACATGTCCTCCACGCTCTCTACTCCGCCTCACAATACCGTTGCTCACGAACATGGGTTCCGAATGTAGGAGTTCATCCCACATGTCCTCCACGCTCTCTACTCCGCCTCACAATACCGTCGCTCACGAACATGGGTTCCGAATGTAGGAGTTCATCCCACATGTCCTCCACGCTCTCTACTCCGCCTCACAATACCGTCGCTCACGAACATGGGTTCCGAATGTAGGAGTTCATCCCACATGTCCTCCACGCTCTCTACTCCGCCTCACAATACCGTCGCTCACGAACACGGGTTCCGAATGTAGGAGTTCATCCCACATGTCCTCCACGCTCTCTACTCCGCCTCACAATACCGTCGCTCACGAACATGGGTTTCGAATGTAGGAGTTCATCCCACATGTCCTCTATGCTCTCTACTCCGCCTCACAATACCGTCGCTCACGAACATGGGTTCCGAATGTAGGAGTTCATCCCACATGTCCTCCACGCTCTCTACTCCGCCTCACAATACCGTCGCTCACGAACATGGGTTCCGAATGTAGGAGTTCATCCCACATGTCCTCCACGCTCTCTACTCCGCCTCACAATACTGTCGCTCACGAACATGGGTTCCGAATGTAGGAGTTCATCCCACATGTCCTCCACGCTCTCTACTCCGCCTCACAATACCGTCGCTCACGAACATGGGTTTCGAATGTAGGAGTTCATCCCACATGTCCTCTATGCTCTCTACTCCGCCTCACAATACCGTCGCTCACGAACATGGGTTCCGAATGTAGGAGTTCATCCCACATGTCCTCCACGCTCTCTACTCCGCCTCACAATACCGTCGCTCACGAACATGGGTTCCGAATGTAGGAGTTCATCCCACATGTCCTCCACGCTCTCTACTCCGCCTCACAATACCGTCGCTCACGAACATGGGTTCCGAATGTAGGAGTTCATCCCACATGTCCTCCACGCTCTCTACTCCGCCTCACAATACCGTCGCTCACGAACATGGGTTCCGAATGTAGGAGTTCATCCCACATGTCCTCCATGCTCTCTACTCCGCCTCACAATACCGTCGCTCACGAACATGGGTTCCGAATGTAGGAGTTCATCCCACATGTCCTCCACGCTCTCTACTCCGCCTCACAATACCGTCGCTCACGAACATGGGTTCCGAATGTAGGAGTTCATCCCACATGTCCTCCATGCTCTCTACTCCGCCTCACAATACCGTCGCTCACGAACATGGGTTCCGAATGTAGGAGTTCATCCCACATGTCCTCCACGCTCTCTACTCCGCCTCACAATACCGTCGCTCACGAACATGGGTTCCGAATATAGGAGTTCATCCCACATGTCCTCCACGCTCTCTACTCCGCCTCACAATACCGTCGCTCACGAACATGGGTTCCGAATGTAGGAGTTCATCCCACATGTCCTCCATGCTCTCTACTCCGCCTCACAATACCGTCGCTCACGAACATGGGTTCCGAATGTAGGAGTTCATCCCACATGTCCTCCACGCTCTCTACTCCGCCTCACAATACCGTCGCTCACGAACATGGGTTCCGAATGTAGGAGTTCATCCCACATGTCCTCCATGCTCTCTACTCCGCCTCACAATACCGTCGCTCACGAACATGGGTTCCGAATGTAGGAGTTCATCCCACATGTCCTCCACGCTCTCTACTCCGCCTCACAATACCGTCGCTCACGAACATGGGTTCCGAATGAGGGCAATATATCTATGGAACGCGCTTCCCTGCGCCATCATGGATATGTAGAGTCTGTCTTGAGATATGGTCTTGTAGTTTGGGGAAACGGCACTGATATTAATAAAGTTTTTATTGCTCAAAATAAATGTGTGCGTGCAATTTGTGGTATGGCCCCAAATGAATCACGCAAACCAATGTTCACTTAATTAAATATATTGCCATTACCATGTTTGTATATACTGGAAATAGGAAAATTTGTAAAACTTAATCCAAAATTATTTAAAAGAGCCCAAGAAAATATTCAAGAAATACGAGAAACCCGAATAGGTTAATAAATAATCATACGCCACGTACATCACTGTATCTTAAAAATTGTCCTGCTATGTGCGTTAAAATATTTAACAAAATACCCGAAGAGATAAAAGAATATTCAATTAATAAGTTTAAATCTGAACTGTTTAAATGGCTTCTACAGAAATGTTTTTATTCAGTAGATTAATTTATTAAATATAAAACTTATATATAAAATAATTTTATAAGTTAGAGAAATACTAACAGTAAGATTTATTTTTTTCAGTGTAATGTGGACTATTTAATATTTGTATGCTAAAATTAATAGCAGATAAGGTGTTCATAATGTATATATAACTGACCATGGACTGCCTACCCTTATCTTAACAAATAAAAATCTTTATCTTTTTATCTTTATCTGTCCTGGTCCCTGGGACAGTCCTTCTGTATTTATCTTCAAAAATCATCTAAAGGAGTATTATCTTTCTCTCTCGTAAACTTAGGGATTAAAGGGTAAGTATTGTTTAGTTATAATACGTACTTTTATATAAGGTATTTATGTTCTTCTATATGTAGTATATTTAGTAGTAGTAAAAACACTTATTTATATTATTTACTTATATTTCTGTGCAAGGGTCTACCTGTCACTGCTATGTAATTTATCCTTCTCATCTTGGGTTTACTGGAAGAAATCTCTTGTTAGAGATAAGCTTGCCTTTATAATGTATTTTCTATACGTTTGTAACGTGAATTGTGTTGTGCAATAAAATATACGCAACTATACGAATATACGAAAGTCTCTGATTTGGATAAAATATGCGTGTTGGTACCAAAAAGGAAGTGGTCTGATACGATTAGCTACAGGGATAAGTTCATGACCACGTGGTCACTGCTAATAGAATATGACTGAGATCTCAAATAGAACTGTATTGTAAGTATGAAGCATGACTGTACCATGGTTTCTCAAGGTTATGCAACAAAAAATATATACTCGTGCAACAAAAAAACATGCCTACTAAGACACATACCTACTTAGAAGTTGCTAACTTAAGTTCGGATTCACGAAGCTTTGAGTTGCGTTAGAATGAAAATCAAGTAAAAAATAATTCCCAATAATACTATAAATATGAAAAAATGTATGGTTTTATAATTTCACTCTATCACGCAAATTAGCACACAGATAGATATACATATAGGATTCTTTTCACCCCACCGCACCAGAAGGAGGGTAATGGTTTCCCGGTACATGATAATTCCTAAGTCCACGACGACGAGATTGCGGGCTCCAGCTGGTAAATAATAATAACTCTGTCACACACACACCCGTATAGAGGTAGAGATGATTGGAGGTTCTTCTCACAATGCCCAAATTACAGCAGTGGCAACACAAAATAACGCTCAAATTTGATGTCTCCGTGTTTAGAGTCAGAGGACGCAATTATTATTATATGGACAAAATTGTGATCATTTTGTCGTAATTTACTGGACAATGCTGTAATGATTTGATTTCTGTTATGGCACTGTGCCATTGTTGTTAGGTAAGCGGCATTCCGGTTTGAATTACAGCTGGAGTTTTGCTTAAAAATTACGTAATTTTTAGTTTCATATAAGGTCAGCATACTCTAACTAATCTATTAAAATATGTTTAAAATGTAGACTTAAATGTTTTGTTCTTTTGCTTTTGTCGTGTTGATTGAATCGAAAATAAAAAGCCATCTCGAACTTTCCGATAGAAAAGTACAGTCGGCGCAGAAAGTGCGATGCACCGCCGCAATATCCCCGCGGCACGGCACCGGTGAATGCTTTAATCCCGCTGCGTATTTACGGCGCCGCTCAACTCGTAAATAAGTAGGAAAGTTGCGGTCCCCATTTGCTAACTGCAAAGTCTTATATGAATCGTGCCACTCTGAGCATGGGGCTTGGAAGTAACGACGGGATTCATCTGATGTTCAAAAGATGTTTGTTTTTCAGTTTGATTCATGCGCATTCCTTTGTGGGGCGGTTCAAAAATATTTTCACATTTTAATTGCTTTCTCATAAAAATACATGGCGGGTATATTTGAAACTGGCATACTTTTTTGTGTGCATTTCTTAATAAGTATTCACTGAAAACTATTCCCCAATTTTGTGGCTGCATTATGTTTTTTATCAGCCGCTGAACATGTCAATACATAACCCAGAATATGTACTTTAAAACCAGAATAATTAATGAATTTAAACAATATTGGCAAAATTAATAGGCAGCATCTACCAATCGGCAAAATCACAAAATTATAATTACTTATAAACGCAATATTATAGAGCATTTAATTTTATAATTTAAGTCAAATTCAACACACATGCAATGACCTCAATTCAGCCATAATGAAACTTTATATTTCAATAAGTTTACCTATATTATAATGAGATATGATTGAGTCCCGAGTAGACCCGTGGTCCCGAGAAGTTCCTACAATATTCTCGCACTATATAGTATCTATTACTATAAAGCAACGAGATGCCTTCTAGGTACCCTCAAAACAGCCCGGAGTGGACCGCCAACTATTTCTTTGTACTCATAGTTTTCCATTTAAATTAAACCAGATTGTTGAGAACCCGGGAAGAAAGGGATGAACATAATGTAACACGGTATCATAATGGATGAGGCAACTCTTGTTTATTTCTTGGAAAAATTCACTTTTGATGTTGGATTTGGAAACTCGGAAATTCCCATGTGCTATGAATTTGCTCCTTGTGAGAAGCTATAGTAAGTAGCTCTCATCTTAGTAATCTTACACTGGAAATGAGACGACCTTATGTAATCCCATTTTCGCTTCAAGTTTTTTGCTTGTTTCCGGGAAACAACATTATTATTATAATGATATTAATAGATAACACCCAATGTGCATATGCATCAGCTGTAATGCAGTTAAAGCTCTTTATATTGATTGCATCATCGAATTAACTTCACATTCCTAACAGGCTGGAAAAGGACTAATACGATCATATCGTCTTCTATTACATCTTATCATGTTCACAACGCCAAAAGGACTAATACGATCATATCGTCTTCTATTACGTCTTATCATGTTCACAACGCCAAAAGGACTAATACGATCATATCGTCTTCTATTACGTCTTATCATGTTCACAACGCCAAAAGGACTAATACGATCATATCGTCTTCTATTACGTCTTATCATGTTCACAACGCCAAAAGGACTAATACGATTATATCGTCTTCTATTACGTCTTATCATGTTCACAACGCCTAAAGGACTAATACGATTATATCGTCTTCTATTACGTCTTATCATGTTCACAACGCCAAAAGGACTAATACGATTATATCGTATTTGTCCCTACTCATATTAAAAACTTACCTTTAGACAAGTTTAAAATAATAATAAAACAGAAATTGTATAAAAAAGGTTACTACAGGATATCTGATTACTTAGAGGACATATGTCCATGGGAATAGATTGTTTGAGTAACAGGCTGTTTCGATATATAATTAGCATTCATTTTGTAATTTGACAATATTTTATTTAAAAAAGGAAACGCAAAAGATGCGACGACTGTGGAGTTTCTTCGGTGAGCTCTTCTCCACAGATTCCGCCATTGGGTTAGTGAACTCACCCAAAAAAATGTAATGACGGGTCTAAGTGATGTAACAACATCCTATGGAAATAAATGATTTTTGATTTTGATTTTTTGATCGTCTTCTATTACGTCTTATCATGTTCACAACGCCAAAAGGACTAATACGATTATATCGTCTTCTATTACGTCTTATCATGTTCACAACGCCAAAAGGACTAATACGATTATATCGTCTTCTATTACGTCTTATCATGTTCACAACGCCAAAAGGACTAATACGATTATATCGTCTTCTATTACGTCTTATCATGTTCACAACGCCAAAAGGACTAATACGATTATATCGTCTTCTATTACGTCTTATCATGTTCACAACGCCAAAAAGGGTAAATAGCGCCAATTTGGTCTATTTGTTGTGCTGTAGTTTCGTCTCGGTCCCCCAACCACCATCTTTCAATTCCTAAAGTCCACGAAGATGAAGTTATCAGTTTGCACCAGTATAAATTCAAAGAAATTACACAATGTCAAACTTAGTAGAAATCAGACCAAGACCCAAAAACCATCAGTTATAGGTTCATATAAAAAATAGACTACTTCGTCTCCAACAAACTAGAAAAGAAACCTAAGCTACGTTGCAATTGTTGCGGTTACGAATGGTAAAAGCAAACCCATACAATTAAGGGCGGACCAACGACCGATGGAGGCATTTGCCTAATGAAATTTCAACTGAACAACGGTCGCGCTGGGAAACTGAAATACTGTGTGTGGTCCAAAATTACACTGGAAATTTTGAGATTGTAGTCCAAATCGAATTTAGGACAGTCTGTTTTACCTCGTGATTTAGTATTGACCAGAGTAAAGGTTCTTTAACATGTTCATTGCAATAGCATTAACGTTTTTGTGCATATTCGACCAAACAAAGTATGAATAATTCTACTTGAGTTTAAAAACCTACATGCCATCACGAACATCACACAGCAAAGTGATACCGCTACATCTGATTAAAATGAAAGCAAGTAATTAACGCCCCAATCAAGCACATCCTCACAGAGGGTATCTAAAATGTCTAGCCCCATTTCAAGCATCTGAAAGGAGACTTTTTGCCGCGCACATTAGCTGGTGTGCTATGTGCCCGCAAATTGAGTCTAATTGCCACAATGAAGTGCGGAATCGGTCTAAATGCGGCGGCCTAAATTGTGGCTATTTGTTCATTTACTCACTCCCACCCGGCACCTGTTTCGAAACAAAAACTACGGTGAGGTCATCATCCAAGTAAACAAGGTCTTGTAATCCTTAGCCTTTTCCAGACGACGTCACTCGTGACGAGATTTGTGAACATAAAACTCTACTCCATTAGGTCATTACTCCGACAAAACACTACTTCGATATGAAACATGATTTCTTTTGTTCTTACATGTCAACCCAATACGACTGAACCTCCAAATCGCCCTAATATTTCGCGTGCCAGTTCACAATTTAACGGTTTGACTTGGATAGATTGTCGGAGTATCTTGTCGGTGTCCACTGTGCGATGACGTCACCAGGAGATACCTACAATAAAACAAATTCTCGGAATACAAGACCTAGTCTACTTCCACCATTGGGTCAAATGACAGGACGCGATTGTAGAATATCCAGTCCATCCGATTGCATACTGAGAATCGTGCTGTGGCGTGACTTTGAAACGTGTAGCACCTGGTTCCTGCCACCCCTGGTATCTCTCCATGCCCGACCTCAACAAATCAATTGATTTGGCAAGGGATGTCAATGGGATCTTTCTTAGCATTTCTTGGTAAAGCAGCCTTATTTTGTCAGGCTGCTTCTGGCACTATTTGTTTAGGATTTGTGAGTACGAGTACTCATACCAAACCACGACGACGTACTGAACTATCAACTATCATAAAAATGTAGACAAATGACAATCAATCGTGGTCGATGCCTAAGGTAAGGTCACGTGTATGACATAATGTTGTCAGCACCACCAAGTATCCTGTAATATTTTAATTACATTACCCAATCCATGTGAACACGGTTTCGTCGCTTCCGCGGTAACCTCATCGCGACTGCTCCGGGACACGCCTCCCGCAAAAACATGGCGTCATGTTTCATTTAATTAATATCCAAAATAGATTTTATTACAGCAAATATTTACCTTTCCCCGGCCAGAGCTACTGGCTTCTCTACGGCGTTTGTTTATTTTCCCACCTACTTCTGACCAGAGCTTTTTTCGTGTAAATTTGCCATTACGTACGTTACGGTAAAACATTAAGGGCCTGACCGCAAAAAAATAAACTACTGTTCATCTCTTGTTTTAAAACAAAAGTGCATGGGATGTGACGTTTGTTTTGAGGTTAAACGCTGTTTAATATTTTTTGTGGTAACACGGTAAATGTGCCACTCAACTATTCGGAATGAACTACGCTCTTTACGAAACATTGGTGTCATAAATTTATGAAGAAATGGAGATATTAATTGGACGTACTCCAAAACATACATAGCTAATAAATAAGAGAAAATTGGTTCAAATTTCATTATTGCGCCATGTTATTACAGCGCGGCCGAACTGACGATGCGAATGAAACGGCGGAAAAGGTGACAAAGCAATATTTTTTATTACAAATCAATGTTGCCCGATCGTTTTCCGGAACACACAAAATAAATTTCTTTTCGGTTCAACCCCACAACCACACGCTGATACAATATTTTAAATTCGTCAAAGTAGAAACAATTGACACAGTGAGCACCTATTAGATACATTAATTATACTAGATAACAATAACAGATACATTTATTAGCTATATATTGTCCACTTGGCCTGTTGCTTCTTTAATAAAAATACTGTTATTGTAGGATGTTGTCACGTTTCGAACAATTTATGCCTGCTCAGCATTTGGCAAATTGGTTCTCGTTGAACTGCAATCAGTCACTTTATCACCTTCAGTGTATTAATGTGTAGTGAAATTAAGTCGTTAAACATTCGATGACATATGAACACCTAAGCATTTCTTCGGTGCTTTTAAAGAAAATGTACAACATGGTTTCCATTTTCAGCATTTCACAAGGCTTATATCACCTTTATTACCCGGAACTAAACGCCATCTGGTACTGTATGTTTTAACGGCATCGTACATAAAAACTTTGAAGTTCCATACAAAGTTGGCGAAAGATGGCGAATTAATTGCCACTTGAACATTGTTCCGCCAAGTTGCTTATACAATGGCATTTAAAATCTATTCTAGAACATCTAGACTCTACTGGCAGCAAATTCTAACACTCCAAATAGTCCAACAGCCACTGAAGCGCAAATTGAGACTCTTGAAATTTAAAACCTTCAAAGACATTACGACTAAACAGATCGTCTCATCAAAGACCACCCTCTAGCTAGATTATCTTGATGAGCCAAACAAATTAGAACAGTTAATTCGCCAGTACCAAACAGTTTTCAGTGTGGCGTAGCAAATCGATCAACTACTAGCGATTAATACGACGGCATTAGACGCTCCCGGAGATCGTGGTGCGCACATTAAAGTCGTGAGTCAACCAAACCAGTACAACGGAGACCTTGGTATCTGTACGGGTAACAATTCCTTACTACCACTCAGTAATTACCGACGTACTTGGAGCAACAAAAAATAGACTCCAATGGTCATCACTCAGATAGAAGTACGACAAGTTTGAGTTGAATTTGGTGTAACCGTACAGATTGCCGGTAGATTGTTTGGATGGATTTGACATAAATTTTAGACGAATTGGGGTACCTCTACATGAGTCTTTCATGTTAGTGAAGGAAACCTTCAATAATATTATTTTTATGTCATTGTAAACTTGAAGGATTTTGTCGATGAAATGCAATTCGGTACGTTGAACATTTCTATAAAGTCGTCAAGAAGTTTCTAGCTAGCTAGCTAGTTCACGATAAGTTGGAATATAGTATATTTGACCAAATAATGATTAATAATGACTGATAGCTTTCTATAATTTTAAATAACTCATATGAATATAATTCTGAATGTCAATTAAGATTGAGCCGATATATTATTAACTAGCTTTTGTAGAGCAGCAACTTATTATAATCAACCGAGAATAACAAAGAGTTATTGTAAATAAATAATAATCTAGGTAACAAAAATAAGTATGAAAGTATACATTACAACTGATGCCAAACTACCACACATAGGCAATTCAAACTGTACAAGAATCAACGATAAAAAGGCATAATTAAAAGAAACAATACGAACTATTGTTTTCAATTGCGTAGTCATACGCGATAAATATAGCCATAAAAGTATATGTACCATTTTCGCTTTTACTGCGATAACAGTAATATCCTATTCAATGGTACAACCAAATTATGGCCGCTTTGAATGACCGTAAAAATATATTGTAACATAAAAAATAACTAACACGGTCTTCATGTACCTATATATATGTATATATGAGTGACCAATTCCGGAGACAGTCACAGAAAAGAGGTGGAATTTCGTCAGTCCCCCATCTGTAACTCGATGAACGTCTAATTTTTAGGCGGTCTCTCTATATGCACGCTAGCCTGAGGTCATTTTCATCAACAATAATTATTAGGTCAATTCTATTCAGAGATCAACTAACATCATTACCCTTACAGTAAGTACTCCTGCTACAATCTAGCAAATCAACACATCTAAGTTTTCTGCGTAAATATTATTATCCTACATTTGATTGATAATGCTGTGTTCATAATAAATATTTTTTCGCAGATTCTTTGATGTTCTATTTATAAAATGGGATCGATGCTGGTTATACCTTTAGTATTCGTATGTATTCGTTGAATAAATTCACATATCAGTGTGTCTTCGGTGCTTTCCTCTATCATTACACATCGCGTGCTTGCTGATTCTAATACAGTCATAGTCACCAGATTGTAACAGTGAACGGTTCATACATACGTCTGTCTCTGTCATTACTGAACCATGATTCAATTCATCCATATAGTCGAAGGTTCGTATATTACAAAAAAGTAACATGATATTGGAAAAAATGCCGCACAAACTTGATCCCTGTGTAACTAGACCCATGTAATTAGAGACTTTATACCGTGCCAACGATATCCCTGTAACTAATAATTTTGTTGCCAACTAATTTTATCATAAACCTGTGGTGTCATGTTCGATATTACTGTACATACATACACTACTTACAAGTCTATGCTATTATTAATTACCATAATCATTTTTTATTGTGATCTATGTATGTACTTCAACTTCAAATGCTTCCGTTTGCAAACTTGCCTGCTTTACATTCGCTTCGTCTGTTTGTGCTAGAAAACCAATATTGATTAGATAGAGACAATGCATACAAAACTTCTTGGAAGAATATAATTTTAGGATTATGGTTCGAAGCATTACTGCTGATGCAGCCGTTTTCTTCATGTTTCAAAACTGTCATGTGTTATACAAGCTCAATCTCCATAACAATAACAACGTCAAGAAGACTAATTGCTTCACATTTCTGAAAAACAATTGATTTTGATCTACCTACCTAAGCATATTCTCATTACTCAATGCTTCAACCAAGTTGGCATTATGTGCCCGAAATAGCCACTGCTGCTGGCTTTAGTGGATAGAATTTGATTATTTTTTGCTGACGACACCTTATTCCTCCTGACGAGGTACACGGCCGGTATAACGTTCAATTTCACCTCAAACTTGGAGCCAAGGAATAAAATAGGCTCTTTAATGATCAAATTGGTTTATATTCATAAAACACCACTGCGTGATAGACAGTTGATATAAAACAACTAAATGTGCATTTTAACAAGCGATCCAGTGGTCTTATCGCATGAACTTTTTTAAATGGTCCCGTGAGTGATTGATTATTTCTAACACACAGATATCTGATTGTATTCATGAAATTTATTTTTATCGTCGGAGCTTTCTCTCGATACAGATGTTTTTCACTTTCATTCCTTACATCTGGTAGGTATTTGAGACTGACTGCTGTTAGATTTTCACTGCGAATACTTGGAGTATTTTGCTCTCCTCTAGCGCAATTAAATTGATAGGTTGTTGAAATTTGTACCACTCGTGAATGGAATGTTTTATGTTAACATGTTGTAGTTGTAATATTTCATTCAGTTTTGGAATAACTAATGCTCATGTTGATCTTCTTTATTAGTCTGGAATTAATTTTTCCTTTCATTGGAAGATCTTGAATAATAAAGATATAAATTAATTTCTTGTTTTCGATTTTAAAGGGTTTTCAATCGAAGACTTCGTTGATGATCTTTAACTAGGGTATATTTCAAGCCCTTCATCATTTTGATGAGAAAGCCTTTTACCGTAGCGTTATGAAGAAATATACGACTCTTTTTTTAAAACACCACAGCTACAGTGCTTTGCTTAGCTCGTTATCCAAATTAGATTAGATCATTTTAGAAAAGTATTATGATCCTTGGCTTGAGTTAGTTCTAGTTTCACATAATTTAGTTATGGTTTTCCCAAATACCCTAGATAACTGTGCAGGTTAAATAACAACAAAGCAGTCTGTTTTTATTCAGAAAGAGCCACGTCTGTAACTTCTACGTCCCCATTATTCAGAAAGGCGCTTGGGTGACATGTGAGGTTTTCATTTCGACTCTTCTGATATTCTGTCCTATGATCTTCCACAATTTTATAAAATTACGTTTACAGTAAACATGAGGGCTGCTCTGTATTTTGAACACGAAGTCATAGCTGATTCTCAATATACAACTCCCGTCTTAGTTTTTGTACCCGTGCGTCAGTTTTATAACAAGTCCACGGAGTACACTTTATTAGCCTTATCTCTATATGTTGTTCTCAATTAACAGGTCATAAAGCTACCGGCCTCGTTCATAGTGAGCCGGCAATTTGAGCAAACTTCCACCGGCAACGTGAGCCCACACAAAATTATTATAGAGCCAATCAGTCCGAGACCCTGCGATGGAAAATATTGAATGTTCCTCCGAACAAAACACTGTGGGAACTTGAAAAGTGAAATTAAAAATTAATCGGCAAGAACTGCAACGACTAATATCTAGCAATCCGGCTGCCTTTTTCCAACCAAACAATGGGCTCCGTTACCTAGAAAACAATAGCACATCTCACAAGCACACACAATGCTCGTCGGAAAACGCACATGCACAATTTTTCCGAACACCGTGTTACCGGCACTGCGTCGGTCGCGGCAAAGTAAGTAGCAGCAGGTGCGATCGCTACCTCGACTCGCGATAGACTGGCGGTCGGTTTGTCGCGAGCGAGAGGGAAGTGCGGCGGGCGTGCCGGCTGCCTGCGCGCGCAGCCCTCCTCTCGTTCCCTCCATAGAGCAACACGTGTACGCGTCTCCCTCCCGCACGCTCCAGCACACCTTTCGTTCCCGGAGACAGGTGTTCCTGTCCCTGTGTGCGTCCCGACACGCCGGTTTCACATGTATGCGCGCTTCCTGCGGGCGTTCGGATCGTTTTTTAGGCCCGGCAGAAATTATAAAAAGTAAATGGAGGGAAAATTAAATAAAACGTTTACAATGAAGCGTTTTCCTGTGCTTTCAATGATTCACCGCGCTCTATTTTTCAGGGGGACGGACGGACGAAACGCGCTCTAACTTCTGTTTTGTGTAGGCGGGCGTAATTAGGCGGAAAGGTAGGTAAGTCGCATATTGATTGCGGTGACGGGGCTTAGCGGAAAAAAATCGATATTTATGTATTAGAGGTGGCACGCGACGTGGTCGGCCTGGGTTTGTGGATAAGCAAACGGCCATATCGATCGGCAGTGAGCGTCCGAAGTTGGGGCTCCCACTCGCGGATACCCGCGAACACTCTGTAGGTACAACAACTACAACTCACTACCAACTTTCTGCACCCGAAGTTCAGCACATCAAATATAAATACGATTTGAATCTAACATCTGTCGTGATGTTAAAATTCCCAGTAAGCAATACCTCTTGTACCCTACATCAATTTGATTGAAGCCCTTCATCCATATTTAAAATTCAAAATTATCATATTTTTTTGTAAATATTAACATATAGGTAGTACTTAGAAAAAGTAAGTTTTGCCTTTTCTCTACATTGGACCACTGTGGGAGTAAAAGGGCGAAGGAACTCCCATGGATTGATTATTAGATCTCTTTTAAATATAGGTGTTATTAACATATCATTTATAATATTACCTATGATGAATGATATGTAGGAATTCATAATTACAAAATTATTTCATTCAACACAGAACTCGCTTAGTTCTGTGTTGAGTTCGAGTAACACCATGCACTCTTGTCATTTATGTATCTAATCTATACATACTTTAAAAAACGTTGTACGTTAGTCTTACGAAATCTATAAAATCACCCGAACGGTTTGTATAATTACAGTACAGAGGAGGTTTACATATAAATACAGAAACAGCCAAAAAACCGAAAAATATTTCATATGGTTAGTTCAGCCTCTTTCGCTAGATGGTGTTGGTTGCCCTAGAACTAGCATCACTCATTCGTCGTTGATTTATTAATTTACTAGGTACATTCAACCTCTTTGTTGGTAGCAGAACTTATGTTTTACAGTGCTATGCATAAAGTTTGAAAGCAAATAGTTTCGTTAATCAGAGGTCTGACGCGTATCGTGCTCAACAAAGGGCCCGATAATGTTCAATTTGGATTTCAGAAACCTATGAGGTGCTTGTAAAATGATAAAACGAATAGTTTTGTGACGGGGAACCAAGAATACGAAAAACGCGATGCGAAATCCTCGGGCAGCTAGTCTTGAATATTATCCATTCTTAGAGTATAAAGTGGTTTTTAGATAGGTACCTAGTTTTTAAATTGAATGACAATACCAAAATTTCCCACATAATATTATGCGATACCTAGCTCAAATCCACAGCAAAACCGACTAAGTTACTGTCAAAATGTCGTTTAATAACTGGAAGTACTGCATCGGGCTATTTTAACTTCTTTTTTTTATATTTGTATTTGTATTCAGCAAAACTATTAAGGATTATTAGTTATTTTAATGGATGAGGGCCCAGATTCTGGTAAACGCATTACCAGCCGACCAGAAAGCCGCTTATTAGAACATTTAAGGAATTGTGATGAACTACAGAGTTTACATTTTTTATCAAATAAGTAAATTAACTAGGGCACGTATTTAAACGATAAACAAATAATCCCCGATTTTATATCAAAATATCCCAACATTTGCAACAAAAATACTAACAGCAACTTAAAATTTGGCCACAAAATAAAATATTGTTTTCAAACTGTCTAACTTCATAAGTAAACCCGTTTTATAAAGGGATATCTGATATCTAAATGTAAACCTGATAATTATTTTACGAAATACAAAAACTTAAACCCAACTTTACTTGAACTAAGCAACTTATAATAAATAAAACATCAATAATCAATCATGATTATCTAAACAAGCATGTGAAATAGTGCAAACTTTAACTGTCTAACTATCACGGTTCATGAGATACACCCTGCTGATAGACGCACAGACACACAGACAGACAGCGGAGTCTTAGTAATGGGGTCCCGTTTTTACCCTTTGGGTACGAAACCCTAAAAATACTAAAATATAAATATGACTTAACTTACACTTGCTGCACAGCACTAAACATTGCAACAGAGAAAGGTATCTCAGTTTTTGAAATCTTTTTTTTTCAATTTAATAAAAAAAAATATGGTAAGACTTTAAAAAGACCGCGCATTCAGATGATTTGGTGGTTTTTCCTGTATATTATGAGTGTCTATTAAGACAAATTCAAAATACGCGAAAAGTTGGAAATCTTTCGAGTTTTTTGTTAAATCGCCATTACAAGCATTCGGGTCTGTCTGGTGTGGGAGTATTAGAATGGGGAAAAGGCGGATTACGCTATTTTTTCCCCCTTGATATAAGTTCATCGACCTCGAGGTCATCGACATTGACCTTGAACTTTAGTCAATTTTCCGCAGAAAATTCTCATTGTTTGTCCGACAATGATTTCCGGATAATTCTTTAGCTTGACCTCGAGATCATCGACCTCGACCTTGACCTTTTGTGCATTTGTGGTGTCACCTATCAGGCAATCCACATACTAACTTCCAAGATGGACGTCAAGCAAAGAAACGTAGAAGTTGACAGAAGTTGTCAACAGATGTCACCAACGATCGCGGAAACAATTGACAATCGATCCTGCATCGCGCAAGAGAAGTTTATTCGGTTACTTACTATATATAGAACGATCTCCCGTTTACGGACCTAATATCCACAGCCGACGCAGCCAGCAGGATCTCTTCTACATATAGCATCCCTCGTCGCCTCGCATTTTTCGCAAATAATATTCTTTTCATAAAATGTTGTTTCTATTTGCATACGCTTCTCTTGGGTTTTGCTTCTTATATTCTTAAATCCAATTGAAAGTGAGCCTATAACCTAATCTAGCTAAATTTGGTATTTCAGCTAATATTCTTAGAAAAATATTTGGCGCAGAAAGAGCCTGCCAAAATATTTTTTATTAAAACAAGTAAGAAAAAAGAAAACCTAAAAAGAAGCGAGGTTTTTATGCACAGCAATCATAAAATTATGAAATATGATTTGGTAAGGTAAAAAATACTTAGTGTGGTGCAGCAAAAGATACGAATTTTAGAAATTCCGTTACAAGTATTGTGAATTTTGTGTGCAAGTAATTATTTTTGTTTGACCAACTATATTTTTAAAAGCCAGATATTTGTTGTGAACCGCGTAAGAAAGATTAGCTTGCTTTGATAAGATTTATGATTTTGTTGGATGTGCTTGTTTTATTGTTAATCAAACGGATGATTTGTAGCGTAGTCAACTTTTTGGTACACAGTAGGTTAATCAGTGAAGATATACGTTTGCGTAATTTAATTTTGAGGTACACTTAAATATTCCCCATTAACTAGTTAACCCAACTTGCAACCCAAGTAGTTCTACAGTATTCATCCCATGATGTGTGTTTCTAAAGACGCGCCAGAAATGTAATGTAATAAATTACAGCCTACGCTAACATCAGCTGAGGCTCAAAGGCGTCTTTTTCCGAAGCTGAAAGGCTTTTAACTTGTACCGTGCCTAACTAGATAAACTGTTAATGAAAGTGGCTCTGCTGTTTTTATTGTGCACTAATGTGATTATTGTAGTTGCTATTAAAAGGGCCAATCGATCAGAAGAATATATTTGGGTGTCTTATATATGTCCCCGTAAGATTGTCGAAACCGTTAGTTGATAAACTAACCTTTTTTTTCTCGTTATTTGGTCAACTATTGACAGATAGTAAACTGTAGCGTACTGCTTACTATACGATGCGTTAGTTGATAAACTAACTGTTATAACCGTTAAATAGTAAACTGGTTTAAACTTGAATTGCAAACGAAATACCAGGGCAAACACTGCGGTAGCTTAGGTGAAGACTAGAGGGGGCGAGCGCAGTGAAGCCCCCGAATAGTCTTCGTGTTAGGTTGACATGTGAGATCAAAAAAAACTTAAATTTTAAGCCCTGTCGGTCTGGTTTACTATCTGTCGATAGTTGATCAACTAACGCGTTAGTTTATCAAGTAAAGGTTTTGACTATCTTACGGTGACATATATAAGACAAAGGGTCTATCTATAACTTCAACAATAGAAATAGAAATCATGAATTTAGTTTATGTTTGGTTTCATTTACACATTTATGGTGTCGAATAGACCACGGGCTTGATAAAAAATTAAAAGACTAGAAATTGATTGCCAAAAATCGCGGGTTCAAACTGACAGTTGAGTTTGGCGCGAAAACACCCATCAGCGGAAGTAACGTCACTTCTATGTAAGGGAAAGAGCCAATCTCTTCACCTTCTTTCGCTTGGAAAGCGAAGGGAGGGAGACTATCGCAATGGTTCTCCACGACGTTTTTAATCACAGTTTGAAAGTCCTTATAATTGGTACTAAAGATAAAATATCTTAGTCCAAATTGGTGCAAAACGGTACATCATACATGTACTGCAATTCAACCAAAGGAAATTAATTTCGTGCAGTTCATAACCTAATTATTTTAGTAGTAGGCAACTCTGGTGGTTACTGCTGAAAATTATTGCAAAGCATACGGTTAAGCCAAACGTTAACTTGAATATTTTATAGCAGTTTATTAGTTTAACTGTGAAATACCAGGCTCAGAACACTATTACGTTAATAAGAGAATTTTGGCTCTTTCATTTAGTGGGAATATTTAATTTATAAAAGGGGGTTTACAGCATCTGTCATAGCTGCATTTTGTGTCTTTATAAATGTCGCCGTAAGTTAGTCAAAATGGTTAGTTGATAAACTAACGCGTTAGTAATCACTATCGACAGATAGTAAACCAGATCGACAGGGTTTAGAATTTACGTTTCTTTTGTTCTTACATGTCAACCTAACACGAAGACTACTCGGGGCTTCGCTGCGCTCGCCCTCTCCAGTCTTTACCTACGCTACCGCAGTGTTGCCCTGGTATTTCTTTTGCAATTCAAGTTTAAACAAGTTTACTATTTAACGGTTTTAACCGTTAGTTTATCAACTAACGCTTTATATACAAGGTGACATTTAATTATCTGACCATATTTTGGGGAATGATAGCACCGATCATTATGAACAACTTCCCAAAGAAACATTTGGTCGCAAATGATGAAAAAATATTTTTTGTCCCTCAGTACACTCAGTGACTCAAATTTTTTTTTCGTTTACGACATATATTTCTTGGAGAAAGTTATTAAATGTCATCTTGCATATATAGCAGTTCGCTACATTTTACTATCTGTCGTTAGTTGACCAACTAACGAGAAAAAAAACGTTAGTTTATCAACTAACGTTTATGAAGATCTTACGGAGACATAAATACACGTATTAGCCATATTAATATTACGGGCTAGAGGTTTCACAGCAAACTGTCCTCTATGGTCGATCGGGGGAAAATACTTTTTGCAGGCTGATTGCAAAAAGTATTTTCTTACAGACTTTTAACCAGTCACGTGTCCGTGTTTTTTCGCGAATTCCGCGCGCGATCCCGGCGGCAACCTACTCGACAAAAACGTTTATTGCTTGCCAAGTACTCATTGCAGTATAAAATGAAATGCTTTGTTAGACAGCTGAAGAATAAACTAAACCCGTTATACTAGATATTATTTGGAAATTATAAACCTAGCAACGAAAATATTGACTGGGCCACCAAAATACTAAAGCTGGGCCACTTTAGTACTGTTTGAGCCATTTACATACTAACTGAGCCACTGTTATACTGATTGAACCACTTAAGGGGACACACGCCCGGGTGCACAATCGGACAATCAACGTCTGATGGACACTTACTTAGAGGCATGCTCTCATTGGCACTCGCTCGCGAACTGACGACGCCAATTGAACGACAGATTACATTTAAGGCGACGCATTAGGCCACAACAGCCTTTGTTAATATCAAGTTACGCAAAATAGGAGTATTAAATCTGTTCTATCTATAAAGTTAAATTAAATATAAATTATAATTAAATATAAGTTAAATATGTTAAATATGTTCTATCTATATATAGTATAAACTATACAACAAAAACAATTGCGATTTTGCACCGGATTTTATCTTATGTATTTGTTTTTTTATTTAAGGGAAATATTAAACTGCACCTCAAAAATACTGATTTGCACAGCAAATATCAGGGCCAAATGCGGCGGTAGCTTAGTTGAAGGGTAGGGTAGGCTTTATCCTTCGTGTTAGGTTAAACATGCAAGAACAATAAAAATACTAAAAACATAAACTTGAGTACACATAAAATATTTAAAACATAAAACGTGTTTTTGCTGATCCTTTTTTGCTTTGATAATCAGTTTTTTTGACGTGCGATTCAATAATAGCCTTTATTTAATCCTTAAAAATATCTTTAGTCCGCTTGCATACATCGGTAAAGAGCCTTGTTTAAAAAGCTTTATTTGTATGTAAGTATGTATGTTCGGGTCAAAGTTGACCTATTTCCCCATTTTAGTTTGAGTTGAAATTTTGCATGCCCATGTGAATTCGATGACAATACAATATTTCTATGACACGGTGCCGATCTGATCTGTGCCTATAGGAACTCTGTAACAAATCTACGCAACCCCATCAAGTTCGTTTGATTTGTCTTGACGAGTACTTTGGTTCTAGATGATATCCAGGGTCTGATGATGGACGTGGATGGTGGCCATGGGAACTCTCTAATAAAACGACAAAACTATCGAGTTTGGGCTCGTTTCATTCGTCTCGACAACTATACTCTGTGATGTACTGTATACAATGCAGGGTTTTACTGTCGCCCACGCTGTTGTCTATTTAGGCCCAAAGTTGTTTTCTGCTGGTTAAGCATACATAGCCTTAAGTAGAGCCAGATCACTAAAAGGTCTCCTTATAAAAAAAAAGACTGTACTAACTTAAACAATTACGCTTTAAAGGAAATGAACAGGTTAAGAACCATTTAGTTACAATGATAACAAAAAAATTACAAAATATGAAAAGGTACTAAAACATGAATAAAATCCTTTTGTTTAAATGTTCTTAACTGGATAAAAAAAACTTTCAATTGATTCACTTGTATCGATAAAGTATATATTTTCATATATTATATTTCAAATACATCCACACAAGTAAATCTCGTAACAAGCTTTTATATCGTTTAAATTTAATGTACAGATATTTATTATTAAAGTAAATTTCAAAGTATATTTTCTTATTATTATTCTTCTTTCTAGAGGCGTCTGTGGCTCCTGGCGGTATTCACACATCGGAAACGATCGTGCGCGTAGCAATATCGTTTCCGCAATAGGTGCGGGCACTGGACGGGTGTCATGGGATGACACGTTGAGCTGGAGGTCCCGGCTACTTTCGTTACTTGGTAGTCGTCGTAAAGTTGTGTCAGAGACCCTAATAGGGCAGCTTGATAACTTTTGACAGTCGGGCTGGCCATAAGCCCGACACCCCTCCATCAACCCGCACTGAGCCAACGTGGTGGAGTATGGCTCAATCTTAGTCGTATCCGGGTAAAAGCCCTTGCCCCTCGGTGGGTACATTAACGGGCTACATTATTATATTTTTGGAACAATAAAACAAAAGCTTTCTTTTTATGTTTTTTTCTATAATTTTGAAGGTTAAATTCTAAGTTCCGCTGTCTGGGTGCCCATCCTTAAGTGGAGCTTTATTTGAGCAGCAGTCTGTGCATTCGGCCAGTAGATATATATTTGTTTACTCGCGTCTTCATTACCAATTAAGGGTAGAGAAACATAATCTATGTCTTCGCTTTATCAGAACAATAAAAATCTATTTTAAACAAATTAAAATTTAATTAAGCGAATTTCATCAAAAAAACATTCGAAAACTTCTCGGAAATCTGTCAGATCCAACAGAAAATTTAAATATTATCTGAACTCTCAAAAGCGGCAATCATATTTAGATGAACCTTCAGGGAGGTAAAATCTTCTTGATGATAAAGTGGGTCTCATTTCATTAAGGTCAGGGATTAAATAATAAATTTTATCCAAAAGGAACTTCTACTTCTATAGGAGTTCGCGTGAATTATAAATATCTGATGCTTCGGTATCGGTAGAAGTTCCATTCCATAATACCCTAATGGCACTGCTTCTAATTGTACCTACATATATAGGTAGCTTTATTTATTTAGCGTTCAGTCGCTTGCTCACTCGTCACAAAAGGCTTATAACGAGGCTATAAAAGCTTGAAAGTAATTGGAATAAATATAAATACAACCTAATACTTCTTATACTTGAAGGAAAATTATCATTATTGATATGAGCGAACATAAAAAAATAAGCATTTCCTTATAAAACATGTCAATCCTTTCAATGCAAAGATGGAGCAGGAATACTTTGGTAACAGCTTGATCTTGTGAAATAGAAATACCTACATATGTTTTATAATTTTTACACCTTTCATTCGGAAAAGTAAGTTTTGCTCCAAGACGAGAGGGAGTAAAATGCTACTTTTCTGAAATTATTATATAACATTTACGCAATGTGCCAATTAAACACAGATATGAATAAAATAATCGATTGTAATTTCATCGTAATCGATTTAAAACGAAAATGTTTCAATTTTTAACTTTAACAACGTTATATGAAAATTTATGAATTTTCGTAATACTTAAATAAATGTCATAATAAATTTTATGTTTTACTGAAATCAAAACTATCTATGACTGTTATAATGGTATAATGAATTCTGATATCCAATACCATTGCAATATTCGATTCGATTATTTTTACCCATCGATAAAAGTAGCACAGGAATATTTTATCCCTCCCCAATATTTCACAAACCACCATTGTAAAAAAAAAATGTTCGTTGTTCGATTATTCTAAAAGTGGTGAAAGTATATTTAATTATAGTTAGTTCATTATTTTTAGAGCATTTTATCTCAAGTTTCACTCAGGAGCAAAATTATTTTCGTTATGGGCGTTAACGCTTGGATCCGTTCTTACGCTCAGGATTCTAACTTAGAATCCTTCGCTTCACTCTGGATTCAATGAACCGCCCTCACCGTAAATACATAATTTTGCTCCCTTGAGACACAAATAACTATTTCATCTCTCCTGTTCGGAAAGTTTAATTTTCATTAGTAGATAGCCGGGTGGAAAATTGCTTTTCCATCCCTAGGGTGGAAAGCTTTTATTTTTTTATTCTGATGATTTGGCCACGGAGTTGATGATAATTGAGTTAATTCATATCATTAAAAAACAAAATTGAAACCGATACATACGTTTTTAAAAAAAAACTAATGCTGGCAGTAAGTATCTCTATATATTTTTTTTTAAAAAATAGCAATGATATTTTGCAATAGAAAAAGCGGGAACACGAGATTAAATATAAATACCGTTTCTTCTTTTGGTTAAAAATGATATCGGAAAGTGATTCCAGTGACATGGACAATGATTCAACTGCCGATGACAGGCAAAAGCTGTTGTTAAAAATCTATTGCCGCAGTGCTCTAAGGAGAGATATCGGCATACAACCACTTTATGAACTGGAGATCTGCTAAAAATGTCTAGTCCCTTTCGGAAAATGTGTTTTCTTCATAGTCGAAATGAAAAGAAGAGTGTCAAAAAAAATCAAAATCAAAAATCATTTATTTCCATAGGATGTTGTTATATCACTTAGATCCGTCATTACATTTTTTTGGGTGAGTTCACTAACCCAATGGCGGAATCTGTGGAGAAGAGCTCACCGAAGAAACTCCACTGTCGTCGCATCTTTTGCGTTTCCTTTTTTAAATAAAATATTGTCAAATTACAAAATGAATGCTAATTATATATCGAAACAGCCTGTTACTCAAACAATCTATTCCCATGGACATCTGTCCTCTAAGTAATCAGATATCCTGTAGTAACCTTTTTTATACAATTTCTGTTTTATTATTATTTTAAACTTGTCTAAAGGTAAGTTTTTAATATCAGTAGGGACCTTATTGTAATAGCGTATACAATTGCCTTTAAAAGAATTACTAATTTTATGTAGTCGGCTTACATAAGCAACCAACTTGTCTTTATTTCTAGTATTAAAATTGTGTATATCACTGTACTTCTGAAAATTAGTTATATTTCTTTTTACATACACAAGATTGTCATAGATATATTGAGACACAAATGTCAGAATATTGATTTCTTTAAACTTTTCCCTCAGTGACACTCTAGGCCCTAATCTATAAATTGCACGAACAGCCCGTTTCTGCAGAATAAATATACTATTAGCATTCGCAGCGTGACCCCACAATAAAATACCATAGGTCATTAGACTATGAAAGTAACTAAAGTAGACTAGTCTAGCGGTGTCTACGTCGGTAAGAGCTCTAATTTTTTTAACTGCGAACGCTGCCGAACTCAGTCTGTTCGACAATTTATTTATATGAGGATCCCATTGTAGTTTGGCGTCTAAAGTAATGCCCAAAAAGACAGTCGACTGCACAAGGTCCAATCTCTGTCCTTTTATAAATATGTCTGTAGTTACCGGGTTCACATTGGGTAACACGAATTTAATACATTTAGTTTTCTTTTCATTAAGTAATAAATTGTTAACAGTAAACCAGTTCACTATACTAGAGATAGCATTGTTTACCTCGTCTTAATTTGATTGCTGTCTTTTAACTTTAAATATCAAAGAAGTATCATCGGCAAACAATACTAACCCATGTTTTGCTTTAACAAGGTAAGGTAAATCATTAATATATACTAAAAACAAGAAAGGACCAAGAATTGAACCTTGCGGTACGCCCATACTTATTGAAGACCCAGGTGATCTTTTCCCATTAACATCGACCATCTGAACCCTATCTGTTAGATATGACTCCAGAAGGCCAAGTGCCTGATCTTTTACACCATAATGGCGTAACTTCCTGACAAGAGTGTCATGATGGACGCAATCAAAAGCCTTGGATAGATCGCAGAAGACACCTATTGCATCCATTGCGTCTTCCCAGGCATCAAAAATATTGTCGATTAGTTCAACACCAGCATCGGCTGTTGAACGACCCTTTGTGAAACCAAACTGAGCAATATGAATTAAATTATTGAGATAAAAATGACTTTGCAATTGATTAAGTATGAGTTTTTCAAATATTTTGCTAAGCGTTGGTAGTATCGATATGGGCCTAAAATTGGTGGGGTCTGATGTACTACCAGCTTTGAATAAAGGTATAACTTTACTTAGTTTCATCAAGTCAGGAAACACACCACTATCTATACATTGATTAAATATACAACAAAGGTGAGGTGCAATACAATCTACAATGGAACTAATAATTTTTACTGATAGACCATGGGCGTCAGCTGTCTTTTTCATTTCCAGGGATTTAAACGCTTTTACAATGTCTTCATTATTTACGTGCCTAAATTTAAAATCTGTTTTACATTCCTCAAAGTTTTGTTTAAGTATAGATTCAGCAGCAGCGGGAGATGAATTTAAAGACTTGGTTGTTGAAACTGGAATGTCCGTAAAGAAATTTTCGAAAGCTTTTGCTACTTCTAGGTCTGTACTTAGCAATTGATTATCTATCTTAAGCTTGAAGTTATTATGTGTAGCTTTGGCCTTTCCAGTCTCTCTGTTTATAATTTGCCAAGTCGTTTTCATTACATTGCTACTAGATTCAATTTTGTTTTTAATGAAATTAGATTTAGCTACGGCACAAACGCGTTTAAACATTTTTGAATAACTACGAACATAATCTAGAAAGGCCGTATTTTTGTTATATGATTTCTCTTCATAGAGTTCATATAATCGTGTTTAACTCGAGTGAAAGTAACCCATTTCATCCTCGAGTGAAAGTAACCCATTTCACCCTCGAGTGAAATGGGTCACTTGCCACCCTTGGTTAATAATCTACTATTTCAATTTAACAGACAGGGCTCATTTCTCATGTAATGATGTTCTACTCTATACCTACTTGTAGTATGTATCGAGTTCTGTTTTGTGTATTATCTGAATAAACGCCTTATGTCTCCTTTCCTATATTCATTTCGAGTTTTCGAGTGTATTTATTCGTCCCTGGACATAATTTATTTTAAACCTCGTAAAATCACAAACAAAGTACAAAGATGAACTTAGCTCTTAAAAGAGATATCTTCCTCCTTTACAGACGTCGTTTGCTACAAACATGATGTAAAGTCTGATTTAGAAAGTCAGAAAAGTCTGATTTAGACAAAGTCTACTCCTTAAATCCAAACTAGGTTGCTGCATGATATCTCTTGTTACAGATAAGCTTGTCATTGTTCATTATTTTTATAAATTTTCCCGTCTATTTCATTATGTGAAGTAACGAAAGTACAACAATTCGAAGGTCCAAACAAATACAGATGAATAAACCAAAGGCGTCCCTAAAAAGGCTCGGCGTACACTTACAGAGATTAAAACTGTTATCGTACGGAACTGCACTACATACCCGTATTTCATTCTCTTATTTACGAGATTTCACTCTACTCCACTCCAGTTTCCATTGATGTTATGTTACAGTGCTTTGAGATAGCAACATTAGCACCGTTCGCATGTAGGTATCTGGATGTAAGAGAAGAGTATTCATATGTCGCAGTTGGTTGGACACTTAACTAACTCTCTAGACTGTTAATTAATAACCGACGTTTAACACCTTAATGCATGGCCTGACCCGAAATGGATCGCGATTTTCAACCTAATTGCTTGGTCATAAAGTTCAAAACCTATGAAACATCATATATGTTTCATTAGTATGTATTAGTATGGTTTTTATTTAGGTTAGTATGCAGTTAAGGGTTAACCAAGTCACTAGCATTTTGATTTAAATAAAGCATCATCGAAAACATTTAACAAATCAAATCAAATCAAATATTTATTTATTTCACAAAAAGCAAACAATTTTAACTATAATTTAAATATTATGTGACGACTTATGTGTAAAATTAAGATTAAACAAAAACAGTACTTGTGATCCCCACACTAGGCAAGCCTGTATCGTGGGGATCATACAGAGGAGGGACTGACACACAATTTCAATAATTTAGATTCACCTGCACCAAAAATAACAATTGCAATCAGCGCGTTACTCACAACTAAGTTGAACATATTCTATACATTTTGACAGCTGCTACAATATTTCTATTAACAATATGTCTTACCGAAAGCCTGTTGGATTTGCACAGCTTATCAGGGCAAAACATTGCGGTAGCTTAGGTGAAGGGGGTGAGCGAAGCGAAGCTTCCTTTATCCTTCGTGTTAGGTTGAACATGTAAAATATAAATGTAAGCACACATAAAAAAAGTATATGTCTTGTTGCCTAGGAAAGTTTAGACAACTCGTTAAACGTTTCGTTCACTCTCTTATCTTACGGAATTTTAGTGACTTGGTTAACCGTCGGTATTTAATTAACGGTCTAGAGAGTAAGTTAAGTGTCTGATTTAACTAACTGCGACACAAATACCAAGAGAGACTTTTCCTGTCGTTGGATAACTGGTATTTGATATCACATAAAGTAAATGGCAATAATTGATAACTAAGTCTTTTTTTTTATGCATTTATGAAAATGAAAAAAATGAGTAACTTACTTAAGTATTGGAACGAGACTCGGGCTATTAAGGTGACACGAAAAAAATTGGGGTTTTTTTCTAATCCATTTACTCCACCATGAAGTCATCTACAGATTTTATTTTCGGGTTAACGTTTATTGAGTATTTGATTAAGATTTTCACTAAAGGGAAATGCGATTGGATGAAATTTTCTCAATAGAATTTAATTACGAAAACACCTCTGAAATGCTTTATTTTTTCCTGTAATTCTGAAATCCTAACCAATTTCATTGTGGAACTGCGTTCAAAATGTAGATATTATGTATGCGCAAAATCTCCTTAAAAACTTTTTAACAAAATAGCGTAGTTTATTTTCAAACAATTTTTCTGAGGTTTAGAGCTACGTTTTTTCATTTTTTCCCGATTCCGTCCCTCTCACACTGCGGGTCTTTCCGCCTGGAGTAACGGGGACCTTTGCAAGGACGAGGTAGCGCCCGCCTTAACTTGAATTGTGAATTAGGTCTCAACTTTTATCGTTTACTTGCTTCAGCATTACTTATCAATTGTAATCAAAATAAGATCTAGGTATGCTATCTTCATACTAATATTCTAACTAATATATTCTGTCTAATATTCTGTCTAAATAATATTCAATTCAAAAAACCGGTCAAGTGCGAGTCTAACTCGCGCATGAAGGGTTCCGTACCACCGTGCAATGGTAGGGATGGTGTGGAGTGAATAGTTTGAAATTTATATAGCAAAATGTTGTTTACAAAGTTATTTCTAATTTTTCTAATTTCTACTTTCACACACCATGTACGTAACCAGGTGCATTCATAAGTTTGTATGTGGTATTGAAAGCATTTTTGTATGGTAGCCCCCTTGAATATTAATTTTATTCTGTTTTCTAGTATTTTTTGTTATAGCGGCAAAAGAAATACATCATCTGTGAAAATTTCATCTGTCGTTAGACACTATGATAGTTATATCACAGTTCATGAGATACATCCTGGTGACAGGTGGACAGACGGACGGACGGACAGTGGAGGCTTAGTAATAGGGTCCCGTTTGGCACCCTTCGGGCACGGAACCCTGAAAAATAAGTTGAGGATATCAAAATAAGTTGTATAAAACTTCGCAGCGCTAATAATGTCGTTAAAAATGTTTCGAAAACAACGTGTTGTTGACGACACATCGCGGCTGCCATTTTCAGAATAACAAGGCAGCCATGTTTTATATCAAAAATAAAAGAGACATAAGCTTTAAATTAATTCTCTTGAGTTATGTAATTCTGCTGTTCGTCAGCCAACGGACAAACGAACGGACAGACAGACAGCTTTACAACATATACATCCCATAGGGGCGGCAGAGGCAGAGTCAAGCTATCCAAAGCTTCAATCCTCTTTTTGATGACAGTAAATAATTCATAAATAAATGTTGAATAAATGATAAACATGACTTTAAAAAGAGCGCCGCTTACTACGGCGGCGGCGCTCATGATTTTTTGTTGAATAGGGTCACTCTAAACACGGTCCTAAAAGTTTCAGGTTCGTGAAATCAATAGTTTATCAGATATACAAAATGACATTTGATTACTAACGGCCGATTTCAATAACCTATATCCATAATCTGCAGATTTGAGACTGTCAAATTTGACAAAAAACCCATAGCGCAACTGTCAAATGTAACGCGTAATCTGCAGATCACGGATAGAGATAGGTTATTGGGATCGGCCGTTAGTAATTAAGTAACCGACAGCTCCAGCAATTACTGTCCGGCCTTCACGATACAGGATACCTAGTGTGGAGACCACAAGCAATCTATTCCTTAAGGCAGGGAAGCTCTTTTCTAGTACTTAGAACAATATTTGTATTTGACAAATAAAGATTTATTTATTTTTAATTTTAGGGAACGATAGTATCCTTTAATATGAATAACTATCCCCAAAAATCGTATGGTCACAAATGAAAAAAAAATCGTCCCTCAGTACATTGACCCGATCAGCTGATCAAAAGTTACTAAAGGAGACCCAAATATTTTTTTTGTTTGCGACCATATCTTTCTTGGGGAATGTTGTCCATAATTATGGGTACTAACGTTCCCCAAAAAACGGTCAGCTAATTAAATGTCACCCATGTATATATATTTTTTATATCTTTTATTTTTTGTTCATTTGTAGTACTGAAACGCAAAATATTTCGGTGGTAAGGTCTCACCACCACTCAAGTCCGACTTGCCAGTGAGATTAGCGTATTGAGTTCCACTTTCCGTCGTAGGACATTAGTGGTGGCGCCGTGGTGAGTTTTTTTTTCTTTTCGGCGGTAACTTTATTTGTGAACTCCCCTGATTTCTTCGTTGTGTTTAGTTATTTATATGCTAAAACTGTATTTTAATCCTTCCTAGGCAGTTTTTTGACTAGTCTTTAACTCTAGAGACTAGTCAAAAGACTGCTCGTTTTTTTGAGCCGGAGGCTCGCTGGGGCGCAGGCATCGCCGTAGCCCCGTAGTAGACGGAGTTAAAGCAATTTCAAAATAATAATACGAATCTAGTATCTAAAAGCAATGGCTGACTCACAAGTTATGTAAAGGTTTGGTGGTTATCCCCCTCACTGATGAAAGTTTAAGGTATGTCCAGTGAAATTCAAGAAAAACATAGCAACGGTCATCAAAAAATTGGGTTATACAATGAAAAGGTCAATAAAGCTGCTGTGACCATTAAGTAAGGTCATAATTGACCTTACTTAACCTCGAGTTAAAACTCGGGTTCAATTAACTATTTAACGTTTATATATAATATAAGATACTATTAATTGAAAATTACACATATCGTTAATCAAAAATAACATGATATTTCAGTTTGTAAAGTCAATACTATGGAACGACCGATCGGTTGTCATTCATTATGCTATCTCTCTTTAAAAAGTTGGTTCATGTCTCAACCAGTCTTTCATTCTGTCAAGTCTTGTTCAACGGCCACCGGCCATCGCCGCGGGCGGTCGTGTCAACATGTATCTCTCCGTTTTTCAGCGTTTTCTATTTGTTATAATTGTAACGTGTGAAGCAGTGAATCAATCAATGTGATAATAAAACGCAATCAACGTTTCAATTTGTCAACATCAACCTTCCTGTGCGCCCCGATTTAGACTCGCGAAGGTTAGCAATTCTTTCAAGGGTCAGTGCATTCCCTACTATAATAAGATACCTCTGGAGATTTTGAAAATGCCATTTGAGCAATTTAAAAAGCTTGTTAAAGCGACTTTGTCGAAAAAGGAATATAACAATGTTCAAGATTACTTAAATGACAGGACTGTATTAAAAATAAATGGTTAATCTAGCTCAACACAGACCTTGCTGTTAATAATTTTGTCATTATTTATTCCTGCTTATTAATCATAATAATATTTTTTTTTCATATTTGTAATAGTTAAGCACAAACATTTTTAAAAGAGATCTAAAAATCAATCTGTGGGAGTTTCTACGCCCTTCTTCTCCCACAGTGGTCCAATGTAGAGAAGAGGCAAAAAATGACGTTTGCTAAATATATGTAAATATCTACAGTAATAAAGTACTTTGACTTTGACTTTGACCTCATGGCTCTCGTGGAGCGGGCGGACCATCGCGTGGTGTGGTGACAGTTTCCTTTCGCAGGAATGAAGGTGGTGGCCCTATATCCTCGGGTCCAGGTGCCGCCGGCGATCCAGCTGGGAGCTCGGGTCTGGCTGGCATTGGACGTTCCTGCTACCGTCCTTATACTTTTATGCGTCGTAAGTTTTTGTCGAGTAGGGATTCGCGCGAGGAATTCTCGGAAAAACAGCGGACATTTGAGCTCACCCAAGTCATCGGTACATCGACAATTGACAGGTTGACATGTATCAAATGTGTCTAGGGCCCACCTGCGTCAAGCATTTAACCCAGATCTCCGTAGGTAGCTCGATTTTTGTCCGCAAGCGAGCATGGCGTCGTCGTTGCCTTTTTAGGATCACTCGGGTGTCTGTCTCTCCGATATATATTGTAGAAAAATATGTCCGAAGTTTGGGAAAAATCATCAAAAATTGTATCGTTAAAAAAATCTGAAATCACTGCAAATTTTCGAAAGTGTGAAAAAAATTTCGTTCTCAAAATTATATAATTTATTTTGAATTAATATAAAAAATATATGATTTGGCATTTTTTTCTCTGGAGTAATTTTTCGACCTTCAGGAATATTTCGTTGATTTCTGCAATCAATAATATATTTCAACATTTTTTCCATGTTAATATACCTAGTTTAAAGCTTTGAGTAATAATGTATAAATACTAGAGACGCTAGCTCGAACAAAATATGTGCCCGGCCTCTTGACGGGAACGGGCGTGTCAGTTGTCATAGATAAAAATCTTTGCGCTCAGATGCGACATGCCGAAGACGAAATAAAACGAAATGAAATGAAATGTCTTGCAACTTAGTGCCTTAAATTCTTCAGGCATCTTGTTAAACAAAATTATACACATATTGAAAACATTCTTCCTATAGATATCCTTAAATCCAGGAGATTGACATAGCAGGTTCGCCTATTGTGCTCATCTTTGTCTTTCCTGCCCTTCCCTTCTGGTTCTCCAGTATTCTCGATGAGAGGCAACAAAGACGCAAACATCTCTAATGTAGGCACAAGTTAGGGGTAAAAAATTAAGTTTTTTAAAAAGAGGTTTACATGTTTCATCGCAATTGGCTTTACATATTGCTCTAATACTCTTTTTTTTAATTTAAATGCTTTTTCAACCTCAACGTACAGTTTAAAAAGTATAATGTTTATTAACTGAACCAAGCTTAACCTAATTAACAAAAAACGTATAATCGAAATAAAATAAATAATCCGCAAAGTGCATCGTCAATTAAAATAATCTAAGTAACTAATAATTTAAAACTAAAAACTGAATTCAATAAAAAAACACAATACTAAACAAATAAACCGCCCAAGGACATACCCGACCCAAAGGTACCCATCACGCTGGCAGCATTACCGCGCTGCACGGCGAGTGAGATCCTTTGGATCAGGAACGCTCCGGAACGATTGTCAAAACCTCGGTCCCTCAGGCGTCGCCCAATGTCCTTGACGTACAGTTGCCTTTGCCCAAAAGTATACCTATCGAGTGAATCCTGCCTATACTGGTTACTGTGTATTTGGGAATAAAATAAAAGAGAATATGCACATATCCAATATTTTATTGGGTTTTGTTTTTCATTGGTTGTGATGTTGTTAGTCAGTTTAATAAATAAATTGACAGTTCTTTAAATTTTCGTCAGATGATAATTATCATTAATCAATTGCGGTATACATAGTAAAACATAAGCGTTATTTCTGAGCAAGGGTCTACCTGTCACTGCTATGAAATGTATCCTTATAATCTTGGGCTTGCTGGAAGAAATCTCTTGTTAGAGATAAGCTTGCCTTTGTAAATGTCTTTTGCATAAGTTTGTAATGTGAATTTTCATGCCTAATAAAAAATTACAAAATATATGTCGTGCATAACACGTTGGTATTCGGAAATGTCACATTGCATGTAAAAATTGATTTTGATTTTCAAAGAGAAAACATGGCTGTCGCTTTGTTGATTTTTGTAATTCACAAAATATTGAATATTTAATATGCGTATTTTACTGATAATACAGGGTAATTAATATGAAAAGTTATTCCTCAGCTTTTTTGGTCTGTACAGTGTAGTTTTTACAGTACCGAAGAGCACATGACGGCAATATTTAGTTTCTTACTCTCGAATCAAAAGCGTCACGGCTTGGCAAGCGCTTGGCACAGACTGAATTGGTGAATTCACTCTACTTATAGCTGCAAGAAAGTCAGTTTGCGCGCCTACTCTAGTACTCTACTCTAATACACAAAAAAAAAATTGGTGGCAGATTCCCCAGAAGCTTCTGTCAAGAATTGGGTATGCTTACCTTACTTTACTAAGTTTACTAAGTGATTAGTTTCATAACTCACAAAGATAATTGATATATACTGTAGTTCCTTTCAAAGATGTTATTATTTTATAATGTCAAGCGAATGGCATAGAGTTTAGAAGAGTCTTGCTAGAGAGCAGTGCGAACAATCAAACAAACTTACTGTAAGTTCGTATGATTGTTCAATTGTGTTCACATTCCGATTTGGTCCTTATGGAGCCGGCAATACTATTATCTGTGGTTTGATTGGTATGCCTGCAGGGTCTGACCATTCAGAGGCTCACGTTAATGAAAAAGCGGTAATGCAAAATATCTTGGCGGGGCCTGGGGGTTGATTCTCGCGCATTCGATTGACGGATATAGACAGCATATATCGAGTGATTTTGTATGGGAATCACTCGATAGCCGCCATTTATTGAGTGGTGATATTGTGCGAGAATCACCCCCCAGATGTCCCCAGAAGTTGGCGAAGTAACAGCTGAGGCCAGCTTCCGTATTGAACTCTCCTAATCGAGCTAAGTAATTATATTGTGCCGCACTGTCTTACCTAATGTAAAGGACATATGGTATTAGACTAAGTGTTAGTATAATCCGAGAAGTATTTCTCGGATTATACTATATATATATATATATTTGCCGAAACAAGCTAATGTGAAAGAAATGCACTGACGTCTGATTGGTAGAGCCACGACGCTAAGACTGTGTTCAAAGTGCGGTATGTTCGTGCGAAGTGCTTTACTAACTTGTGTTAGTGCAAGTGATAATATTTTCATTGTCCCGTCAGGTAGAGTTCATACCTGACGAATTGACTTCCGCCGTCCAGACAATTTAAGGACATCTTTGTCTTTTTTAAGTTTAAAAGATATAGTTTTTTCCTAAGACAGCTTTTGTTCAATAAATACAAATTTTTGAGTGTAAGCTAAATAAAAAAACAAAAATATAAATTTCTTTTAAAAAAATGTACCACTGAAGTTATGTCAAAAAAGAAAAATGTTTTGTTGAGACTACAAAACGTAGGCACATCATGAATGCGCCTTTACTTCTAACCAGTTTTGTTGACACCGACTAGCGATTTTTGACCTTGTCTTTTGCATGAAATTATGTAAAAGAGACAACGCTCTATTTACTTATTTCGGCAAATATTCACATTACTCAATCGCCCACATATCTGATAACCATCAATATTTCTGCTTCTCAAGCTCGGTTTCTGCTACATATTTATTTTATAATAATTTTATAAGTTATATTATAAAAAATTATATCCTATGCATCTAAGGGAAGGACACGCTTTTATTTCCGCTGGTTTTTTATATATTTTCTCAACCTCTATTTTTCAGAAACATAATTTACAACAAGACTTCCATAAAAATAGTATACAAAGGCGAGGTAATAAATAATAGAAATCTTCCAGCAAACCAAATTAGAATTATATAATTCGATTGCTGAGCAGCGGTCGTCCATGTGTAGTATGAAATGTATACATATATAATAGTATGAAAATATACGACAGCCAACATAAATAATATAAATATTATATAAATATAATTGACCGACCGAGTGAAGCGAGTGAAGCGAGCGAAGCGACCAGACATACAGACAGACGGACATCGGAGTGTTAGTAATAGGGTCCCGTTTTACCCTTTGGGTATGGAACCCTAATAAAAAATAAACAAAACGTATAGTGGGATACGTTATCACTATGGGCTTGTTGCGAGTATTTCAAATATTTATTTATCATATTTTTTTTAAACTAAGTAAAAAAAAATATTCAGAAAAAAGATAAAGAAAGACATCTCCGAATCTATTAATAACAAAAAAAAAACTAATATAGATCTTCACTTTGATATTACAGAAAACTATAGAGAAATGTTTGGTTCAAATAGGAGGCACAAGTAGGGCTAAGCAGAAAATATAAAAAATGTTTTTCAAAATGTAAAGTGAGAGATGTCGAATGAAAGGGCATGTTGCGAGACTCTCAAATATTTATTTTTGATATATTTTTATATACTTATTTAAAAAAATATCGATATAAAAGAAAAATAAAAACCATTTCCCTTTATCTCCGAAACTGATCTCACATAAAACAATACTTACTAGGTCTTTAATTAAATATTACAGGAAATCTATAAATAAACGCATGGTTCCGATGGGGGGAGCACAATTAAGCACACATCTGTTTTTTGTGCGGTGCTACGGAACCCTTCGGCGCGAGACTGACTCGCACTTGGCCGTTTTTTTTTTTTATATGGACAGTTGCGCCCACGTTCAGCTATATTTGTCAAACTGTCACGAGAATTGTATAAAATAATATATTTTAACTCTGGGCCTAAGACCTCTAGCCCCCTCAGACCGCCTCCCCTCTTCCCCCCCTTGAGTACCTCTATATGTCGGCGCTTTCGTCGAGTCAGCAGATAGGGGATTATTTATTAATTCGTTAATAGCGACGAACTCGTCTGTAAGGTATATGGAGGACGACATCACGACTCACGACATTTCTAAAGATGGCTTCCATCGTGATTCTCGAGCCACTTCTGACAACAAAGACTCGAGTTAGTATTTTCTCTAGTTAGCATGGACGAAACATGGCGGTCGTGAAACATGAGGCTTTTAACTGGTTCCAAAACATTGAAAATTCAATTCCCGTACGGGGTGGCGTACGTACAATTGTGTCCACGTACAATATAATTATTATATATATTGACGAGCCGAATGGCCGAGTCGGCAGTGACCCTGCCTACAAAGCTAAGGGTCCCGGGTTCGAGTCCCGGTGGGGTCAAATATTTGTTTGATGAGAACGGATGTTTGTACCCTAGTCATGGTTGTTTATCTATCTAAGGATAATATTTATCTATATAAGTATGTGTATCGTTGTCTAGTACCCAAGATACAGGGAATCCTAGTTTGGGGCTAGATCAATGTGTGTAAATAGTGTCCAAGGTAGTATTATTATTATTATTATATTAAATTAATAAATAATAATAATAATGTAGCCCATTAATGACCCACCGAGGGGCACAGGCCTTTACCCGGGTACGAGTAAGACTAAGCCGCACTCCACCACGCTGGCTCAGTGCGGGTTGATGGAGGGTTTTACGACTACTATCACATAGCGATAGCAGCCGGGACCTACAGCTTAACGTGTCATCCGAAGCACTGAAGATCCGATAATGTACTTAATATAAATTAATAATCTCATTGGTAAACGGTCAGGATTCGAACCTGCAACTCCAGTGTGAGAAGCAGGCGTGGAACTCGTTAGAACACGGAGCTATTTATTAAATTAGATACTTTATAATTAATAGGTTCACTGAGGTTAATTTCACCAAAATTACACATTTTATAGAAGTAACTGTATTTGGAATGGAATTTTCAGTTCCTTATATATCATTACTTACAACCCATGGGAAACAAGCTAGTCGATGGGATTCAAGTATTTCTTGCGGACGCGAGAAACTATTCCCTCATATCATATGTCGTATGAACGCTCCAACATTGGCTACCATTTTGTAACCACCGTGCATTTCTAATACAAATTTTACAGCTGTACGAATAACAGCCAACCCTGCACCACTCCTTAAAAGATAAAGCTAATTGCACCAAGACACCGTCCTTTACTAATACGATATGTGTTTCACGGGTGAGACACACCCTTTACTACTTCAAACGCAAATGAGTCCAACACTCCAGCCTGAAAACACCTCTAAACCTCAGATGTTAGGTTGAATTTGGATAATCGGCGTGTGATATTTGGGCTGTCTTTGCTTCGCGAGGAGTTAATGGAAAGTGTATGCCTTGCCCCGTTTCATAATGTGCTGCAAATGTTGGTAATGTGTCCTCAGAAGGGTGAAATATATTTTATTACACTGTGATTTTGTTTTCGCAGGGTTAAAACCCCGGCTCATCGCATGCGCTTGAATTTTTCCCGTGATGATTGTAAAATTTTTGTATGTTGGAGAGTTCCAAAGCCTTGTGGTCTAGTGAATAATATCTTGCCTGTCACGAATGCTAGTGCAATCCTGTAAACCTCTGCGGAGACTATTTTTTTTTATTTATTTATTTAGACTAGGCATAATAATAATAATAATACATTGGACACTGTTTACACACATTGATCTGGCCCCAAACTAGGATTCCCTGTACCTTGGGTACTAGACAACGATACACATACTTATATAGATAAATATTATACTTAGATAGATAAATAACCATGACAAGGGTACAAACATCCGTTCTCATCAAACAAATATTTGCCCCCACCGGGACTCGAACCCGGGACCCTTAGGCAGGGTCACTGCCGACTCATTTGGTAAGCATTTGTTTATTTTATTTCGTCGCCCAATTTACGTAATCTGTCCTTGTTTAAAAGTTTTTGTACAACTTCTTTCGGAATCCTTTTTTGTCCCGACAGTTCTAGAAGTTTATTTATAAGGCAGCTTATTTTCTTATGCAAGAGCCTTTGTACACGGCGTATTTTTTACGCGCGGACGAAACGCTAACTTCGTGTGTAAAGGTTACTATGTGCCGACAGCATTACATATTTTAAGCGTACTAATCCGAGTTTGTGTAAAATTCTTCATGGCAAGAACCCAGCAAGCTTTAGTCAGCTATAAACAAGATTGTTATAGAAACTGAATCACAATTTATACTAATGGTAAAATATATGTCTAGAAAAAATATGCACAAATAATGGCAATGCTTTACAGGGACTATTAGATAGGATAGATGAAGCTAAGTTACTTAAAAAAAACTATAATAATAATATAATAAATCGCATTATTAACGGCTAGACGCCGGTACAAGCATAAAAGTTTGTTAATTTCTCGAGAAAAAACGGCGTCTTTGAAAGTTATGCTTTTATTAAATTCCTGTGCATTTACTTACAGTTGGCACGCCAGAATCATTGGCGTTAGAAGCGCCTTCCATATAAAATCAGTAATAATATATGGAAGGCGTTTCGTGATTATAAATCACATAAGGAAAAAGCTGTCTTTTTGCCAATTAAGGCACCAAAGAATCACAACTAAGTACAGATGAAAACGGAGTAAGTTCTTTTCGCAGCAAAATTTTATTTTTCCGGAAAAACTGAAAATTACGTTGGCTAAAAAATATTCAGCTTCATCATGACTATTTCCCAAAACGTGCTTTTCCCATAAACATAAACATTTATCATTTAAACACAAAACATTCATATAATCATATTATATTCATATAAACATTCATATAATCATAATCATATTCATTTATTGATAACATCTGTTACACTTCCTTTGGGTAGTTACATAAATTATATTCTATTATCAAAATACACTAACTAATATTAGTGGCAAGATAAAATTGATGTTAACAAAAATTACATACTAAGTCATAATATTACATAGGTAAGTACCAAATAAGGTACATTATAATATCATTCATTTATTTATTGTCATGGGGGATATAACTGGCATCGCACATGTGGGTGAGCAGACCGCCAAACGGAAGTAAAGCTGGGCAGGCCATGTGTGTCGAATGCACCCAGACAGGTGGGCGAGGATAGCCACTGAATGTGTGCCTATAGACGGACATCGGCGCAGAAGGAGGCCCAGAAGGAGATGGCGGGACGACCTGGACACGTTCGAACCAGAGTGGGTCAATCTAGCTCTGAATAGAGATGTGTGGGCTCGAAATGGGGAGGCCTTTGCCCAGCAGTGGGACACAATATAGGCTATGTAAAAAAAAATACAATTAAAATATTATTAAATGTTCATAAGAGTTATCATTATAACACAAATAAATATAATATAAATAACAAATATATTACTTCTGGCCCCACACTCGGGTTTGCGATATCGCTGTTTGTGGTTTCTAGGGTATCCAAAGAACCACAAACAGCGACGCCACACCCATAAACAGCCAAAGATTATCTTCTTCCTCCCCAGCCGGGATTCGAAACCGAGACCTCTCGCTTGGAAGGGAGAGTGTCGAACCGCAACGCCACAGCGATCGTCATAAAGTCGCTTTCCCAAAACGTCCTTCGGCAGAAGTTTAAGCGCAAATACAGCGTCTCCGTTCTCAACACCTCCTTGACGCGTATCGCGGGCACTGACGAAAAATTTACAGACAGAAGCGCTTCTCCTTGCCTTTGCTTGATGCGGAATTTTATTAATGCTTCCACGTCTGTAAAATGTAGCCGGAGTTACTAAGACGAGCCACTTGCAGACATTACTTACCTAAGTACGAGCCACTATAGTGGTTCCGCGGTAGTGTTGCGATAGCGGTCACTGACCCGACTGCTACTGCGAACCGAATGATACTTTTTAACATTCGGTAACCATGGCAACGGTGGGCGACCGCTACCACATGATACGCTAATCGTCAGTAATTCCTAAAATCTATTTCTTAGTCTAATAGTCGGAAATAACATACTTCGACGTTTGACACATGTCGCGTCCGCACTGGACGAGCGGTGACTAGGAGCCGCGGTGAGCGTGACTGACTTTAGTGTGTGTTGTATTACAGTAAATTCGGTGGTGTATTTATCCTTGTGGTCCTTTACTGATTGCGTTAGATAGTTGATATGGGATGCGAAGCACTGATGAATAAAATCACGATCTTGGATCTAACATAACACATTAGCCAAAGCATAGGGAAGGGACAGTTCTTAGCACACACGATTCAGTGAATTTAGTGGAGCACTAGTGTGGATATAGATAAATATAGGTAAAACACAGTCTTTATCAGAAAGGTTTTTTTGCATTTTTTTTTTCGGCAGCTCATGAAAAAAGGGATTTTAGAACGTTCCTGCAATTAAAAAAATATCGCTTACCCAATCTTGAGCATACTGTAGTAGACAAGAGTCGATGACTGCTATTGTCACGCTAACGTGTATCCACTATACCCTGTTCGTATATAGGTCGCGGGCGGGACTCGACATCTAGGTACTAAACCCGTGAAAATTACGGATTTAATATGGGAAAACCGTTGTGACATAGCTAAGACAACACTCAAAGCTGAGAGCGGTTTATTATGATGGGTATTTAGTCTTTATTAGTCTTTACCCTGATTGTAACCGCAATTCTGAAGGCGTCTTTATCTAGATTGCGCGAAACGTCGCGCGTCGCCGGAGTTACTGGGACGAGCCACTTGCTACATTACTTACCTAAGTACGAGATACTACCAACCTATTTAGACCTCGCGGGGAATTTTCATTTGGCGAATTTACTTCCCTTAAAGTCGAATGTAGAATTAAATAATTCCGAGAGAGAGTGACTCTGAGTGTCTGTCTAACGTTGAGCTGTGGGTTGTGTTATATGCGTTTCAGCTTGGTTTCAGCTATCTGTTCCCTTCGCCGTTAAGTTGGCTATAAATCTGTCATAAAAAAATTGGCAATAGCAATTTCACATTACGATTTCAAAAAATAAGATAGTTCAACCTCGTTACAATACGAAATACCTAAATTATATTGAAAAAACATACCTTCGAGTATTGGCAATGCATGTATATGAACATTCATAGTTTGATTTAGTTGTGGTATTTTCTCCCTAACTCTTGGTTAACACATTTTCCAAAAGATAGCAACACTTGTTTCATTGCTACCAACTTAACGGCGGCGAAGGGAACAGACAGCTAAATTAAGGGTTAAGACTTAACTGCGTTTCAGATATCAGGATTCAAAATCGAATTCTGTAGGCGTCTTTAACCAACTCTCCGTCAGGGTTGCTCCCGCGTCAGTGAAACATAGCGATACTGGGACGAGCCACTTGCAAGCATTACTTACCTAAGTACAAGATTCTACTAGCCTATTAGCAACTACTACTAGCAATACACTGTCCAGACCCTATATAAGATATAATTCGCTAACATCACTCGCTTTCGACGCTAAGAAAATAATAATACACTGACGAGCAATGAAAAAGTTCCATTGACATAGCACCAAATTATTCCAAAACGGGAAAGGCTAGCTTAATGACGCCGTCTGCAATATTGAAGTACATTTAACAGCGCATCAGAATATTACCAATTAAAAAAATACTTTATGAAGCTAGGTTCTATGTCTTAGGAGATATTAAGGTGTTTGTCGGCATTTTGTGGGTGGAACTTTTTCATTGCTCGTCAGTGTATAATACCTTGGACACTACTTACACACATTAATCTAGCCACAAACTAAGATTCCCTGTATCTTGGGTAGTAGACAACGATACACATACTTATATAGTTACTGTATGCGTCAAATCGCATACATAATATTTAGCAACGAAAATTCACGAGACATTTCATTATCTAAGTTATTATTAAACAAGTAATTAAAATTGATCGGTCGCATTTGAAGAAAGAGGGGGGCACAGCTTCTTGTGGTCCCACAAAAGTCTTTCCCCTGATTCTGTCCGAATTCTGTTGGCGTCTTTAACTAGCTCTCCGTCAGGGCTGCTCCCGCATCAGCGTAACATCGCCGCAGTTACTGGGCCGGGCCACTTGCTGACATCTTACCTAAGTACAATATCGTATCTACCTACTTAGATATTGCAAACAAATTTTATTGCGCGAATTTTAAGGGTTCCGTACCCGAAGGGTGCCAAACGGGACCCTATTACTAAGCCTCCGCTGTTCGTCCGTCCATCCGTCTGTCACCAATAAATATTTAAGGGGGCTCTCATACAACAAACATTTTTTCTCATATTTGCTCGATTTTGATGACGGCAACAGGTATAGACGCTTGAAATATTCACAGACTATTTAGTTACATATTCACTTTAGAAAAAAATAAATAAATGAAAATAAAACAAATATTTAAGGGGGCTCCTATACAACAAACGCATTTTTTTGTTTGCCGTTTTAATAGTTAATGGTACGGAACTTTTCGTGCACTAGTCCGACTCGCACTTGACCGTTTTTCAATTTTATTTTACCTTGATTCTTAGCGGAATGCACATGTGCTCAAATTAAGTGTCGGTTTAATGTCATACCTGCGATCTCCAAGTAATACGGACAGTTAAAAGTCAAAGTTATACGGCCACTCAATGTCTCTTGCTAAGGAACTGACATCGCCTGTTGCTCACGTCCGCAGGAAATACTTGGATCCCACAGCCCTGAATAGTCACCCTGGGTAGTGCTTTAAATGTAGCCCATTAATGTCCGAACCGAGAGGCACAGGCCTTTACCCAGATACGAGTATGATTCAGCCATACTCCACCACGCTGGCTCAGTGCGGGTTGATGGTGGGGTTTTACGGCTACAATCACGTAGCGATAGTAGCCGGGACCTACCGAAACACTGATAGTCCAAAAATGTATCTACTTAATATAAATTAATTATCTCTTTGGTACATGGTCAGGTTTTCGTACCCGCATCTTCGCTGTGAGAAGCAAGCTTAAAACCCCTAAGACCAAGGAGCTATTTGGTTAGTGCTAACGAGCAACTCAACACAAACATTTCCAGGTTCTCAACTGAAAACCTGTACAAATACAGTGTAATCTGTAAAAACATGTGATATTGGCGAAAATAACGCACTTGTTAGACCGCCATTAATTATGAAATTGACATCGCCAAATTTTAACGTAATTTATTTAAGCTGAAGTCGGTGCATTCGGCCATCAGCATAAAGTGCGACAAATTAATACAGGCATCTCTCATCATAGTAAATCATACGACACGAGGTATCCGGTTAAGATGTCGCACAATTCAGGCCCATATAAAACACGGGACTTGCATTACGTCAGATGATTACAACTTTTTACAGCTCAGTTCTACAGGCAGTCCGACGTACGGCACTCGTATGTTACCGTTACTGACTTGGTAATGTTCCAAATTTGTTAATTTGGCCTCCGCAGGGTCGTATGAGGCTTCTGGTCTTGACTCCTTGCAGCGCCGGTTTGTCAACAAGAAATGTAAAATATTAGGGCGGTTATCCCTCATTTTTTATATTTTTCCAACGGGCCGACTAAAAAAACCCTAAATTCATTCCCAACACCGTAAGTGCCATTCAGATATTTTTTATTTATCAGAATTCCTTTTGCTGCCTAATTTTACCAAGACACAAAATTAAGGTTTACATTTGATAATAAATTGTTGGTTTAACAGGACCGTCCCGTAACTCAACGTCAAGCGTGTACCAGGAAATAAGCCTGCTTATACAGGGTCTAGTATTTTTTTATCTAGCCTACACCGTGTCCCAATGCTGGGCAAAGACCTCCCCGCTTTGAGCACGATGTTCACCAAATAATAATTGATGAAATAATTTTGTACGGTAAAAAATTAAATAATATAGAACTCATGTCCTTTTGCAGGTACTACTAACTATGCAAAAGTGACGTGAAATGCTATAGAAGTCGAACCATAGAACAGTAAACTGAAGGAGCAAGCGATACAGAAATATCATTCGTCTCGCCTACGACGTGCTTTTTTTCATGGTCTAATATGACACTACCCGACCTGTGGAAGTACGCATAGTGACGCAAAGAGTATTTATAACTGCAGTGGATACGCGCATTCTGTAGTAGTCCGTCCGTCCAAAACAGCCGATCCAAAAACGTCGCATTCACGTAACTCTGACAGCCAGCTACAGAATCGATCTTTTAATTGTAAAGCCCCTTTAAACGATAATGGGCGTAACGTCAAGGCGTGTGAACTGTCATGAACATTATGAACTCAGAAATAAAAGCCATTTTTATCAAAAAAACTGATTTTATGGAACTGCCACGCCATTAGCGTTTAATGGGGCTTTCATTTTTTTAATGGCTTAAGTTACATCCAAAAACATACATTTTCATCACAAATTAACTGAATGTTCACCAAAATTTTACACCCTATTTTATACTAAATAACATGGGGTCGCCTTGCCCTGATCCACTTTGCGTCGGCTCCAGGTTGTATTATGAAGTTGAGACCTATCAAACTATTTTTTGTATTCGCACAGAAAGTGACCTACAGCAACCAATGCGGTTCTGGGAAATTACATGGTGTAGATTTAGGTCAACATTTAACATATTTGGGAGTCAAAACTTATATTGATAAACAATATATTTGTTGTTATTTTTCATTGAGGAGTTTTATAATATTCACGGACCGCGATAGTGTTAACACTATCGCGGTGTCGGACAGACACGTAGGCTTAGGAGAAACTGGAGGCCTTATAAGCAAGCATGGTCCTAATTCCGCTAGTAAAATTCTAACTGCCTTTTGAAAGTTTCGCCACTATGATGGCCAGCTTTAGTTGGATTTAGCGAAACATTATTCCTTCAAATATCTATATACAAAACAAAATTAATGCTCACAAAAGAGTCTGTAAGAAAAGCAACTCGAGATAAACTTCAAACCTTGAATAACAAAGGGTCTAATTAGATGCATCCGACGACGAGACGATCTCCATCAGATAGCTAGGAGAACCCACAAAGACCTACTAATAGTTGCCAAATATAAATTGCCGTTACACATGCAATAACATACTACAAAATCTTAAAAACTAAAATGAAAAAATGCCTCTTAGTGGAAAGTAAGAGGACATGGAAGGCTATAAAACAAACATGTCAGATAGAATAAAAAATAGACTACTGAACTATTGCAATCAACAGCCGACCCGATCGAAGCATTAAACAACGTGAACACCTTCTCTTCTAGTGTTGGCGAGAATTTAGCAGAAAACATTATAGCAAACATCAATGAAACTGAAAGCGAACTAGAAGACATGGTAAAGGAGCAATGCTCTAGAAGCCCGTCCAACACTTTTTTCATGACGCCAACTGACCAACAAGAATTAGGAAAAACCATGTCGGGACTTAAAATTTTTAAAGCAGCCGGTTGGGATGAAATTGTCAACAATCTTTGAAAACTGGCTAAGCATACCATGGCTACACCAATCACCTTTATTTGCAACCTAAGCTTATATATCGAAATAGTACCTGAACAACTCAATCTAGCTCATGTATGTACTATTTTTAAATTGGGTGAAGTCACCAAGTTACGAGTCAACGAGTTTCCAAGATATTTCGAAAGCTCGTCAACAGAAAACTTCTTTCCTATCTGAAAAAGGAAACCATTATATCAGCTTATCAATATGGATGCCGGAACAAGTTTTGAAGACGCTGTTATCCAGCTCACTGATTATGTCTGTCAGCAGCTGTTTGGACAAGGGCTTGAAATGCATCGGGTTTTTTTTTGATTTGGCAAAGACCTTTGATACGGTCTCGTGCCCAAATTTGCTGAAGAAGATCTTGGGAATTAGACGAACTGTATTTGACTGGTTTAGGTCATACTTATCTTCTCGCAAATAATGCGTCCAGGTGGATAACTATCTGAGCGAGACATCAACTGTCAGCTTTGGCATCCCACAAGGAAGCGTCTTGAGACCAACATATTTTTTGATATATATATCAATAATCTATGTGAATTAAAACTGTCAAATTCAAGACGTTTTCTGACGATACTGCTGAATTACTATGCATTATCGTCAGAAAACGTCGTATGTGGTCATACCTGGCTAACTGCAAGAAATAACGCAGAGGCTGGCCTTCCAACAGCATCTATCGGTTTGGCTCCAAAACAACCTTCTTACAATAATGCAGACAAGAAAGCATACTTTAGCTTTAGAATTACTCACCATATTGCGCCTAAATAACCTCTAAACATCAAGCTTCACACTTGTGGTATCCCAAATTCAGTCCAATGCAGCTGCACAATCCTCGAGCAAGTTCAGAATATCAAATACCTAGGAATTTCATTGATGAAAAAATATCATGGGAAAAGCAAATTGATTGGCTTCGCTGCGGGAAGCTAAGAAAATGTATCCCGAACTTTAAAAGGCTCAGGTAATCTGCAGATAAAGTCATGATCAAGCTGTTTTACTGCTCTCTGGGCCAGTCTATTTTAAACTTCTGCGGCATTGTTTGGGGCTCGACAACAAACTTAATCAAATTATAAAGTGCCCAGCGTGAACTATTCAGGGTTGCCCTTCAGAAACCGTTCCGTTATTCGACGGTCACACTGTACAAGGAAAGTGATGCCCTCAGGGTGAGAAAGCTGTACATTTTGTGGACAGCTCTCAGGTTTCACAAAAGTAGCCTATCCCTGCTGAAGGAAAGTTCGCGCTCTTCGCGGTGTGAAATCTGGTGAACGCCGACAATTAGAACAGAAATTTCCAGTAGACACTATAAATACATGGACTATGATAACACAGTCTTGAACTCCCTCAAATAACTTAGGGTTGATACTGGTCGTATCTTCACGCACCCAGTACCATGATCGCAAAGTTCTCACCTACTTCACTCACACTCTGGCATAGCAACACGATGAACGACAACTGACGGACAAAAACAGAGTGTAGGTAGGTATTGTGGTGTGCTTTATGAATAAAAAATGATTGTAAATTTGTAATATCGATGACCGGTAAGTTTAGTATACACTGAACTTAGGTGTGTGCTATAAAATAAAGATACACTTTTGTTACTTGCAGATAACTTGGTTATGTAATAATATTGTATTTTGGAAACCATCGGAAGATACTGATTCCCACAACAAAGGGTATCCTAGGGTGGGGATCAGGAACAAAAAACAAATACTTTCTTGTGCAAAAATTATTTTTATTTTATTTATTTATCTATTCAGAAAACTAATCTATAGATATAGGTGTGACGTACAGAAAACTCGTAATTTTACATTGTCATGGTGATTTAAATCAAATCACCATGACACTGATGATTATTTACAGTTTACTTCGCATATTTTGTTAATCTTGTCTATGGGATCTTTAAAACGTTATACTAATCCTTGTCTTCGCGCTCTGGTTACCCCTTATAATTATGTTGAGCATAATTATACATTTCAGGCCGACCTGTCACTGCTATCAAATTTTTCCTTTCCGTCTTGTGTTTGCTGGATGAAATCCTTTATTAGAGATAAACTTGCCTTTGTAAATGTATATTTCTTAAGTTTGCAATGTGAATTTTCACGTAAAATACATACATACAAAAAAAATACACAAATGTCAGATACTTAACGTCTGATGACTTCTATCATTGTAAGAAAACCCCATTAAAAAACCAAATTAGTCCTAATGTGGATGTGTCCCTAGGTGGAACTTAAGCATTAATATGTAATTTTGCTTATCGATCCTTAATAAAACATAACATTTACATACAGGCACATACATTGCTTCTGGCCCCACACTAGCTAGGATTCCGATCGTGGTAAGCAGAAACATCGATGTCACACACATAAAAACATCCAAGACCTGGGTTTTTTTTCTTTCTCCCCAGCCGGGTATCGAAACCGGGTATCTTTGTGACGAAACTACATAAAAATCCAAATTAGTCATGATGTGGACATGTTGCTAAGTCGAGCATTTGCCTCAAGATTTAATTCTGCGTATTGGTGCCTAATACTTAGGCGGAACTAGAATCAATGCCCGCCAACCTCGCGCTAATGCAACGCGCGTCACGTGCCTCCGTTTCGGTATCAGCGGAAAATTCCGAAGTTACCGCGGCCACCCGAGACCACACCGCCTGGTCGCGTTCCAAAAAGCCTATTAACCCTCGCCGAGATGATAAATGTCAAAAAAACCGCAATGCAGCAACAACTTGCCAAGAGTGCCTACAGTGACATTAATGTTGCTTTAGTGTCATTAAAATTATGATAAAACCGGATAAGGTTGTGCCTATCGTGTTACTTTCGAGTTTAAGTAGCTGTAATTTTAGATTCGCGGTTAATGGTCTCGTGTTTTGGTGAGGGTCTCACGTTCACGAAATAACGAAATTGATGTAATAAATTAATTACTTTAAAATTACTTCATTTCCTATATGTTCATAAGTAATAATACTCTTTACTAAGGCTAGATTGTCTTTAAAATGAAATATCACGCAAAGAATCCAAAATGGTAAATTAATATGGCCTTGTACCACCCATGGTTAACAAAATTGTTGGTTAGAATAAGAGTTAATTTCACCACCAAAATAACTAGCGGCTGTCTGTCCCATTTGACGGTTAAATTATATGTACTTTACAGGCAATTATTTATAGTGCAGCTTCAAGTTAAATACAGGCTGTATGGATACGATCAATTGTTTCCAACAAACTAGGTAGGTACCATAAATATGTTCTTTAACAATATAACATTTCTTTCTTTTTTATACAAACAAGCACAAACATTGCTTCTGGCCCCATTCTAGGGTACATTGTGTCGTGGGAACCAGAAACAGCGACCTCACACACATATAAACATCCTAGACCTGGGGTTTTTTTTCTTTACCCCCAGCCTTGGATCGAATCCGGGACCTCTCGCATGGTAGGCGGAGCCACACCCGCTGCGCCAGAGGTCGTCCCCTTTAAGCCAGTTATTCAATAATCCATTTTGCGTGACAGGGCGCTAACCCATCGCCACAGCTATGGAGATTGAAGGTTTCCTTGCGGTGTTTTCCATCACCGTTAGAAAGTTCATATAATATACTTAAAATTATCTTACTTATCTTATTCGTACATGTAATGGTATATCTGTGTAATTATCTTACTTATCTTATTCGTACATGTAATGGTATATCTGTGTAATTATCTTACTTATCTTATTCGTACATGTAATGGTATATCTGTGTAATTATCTTACTTATCTTATTCGTACATGTAATGGTATATCTGTGTAATTATCTTACTTATCTTATTCGTACATGTAATGGTATATCTGTGTAATTATCTTACTTATCTTATTCGTACATGTAATGGTATATCTGTGTAATTATCTTACTTATCTTATTCGTACATGTAATGGTATATCTGTGTAATTAACTAATAAGCGTTGTGCGGATTTTTATCATTTTTATTTGTGGCGTTATTAGTTTGACGTCACATATATATAATAATAAAATATAATCCAACTAATATTATAAATATGAAAGTAGCGATGTTTGGATGTTTGTGTGTTTGTGCCTCGATCGGGCTAAAACGGCTGAACGGGTTTGAATGAAACTTCGCACAGAGATAGTTTATGAGCTAAATGTTAATTTAGCTCATAAACTATCTCTTTATATGTTAATATAGGATACTTTTTATTCGACTGCTCCAAAGGAGGGTAACGTTATCTCGGTAACTGATATTTCTTAGGAACACGCAGATGAAATTGCGGGCATCTGCTAGCAATTAATAATTCATAATAATTTATTGCACACAACAATTACAAGAGATCTAGGGGTTTCATTCTTCAATTCAATCTCCATGGCTACGGCGATGGGCTAGCCCCCTGTCTCGCAAAATTGAGTATTGAATAACTGGCCAAAATTGGCACAATGGTGTCTGGGCCACCCCATATGGGAAAAGGTGTGACGCTATGTTATATTGTTGTTATGTTTAACAACAATTACATTAAATGACGACCTCTGTGGCGCAGGGGTTGTGGCTCTTTCTACCATGCGAGAGGTCCCGGGTTCGATCGCTGGCTGGGGGTAGAGAAAAAAATATATCCCTTAAGTCTTAGATATTTATATGTGTGTGACGTCGCTGTTTCTGGCATCCCACGACACAGGGCATCCTAGTGTAGGGCCTGAAGTAATGTATGGTGCCTGTATGAAAATGTTTGTTTGTTTAAAAAATAAAAATTACAAAAGACAAGAGACACATACACACATAAGTATACTCGCGCCTTTTTCCCGACTGAGGGCTAGGTAGACACTAAAGACCTCCACTTGCTACTATTCTGGCATACATCTCTCGCTTCCTCATCATTCATACAAGCTCGCTGTTCACTAATAAATCGCCTATCTGGTCTTTGTAGGACCTGCTTGGGAGTCCCCGTCCGACACATAAGACATAAGACGTTTATTCGTAATAGGTTAGTATTACATGTCATGTTGGTATTAATACAAAATACAAAAATAGCAAAAATAAGTCTTAACCTAACTGGTGACAAGGGGTCTTAAAGGCGTCAGTAAAACAACATTTTGGCACCTTCTCCGGGTTTCCTTGGGCTCATCACCTGAGTAGCTTCGAGTTTACTTGCGTCCATGCCGTAGAAGGGGATAGCTGTGTCGGACAGGCTCAAATCGGTAAGTTACATTGGCGTAAAGTTCGGCAGGGGTCTCTCAGACCCCATGTCACCACTTACGTAATTTTTTACGTAATTTTGTTGTATTGTTTTTTCACATTTTTAACCGAGAACAATCAAAACTCCAGGAAAGCAGGAGCCAGTTGTCTTCCTCGATAAAAGCGCCAATCAAATTACCAGTTTGAATCGTGTCCGAAACGTGTGTGCTTGCAGTGTGCAAAAAAATTATGCCCAGACTGCAAAAAAAAATTGGCAAAGTTCGACCATTGTCAATTTCGTGAAAATACATTTTTGATTTTAGTTGTTTTTTTTCTTAATTCATTATTACTTCAATATTATAGAAAAAAGTGTTTTTTTGTCAAAATATGTTGATTAATTTTTTGTTTGTGTAATTTGTGATCTCATCTCTAGTTTTTTAATTGTTAAGACGACATACATTAAAATTGCAAGATCATAACAAAAAAATATATTCAGAATATAGTTATTTGTTTTATTTTATCCATTTATATATGATAACACAGTTTTTACATACTCTGGCTAGCTACCACACTTAATTTCTATGATTTATACTAGATACCGCAGTGGGCCTCTCAGTCCCCTCGTCACCAGTTACGTTACACAAAAACCATGTCACCAGTCAAAGGTTAAGTAATCTTGTACAATATGTCACGGTCATCAAAAATATAAAAAATAATAAATATGCAGTTCAAATGTCGAATAAGGCTACAAGCTGTAGAGGGGGCTGTACCTAATAATAAATAAAATATTACCTAGATCGTGAGTGCGTTACGAGTTCCTCGTGGCTGTAGGGCGTCAGCTCAATAAGGCACCGCTTTAGTCTGGCTTTAAATGCCCCGGTACTTGGAGCGGATGTGATGTGCTCCGGCAATTTGTTGTCATTTGTTGTCATCCGCTTCATGGATCTGTTTCGTCTCCTTTCATAACAAGAGCTATACGAAAATTGTGTACAACGGCGAGCTTATCTCTAGTGAGTAATTTGTGCATTGTTGCTTTTTAATTCGCCTTATCTAAATCTGTTTAAACAGGGCGCCGCAATTTTCCTCGGATAATTCTCGCAGGTCCGCTATAGTGAGGACGACCGCAAACCGTTTGGCATTAGCGCCATTTTACCAATTTTGCGTTTTTTTTTTCAGGATAACAAAGAGTAGATAACACACAAAGTCGCCTTTAGGCTGACAATTAGTAGTAGCAGTCTAATAAATTGGCAAAGGCATAGTAAATTTTTGTAAGAATTTCAACATTCCTTTATGCCTGGCAGTAATTCCTTCTATCGTCGCTTTTCTGCAGATATGAGAGAGGCCATTCAGACCCCATGACAAAAATCATGTAATTTTTAACGTGCGCGTCTGCACTAGGCTTAAAGATCGATTGTGTCAACAGTAGCACAAGTAAATTGACTACACGGCATCAGTCCTGTGCCTCATTTACACGCACGCTAAGGAGTATTTAATTTAAGAAAACGGTCTACGTTTCCCGGTTCGACGTGTTTTTAATTTTTTAATTCATGGATAATCTTAACTTAAACATTACAACTCAGGTCTGCCAAACTGCACAACAGTTTGATGGCGGACACAGCACTCCTCTTAACACATTATAATACTTTAGGTACATGTATATTGAATGTTTATAAGAGTAATCTCATTTAACCATTTTAACTGTAACCATTTTGTAACACACGAATGAAGTAGGTTGGTAGAAAACCAGGATTGGTAAGTATATTAGCGATAACTTAATCTAGTTCTTTTATAATTTACAGTGTACTATTTTTATTGTAATTTACTATTTACTTAAGAATTTAAGTTGTCATGGTATTTTAATTATATATATGACCAGCGGATACATTGAGCGTCACATCCTGGAAAGGCTGAAGATAAATGGCAGACGACAGAGGTTGCGACAGTACTGATAAGACGTTTGGAGTTAGAAAGAAACTTCCTGTCCTTCAAACTTCGGGTTGACCTCAGGAAGATGTACCTGGCAAATATCATTGGCTGGAGGGCATCGTCTACAGACGCTTTAGCGGAGCGAGATCGAAGAAGAAAAGCTAGGCTAGCTTATACTTTTGTAATATAATTGTACTTATATCGAGACAGTTTTCAGGTATTTACCGAAATGTGATTTTTCCAAAAATATACATGTATTATTATTATTATATTCAAATTTTCAATTTTCCACCTTTTTAAGTGATCTCTGTTGCGCGGTCCTTAGCCAAGCGGCACAGACTCTATTAATAATAGGCCCGACAAGACCAACTATTTTTTTTCCTCGACCATAATTCGAACCCGGAACCTCTACCGGGAAAAGGGCATGTAAATCAAATCAAAAAGCATTTATTTGCAGCTCTGACATAATTGAATAAATAAAAACAAACTAACAAAAGATAAAGATAAAGACACAAATGCAATATAAATGATAGCAATACGTTTCCGAGCTGCAAAAAGGTTTTAACTCAGCATATGCAGGCTCAGAGAAACTGCGTTGATCTTCCGTTAAAACCCTGTGAAGTGTAAATGTAACTATATATGTATCTTTCATCTGCGGTTATAAATTAGTTACTTAGTAGGTTCCTACGGTAGTGGAGAGCTATGCGGGAGGTGCGGATATTAAATACTGCCAGGCGTCGCCAAACTTCTTTGGCTCCGACCTTTCTTTCTCGCATAGGATAAGCTACCTTATGAGAGAGAGAGAATGAGAGAGAGGTGACAGCTCGCTGAGAGCCAAAGAAACTTGGCGCTAAATGAATATGCCACGCCAACTGCACTGAAGTCTTGCGCCATACTGACGTCACTGCAACACACTCCACCCATAGTAGAACCATACAGGTATAAGAAAGCTCAAGGACGAATTCTCGAAACGTCACCAACCCAGTATTAGTAAGAGAGGGTGTGATTCATCGGTACATTGTAACACAGTCATGATGACGTAACGTGAATTCGTGCTTGAGGTTCTTGGATATACCTGTAGGACTCCACACCACTCCACTGCCACAGAAAGTGAAGCGCTATGGGTGTTGTTATACACTCACATACCACGCGCGTATTCATTCATTTATTTATAACTGCGCAATTACCGTTAGTCCCTAAGTGTAGTGCGACCGGCACTTTCTCACATTACCCACTGAACTGACTCACTGACTCACAAGGCTACAGGCCAAAGGGATACTTATGAAATGAGGCCCGCTTTAATGCGCCCTTTCAACATTAATACGGCCGCATTTCACATTTCAGTAGAACCTCCGGTTAAGGCACAGCGGGCATTAACTTTCCTGAAAGGATTTTGCAACTTCTGAGCCTGATGGATTTGTGTTGCACGATGTAATTTTAACGTTATTCGGACGGGCCAAGTTTTCTTTAACTTTGCCGAAGTAATCAATTTGCAAACAATTTTCCATTAGAATTTCAATTGTGCTTTGTAGCTCATGTTTGCAAATTACATCACATATTCCACAGGAAAGTTAAGTGTCCCTCCGAAGACCTTGTATGAAGAGATTTGAGAAAGGGAAGCATATCTGCCACGATATTTTTTAATAGCTATTAGTTGGCGCAACTGGGTTACTGCCACCCTGTATGGGAAAAGGCTATAATTTTATGCTTGAGACTTTCCTTTGATAGTCATTCTAGACGCAGTATACATAATTTTCAAATTTGAAACACCTTCGAGACAATAAACGAAACTTAAGACTAAAATTTGGCTGGCTTATTTCCTTGTTAAGCTGTTAACTTTCAAACCACTGATCCGGCTATGAAAACATAGCTAAGAACCATCTCAAGAAAGTTTACTACTATTTACAGAAAACCCCATTAAAATCCGTCAACCCGCTTGAGCGCTGAGTGCCACAAATAGCTTGTCGCTTAGACGCTATATAGTCGCTTCAAAACTATAACTCCCCTCACTTTTTGTCACGGATTAAAAGTGGATCTTATCTCTTATACCTTAACTCGGGCCTTTCGTTCACAATAATTGTTTCGCCATAAAAGGACAAAGTCTCCCCCGTTGCAACAAATCCCCACCACTATGGTCTATTTTACGTTCGCATAAAATAAAAAGCCTTCCTTTGTAAAGGTTTTCACATACAAAAGGATCATTTTACTTCAGTTTCCATTCACCACTGCTTTCATTGTTGGCGGCTGTGATACAAAACACCAATTTGTAAATGCCCCGGTTTTAATTCAAAATAATTGACTGCTTTTTTCCTTGTAAATAATGGCGCGCGTAAATAACACTTGGAATAAAATGAAATCAGCGCATTTTAACTAATGTTGTCATAGTCAGCCCGTTTTTACGATGTTTTGTGAATTTACGCTGTGAACTTAAATAAGGGAACTGTTTTTCATTTGCCCTGTCATGCGATAAGGGCTTTTAAATCACACTGGCTGCAAGTGAGCATAGTTGTGCCGCAGCCACATCGCATGGGAAAAGAAGTTGACGCTGATATAGTGTACCTCAAGTATTAGATTAGCACTACATCGGAATCTACAAACCGCCCAACGAGTCACCAATCCGAAAGAAACATGTTCCTCTATCCTGTAACCCAACGAGAAGTCTATAACTTACTTAGAAACTTAAAACCTAAAAATAGTCATGGCATAGATGACTTACCTCCTAAATTATTAAAACAATGTGCAGAAGAGTTGTCACTACCTTTTTACCACATGATAAATCAATCTTTTACCGAAGGCACTCTTCCAGACTTACTCAAAGTTGCTCTCATTAAGCCAAAACATAAGAAAAACTCTAAACTTGAAACAACAAACTACCGTCCAATTGCTCTCCTACCGACGGCTTCTAAGATATTTGAAAAGGCGATCTGTAATAGAGTCTATAAATTTTGTGAAAAATTTAAACTTTTTAACGAAAGCCAGAACGGATTCCGTAAAAAACGATCTACAACCTTAGCGGTTTACAAATACATACAAACAGCTATAAATATGATTAATGATAAGAAATATGCCATAGGTATTCTACTGGATATGGCGAAAGCCTATGATAGAGTCCGGCACGATATATTGCTAGATAAATTATATGGAATGGGAATACGAGGAGAAACCCATAAATGGTTCGCCTCTTACCTAAGCAATAGAAAGCAATTGGTAGAAATAGAATATTTTAACAAAAATTGTAACGAAATTATAAAAATCCAGTCTGACACTAAAGTTGTAAAAGGCTCAATACCTCAAGGCGGCGCTATAAGTTGTTTATTATTCTTAATTTACATAAATGATTTCCCCAAAATCTTAAATGACCAATGTGTCTTGTTTGCCGACGATATCTCAATCCTTACACCTTGCACAAATAACCTAGAAATAAATAATAAACTACAAACTATCCTTAACAATACTACAAAATGGCTAAGTGATCATAACCTGCAGATTAATTTCAAAAAAACAAAATTAATGTTATTTCATCCACCTCAAAAAACATCAATAGACATAAATTTCACATTTAACAACATCAAACTAGAAACAGTGAGTACATTTTCCCTATTAGGTTTAAATATAGATACAAATATAAATTGGAAAGCACATATCCAAAAACTACGTTCTAAACTATCCAGATTTGCATATGCCCTCCGGGAGGTTAAAAAAACAACAGATTTAAAAACAGCCCTTGTTACCTACTACGCCTACGCATATGCATGGCTTAGTTATGGTATCTTATTATGGGGTAACAGCACAGACGCACCAAGCTTATTCACACTCCAAAAGCGACTCATACGCATACTAGTAAATATACATCCTCAAGACAGCTGTAGGCCATACTTTAAAGAACACAAAATACTCACACTTCCAAGTATCTACATATTAGAAACGTGTAAATTTGTCCGAAAATACCCCGAATTATATACAAAACGCCAAGATCAAATGTCGACAAACCACAACCTGCGACCACGAAAGGGACTGGCGCTACCACCTTCTCGACTAAATATTCACTCAACAAGCCCATTATCAATGACCGCGAAAATTTATAACAAGTTACCAGAACATTTGACAACAGAAACTAAAGACACCATATTAATAAGATCATTAAAACAACTTTTGACCACAAAATGTTACTATAATTTAAACGATTACTTGAATGACAAATTATAAATTAAAAATACATATAGAACTAACCCAGTAACATAATATGTATAAATACTTAAATAATAATAATAATATAAATAAATAATAACATAATATAAATAAATAAAATATTTATAAATAATATATATAAATAAATATAATACATATTAACAATGACATAGACAATTACAGAAATATCACCTTTTCCATCTAGATAAGTACTCAAATTATAATTTAATAAGGGTTATAATTAAAAATAATTATAATACTATAATGTCGTCCTCTCTCATATTGCTGTGCCTGAACAAGGTCCATAATGTTGTAACTTTATAATATAACTTTATAACTGTGGAATGCAATAAATATACTTGATACTTGATACTAGATAAAGCTACAGTAACTTTGAGTTGAACTTTGTGGAATATTGACTCCAAAACTTCTGTGTTGACTGTACAACTTAATTCGAAACAGGCAGTGTCATGAATTGTAAACGACACTACAGTCAGTGCGACTGGTAGCGGCTTCACGAAAAGAGAGGCTTGGTAGTGTCGTTAATTGTAAACGACACTACTGGTAGTGCGGCTGGTAGCGTCCTTGCCAAAAGAGAGGCTTGGTAGTGTCGTTAATTGTAAACGACACTACTGGTAGTGCGGCTGGTAGCGTCCTTGCCAAAAGAGAGGCTTGGTAGTGTCGTTAATTGTAAACGACACTACTGGTTGTGCGTCTGGTAGCTTCCTTGCCAAAATAGAGGCTTGGTAGTGTCGTTAACTGTAAACAACACACCTGATAGTGCGGCTGGTAGCGTCCTTGCCAAAAGAGAGGCTTGAAAGTGTCATGAATTGTAAACGACACTACAGTTAGTGCGACTGGTAGCGTCTTCACGAAAAGAGAGGCTTGGTAGTGTCGTTAATTGTAAACGACACTACTGGTAGTGCGTCTGGTAGCTTCCTTGCCAAAAGAGTGGCTTGGTTGTGTCGTTAATTGTAAAAGAAACTACTGGCTGTGCGGCTGGTAGCTGGTATTGCCAAAAGAGGGGCTTGGTAGTGTCGTAAATTGTAAACGACACTACTGGAAGTGCGGCTGGTAGCGTCCTTGCCAAAAGAGAGGCTTGGTAGTGTCGTTAATTGTAAACGACACTACTGGTAGTGCGGCTGGTAGCGTCCTTGCCAAAAGAGAGGCTTGGTAGTGTCGATAATTGTAAACGACACTACTGGTAGTGCGTCTGGTAGCTTCCTTGCCAAAAGAGAGGCTTGGCAGTGTCGTTAATTGTAAACGACACTACTGGTAGTGCGGCTGGTAGCGTCCTTGCCAAAAGAGGCTTGGTAGTGTCGTTAACTATAAACAACACACCTGATAGTGCGGCTGGTAGTATCCTTGCCAAAAGAGAGGCTTGGTAGTGTCGTTAATTGTAAAAGAAACTACTGGCAGTGCGGCTAGTAGTGTCCTTGCCAAAAGACAATACATTTCTCCGTTATCGACCGATTAAAATATGACCTCATCAAATCGTGGCGTGACCCCATACTTAATTACTGACATGCTATCATTGTAACAACTCGTTCAATAGCGAAAACGAAAAAAACTTAAATATCGTCACGCCTATTTCCATACGGAGTAGCAGAAGTACAGAGGGTATAAGCAAAAGTTGTTCATAACTATTGCTACATTATTTTATAAAAATTAGGCATCAATAGTGGGAGATCTATTAGATCGCTCCCATACAGATTTATTTTATTTTTTATTAAGCTATGAGGTTCACCACATTTATTCTTCAATTAATTTTAAGTATATCTAGCGCGGGCCTCATTTAAAATATTGCTGCGGGGGGAAAGGGGGTTACAAGATCTTCTTAAAAAAATTGGCTGTCTTTAAAGTCGGTTTACGGAAGATAATTTTACGTGATAACGTCATAAGAAACGCTAAGGCCGATCGTGCCTCTCTATCACTTGTTCCGCGCTCTCGCTTGCACGCTCAGCTCAGGCTAAACGTGACAATGATTCGATTTATAAGACGTAATCACGTCAAAAAACTATACGTTTCCAGCTGGCTACAAAGGCAATTTTGCTGTCATTTTCGGTTAAATTGAAGATGAAGACATGATTGCTGGTATTACTTTCAATATTCGTATTATTTGTTCCACATTCCCCTTTCCTTTTCCTTGTTTTTAGCCTGTGGTATTTTTCAAGCTATTAGGTTCGTAGACATCCACCGGACTATCATGGCTCTACTAAAAGTCACAGATGTCATTCAGCTATCTATGGATCGCTAAAAGCTTTCAGTCATGGGTTTTCTTGACTTCAATAGTGCCTTCAAGTGCGTGAATTCGGACATTCTCGTTGATCTTTCTCTTCTTCTTTTTCTTCGTCTTTATCTTCCCTGCCAGCCGGTTCGAATTTAATTTGAAGGATCGTCAACAGCGTATCAGTTCGGAGGAGACATGCTCTGAATGTATTATTTTTATTTTGGGTAGTATGTATTTATTTATTAGTATGTTTATTTTATATATTTAAGTTTAGGATTCATAATAAATACGTTAAGTTATATAGGCACTCGTATATTGCGTGTTGAGGCTGACTTAGTCCGTGTTTTTGGGTAGTGCAAGTGTTTGCGCAGAGATTGAATATTTGAATCGCTCGCATTACCAATTTTCACTCTGTTCGTCACTGCTTATAATTTGTTTATTTTTGTGTTGTATAAACTGTCTACAATGTTTTTTCTTGGTAAATAAGTTTTTAAATGTTTTAAACAATTTTGAAACGAAGTCATTTACGTGTGAGGGTTCCGTTGCTATGTGTGCCTGCGGGGCAGTGGATGGGTTCAGATTACGCACGATGATTGCTATAGTCCCACAGGTTGCTCACAATCACTATTTATCATGTTCGCGTAAATATTATTTAATTTACTGCTATATCATATAATACACCTATACAATAATGATACTCATAACAAATCACTACATGATTTTCAACAAAACACACACACTTCTGCTTTATTACACTATTATTTTCTCAAAATCTTATAATACAAAGTTCTTAAAAGTTGGTTTCTGGAACGCGGGTTCTTTAGGTACTGGACACGATGAGCTCATAGTTGCGGTGGAGCAGTGAGCTCCGGACCTATTGGCCATCAATGAGACGTGGTTGCGCCAGGACGACGTAAGTTACGCCCCCGACATCCCCAGCTATAGACTGCGACATATCGCGCGCCCGCGCAGCGTCAGACTGGCGCGGAGTGGTGGGGTGGGATTTTATGTGAAGATAGGTATAAAGGCGAGACTACACTCCCATCCAGAATCCACCGTTGGTGTCGAACAGATGTGGCTATCTATGAATGTAAACGGTATTAAAATTATTATTGGAACCGCCTATCGACCACCGTGGATGAATGTTAATACTTTCTTTGATGCACTTACCGATTCTTTATCTAGTTTTTCCCATTTTGATAAGGTAATACTATAAGGCGATTTTAACATAGATTTTCTTGATACAGGCAACAATATGACATGTAAATTACAACAATTCCTAGCGTACTCCAATCTGGTAAATATTGTCGATAAACCAACCCATTTTACTGACCATAGCGCAACCCTAATTGACTTGGTCTGTACGGACGTAACTCTTACTTCAATATCAGTTGATCACATTCCTGATCTCGGGCATCACGCAATTATAACCGCAAAAGTTAAAATTAAGAAAGATAAACCTCCTGTTCGCACTGTCATGTATAGACCATTTAAAAACATTAACATGGTAACATTCGACAATGACCTGCAAAATATTAACTGGGACGTGATTCTACACTGTGACAATGTGGACCTTATGGTGTCGACCTTCAATGAGTACTTGCTAGCACTTTATGATAAGCATGCACCAGAGCGTAAAACTATAGTCAGGGAAGTGTCAAAACCGTGGTTAACCAGTAATGTTAAGTACATGATGCAACTTCGTGATAGGGCACACGATAAATATAAGCAATCTCGACTTCCGGTTGACAGAGACCAGTATAAATCTTTAAAACACCTTGTTGCTGTCAGTCTTTACTCAGAAAAGAAGGCATTTTTCGAACATAATATAAATAATAATATCGGAAATCCTAAGAAGCTATGGCAAACTCTTAAGAATACAGTTCTTCCCAAGAAGTACAACGAATTGCCAGAGCATCTGAACGATCCAAATGAGATGATCACCCATTTCCTCAATGTGCCTGGAGACAATGGTGTTACGATATCTAATCTTAGTTACTTCACAGGTATTGTAACGCGACTTTTCAGATGCACCCGGTCAATGAGAGCGAAGTGGGAAAAATTATTTTAAACATCCCATTAGAAGCCCGCGGTAGTGATGGAATAACTAGAAGTATGGTTCTATTTACACTACCTACAACTCTTAGGATCATTACAGCTATTGTGAATCGGTCAATCACCACTTTTACCTTCCCAGGGCTCTGGAAAAAATCGACTATTCGGCCAATTCCTTAAAATAATGACCCGAAAAATGTGACTGATCTTAGACCGATAAGTATACTACCATACTTATCCAAAGTTTTGGAAAGGATTATATGTAACCAGATCACTTCATTCCTGGAAAAAAATGGGATTTTACCTAAGTTGCAGTCAGGGTTTAGAAAAGAACGCAGCACAACCACTGCCTTACTAGATGTCGTGGATAATATCCTAGCTTCCCAGGGGTTTTGGTACTATACTGGCATTACTGGACTTTTCTCGAGCTTTCGACTGTTTAAATGTAAATATGTTGCTGTCTAAACTAAATTACTATGGCTTTCATATTGAGTCGATAAAGTGGATTGAGAGCTATCTTGTCTATCGTTACCAACAAGTTGTTATTAGTGGAAAGGATGGATCTAGTATCTCATCTGATTGCATACTCTCTGGAAGAGGCGTCCCTCAGGGGTCCATTCTGGGACCTATACTATTTATTTTGTACAGTGCAGATATAATAGGTTGCATTAAGCACAGTAAGTGCCATTTATATGCTGATGATCTTCAGTTGTATATAGATTCCAATAAAGATAACATCGAAGAGGCCGTCAGAAATATAAATGAGGATCTCGCTAAGGTGTCCCCCTGGTCTGCCAAAAATGCATTAGTTTTAAACCCATCGAAGTCAAAGTACTTAATTATTGGCTCAAAAACACAAGTAAAATCCATAATTGACTATGATCCCGAAATTTCAATCTCAGGTGTTCGCCTGGAACGAGTCAGTGAGGCCCGAAACCTTGGCATACTAATGGACAGTGAATTACGCTTTGAAAAACATGTTGTAGAAGTCGTAAAAGCCTGCTTTTATCGGCTCAAAGTTTTGTACAAGGTTAGAAGATTTCTAAGTGTTGATATGCGTGTCAAGCTTTATGAATCTCTGGTGCTCTCTAAAATAAACTATGGCTTGTTGGTTTACGGCCCATGTGTATACAAACGAACAGAGAAGTTGATACAAAGGGTACAAAACGCCTGTGCTCGGTATTGCTTCAAGATTCTTCCGCGCACGCATGTCACACCATATTTCAATAGTGCCGATATGCTGAAATTAAGGGCGAGACAAGATTTATATTTTTCAACACTTTTGTTTGGTGTTATTAAAACAGGTAAACCTGAATACTTATTTGAAAAACTGACCTGGAGGTTTTCGCGCCACCACACAAACAGAAATAATACCTGCGTTCTATCGGTTCCTCGCCACGGAACTGCGGCGTTTCGTGGCGGCTTCAGGTACCTTGCCACAAAATGCTGGAATAACATACCCCCTCCGCTGAGAGAGCTCAAAACAAAAACAATATTCAAAAGACGAATTCGAGCACAGTTATTGGAGCAACAAAAGCAGAGTACCTGATGCTGCCACGACCGCGGACGTGGTGCTGCGTGCCGCGTTTTCCAGCTTATTTTATTTTATTTTATTCTTAAGATTTATTCAAATCCTTAATGTGTATATGTAGTGATTTAATTTAAATTTTATAATTTTATATTACTTACAATACAATTCAACACACCAAACATTTGCATGCAACAACCATGCAATTTACAATTCTCTTTCACAACTTAATTCCACACATTTCATTTGTTTTTAATTTTTATTTATTCTGAGAATAGGTACTTAGCCTAGGTTATTCTCACACTTCCCACCAATATTAAGTTTAGTTTATTTTATTTATTACACTTGCCACCTGGACAAATTAATATTTTAAATCATATTATATCTTCTGTGCCCCAGACTGAAAACCAGAGTCACAGGATTTCCTGTGACATTATGCTGAGTCTGAACCCTTTTGCTAGTTTTATTGCTGAATTTTTTTTTATTTTTAAATAGTACCTACTTCATTCCATGTAATACTTTTATATTCTTGTGTTTGTGCTGATACAGCGAATAAATGCCTTTTCTATTCTATTCTATTTAGTATATTGATTTATAATATTTATTTAAATAAGTACCAGATAAATTATATTTATTGCTGTATACATAGGTCTGCCCCTGCCCAGCAAACAACCTTTCTCATCCTTACTTGGTTTGCTGGCAGGGATTTCTTACTAGAGATAAGCTCGTCTTTGTACACTATATATCTTATATATCTTGTTTTTTATTATTTGTGTGCAGGAAAAAAATTATGAAATTATGAATGACATCCCAAACTAGGTCCAAACATGGAAAACCTGGCTAGTTAAAATTTTATATAAAAAATAAATAAAAAAACCGGTCAAGTGCGAGTCTAAATCGCGCACGAAGGGTTCCGTACCACCGTTCAATGGAAGCGATGGTGTGGAGTGAATAGTTTGGATTTTACACAGCAAAATATTGTTTACAAAGTTATTGGTGCGGTTACTTTCACACTCCATGTACGTAACCAGGTGCATCCATAAGTTTATATGTGGTATTGAAAGAATTGTTGTATGGGAGCCCCCTTAAATATTTCTTTTATCCTGTTTTTTAGTATTTGTTGTTATAGCGGCAACATAAATACATAATCTGTGAAAATTTCAACTCTCTAGCTGGCTAGGTTCTTGAGATACAGCCTGGTGACAGACGGACGGACGGACGGATGGACGGACAGCGGAGTCTTAGTAATAGGGTCCCGTTTGGAACCCTTCGGGTACGGAACCCTAAAAGTTAAGCATATTCGCAAAACGTTTGCATTAAGGCTGGATCAACATGTGCACTATATATCCGGTCATTTATGGAGGGCTCGGGACATTGGTCATGTATCACTAGGAAACCTGTTAGGCAGTTGAGTAGATCAACTTAGTTCTTGATCGCATCGTTCCGGCTTCAGCTAAAGCTGGTGGACTCATTTTCATTGCTGAAAAATAACTGAACTCCGAAGAAGCAATGTACAACTAGCTGAAAAGATAGCAATGTTGCGCAAAGTCCAGGCTGAGTAGCGTCGCCACTGCAAGTTTACGGATTTTGGCAGTTTTTTTGTAGAAAGAGTTTCTGAAATATATAATTATAATCTGCATAAAATACGCTAGAATATTTTTTGTTTGATATTTTTTTCTACTATTCAAAAGTCAATTAGGTCTCAAACCCAAAAAATAAATTGCAAAAATTTCACTTGTTTACGATTTTTTCAAAAAGCTTCTATGGAATGTTTAAAATAAATACCAGCAACGATTTCTACATAGTAGCCAGCTGGAAGCGTATATATTTTATTAAAAGAAGTTGGGCGGGCGGGTCCTTTGGACGCCCCTCTCCCCCCAGCAAGATTATTTTTAATGTGGCCCGCGCGAGAAATACTTTAATTACTTGAGGAAGAAATCTGGTGAGGCTCATGAAAAATAAAAAATAAAGGTTCACACCGGTAGATCTCGCACTGTGAAAATGTGCTACAACAGCGCCGTAGCTTCTCGTAGCCACTACGCGGTTGCTACGAGCTTCCGTAACGCCATCTCTACGCCTCCGCCTGTTCTACGAAGCGTGTCGTCGAGTTCTAAACTGATTACATATTTTCATAAACAAATGACGATTGTACAATTTTATAGGAAAGTGTCTTTGATGTGACGTAATGCCTTATAAGATTTGCCCAAGTGACATGATATCACAGCAGAGTTAAAAAAAACAATAGTAGTTTGTGGCGCCATCTAAGCTGGGTGCTCTCACTGAGGTCTGATGAGTGCGCGAGGCGGGGTAAAGGGTTCAAGGGGAGGGGAGGGTGGTTACCATGGCAACGCCGCCCCACAACACGCCGTCTTGGCGCCGTGCATACATATCGCGTCATTGTTACTTTCGAGCAAATTTTTCAACGCTGCCAAGTCTTTGTGTTAGGAATAGAGACTAAATTTGTGTGAAGCTGAAACACAATGTTGTAAATGCCAGCTAACACAAACACGTGTAGTTCATAGTAAGTCTATACAAAATATCATTTCAAATAAGTATTGTTTTCTTTGCTCGAGTGTTCCAAGGTGAATAAAGTATGATATTTGATGGTATCATTTGTTGTAAAAAGCAATTTGATAATTCGATGTTTGACTGGGTAATGAAAACAGATATTTGAACTAGTCCAACGATTTGTATGTACATGCGTAATTGAAGTCAACAAGTCAAATGTTGGTCTTATTTAGACAAAATGATGATTTCAGAAGTCTATAAAATATGACTTCTAAAATGTAATAGTATCTTTATATTATAACACTTTTCAACTATGGAATCGAACTGGTTAGGCCTTTGCCCAGCATTGGGACACCGTGTGGGCCAAATAAAATAAATGAAAAACACTCCATAGCTGCGGCGATGGGCTAGCCCCCTGTCACGCAAAATGGCGTTTTGAATAACTGGCTCAAAGTGGCAATTGTGCCTCTGCCACCCAGTATGGGAAAAGGTGTGACGCTATGTTATGTTGTTATGTTAAAAAAACTCATTTTTCTTACTACCTGGTCAAATACTACTTTAATTATAATATATATAATAAATGTAGCCCATTTATGTCCCCACTGAAGGGCAAAGGCCTGTACCCAGATACGAGTAAGATTAAGTCCTACTCCACCACGCTGGCTCAGTGCGGGTTGATAGAGGGTTTTACGACCACTACCATATAGCGAAATTAACCGGGACCTACAGCTTAACGTGTCATCCGAAACACTGAACGTCCGTTACTGTACTTAACGAGTAGTTAAGTACAGTTACGGTAACGGTTGAGTAAACAACCGAGGGTAGTTGGGACGGATCGCGATTTTGAACTCTATGCCATGGTAATAAAATTTAAAACCGATAACGGAAAAGTGGCGTTAGCTAACGCCGGTGGTAACTGAGGGGTTAAGATAAATTAATTATCTCATTGGCACATGGTTGGGTTTCAAACCTGCATCTCCTGTGTGAGAAGCAAGCGTGAAACCCACCAGACCACGGAGCTCATATAGCTTTAATTATAAATCATTTATTAACATATCGAAAGCGATCAAAACCAAACCATACAGACCACAAGAAAATTCAGTATGATCCCTTCTAATAAATAAGTAACAGACGGCAAGGAATTACAGCACTAAACGTATAGTAATTGGTGGCATAAAAGTAGTGTGCCCAGGGCGGCCATTATAATAACATACACGTTCAGCGATGGAGTACGAGGCAACACGCACGTTGGGCGGGCGGGATGGAAGGGCAGTTCCTGTACTGCCCTATTCCCTAAACACTTATTCTACAAGAGGTTAAAGTGTCTGCGCCTGTAGCCACCACAACCTGGTTACTTTTAGTTTGTTTAACAAAAATTTAACCAAACGAAGCCCTTTTATTTCAAACAAACATTCGGGGGCTACAAGTTGCCTAAAGGAGGCATAGGCAATTAAATCAAGTATTTCCAAGAAAAGGTGGTATTATTATACGCTGGTATTTAATCGCTCATCAAAAATACTGATTTGCGCAGCAAAAAAGGATTAGCAAAAACACTTTCTATATTTTAAATATTTTATGTGTAGTCAAGTTTATGTTTTAAGTATTTTTTGTTTTTTTTTGCATGTTCAACCTAATACGAAGGACGGGGCTTCGTTTCGCTCACTCCTTTTACCCTTCACCTAAGCTACCGCAGTATTTTGCGCTAATATTTGCTGTGTAAATCGATATTTTTGATATGCAGTTTAATATTTTCCATTATTATATAGTGTTAATACAATTAATAGGCAATTCATATTATCATATTCCACACGTAACTTAACGCCGTGAACTTGCGATTCGACAGGTTGAACCGATATTTTCTAAAACACACTTTTATGCAAGTATTGCGACAATGCATCTGATGACCTGATGAGCTACGAGAGTAACTGCTCTATAATATTATAATAGCTGGTATAAATAAGCTAATTCTAATTTTTTTATCCATATTTTACGTTGTTTAATAGTAGTTTATGTGACTGCTGCATAATGCCTAATTATGTACAGTTACATACACTAGTTTATCTACACACATATCATAAGCTCTCTTTGATGTTCAGGAACCGCATGTTTGACCAGCATTGTGGCTCTGCAATTGTTTAGCTTGTTCTGTAGTACCAACTTCACGCAGGCAAGCGTCGGCGTTCGAAATTTGAATGTCAGTACCAACTTCACAAACAAACTAGGGACGGCACGCAGGCAGGCGTCGGTGTTCGAAATTTGAATGTCATAATATGTAGAAAAATTACACATTATGGTCATAATGTGTAATTTTTCAGATAAGAAATGAGTTTTTAGCAACTAGTTTAACATTATGCTGATCGTAACGTGCGGTTTTTATACGCAGTAAAGAGGGTTTATGATACGTGTGTAGATAAAATACTCAAATAATTTAAAACCACTGAAGTAAAAGCGGTTAAGTTGGGTCCGCCCAACCGCGAAATGCCGCTAAAGTTTCGACAGCGGTGGGTACTTACATTATTTTCCTTTAGGAATCAACAAAGCAAGGGAATGTTGCTTGAACAATCGCCTAATTGCGCTCTATTGGAGAAACAGTAGGATTATTATGTCATTCAGACATCTGGGTATTTCTCATCAAAATCCCTTTAAATTGAGAAATCTACCAATGAAAAGACAACTCCTTTAAAATAAACGTTTTCAGTTTGGTTGATGTGTCCATTTCAATGGGATTGGGAAAGACATTCCTAGATATGCATGATATGGCATCTGTATTAATTCATAATTCATCATTTCTTTATTGCACACAAAACACAAAAAAAAACAATAAACATTTACATACAGGCATAAGCATTGCTTCCGGCCCCACACTAGGATACCCTGTATCGTGGGAACCAGAAACAGCGACGCCACACACATATAAACATCCAAGACCTGGGGTTTTCCCCCCACTGGGTCATGCATGGTAGGTAGAGTCACATCCGTTGCACCACAAATTCGAGCTTATCTTTAATAAAAGATCTCTTGCAGCAAACCAGGTTTAGATGGGAAAGTTATTAAATAAAAACCAGCGAAATGCGAGTCGGACTCGCGCACGAAGGGTTCTGTACCACCGTACAATGGTAGGGGTGGTGTGGAGTGAATAGTGTGAATTTTAAATAGCAAAATCTTGTTTACAAAGTTATTGGATACTTTCACACCCCATGTACTATCGAACCATCTGAATCATGACCCACCATAAGCTTATTTTGCTAAACCACTTAAATGCAAGTAGGTCGAAATTCGCTTGAAGGTTTATTTCCTTGGTAACGAACTTGTTATCATTTGATTAGACACTGACATTTTGATAGATCTTACAAGTTTGAAAGTTTCAAACGAATTATCAGGCAAGTGGGTCATGATTCAGTTGGTTCGATTGTACATAACCAGGTGCATTCATGAGTTTGTATAGTATTTGTTGTTACAACGGCATCAGAAATACATCATCAGTGAAAAATTCAACTGTCTAACTATCACGGTTCATGAGATACAGCATGGTGACAGACGGACGGACAGACAGACAGACAGACAGACAGACAGACAGCGGAGTATTAGCAATAGGGTCCCTTTTTTACCCTTTGGGTACGGAACCCTAAAACAGTCGTTCGATTCTGTACCTCATATCCCGAATCATGTTCATATTTATAATATAAAGTTATAGACAGTAACAAGAATTATTTTAAGCAAAGGCTAGCTTATATATATATAGTTTTATAATATATCATAGATATACCTACATAATTATTGTACCTTTTTACGGAAGAGAATGAAAATGCACATTCAGTCTTTTATTAAACGTGAAAATTGAGGGACTTTCCCTAATAGCACAGGGAAGTGCGTTCCACAGACGCATTGCCCTTAACCTAAACGAGTGTTCGTAAGCGGCAGTGTTATGCCGAGGAGTTGAAAGGAGAGACACCGTGTGGTATCTCGCATTGCTATCCCTGGGGAAAAGAAAGTCAAAACGTTGGCGTAGATATGTGGGGTATCGGCGATTTCGCAAAATATTGAACAGATAGGAGAGAATGTGCATGTCACGGCGAAGACGGATAAGGAGCCACCCCAGCTCTTTGCGATACTGGGAGGTCATACTTGCGCAACCCGTAGACAAACCGAATCCCGAGGTTTTAAAGTCGTTCGAGTTTGTTCAGTTATTCTTCGTTCGCACTGACCCTTCGATCATGATCGAAGCACTGACCCCACAAACATCCGCATAGTCTACTAAAGGTAGTAGAAGGGACTGAGCAAGGGTGATTTTAGTCTGCCGTGGCAGGAAGTACTGCAATCCTTCCAAATTAAAGTGAAAATCGAATTAGATGAAACAGCTGATGTGCAATAATCGAATTCTGATTGTTCAACACCTATTTGCAGCAGGCGACCAGCTTTTAAAACATCAGTTTCAAAGCTATTGTTAATGTTTTCACAGATACACATGCAAATCTAATTGACAAGAAATTAAAGCTACGATATTGTGACGTAACTTGCATGTGAAAAAGTAATATCACTGTATCTTCACCAGATGCAATCGAGCTGTAGGTGTAGTCTATGTCAAAATTGATGGCCAGGGGAGAAAGAGGAAATCGCGGGAAGGTGACGTCCCGCACACCCGAAAAAGCCCTGACATAGAACTGCGCAAGTCCGCATCGACCCTTTTTATCGATTTCGATAAGCTTCCATTTGTGGATATGAAATGGCATCGGTTGCCTCTTCATCTGTATGTATAGGAAAAATCCAATAAATTATTCTCATGCAGTTGGACTAGCTACAAAAGTACTGAAAAATTATGACACTGAACGGTAAAAATATTTCGGAAAACATCTTCAGAAACAAGAAAATTAATACCCAGTGTCAAATGATATAGGAATAAAAAAAATATTGAAGATTTTATCATAGAAGTCGGAGTAACCAGTGACGAATGAAGATTCCTTAAGAGTTTCTTGCGATGATAGTACACGTACATAGTTTAAAAAACCGGTCAAGTGCGAGTCTAAATCGCGCACGAAGGGTTCCGTACCACCGTTCAATGAAAGCGATGGTGTGGAGTGAATAGTTTGGATTTTACACAGCAAAATATTGTTTACAAAGTTATTGGTGCGGTTACTTTCACACTCCATGTACGTAATCAGTTTGTATGTGGTATTGAAAGAATTGTTGTATGGGAGCCCCCTTAAATATTTCTTTTATCCTGTTTTTTTGTATTTCTTGTTATAGCGGCAACATAAATACATCATCTGTGAAAATTTCAACTGTCTAACTATCACGGTTCGTGAGATACAGCCTGGTGACAGACGGACGGACGGACAGCGGAGTCTTAGTAATAGGGTCCCGTTTGGAACCCTTCGGGTACGGAACCCTAAAAAAAGGAACAAATTCAACCTTCATGTTGTCGTGTCGTGTTGCTAAATCTATTGACATTGACTACCACACTAAAAAAGGCCATTAAACTTGAGATTGAGATTTTTCGAAACGTGTGTTGAAACGATATAGACTGATGAAGATTTATGTAGATACATAAGCTCGCGCCTTTTTCCCGGAAGAGGAGTAGACAGAGGCTATAGACCTCTACTTGCTACGAACCTGGCATATATCTCTCACTTCCTCAAAATACAGACGTTTTATGATCTAACTATTTGTTCACAGCAACAGTTTCCACACTTTCGCATCAACGTAGAACCTCCCTCGAACGCGTTTGGGCTTAACTTAACATCATACGCGCGTATGTGCGTGTGCTAACATCATACGCGCGTGTGTGCGTGTGCCTTACGAATTATTAACAACTTTTCTTTTGGCTAACTACAGTACATTCCCGTGCGAATTTAGCACTTAAGGCACTTCAAATACAGTATAGATTGGAGGTTTACCTGCGTGTGTTGCACAGTTGTGCGTGAGACATTATCAAAAAGCCTTGAGCCAACTGCTAATGAAAAACGCTAATTTATTCAGGTTTTGTGAGCTATGCCATTCTGTTTGAAGTGTACGCCAGTTGTTGGACTTTCACATGCTAGAGGTTTTAAATTGCAGGCTGTAGGATGTAAAGGATATCCTAGCGTGGGTCCAGAAGCAATATATGTGCCTATATTAAACAATTCACAATTCAACAATTCAATTCACAATGCTAAGATCATAGCGTCACACTTTTTCCCGTAGGGGGTGGCGGATACACAATTGATCCCACGTTTACTCACTAATTAAATATACAATTTTGAGTGCATTCTTTATATATTTGATCTAATTCAAAAGACTAGTCAACTCATAACTCTACCTTGCCACGCATCGCTAAGCAGCGATCACACCGCATAGTTCCCTCACCGGAAATTGGCGCACGGGTCAGCGGCGCACACGCACGTCGGCGCAGGAAATGAAATTGCGTCTGACAGACTTTATTGGCCTATTGTCCACGAATGCTGTATTGAGTGGGTACTATTCCTGTCACAACAATTGATTTACATTGCAGAGTGTTACCACAATTAATGATTTTGTTTACTTAAACTTATTGAATTTAAACTTTTGACAGCCGCTAAACTATCGATAAAGATCTGACAACACGGCCATGTTATGTGGGAACCTGGCTGGCAGGCTATAAGTATTGAAATGTTACCGTGTATGATTACGTAGCTTGACCGTGTCGTCAAAAGTCTAGTACAAGTCGATTTAAGTAACTCAGTCAGTTTTTATACACGAAAAGTGAATGTCAATTTGGTATAAGGGAGCAGTGAATATGTCATTGGTAGCGGAGATACAAACAGACAGTACAGTGATTTAGACCCGTGAAAGTGCGATAAATTACTGATTCAAACTAAAAGCAAAACTGCCACTGCGCCTGTAAAAGGCATGCCTATATTTACCTATATTTTTATCAGGACGGCAGAGTGCTGCGACAAAACAGGAGCCTTATTCAAACACAATGACCGGACATTGACAATGACGCGACGGCGATAGTCAACTTTAATTATCAAATATTTGGCGTTTAAGAGAATATTTTTAAGGTTATTTATGTTAGAAATTAATTTTATTGTTAAACAAATAAATTAGTAATAAACCAAAGAGATAGGCATTACAAAAAGTGAGATAAAAGATAACTGAGGTTGACCGTCATCATCGCGTCATTGTCGCTGAGCGGTCATTGTCTACCGTAATTGGGCCCCAGCAGATAAGCCACTAGCCAGTGAACTAATAACTAAGCAAAATAATCTAATAACTAAGCAAAACAATAATTGGATTTGACTATTTCCGAGGTGGCAGGAAACGGTTCTTTACTCTCCTTACAAAAATGCTAGAGATAGGAACTTCGATTTTTGCCTGAACTTTATTTGCCTGTATCCATTTAAGGTGCTTAATTATCCTAGTAAGAGTATAAGTAGTATAATTAACTATAATACGTAATACGGTTGGCTGACAATTATAGTTCAGTACGCTTCTTGTACCACAGCAACTCCAACATTAGGCTTCTAAAACAACTCTCGAATACAAATGCTCTTGTCAGATTAACCGGGAATTTTTTATTCATTCCTCATAAAAAGTGAAGCTACTGTCTATTCGCAGAGAACAGTTAAAAAAACCGGTCAAGTGCGAGTCTAAATCGCGCACGAAGGGTTCCGTACCACCGTTCAACGGAAGCGATGGTGTGGTGGAGTGAATAGTTTGGATTTTACACAGCAAAATATTGTTTACAAAGTTATTGGTGCGGTTACTTTCACACTCCATTGTAACCAGGTGCATCCATAAGTTTGTATGTGGTATTGAAAGAAATGTTGTATGGGAGCCCCCTTAAATATTTGTTTATCCTGTTTTTTAGTATTTTTTGTTATAGCGGCAACATAAATACATAATCTGTGAAAATTTCAACTCTCTAGCTAGCTAGGTTCTTGAGATACACCCTGGTGACAGACGGACGGACGGACAGCGGAGTCTTAGTAATAGGGTCCCGTTTGGAACCCTTCGGGTACGGAACCCTAAACAGCAGGGACTCTTTTAACTCAACACAAATTGGGACACTTCAGCCATAGTCGCAATTGCAAAAAGATTTCATAAGGTTATTTCATCCAAGGAACTTAATAGGTAACTTTTCCGCAAATTGCGTTATTTCAGCAACAGTTGCTATTGCGACATGAATTCATAGGGTTATTTTATTAAGATTCCATACCTTAAAAGGAATAAAAAGAATCCTAATAGGATGACTTCATTGTCAATCTTCATGTCCGTCGGTCCGTCTGACAAGACGCTTTTTCTCAGCAACGCATAAAGATGTCAAGCTGAAATTAATAACGATTCTTTAAATCTGCTGTTTCTTAAAGTTGTGTGAAAAGGTCAATCAATCAAAGATACCACCAAATATATGCAACATTGCTAAAATTGCTTGATATTGTAAGGGAATCAAAACCCATAAGATACTTACTTATATAAGATACCGTTGACTTAGAATTATGAAATTTGGCATGACGCGAGGTCTCACAGCACAAGTAAAAGAAAAAACTTTAAACCGTTTTGGAGTTCCTTCATAAAAAAGAGATTTATGCGGAACCCTCGGTGCCCGAATCCAACTCGCAGTTGGCCTGTTTTTTACTCTTAAATCGAACATCTAACCTAAACTATGCCGAAATACTAACTGAGCGACCGATTTAATAACTGAGACGAAGGCTATTGTACGATTTGTGTTGTGGATCAGTCAGAAATACTTAAATGGCGTAGAGAATTAACAGTGGCCGTAGGGGGCTGGATAGATCGTCAGCACTTTAGTCGCTAGGTCTATTATTATTTTCCATTTCATAATACTTAAGCATCAAGTCAAGTCTCCGCGAAAAGATATTGAACATCACAGCTATAGAAATCGAACGAGCTGTCACGGAGCGCCGCACGCGCAGCAGCGGATTTGATAATCGCGGGCCAATTACAGCGCTCTATCATGCGTAGCGCACAGCGCATGCGTCCGGTGTTGCTACAGAGCGGTGAGTCAATTCAGAGTGCGTGCAGTATAATTGCGATGTTTAGTAAGCGCTGTAAAATTGATTAGGTAATGTTGAATTGTGGCTTTAACTTTTTAATTAGTTATGATGATGATGACGATGTCTTGTAGTGACGAATTATGAAGATAAGAATCACCTTATTTAAATACTAAATGTAGCAATTTATATCCCCACCGAGGGGCACAGACCTTTTCCCGGATACGAGTAAGATTGAGCTATACTCCACCACGGTGGTTTAGTTTGGGTTGATGGAGGGGTTTTACGGCTTCTCTCATTAAATAGGGATAGTAACCGGGACCTACAGCCGTGTCAAAACAGGGAACGTCCTAAAATGTACTTAAAATAAATAAATTATCTGATTGGTACATTGTAGCACCAGATTCAAACCTACATCTCCGTGCGTGATAAGGATAAGCAAGCGCGAAAATCCACTAGACCACGTAGCTCTTACGGACAAATATATCGTATGATCCTGAATTTCGGAATCACAAAATTCAAAACGTATATAACGTAACCTAACTACCTTAGTTCCTACATAGGTACCTAAAATGATGCTGAATCGATATAGTATAACCTAAACAGTAGCAGCATGGGATTCAGAAGTTCGTGATTTTCTTTTTTCGGGCACTTATATTGCTACTGGCCCCACCTGTGTCCAAGACCTGGGGATATTTTCCTTCCTCCCCAGCTGGTATTAGAACCCAGGACCTCTCACTTCGAAAGCATAGCCGCGACCGCAACACCGCAGAGGTCGTCATGGAGGAGGTCGTCAAATTATCAAGGAGTTTCTCACCACGCCCCATCTATGTTACTGAAACTGCATGGTGCAATAGTTTCAGGCCCGTAGACGAGACACAAGGGTTACCCAACCCGCTATCTCCCACCCTTATTTTCAACCTCATGTGTTGGTAATAGTCTTAAACCAATGACAATTTGAGGGCATCGTGTTTTGAAACTAGACGACTCAGTTTTGTACCACTCGCGAATAAAACTTTTGAAATGTATGCGATTTGACATTTCGAGACGAAAAGTCTCTCAGAATCGATCAGAATAAATAAAGCGTCTTTACTCACACGGGTTGGCAAAGGAACATTCGTTCCCACGTGTAGCCAGATATGCAATACTCCGTTTTGCCAACTTGAATCTGCCCAGCTTATAGCCAGCACGCAACTTAGGTACATCAAAAGTCATTACTCTTTCGCTCGTATTGAACAAACAAAAAATATAACAGGTTCGTGTTACCACGACGTTCGTGCAACATGGTATGGTGATGGGACCTGCCCGTTTCACATTTCAGCCGACATGTCAGAAACATGGTACCATAGTCAAACCTCCATTGGAGTATTATTTTAGCCTTTATGCGGCTTGTGATAAGAATGCTATAGGTTAAAAGGTTAGATCGCGAGTAGGCTACGCGTGCCGTTCGTATATTGACAGAGCGTTCGTTCTAGTTTGCATTAGATTGACTGTTTTCGGCTATAGCCGGGACAATGCTTTTTGGTCCAAAGTAGAAATTGCCACGGACAAAACTAATCCCATGGATTTTCCCCCTAATGTAGAGATTATCGTCAGATTTTCACAATCAAAATTGGTTTTAACCTTTCTCCTTAGAGGTTGTATTTTTTTCATAATCCAGATTCATAACCACGATTATATACAATATTCAAACCCCTCAACGACCTGAGTGATGTCCGACAAAATCAATATACGATTCGGCCAAGTCCGGCCTTTTCATCTAACAACCCTACGTGTAGTGGATGGACACGAAATGGAAAAGGGTAACGAGTAAATAGTACCTATAATATTACACAGTAACAACTATAGGTAGGTACTGTCGACGACCTCTGTGGCGCAGTGGTTGTGGCTCTGCTTACCATGCGAGAGGTTGCGGATTCGATCCACGGCTGGGGGGTAAAAAAAAACTTGTCTTGGATATTTATGTGTGTGACGTCGCTGTTTCTGGTTCCCACGACACCGGGTATCCTAGTGTGGGGCCAGAAGCATGTTGCGTGACAAGATCGCCGTAGCTATGGGGATTAAAGGATTTCTCACGATGTTTTCCATCACCGTTAGAACAACTGTAAGTGTACAGTGTACTTGAGATAAATTGCTTATCTCATTGGTACATTGTAAGCACTATTCGAACCCGCTGCAGAACCGCATTGCAGGAGTGTGAATAGTGAGCGTAGTGAGCGTGAAACCCCCAGACCGCGGATCACTGCAGATACAATATTGTACTATACGTTTGTCTATTCCGAATTTACTAATTTAGGTCTATTTTGTACAAACAGTGAAATCAATTTGGTAAAATCCAATGAAAATTAAATTTTCTGTTCAGTTATTTTTTTTTTGTTGAGAAATTAATTTAGCTGAATCTCCAGTTTACATTTAGGTTTCAACATTACGTCCCCGGACACGTACCGTGTGTTTTTCTTCAGCATAATGCTTTATTGTACGAGTGCATGGTGGGCTATTTAGTTAATAGTTTCGGGACTATTTTCAATAACGTTAAGTAAAACGCTAGACTAAGTCACGGAATAAAGTAATTTGTTACTCTGATCGACCTGGGACTGGTTCCACGAAACTGAAACTTTGATTTAACGGGACCTTATCTTCGCAAGCACTATTCATCAATTTGGAAATGTAACGTCAACTACGCTTAATGAAAACAAAAACATATACATGCAGTCACATGCTGCAGGCACCTAAGTGTAATTACATCTGGCCCATCTAACTTATTTTGAAACGTAGATTGCTAGGAGTTCGAAACTGTAGCTCTGTTCTCAGGCCTAGCCTAGCTAGGGCCTTATTTCATTTGCACAGTCACCCAATAGCTTGAACAAAGATTTTAATGCCACTCCGGAAACCGCCATTAAGAATAATTGCCAAACGAGTCTCAAGGCGTAGGTTAATTTCCTAAACGGGTCACAAGTGTGTAGGCACGTGACCCGAAATTACGCTGATTCGCAAACTTTCAGAGGGCCTCTCCAACTAAGTCTCTTCTCTACTAACACATACACACGGCCACACAAAACAGTTAGATATATAGTTTGTCTGATTGATTGGTGATGGGCTATTTTCATCATCATCATCATCAGCCTGTCGGGGGACCCACTGTTGGGTATGAGCCTCCTCATAAACACACCACTCAGTACGGTCCTGCGTAACCCGCGTCCATTGCTTTCCTGCCACCCTCGCCACATCGTCGGACCATCGCATTTTCATCATTTATGATTATTTAAAAAGATACATTAAAAGAAAACATATGTACAGATGAGGTTATTTCTAAAAATAAACTTCTTCCGTTACATTTAGACAGCTACAGATGACCTTACACGCAGACACCTAAGGCCTGGTTCACACGGCATTGTCCTGCACGTTTTTTTGTAGTATAACGGCTAACGGATAAATAGTGGCTCATACGTCGTACATAGAACCATTCACACGACGTCTGTACCGCAAAAAAACGTATACCGTTTATACGTTTAAACGGATACTCAACGGACTTGTCAAGCAAAACGGATGAACTGTAACGTATTCGGTTTGCAGTGGCTCATAGTGAAGCTCTGTCTCGTTCACACGGCACGATGATTATACGTTTTTCATCGAATAGCAACCGAACAAACAAGCGCAGTGTGCGTCTGAGCGTCGTTTGGAGAGGTTGCGCGTATTTTTGTCAAAATGGTTGACGAATCTTCTGTAGATAACGAATTATTGATTTCTTTAGTGGAACAAAAGCCTATTTTGTGGGATAAAAATATGGATCTTTATAAAAATCGCGTCGCAACTCAAGCGGCTTGGAAGGAAATCTTGATAATAATAGATCCAAATTTCGAGGAAAAGGAAGAAAAAAGGAGACAAGCCTTCGGTATGTATCTTTTATTAGGTATTATTAATCAAATTGTTTTACAACATGTTTTATTGTCTATTTATGTTTCACTTAGTTCTAAATATATTCGTTTTGCCATGGGACAGAACCTTCATTTGATAAAAAGTAGTCACTAAAAGTAGATCTTACGCTGTTCGCTTGAACGTTTCGAATTGACATACTTTGAAGATTTTCAAATAATAGAGGATTTGCCATATTATTATCTTCAAAATTGTGTCCATCATGTTCACGCACATAATTGTGTAATACGATGCATGCTTTTACGATTTCTATCATTAGAGTTGGCGAAACATCAATAGCCTTATGTAGGATTCTCCATTTTCCTGCTAAGATACCAAAAGCACACTCCACGTATCTTCTTGCCCTGCTCAGGCGGTAATTAAAGATTTTTTTACGTAAATCCAAATGTGTTCCTCCAAAAGGACGTAGTAAATTATTATGTAGAGCAAATCCCTCATCACCAATAAATACATAAGGCATACTGTCTTCACCTTCTAATAATGGTCTTGGTTTGGGTATATGCAGCGAACCATCATTAATTTTTTTCCATAACACGGAGTTTTTCAAAATGGTTGAATCACACTCTTTACCATATGATCCTATGTCGACATATATAAATCTGTATTCAGAATCAACCACTGCAAGTAGCACAATGGAAAAGTAATCTTTATAATTGAAGTACATCGATCCACTATGAGCAGGCTTTAAGATTTTTATATGTTTCCCGTCAATGGCACCTAGACAATGAGGGAAATCAGTCTTCCTTTCAAAACCTTTCACTATTTTCATCCATTCATTTTCTGAAGAAGGCGTTTGAAGATATTCTCCCTGAAGAACATCCCACAGCGTCCAGCAAACATCCCAGATGATCCCACTTATAGTCGATACTCCAATTTTATACGCATAGTGTAAATCTTTCATGGAACACCCTGATGCTAAATACCTGGAAAAAAACACGCTAATATTAACACCTTAATATTTTCTCTTTTTCAGCGAAACTGATTATTCAGAGGTGGACCCATATAAGAGATAATTATAAACGGTCATATGACAAGATAAAAGATCAAAAGAGGTCTGGAAGTGGCGCCAAAACAGCAAAGCCTTATGTTTACAGTCAACAGTTATCTTTTCTGCAGAAAGTAATGCAACCTAAAGAGACCATAAGCAATGTTATCACCGAAAATAACAACAGAGATGAACGACAACACGAATCCGAAAACAAGAAAAATTATTCTGAAGAAAACGAAACATCGGAAGCAAACTCTATACAGACACAAAAAAATAAGGCGACAATGAAGCCAATACCTAAAAGACCTATGAAGAATACAGTTAGTCCTCTAGATGCGAAGATAATGAAATTTATGGATTCTTATGCAAATAATGAACCTAAACCAATGAATCGACATGCTTCATTTTTTAATGGGATAATACCAACACTCGACAAGTTCGACGACGATGAAGTCATAGATTTTCAAATGGGAGTGATGCAATTATTGAAAAAGATTAAAAGTAGTCGCTGCCGCCTTGAGTCGTCGTCTTCCAATCTCGCATCAACGTCATATGGACGCGGCGGATTTCCGACCGAGGAATACCAAAATTATAATACAATAACACAAACTACAAATGTATCCCCAACCTATGCAACAGCTTCGCTGCAAAGTCCGATCTCTGTCGATTCCCCTTCTGTCACAGAAATTGATTTTAGTGACTTTTAATACAAAATACGATGACATTATACAGGTGTAACAAAAAAGAGATTACAAGCCAAAGGGGTTTGTTAGGGACATCCTTTTAACCAACTTACACTATGGGACCAACATAAACAGAGCAACTTTACATATTTTTGTCGTCTCAGTAAATTTCGGGCCGAGCACTCAACTGATTTGTATGGAAGAGTGAAAAATCAAGTCGGTCCCATAGTGAAAGTTGTTCAGAAAGATGTCCCTAACAACCCCCTTTCTGTTACACCCTGTATTGGCTAAATAAAACTTTCGTTTAATAATTTAAAAAAAATTACATTAATAAAACTTTAATAAATTCAACCTGTGTATTTTTATTTGTGTACTAACCTTAAACAGATGGCTAATTTCATTTTAGTACTGATGCACTTCCGCATATTCGTATTTGTTTTTGGTAGGCTTGAATTTTCCAGTCGTTGTAGTAAGTTTTCAAAACTTTCGACGGACATCCGAAAGTAATTAAAAAACTTCTTGTCATCGTTTCTAAGTTTATCGTATAACTTCTCAAATAGTTTAGTACGCCCTGATTCTTCATTTATAGGATGTACCCAAAACCTTCTTCTTTGTCGGCGGCGAATCCGTTGGCGCCACCAATATAAAAGCACAACCAAGCGTGGATCCATCACTGACGTCTACTCACTGTGAGAACTGTTTGAATACTGCGGCTATTCGTTTTTTTCACGAATGAAAATCTACCGTATGAACACCCTAGTGACTGTACGTTAAAAAAACGCATAAATAAAAACGTGCGGGACAATGCCGTGTGAATCCAGCCTAAGTCTTTCCTTTTTCAATAATGTGAATAGCTACATATCGTTATTTATTAATCCAGAATTTTTGCAATTGCTAAGTTCTATGTGGAGGCTTATTCAAAATAGGGGACTAGCATAGCGAATTACAAACCGAGATTATCTTAGAAATCGTCGTTTATGTAACAAAGGGTTAAACATCGTGAAACTCATCCCTATAAAAAGGTTAATGCGCACGGTGTTTCATCGCAAGTTTTGACGAGCCATACCTTTGTTTGTGATGATGTCATTTTAACCGTCTCGCATCATTACGCACTGAGTAGACAAATACCGGGCTAATGCTGAGACTGCTGCTCAGAGTAAGCGCCGCTTACATGTCGCACTTTTGTTGTTATTTCCCGAGCCAGGGAAAGTGATAGAGTTTCCACCAAACTTTGAGCGGTCGTGTGTGGGCCTGAATGTATTTTGTCCGCCCCCCACGACGGCCCCTTCTGCCCTCTTAACCCCTCCGCCTCCGTGTGCGTCAACGAAATTGGATCTAATTTCTAATAGGACACCTTTGTAGCTTGGTAGTAAAGTTGGGACATGTTTTGTAAAGGTCAAAATCTTGCCTTTTACAAGTGGGTTTACAATTTTAATTAAGTTGTAGTCGCCCAAATACTCCTGGTATTTGGGCGAACTACAAGAAATATTTTTTGCAAAACAGAAAATAGGTCATGGTATACAGACCTAAAAATCAAGCTGTGGGAGTTTCTACGCCCTTCTCTCCCACAGTGGTTCAATCTAGAGAAGCGGCAAAAAAATACGTTTGCTAAGTATATGTAAATATCTACAGTAATAAAGTACTTTTGACTTTGACTTTGACTTTGACTATGACATGGACGTTATAGCAATTTCACTGAAGCATTTCACGAAAAGTTGAGTTTTTCCTGTGAATTATGCTATTTTATAATTTTCTCCCGATCTATTTATAAATAGAGAGAAGGTAGTTAATTAAATCACTTACCTCATTGATGATTTTGATTTTCCCTCACTGCCTTCAATACACTAGATAAATATAGAGTTCAAAGTCTGTATAATATAATATTCACTGTATATATAGAATATTGACGTAATATATCTCCTATTTCTTATTATAATGATATGTTTTATTTAATTTATAGGCACAATACTGATATGTATTTTTATTAATGTAATTCTTAAATATTTAACTCATTTCTGTGATAGACTCACAGTGATTTCAGTCATGAATATCACTCAAAAGACGCGGTCACCGTCACCCTTCCACGGTCCATATTTTTAGGTTTTCAACATCAAAACTCTTTGGTCTAATCACTAAACGTTCCCTCTGAGTCCATTGTACACATTCACAGTTTATTTTTGCCCATTCTTATTGAGTTTTGGTGTTATTTAATTAAATTATGGCGCATCAGCTTAGCTAGCTTGTTTGGCTTAGAAAAACGTCTTAAAAAGCAGTCTTTTCACCACACGGCTGCTTCGAAGAACTTAACGTTCAAGGCGTCCGCATAACTAAATAAAATGATATGGTATTTAGTATTTTGCTTGTTATCTATCGTTTTATTTATTGGTTTCGCTTTGGTTTTGTTAGCGTGCCTGTGGCAAGGGTGTCAGTTGTCAAAAGTTCACGCATGCGCGTTGGGGGTAGACAGGTTGACAGGCTGCGTAAAGAGGCGTCGATAAAGCAGGACGCATAAGGAAAACCCGCGGTGAGGCGGAAAAGTACAGCAGGGTTAGGACCAGTCTGCATGTGGGACCGACCTCTTCCTACCGAGATGCTATTGCTAGGTAAGTACGAAATAGGTAAGGAAGGTGAAGAAACAGTCATCATCTTGTATTTAGGAAATTCTTCGGTTATTTTCGAAGTTGCATACTTTTCCTTAGATAACCGAGTATCACGGCGCGAACAGCTTTATAAATAGTTACATTTGACGCTTGAAGAAATACATACAGACCAATTACTGACGATTTCCGCAGCTTGAAAATGGAACTGGAACATTTTCAGGCCATAATTCCGATCGCGTGGATCGCGTGAGTTTTCTTCAATAATACCTACCGTTCCCAGCCACATCAATCAAAATACCGGCGAACGCTATTAAGAAATAACGCAGCTCGCTTTTATGCCTTTTTATTACGCCGCCAAACCATTAGATTTGTTTGATAAAAAAAAACATTACGATACAATGAAAATTAAATACGAAACTTGGAGAAAAATTACTGTAATGTAGGCTTTTTAAGTTTCATAAATAAAGGTAGCGATTTTGTTTGTATCACGCAAGCTTGAGTACATAAAATCAGATTTTCCACCAAGGATTTTGGGCGGTAAGGTACCAATTCTAAGTCATGCTGCCCATAATAACAGTATCATGTTAGCATACTTACGAAAAGAAAAATAAAATTGTACAATTAAATGGGCATTTTAATCCCAACAGACGCACACACGCACACACCTCATGCTACAGCAGAGGCTTAGATTTGCGCTCTACTTTGAATCCTGATAATATATTATTTATACGTTCTGACGGTGATGGAAAACATCGTGGGGCAATCTTTATAGATCAAAAGCTAGGTCCCGCCATTACGTTTCATGAGATGGTGGTTCATGGGTGAGGCATATAGAAATAAAAATCTAAACATAGGCATGCTAAACACTCTGTATAGAAACGTTGTCTCTGGATGCGCTCACACTTGTCTTGTAGAGGTTTTCTGCTCAGAGGACAACAGGCATAGAATACATAAATTAAATACGTGTAGAAGTTTGTGGAGAAATATAATGCATACAAAATACAACAATGAGCATTGGATGCGGAATGATTGCGGGCGTGCTGACGGAATGATCAGTATTTCTGCCAAGAGAGTTCATGCAAACACGCAGACTGAAGTGTTGCGGACTTTTGTTTGTAATTATACTGAAGCATCCACCCAAACAGACAACATAAATCACGAGTTTTTTCGTAATTAATAAGGCCAGTGATATTAGTACTTTTAATGTTTCTACAGAAGAGTTTAAAGACTGCGAGTATGTTCTATCAAAGACACTGATTTTTCTACAAAATGTATGTGGTATCAATACAAAAAAGAAGAGTTATATTTGGAAGAATTAGATAACAAACCACAATATTTATGTATTACTGAACATTTTTTGAAAAAAGATCAGCTTGCGTTATTTAGTTTACAAAATTATGTTGTAATTTCGGGTAACTCTAGGGTGAAGATGAGTAGGGGTGGATCTATGATATTAGGTTTAAAAGATAGGAAGACAGAAATTCTTAAATTAGGAGAATCTCTGTATAAAACGGAATATTTTGAGATATGTGGTTTTAGAGATATCGAGACAAATTTGTATGTATTTTGTGTGTATAGAAATAACCCAAAGGTAAATAATTTGGAATGCTTGGAAAAGTTAATGGATAGCACCTTTGGCAGAATGTGTCTCATTTGCGGTGATTTCAATGTTGATTTACTGATTGAAAATAAAAATCAAACGGAGTTCTTGAGCCTATTGAAATGCTATAATTTCAGACCTCTTTTTAGTGAAGTAACTTACGCTTGTGGGGGTGCAGAATCATGCCTCGACAACATTCTAACCAACCTGCCACAAGACCACATATCAAATATCAACCTGGATCATAATGGACTATCAGATGGACACGCTGCATTATTCTGCGAAGTGGAAGTTCGGCTGGATCAGGGAAAAGTTAAAGGGAGGGAAGATGTAATTTTTGTAGAAAATAGATTGTTCAGCGCTCGAAACAACAACAACTTTAAACAGAGCTTAAACAATATAGACTGGAAACTTGAGGGTATTAATAGTTTCCTAACGAAACTGTATAAATGCTTCAATCAAAGTTTTTAAAAAAGAAGGAAAAAGGTTAGTTTACGAACTGAGCAAAAACTTAAATGGCTAACAAAAGGAATAAAAATATCTAGCAAAATGAAACGTGTCTTATGTTGTGCTTATAAAAATAGTAATGATGACTCAGTCGTATGTTATAAAATAAAGTACCTAAGACTCTATAGAAAACTAGTAAGAACTGCAAAAAAGATGGCGATTCAATCTGACATAATCTACGCAAAAAATTCAGCAAAGTATATATGGAACGTAGTGAATAAACACCGAAGTACAAATATAAATAATATAAGAGAAACAATTAAATTAAAAATAGAAAATATATTAATTGATGAGTCCCAACAAATAGTTGATGTTTTTTCAGAAAATTTTGATAACAGTAGTGCACTGACTATGGGAAACACAGAACTAGCAATAAACTTTTTAGAGAAAAATGTTATAAGAACAGAAGGAGAGATGGACTGGAAAGAGGTTACCGCACTAGAAATTGAAAGAGAGGTTAAATACATGCCAGCGAAGCGGTCATGTGGTTTTGACGATATGCCTATAAAGATAATTAAGGATAACATAGATCTATTAGCGGAACCATTAGCTTATTTTTTTAATATGTGTGCTAAGGCCGGAATTTTCCCGGATCAACTTAAGATAGCCAAAGTATTGCCAATTTAAAAAAAAAAGGAAGCAAGAAAGACCCAAACAGTTATAGACCAATATCCTTGTTACCAATTATTTCAAAAATCTTCGAAATACTCATTAAGACCAGACTTGTTAGACATTTAAATAAACATAAAGTACTAAATAAAAGGCAATTTGGTTATCAGAAAGGAGTAAGCACAGCAGATGCCATTGATACATTGTTGGATGAAATAGTTGCCAAATTAAATGACAAAAAGAGTGTTGCTGGTTTATTCCTTGACCTAAGCTCCGCATTTGATACAGTGGATCATAACTTACTATTGAAAAAATTAGACTTCTATGGGGTAAGGGGCAAATCGTTGACACTATTGAAGTCATATTTGCAAAACCGGTTTCAGTTCATACAGATGAAAAATGTGACAGAAAGATGTGAGAAAACCTATCAGTCTAAAAGAGTGAAGATAACAAGAGGCGTTCCACAAGGTTCTATTTTGGGCCCTGTTCTGTTTATAACTTTTATTAATGATCTCATAAATTTTATTGATAATTCTGCGCCTGAGGTAGAACTTGTTATTTTTGCAGATGACACAAACGCTATAGCTGCGGCAGATAGCAATGACGAACTTAGTTCCATAGTTAATGCCACTCTTTCACTGTTCTTCAATTGGTTTACAAATAATAATCTCCAACTTAACTCCTCCAAAACGGGGGCAATTCTCTTTAAGACTACAGCGAAAAATAAAGAGACTATAGATATATATCTTAATGGTCCACAAATTTCACTAGTAGATGAAGTAAAGTTCCTGGGTGTGCATATAGACTCACTGCTTAACTGGAAATGTGAATTAAAAGCTATAGAAGGCTTTATTAGTTCAGCTTGCTATGCCCTTAGAAGTCTACGCGATGAACTTACAAAAGATCAGTTGAAGACTGTATACTATGCACTTGTGGAATCTAAACTTAGGTACAGCATTAAATGGTGGGGGAACAGCTACCAATATAACATAAAAACAGCTTTCACGATTCAGAAAAGGGCAATTAGGATAATAGTACGAGCACCACATTGGGAATCCTGTAAGCCTCACTTTGCAGAACTAGCAATATTGACAGTCCCTAGCCTGTACATATTCATAATACTATGCGACTTGAAGAAACGTCTTTACAATATAGAATCGGAAGCTGAACGAAAAGTACGTCTTAGCTCAAGAAGAAAAGACATCGAACAGAAATTATGTCCTCGCCTTAACATTGTGCAGCATAGTGCCCGCTATCAGGCTGTTAAATTGTTTAATAGGCTACCAATAGAGTTAAAATTAACCACTAATTATAATAAATTTGAAACGCAATTGAGGTACTTTCTGTTGGAAAAGGGTTATTACTCACTAAACGAGTTCACGGATGATCAAGATTGATTAATATTGATTATTTTGTTGTAAAAGTGTTTGTTTGACTGAACTTTATTGATATAACATTTAGAGTAGCATATATTATAGTTAGTAAATTATTATTATTTGAGTAAGATTTTATTATTTTCAACACAATGTATATTGTACAGAAATAAACTAAACTGAAACTGAAACTGAAACAGCCGGTGCCCGGTGACGGACAGGCAGACGGACAGACGGACTGACAGCGGAGGCTTAGTAATAGGGTCACCTTTAGCACCCTTCGGGTAAGGAACCCTTGCAGTGATACAAAAAAAATATGATTTTTGGGTTAACATTTATTGAGTATTTGATTAAAATTCTCACAGAAGGAAATCGCGATTGGGTGAAATTTTCTCGATAGAATTAATGCGAAAAGACCTCTAAATTGTTTCATTGTTTCCTGTAATTCTGAAATCCTAACTCATTTCATTGCAGAATTGCATTCAAAATGTGGATATGATGTGTTAGTAAACTCTCCTTGAACATCTTTTCGACAAAATAGCGTAGTTTATTTTTAAACAATTTTCATGTGGTTTGGCGGTACTATATGTCATTTTTCCCCGATTCCGTCCCTCTCACACTGCGGGTCTTTCCGCCTGGAGTATCGGGGACCTTAGGACGCACTCTCCACAGTCAGTTAAAAAGAATATTAGGAAAAAAAATATTGTATAGGAAGTTCAGCATTTTCCAAAGTGATGGCGTTAATACCGAGTTAGAGGGTTAGAGTCAGATTAACGAAACTCTTTAATTACTGTCTATAAGTTAACCTTGAGTTTGACAGCTGTACAATGCATAGAGTTATTAAGCTACGAATTTCGTAAATCTGAAATGTCATGGCTAAATGGTATGTATGGCAAAACAGGCGTTCTGATGTAAAATGGCGCGACAAGCAGCTAGTACGTTATATTAACTAGTGTGCAGCCTCGCCAGCTAATTTAACTTAACTCCACCTCCAACACGCTACGTATATTTCCATAATTATGCTGGAACTTAAACGTCTATCGGTACCTTTATCTATTCAAGGCAATATTGACTTCTGTACTGACACAATGAACTGGGTGTGTTTATGCCTTTTTGTACTGAATCAATGATTCGGAACAGCGAAGTACTTCCGAGTATCGTTAACGATTTTTATAATGGACAAGACTTTGTAAAAGATCAAGATGTCTATTAGGAAATAGGTCACAACAGCACACTTTTGATCTAAAGCTTGAACCCTAAAGTAACACCTATTGTTATAATAAGTATATAGTATCTATAATAAGTATACGAGTACTGAGTTACATGGAAACAATATACAATAGGGATTATCGGTGTGGTTATAATTTGGCTGGCCACAATTAATTTTAAAGCACAACAAAGTAGTGGCGTTGTGATTTGTGAGGGGTTAAAATTTATTTAACATATCATTTATTTAAATTGTTGTGAAGGCTTTTTAACAGCGCAGATTCTATAAAAAAATAAGGCCCATGATCACCACTGAAGAGCGCTTTGGCCAGAAAATATAAAAATATTTCCACTGAACTCATCAGTCTCAAAAATATATGTTATTCACAATGAGATAAACTAGTTTAAATACTATGTCGTTACGGTTGGATTAAATTGCCTCAATGGTAAAAAATCCTGATTATAGTCTATATTAAAAAAGAGATACAATGATTTTAATATAAACTAACTGATATTTCTCATAATTTTTAACCAAAAATTTCCTCTTTTAGAGTTTGTTTTAGCAAAATCAGTACATACCCATTATTTTATTGGTGAGAAATAGCAAAGGGGTTGAACAAGTAGACCTAAGTAACTGTTAAGATTCGCTGAACAAACTTGGTGTAAAAAAATATAACTCGTGCATTTCTTTATATAGGTCCATCTTGAAAAGGAAGCAACATCAACATAAATATACTTACTGAATCCGGTGAATATGATTATCTTGACAAACATATATTTATTTCTAACTTTAGGCAGACAAAAGACACATTATCTTGCTAACTATTGTAAAAGACAACTTGCTTAGTATTTAACATTTAATTTATTATATGACCCTGTCATAATTAGGATGACAGGGGTTCGGTGTAGTAATTATGCTAATATTGACATTACAAATGATGGTGTATCAAAATTAGGCCAATTCAGACAAAGGGTAAGCACCACTTAAAGTGTTTTGCCAGATAGCACCACAGGGCACTCCAACTGCACATTGCAGTGGGAGTGTCAGACAAAACACGGATGTGGCTACATCTAGGCTAGTCGATATTAGTGACTTTTTTGGTGTGATGTCCTATGGTATCTTGTTGTTCGGGAAAGCAGCGGAAATTCAAACTAGTTTCACATTATATAAAAGAGTTATTAGAGTCATTTCTAATGTGAAACGCACAGGCTCCTTCAGAGAACATTTTAAAGAAATTGACATACTAACTGTAGCTAGTCAATTTTTGAAAGTATAATGTATGAACGCAAGAACCTTACAACTTCTTCCAAATTTAGCAATAGCTGTAATATTAACCTAACAAATAATCACAGACTGGTTGTGCCCCGGCTTAGACTCGTGAAAGTTAGCAATTCTTTCAAAGGTCAGTGCATTCTCTACTACAACAAGATACCTATGGAGATTTAGAAATTGCCATTTGAGCATTTTTGAAACCGTGTTAAAGCGACTCTTTCAAAAAGGGATAACACAATGTTCAAGGTATTCCGAACATAGGTCTTATGAACTTAGGTCTTTTGTCTTTAGGTATTATGCTACGTACCCCGTCAATGGCTTACGAATGAGATAAGCTTCTGCCACTGGGCCAGATATATAAGATTGTGAATCTATGCTGCTCGCGTATTTTTTTTCTGAGTATTTAACATTCTGACAGTTTATCTAAGACATACTTTTATTATTTAGTCCCCATTTAATTGCATAAAGTTGGAAATAAAAAATCCAAAATAAGCGCGGGAAATTCAACACTATAAAACTCATCACTTATAGTCGAAACTAAGCGTGGCTTCAGATGCCACGACATATCATTTAATATACAACTGCGTTAGTGGCTTTTGAGTAAAGAGTTTGAATATACAGAGACACAGAGCACTACAAATGCTATCGGAAAAATATCGACAGATATTTTGTTCATCTACAATAACTAAAGCATAGAAGGAGCGTAAACAATAGCAATTCTGGAACATAAGTCTATCTCATGTTCTTTTATGCCAAGCGTGATATATAATAATAATAATAATAATAATATACTTTATTGCACGGTAAAAAATATAATATATGATAGGGACAAATATTGCGTACTCAGAACCAAAAATACGAACTTGTGTCACAGCCTTATTGCTCTCTTGCTTCAAGAAGTGAATGGTTTGTGATAAATATACGATAAAAATAACGACAAAACTATGCGGTATTAATATGGTTTTTTAATAGCCTAGTATTTATTCTGAGATGGTGTCCCCTCAAACCACCTCAAAATAACCGAGAATTTCATGTAATTTTAGGTTCCGCTGTTTAAAAAAAAAACAAGAGCGTAATTTAGTCCTGAAAATTTCTATGAAAATATGTGATAGAAGAGAAAAATTTACACTTTGGCAAGAAATGACGGCAATGTAGATGTAATTTTAGTGAAATACCCACTTCGAGTTTTTTTTCTTTCAGATATTGCCATCATTTATTTTCAGATTTCAGATTTCAGATTCCATTTATTTGCGTAAATGTGGTTACATCAGCTGGTATAATTAACAAGTACAGCACATTTAGCCAGAGGCATGCAAAACATAGGTACACAAATATTTACAATAAAATAATTAAATTCATAACCTTAAAACTAATCATATAAATCAATTAACCAATAAAACATTAAATGTCAATTAAAACCTAAGAAAAATTGTATTGCAAAATTTCATTTATAATTTATTTAGTTTAATATTATTTGCATTTCATAAAATATTAATTTACGGAGTAAAATGCTTCAGTAGCGAGCCAGGTATATAAATTTGTGGAGAAAGATTTTGTTGGTAGAGCCTGAATACTTTTGGGAACACTATTGTATATCTGTGCTGCCATATAAACACTATTTCTCCTAAATAATTCTAGGCGTGGTCTAGGCACTTCAAGTGGTCTTTGTGTCGCTGTTCGTCTATTAGTGTTGTCCCGTTGCTTAAATAGTTCTAAATGTTTCCTGACAAACTTGCATGTTTCAAATATGTATAGACAGGGAAGTGTGAGTATCTTATTTTCTTTGAAAAGTGGTTTGCAAGACTTTCTCCAAACCAAGCCCCATATGGCTCTAATACATATTTTTTGTGCTATAAAAGCCTTGTTTATGGTCACAGAATTTACCCACAATGTTACGCAATATCTCAGGATTGAGCAAACATGACTATGGTATACCATAACAGCAGTATCCACATTTGTTACAAGTCTCAACTGTTTTAAGGCATACACAAACCTGTTGATTTTTTGACAAGTTATGTCAACCTGAGCTTCCCAGTCACAGTGCTCATCCACTGTAATTCCAAGAAAATTGGTCTGACTGACTTGCTCTATTTTGTTACTGTTATGTTTTATGTCCAAATCGATTTTGTTACCTAACTTAGTTGAAAATTGCATTAATTTAGTCTTAGATGTATTTATTTTTAATTTATTAATTGTAAGCCATTCAACAATTTGATTCAGCGTCATGTTAATATCCTGTTCAAATGTAGTCATATCTTTACATTCAATTATTATGGTTGTATCGTCTGCATAAAGGACGCACTAATGTGTGACAGCTTGCGGTAGGTCATTGATATAGAGCAGGAATAGAAGTGGTCCTAATATACTACCCTGTGGTACACCATGATTATAATACTTTATATTTGAGTCATAAAACTCTACTGCATTTGTGAGATGACTGACTTTGGAGATTCTTGTTATTGGTTTCCTATGTTCTAGGTAGCTTTTAAACCATTGATTTGCCATGCCACGAATGCCATATTTATCTAATTTAGAAAGTAAAATGTCATGATTAACAAATTCAAAAGCTTCGCTAAGATCGAGGAACAAAGCTACAACGCGTTTTTTTTCATTTAAATTATTTATTATTTTTGACATTAATTTAAAACTTGCAAGCGTTGTGCATTTGTTTTTCCTGAAACCATTTTGTTGGGGCGCGAGAATGTTGTTTTTATTTAAAAAAATAATGAGTCTTTTGTAGATAACTTTTTCTATAATTTTAGATATTACTGGTATAAGTGTAACTGGCCTATAGTTTCCTCTGTCAGTCTTGTTGCCTTTCTTTAATAAGGGGACCACAATGGAGAATTTGACTCTTTCTGGGAAAACACCTTGCACTATTGAGAGGTTTATTATAAATGATAACGGTTTTGAAATAGAGACAGCAATCGCTTTCAAGATTTTAGTATTAATTTTGTCAAATCCTGCTGCGTTTGTATTGCGTAGTGACATAATTATTTTATATATTTCTTCAGGACATGTTGGTTCCAAAAATATACTTTTACTTAAAATATGACTATGTTGGTTTTTACTTTTGATAGTATTGATATTATTTAAAGGGTCTTGAGCTACAATATCTATAAAATAGTTATTAAATGAATTCGCTATTTCTCTACCATCTTTAAGAATAGTATCGTTTTCTTGAATGGCATGTATTCCATTATTTGTTTTATGTTTGCCCAACTTACTATTTATTATATTCCATGTTGCTTTAGACTTGTTTTTTGAGCTTTGAATATATTTCTCCGTAGATGTCTTTTGCAATAGTCTAATGCATTTTTTCAATAATCTACTATATCTTTTATACGATTCCTTTGCTGTTTGTGATTTGTTGGAATAGTACTCATATTTTAATTTACGTTTTGTTCTACAACTATTTTTTACTCCTTTTGTTATCCATTTTACTGTATGTTTCTGGGGGGTCTTTTTAATTCGAATTAATGGGAAACATAGATTGTGGAATAATATTAATAAATCATGAAAATTTTCAAATGCTCTATCCACATTTGTTTGATTAATAACGTCTGAAAAAGTGATATCTTGTATGCACTTTTGAAGTTTTCCTCGTTGTAATTGTTGACGAGGATAAAACATGTCTTTGGGGGGTTACTGGGAACCGATCTGTCAAATTGAATAGTCTGTGCTGTGTTATGGTCAGATAGTCTTAGTTCATATGTCGCACCTACAACGTTGGCTGCATTACTTAAAATGTTTTCAATACAATTTCCAAGGCGAGTTGGTTTTTTTATGTGTATGTCAATATTATAGTTAAATATTATGTTCTTTAAGCGGGTCAGTGGTTTATTTTCAACAAGGAAATTAATGTTAAAATCACCACAGAGAATAATTGTTTTCTTGCTATCGTAAATTTGGTTTAATAAAATATCGAGTCTGTCAAGATATATATTTACATTTGCTGGTTTTGGTATCCTGTACATACAAATGACAATCATGTTTAATTGTCTGATCATTGATGATTGTTTCCATCATTTCTTGTCAAAGTATAAGTTATTATTTCAAAAATAAAGGTCTAGTTTTATTTTTTTGTAATATTTGATAGCAAAATTATTTTTTTCATCCTTAGAACTAATGTTTGTAACAAAGTTTTACCAAGTTTTTCTTGTTTTCCTTGTTTTCATCGTTTAAACTAGGCAAATATAAAGTTGAGACAGCATTACCCTTTACAAATACAAATTCATTTATTTTGCGTAGACATGGTTACATAATAGGGTAACATAACTTTTACCGGCACCACACTACACATCTAGCCGTGTGGTGACACGCAAAAGAGCACCCAATTAGTGCAATACAATATAAATTCAAATAATAATATTATTTAAACAGGTAGGTAATTATTTTTAGGGTTCCGTAACCGAAGGGTGCCAAACGAGACAAAGCCTACTCTGTCCGTCCGTCCGTCCGTCCGTCTGACACCAGGCTGTATGTCTGAACCGTGAAAATTAGACAAATGAAATTTTCACAGATGATGTATTTCTGTTGCCGCTATAACAAAAAATACTAAAAACAAAATAAAATAAATATTTAAGGGGCTCCCATACATCAATTCTTTCAATACCACATACAAACTTATGAATGCACCTGGTTACGTACATGGAGTGTGAAAGTAGCCGCACCAATAACTTTGTAACTATTCACAGCAGACCATCCCTACCTTTTTACGGTGATACGGAACCTTTCGTGCGCGAGATAGACTAGCACTTAAACTTTTTAATTGATTCATAGTCAACACTATTAGATATACAAATTTAAATAATATATTAAATATTTATGTAATTAACACGAGCACGAGAGTTTAAAAAATCTTTAATGTTCTATTAGCAGTCGCCTCCATTTTGTGGCGTCATAACAATGATATGCATCTGTAGGAAAATGCCGTGAGCACATTCATGTCTCCCAATATACTTTATAGTAAACATAAATGAATACTTATGCGCAAAGGCTAGCTTATCTCTAAAAAGAGATTTCTTCCAGCAAACCTAGGCAGGACATGACAGTCTATTTCTAGTAAGGGCAGTCTGGTATTTTTTTTCTCAATATACCTCCAAGCCTCTTCTCAACAACTCATGGAGTTTTCTGGCATTTTTATAGTCAATAATTTGTCATCCTTAGGAAACCCATCAATCAAGATACAAGATGAATTCGATGCTTCAGAATTTTGCACCTTACAACTTACAGGGCACTTTTTTATTTGTTCGACCAAAAATATCTAAACCAACTGATATGTATAATCGAACCAACTGAATCATGACCCACTTGCCTGATAATTCGTTTGAAACTTTCAAACTTGTAAGATCTAACTAAATGTCAGTGTCGAATCAAATGATAACAAGTTCGTTACCAAGGAAATAAACCTTCAAGCGAATTTCGACCTACTTGCATTTAAGGGGTTTAGCAAAATAAGCTTATGGTGGGTCATGATTCAGATGGTTCGATAGTACCTAGAATCAATTGACTGATTGATATCAACTCAACTTACATACTTTAAATAAAAACGCCAGCTCTGAAATTATTTATACTTACCAATTTCTTAACACCACCATCCTACATCCTCCACTACAGCCCAAAACGCCAATGCCAGCGATGACTTGAACTGAGAGAATTTATCGATATTTGCCGTTGATGTCACCAACTCTCATAACTATCGACAATACTTTGCAACAAAAACTTTTCAGAAAATTGATAAGAATATTGCTAAAATAACACTGGACTATGAAATTGTGGATGATTTGGGTCAGAGTGACGTATTATTTCGAGAAGGTTGAGGTGCACAAGGAAAATGTATATGACCTAAAATGATGCCAAAGAGCAACACTAATGTAAAAACGGAATAAAAAAAGAAGTAAAAAAAAATATTTCGACAAAATATTACCTAATACCGATGCTTATCCTTACCTTGCGGCTGTCATTTTATGTCGTATGTGTGTTTTCCCTTGGAACATTATTTACAGAGATAAATCGCTAACAAAAACATTACGACGTATTATCTCGAGAAGGGTGAGATGCACGAGGAAAATATATATGACTTAAAATGATGGCAAAGAGACTACACGATACCCAAATAAAAATTAAACAAAAAAAAGATGAAGTTTTTTAAAAGTTCTAAAAAAATTGATTTTACCTACACATCGACCTCATTTTTATAGCTTTTACGTAATTAGCATTGATTCTGGAAGACATTAACTGAAAATCTGTGGAAAATTCACCGATGAAATGACATATGTTCTGAATTGTTTTCCTTGTTACCTCCGCGGTACTGACAGCCTTTGACCACACAAAACATTATTGTTTACTGGATGGAGGATAACCAAAAAGCACCACCTAACCAAGGAACACTTAAAAACACGAGTTTAATCTCTGCTAGAAGATTTCCAAAACATTCTGCGTTTATTTCAGCGAGACCTCAAAAACTCTGACCACCATGGCTCACAGTAAAATCGAATATCAATAACTGTAAAACACAAGGGGTTATTTTTAGTCAGTATACCACACGAGCTGATGCCCGCTCATTATGTGGGGACCCGGACATAGCAGGGAGGTCCGACTGGGCATGGGTAATTCTATTTTTTCCCCTCCAACATTTTTTTTTTATCAAAAACGCTGACAGCTGACGGCTAAACTTACTTACGAGCAAAGACTAAACGTGCTTACGAGCAAAGAGTAAACTTTTCTATTAAGCCGCTTATAACGAGTGCAAAACCGTACGTTTTTATTAATTCATTCAATAATATAAAAAATTCGGAAGTTAACAGTTCGTATCGCCATTGAAGACACGTCAAACGTTATTGGAACCAAAAAGCTTACTTTCCTATTAAGTCGTTAAAATGTTTGCAAAACCGTCGGTTCATTCAATGAAAGGGATAAAAATTTTCCTCAACGATGAAGCCGAGAACGTTTTCTCTCTCTTCCCATCTCGTGTGAAATCTCATTAGAAATAGGTGAGACCACTAGATATTTTTTGCTGATATATTAAGCCTCCTTCTGTGCTTAACTTATTGTTTTGGGGTTTATCTAGCTTTTAGCGTCAGTAACGAAAGAGTTTTTTGAGTTAATTTGATTCCTCCCAACTTAAATATTTTTTGTGCTCATGTTATTACGATGTAAAAAGTGAATCAAGAACAAAAAAGTCGGTCATAGTAGTTTATGTGACTCATAACCACATCCACCTCACCACTAGCCTTCGGCTCGTTTCATAAACCCACTCTCGAGTTTTAATGCCTAATTATGTACAGTTACATACACTAGTTTATCTACACACATATCATAAGCTCTCTTTGATGTGTTCAGGAACCGCATGTTCGACCGGCATTGTGGCATTGATCATTGCTCTGCAGTTGTTTAGCTTGTTCTGTAGTACCAACCTCACAGACCAATTAGGGGCAGAACGCGGGGGGCGTCGGTGTTCGAAATTTGAAAGTCATAATATGCAGAAAATTTACACATTATGGTCATAATGAACAAATTTTCAGATAAGAAATGAGTTTTTACCAAATAGTTTTACATTACGCTGCTCTTAACGTGCGGTTTTTAGATGCAGTAAAGAGCGTTTATGATACGTGTGTAGATAAAAAATATTACGATATTCTCTATTGGAGTATAATAACTGGCTATAAACGTGTGAGCAACAGTGCCTTATGCATTCACCCCTTTTGGGGAAGGGCGTTACGCCAAGTTTGTTTTCTTTTTAAAGTAAGCTCAACCACGAATCTGTTGTCCTGTCACTAAACATCGTAAAATACACTCCTTATTTGTAAGTATTTATCGTTAATGGTTTCTATTCGGGTGTTCCGCAAATAAATCTAACAAGAAATAGTGCGGTCTTTCGCATAGTCAACCACACATAATGTTATACGATAACTTCGTATAATAACTTTCCGGTTCGCAATATATTTTTTTATATACACGCTCATTGCGATGCGAGGCGATATGTGTCTCGTCCATCGCTTGCACTCAGGGCGGAGGTGATATACAGTTCTCTCTTTTTTGCGGCTGGATTTTTATGACTTTTTTCCGTTAATTCAAAGTCAAAGTTCTTTATTACTGTAGATATTTACATATTCTTAGCAAAAGTCATTTTTGCCTCTTCTTTATATTAGACCAAGCTCGAAATTGTAAACAAGGGAGACCATCTAATTAGGCGTCTCGACCATACCCTAAAGTACCTTTATGACCAATCACATAGTACGAGGCCTGTTGCACCTCGTTGCGACAGAATAGTAAAATTTTGTGTTCCATGGCATACGAGGCGCATTAGTCCTCGTAAGGATCTCGCACGAGGTTAATCGATAACATTTTTTAGTGTAGTTCGATATTTTGTAATTATTGCAGGTGTTTTGCATAATGGAAGTAACGAATGCAGGAAATAAAAAAAGGTCTTGTTGTATTCTGGAGCTGTCGTTTACAAATTCATAAAAACCTATAATTGAAAATCACAATGAAGAATCATAGAAAAGTGTTGCAGCGCATTGTCACAAATACTTCTGAACTGAATAATATATCAATTAGCCACAGTAACGGTCGTAAATATCAGGATCTCACCAATGTTGCATCGTCATCCAGCTACTGCAGCCCACAAGGAGAGAACAGTTGAAGGTACCAAATCCTTGATTTATCAAACTACCATATAAACATAAGTTCTATTGATGAAAGCTATTCACATACTACACATTGGGATGTAAACATAAGTCACATTCGCATTCTGGAAGACATTGTCATTTCTGCTTCTATGTTTGATACCACTTGCAACAATTTCATTAACCCTTTGACTGGTGACGATATTGCTCTCAAAACACCGAATGAAAGTCTTAGCAGCTGCGGATCCCTGAGTAACATTTCTTTTTCTAACATGATTCAGATGAATACTTCATTTGATGACCAAAAAATACGTGCGCTATTATAGACTCCTTCAAACAGAAAATAAAAGAGTTTTCATTTACACCAACAAGCAAAGAAGTCCTTGAATTATCTATTACTGCCAGGGAATATGAAGCAAAATGTTTTTCTGCACCGACTAGTAAACCTAAAATTGAATTGAGTCAAGTAAAAATATTATATATTAATGACACAACATCAGCTGTTATTGAACCAACAGATGCACTGATTGTTGTCTCAGCAGAGTGTAAAACACTCAATGCTAATATTAATAAACCCTCTGAGCAAATAACAAAGGAACAACCAAATGATGCTGTCGTTACTAAACAGAATAGTAATGATGGAAGCTACCGGCCTAGCAATTCCTCTGAAAGCGATGATGACATGACAGATTTAGATAGTGATTATTCAAGCTTTGAAACAATACTAGAAACTCGCTCGGCAGCTATCTGCATTACTGCAGTTGCAGGTAATGGTTGTACCCGAACAAATGCTAGTATGATAACTGATTATGAAGACGAATGGATGGATATCAATTATTCATTGCCTAATGAAGAATGTTAACTGAACATACCTCTAACAATGTTAAAACTCCGATTTTTTTTTATCGCAGATGATATTTAAGACGAAATTGTCATTAAAACAAATATTTACGCGGAAAAATGTAAATTACTAAGCCTGGAAGCCTGTGTACAGAGAAGAAATGGGAAAGTTTTTTGGTGTTTTGCTTGTAATGGGCTTAGTGCGACTGCCACAAATGAATGACTACTGGTCTCAAAATACAATGTATAGAAACAAATATGTTGTAAGTATCATAATACTTACAAAATATTTTCTGTATCTGTCATGTCATGTCACAAGAGACAGATTTCAAAAGATCGAAGAAGATAGAAGAAAAAGAAGAATAAAGAGAACAATTTTAGTAAACAAGATCAAGATGACACGAGTGGTGACAAATTATACAAAATTAGAAATGTGCTTGAAATGATCCTTGCTGAATTTGAAAAGTTGTAGTACCTGGAAAAATGTTAGTCATTGACGAATCAATGATATACTATGGTGAGATTCAGATTCGGATTATTTTTTTTATTCAATATAAATAAATAAATTATCTTATTCAACGTCAAAATTATACTTACTTATACCAGTAAAAAAAATATATAAAAAAAATACTACACCGTTTCGGAAAGTGGGCCTCGGGGTTAAGAAGAAACGGCAAGAAACTCACCCATACCTTCTTTTTAAAAAAGTGACTTTACAACAGGTTTTGGTCCAAGGAAATTAGCCGGTGAGTGATAGACTTTATCCATCGCCCCTCGTCAAATTTCTTTGCGCTGAGATGGTATGGACAATGCAGTTTTGTCATCTAAGTATTCCTTGATACTATAATAGGACAGATCATTTTTAACATAGTTTTCGAACCTCTTTTCAGGAAGAGTCAATGATTCCTGTGGTATTTTATTTTAGAAGCGAATAGAGTACCCCATGAATGATGTGCCTACTTTACTTGGTCTAAATAATGGTAGTGCTAACTTATTTATATTTCTAGTGTTAATTGTATGGCTATCACCTACAGTTTTAAATAAAGCTACGTTTTTTTTTACTTACATGATATTCTCGTATATATATTGACAGGTACATTGATTTCTTTGAATTTTTCTCTCAATGATTCTCTAGCATCTAATTGATATATCGCCCTGAAAACCCTTTTTTGTAAAACAAATATCGTATTTACATCTGCTGCTCTCCTCCAGTGCATTATTCAAGACAGTATCCTGTGAAAATAACTAAAGTAAACCATTCTGGCAGTTTCAACACCTGTAAGATATCAGATTTGTCTGACCGCAAAAGCGGCTGAGCTGACCATTGAAGTTTCGAATCAAATCAAATCAAATCAAAAATCATTTATTTCCATAGGATGTTGTTACATCACTTAGATCCGTCATTACATTTTTTTGGGTGAGTTCACTAACACAATGGCGGAATCTGTGGAGAAGAGCTCACCGAAGAAACTCCACAGTCGTCGCATCTTTTGCGTTTCCTTTTTTAAATAAAATATTGTCAAATTACAAAATGAATGCTAATTATATATCGAAACAGCCTGTTACTCAAACAATCTATTCCCATGGACATCTGCCCTCTAAGTAATCAGATATCCTATAGTAACCTTTTTTATACAATTTCTGTTTTATTATTATTTTAAACTTGTCTAAAGGTAAGTTTTTAATATCAGTAGGGACCTTATTGTAATAGCGTATACAATTGCCTTTAAAAGAATTACTAATTTTATGTAGTCGGCTTACATAAGCAACCAACTTGTCTTTATTTCTAGTATTAAAATTGTGTATATCACTGTACTTCTGAAAATTAGTTATATTTCTTTTTACATACACAAGATTGTCATAGATATATTGAGACACAAATGTCAGAATATTGATTTCTTTAAACTTTTCCCTCAGTGACACTCTAGGCCCTAATCTATAAATTGCACGAACAGCCCGTTTCTGCAGAATAAATATACTATTAGCATTCGCAGCGTGACCCCATAATAAAATACCATAGGTCATTAGACTATGAAAGTAACTAAAGTAGACTAGTCTAGCGGTGTCTACGTCGGTAAGAGCTCTAATTTTTTTAACTGCGAACGCTGCCGAACTCAGTCTGTTCGACAATTTATTAATATGAGGATCCCATTGTAGTTTGGCGTCTAAAGTAATGCCCAAAAAGACAGTCGACTGCACAAGGTCCAATCTCTGTCCTTTTATAAATATGTCTGTAGTTACCGGGTTCACATTGGGTAACACGAATTTAATACATTTAGTTTTCTTTTCATTAAGTAATAAATTGTTAACAGTAAACCAGTTCACTATACTAGAGATAGCATTGTTTACCTCGTCATAATTTGATTGCTGTCTTTTAACTTTAAATATCAAAGAAGTATCATCGGCAAACAATACTAACCCATGTTTTGCTTTAACAAGGTAAGGTAAATCATTAATATATACTAAAAACAAGAAAGGACCAAGAATTGAACCTTGCGGTACGCCCATACTTATTGAAGACCCAGGTGATCTTTTCCCATTAACATCGACCATCTGAACCCTATCTGTTAGATATGACTCCAGAAGGCCAAGTGCCTGATCTTTTACACCATAATGGCGTAACTTCCTGACAAGAGTGTCATGATGGACGCAATCAAAAGCCTTGGATAGATCGCAGAAGACACCTATTGCATCCATTGCGTCTTCCCAGGCATCAAAAATATTGTCGATTAGTTCAACACCAGCATCGGCTATTGAACGACCCTTTGCGAAACCAAACTGAGCAATATGAATTAAATTATTGAGATTAAAATGACTTTGCAATTGATTAAGTATGAGTTTTTCAAATATTTTGCTAAGCGTTGGTAGTATCGATATGGGTCTAAAATTGGTGGGGTCTGATGTACTACCAGCTTTGAATAAAGGTATAACTTTCCTTAGTTTCATCAAGTCAGGAAACACACCATTATCTATACATTGATTAAATATACAACACAGGTGAGGTGCAATACAATCTACAATGGAACTAATAATTTTTACTGATAGACCATGGGCGTCAGCTGTCTTTTTCATTTCCAGGGATTTAAACGCTTTTACAATGTCTTCATTATTTACGTGCCTAAATTTAAAATCTGTTTTACAATCCTCAAAGTTTTGTTTAAGTATAGATTCAGCAGCAGCGGGAGATGAATTTAAAGACTTGGTTGTTGAAACTGGAATGTCCGTAAAGAAATTTTCGAAAGCTTTTGCTACTTCTAGGTCTGTACTTAGCAATTGATTATCTATCTTAAGCTTGAAGTTATTATGTGTAGCTTTGGCCTTTCCAGTCTCTCTGTTTATAATTTGCCAAGTCGTTTTCATTACATTGCTACTAGATTCAAGTTTGTTTTTAATGAAATTAGATTTAGCTACGGCACAAACGCGTTTAAACATTTTTGAATAACTACGAACATAATCTAGAAAGGCCGTATTTTTGTAATATGATTTCTCTTCATAGAGTTCATATAATCTTCGTCTGCTCCTATTAATTCCAACTGTCGCCCAATCACTAAACAAAGCTTTGTTATTAACTTTTACAGTTTTTGATTTAAATACCGTATCATATTCATTTTTGACAAGGTTAAATACTGAGTTGTACAACAAATTTGGATCGTCTCTGTATGGTATTTCCCATAGTTTATCTAAAATATTATTCCTGTAGTGTTCAAGCCGAGTGTCACTAACGGGCACACATGTAATATCCTCTTTTTGGTCCTTTTTTATTTTAATATTGAATATACCTATCTGACCAGAGTGATCAGAGGTTAATTTATTGATGACCGATTTGAAAATGGGCGTAATGTTAGTAAATATATTGTCAATGAAGGTAGCAGATGTTGCAGTAATTCTAGTAGGCTCCAAAAACAGATAGTTCATGTTGTGACATAAAAATTAAGATTTTAATCTAGTACAAATATTATTATCCTCTAACAGATTAACATTAAAATCACCACAAATTATAAAAAAAATGTTTTTATCGCTGATTTTAATAAACACTTCATCCATTTTCTTTTCGAATAAATCAAAGGATGAATCTGGTGGTCTGTATACGCTCATTACAATAAGTTGTTCAAGTTCAATACAGGCTATTTCCATGGTACGCTCAACAGACAGGCTCACTATGTCAACTCGTTCCTTATATTTAAAACTATTATTTACAAGTATTAAGGAGCCATCGCGATCAGCTGTTTTTCTGTTGAACGAACAAGCAACGTGGTGGTTATTAAAGTTGAACATGAACTGATAACTCTTTAAAAAGTGCTCTGTTATACATAAAATATCAATATTATTACAGTTCATGAATAACTCAATTTCCAGTTCTTTACTTAACATGCCCTGTATATTTTGATGAACCACGTTTAAAATATTCTTACTTTTACATTTTTCATTACTAGTAACATGAATTAATGGGCAAGATGAAGGTATATTTATACAAATATTAATATTACTGCCAGAGTTACTCTCTGTTGTCCTATGAGTTAATTTAAAGAGCTTGGAACAGATTCCAAGGAGTACATGTCATTATTATTACACTGCTCAATAGAAGCAGGCGTTTCATTAGTCAAAAACTTGACTGAGTTCAAAATAAAATAAGATAGTGACTGTGCTATCTGTTTTGTATAAAACCTAGATAGGTAATACCTATCCTTAGTCAAATAAAAATATTTTCCAATACAAATATTGGTGTCTATGAAATGAAATTTTTCAGTATGACGACATGTCAATGTGTGTATAAATGTATTATAATCATGTCTTATATGATTTTCATGTTGTGACAAAGATTGGCTGAAGGGAAACGCAAACAAGATTATTCTATCTACATTTTGTAAAGAATTTAATTTGGAAAAGTATTTAGAAATTAGTTTTTTAGATACATTTTCCCTTCTACCAATTAAAATAATTAGGGTGGTTGGTTCTAAAAACTGCGATGACAACACTTTGTTTAATATTTGTGAATATGTGGCGCCAGGCATACAGTTATTTAATATTGCCTGGCCCACGCGCTGACTAAGTTGTAAACCCATATTTTTTCCAAGTTCATCGCTGTACATTATATACCTATCCTTTGTCCGAGAGAAGGAGGCATTATTGATAACACTATTAGTACTCAAGTCGACTGACGGCGGCGCCTGGGTCAGTATCAGCTGTTCGGCCGGCTGCTCGGCGGGACACACGGTCGGCACGGAACAGTCCGCTGGAGCTTGCTTACAATCACATATGTGATTGACGGTCAAAGATATGAAAGTGTCATAATTATACTTACACGTCTCCAACAATCTATTCATAGCCGACACATGTTCCTTAATTTCGTATTGTGCTGACTCATACTTACGTGTAATACTTTGTAATGATGAGTTTAAAATATGCACATCTGACTGGAGTCGCCGTGTGTCACATTCGTACTTTTCTGTAGTTTTTTCCAAACATAATCTACAATCATCGATTTCCTTAATTAATTCGACACGTTCCTTCGAATCTATAGTGATTCCAAGAAAGATTGTGTCCTCAACGAGGTCCAATCTTTCAGGTCCTATTCTTATACTGGTTTTAACCTGTCTACATTAGGCAAACAACCTTTTATACATTTAGACTTTTTTCAGTTTAATAACAGCTTGTTTACATTGAACCAATTACACACATGAGAAAGTGTACTATTTGCGTTTTCTAGAATTACTTCTTGTCTTTTCACCTTGAAAATAATAGATGTGTCATCAGCAAATAGAACAATCTGAGTAATTTTCCACCATATACGGCAGGTCATTCACGTACACTAAGTAAAGAAACGGACCTAAGATAGAACCCTGGGGTACACCAATATTCATATGGGTTCCAGTGGACTAACATCTGTTATATCTACTTTTAGTACTCTTTCCATAAGATAAGATTCCATTAATTTTAACCACAGACCATTGAATATTAGAGAGAGGGCAAGCCGCCGCGTAGCAGCTGACTCTTCACTCAGAGAAAAATCGGCTAACAAAGCGATAATAAAAGCTTTGTTAGAATTTTATTGTTACCGCACGTAAGTGCATCGTCGCTGCAGCTATAGGCCCATAGTGGCTGTGACAACTTTTTTATTGTTGAAGTTATTTTTGTTATTTTAGCTAAAGACACGTAGATACGGTAACTATGTTAAAAATATTTAAACGGGATAACAAAGGCACGTTGTCAACTTATCAACTTTATGAAGTGATATTGTAGCAAAGTTTAATCTATCAAAATAGGCGTTGTTACTATGGCTAAATGGTGTTGTTGACACGGCAAAGTTATGAAGTGATGTTACAGCAAAGTTTAATCTATCAAAATAACAGTTGTTACTACGGCTAAATGATGTTGTTGATACGGCAACGTTATATACTAACAAAATACGAAGTAGATGTTTTGACAAAGTATTCTTAGATAAAATTACAAAGTGACGTCTTATACTTGTTCTCGCAAGCGCACACTGTTTCTCCTATTCTGCCAGTTTCAACGTGGATGTCGTGCAGAGAAGTAGTGTTTGTGCTCAAGAGTGAAATGAAATATGGCATTGGAGACTTTTTTAACAGAAAAAGAACTGCGGCATCTGCTGCAGTCTATGCTCGGTAAGTAACAGTGCCCTAATACAATTATCAGGTTCATGTCGTTGTTTTGCGATATTGGCTGTAACCTGTGCTTTGTTTCCCATCACAATTCAAACAAATACCTTTGAAATGTTTTCGGACCTTTGACTGTAGCTGTTAGCCGGGCGAATTTCCTTTCTGCCAGGATTTTAGGTTAGGTAGCTGGCTCCATTCGTTTTTGCAGGATAAAAGCATCCTTTTTTTCTCAGGGTTACTTACTTTAATTGCAATAATATCAGTAGGTATACCTCACCTCACGAGATATGAGCGCTGAGCAAAAACTGGCGCCTTGGGGCGGGGATTACTGCGTTTTTGTTAACATAATCAGCGCCCAGTAAACCAGCCGCTCAAAAAGTAGCCAGATTAGTAAATTTTACCACCTAAAGTAACTAAATGTAGGGAAGTTCAGTCCTCAAAAAGTAGCCAAATGTATGAAACTTCCAAAAATTTTAGTACTTGACTAAATAACCCCATAAAGTTGCTAGATCTAGCTACAAAGTAGTTAAGATGGCAACACCGGCCGTTCGTTGACCTTCGTTGGCCCGGTGAACACTCAGCATTTGGTTTTAAAAGCCACTAAAATAACCTAACCTAACATATGGCCAAATTATCAAGTCTCAGATAGCTTAGGCATAAAATAACAACGTTCTTCTTTTTCAGATCAAGAACTGACGTTAGAATTACTAATGAAATCTGGAACGCACATAGAAGAATTAAGAAAGTATTTTGAAATTTGGCGACTAACACCTAGTTCATGCAAAACAGAGGTCAGATGCTTCCATCTACTCAATCAACTAGCCAAACGCGAGCTTAAAGTGGTACTCGGAGGTTCCATACTAAACCAGAACTTTACTCCTAAGTACCTTGGCGTCACCCTGGACCGCTCTCTCACTTTTAAAAAACATCTAGCTGGTACTGCACGCAAGCTCCAGTCTTACGGATACCTCCTGGGGCGCGAACGCCGACGTGCTTCGCACCTCTTCCTTATCGCTGGTGTACTTGACGGCAGAATACTGCGCACCGGTTTGGTTGGGCAACTCCCACACCAACAAGGTAGACGTGGAACTCAACAAGGCCATGCGATGCATCTCCGGTACCTTGAACTCCACCCCATGTCACTGGCTACCAGTGCTCTGCAGCATTCCTCCCCCTGACTTGAGAATAAAGCACGCTCTCCTAAGAGAGCCCCGTAAGATTCGTGACCACCAATGCCTTCTCATACGCCCAGAAATTATGGATACCACTAAGCACCGTCTTGAATCCAGAAACCCACCAAACAAAATCGCAATAAATCTGCTGCAAGAAGACTTCAACCTCATGCAACAATGGTGGCAACAATGGAACTCAACAATGGCCGGCAAATTGGGCTCAGATCTTGTTCCAGGCTCCAAAATAAAGGGGTCCCAGCTGCCGAGGCGCGACTGGTGTAACTTCAACAGACTACGCACGGGACTACGCATGGACGCTGTGCCCAATATAAACATCGCTGCGGCTGGATAGACTCCCCTGCTTGTACCTGCGGAATTTAATTAAAAGACATCCAACATATTATCTCTGAATGCCCAGAAACGCCATATACCGGGGGACCTCCCGAGGACCTGATCAAGCTTACTGACGAAGCCACCAAGTGGCATAAATCCCTTAATATCAACCTGTAATTTGGTATGAACTGTTTACTAATGCCATAGGAATAATTAAGTAAAGTAGAGAACATACGTTTGATATAAATATATTCTTATTTTCTTTTAGGATTCTCAAATACCTCTATCCTCTAATCGTATCTTGTGCTACCCAAGCAATGTACTACATTGTAGATTTCAATCCCTTCACTTTGTAAATGGTACACTGAAAAAAATCTATATTCCTCGAAGCTTCTGCCTATATATTGTTACGGGTATACGTACCTTGACCGGAGTGCTCTGTGTATGCACCATACAAATGTATGGTGTACAATAAACATAGTTCAGGGTACGCATTCTCCTGGAATAATAGTCAGAAGCTTCGGGGAGTATATAATATTTTTTCATGGTGTACCATTAACAAAGTGCAGGGATAAGATCAGCCATGTTACTTTGCTAGAGCAGCAAAATATATACGAGAAAAGTTACTTTGTCGGAGAAGCAACGGTGAATTGATAAAAGCACAAAGGAAGATATCTAATTCAACAAAACAAAGTTAGATCCACGGACAGTAAACCTTTGTCTTTTTAGCAAATCCCCTTGTCATCGGGACAATATACCTTTGATATGATAGCTAAAGGCATTTGTCATGGGAACAAAAGGACAAAAAATCATATAGTGACACGAACAATTTTAGCATTGTAATTTCAACAATGTTTTATTGCTATGACATGTAAATTGGTAAATTTACTTAGTAACAATAAAAACGTTGCCATCATAACTATGCACCTTTGACGGCTGTCCAGCATTAAAGTTTTTTTGTTGCAATGGCAATATTTTTTTGAGAGTGTTGTATGCCCAGTGTGCATACAGTGGACTCAGTTGCTCTCAGCGAGAATTCCCGAGTGCACGCGCCGATTGCCTTAAAAAACTGACAACACTTAGCTTTATGTTCTATAATGTCAGCCTGTGCAGTTGTCCTACGTGAAAATCGCAGTGATTCGACAAATTTCCATAACAATGGTATAACATTTCACAGGTAAATACTGAAAATACAATATTTCTTCAATAAAACAACACGATTAACAAAATATTCCGAGGAAGTAATGCTATTGAGTCGCATCCAGATTCCGTCTCTCTCATACTCATTAGCGTTACCTACTAGCGAGAGAGACAGGAAATAAATTTAATGTCCATGACGCTGTGTGTGCTCTGTGCATGCTTTATGAAACAATGTGCGCCTCATGCGCACGTATACAGCCACGTAACTGCTTTGCCTGTGTTTACCAATACGAGAGTAGGGATAAATGTGTAAGTGGTTATTATGTTTGCGTGTTCGTTGTGTTTATTTAATGATACGTTGTGTGCGTGAATTCAGCTTGCAACAATCGGTTTGCATACAAAATAGGCTGAACGCCCTATCTCTTATGTTGAGATATCTGTGATTTAAACGCATTATCTTTGATACCTTAGTGTTATAGTTTGAGCAAAAGAGTTTGACAGTCCACACAGTCAAAGGCCTTGGAAAGATCATAGAAAATACCAACCGCATCCTGCGATCCTTCCCACGCACTATAAATGTGTTCTACTAGCGCTACTCCGGCGTCTGTTGTTGATCTGCCTTTAGTGAATCCGAACTGTTTTTTGAGGAGTAGCCTTTTTTGCTTTGAAGTGAGAGAGTAGTTGACTCCATATGACTTTTTCAAACACCTTGCTCAGCACTGGCAATACAGATACAGGTATGAAGTTGGCAGGGTCTTCTTTACTACCGGATTTGAAAAGTGGTATTAATCTGCTCATTTTCATGAGGTCAGGAAAAACACCGTTTGTATACAACTATTGAATGTGATTGCCATGTATGAAGAAATCACATCGATTACTGATTTAACCACGTTAACCGACATGCCGCATAAATCTTCAGTCTTTTTCATGTTAAGAAGTTTAAATGTTTTAACTATAGTTATAGAGCCTATTGGTTTGAAGTTAAAGCCATCCTTGTTTTGGGGCACATTTTCAACCAAGTAATCAAACGACTTTTCAGAAGAGGATGGTAGTGCTTCTGTTATTATTATGGATATGGTACTGAAGAACTTTTCAAATGCGTTAGCGACGTCCTCGTTTGATGAGAGTAATTTGCGTTAACTTTTAAATTAAAACTAGATAACCTAGACCTAACCTTGCCTGTCTCTTTTTTAATAATGTCCCATGTAGTTTTAATTTTGTCGCCAGAAGCTTTCATTGTATTGTTAAGATGTAGGCACTTGGCTTTGTGGAAAGTCTTTTCTGAAATTTTAAGAATATTTTTTGACAAAAACGTTAAACTCAGGACTGTGATCATAGGATTTTTGCTCATACAATTCATATAGTCTGGATCTACTCTGTCTTAAAACCTCTGTTGCCCATTCAGAGAATTTTGATTTGCTGTCTGTTCTCACTTTAGTCATATAATGTGTTTGGATCTTTACAGTAAGGTGTTAACGGTAGACTTGACACCAGTCCACTACGAAATTTTTCCTTTTTCTTTAAGGTCACTGGTCTACACAATACTTTAACGGGCTTTATAACATTACTTTCTTCAAATACTACAATCTGACCAGTGTGGTCTGAACTTAATACCTTAACTATTTATTTATCGTGAATATTACATTCACAGATACGTTATCTATACAGGTAGCAGAGGTAGCCGTTATTCGTGTAGGCTCCAGAAAGACATTGCACGTATTGAAAGAAATAAATACTGCTAGGATCCTAGTGCGAATAGAGCGGTTTGCGGTGTCTAGTAAATCTACGTCAAAGTCGCCGCAAACTATAATGCGTTTGGACTTGTTTCTGGATGCAAGTTGAAGTACTTGTTCCATCACTGTCTCAAATACTTTAAAGTCTCCTTCGCCCCGCCTGTATCTAAACAAACGAGACTTCAGCATAATTTCACTATAGCTAACAATAACAATACCCTTTTGTTCTTTACACTTAAAACCATATTTTACTAAAATTAAGGTTCTAGTTGAAGTCTTTCTATTCAAACAGCTAATCACTTTATAATTTGGTATACATATACTTATACACACTCTTGCAGCCAGTGTTCTGTCATACAAAGGATATCTATTCTTTTGCTTTCTAAAACCATTTCTAATTCTAGTTGCTTGCCATAAAAGCCTTGCATATTTTGGTGCATTACCTTTAAGCCGTGCTTTTCTGTTGTCGATTGCGGCATTTTAAAGATACAATAGTATCGTTTGACGCATGTAACTACTGACAAGGCAATATATACATATTGCCTTGTCAGTAGTTACATGCTTCTTCGTACGTGTACTAATCGTTGCGGTGATCGTTATACAATTACTTACTTCTGTTATATTGTTTACTTGACTTAGATATTACGTCAGTGTCAATTTTATCAATAATAACTTTGATGTCCTCACTGTTTCCGTCATTGATGTATTTACAAATTAATAGATCTGTGTCAAAGAATAAAAAATATATATTGCGTACAGTCATATCATACATATACATATTTAACCTATGAGTAGGGCGCTGTTGCTTTCCATTCATTGTATTTTTGTAAGGGAAGGCACATAAAACAATCTTGCCCACTTCTAGATGAGAGAGAGCATCAACAAACTTTATCATTGTTTGTTTCCCTACACATATACTATTCTCCATAGATAATATTACGGTTGAGAGTCTAAAATTTTTTGGCCATAACTTGGAAGGGTACATCGGGCATGCAATAGTTAACTACGGAACCTACGCGACAAGCACGAAGAGCTGGTCCCATACCTACACCTAGCCTGTCCGAGAATTCGTGTCGTGCCGTGTCGATGTCTGATCGGATTTTAAGTCGTTGATGATCGGTTTTCGCTGTTGGAAAATAGAGATCTGATTTTTTCCGACCAATTCATGATACAGAGAGAAGGTTTTTTTGTGTCTTTCGGTGTTCTTCTTCTTCATCTTTTGATCTTTCAGCTGCTGGATGATTTGGTTTCCTTCAAGGAAATGCTGTTTAAGCGCCGATATGCTCTGAAGGCTAGACTCATGAGTACGGTAGCACTGATCCAGGGAGTCTAACAGATGGAACACAGTAGGAAAGAATGTTGATTACAGTGATCAAATGTCGTTTTAGTATAGCTCTTTAAAAATAGGACTACAATGGTATCGAAATTTTATGATGGTGTTAATTTTTGGAACGGCATTAGTTAATGCTTGAGTCCTGTATAACATGAAAAATAAATTAAAGATGCCAAAAAAATACTTTGTTGAAGCTATAATTGAAAAATTCACCGGGGACTTTCAACTCAAGACAAGAATCTTTGGTTTCTATAGAACCAAAATCTGCGCATGAATTTAAAATTATTTGATAAAAAGCGAGAATGCATCCGGCAGGCTCCCTTTTTCATAACTGCCGGGCACTTTCTAGCAAAGAAGCAGATAAAAAAATGAAGAAGGTGAAAGGTTATTGTGAAAAGTGCGCCAAAGCTTTCTGTTTGAATAGTTACAATGTAAAACATTAATTTTCTTCTAAAATAAAATGACGATAAAATAAACTTTTTCATTTCTCATCACTTGGCTTTTATCGATATGTATAAATATAGTGCTTCAACGAGGCGCAAAATACAAGATACCACCGCACACCAATCTCCATGCCTGCGACTTGCGACGGCTGCGGCAATGACAACTTCAACGTGGACCACGCCTTGTGCTGCAAAACAGGTGGCCTTATCACACGCAGACATAACGAAATAAGGGATCTTTTCTGTGAACTGTGCCAGCAAGCCTGGGGAAACGTCACGAAAGAGCCAGTCATCTCCGAAGGCGATACTGGGCTGCGCGGAGACTTGGCTTGTCGGGGGGTATGGATTGCCCAGAGGGAGGCGTTATTTGATATCCGTGTCATAGACACCGACGCTCCCTCCCACGCATCACGCCCCGTAGCGGCTGTCCTTCGTTCAGCTGAAAAAGAAAAGAAAAGGAAGTACTGCGACCCATGCGAGACGCGCCACACCACCTTCACCCCTTTAGTAACCTCTGTCGACGGAGTTTTTGCTCCACAAATGATATCATTCACTAAACACCTCGCCGAAACACTGGCGGACCGCTGGGACCGGACCCCTGCCACAATAATGGGCTGGCTACGAGCAAGAATTCAAACCGCCATCATCAGGGCTAGCAGCATGTGCATCCGCGGCACCCGCCATAGGTGGAGTCGCACAGGCCTATATGAGGATGGAGCGGCAGTCCCACACGTACTGGCTTGAACTAGAATGAATATCTTATTTATATTCTCTGTACTTATTTTCATGAATCTTTTGCTTAATAAATTTCTTATCCTTTCTGGCGCAAAATACTTCGTGTTATGTTTTCTGACAGTGCGATGCGAGGTTTTTAGCGCCTCGTATTGGATTTTTTCGTGTATTTTAGTGAATTTAAATATGATTCTTGGGTGAGGGCACCAAAACAAGGCCTGTACTATATGCTATCAATACATGTAGTTAATAGAATATTTGGCATTAATTTCATTGAACTAAAACCACTAAAACAACCAACCTAGCTCCGCACAGATATGACAACCCACACGAGGTAGTTTGAACCTCGTATCACACAATCCTGCAGTTAACCAAATTGACCCTCCGCAATGAGCGTGTTAATATGAATTTTGGTATAACAACTAAGATTAATTTCGTGTGTTTTATAGCATTCACTTTATTTGGTTGGACGGGTTCTCTTTCGAGGACCGGGATGTTTTAGTGTTAATTTGCGTGCAAATCGGTGGGATCCAAGTAATTCCTATGGACGTGAGTAACTATTCTCCCATAGAGAGAAGAAGTTCACCTTTCTTGGGATACAAGTAATTCCTATGGACTTGAGTAACTATTCTCCCATAGAGAGAAGAAGTTCATCTTTCTTGAGATCCAAGTAATTCCTATGGACGTGAGTAACTATTCTCCCATAGAGAGAACTTCACCTTTCTTGGGATTCAAGTAATTCCTATGGACGTGAGTAACTATTCTCCCCTAGAGAGAAGAAGTTCACCTTTCTTGGGATCCAAGTAATTCCTATGGACGTGAGTAACTATTCTCCCCTAGAGAGAAGTTCACCTTTCTTGAAAGTAGTTAAAATATAAGAGGTTGAAGAATCTCCTCCTTGCGTGTTGTCAAATAAAATCATACCTAATCAAGTGAATCAGAATTGCGAATTCTAACTAAAGAACGTTCATTGTCTAAGTATGTGATCATTTAAGCTGTATGCGTGTTTGACTGTACATGCAAGCCTTCGCCATCCTTTGCTTTGCGTATTTCCGAAGCCCGGTCCGATTTACATTTATTTAAATATTGAAGAATCAGCATGTCTGTAATGCGGGTGATAAAACGGACTCCGACCGACCCCTCTCCTGAAAACTGCGATATTGGGTTCTTTCCTGACCGGCTTCCTGGTATTAAAATAGTAAGTACTATAGTCATTTCGGGTTAGCACTGCGATAGCGGTCATTGACTAATGTCGACCTCTGTCTGTATACTCGTGATTGGATGAGCTTATGGCTAGTATTTCATCGGACATCAAAAATACTGATTTTCACAGCAAAAAAGTATCAGCCAAAACTCTGTACTCAAGTTTATGTTTTAAGTATTTTTTGTTGTTCTTGCATGTTACAAAGGATAAAGGAGGCTTCGCTTCGCTCACCCCCTTTACCCTTCACCTTAAGCATACTGCAGCATTTTGCCTTGATATTTGCTGTGCAAATCAGTAATTTTGATGTTCAGCTTAATATTTCCCCTTACTTATTACGTGCAACATTCGAAATTAGTGTCGTTTAGCTTATCATGCACCCGTAGCATGCCGATCGCGAGGGGGTTTTGTTGCGAAAGGTGAGCGACAGAGCTTTCATTAGCGCATAGCTCTGTCCTTCACTTTCCCGCGTCAACACCCCCGCTGGGTCGGCATGGTACGGGTGATGGTAGCGGTCGCCGAACGTTACCATTTTTACCGACCACTACCATGGTCTTAGATCGCCTCAGCGCTGGGCGACATTGGCGGGAATTACTGGGCTACTACAGGTAGATATTGAAAATGAAGCGACTGTGAAAGTAGCGATGTTAGGATATTTGGATGTTTAGATGTTTGTGTGTTTGTGCCTCAATCACGCTAAAACGGCTGAGCGGATTTAAATGAAATTTAGCACAGAGGTAGTTTATGAGCTAGATTAACATATAGAATACTTTATATCCGACTGTACCAGAAGGAGGGTAACGTTATCTCGGTTAATGATAATTCCTATGAACACGCAGATGAAGTTGCGGGGATCAGCTAGTGTATAATAATAATAATATAATAATTATTTAATAATCTCAAAGGCACTTTGGTAACATTAGAAATACAGTATAGTTCTTAAGATAATGATTCGGTTCGCAGTGGCAGTCGGGTCAATAACCGCCAACGCAGTGCTAACCAGTATACACTACAGGTTACACAAGTGACTTGGGGTTGGGCAGCGAAGTAGACTTCGGAATTGTCATTTATTTTGTTTGTTCAAATTTAACTAACCGGGTGGCTGGAATATGTTTTAAATCAAAAACTTAAATGAAACCGGTCAAGTACGATTCAGACCTCGGAAGCTCACACGAAGGGTTTAGAATCCCTACATAGACTGTGAAGGGTTCCTCCATACCATTGTATACGGGAAAACGAAAAACGACAGTCTTTTGTACATACGAGTATTCCTTTATAATGTTTTAAATAAAATACTAGGTAGGACTACATTCAAGGCCATACATCGAAACATGGAAAAAAAGAGTTTTTATTTATGTAGGTTGTATGTAAGTATTGAACTATATACTCAGTTTAACGAAACTCTTTGCACATTGAAACTGGAAGTGCATAGAAATTGAGTAACTTATTTACAAAAGTAAACTCAAATATGATAAAAACTAAATATTATAATTCTAATGAGCATTTTTGAAAACCAGCTGTCTTGGTCTCCACATGTCAGCGAGGTCAGCAGACAGATCTTTGAATCTTTTCACTCCCTCAGGCATCTGCAGTACTTCTTGCCACGGCAGCGATTTCAGAATCTCGGGACTCAGTTTATCTTCGGGCTGCGCAAATTCGACTATGTTTCTCAATTTCGCAAAGAGTTGGAGTGGCTTCCGATTCGTCGTCGCCAAGACACTCATATTCTTTCTTATTTTTTCAATATATTGAAAAATCCGCGCTACCCCAGCTACCTTCGAGACCGCTTTGAGTATCTCTTTTCAGGAGATCGGCAACGGAGATCTCACACGGTCTCACTCTTAGCCCCTCCAAGGCATAGCACCTCGGCATATGAGCACTCCTTCAGGTTGCAGGCGGTCCGACAGTGGAAGTCACTTCCTTGTACGATAAGAGACAGTCCCACTCTTTTCGCTTTCAAAAACCGGGTAAAAGAGTACTTCCTCTCTCTTTTGTGATAGTTGTAGTATGTATATTATTATTATATTTAAACTATATGTAGAGGTTTATGTATGTATTGGTACTTATTTAGTAGTTTAGTATATACGATTATGTATTTTATTTACCGTATTTTACAGATATTTAATTTACTTATATGTATTTAATTATTGTTTAAATATTGTGAACTTTCTTGATAAATTTTCCTGTCATGCCTTGGTTTGCTGGAAGAAATATTTTTTTACATATGTTTTCTCTTAATGTATCTTTTTAAATAACTGTGTTCAATAAAGAATTATGAATTATTTATCGTAAAACTTACAGAAATTTTAATCTCCCATTTACAGAAAACCACATAAAATCCGTTCACCCGTTTGAGCGCTAAAGTGCCACACATACTCAATATAGACACTCACACACAGACAGACGCTTAAGGCCCAAGATCACACAAAACCTCTGAAGAGCGCTCTGGCAAAAAAATAACACAATTCATATTAACTATATATTTCAACGTTGACCTAGTATGACAAGTAGGTACATATAAGTCCAGTATAAGCCCCTAGCATACTGTTTCACATTACGTAGAAACACATGGTTCTTCGCAAATCAAATATTTATCAGTAGTATCGAGTCTAGCTCAATCAATAAATAATGCAGATTGTCTCGTAACTATAATTAAACCACCAATTAAACCAGGGCTGGCAATGTTTCTTCACTCTAGCATTGTTATAGTAATTCCAAATTACTTTAGGTCAGAAAACTAATCACATGAATCATTAAGTATGACTAGAACCTTATGAATTTATTTGATAATTTTAACTTATTATATAATTTATTAATTATTGTGGACATTTTACCACACATCAATGTTTACAGATACACACATACCTACTGTGGTTATTGCTTTTTACAATTTTTTGTAATTATTATTGATATATCTGACATGTAATGTACAATTACCAATAAATTATCTTACATTATTTTATCTTTCTCTATTGTCAAGAGCTCCATAGCTGTGGCGATGGGCTAGCCCCCTGTCACGCAATATGAAGTTTTGAACTGGCTATAAACGTGGGCACAATTGAACCTGTGACACACCGTATGGGAAAATAAGTGACGCTATGTATTGTTAAACAAAAATAAATGCGTCTCTACTCTCTCATCTTTATTTATTTTTTACACCACCTGCTCGGCAATGCCACATTATCATGCAAATCAAGGAATCAGTCTTAATTCCCTAAATAAAAATACCCTCACTACGCTCGGAAGTTAATACTGGAGTCGTTCGTTTGTTGCTCAGGCCCTTATATCGTAAAACTGACAACTCTACAAATGCCTGACAATTGTCGGGTCGTCATGACAGTAGCCGTATCATGAACCCGACAAAAAAGTCATGAAGTGACAGGTCTATGCCGGTCGAATTTTGACATATTTTTTCACGATAAAATTGGGTTTTGTGCTTAGTTATTTTTCATTATAAGATTAATAATTCATTCCGATTCCCAATTATAATTGATATTAAGTTTTTTACATCATGTCATCTCCACCAACCCGCTCTGAGCCAGCGTGGTGGAGTATGGCTTAGTCTTACACGTATCCGGGTAAAGGCCTGTGCCCCGCGGTGGGGACATTAATGGGCTACATTCATTATTATTTATTATCATATTTGATTTTTTTCTGTAAACAAGTTACTCAATTTCTATCCACTTCCGGTTTCAATGAGCAAATAGTTTCGATCACCTAAGTACATATTACAATACTAACATACTACACAAAACTCTTTTTCAATATTTCGATGTACGGTACGGCCTTGAATGCAGTCCTAACTAGTATTTCATATTTTATTTAAGAATTAAAAAGGTATACTCGTACAACATACTGTCGTTTTACGTTTTTCCGTGTATTTAACCCTTCGTGTGCGGGTTCGACGTACTACTCTCACTTGACCTGTTTTATTGTTCTACAAAAAAATATGTTAAAAATAGTGTTTTATCTTGGAGAATAATCTACTAATACTAATCTACTAAAGTCTGGCCGCTGAGAGAATGCGATCCTGACAGCTCAAAACCCATAAACTTTTGACGTCTGCAATGAAAAATATTGCTTACTATGTACGCACTAAGAAAATGTCATAATCGCATTCTAAAAACGGCCGAAGTGTAATATGTATGACTCGAAACTGTTATAATTTATGATTAAAAAAAAAAAAAAAGTTGAATTTTTTTAAAATAAAAAAAAACTGAAATTATAATTTCATACAAGTAAAAGAAATTGCGAATTATTGCTTTCCTGCGACTTTTCAGTGGTGCTTACGGTCATCGTTATGAGATTAATTCTGGCTTTAGGTACGTAGTACTATTAAGTATTCTGTGCTTTAGGTAACCGTACATTACTTTTATGTCGTATTGCGTATAATTTACTTGACTCTTGACAGGATACAGATTTCGAACCCTCGATTTTACCCACCTCCGGGGTTTACTATTCGTCGGGATCTAAGATCACCAAAAACGCACCTTTTTTACTACCAATAAATTCAAAACGACCGCCAGAATTAGTAAAATACCACCAAATTGTGTTTGGATAAATGATCACCAAACTTCTTTTTATGTTTTGTGTACTTAAATTTATGTTTTAAGTATTTTTTGTTGTTCTTACATGTTCAACCCAACACGAAGGATGAAGGGGGCTCCGCTTCGCTCACCTCCTTTACCCTTCATCTAAGCTACCGCATTATTTTTCCCTGATATTTTCTGCAACTTTTGGTGATCATTTACCCATTTTGGGTAAGAAAAAATAATTTGTGGTTATTTAAATTGTTCTCGATTTTTAATATATGTTAATCAATTTCTCCAAGACAAAGGACATGGTGGGATCCTGGGCAATTCGAGGGAATTTTTCAAATATTATAGGAATACCTGTGTACCTGTATAGCTGTATAGCGATTTTTGTATTTTCCATTGGAACTCGTGCATTTACTCTCGGGAAGAATATTTTTTTAAACGGAACTAATGATGAAGACTGCAGATGGTCACCGGAACTGCTCCATTCAAGGTATACTAAAGATTGCGATATGATAACTTTATACTGACCAATGTATGTTCATCATATCATAATGGTGAAATGGAAGCGATGGTGACGTAGGTATATTTTATACCAGGAGCTCTATTTTTGAACCACTCGCGTGACATAATATATCGCATGAGACATATGTCACGTTCGACTTACAAGTCGCATGACGTTGATTTTCTGCATTTTTGAAACGTTCGTCATCGGTGTTGCCAATAAATTTGGTTATGTTGATTTTTATCCGTTACACGCAGAAAAAGTAAAAACCGGTAAATATCGCATAGGAAACGGAACGTTAAATGCTCTCATATCAATGGCTGTAAGACAGTGTCTGTTCAATGAAGCTGCCTACTAAATCCTAGCAATAATATGGAACAAATCGGGCTGTTCAGTCTGTCGCAAATGTCACATTTGACGTTTTGGATTCTAATTTGAAAATACGCGCGAAAACAGCAAACTCTGACACTTCAAATTGTGTTGACTAATGTCATGGCTTTGACGTATTTGAAGTTTATTCTACTATTCGACTTGCGCAACGAGTGGTGCTGACCACTCGTTGCAGGCGAATGACTGAAAAATATGAAATTTCGGATGTCGAAGGAAAATCAGTAGAAAAGAGCGCTCGCATGACATAAAAGTCATTCGAGCAATTCAAAAATAGAGCTCCAGGAGATAGTCCAGTACAGCGCGGTAAAAAGCTGGAAAACCTAGAAAAATTCTAAATCTACTCCTATTTGCTTGAAAATTTGGATTGAGGCAGTTCTCGGCCTACACTAAAAAGACTCCCCAACGCCCTTGGTTGCTTTTAATTTTTAGGGGTGTAAACTACGCCTATTATCGAAAAAAGATAAGAGTAATTAAAGCATTAGAGAATATTAAAGCATTTAATTCATTAAAATCATGTTGAATTATGTTATGTAAAGACCACCAAAGGTAATTAGGGTTATTTTTTCTACCGTTTGATATTTTTTGGGGTGGAAACTACCCCTTTTCAGAAAGAAAAATTTTAAATGAATTTTAGCGCTATTTTTTTTAAATTTGCCTTAATTATCTCAATTTAAGATAACTTTTTCCTAGTATTGTTGTTTTATCTGTTTTTTGATATTTGTGGGGGGTGAAAACTACCCCTGCCCCAAGAAAAATATGGGAAAAAAATTTTTTTAGCATTAAATTTTTCAGATTTTAATTTCATTACAATGTAAGTATAAAATGATGTTATTTATTATTTTTTATTTATTACAAAAGATAACTAATGTGTATGCTAGTATTATTGATCTAAATTTTTAAAAGAAATATTATATTATAATAATCTTTACAATAGCACATGAGCAGCACATGCTCGCTTGCTTCTTTCAGTTTCACTAATACAATATAACAAGCTATATATATATTTCTTTCGTATGTATGTGACCCTTTCACTCGAGCCAGGTGTGCTCCGAAATTTGGAGTTATACAAATAAGGCTAGTGTGCTACGAGCCTGCGCTAGCCTATAGGGGATATACAAATGTTGTTGTAGGTACACACACAGACGCTCACACACTCACACACACACACACACACACAAATGTATTACATAAATATGCATATACATATATACATGAAATTTTTCGAAATTAAGAAAAAAAAATACTTTTACGGTTTTTTGACGATAATTTCTTCAATTTTGATGCTAGAAACTTTTTTAAAAAACCATTTTAAAGGTGAATTTGTCAGCTACAAATTAATTTCGGTTAAATATTTTTTTAACCCTTAATTTTAAAAAGGGAGAGGGTTGAAGGGTTGAAAAGTGGTACTACATACGCAATATTGCATACTTTAAGAGCCTATATCTCCGAAAATTGAACATAAAAAAAAAAACATGAATTTTTTCTGTGGAAAAAATACTAACTTTTTGGTGTCTTTCAACTTTTACATATCTATTTTATTATAATAGAGAATGGACAATAAGACGATTTTTGCGTTATCATGAAAATATGAAAAGCACTTGAAACTCATTTCGTTTCAAAATGAATTATTATTTACCAATGAAACTACATAGGATTCAATAGTTACATATAAATGAACAAAATAGACAATTAGGGGGTGCTTTTCACCATTTTTTTTATCACAAAAAGTAGATTTCGATCTTATTTTCATCATAACTCAATCATCATAACTCAGTCAATTTTAAAGCTAGACTTCTATAAAAAAAATGAAGGTCTTTTTAAGCACAACAAAAAAGTCTATATACACTTTGTACGAAAAATGCATCAATTTTTCAATATTTTACATCCAACGCTTTGATTTTTAAAAAATAATAAAAAAATCACTTTTAACAAGCCATTACTCAGTAAATATTCGGTCTATAGCAATGTGTATAATACCATTCTCTTAGTTTTTTTATATGCTACAACTTTGCTCTTTAGAGTTTTTACGATAAAGTTGATACTTTTTGCGTTATTTCCAAAAAACCATTGAAAAAAGTGTTTTTTTCTTAAAATTTCAACTACGAATAACTCAGAACGTATTGTGTTTGGAAAATTGGTTCAAAGAGAAAAGTTGCTTCAAATGAGTAGATCTATTGATTTCTGCAAAAAAAATAATAATTATTTTTCACCCCCGAGAAGGGGTGGTTTGCACCCCCAAGGTAAAAGCAACCCTCGGCGTTGGGGAGACTTTGAAGTAGAGGGTTAGTACTACCTGTAAAAAAAAATTCAGAATTTTAGGACGAGATTTGCAGAATTTCACGGCAAAACCGCGCTGGACTGGACTAAGAGCTTCTTAACAATTTATCAACGTCGGTTGATCTGCTCAGCAATCAACCTTTCCCACTTTAACCTGGTTTGCTGGAAGAGATATCTTACTAGAGATAAGCTCACCTTTGTACACAATTTTTTTGTAACTCTTTTTTTATATCATTTGTGTGCAATAAAGAAATTATGAATTATGAATAGGAAATATTAAACCACACATCAAAAATAGTGATTTGCGTGTTAGGTTCAACATGTAAGAACAACAAATAATTCTTAAAACATAAACTAAAGTACTCATTAAATACTTAAAACATAAAAATTGATTTTGTTGATCCTTTTTTGCTCTGCAAATCATTATTTTTGATATGCGATTAAATTCTAGCCATTATGAATCTGTTGATGGGATCAAGAAAAATTAAAGGGAACTTTTTAATTAATGAAAACTCGTATGGGTATGTTTTGTAACAAATAGGGTCTAATTGAAGAAGGACATTTATAAAGGCGAAAATCAAGGGGACGAAGAAATAGCTAGAATTTGTTTAAAATTTTGTAACTTGGTGATTTATTTTTGTGATACTCTTTAAATGAGCTTCTGGCCCTAAACTAGGATACCCCGTGGGATCGACGGAACGAGACGGAGAATGCTACATTTACGGCGAAGATTGAATACATAAGCAACATAAACTAGAGCACAAAACCTATAACCGTGCGCGCCATATCGCATAACGCGCAACACAATCCGCGCATTCAAGATGGCGGACATAGAGCACTGCGCGCGCGCCCGTGTCCGTGCCGCTTGGCTGCTGGAGCGAGGAAAGCCTTTTGTGGTTCCGTAATCCGTACCCCACGGGACCCTAATACTACACACGTAAACAAACATTTATTGAAAATCCGACAAAACGGTTCAAGGAACAGCTCAAATTGCCCGACTAATCTTGGCGAGGCTTAGATATAGAGGAATATAATCTTATATTGCTTCTAGTCTAACACTAGGATATACTATGTCCTGAGAATTAGAAACGCCTTCGCAGTCACAAACATATAAACATCGGGACCTCTACATTAGAGGCAGAATCTGGACCACTACGCCCCACAGAGGTCCCCGGGGAGAAGAGCTCAAACGATGACGCCATTACAGCACGGTACTACGGAACCCTTCGCTTGCGAGTCCGACTCTTAGCTGGATTTGTTTTTGTACATAAACACTGTTCGCAATAGAGAAATCGACGGGCGGAACCGGGGGCATTGTTGTAAACCCGTTATAGACCGAACGTACTGTTTTGATAAGCAAAATTAGAGGATATAATATATTAAAGTTCAGTTTGATATGACACGAAATGTTAACTATCATCATCATTTCAAACAGTGTCAGTAAACCTATTAGCTAGCCATATAGCCACGCACGGATGTACCCGACTGGCACCCGTCAGACGTATCTCAGATCTGATCCGTGACTTCGCAATGGCTATAGCTATAGCTTTTGTTGTCAATTGTCATAAACCCAAAATTATCAAACACATTTACGACCCTAGTACAGCTTGCACCAAGTTTCTTTGGCTCTGAGCGAGCTGTTACCTCTCTTTCTCGCACAGGGTAAGAGGATTCAGACCTCTTCAATATTATTTAGACAGAATTCAATAAAGTTTTCAAAATTAAAGAAAGTTAGTGATAACGGTAAATATTTTTTATGACTTCCTCTTGTATCACCTTTATGAACTAAAAACCTATAAAATTTGTAGAACATTACAATGCTAAAAATATTCCAAAATTTTCAAGTTGGTTAGTAGAACTGCAAAAACTTGGATGATTGTGATGTCTCCGACCGGGTTCGGTCACGGCGATTGTTACGGCTGGTGAAGGCGTCGTTCGTGCGTGCCCTCGTATGGCTAATGTAGTCTATTTATTGGTTAAAATGCGGTTGCAATGGCTACCCATAAACACGATATTTTGGTATTGGTCCTGTATTGCGGCAGGTGTTCTGCTACCTAGTTCATCTCGCTTGGCATATAGAGTAGCTCTTCTTTGGCCCTCGAAATCGAACAACTTTGTATGCACCGTGTTTCGCCTTTGGCCCTGTCTTCCGTGAGTTCCTCCCACGCGGAATGAGGTGAAGACCTCAACGGCAGCAGCGGCTGAGAAAACGGGCTTTGTTATACCGACAGGATACAGACCTGGAATACAGACTTATTACAGACCGGAAGGGGGTGGAATCCTCCTGCATAGTGCCTGAAGACTGGCTCGGTGGCGAAGGCAACCCGAATCCTGATAAGCAACAGTGGCTTGGCGGAGGCACCTTGTAATGCCCAGGACATCAGAAGGACAAGGAAGTCAGTAAGACAAGGCAGCTGGCGGTCACACACTTCATCCAAATCCTGCTGCAATCGTAAGGATTCTTTGTTCCATTGGTCCAAGGCGGGCGAGGGGGAGACGGTGCATCTGCGTAAGCGCCCCCGTTTATGCACCAAAATATATCCTTCGCATTTGACTGTTTCGGCTAATGTAACGGACTCCGACTAATATCAAGCCCTGTGGCGACAATGAGAGGCAGAGACTTTGCCCATGGAGTGTAGAGGCGCGAGCGCTGTTCAAAGAACTTTCCTCGCGACTGGTCGATGCCTCTAATTACCGGGAGGCTAAAAAAAAAAGATTTTGATGTTTTTAATACGATACGGGACGGTATTTACCTTTTCAAATGATGTGATAAGACATTAAAATTATCCACACAAATTGTTACTACAGCAATATCAGTAGCTTCCTATGTCCTACAATACAGAATGATATATAGAGACAGTACGATTATAGATAACCGTATGGGTTTGTAGCTTTGAAACATCTTCCTAAAAGTTGTCTCATGCGTTTTTAGAGGTTTCTAGAACAAAACATGATACTGATTTCACAAATTCAACCAAATTAGTGTATTTAAAAGTAAAAAGTACCTGCAAATAAAAGTCCAAATACTCACCGCGATTTATTGATTTAAGAGACACACGAAAATTGGCGCAATAACCAGCATCCACAACCTTCTCTCACATATATTATTACTATCTTGCGCATGACTCTACTTGAACAGTTCCTTACATTCTTCATATACTTACTTAATCACGGATATTGCCGTAGTGAGCTTTCAACGGAGTGCGTGCGACAACTCCCTATATAGAAAAGGCACGCACACATGAATTTTCAATCTGCAATTGTGTGCGTCCAAATGCTCCTACGCATGTGAGATACTGATGTGATAACTGATGATGTAAGAACTGCTCTGTGTGGTTCTTCATAAGAAACACGACTGGGATGGACTTACTTCTTTTGACACCTTTCCAAATTTAATAATTTATTGTTAAACGATGGTAAACCCAAGTGCATCAAATTCTCAGCCCCAAATATCAGGTAAGTTGAGACCAGTTTAGTGTTAAACATCAAAACGTTAGAATAAGTAAATGAAGTTTTTTGGAATAATCATAGATTAATTGCAGTCGAGACCCCGCATAGATAAATTAGCTGCTAGATTACGTGCTGCGGCTTCCAATGTTAGGAACATCATACAAAACATGTATGTGCTACACCTAGGGCAGTCTCTTTAGTTGCTTTCATAGTGCCATATCTTATGGTATCTTTTTGTGGGGTAAAGCTTACGTGGATATTGAAACTATTTTATATTACAGAACAGAGATCTTTAATCTTTCAAAATATAACAAAATAAGCGATAGCTGAAATGTTCACCTAAGAAATAACTATAGACTAAAACAAAAGTAATTATTTCAAGGGTCAGTGCATTCTACTACATTAAGATACCTCTGGAGATTTTGAAATTTCCATTGAGCAATTTAAAAACCATTTAAAACGACTTTAAGGGGATATTATTTACAATATTTAAGATTACATAAATGACAAGAGTGCATGGTGCTAATATGCTCAATACAGAACTCAATGTTAACAATTTTGCAATAATTTATTCCTGCATATTATATCAAATAATTAATATTTGTATTAGAAACACAAACAATTTTTAAAAGAGATCTGAACAACAATCTGTGGTTCCCTCGCCCTTCTTCTCCCACAGTAGTCCAACGAAGACAAAAGGCAAAAAATACATTTACTAAGAAAATATCTACAGTAATAAAGACATTTGTACTTTGGCTTTGACGTAGAAACGATCTCTCCTCCTCCGACGTCTCCTAAAGCTACCATAATATGACACAAAATGTATACATTTTTCTGGCCCCTCACCAGCATACCCTGTGTCGCAGGAAACAGAAATTTCATAAACATATAAACATCCAAGTCCTGACCTCTCGCTTGGGAAGCATAGTCTCGACCACATCACCTTTAAGTTCATCAAGCGGTGTAGAAGTTATCAAATCATTAATCAACACCACGTCAGTCACCCATTGCCGTCTCGGTAAATTCGATTTTAATAATGGGTTTCTATTTATTACTAAATGCTTCCAAGACTGTAAACAAACGACATTCAATGCTCAATACATTCAATAAGAAACATAAATACAAATGAACAATACTAACAGTAACATTTTGAAATGTATGTGTCACCGTAAGATTGTCAAAATCGTTAGTTGGATAAACTGACGTTTTTTTTCTCGCTAGTTTGTCAACTTTCGATAGATAGTAAACTGTAGCGTACTGCTTACTACATGACGCGTTAGTTGATAAACTAACGATTAAAACCGTTAAATAGTAAACTAGTTTAAACTTAATTGCAAACGAAATACCAGGGCAAACACTGCGGTAGCTTAGGTGAAGAGTAGAGGGGGCGAGCGCAGCGAAGTTGACATGTAAGAACAAAAGAAACGTGAATTCTAAACCCTGTCGGTCTGGTTTACTATCGATGGTTGATCAAATAACGCGTTAGTTTATCAACTAACGGTTTTGACATCTTAGGGTGACATATGTACGTACATTGTATATGGCAGGTATTGTACCTAAATACGTAAATGATGTCCGATGATGGGCCGATCGAGATTTGTCTGGCTGGGCCATCACGAGGCTATTAGGCAAAAGGGCTATCAGAGCTATTTATAACCACCTCCACAGTCGTGACTGAGGAAACTGTTCAAAGGAATTAGCATTTTGATGAGTATATTTATGAAAATATCATGTATGTTAGGAAGAACATAAATAAACATAAAAAATGGTTCACTAAAAATGTTGACAGGCACAAGCGAAATAATATAAGAAGCGAAAATAAAATTGACTAACCTTACTATAGACTAGCTAAAGTTATTTGTGGGTCAAAGTGTACAATTCTATATCAAAATACCTAAAGAGATATTAAATTTGTCAGAGAAGAAAAAAGGCATCGTTAAAAACACATTATGTTTACGCATTTTACAGGTTAGATGATTACATTGATGACACGGAGCTCTGATATTCCAGCGCCGCACTAGGACCACGCACACAACACCTATTTGTAACACTATTTTTGAAAAAAACTAAACAGAAAATATAAGAAGGTTGAGTAGCAGTGTACAATACGATTAAAATCAGTTAACGATTCGGCCAACCTCAGAAATTGTCGTGAATCCCTCATCTCTCACATAGAGTTATCAATTTACAGATATCACCTTTAATTCTATTACTCGTTGTCTTATTGAATACCCATACAAGAACGATATGAGCAACGAAAATTCCTTTTTAGCTCAAAACTAACACAACCTTTATATTGAAATTAGAAAAATAATTGACTATTTTGACAGTCTGCCCCTTCTTAGTGTCAATAAAAACAGTGTGACGTATATGATACATTTAGGTTTATGAACGCTAATTTCATTCGTGAAAATATTCGATTCTACCAAATTTTATCAAAATCAACTCACAATAGTTATGTATCATGGCTTCAACAAATTTGGTAAAAAAATTGTTGCTCGATCTCGTGAAATTGTAAATAATGTATATAATTATTTTAGAAAAGAAGCAAAATTATTTAAAAAAGAAGAAAGTAAATATCATCAAAAAAACTTGGACAGGGTTTGTGAAGCAACCGGAGTTTCGAAAAGCAGCGTGTTAAAAATTTTGAAGGAAAACGATAAGCTCTCAGATCAGTCACCTAAAGATCAACAATCCAAAGAAGTGCCCGGCAAAAAATATCGTTTAAAAATGGATGATTTTGATTATTGTGTGATACGACGAATGATATATAACTTTCATGAAAGATTTTCCTGAAAGAAGAGCTTCCTACGTTGCGATCACTACAAAAATAACTAAAAGAGGAAATGGGATTCAAAGGCTCAATTTAATCTCTGCGAAATATAATCCGAGACATGGGATTCAGATTTAGAAAAACCGACAATAACAGTAGCACTTTGATGGAAAATCATGACGTCAGTTTAAAAAGAATAAAATATTTGAGAGAAATCCGACAATTAAGGGCAACTGGTAAAAATATTGAATCATATATTCATACAACGCACACAAAAGCCAAAAGCTGGACGGACGCAGCCAATAAAAATCTGATATCAAAGGGTCAAAGATTTATTATTGTTCACGCAGGTAATGAAAACAGCTTTGTACCTGGAACTCTTTTACTAGATCAGTCCGCGGATCCCGATGGCGATTACCACAAGGAAATGAATGCTGAGAAGTACGAGAAGTGGTAAAGAACACAACTAATGCCTAATTTACCCGATAACAGCGTTGTTGTCATTGATAACGCTTCTTACCACAACAAATTTGTTGAAAGGCCACCTAATAGCAATACTCGAAAGGCGGACATGATTGAGTGGTTAACAAGACACGATATTCCTTTTACACCTGATAGCAAAAAACTGTATAGCGTAATAAAGTGCCACAAAGAACACTTCAGCGTTTTTCGAGTGGATAAAGTTTTGGCTGAAAATGGACATACAGCAATACGAGTGCCTTCATATCACCCAGACTTTAATCCCATAGAAAATATATGGGCACAGTTAAAAGGCTATATCGCCACCAAAAATTTCGAAATGAATAAAACGTCAGTGAAAAAACTACTTATGGAAAAAAAAAATGTTAGGACCCGAAGAATGGACGAAAGTCTATAATCATGCAATAAAGTGTGAAGATGTGTTCTTAACAGAAGAAGAGAAATTAGATGTGTTTAGCGAGCGTTTTATAATTAATGTAAATGATTCAGATAGTGATAGTGAGGAGGAGGAGGAGAAGGAGGAGGAGGAGGTTCTCAATTCGACGTGAATGTTTTTTTGTATGTATGTTATAAGATTTCTAGAAGACACGTGAACCGATTTACAAAATTCTTTTTGTATTTGATAGGGTACACTTCTAGATGTTATAGATGTTATTACTGTTCAAATTCATGTCGCTTCTGCATAATAAATTTCTTAGGTCTACCTGTTAGTAATGTCATCTAGGTAGGTGCTATATATTGCGTTTATGATACTTCAAATTGAATGCTACCTAAAAGAATGTAATGTATTTCGTGTCATTTCCGTCTTCGCATTTAGGCGATGATATTCGAGAAAAGCCGAATCTTTAACTGGTTTTAATCGTATTTTACGAGTTTCTTGCGCCGCTTCTTCTCCACTGCCGTAACACGTTCCGAAGCGGTAGAAGTTTGTCATGCATTATGAAGATTCAAATAATGTTCAAAAAGTGTTCGGAAGAATCTATTCTGAAATAAAAAATAAATAAAGTTTGAAGTTTTTTGACGATATGGAATAACGTGATATGGCCGAAATTTCGTGAAATCGATGAGAGCAGCTTCCCGTAGATCTGTTTCTACGTAGTTTCGCTTACAAACAAACACAACAAAGGTATCTTTAATGAATCTTAGTATCTTAAAAAAGGAAATACGGTATTTGACTATAGTCAATAGTCAATAGTCAAAGTACTTTATTACTGTAGATATTTACATATACTTAGCAAACGTCATTTTTTGCCTCTTCTCTACATTGGACCACTGTGGGAGAAGAAGGGCGTAGAAACTCCCACAGATTTATTTTTAGATCTCTTTTAAAAATAGGTTGTGCTTAACTAATACAAATATGAAAAATTTAATTGTTATGATTAATAAGCAGGAATAAATAATTACAAAATTATTAACAGCAAGGTCTGTGTTGAGCCAGATTAACCCCATACAGTCCTGTCATTTAAGTAATCTTGAACATTGTAATATCCCTTTTTCGACAAAGTCGCTTTAACATGCTTTTTAAATTGCTCAAATGGCAATTTCAAAATCTCCAGAGGTATCTTATTGTAGTAGAGAATGCACTGACCCTTGAAAGAATTGCTAACCTTCGCGAGTCTAAAACGGGGCGCACATAGTCTGTGATTATTTCTTAGGTTAACATTACAGCTGTCGCTAAGTTTGGAAAATGTTGTAAGGTTCTTGCGTACATACATTATATTTTCGAAAATAAATTGACTAGCTACTGTTAGTATGTCAATTTCTTTAAAAAGCTCTCTTAAGGAGTCTGTTCGTTTTAAATTATAAATTGCTCGAATAGCTCTTTTCTGTAAAATAAAAATAGTTTGAATATCCGCTGCTTTCCCCCACAACAAGATACCATAGGACATCACACTATGAAAGTAACTAAAATATACTAGCCTAGATGTAGCCACATCCGTGCTTTGTCTGATGTTCCTAACAGCGTAAGCCGCAGAACTTAATTTACCAGCCAATTTATCTATGTGGGGTCCCCACTGCAATTTACTATCAATGGTTATTCCAAGAAACTTCGTATCATTTACCAATTCTAACGTGCTGTTGTCTAACACCAAACTGGTCTCAACTTGCCTGACATTTGGAAGTGAGAATTTGATACACTTGGTTTTACCAGCGTTTAACAATAAATTATTAACTGTGAACCAATTCAAGGTTAAAGACAATACACCATTAACATCATCAAAATCTCCTTTTTGTCTTTCAATTTTGAAGACCATTGAAGTATCATCAGCAAACAACACTATGTCAGTTAATTTCTCCACCATGAAAGGCAGATCATTAATATATACCAGGAATAAGAAAGGGCCTAATATGGAACCTTGTGGAACGCCAATTTTAACACCCGATCCATCAGATTTTACGCCGTTAACTTCTGCCTTTTGAATTCTATTGCTTAGGTATGATCTTAGTAGATCCAACGCTTTATTTCTAACTCCGTAATGATTTAATTTAATTAATAGCGTATTATGATCAACACAATCAAACGCCTTCGACAGGTCGCAAAAAACTCCGATAGCATCCTGTGCGGCCTCCCATGCAGAATAAATATGAGATACAAGGGAAATACCTGCATCCGTAGTCGATTTACCCCTAGTGAAACCATATTGTTTAGCGTGGAGTTGTTTTGTACGGTTGAAGTGTGAGAGCATTTGATTGAGTATAATCTTTTCAAATATTTTACTTAGTGTTGGAAGAACAGATATTGGTCTGAAATTTGAAGGATCGCCCTTATCTCCCGATTTGAACAGCGGTATAAGTTTACTGTGTTTCATGAGGTCTGGAAAATCCCCATCGTCAACACATTTATTGAATATATAAGCTAAGTGTGGGGCTATAACTAGAATTACTGAACCAATGACTTTGACTGATATACCCCACAGGTCTTCCGTATTTTTTAAGTTAAGTAATTTAAACGTTTTGACAATGTCCTGGGGATATACATGATGAAATTTTAAATATACATTACTGACGCTAGTGTTATTTTTTAATAAAGTCTCTGCTTCAAATGGAGATGAATTTAGACTGTCCGTTGTGAGTACGGGTACATTGGTGAAGAATGTTTCAAAAGCTCGAGCAACATCAGCGTTGGATTTAACAACATCATCACCTATCTTTAGGCAGAAATCACTGTCCCTTGGTATAACTTTGCCAGTTTCGCGGTTTATTATTTGCCAAACTGTTTTCATTCTATTATTTGAATTTTTAATTTTTCTATTAATGTGTAAAGTTTTTGCAGTTCTACAAACCAACTTGAAAGTTTTGGAATATTTTTTAACATAGTCATGAAATTTTCGATCAAAGTTATAGGTTTTTTGATCATAAAGGTCATACAAGATAACTCTACTTTTACGAATTCCAAACGTTGCCCAGTCATTAAATTTAGATTTACCGTTGTAGTCACTGACTTTCTTTAATTTGAAAACTTTATTGAATTCTGTCTGAATAATGTTGAAGAAGTCTGAGTAGATTTTGTTTGGGTTCTGTTCATTAAAATCCGGTACTGGCAAATTTATATCTAAGTTTTTCGTATATGTCTCTAGTCTATGGGATGTAATAGGCCTATAAAATGTTGGACCAGTCTTATCCTTAATACTAATTGGGAATGAAACTGTTTGACCACTGTGATCGGAGGGTAAGCAGTTAATTACACTTTTAGTTGTGAATGCACAGTCACAAAAAACGTTATCTAAGCAAGTTTGGCTTGTAAGTGTAATTCTAGTCGGCTCTAGAAATACATGACATAAATTAAATGATTTGAACAGAGTTATTAATCGTCGCTTCAGTGTTGTATCTACAAGCAGATCTACATTAAGATCGCCACAAATAATTAACTTTTTTCTGTTATTACAAAGTTTAATGAGGGCTTCCTCCATAATTTTCTCAAATATTTCGAAATTGCCATGGCCTTTTTCATCCCTCGGTGGCCTGTAGACACAAACAATAATATGGCTATCTAACTCAACACAGGATACCTCTATTTGTCTTTCAACAGTAAGTGCAAGAATATCTTTCCGTTGTTTCACCTTAATATTATTCTTCACTAAGATTAAAGAACCACCTCTATCAGCAGTCTTTCTATTGTAACAACTGACAATTTTGTAACTATTTATGTTAAAAGACATCATATTTTCCTTCAACCAGTGTTCAGTAACACAAATAATATCAATGTCAGAATTTTTTAGAAATAATTCTAATAAAAGTTCTTTGCCAGGTAGCCCCTGGATGTTTTGATGGGCAATATTTAACTGGGGCTTACATTTTGACATATTTAGTGGCTCTTGTATGCTAGAGATTTCCTCTATTGTCTTATGACTGCTAGTCAAAATAGATACTTTTTAGGAACTATCAAAAAGATAATTCAGTTATATGAATCCTAGTGACGTCATAGTCAAATGCTGTCTTTTTAACAAAAAAATGTGTGTATAATATTTTATATTCCAATTGAAATTGTATTCAACTGCTGGTAATATACAATTCTGACATTGTCATGTCAAACGTTTTTGTTAAACTAGGTTCAGCTTGAGACACGTTTCTAGATTTATAGCACTAACTTGTCAAATACCGTATTGCTAATATAGTTTATTAACAAAAACGTTAAGTGAGAAATGTTTCCTTTTAGTTTTATTACTCTTTGTGACGACTTGTTCAAGCGTGTCTTGTTGTGTTGTGTTGTGTTGTGCCATACATATACTATCTATGCGCAGGAGTATCGAGCCCGTATGATTCTTAGCTTATCATAAAACGGGGGGTAATCACAAATATTTATGCATCGAGTGAGTAAGAGTGTCGAGCTGTCAGTGACCTTTATGGAATAAAGGTTAGTACAACTCTGCAACACAATTTGCATATTTTTTCATGATCATGCTTACTTCTGGCGCAGTGGAGGAATAAAATAGGGCATGTATTTAAACGCTAAACATTTGTTGATCAAAATATCTCAAAACTCCAACAAAAATACTGACTTCACTTGAGAATTTACCCACAAAACAAAATCAATTTTGCAAAGTGTTACACTAGTTATGTAAAACCGTTATACTAAGTCATTACGTGATATCTGAATGTAAACCTAACAATTATTTTATTAACTACGAAAATTTAAGCTTAACTTCATAAGTGTAGTTAAGCTTAAGTTAACCAAGCACCATTTAATCAATCATTATTATCTAAGCAATCAATCGAAAAATCACCTAAATGCAAACATAAAAAAGAACGATAAATCAGATTATGAAACATATTTTTTTGCAATTGCAACATTAGAAAACCGGCCTATCATTCTTCACCAGCAAATAACTACTTTGTTTTTATAGTGTTTGTATCAATGACAAAGTTATCTTTGCGGTTTTTAAAAAATGTTTTATATATTAAATAAAAACTGCTTATTTTATTTTGTTCAAACCAGTTTCTGTTGAAAGTGTTTATTGAGATACACATTTTTTTTTTTTATTTCACTCTCTTACTTTAAAAGTTAGAGGGGGGTGGACACAATTTTTTCCACTTTGGAAGGGTCTGTTTGAGGCAAAATGGTTTCAGAAGGTTTGATGAAAAAGAAAAAACGTTTCAGTTCCATGTAAAAAAATAAGCGGGGCTCCCCCCACCCTATTTTTTTTTATTTTTGCAATTTTTGTATAAAAATCGTAAAGCGGTTCACAGAATACATCTACATACTTACCAAGATTCAACTGTGAAGTCTTGATAGTTTCGGAATAAAGTTGCTGTGACATACGGATTGACAGACGGACAGACAGACATGACGAAACTATAAGGGTTCGTTGTTTCTCTACGGAACCCTAAAAAACAAAATTTTATCGGGTTGTATTAAATCGCACATCAAATATATCCTATTTGCACAGCAAAAATGTTCAACAAAAACACTTATGTTTCTTATGTTAATGTTGTCTTACATTTTCAAACATTTTACTTTTCTTTTGCTCTTACATGTTCAATCTAACACGAAGGACAAAGGGGGCTTCGCTTCGCTCATCCCTTTACCCTTCACCTAAGCTACCGCAGTACTTTGCCCCGATATTTGCTGCGCAAATCAGTATTTTTCACACCTTTAATTCGGAAAAGTAACTTTTCCTCCACGATGAGAGGGAGCAAAATGCTACTTTTCTGTTCAAGCTACTTTTTTAATCTATTCAATGGCATTTAGCATTTACGCAATGTGCCAATTGAACACAGATCTTAATAAAATAATCGATTGTAATTTCATCGTAGTTGATTAAAAACGAAAATGTTTCAAGTTTTAACTTTAACAACGTTATATGAAAACTTATGAATTTTTCGTAATATTTAAAAAAAAATGTCACAATAAATTATATGTTTTACTGAAATCAAAACTATCGACGACTGTTAATAATGAATATTGATATTCGAAACCATTGTAATATTCGATTCGATTATTTTTACATATCGGTAAAAGTACACAGGAATATTTTATCTGTGGTGACGGTGACCTTTCCCCAATCCTTCACAATCCGCCATTATAAAAAAAAATTGTTTACGTTGTTCGATTACTGTAAAAGCGGTGAACGTATAATTCAAAGTATAGTTATTTAATGTTTAGAGCATTTCATTTAAATTTTCCTCATAGTCGGTGTGAAAAGTTGTATGTGTCACTCAGGAGCAAAATTATTTTCGTCATGGGCGTTAACGCTTGAATCCTTCGTTACGCTCAGGATTCAATGTACCGCCCTCGCCGTAAATACATCATTTTGCTCCCTTGTGACACAAATAACTATTTAATGTGCGGTTTAATATTTCCCAATTAAATCTAATTTAAGCCTCAAACTTTTTATTGTATGATTAAGGCAGGTCTTGCTTTAGCAAGGCGTCCGTGTTTTACATATCATTTTCAGTAAAACAGATAAGAAAAACGATATTTCGCTATAGCAGTAAGCTTTTTAGGTATAATAATGATAAAAATGTTATTATAATTTAGTAAAGTAAACATTAATTAGTGTGGTGCAGCAAAAGACACGAATTTTAGAAATTCCGTTACATGGATGTAGAATTTTTAGTGCAAGTCAGTATTTTAGTATGACTAAGAATATTTTGTATTGAAAACGGAATTCGTGTTCGACAAGCCAGATATTTGTTGTGAACTGGGTAAGAAGGATTAGCTTGTTTTGTTAGGAATCATGATTTTGTTGGTGGTGCTTGTTTTGTTAATCAAATGGTTTATTTGAAGAGTAGTATTATTTTTTTTGTATACGGTAGGTTAATAAGGGAAGATAGTTCATTTGCATTATTAAATTTTGAGCTACAGTTAGATATTCCCCATAATATAGCTATTTTACATCATGTTACCCACTGGTAAAGCTTTTAGGTTACCATGTTACTCATGATGTAGTCGACTGTACTTAAGAAACTCAAGGTGAAACTTCGGAAAATAGCTCCTTTAAATAATTCACACACCCGTGTGCCTAAGTACTGCCCTAGGGGTTTGCATCTGTCGTTTTCCCACTATCAGGGAAAATCAATAGGCAATAAAACAGTTGTAAGGCAGTTTTTAGAGTTCTTTCTAATAAACTATCTCTATGCTAAATTTCATTCAAATCCGTTCAACCGTTTTAGCATGATTGAAGCACAAACACACAAACATCCCAACATCCAAACATCGCTTCTATCACATTTATAATTTAATAATTTAATATAATTTTAAAAATAACATACATATATAATACAGCTGCAGAGGCCTCAAACGACGGAAATATGCCACCATAGGCGACGAATTTCTCTTCATGGCGTTTGGCGTGGAGACCCTCGGGCCGTGGGGCCCTGACGCTCGACGAGTCCTCAAAGAGATCTCTACTCGACTCGTCGAAGCTTTAGGAGACCGTCGAGCTGCCACCTACCTCGCTCAACGTATCGGTTTAGAGATACAGCGAGGAAATGGTGCCAGTATATTGGGCACCCTGCCGCCGGGCAGTGATCTTGGGGAAAAACTTAATTTAGTAATTTTTAAATATGGTTTTTGTTTTAGTAACATTTTTAAGGTTTTATGTAAATTGTTAGTTACAGTAAATAATTGTAATTATTTGTTATAATATATATTATTATATTATATATTAGTTGGATAAATAAATAAAAACACCCCCGACACATTAATGCAACCTTAAAAGTCTAAAAGGAACCGATTTTAATACTGTACTACTAGCTATAAAAAAAACGCAACCGTCTCCGCCCACCCGTTTGCGCGCTAGAGCGTGACGGACAGACACACACACAGACAGACAGACAGATGCTTCAAACTTGTAACACCCGTCTTTTTCGTTAGCTGTTAGAAAGATGTGTATAAAATATTGTGTATCCGTCTTGTCCAGTTAAAGGCTGCGCCAAGATTCTTTGGCTCTGAGCGAGCTTCACCTCTCTTTAAAGCATATGTTACGGTGGGTGAGAGAGAAAAAGAGGTAATAGCGGGCCCCACACTAGGATACCCTGTATCGCGGTTATAAGGACTGAGGCGTCTTTCAGTGTCACGCGGGTTTCATCACGACCTCTGTGGCGCTGCGGCTGTGGCTCTGCCTACCATGCGAGAGGTCCCGGGTTCAATCCCCGGCTGGGGATAAAGAAAAAAAAAACAGGTCTTGAATGTTGTATATGTGTGCTGTCGCTGTTTCTGGTTCCCACGATACAGGGTATCCTAGTGTGGGGCCAGAAGCAATGTATGTGCCTGGTGTTATAAATGTTTATAACAATTATACAGGTTATAAATGTTTATAACAATTATACAGGTTATAAATGTTTATAACAATTATACAGGTTATAAATGTTTATAACAATTATACAGGTTATAATTTTTTATAACAATTATACAGGTTATAAATGTTTATAACAATTATACAGGTTATAAATATTTATAACAATTATACAGGTTATAAATGTTTGTTTATGGTTAACACGCACGTGGTTTTTACTATGTAAGTATTTCAGTTGGCAGGTACTTTCGACGACACAATCACGAGATCTCAAACTGAAATGCCAGTTAAGTATGAAAGTCTTTAATTTAGCTTTTTACAAGGATATTTTATTTCACACACAAATATAGAGTGGTTGTACAGCACTGTTAATACAGTATTACAATTACAAGATTTCTTAACCTAAAGTCTGAACCTTGTAGATGCTAGAACAAGACTTAGGCTCTGATGATCCTGCTCTGGCTGGTGACCTCATGACGTAATCGTTATTTCGTAGAAACGGGTACTAAGGGATGGTACTCATAACTTGCCACACATCACACGGGTACTAAGGGATGGTACTCATAACTTGCCACACATCACACTATCCCCATTCAATATCCCAACAAAAGCACTAAATTCGGAATTGTGTCCAGGTAGTCTATTACCTGCCCGCATTTTGGCGCCCCGAGTCCCGCGTGACAAATACGCACGACACTGAAAAAGCACTAAGATGGTAAAAGATGGTACTGCACTGGTGTAACCTCGTGTTCTCTGGGTGTACAGAATCAGAACTACTTAACTGTCTTAACCCTTACTTTCTTAGTAATACCACAGATATTGAGTAATACTTACTACTGAGAACATTCTTGTCTGCTTTCTTCTAAGTGTCTTGGGTAAAGCTGTTGTTAATTATAAATAATGAAAAGTCGCGCTATATTCACACATTTGCGTGACTAAGTAAACGCAAAAAATCGACCATAACCGTAACACAAGCCTGTTTCAGGAATTCCGAAAAAAATGAAATGAAAAACTGAAAAGGTGACTGTTCTATGGTCACGTGATCGCACCGCTCTACTTTAATAACGGACTGTAACAATACTTTTCACTCGGATAGTTCAGTGTAATACGATCACTGTAAGCTGCCCCACGGGCTTTTAAATCCCACCCCTTTAACGTAGGAAATAGAGATTATGCAATCCAGGGGTACCTTAACCAGAACCCGCGAGGTACAGTTTTTATTCAGCTGTGAGCACGCAAGTTATTTGTGACACGAACACTGTTTCAACTGAAACCTGTCGTAAAACGTTACAGTTATAAAAACCGGGGTTTTAGGGGTAAGCCTGCAATGTAATTAATAACTGTGTATAAAAAACATTAAAATGGCGGAATCGAAGTAATTTCAACCTTGTTGCTATATAAGATGTAACATATTTTAAAGAGCTATTAAACTTGTATCATTATTGCTTGAAAGTTAGTGCCAAGATGACCAAAATCCCCAAACTATTTATTATTTATTATTTTAAATCGACCTATAATTTTTGTGATAAAGTCACAGGATTCCTGTAGGTACATATACCTACGTTTTTGACACCAACTTCGTCGATTTTACTGTGAAAGAAATTCTCACTCTCCTGTAGACATTTAATCTCATTAAAATCCATCAGCTTTTCTTTTTCTTAAATTATCTACCAGCCAAGCTCACTTTCCCTCAATTTGAAATCGCTTCCTAATAATCTCATCATTCCTGCCTGCCCACCCCAATTACGCGCCGCGCCGCATCGACTATAGTCATATAGCCGTATAGCGTATAGCGTATAGTCTTATAGCGTCATAAAATAAATGTACCATTTCCGCGCGAACTTGGGAGAGTGGAAGAATTAATGTAATCATCGTGGCACCATTCTGTCGTTCTCGAGATTTAAAAAGAGGGAGCGGTAAAGACTATGATATAATATAGTTAGTTGAAATATTTACCGGATGGTGCTAGAATACCTTGGACACTATTTTCACAAATCGACTAGCCCCAAACTAGGATTCCCTGTATCTTGGGTACTAGACAACGATACACATACTTATATAGATAAATATTATACTTAGATAAACAACCATGACTAGGGTGCAAACATCCGTTCTCATCAAACAAATATTTGCCCCCACCGGGACTCGAACCCGGGACCCTTGGCTTCGAAGGCAGGGTTACTGCCGACTCGGCCATTCGGGTTGTCATTTCCTAGTGCCGATATAATGCCGGGTGTCGAAGCGAGTTGCGAATTTTCTCGCCCATGCTTGGCTAAATGAGGGATTGCTTGAAAACAAGAGAGAGTTCAGTCTCAAGTGAAATAAAATTTACTTATTAATGCATTTATTTAGGATTAGTATTTCAAACGTTTTACCGTAAATCCAGTTTTTGATTGACAAAAATACAGATTTGGACTAGAAATACTGGTTTTGTCTATCAAAATTACTGAATTTCGCGACTAGAAATATGAAATACAGATTTAGATTAATTAATTGCGCGAAAAACTGAGCGCCACTAGAAATACTGGTTTTGTATATCAACATAACTGAATTGCGCGACAGAAATCTGAAAAACAGCAACTTGGAAACCTTGATTCGATTAACATAAAATACAAAACGATAGTTGGATTTTGTTCTTATAAGTTCCACCTAACACGAAGGGTAAATGGGGTCTAACTTCGCTCACCACCGTTACCCTAACCCTGATTTCGCAGAGTCTTTATTAAGCCAATAAGAATTTGCTAAACTATTCGTTATTTTTGTCGTGCAATTCTGTTTTTCATTTCGTTCATTTCATGTTATACCGCTGTTCGTTCGCTCAGTTCTTTTTTTATTGGCTCGTTTCATTTTTCCCCTTTATTTAGGCATCACATATCTATAGCTGGTCAAAGTGCACTCGTAAGAAAGAAGATTATCGTGAAGGATTTTTTTTTCTAAATTCAATGTATTTCCATAAGAAGCTAGTTACTTTTCACAAACACAAAATGAAATATCGTTAATACGTGCGTTATAACACGGAAGTATCATGTTTCGGGCCGCACAACCCGCGCCGAAAATTTCAGCCTTAGGTCGGGAAGTATTTTTTTAAATTAATGCTCAATGCAAAAGACATCAAAGGGCGCACGTAAGTTACGTGTAGTAATATTTTTAAACTTGAATTTGTATTTTTAGTGGTGTATTTTTATTTCATTGCATATGTTTGAGAAAAGCATACATAATGTACTAATGTACTATTACTACCTACTATATCAGGTAAATGACAGTATGTGACAGTATGCCATCTAAGCTCCACTTTACTTGAGTGGCAGTTTGTGTATTGATTGGGCTATCAGACATAAAACCGTGGGACTTTTACATCAGGATAACCCACTTCGCCTACGCTAGCGACCTTCGAAATACAATTAAATATTCAATTAGCTAGTTATGTGGACTTGTAAAGTAGCTAAGCTAAAGCTATATTTTTTGTGCTTTGTACAGCTCTTATAGTCGAGGTTAATTCTGTGGTTAATGTATCGCAAAGGAAGGAGCTTTGTTAAAATAAGAAGCAGGCTGTTCTATCCTAAATATCAGTCCGTTAAGGTAATACGAAAAAATATATATAAAAGGAATACGAATGTAAACGAAAGTGACTGCGTTAACTAGTTCCACATAAGAAATAAAAGTGAGCGCAAACAATGCGCTCGACTCAAAGATTGTTTAAAAATAAGCTACGCTATTTTGTCAAAAATATTTCCAAAGAGAGTTTACGAATACATAATATCCACATTTTGAATGCAATTCCGCAATGAAATTAGTTAGGATTTCAGAATTACAGGAAAAATAAAATAATTAAGAGGTCTTTTCTTAATTAAATTCTATCGAGAAAATTTCATCCAATCGGGTTTCCCTTCAGTGAGAATCTTAATAAAATACTCATCAAACACACAAACAAAATCTGTAGATGATTTTCTAGTGGAAAAATGCCCCCATTTTTTTAGATCACTCTCACTAGATCCACTGGCCAGATCCATAATGGATCTAGGGAGATTTTTTTTTCTCAATAGATCCAACTTTTTGCCGTATGGATCTACTCAGAAGTGCTTTTTTCGCTAGATCCGTTAATCAGATCCAGATTTGAAAGTATGGATCAACTGAGGAATTTCTTTCTCACTATATCTAGTTATGTACCTAATGAGAACCAACTATCGCAGTAGATCCAATGTTTTGCTACTACAACATTATCGATAATTGTCTATGACCTCTAAAAGTAATAAATAATAAATATGAGATGCTTTTCATATTGACATTGCAATTTAATGCTTCGTTATGAAATATAAAAATTTGTACTGAAATTGTGTTATTTTCTCTGATATGGGTGGTTTTCATAGACGCGTTAGTAATATGAGATATTATTTTGCCGATGTCCTTTATACAATATAACGTAGAAAAATGAGTAACGAAGTTTGAAGTTTAGTAAAAGTGGACGTGGAACTTTACTAGTAAAAATGGCAATAGCATCTGGCTTTGCGAATACTACAAAAAGGAAATCTATATAGATTACATTTAATTGTGTGTAGTAATCGGAGAATACCTCCTAGCAACCCATTAACTCGTAGTATGATACTCTTAAATCCTAATGTTTTAATAAAAATACACGTTTTAGATTTTTCTTTTGGATATTAAGAATTAACCTCCTGAAATAGTCTGTTGGCCTGGTACTTAATGTGTGAATTTCGATCTAAGGATACCTAGAAACAGTCAGTATTTATGTTTATATCGAGCACGCAAGCTACATTCTATCTAGTGATACTGTAGGCAGACAATCATTAGATCCAACATTTTTTTTAATTACAACATTGTATCTAGTGACATAATCATTAATTCCAATTGATTTTAAAATTTTTGAAAAAATTGGCAGTAAAAATTCTCATCAGATCCAGTTTATAACAAAACAGATCTAGTAAGAAAAAAAACTCTCATTAGATCCATTTATAGATCCGGTCAGTGGATCTACTGATAGTGATCGTTTTTTTTCGATCACACTCACTAGATCCACTGGCCAGATCCATAATGGATCTAGTGAGATATTTTTTTCTCAATAGATCTAGCACTAGCGGAGACTGTCGGTGCGCCACCATGCGGTACGTCCGCCCGCTAGCAACTGGTGCCTGCGCGAGCCTAAGTATTCCACTTTATTATGGCTCGATTGGCACATAACCGGAAACATTGGCACAAAAAGGAGGACGCTGGCACCCCGTAGTGTGCGGGAACAAGCCGCCCATGATGATCTCGGCTACTGACGACCCCTGTGGTGGTATGGTCGAGGCTGATGGGCTTCCCAAGCGATAGGTCTTGGGTTAAAATCCCGGTTGGGGAAGAAGAAAAAATCCCCAACTCTTGGAAGTTTATATGTGTGACTTCGCTGTTTCTGGTTCACACAACACAGGGTATCCTGACGTGGGGCCAGCCAGAAGCAATGTATGTCTGTCTGTATGTAAATGTTGTGTAACTTACAGTCAGTCGCAGAAACCATAATGGTCGTAAAGTTAAGGCGTGTCAACTGTCAAGAACATTATGTACTCACAAATAAGAGCCATGTTTTATCAAATAAACAAAATTGTATGGAACTGACACGCAATTAGCGTTTAATGGGGCTTTACAAGATCCGTTTCTGTAACGGGTTGTAAGTAACATAACATTTACATATAGAATGGTGGTCATTTATTTATAAATGGTCATTTACTAACAAAATGATCACACATACATTCGTACAAACACTCGAAAAACATTTCGCTCCTTCTGGTGCAGTCGGGTAAAAAGAGGTATCAATTATCTCAAATGAATATGTTAATTTTAAATGAGTAATCCCTGTAACTATTTGAGAATGAACAGAATAGAACAGAAACCACCTTTATTCCACTATATCTATTATCTTCTTTGGGGTCTTCTTCTTCTTTCAAATGGGCTAGGAGAATAAATCAAATATGCTCAACTAAACTAATGATTAGGTAACTGATTATTCAGTTTGAGAAAGGAAATGTCCTTTTCAAGAGGTGATTAAAGGCTAAATCTCGCACAGGAAAAGGAAACTACTGTAGATCTGGCTACCCTTAATTTCGACCGTACTGACTGCACCTAGTACTGCGTCTACCTCTGCCGACAGCAGGTACAACGGGTCATATTTCTGCGTTATCAGGATGGCTGGTCGTCACGGTACTATGTATTTCTGAGTTAATTACGTAATAGCAGCTTGCACGCTTTCAGTCGACACGAAGCTTCAATCTGTAGCCACGCTTCAGCGTTTTTCGCTTAACTCTACATTAGATGACTCATATAAAATAAATTCTGGGATGTAGTATATTTTTACCTATTTGTACTTATATTTATTATGTAATTACGTACATATTGGTAAGTAGTTCACTATTTTAATTAATTAAGGTTGTACACACAGGTCCATCTGTTTTTAGGGTTCCGTACCCGAAGGGTTCCAAACGGGACCCTATTACTAAGACTCCGCTGTCCGTCCGTCCGTCCGTCTGTCACCAGGCTGTATCTCAAGAACCTAGCTAGCTAGAGAGTTGAAATTTTCACAGATTATGTATTTCTGTTGCCGATATAACAACAAATACTAAAAAACAGGATAAAATAAAAATTTAAGGGGGCTCCCATACAACAATTCTTTCAATACCACATACAAACTTATGGATGCACCTGGTTACGTACATGGAGTGTGAAAGTAACCGCACCAATAACTTTGTAAACAATATTTTGCTGTGTAAAATCCAAACTATTCACTCCACACCATCGCTTCCATTGAACGGTGGTACGGAACCCTTCGTGCGCGATTTAGACTCGCACTTGACCGGTTTTTAATGTATCCTGTCCATCCTAGATTTGCTGGGAGAAATTTATTTCTAGAGATAAGCTCGCCTTTGTACACGAGCGTAATTGTAGTTTCTATGTTTATGTTACCGTATCTTCTGTATTTGTGCAATAAAATATAAAGTATATAATAGATATAAGGGTTGTTTGTCAAGGGCAAAACTGAACAAGTTTCACTATGAAAACGATTTGATCAGAGCAACTTTATTATTCACTTCTGCATACAATTCGCTATCATTATTACACCATTATAATCACCCTGCAATGTTTTGTGAACGTATTGCGTTTATCAGAAATTTAAATCAAATGTTAATGTGCTGACCAAACTTCGGGGAATGAAAATAGGTTTCATTATGAACAACTTTTCCCAAGTATCCTAGGATAGGATAGGATAGGAAAGGATTTCGTTGCACGAAAAAAACATTGGTACAGTTTCAATACAATTTATGAGCAAAGGCGAGCTCGTCTCTAAAGAGAGATTTCTTCCATCAAACCTTGGCAGGACAGGAAAGTTTATGCAACAGGACAGTCCTTGTGAACAATATAAACTACTCTTCGAAATGTAAGAAAATTACTTACAAACATATTAATACGATACACTATTATTACAATACAATAGATAACATGCTAATATAAACATAACATACATTTACGTACGTGGATGTATTTATATAAGTAGGTATGTCGTAGCCAATTGAGCATTTTATGAAATGGTCAGAAAGGGTTGAATTTGATGAAACATGTCTTTTTAAAAGCATTTTGTATTCAGTACTACCGAATTTTTTTGTGATATACATGTCAATGATCAACACAATGACTATTTGGGGGCTTCGCTGCGCCCTCCCTCTTTAGTCTTCACCTAAGCTAACGCAGTGTTTTTCCCTAAAATATTTCTTCGTTCAATTAAAGATCTAATTCAACCATGGCTGTCCATTTCATGATATATGGTGAATTCTACGATATGATGACATATATATTGTCGAATATTACCTATCACGATAATACGATCATCCCTATTATTCGAATAGTACCTATCACGATAATACGATCATCCTTATTACTCGAATAGTACTTATCACGATAATACGATCATCCCTATTACTCGAATAGTACCTATCACGATAATACGATCATCCCTATTACTCGAATAGTACCTATCACGATAATACGAGCATCACTATTACTCGAATAGTAACTATCACGATAATACGATCATCCCTATTACTCGAATAGTACCTTTCACGATAATACGAGCATCCCTATTACTCGAATAGTACCTATCACGATAATACGAGCATCCCTATTACTAGAATAGTACCTATCACGATAATACGATCATCCCTATTACTCGAATAGTACCTATCACAATAATACGAGCATCCCTATTACTATAATAGTACCTATCACGATAAAACATGCATCCCTATTACTCGAATAGGACCTATCACGATAATACGAGCATCCCTATTACTCGAATAGTACCTATCACGATAATACGATCATCTCTATTACTCGAATAGTACCTATCACGATAATAGAGCATCCCTTTTACTATAATAGTACCTATCACGATAATACGAGCATCCCTAGTACTAGAATAGTAACAATCACGATAATACGATCATCCCTATTACTCGAATAGTACCTATCACGATAATACTAGCATCCCTATTACTCGAATAGTACCTATCACGATAATACGAGCATCCCTATTACTAGAATAGTACCTATCACGATAATACGATCATCCCTATTACTCGAATAGTAACTATCACGATGATACGAGCATCCCTATTACTAGAATAGTACCTATCACGATAACACGAGCATCCCTATTACTCGAATAATACCTATCACGATAATAGAGCATCCCTATTACTAGAATAGTACCTATTACGATAATACGAGCATCCCTATTACTCGAATAGTACCTATCACGATAACACGAGCATCCCTATTACTCGAATAGTACCTATCACGATAATACGAGCATCCCTATTACTCGAATAGTAACTATCACGATAATACGAGCATCCCTATTACTAGAATAGTACCTATTACGATAATACGAGCATCCCTATTACTCGAATAGTACCTATCACGATAACACGAGCATCCCTATTACTCGAATAGTACCTATCACGATAATACGAGCATCCCTATTACTCGAATAGTACCTATCACGATAATACGAGCATCCCTATTACTCGAATAGTAACTATCACGATAATAAGATCATCCCTCGAAGTTTGGTCAGCTTAATAAACGACACCTGTCTTCATATACTGTAAGTATTTCCAAACTGGGCTGGCAGAGAAACACGACACCCAATCTTGTCTCATAAATAAAATTCAGTTCTGTAGTAATAACGTAATCTTTATTGCGACATTTTATAAATAATTATTCTATTGATTTGTAGCCATTTTACCCGTTACAATGTCCGTATATTTAATTAACTTTAACATAGCTCCTGTCTTTCCCCTTCAGTGTGGCAGAGGCACCATTATGCCCACGTCAACAAACTATACTCCATTTTGTATGACAGGGGGCTAGCCCATCGCCGCAGTTATAGATATGAATGATTTTGCGTGTAAAATTACAAATTTTCTGGTTATAATCTGACAAAGTTGCTGACTGTTTTTGTTTTGTTTTTAAGAGGTCTTTATTGAACAATAATACAGTACTAGCAAAAACACCCAGAGTAAGTAGTAAATCCCGGGTTTAACAAACCTTGACAAGTTTTGATGTACATATTAAAACCTATGAAAACTAGACATAGGCAATTATTTATGAAACAGAAGTAGATAATTAAGAAATATCTTACATCCTACCCTGTGTATAAACACCTACTATTTATGTGGACTTCGTAATAGTTTTACTGAAGTTTTAGCGAATTACTGAATTTCGCGAATAAAAATCTGAAATTTCGCAACGGTTTGTAAAACCTTATTCGAGTGACATAAAATACTATTTTGTTGTTTTTACATGTTCGACCTAACACGAAGTGTTTATCCTTTATACCCACCACTTTGCCCAGACACTATATAGTCAATAAGCATTAGCTACACCATTCAGTATTTGTCGCGCAATTCAGTATTTTTCCTCATTCTAGGTAATTCCGCTGTTCAAGGTTATTCGCTCAATTAGTTTTTATTACCACGTTTTATTATTCCCCAATATAAATTACATATATGTATGGTAAGTACACGGTCAGCAGTGGGGATCGACCCCGTCATCACCAGCATGAGAAGCGCTCGTGAAACCTCCTTCCTTTATGGTATTATTTTTAATCAGACGAGATTACCTTGTCTTCATATACGAACACAGACATCGATATATACGAATAATATTTGCAAAATTGAATTATTGTCTGTACAATTTAGAATTCTTCATTGAATTTTCTGTCCTTCCGATCATCTAACTCGACAGAATATGTATGGGTATCGTTATATATGTAAATATCGTTTACATTCGGGAATGTTTAAAAATTTACAAATAAACCCTATCTGACTGACAGATAAATCATAAATATAGTACAAAATCACAATTTATCTGTCACGTAGGGTTTATCCGGACATTGTGAAACAGGCCACTATACTCCGTTGAATCTTTTACGTAACTTGACATTTCCTCATTACTTAAATTAAAAGCAATATTAATATTCATTGCACGTGTCCAAAAATATGGCTTTGGACCTGTCAAAAGTAAAGCGATTGGCTGAATAGACTAGTCTAATAACTGTTTTTGTGCGCTTTGGAATACCGGCTAGTCTAATAAAATTTTGAATACGCCGACTCCACTACAACCAGTCGATACCGGTATCGAGTGGTTGTAGTTTGGTGGAGCAGATAGAACTTTACGTACAGGTAAGTTCGTTTAACCCCTCGATTATTATTTATTAGAAATTTAAAACCTATATTTTTGGGTACCACAGTACCCAAGTGTGCTCGAGGGGTTAATTATTAATTACCGGTAGATAATGATTAAATGAACTTTGTACGTGAAGTTCTATCATATTTATACGAAGTGCTTCGTACGACCGAAAGAATTGTCATATTTCCCTGGCAATTTTTCACTTTTTTCTGCCTGCCGTCATTCGCGCTCTGTCTTGTCATTTAGTTTAGAGTACAAACCACATAAGTATTTGACCGGAATGTCAAATACTAATGTGGTTTAGCCCGGGTTTACACTAATGACTTCCAACGAAGCCGTTCGTGTAATTTTGATGGCACTTCACGGGTTAGTTAAACGCAACGGAACTCGAATCGCCGTATCCTGCCCGCATGCCGCGCACCACCACGTAGTTAAGAAATAGACATTTCTTATATTTTGTACTCAGTAAAATATTAATGGCTTATGTTTAAACGATCACCAAAAACAGATCTATTTTACTACCAATATATTCGAAACGACCGCCAGAATTATTAAACGATCACAAAATTGTGTTTGGATGATTCTTTTTATGTTTTGTGTACTTAAGTTTATGTTTAAAGTATTTTTTTTTGTTCTTAGATGTTCAACCTAACACGAAGGATAAAGAAGGCTTCGCTTCGCTCACCCCCTTTACCCTTCACCTAAGCTACCACAATATTTTGCCCTGATACTTTCTGCAACTATTGGTGATCATTTACCCATTTTGGGTAGGAAAAAATATATTTTGGTGATCATTACATTTGTTGCCTATTTCTGCACTGCAATGTTCCTTGCGCTTTTGACATGTGAAAGCGTGACCTGAGAAAACGTGGTAGAATTCATAAAACCTCTATGTGGTATCACTAACATAAATCACTACACTCCGTTCAGTTATTCAAAAGATCTTTGCCTCTCTTTCTGCTGCACGGAAGCGTTACAGCTAGAAAGAGAGACAGAGGTTTAGAATAACGGAACGGAGTGTGACTATCTATCACTTTGTCGTTTGACGTGCCTTTGACAGCATAATACATAGTCAGGTCATAAGTTCTGTCACATGTGCAATATGAAATAATTAGACATGTTTATTATTTATGTAAACATTTATATAGCAAAATGAACTTAATAAAACATAGATTCTTATGGTAACAAAGTTTATTCAAAATGACCCCCGCGATTTTGAATACAGGCCTTTATTCTGCGCGGCCAGTCGTCTATCGCAGCACGAACGAGGTCCATGTCAATATCGGCGGCTGCCTTAATCAAGGATGCCTTGAGTGACTCCAAATCAGGATGAGGCTTTGAGCAGGCCTTTTCCTCCAAGTGTTGCCATATCTTGTAATCTAACGGACTCAAATCTGGACTGGAGGAGGGCCAGTCTTCGTGCCGGATGAAGTCGATCTCACGCGCCGCCAGCCAGTCTTGTGTGCTTTTCGCTCTATGAGCTGGCGCAGAGTCTTGTTGGAATACCCAGTGCCTGTTATTAAACATGGTATGAGAAACAGGTTCCACAAGATTCTTGAGGACTGTATTTTGATACACAACTGCATTCGTTTTTACGCCTTTCTCACAAAAATGTACCTCAATTAAGCCCCAATAAGAGACTCCCAACCAAACCATGAGCGAGGATGGAAAATAACCTCGTTGGACACGCGAAATACGGTTGCTCGCTTCTTCACTGCTGTGTGCGTACACCTTATCATTTTGTTTGTTGTAGCTCTCTTCCACGGTGAAAATTTTTTCATCCGAAAAAATAATTTCCCGATGCTTTTTTCCCGCGTACCGCTTCAAAAAAGCGCGGCATCTCCAAACGATGTCCTGTTTATCTACGATATGCCCTAAGCCCTAAGTCTTCATTTAACACCCTTTTCACCGTGGTCCTGCTTAACCCCATCTGAAGGGCCAACAGTTTCTGCTTACGTATGGGATTTCTTTGAATTCGCGCCTTCACAGCTTTTATCACTGCTGGAGTCCTAACAGAGCGAGGGCGACCACTTCTTGACCTGTCATCTACACTAGAGTCTTCATTGTATCGTTTTATGGTACGATAAACGAATCTTTTGGTTATATTCAAATTTTTCAGTAAGTCGAAAATCTGAATTGGCGCGTAACCGCAACGATGCAACGCAATAACTGCGTCACGGTCTTCTTTAAGTGTCCACTCCATATTTAAAAATGAGGAAAATTCTAAAAAGTACACGTTTTTATTTTCATGAAAAATTCGAAATTCGAATTCAATAAACTTTTTTGTGGCCAGCGTTCTAAATTCAAAAGTTTTTATTGTGTGACAGAACTTATGACCTGACTGTGTATTGTTGCCATATTGAAACTTTTAAGAAAACTCCAGGTCACGCTTTCGTTTGCCAGACTCTATCATTAATTGAGTAGGGCAGTCTTGTACCTATTTTCTGTTGGAGTCATTGGGGGTTGCTGGGAAGATGCTTTACCCCGAAATCTAATTTAATTGAACTCCTTAGTTTTAATGTATGTGAGGAGGGACCAGGCTCGGATTTTCGATTTAAGTGAAGGGATTTAGTAAAAGTCTTGTATGTAATAAATTATATTGCATTGGGAGCATTCAATACATTGGTCTGAGGGACCACATATATCATGTGACTATCCAAAATTGCGCCCGAGTTATGCCTCCATTTTTATTTGCTTTGTGTAAAAAAAAGTGTGGATTTTTGTTGAGGTATTGATTTATTTACTAATTTTGAAAATATGCTATGTGAAAACTGAGGGACCACAGTAAAATTGTTGTGTTTTTATTATTGATACGTGTTTTAGTTAATTACGCTTGGTAAGGTTTTTAAGTTTTTTTTTTCTGAGATATGGCAAATGGGCTGTGAGCACTGAGGGCCCACACTTTACGGGCTGTATCTTTTATGTTTTTTTTTTACAAATTCCAAGATACGTTTTACAAATACGTGGAGACTTTTACTAAATCCCTTAGCTTAAATCGAAAATCCGAGCCTGGTCACTACTACTACTAGTATATAGACTAGTTTTTGAAGTATGCTTTTTTCGTCAGTACCAATTAAGTACATTTTGTGTACTATTCATATATGCCTTAAAAGTACCAAAGCAGACAACGCGGTTTCTGGGAAAATGATTTACGACGAATTTTAAATTACTCCATAGCTTTTTAAGTATTTTTTTCGCCTGAAAATGTTATGTAAGTACATATTATGTACAATTCTCTCAATTAACTAAGAGTGCCAAAATAAATAATGGTGTTGCTGGGAAGATGCTTTCCAGCAATCCCAAATTAAATCTTAAAGTAATTATTTACTTATTTTATGAAGTACAATTGTTTTGTGGTAAATACTAATTAAGTACCTATTATGTATTATTAATTACGAATGTATTCATAAATTCCAAAATGGAAAATGAGGTTGATGGATCTTCATTCTTCTTCTTCAGATTCATGTTTTCCATCTTGTTGGAGAGATACTATAGGTATAACTCCTCAAACATTATGTCCACGTTGGGAAAACCACAAAGGCGCAATGGCCCCGGTAACGTCGATGACTGCTTTAATTTTCCGTGAAAAAACATTCAGTTGACCGTCGCAATCATTATTTCTTCTTGGCATGACCACAGACATGCAACCGAAATTATCACAAAAAACAAGAAAATGCGGACACGCGTGGTGAGTGGTTGAGCACTAAAACGTGAATGACAAGACAGATCGGGAATAACAGCAGGTAGAAAAAAAAGGAAAATACAATTCCCTTAACTTAGATGGAGTGGTTGTCAATACTTGCGTGTTGCTACAATATTATAGATTTTCAGGGTAATAATTTCGAGGACGAAGCACGAGTAAAATTACTACTTTCAAGCAGCGCGGTCGTCTCTCTTTTATGGTTCCGTACCTAAGGGGTGTCAAACGGGACCCTAATACTAAGCCTCCGCTGTCAGCGATCCGTCCGACCGTCTGTGTGTCTGTCCGACAGCGTGCTATATCACATGAACCTAGTTGAAATTTTCACAGAATGTGTTTTTAGATACACGAGATTTCATAAATTAAAGGGGGTACCCATAGAAGAGATGTGTTTTAATATTCCTGTCCCTGCGTATTACTAAATCATTATCATTCAAATATCATCACAAATTTGCGGTACCCATCACCGTAGTCTTGGCGCAATTGGTTTAACGTTAGCTTCATAATCTGTATGGACTGGTATCGAAACTAAGTTCGGACATGAATTTTTTGTTTTAATATATTTTTTATTCTTGTACGAAGGTACGGAATCCTTCACCGATTTTTCAAACATCGAGCCCTAAAGAATAAGATTCCACTACCACGCGATCCACGGCGGCTGATTCATCCGACTGATCGGCGTGTGCGTCATATTGACCGGCAGGTTGACGACCGCGTACCGCCGGTCGAGCCGCCGCAGCGTCCGCAGAATGGCGGCTCCGCTGCGCCCGAGGAGGAACGCTGCTGGGATGTTTATGTCTAGCTCCATTCTGTGGAAGTCACAAATCGTAGAGTTACATTATTAGTCATCATCCTCATAGATCCATGCAGGTACATAAACTATACATCAATTATAACTCTAACAAATAAAATAAAAAATACTATATATAAGATTAATTTTATATTGTTTTGTTTTACTTTTACTTTAAAAAACAGTAATAAACTTCAAGGGCATGATTTTACAAACCCCCAGGCGGACGCAACCACTCCCTATATTACAGGTTTAACCTAGCCTAGGGTGCGGTCGTACGTTATTTTAATATCTTGACTTTTAATTTGAATTTGCAACATTATCTAGCAAACACTAAATATTGTACCAAATTAGGTTAAGTTAGAAAAAATAAACATTATTATTATTAATATCATTAACTCTTCCCACATCGATCCACTGCTGGGTATAAACCTCTTCTCTACAGCTCCAATCTGAGCTATGCCAACCGCATGCAATGAGATGAGCTTGATGATATCCTTCTACCTTGTACCCTTCGCAGCAGCCATGATACAGGCCACGCCAGGATTCAAGACCTCTGAGCCTGCTGTTACCTCTCTCTCTCGTCCATGCATGCATCTCACTTGTACCCATGCGCTACGTCCTCCAGGCGGGCTTCAGACTTCAGAGGCCAAAGAAATTGGCATTGCTTGTATGAGTGTTTCCTCGCGATGTTTTCCATCACCATTAGAATGTCCGAGCGCCAAACCTCACGCTCCTGTGCCAATCGCATCCAGCAAGATCCGATAATACAGTTAAGATAAATCTTAACTATCTATACTATATATAGTTAAGATTACTATTTAACTATAAAAAAACTTATCTAATTGGCTCTAACTTTTCGATAATATCTGTGAACAAATACTAAATGAACTTAAAATAAAAATAGTCCTTCTATTAATACTCATAAATAGGGTAAAATTCGTGTTGTTGCATGTCGGCAGTAGTCAGTGTGTTGATTTTTTTAAAGTTTGTGCAAACTGATCTTTTGTTATTTTTGTCATTTTATAAACATAATTGAGGCAAGTGATTCAATTAGAAATTTATCAGCATATCTGTAGTCTTATATTTTGAATGTGGCTAACCTAGCCCCTATGACATGAAGCCCGCGATATGTTTTTTGTATGCGAAAAAGCCATTTTTTATTTTAATGCCATTGGATTCCTTTTTTACTTTGCATCTTGTGAATGTTTTTCCTTTTTTGGACAACAAGTTTTTAAGTTATTGATAAAAGAAACGCTTTAATTATAGTAACGTTTGACCGACAGTAATGTTTGACATACAGTAGCGTTAGATATTTTTCCTGCACTATTCATTGGAGAAGATTGTAATTGTTTCCATGCATTATGTAGCCTGTACTGAAGTTTCTAGATCCTAACCGCAGGGGTTAGGTTCTCTATAGTACAGTCATGTTTCTGAATCTATCCTTCCCAGATATTTTTAACGTTCGTAATTCATCATTTATTCTATATAATATACAGATATTTTTATCACTATCGTATATATATCCACATTGTGAAAGGTTCTAACAACTTATAAAAGTTTTAGTTAACGTCTACGTTTTTAAACGTTTCTCCAACGTTTATAATTTTCTCAGTTATCTTGTGTTTTAAACCTCGCATGTCACGCTTCTTGGCTCTCTGTGCTACCGTGACCTTGTGAACGTCCACGTTTCAGCACCGTAAGCCGGAGTGGGCAAGTGGGCACATTAGTTAAATACCTTGGTCTTCAGGCATTATGGTATGTTTGACGTCCGGTCATTCCTAAGTTTTGCGAAAGCGTCACATCCGAGCGGAACACTCCTCAAATACTTCTATGGATCAATTATGAACAATAATGTCGAAACGTTTTCTTTCGGGAGTAACCGTCATAATTTTCCTCTTAGTCATGTTCAACTTAAGATTTATAGGGATGCTTAGTGCAATTCTGTGAGCACAGTTTGATCATCAACGTTCTCAGCCACCAGGACCACAACTCAGGTGCATAGGATTCCAGTCTACTATAGTGTCTACTGTCTTTAATGCCTCCCTTAGGGTATTCGCAAAACTTGGCCGATAGTGGGTCCCGTTAGCGTACGATTTGTTTTATCGGAACTGGGTTTAAGAGTTTATGCAGTCGCATTTGGAGCGCGATGGACAGCACCGAAGGCGTACTTCCTTATCCGTATTGAATTCTTCCCCTCGTCGTGACCAAATCAATATGGTTATGGGAATTCATTTATGCCCCTTGCACCGTAAGTGTATTGAATTCGTCCCCACCTGATATAGAGGCCGAGGAGGGTTACGGTGATTATTACCTGTGACAATATGTACACGATAACCGTATTGGTTTCCTCAACACGAGAACACAAAAGCGATACGTTCACGGGGCCTAAATTAATTTCCATAACCGTACAGATTTGTTCGCGACAAGCGGACGAATTCAATACGGATAAAGAAATTCGCCTGCCGTAGGACATCCACATATATCTTAAAAATGCCGCAACGGCGAAGGGATTGAATGACGGGCTAGTCCTATTAATATCCTATAGGAAATCCAGCTTGCTCACCTGAGTAGTAGCTTCATGGCCAAACTTTACTGACAGTCAAACATTGCGTCAGCCACACTTTACTGTCGGTACAACATGACGTCGGCAAAACTTTATTTGTTAGTGGCAAAACACATTTTTGAGTTAAAATTGACTGCATTAACATATAAATACATTTTGTCAAACATGCAAAGAACTGCCGTCATTACGTGCGTTATATATAACAAGTAGTAGGCCCGAAACGTGATATTGGATACGTGGAAGTATCACGTTTCGGGCCGCACAACTCGAGAGAACTGTAAAGGAATTTCATACAAAATTGCAGGCCTAGGCCGGGAAGTCATTTTTAGTGTTCCATACCCAAAGGGTAAAACGGGACCCTGTCACTAAGACTCCGCTGTCCGTCCGTCCGTCCGTGCGTCTGTCACCAGGCTGTATCTCATGAACCGTGATAGTTAGACCATTGAACGTTTTAACATTTGATGTATTTCTGTTAAAAATAAATATATAACTAAAAGACAGAATAAATAATTTATTTATCTGTAAACCACATACAAACTTATGAATGCATCTGGTTACGTACACGGAGTGTGAAAGTAGCCGCACCAATACCAAAACCAATTTTGCTACGTCAAATCCAAACTATTCACACCACACCATCCTTACCATTGTACGGTGGTACAGAATCCTTCGTGCGCGAGTACGACTCGCACTTGATCTTTTTTTTTATGCTCAAAGCAAAATACATCAACCGGCGCATGGAAGTTACGAATATTTTTAAACTTGAATTTGTTTTTTGGGTGGTGTATTTTTTTAATGCATTGCATATGTTAGATAAAAACATTATAAATGCCTCTGGCCAAAAAAGGGCTTGCCGGCTTCGTATCACTATCCGGCCTCCCTGCGGTCGGACGTCTATACCTACTCAGCAGGCAAGCCCTTCTTTCCCGGTGTCTGCAGTAATGTACTATTATGAAACCAAAAAATAAAAAAGCACGGAGTCATTCATGTTTAATGTATACTCTTTTGTTTCTCAAATATCAAAATAATCTCAAGTTGTATAAAATGTTCATGAAATGGTCCAAATCGAATATTTACGGAAATTTCAAGCCTTAATTCTCACAATTTCATGAAAATGAAATTTGACACTGCTAAAAAATTGTCAAGAACTAGTTCTAAATAGTCCACAAAGCAAGAAAAATTGTCCACTTAGAGTCCACGTAGAGAGAAGTTGTAGCTATAGGTTGGTGAGGATTACAGCTTGACCTCAAGCTGTAATCCTCATCTCTCGTGTAAGCAAACGGAAGCCCTATCGAATTGGCTGGTTTAAAAAAATAGTCCACACGACATGCTAAATTTCAGAAATAGTCCTTCAACGACTCCAGAGTCATCAATTACGCCCAGTTTCTGAAAGGAAAATTTGCTATGACAACTTGTTAAAATCTTGTTAAACGCATTTCAGCCAATCACTCGCCGCTATTTGAATAAATTATCGATTAACCGCTTGTTACATTTGACCATTCTTTCGGAAACTGGGGTACATCTTGGTGAGGATTACAGCTTGAACGTTTGATATCATCAAATATCTTCGGACCGCCTACGGCTTAGATTTTGAATTATGTGCCAAAAAAAATCCAGAAATAGCCCACCGAAACAATAATAATTTCCACCTGGTTTACCTTGAAGAAGTGCAATAAAAATACAATGTTTAATTTCCCATACATTTCAATAAAGTCGTGTACAAAATCATATTAGAGTGAACCCTAATAAACCGGTTCTTAGCGGTTGAGCTCCGTGGTCTAGCGGTCTCATGCTTGCTTCTCAAGCAGGAGATGCGTGTTCGAATCCGGTGCTGACCATATACAAATGAGATAAGTAATTTAATTCCTCAGTTACGCTCGGCGCCTTCTTAGCTAAGCCTTAGCTAACTCCACTTTCCCGTTATAGAGCTACCTCAGATTTTCTTGTGCGTTATTTCTAGTACAACTAGTATTCAATTAATGACGTGCTCTAGGAGATTTGTAAATATTCAACAGAATAAAGAATATTTTGATTTCATTGATTGATACATTTTTCTTTCCGTAAGAACATTCCAAAGACCTCAACGATTAGTTTAAAAAAAGTTTTCATATTATATATATATAAGCAAATATTATTGCAAATACACTACTTTTCAGAAAAGAGAAAAAACTCAATAATCTGATTTATAATTAAGCGTGATAAAATTTGGCATGTAGCTTTCTTTTAGCCCAACTTTTTTACATCGTAAGATCATATTTATCTTACCAAAGCAAAAGTTTTTGGTTTGTACGTCCAAGTGACTTGAAAATAAATACTCAGTTTTAGTTTTCATTTTCTCATGAAATGCCTAGGAATAATGGTGTACTAAAAACATTTTATTTTGATAAATGAAACCATTAAGAAGACCTCTGGCCATATTATATTTTATCTACAACTATCTAGACAGTAACATACGTCCTAAAATATTATTAAATTATAAAATATCCTTCATTTTTATTTTATTTTATACGCCCTTTTGATTCGGCATAAATATTCACGACCATCAAGCTGTAATCCTCACCATTGAAACCTTCATGAAACACTTCAGCAATTATAAAACCACGTAAATTACAATGTTCAAGATTAAATAAATGACCAGATTGCATGGTTAATCTAACTCGAAACAGAACTCGCTGTTAATAATTTAGTAATGATTTATTCTTTCACATTATTTATAATAATAATATTGTAATATTTGTTAAACACAACCAATTTTAAAAGAGATCTTAAAATTCATCTGTAGGAGTTTCTTTACCCTACTTCTCCCACAATGATCCTAACCAGAATAACTGAACTAGACTTTGAATGATATATCCCACAGGTCTTCAATATTTTTAAGTTCAATAATATAAACGTTTTAACAATGTCCTGAGGATATACATGGTTAAATTTGAAACCTACATGATTGACGCTGACAATAGAGATAAGTTTAGACGCTCTGTCGTGAGTAAGGGTACAGTGGTGAAGAATGTTTCGAATGGTCGCGCATCCAATTCGAAATTTGAGTTTTGTTCTTTCTTCTACAATTCGAGGAGGCCAGTTCTCTTGGCGGAACGATATCTTTCGGGTCAGCTAGTTATGAACAAACAATTTAACACAGTGTTACGCCGAAGTGTCACCATTCCATTCAGGATGTCACTTCCGCTGTTTTGAACACGTTTGAGTCATTTTCTAAATTTTTGTACGTCACGAAATTGTCAGTAAATTGTTTAGTTGGGAAATGTCAAGATATTGTAAAAGTAAGCCTGCATTCACTCAGATAAATTAATATCTCAGTACCTGCTTGTTAAGGTATTATATTTATTTATTTTACAATTAAATTTGTATATATTGTACCTACTATATTATTATGTTTATTATATTTATTTATCCATCTTTGCCTTCGAGCTTGTCTTTCACTGACAGTTAGGTCTGATATTTTTCTTTGTATTTGTTTAACTTTCTCCAAGTCTTTTTTTCGTTTATCTTCATATTTTTCAGTGTTTTGTTTTAAGTCTTTCAATGTATATTTTTTGCCGTTCGGCACCGGTCATCAGCATTCTGAAACTAAAAGTATTTGATGAATATATTTTTGAATAACACTAAAACTAAAAACAATGGTAAGAATCGCAAGAATGGGTGGGAAAGCGATCAACACTAAATGCAAAAGGTAAGCATTAAAAAGTATTTTATTTCCCAAGATAGACAAATTACAATTTTCTTGTAAAAACAAAATTTTGTATTTCTAGCTACATAAAAACCTTACTTTCATACATTACACGTGAGACCACAGCTCTACCGTCTACAATTTACGTACAATCTGACGTCAATAAATGTCAGTAAAATTGTTCGTCAGTAAACAGGTAAAACTCAACCTAAATATTATTTTTACACAAAAACCATCACATTTACAAGTGGATTGAAAGCGTAACCTATTAATCTTGTCATAATTTAAGTAAATTACAATTGCGGAAGAAACTACTCACTTTTGTTGAGAAGAACTCGTCAGTAAACAGGTAGTTTAATATTTTCACAAATCAACACCGATTTCAATGAAAAATTTAATGGCGGCCTGTTATTGTGATGTTAGTTTTCGTGACATGATTAGTGTTGCCAGTTATTAAAGCTAGATATCTTCTCTGCGTGATACAATATCTTGGTTAATTATGTCAATAAATCAATGTCACGAAATTGTTTCAATTGTTGGGGACATTTTTTTAAATGTGAATTGTTATTTTATTTAACGTCAATTTATATAGTTCAACCTAATTGAAAACACTTTGACATTGCTTTATATTTATGGAACCAAAAAAATAAGTAAAAAAATAGTAAGTTTCATATAAACATTCTGATAAAAAAAAATAGTTTTCAATGTCGCCCACATAGAGAGAAATAAAAAATGTAGGTGATTTTTTGTAACTATATCTTGACATTCAACTTATGCATAGATTTGTATCGCAATTGATTGCTGATGTGCATCTGTGCCATGTAAAAAAATATTTATTTTAGTCGTAACTATATTTTTTTCAATGATTCTTGACGAGGACAATCATTTGGTAGTAATGTACATAAATTTCGCAAATTACTCTTATACATATTCAAGTTATATAAAGCCAAACCAAGAATATAAAAACATCGCCATGTTGCGGAAAACCTATGAAACTATTTTCTACAACTTGCAACACTTTCTTTAAAAAGTAATTAATGTCATCTGTCGATTGCTGTCAAAGTGGGTCGTCGACTGTACATGGTATATTTCTTGTGTTTTGTGAGAGAAAATGCCAAAAACTATTAACAGCGGCGTAAGAAAAGTTATTCACAATCTATCGAAATATTTGTGGAATAGAAAGTCTGAAGGATTTGACTTCATTCCTGTAAAAAACATCACCAGCCTTGTTGTCAACATGACAACGTAAGTACGATATATGGTATGTGCAATTTTTTACTATTTATAACGATTTGTAACTATTCATAAGTAAAATATTTTGTTGTATTTTAGGCTTCCGTAATGAAAATACAAAACTAAGGTGGGACGTCAGCTGGATTTTCTACGCCTAAGAAAAACAAACCTTAAACCAAAAGGAAAATCGATCTGGATGATTTTAATTTATGGCATAAAATACATGAATTTTAGGCTGTCCGAAAAGTAGTACCGAGTTTGAAATGGCTACTTGCAGCTCTTACAGAATCAATAAATTCTGTTAGAGGCAGAGAATCTCTTTGTTTACTCTTACACAAATTAGGTTATAAATATAAAAAATTTAGAAATCAAAGGACAGTTAGACAGACAGACTTATGGAGCGACATGATATAGTGGCATGGAGGGACAGGTTTCTACATGAAGTCAAAGATGTGAGGAAGAGTGGTATGCCTGATCTGTACCTTGATGAAATTTATATTCTTACTTCGCTCAATCATGCACAATGTAGGCAAAGCGAAAATGAGCCCGGCGTATCTAAATCTGTAGCTACAGGAAAAAGATACATAATTAATTGATCATTGTGGTGGGAAGACTGGGTTCTTCCTGAATGCTTTGTTAATTTACAACGAAAAAGAAGAAGAATAATCTGATTTCCATGTTGTTATAATTTCAAAAAATGGGTACTGAATAAATTATTACACAATCTAAATGTACCCACCTGAATAGTCATGGACAATGCTAGATATAATTCTAGCCAAATTTAGCTGAATAAATTATCTCAAAGCTCAGTGAATAGATTTTTAATAGATTCAGTAATTGATAGAGAAATTTTACAACTTATTATAAATGTTGGCGGCAGTGAGAGTGAAACATCCAGTCTTACAAGTGATACTGATATGTCTAGAATTGAAACAGTACAATCTGATCATGAAGACTACGAAATGTCATATGAATCTTTTGAATATTTAGATTCAGAATTTGAAAAAAAATACTAATGTAAACAATGAATACATAATCATAAAGGTTTTATTTTCTATATTTTAACCCGATTACAGGTACTTACTTTAGTTGAAGATTATTTCAGAATAATAAAAAATAATAGTAGTTATGTGACTTCCATAATCAGAGGCTTTGATATACGAGTGTTTCATAATAACAACACACGAAACGCGTAATAATCTACAGTTCCATACACTGCTTTATCTCTACTTATCATAAGCTCTATATGATTGTTAATTTATAGTTATATTTAAAATGTAACTTCTAATAAGTAATTTTAAAATAAGTTCGACAATTAGCGAAGCGGCCAATTTGCATGGGTATACTATACTTAGTATTGCTATATATAAAGTAATTTAGCGCCCTCAGACGTGACCGTGATTCTAGAAAGAAAGTATGAATTAGGCAGATTCTGATTATGTACATATTTAGTGTGTTGTAATATATAAATGTGACCGAAATTTCAGAATTTGTTTGTACACGGGGGGTGAAATATTTCACAAAAACACTTCCTGCTAGAATTACGTTTCGAAACGTGATCCTAGCAAGAAAGTGTGAAATCGAGAGATTTCACTTATATGGGCATTTCGTGTGTCGTGAGTGATAAATGTGACCGAAAACTCAATTTTGTGTGTCCACGGGTTTCAGAGATATTCCATTTCCTGCTAGGTTTGGGAAAACTACTGAGCAAAAAAATCTTGCCAGCTACATAAATATTCGTGGTAATTTGTTTGTAATTTATGTGGAATTACGTTTTTCAATTATCACACCGTTTGGGATAGTTAAAATCGGACCGCACCCGAGGCTACACGTCATAAACAGCTGAGCTGTATTATATCTAAATTAATTTGTTTAATTTCGTCTATTTGTGAATATAGTGATATTTTAAGTGTTTGTTAAGTTAACTAATAGTGTGCCAGTGCTAAATGTGGTCAGAATTGTAATTGTGATAAAACAATCGATCACGGACCAACAGACAAAGGACGACTCAAACTGCCAACGGAAAAACCCCGGGGGAGTATTGTTTTTCATATTTGCTTATTCATATTTTACATGTATACAACTTGAACTTAACTATATTATTAGGCAATACACACTACACTGCATACTGCTTAACTCTCACTATTGTGAGAAACTTCCATCCTCACACCACGGCGTCTTTATTTTGTCTCCTAGCGCTTGACAATCTGTGGAAGTACTTTTGACGATAAAACTAGCCGTTCACTCATATTTATTATACGATATACACAAGTGCACTGATAGGTTAGACCTTGGCAATTAGTGTGAATGTAGTGTAAGCCTGTAGGTAATTCTAGAGACATATTAGGTACTCACTTCACAGTTGATCAGCACTTGCTTATTGTTAGATAATTAAGCATAACTTTCATTAGTTCAGGACGCTTAGGTTGGCTACTTCTAGTTGTTGGATTGTTGGATAGAGGTAATGTGGCGAGATTCGTTGTAGTCTTTTTCTATGCAGATATCAGTTAACTTCAAGTTTGCCTCATTGAGTTGGAATTGGAGGAATTTACTGCGGTCATAAGCAAGAGCACGGCGCCATCTGACGAGCTGCTTTGATAACTGAACTGTCAGAAAACCCCTAATTGGCAGGATCGTAGGATTTTGCTTTGGGACATGAGAATAAGGAAATTATTTGGGTATAAAGATTTCTTTATTAATGTTTCGTTGTTGCCATACATATATGCATGGGCGTATAAGATTAGTCTCAAAGGACAAATTATAGTATTTAAGTGTACTATCCTAAATGGACGATAGTATATAGTACTCAATATTAAACTGTAGTATAAATACTATAATTATAGTACGGAATGCAACACCGCCGTGGACACACAAAATTGAGTTTTCGGTCACATTTATCACTCACGACAAACTATTTGTGATTCTAGCAGGAAGTGTTTTTGTGAAATATTTCAGCCACTTCAGTACTAACAAATTCTGAATTTTCGGTCACATTTATATCTTACAACAATGTGCATAATCAGAATCTGTCTAAATCATACTTTCTTGATAGAATCACGGTCACCCCTCAGACCAGGTTTTTTATGTTCCTGGTTGGGCTTTAAAGTCGATTTTTTGTTGACAATGAATACTAAATATATTTAAAACGCGCAAACGAGGGGCCTTTTATGTTTCTGTGACAGAGGGCTAAACTCATCACCTTCATATTATATATGTACTCACTTATCATCAACCATTTCAATAAGATGGTCCAAGGCCTCGTCCCATTTGTCGATGGCCTCCGTTATGATGACCGCTCTAGCGCCGGCCTGCTGTGCAATCGCAGTCTTGAGGACGAAAGAGCACTCCCTGGAAGTTGAAACGATAGGCAATGGAGTAGATTAGGCAAAACGTTTTGGTCGAATGTCATACATTAAAACTCATAATGTATGACACTAGGATACCCTGTGTCGTGGGACGCAGAAACAGCGACGTCACATACATATAAACATCCAAGACTTGGGGTTTTTTTTATCCCCAGCCGGGGATCGAACCCATTGTCAAGAGATATATATTGAAACTCTGCCTACACTTGCTTTACTTACTTACACTGTGATTCATTTGTAACCACAGATGAACGAAACTCTTTGCTTAATCACTCTGCGTATATTACAAACGCTGAGCGCTCTCTAAGTGAAACTAATTTTACAGTTTTCTTCCCCATTGGAATATAGTTCAAAGTCACTCCTATGGATATTTTTGGTGACTGAAAAAGGCCAGTCTTATTTATATCTACTGTTTTTTTACTCTACTCTACTATCTACGATCTACTACGACCTCTGTGGCGTTGCGGTTGTGGCTCTGCCTATCATGCGAGAGGTCCCGGGTTCGATCCCCAGCTGGGGATAAAAAAAAATGAAAAAAATATCCCAGATCTTGGATGTTTATATTGTGTGATGTCGCTGTTTTTGGTTACACATGGCATACTAGTGTCGGGCCAGAAGCAATGTATGTGCCTGAATACAAATGTTTGTTAGATTGTTTATTTGTTTGATTTGAGGCCTAAGGCATAGTACAATAAGAATAGATCACAAGGCCAGGGCCTCGTCACTCGCTCAAGGTCGCGAGTTATTTGCCTACTCGCTCGCGCTCGCGTGCTCCCTCCCGGGAACACAATATCACAGGGCTGCAGGCCGCTTGCCCGAGCCCATGACTTACGGAGGAGGGTACAATTAGTTAAATTATATTGATATTCCTCCATTTTGCCCTTGTTTTCCGTTCAACGTTTCCGTTTATCTACTCTAGTGTTTTCACATCGCGTATTTCTTTACATATTATATTAACTGTTTTTTTACATCAGCAGTATCAAGATGGTGGCAACTCAAAAAAAAAAAAAAACTCAAAACGTTTATTCTGTAAATAGGCCACAAGGGCACTTTCACATGTCATTTCATTTCATTTTTTACAGAACATTTGGTATTATTATCATATTATCAGAAAAAAAAAGTTTTTAATTATTGTTTCTGAGAGATGTAAAGAGTCTCAAATGTCATAATAAAATAATTAAAATATAAATAACAGAGATGTATAGTCTCTTTAGTCAATAATACAATGATAATAGGAGATGTAAATGGTCCCCACAGTCAAGAGTTGTATAATTAAATTAATCTTTGGAGGTGTAAAAGGCCTCCAAGTGTCCAGTAAAAGAAACTCTGGCAGTGAGGATGCTCACAATTAATTAGAACAATTCAGTCCCAAGCATTTTTATCGTCTATGTACTCTTTAATACTGTAGTAAGCTTTAGAAATAAGCCTTTGCTTGATGTATTTCTTGAACTTATTAATTGATAGATCTGTCAAAGTGCTTGGGAGTTTATTGTAAAATCTTACACAATTACCCTTGAACGAGTTTTTTATTTTATGGAGCCGAGTAGTGGGCACTGCAAGTTTGTCCTTGTTTCTAGTATTAAAGTAATGTATATCACAGTTTCTTCGAAAGTTAACAATGTTCTTATGGACATACATAATATTCTCGTAAATATATTGACTATGGACTGTCAATATATTTACTTCTTTAAACTTATTTCTAAGAGAATCTCTATTATTCATTTTATAAATCGCACGAACAGCCCGCTTTTGCAGCACAAAAATAGTATTTATGTCAGCAGCACTGCCCCAGAGCAGAATACCGTAGGACATAATACTATGAAAATAACTAAAATAAACTAATCTGGCTGTTTTTAAATCTGTCAAGTGACGGATTTTCCTGCATGCAAAAGCTGCAGAGCTCAGTCTGTTCGATAGCTTATCAATATGTGGACCCCATTGGAGTTTGGAATCCAACGTTATACCTAGAAACACTGTGCTGGTTACCAATTCCAATTCCTCATTTTTAATTGTTATACATGTCTGATTATTTTTAACGTTAGTAGTAAGAAACTTAACACATTTAGTCTTTTTCTCATTTAATAGCAAATTATTAACATTAAACCAATTTACCACTCTTGATATGGTATTGTTCACGTGATCATCAGTAGCGTGTTGGTTTCGCTTTGTTTTAAAAATAAGTGAGGTGTCATCAGCAAACAGTACCATATCATGACAGTCCCTTCCTAGATAGGGTAAGTCGTTTATATAGATGAGGAATAGGAAGGGTCCCAATATTGAGCCCTGTGGCACGCCCAAAGAAACCAATGATCCTGGTGATCGTTCTCCGTTTACGTCTACCCTTTGTATTCTTCCGTTCAGATAAGATTTTAACAAATTCAATGACGTGTCTCTAACTCCATAATGATGTAATTTCCTGGTCAATGTTTCATGACAAACGCAATCAAAAGCCTTAGATAAGTCACAAAAAATGCCTAGGGCATCTTGTGACTCTTCCCAGGCATCAAAAATACTTTCAATGAACTGAATTCCGGCATCTGTTGTTGAACGACCGCGAGTGAATCCAAACTGTTTGTTATGCATTAGCTTATTTGATTCAAAATGATGTAATAGCTGTGATAAGATTAATTTCTCAAAAATTTTACTAAAAGTTGGTAGTATTGATATAGGTCTGAAATTGGTGGGGTCTTGAGTACTACCTGCTTTGAAGAGGGGAATTATCTTACTTTGTTTCATTAAATCAGGAAATTCACCGCAGTCTATACAATTGTTGAAAATGACCGCTAGGTCAGGTGCAATTAATTCGATCAGGGATTTAACGACGTGAACAGAGAGTCCCCAAAGATCATTCGTTTTCTTAACATTTATCAATTTAAATGCCTTTACGACATCTGAACTTGTGACGTGCTTAAAATTCAAGTATGAAGCACACTCTGAGACATTATCTTTTAATATTGCAACAGCAGACAAAGGTGACGAATTTAAATACTTAGTCGTGGAAGCCGGTGCATTAGTAAAAAACGATTCAAATTCAGTTGCAACTTCTAAGCTAGAACTCGTAAGCTGTCCATTGATTTTTATTTCGTAATCGTGACTCGCTTTTTTACTACGACCGGCCTCCTCATTAATTATTTTCCAAGTCGTTTTTATAACATCGGAACTATTCTTAATTTTACTACTCAGAAAATTACGTTTAGCTGTATGACAGTCTAATTTAAATTGTTTGGAGAACTGTTTGACTTGTTCTTTAAATTCGTCACTCATGTTGAACCGTCGTTCCTCATACAATGCATACAATGCTTGCCTGCGTTTATGCAACTCTGCAGTAGCCCACGTACTAAAGTCGTTTGAACCACTAACCACAACCGATTTTGAAGTGAATATCGCGCTGTACTGTTTCATAAAGGTTTCAAAGAATAAGTTATACATTATATTAGGAGACTGTTCAGCAGCCAAAAACGGTAGTTCCTGGGCTAAAGAGTATCTCATTCTTTCTAACCGGTCAGCAGTTACTGGCACAAACGAAATTTTCTTTTTAATGACAGGTTCTCTAATAGAATCAAATTGAAATAATTGACCTAAATGATCTGAATCCAATTCACTGATAACACTTTTACTGATTGGAATAACATCAGTAAAAATGTTGTCAATGCATGTAGCACTAGTAGCAGTCACTCTTGTTGGCTCCATAACTGTTATCGTCACTTGTTGAATCCACGGATTCTATTTGCAAGACCTCGTTTATATACGTTTCAATCATGGCTGCCACTTCAGGCCCAGCAATCAACCATTTGCGCAGGAATTCTGGATTTTCAGTAATTCTAAAAGAACTCTCTCTGACACTCTGCGGAACCATATTTTGCGAGCGATTTATCAGGGAGGACTTATATGGGGTCAACTTTTAAAGCCAATACAAGACCGGCCATGTCCTGCTGACTGGGGTTGGGCCGGAAATAATGGCACATGGTAGCCTGCGTGGACCACCTTACCGCCAGCAGCCGATGCTTACATGGAATTAATAAGATGTAGATGCAGACAAAAGTGCGTAGGAAGGTACAATTGTTTGAAAAGAGAAATAAGGTGCACCGAACTGTGTGGCTGCAGCGGAAACTATACATGAATATATTTTTATTACACATATTTACTAAAATGTTCGATTATCATTTATCTATATATTTTCAGTAAGTATACAAAACTCTATTTTCAAGTACTGGGAATACCAATTTGAACTCAAATGTTTAAAATAAGCTGGTATTGTGGTTATCTCTATATATTTAGTTGAAGTGTTTTTATATAATAATCTCTACATATTTATTGTTATTTTTTATTTAAAAATAATACACCTACAAAATTTTAAAAATCAATATAATAATAAAAAAAAGATTCTTTGAATTACGGAATTCGTCCAATACGATCCAAAATACAAACTTCTTCTACGGCTGCTTTGCCACGCGTCACAATTTATTTATTTTTACATTTTTTTTTGTTAAATTAATATATATATATATATATGTGTGTTTGTAAATTGTAGCTGAACAGGGCTATGCGACCATATTTTTATTACAAAGAATACTCCCACGGTTTCATTGTGGGCAAAGATTTAGAAAAAAAAAATATTTGGCGACGAATTTTTTTTTTCTATGGATGGGTGATAATGTTGTTCCAGAAATGAATTCCTCGTCCTTGAACGGAAATGAAGTTCCAGAAATGAAGTCCTACGGAAACGACACCAAACACGAGGTATTTGCTAAACTTTTTCAGATATTGACGTCAGAGTGCACCACGGTATTGGGGATTTTCCCCCCCTCCCCCACCTACCTGCAGGGTGGTGCCACGTGGGACCGGGCTAAATCAGCTCAGATGATCACTAGGTATGCCTGTACGAGGCGGCTTCGCTTGTTGAAGATTTGCAAGGTTCCCATACATGACCTGTCGACACCGACCGGTACTACACGGAAACTCGGCAATTTGTGCGTGTGGCCGTGATTGCTTACGGGGAACTGAATTTCGCTGTGTGTGCGGCCGCGCTCAGTCTTTTGTTCGAAGCGAACCTCGTGTGCCCAAGGTAGGTAGGTACACCAAACCACTTTTAAACAGTAATTCAAGTATTTGGTGCATGCAAATGAAATATTTTGATACTTTGCCTATTGGCAAAAAGAAGCACTGGCGTTCACTGGACATACAGGAGTAATTACATATTCTTTACTTTACACTTTAGAGCACAAAACAATGGCATACTTACCCTCTTTCGGACAGTGCAATTTGTCCAACAAGGTCAAGATGATTCTCAATCTCGGAGCAACTGTGAAATGGAACTGTTGGCACCAGACGCGCCCGCTTAAAACTAACGCTTTGATTCTGTAATGAAAGAATAATCATTCCGTTTATACTGGAACATGTTAGGAAAACTACTGAATCAATTATATTTTTGGGTATATTATTATTCAAATATGTATCGTAAAAATATAACTACGGTTCTATATTTTTTAATAATTTGATTACACAATTTTATTACAGAAATATGTAATACTTTTCTTATATAATGACCAAAAAAAAGGGCAAAATAATCACAATTTAGACATTACACTATCCTCTTACACTGTGTTATACATACAACAGTTTTTATTTCCATTCAATAAGATACTTATTCACGGAGGCAACGAACAGAGGGCAAGAGGGCAAGATATAAAGCCGTACCTTTTTCCCAGATGGGGTGGCAGACGCATAGCATAACCATGCAAGTCACAATAACGTGTGCTTTCTGAGATAGGATGGCAGAAGTATATCTTCACATAGTTATATAATAGTAATGAAGACATTCTACGCAATAACTCAAATAATATCAATGTTAATACATAATAGTTTAATTGACATATACAAAAATTACATATAGACAACGATAGGATTAGTTACAGATTGGTCAATCGATAGCAATTTAAAAATTAATGCAACTAAGAAAAAAATATTGAATTTCAACAATGTCAGTAATATCAGTATAAGTTATCATTATAATAATTAAATGTGAAAAAATTGTAACATATCTTGGAATCGTTATCAGTTACAGCATATTGACAAGGTTTGCAATAGAATTACTGAATTTGTATCTGTACTTTCAACCACTCTTCATACAAACCTCGGTGCCTAAGCACGGATACGTGGAATCCGTTTAAAGGTACGGCGTCATCTTGTGGGGAAACTATACAGAGTTTAACCTAGCATTCGTTATTAAAAAATGCATTAAGAATAAAAGCACTAGAATCATGGTGTTCAAAAATTTCATATAATTACCTGTGTATATTACCTATATACATATGTACATTTGAAGTAGGTAGCAAAATTCGTAAAACAGTACAATAAGCTATAAGATGTATACTTTTGTCAAGTCGACTTGGGCTTTAAAATTGTGTAAACCAGGCTCCGCAACTCCTTACAAATGCAAAGTTCTTACTCAAGTTTCTCTCTCTCTGTCAATGTCAAATTCTGTTGTCAAGTCACTAAGGGTTGATTTCATCGTTTGCTTTGAAAATCGAGTTCAATAAAACTTACTTTAGCTAAAACCACTACATCACCACCTCGCTCTCTTGTCGATAAGATCACATTTCTCGGCCTTTCACTTAACATCTAAATTTTTTACTCATATAAGTACGTACCACCTATAAGTGTTGATTCACTATACTCGTTTAATCTTGGATGAAAATCTAAGACTTTGCCACCCCATAAGGTATGTCATGGCATGATCTGTATTATATATTTAGCAACATCCTACTGGTGGTGAATTGCGCCCTAAGGCGGTGATTTGTTTGTTTGGTAAACGCATTTCTCTGATTGTTTAAGATATTTAACTGTGTTACAGTAATCTAATAAGTGGTTTATGTGTCATACTATTGTTTTTTTGGTGAATATAACAGATCACGCAATGCACTATAAAAAGTGTGAGATATGTGGAGTGGAAAGCGGTCGAAACGATGGTGAAAAACGTTTATTTATGGTCAAATTTCCTTTGGATGAGACTCAGTAAGTTTGTACATCTATATTGTTCTTGTTCATAAATTAAGAAAAAAAAAATGAAAATATACATAAAAATTCATAGCACAAACTAAATTGAAAAGTAAAAACATTTTTGTAACTTCGATTTAAAAAAATAATAGTGATGGAATAGTGTCAATAAGCAAGGTATCCGAAACTTAGAAAAATCTTAAAAAAAATATATTTCCCTATAATTGTTGTTTCTTTTTTTTAAATGCATTATATTTCTTGAGTTATACATATAAATACCGCGTTTTGGGACTTAGACAGCGCTTTGTTGTGAAAAATAGTCCCATTATCGATACCATCGCGATCATACCGTCTTTTATTCTGTAGGTTTTTTTTTGTTGTGTGCTTATTTAACTCTAAGAAAAGCATTTGATGACATATATATAATATATTTTTTCATACTCTAATTCCCCATATCTGCGGGACAGCTCGTGTCACGTTTGGACACCGATGACCTGTTTTTTTATATCTATTTGCTGGAACCACCGCTGCAGACTCTATATTTTTGACAGTTTTTTAAACAATCTTAGTGAATTTAGTGATCTATTCATTTGTCATATGACAGTTTTCAAAGTTTGGTATTCCTAAAAAGTGGTCCTAGTTGCTAACTAGTATATACTATATAATACTAGTAATTCTGAAGAAATATAAAAAGTCGAAGAAGACGCCACGTATAAATAAATTGAGGTTGCCCACTGAAAGCCAAACTTCATCTCACCACTCTGAATATTTTAATGACTGAATCATATGAAAGTAAATTTCTTTTTCTTACAGATTCATCTACTCCAGAACAGAGTCTCACAAGGAAATCGCTGGACTTCTAGCGAGAAAAGCTTGGCTTTGGACATTTATAAAATATCTCCAACAGCTTACAGACTTTTTTTCATATACACAGAATTAAACAAAATGAGCAGAATGTTTTTTTATTTTTATCATAAAATGGCTTCAATATTATTGAAAAACTATCTCATTAAGATTATTAACAGCCCTCAAAATATAATTTTAGTCTCGGAATAGGCCTTATTCATTACAATTTTTAGGGCAAGAGATATCAAAACATCGATATCGATAAAATATATTTCTTCTACAGTACATCACTATATTTTTACTTAGGTTAGCAGCATTGTTGTTATTGTCATTTCTGTAGTGTTGGTACTAGTTTGTAGCGCAAAATACACGTTATTCAGATATACGGAAGTCCCGACTCTTCTTACGTAGTAAATGATATACTCTTTGGTGTAAACAAGCCGATTCCCGATTCCGCAGGCTACAAAATACAAAAAGATCTCAAAGAGAATCTATGGTTAGTTTAGATGCCTTAGGAAATTTGACAGCTGTCGCTTCATATGTTTGTTTATTTCTCAGTTAAACGAAACTCTTTGCTCATATAGATGTAGCGTCAATTTTGGATTGCGTTCACTTTTGTTGATGGTTTAGTTTCTTTTGGTTTATTTTTGCTCTACAAATAAGGTAATACACGCCATGTGTATAGTTTGTCAGACAACAACGAACTCTTCAATTGAATAGAACAGCATCTGTCATAGTCATAACATAAACAAAGACTGAATATTTCAAATCAAAACTTTCGGGAAACGTTTTTTTTTAATGTTTAATTATAAAAGTGATCTATCAGTGAGATTAATTATAAAATTGCTATAGCTTTCTATAGCCTTTATAACAGAGTCAAATTTACACGAGAAATCATAAAAACTATGATTTTTTTAAGTTTTGAGATTATTTTGTTAAAATAAAACCTTGACCTTGAGAGGGGGGAGGGGGAGGGGGGTAGATGCCTCCCTACTACTCCCCCCCCGCGGAAATGCCTAGTTGCTTTCTTCGAAAGGGTAATTTTTCTGCCCCGACACCTTTCTCCTCCACAAATGCTCCATAATGCTATCATCAAAATTTACATGAAAAGTAGCCACAATAACCTACTCTAGTCAGTCGTTTTTGTTTGCATACGCTTCGCTCCGGTTTAGCTTCTTCTAACCTAACCTATAACCCGATTGAAAAGTAGCCACATGACCTACTCTAGCCAGTTGTTTTTGCTTGTAAATATCGAGAGAACAAGAAAATAGAACATTCGCGAAACTACTAGAAAACGGAATGGCGTCATGAACGCGGCCATTTTGGTTGGCCGCCCAACCAAAAACACGGACAACCCCCCGACAAAATGCGTTCCGTTTTAAATAAAAATTACAACTTTTTTATTTATCAAGTGATATTTTACGAAAAAAATACTAAATTAACTTTGATTGACGTAAAATAAATAAACAAACATAAATTGCAAGTTAAATGAACGTTTTTATTAAAATAGGTATTATTAAAAACAATTCCACATTTCCTCCTTTTTTTAGAGAATTCATATCCATTCAAATATGCAGCGTACAGCGTACAGCGAAACGTCGGTAATGTATTTTGACCACAGACCAGATTTAAACATATTATTTGCGTTTCGTTACATAATTTTGCAAAAAATCATATCTTTAAAACAATTGAGTTCCGCAACCTGAAACTTTCAGGAAGATTATCAAATGACCCCAACTTTACGCTAAAAAAGTTTGGACGCGCTAGCGAGTAGGTCATCCGCAATTTGTGAGCCTATTAATCGATGTTATTAGTAGATATTTTTCAAGAAGAATTCCCAAATTATTTCGGCCCAGAAATATCAGAAATACGTTTATAGCGTATTTACAATTATTTATCTTTTACAAATTTGTCCAAGAAATATCGATAGTGATGTGAAAAAGATATTATCGATAAATTGTATTGTAAGAAATAATAGTGCTTAATTGCAATGATTTGATCTGTATTCATGAACCTTTTCCACAAAGTAACATTGATATGGGAAAATTCGTGTGTAATTAAGTACTACCGATTTAATTTTAGATTTCCTGATATAAAATGTTAATAATAATACCAAATATATAATATTATAATGTATTTTTGTATTCTGTCTCGAGTAACATACAATTGTTGCCCATGACTTCACCTAGTCAACAACGAACGAATAAGGAAGAAAATGCAATGAAAATCTAAATACTATCCAACAAAATAATTTCAAGGAAATACACTAACAAGAGAAAAGAAGTATAGGAGAAAGAAAAACAGATCTTTTGATGACGACCATGAAATATTAAACATTTCTAGGAATAATGTGGATTCTTCACAAATTCACATTATTTCTGCAAAATGTTTATTTAAAACAAAAACTTCAATGAACAAAAATTATTTTGTTAATTGACGTTGGTTTTGAATTTTTATAAACATAACTTGCCCTTTGATCTCAAATATTATCTTTGAAGTAGACCTATAATTGTAACAAATGAAAATATTTTATAAGTATTCCAGTCACCTAGAGTTATAAACGTCCGAGGCCGCTCAGATTTGTTTTCAGTGACTTTTTCTTTTTTTATTATTAGGTCAATAAATGTTGCGTTAAAATCTGTAGTTTAGATAGATAGAGCTTTTATATATTTTAAAATTCAGTGTGTTTTCGTTATAAGTCCAAGTTGATACAACTACAGATAAAAGTACTTACAAATTCAGCCCCAAAATCCTTTGCTGGTCGTATCCTATAAGAATATTGAAGTTCGGGAGGATCTAGAATCTCGAAGAACACATCACCAGCTATGACATCCGCTGTAGTGGCTCCATCTTGGAAATGAAGATCATTGGCTGTAAGGAAAAATAAGCATAGAATTACATGAACACTGTAGCTCAATTCAGTATCTCTTGACACATCCCGATCATGCATCAAAAAAACAATTCGTAAAGTATCAGGATAGATGTCAGAAATGTAGAGTAGAATCCCCAATTCCCCATGGGGAAGCAAACCGTCAAATTAGTTTCACATAGATGTTGCTAAAAGTTTGTAGATAATATAAACCTTAAAATAGTCAGTAAGCAAAGAGTTTTGTTCATCTGAGGTTACTTACAAATGAATCACAGACTACAAGAAAGTAAAGTAAATTGATGCAGAGTTTCATCATTGTCAATATCCAGATATCTGTAGAATCTCAGATTAATGACTCTTCATTGCTGTTGACAATGTTTATCAAGTTACTGACCTCAGATGAATGACACTCTTTGTGTTACAATCATACAGTGCCCTCTACCAAAAAGTTTTGCTTAATATTCAACATCTTTCAAGTCCAGATGTTAGATCAAGTGATAAATGTGTGTCTGTCTTGTTATCTCTGTCTAGTCTGTGCAGGGGGCATTGTGCCTAATTCGCCAACTCAACTTTACCTAAACTCTTTGTGGAAATGTGGCAGTTGTTGTAACATAGGTACCTACATCAACCTTTTCCCTTGTTCAGCTAGCCGGAAAAGAAAAAAAATTGTCATAAAAATTAAGGCAAATCATATGTTGTCATATGCTGTTGCCCCACAATAGAATCTTCAATACTCTAGGTGACATCTGTTGATTGCAGAACTGGAGAGTTCTTATGCTAGTATGCTACCCTACAATCAATTTGACAGAATTTGTGTAGATTTTTAATCTATCTTAGATACAGAGAGAGCTCTAACTCTATTCAATTTATGTGTACAAGATGACAAAGAGTCACACCTTATTCCCATATGGGGTGGCAGAGACACTGTTGTGCCCACTTTTAGCTAGTTATTCAATACTCCATTTTGTGTGACATGGGGCTAGCCCATCACCACAGCTATGGAGATTGAAGGTTCTACTTTTTCTTCTTCTCCAGGGGGTTAAAGTTCCTGCACCTGGCCCACTTGAGTGGAACCTTTGTGCATGTCCCCTGCGCCTAGTCTTCTATAAATCCTAACTTCCGCACCTTCTGGAGTAGGAGGCCTGGATGTTCGACGAGTCCTGGATTGAAGGTTTTCTCAAGATACTTTATCACCTCTGAACGCCAGACAGACTGACGAATGGCGCGACGGACGGACAGCGGAGGTTTAGTAATAGGGCACCGTTTGTCTCTTTTCTTGTATGGTGCCATAAAAAAAAGTGTAGGACCAAATTCTTTAGTAGATACCCACACGCAGGGATGTGTCTAGTCAGTGTCCATGGCACCCCTTATCTATGTCCTAGCTATATCAATTCTATATCAGAATTCATGATATAGTCAAATATTTCATGAAATGATCAGAGGGTTAAATTTCATAAAAACTTATCTTATTAAAAGTATTGGAAGGACTTTAGCGGATGACCTACTTTTGTTGACCCTGAGGGGGGGAGGGGGGGATGGGGGAGGGGAGTAGATGCCCCCCCTACTACTCCCCCCCCGCGGAAATGCCTAGTTTCTGAGATATGATTATTTAAAGTTTTGAGGTTATGTTGTTAAATTAAAACAAAATTTAGACTGACCTTGATCTTTAAGTGGGGGGAGGGGGAAGGGGGTAGATGCCCCCCACCTACTACTCCCCCCCCGCGCGGAAATGCCTAGTTGCTTTCTTCGAAAGGGTCATTTTTCTGCCTCGAAACCTTTCTCCTCCAAAAATGCTCCATAATGCTATCATCAAAATTTACATGAAAAGTAGCCACAATAACCTACTCTAGCCAATCGTTTTTGTTTGCATACGCTGCGCTCCGCTGCGCTCCGCTCCGGTTTAGCTTCTTCAACGTTCTAACATAACCTATAACCCGATTGAAAAGTAGCCACAATAACCTACTCTAGCCAATAGTTTTTGTTTGCATACGCTCCGCTCCGGTTTATCTTCTTCAACGTTCTAACATAACCTATAACCCGATTGAAAAGTAGCCACAATAACCTACTCTAGCCAGTTGTTTTTGCTTGTAAATATCGAGAGAACAAGAAAATAGAACATTCGCGAAACTACTAGAAAAGGGACTACTACTTTGCCGCCCAACCAAAAACGCGGCAAAACGTCCCAACAAAATGTGTTCCATTTTAAACAAAAATTACAACCTTTTTATTATCAAAAGTGATATTTTACGAAAGAAATACTAAATTAACTTTGATTGACGTAAAATAAATAAACAAACATAAATTGCAAGTTAAATGAACGTTTTTATTAAAATAGGTATTATTAAAAAAAGATTCCACATTTCCTCCTTTTTTTAGAGAATTCTCATCTTTTCAAATATGCGTACAACGAAATGTAGGTAATATATTTTGACCACAGACAAGATTTAAACATATTATTTGCGTTGCGTTACATAATTTTACAAAGAATTTTCAGATTTCCAAAAAATCATATCTTAAAAACTATTGAATTCCGCACCCTGAAACTTTCAGAAAGATGATCAAATGACCCCAGCATGATGCTAAAAAAGTTTGGACGCCCCAGTGAGTAGGTCATCCGCTAAAGGTGAGCCAAAGTATTTGTATTCTACATGTCGAACTAACACAAAGACTATTCGGGGGCTTCACTGCGCCCGCCCCCTTTAGTCTTCACCTAAGCTACCAGTGTTTTGCCCTAAAATATTTCTTCATTCAATGAGTTCTAATTTAACCATGGTTGGCTATTTCATGTTAGAGTAGTAGTACTATCCAACCGCAGTTTCTGCAGATAGGCAAATAGTTACTACCTGCACAAATGTTTGAAAATATAACCTACGAAATAGCGGCTTGTTTGGCGAATATTACCTCCAGAGTTTACAACACTCGTGAAACACATTAAAATTATTAACGAACTTGATGGCAAATGATAAATCTTGGCTTCAATCATATTTTTTTCGTTAAAATTGCGAAAAACAATAATACGACAGCAGTGCACACGAATCAACCAAATAAATATTGATTTTTTTGACGTTTCATTAAGTTTTTATCTTACGACGAGGCAAAGGCCTCAAAGCCGTACAGCCTGATCTAATAGTGTTTCTTTTTTTCATTCAATTTCTTTGTGAGTGAAATTCGTCATTGCCGGTAGAAGTCTTATCCATATCCCAGATTTGTCCAAACTTGGACCGTGTGTACTATGTATTGGTACAACGGCTGGTATGTGGTATGTATCTGAATTATCTTAGTCCTTGAGTGTTGGACGGGATGTCATTGCGCTTATGAATCTCTATCAGCCTGTCTATTAGCTCAAGGCACTCTGAATGCCGAAGGACCGACACTTGAAAATAGTATGGTCAATTGTTTCGCTCTCGCTTTCACAACACCATTTTCATTCGGTGAAGGTGGAAATTATTTAGATAATGCCGAAGGCGAAGTCAGCATATAGTTAAAAGCGATGAGGGTATCTATAGGTAGAGGGTGGTTAAAAACAAATTATTTTATTTTATTTTTCTTGTATGGAAAACATACAGCTAAAATTTACTTCGCGAACGAAAATAATAATTTATCTTATTTAACTTACTGCCTATTTGAGCTTTTGTTTAATAGTGTTTTACTGCACGATTTAAGAAGCATTACTAAATGCGTACTAAGTATAATATTACTACTTGCCATATGTTTGTATAGCTACCGTCTTTATGAGTATATTTTCAAGTGTATCGAACATATTATAGTGTTAATGCGAGTTGGGTAAGAGTGCGAGTTCACAGTGGAATCGAGATTTTTTGCTTTGCTTATTTATTAGTTAATTTTGGCCTTGATTTGGTGACTATACAGTTATTATTATGTTTTGACTACCTAAATGTTTAATTTAAATGTTTACTATCAGAACGTAAGGGGACTCCGGACTAAGACTGATATTGGGTAAGTACTTGTATAAGACACATTGAATTTGGGGGAGGGGGCGTGGAGGGGGGGGAGGGGTGGGGGAGGGGAGGTCCCCCCACCTACCCCCCCTTTTAGGAAACCACTAGTTTTTATGTTATGGAGGTCCAAAGATTGAAGAAAATGCCTACATTTTTTGGATTTCGGGGGAGTTGGAGGAGGAGAGGGTTTGGAGGAGGGGTTGCCAAGAGTAGGGGGTCGCCTCGCTCCGCTCCGCTTCGCTCCGGCTCCCGGGTCTGCTGTAACGTGTGAACCTAACAAACCTATCTTTAGTTTTTAAACAGGAAGTGACCTAAAGCAACCAATTTGGTTCTGATAAACTCCATAAAGTAGTTAGTAAGTAAACAAAGCCAAAGTCGTCCAGAGAATCACGGATAAAACGAGAGCGCAACAGAACATTCAGGAAACACGGAAGGAATCGGAATGAAATGAGCAAGTAGGGGGTCGCCTCGCTCCGCTCCGCTTCGCTCCGGCTCCCGGGTCTGCTGTAACGTGTGAACCTAACAAACCTATCTTTAGTTTTTAAACACGAAGTGACCTAAAGCAACCAATTTGGTTCTGATAAACTCCATAAAGTAGTTAGTAAGTAAACAAAGCCAGTGATCCAGAGAATCACGGATAAAACGAGAGCGCAACAGAACATTCACGAAACACGGAAGGAATCTGAATGAAATGAACAAGTCAATATGTCAGAAAATACAAAATTGCTGACGCAAATTTCTACCATTACAACAAAATCTTGTAATTTGTACTAAAATCATGTACCAATATCCAACGTTGGAGCTTTTGGGTTTGACATTTGTCGTTCCGAGATTGGCCAAGTTGTAAAAATCGCGTAAACATATTTTATAATTAAAGTGCTAAAATGATGTTTCCTAAATCAGAAAATGGTATCAGAGGATAGCTAAGGACCCCCCCCTAACCACCTAAGTACTCCAATCTTCAAATTTCAATGTGTCTTATATACGACCCAACCCCTGATATTTTTTCTGGGAACGTAGGACTAAATGATTACGATGTCATAGCACTAACGGAGACTTGGCTGCACGAGGGAATTTACGATGAGGAATTGTTCGACGGTCGGTACGTAGTGTGGCGGCGTGATCGTGATTACAAACGTACTCAACAAGAGTTTGTTATAATCGTGCTGACTTTACTAAAATTAATAATGAAATTAATTCAACTGACTGGCAAAATACACTTAGTGCGGGCTCAGTTGACGAAGCTGTGGGCAAATTTTATGATATTTTATACGAACTTCAGAATAAACATATACCTCAGCGTGTTACAAAAGTAGACAAATATCCGCCATGGTATAATCATGCCATTATTAAAGTAATTAAAGAAAAAATTAAATTCCAACGAAAATTTAAGAAATATGGTAACCTATGTGATAAACAGACCTTTGATTTTCTAAGAGAAAAAGTAAAGCGGCTCCAAACCATATGTTTCAATGATTACATAGCCCATATCGAAAGTTCATTATCATCAAACCCTCGGGCATTTTGGTCTTTCATTAAAAGCAAACGGAAGGGATTTTCATTTCCATCGTGCATGAAACACTTAAATGTTTCGTCAACGTCAGGACCTGAAATAAGTAATTTGTTTTCTGAATATTTTCATTCTACATTTTTACAATCAAACTCTGGGCCCGTATAAGTGGACGAAAACATGAACGATGGCATCCCAACTCCGCTAGCTGATATTGCGTCTATTGAAATATCTGTCGACATCATTTGTAAGCTCCTTGGAACTTTAGATCTTAAAAAGTCAGCTGGCCCAGATAAATTACCAGCAGTATTTCTTGTCAATTGCTCTAAAGCACTTGCAGTCCCTTTAGCCATTTTATTCCAACGATCATTAAGCGAGGGCGTACTGCCATTATTGTGGAAGTCTGCCTTTATTAGTCCGATCCACAAGAAAGGTCCAAAAAACATCGTCAGCAACTATCGACCAATTTCTAAACTATGCATTATTGCTAAGATATTTGAGCGCATCGTTTATGATCAGGTTTATGCATCACTGAAGCTAACTTTTCTAACTAAATTTGTTGTACAACTCAGTATTTAACCTTGTCAAAAATGAATATGATACGGTATTTAAATCAAAAACTATAAAAGTTAATAACAAAGCTTTGTTTAGTGATTGGGCGACAGTTGGAATTCATAGGAGCAGACGAAGATTAGGTATATGAACTCTATGAAGAGAAATCATATAACAAAAATACGGCCTTTCTAGATTATGTTCGTAGTTATTCAAAAATGTTTAAACGCGTTTGTGCCGTAGCTAAATCTAATTTCATTAAAAACAAAATTGAATCTAGTAGCAATGTAATGAGAATGACTTGGCAAATTATAAACAGAACTGGGACTGGAACTGAGACTGGAAAGGCCAAAGCTACACATAACAACTTCAAGCTTAAGATAGATAATCAATTGCTAAGTACAGACCTAGAAGTAGCAAAAGCTTTCGAAAATTTCTTTACGGACATTCCAGTTTCAACAACCAAGTCTTTAAATTCATCTCCCGCTGCTGCTGAATCTATACTTAAACAAAACTTTGAGGATTGTAAAACAGATTTTAAATTTAGGCACGTAAATAATGAAGACATTGTAAAAGCGTTTAAATCCCTGGAAATGAAAAAGACAGCTGACGCCCATGGTCTATCAGTAAAAATTATTAGTTCCATTGTAGATTGTATTGCACCTCACCTTTGTTGTATATTTAATCAATGTATAGATAATGGTGTGTTTCCTGACTTGATGAAACTAAGTAAAGTTATACCTTTATTCAAAGCTGGTAGTACATCAGACCCCACCAATTTTAGACCCATATCGATACTACCAACGCTTAGCAAAATATTTGAAAAACTCATACTTAATCAATTGCAAAGTCATTTTTATCTCAATAATTTAATTCATATTGCTCAGTTTGGTTTCACAAAGGGTCGTTCAACAGCCGATGCTGGTGTTGAACTAATCGACAATATTTTTGATGCCTGGGAAGACGCAATGGATGCAATAGGTGTCTTCTGCGATCTATCCAGGCTTTTGATTGCGTCCATCATGACACTCTTGTCAGGAAGTTACGCCATTATGGTGTAAAAGATCAGGCACTTGGCCTTCTGGAGTCATATCTAACAGATAGGGTTCAGATGGTCGATGTTAATGGGAAAAGATCACCTGGGTCTTCAATAAGTATGGGCGTACCGCAAGGTTCAATTCTTGGTCCTTTCTTGTTTTTAGTATATATTAATGATTTACCTTGTTAAAGTAAAACATGGGTTAGTATTGTTTGCCGAAGATACTTCTTTGATATTTAAAGTTAAAAGACAGCAATCAAATTATGACGAGGTAAACAATGCTATCTCTAGTATAGTGAACTGGTTTACTGTTAACAATTTATTACTTAATGAAAAGAAAACTAAATGTATTAAATTCGTGTTACCCAATGTGAACCCGGTAACTACAGACATATTTATAAAAGGACAGAGATTGGACCTTGTGCAGTCGACTGTCTTTTTGGGCATTACTTTAGACGCCAAACTACAATGGGATCCTCATATAAATAAATTGTCGAACAGACTGAGTTCGGCAGTGTTCGCAGTTAAAAAAATTAGAGCTCTTACCGACGTAGACACCGCTAGACTAGTCTACTTTAGTTACTTTCATAGTCTAATGACCTATGGTATTTTATTATGGGGTCACGCTGCGAATGCTAATAGTATATTTATTCTGCAGAAACGGGCTGTTCTTGCAATTTATAGATTAGGGCCTAGAGTGTCACTGAGGGAAAAGTTTAAAGAAATCAATATTCTGACATTTGTGACATGTGTCTGACATTCTCAATATATCTATGACAATCTTGTGTATGTAAAAAGAAATATAACTAATTTTCAGAAGTACAGTGATATACACAATTTTAATACTAGAAATAAAGACAAGTTGGTTGCTTATGTAAGCCGACTACATAAAATTAGTAATTCTTTTAAAGGCTATTGTATACGCTATTACAATAAGGTCCCTACTGATATTAAAAACTTACCTTTAGACAAGTTTAAAATAATAATAAAACAGAAATTGTATAAAAAAGGTTACTATAGGATATCTGATTACTTAGAGGACAGATGTCCATGGGAATAGATTGTTTGAGTAACAGGCTGTTTCGATATATAATTAGCTTTCATTTTGTAATTTGACAATATTTTATTTAAAAAAGGAAAAGCAAAAGATGCGACGACTGTGGAGTTTCTTCGGTGAGCTCTTCTCCACAGATTCCGCCATTGTGTTAGTGAACTCACCCAAAAAAATGTAATGACGGATCTAAGTGATGTAATAACATCCTATGGAAATAAATGATTTTTGATTTGATTTGATTTGATTCGAAACTTTAAAGGTCAGCTCAGCCGCTTTTGCGGTCAGACAAATCAGATATCTTACAGGTGTTGAAACTGCCAGATTGGTTTACTTTAGTTATTTTCACAGGATACTGTCTAGAATAATGCACTGGGGGAGAGCAGCAGATGTAAATACGATATTTGTTTTACAAAAAAGGGTTTTCAGGGCGATATATCAATTAGATGCTAGAGAATCATTGAGAGAAAAATTCAAAGAAATCAATGTACCTGTCAATATATATACGAGAATATCATGTAAGTAAAAAAAACGTAGCTTTATTTAAAACTGTAGGTGATAGCCATACAATTAACACTAGAAATATAAATAAGTTAGCACTACCATTATTTAGACCAAGTAAAGTAGGCACATCATTCATGGGGTACTCTATTCGCTTCTAAAATAAAATACCACAGGAATCATTGACTCTTCCTGAAAATAGGTTCGAAAACTATGTTAAAAATGAGCTGTCCTATTATAGTATCAAGGAATACTTAGATGACAAAACTGCATTGTCCATACCATCTCAGCGCAAAGAAATTTGACGAGGGGCGATGGATAAAGTCTATCACTCACCGGCTAATTTCCTTGGACCAAAACCAGTACCTGTTGTAAAGTCACTTTTTTAAAAAGAAGGTATGGGTGAGTTTCTTGCCGTTTCTTCTTAACCCCGAGGCCCACTTTCCGAAACGGTGTAGTATTTTTTTTATATATTTTTTTTTACTGGTATAAGTAAGTATAATTTTGACGTTGAATAAGATAATTTATTTATTTATATTGAATAAAAAAATAATCTGAATCTGAATCTCACCATAGTATATCATTGATTCGTCAATGACTAACATTTTTCCAGGTACTACAACTTTTCAAATTCAGCAAGGATCATTTCAAGCACATTTCTAATTTTGTATAATTTGTCACCACTCGTGTCATCTTGATCTTGTTTACTAAAATTCTTCTCTTTATTCTTCTTTTTCTTCTATCTTCTTCGATCTTTTGAAATCTGTCTCTTGTGACATGACATGACAGATACAGAAAATATTTTGTAAGTATTATGATACTTACAACATATTTGTTTCTATACATTGTATTTTGAGACCAGTAGTCATTCATTTGTGGCAGTCGCACTAAGCCCATTACAAGCAAAACACCAAAAAACTTTCCCATTTCTTCTCTGTACACAGGCTTCCAGGCTTAGTAATTTACATTTTTCCGCGTAAATATTTGTTTTAATGACAATTTCATCTTAAATATCATCTGCGATAAAAAAAATCCGGAGTTTTAACATTGTTAGAGGTATGTTCAGTTAACATTCTTCATTAGGCAATGAATAATTGATATCCATCCATTCGTCTTCATAATCAGTTATCATACCAGGATTTGTTCGGGTACAACCATTACCTGCAACTGCAGTAATGCAGATAGCTGCCGAGCGAGTTTCTAGTATTGTTTCAAAGCTTGAATAATCACTATCTAAATCTGTCATGTCATCATCGCTTTCAGAGGAATTGCTAGGCCGGTAGCTTCCATCATTACTATTCTGTTTAGTAACGACAACATCATTTGGTTGTTCCTTTGTTATTTGCTCAGAGGGTTTATTAATATTAGCATTAAGAACATTTGTAACTTTCTACATTAAAGTTGTGAATGGACATATCTCGTCTTTTTTAAAATCCCCTCTGATGGCCAGTACACGTAATTGGCGCAGTCGGTAGTGGGTAGTTAATCAGTGCGTGAATCTAACATCGAGGACCACACTGATAGGTGTCGTATCGGTCGACACGGTGCAACTACGATCTACAACCTACGTACGTACAAGTGCCAAGAAGAAGATTTACCGAGCCGCCACATCCAGACATCGATGAGAAAGCTCCAAGACGAGATGCTGCTACTGTGAGTCATAGAATAGTTACGCAAATTCTATTGGTTGCTATTCCCTCACTCTCACAGTACCTATCCTAGTTCCTAGTTACCTAGTTTCTAGTAATTATATCGTATTAATTCAAGAAAAATGGGCTCCAGCGTCACATGAGATCAGCACACAACGATGTACTAAACCAATCAGCATCCGCTACTCTTAAAACAACCACCGATGGGCAAACACCAATGTCACCTTTGGAAGAAGCCTTCGGATCCCCATTCCTGAATGCCATCCAACCCAAGTCTAGCATCTGGCAAAGGCATTGGGACAACGTCTGTAACCTTCATGGCAAGCTATACGACCTCCCATGCGGTACTGCCAGTAGAAAATTCGTACACACTCTGGCCGACGAAATTGAGTATTAACCTTTGCTGCGGTCATACTGCAAAGAGACAAAAACGTTAGAAAAATGAAAGATACTGAGACTAAAGAAATACTGAGACTACTCGATCGGCGCCTAAAACTCTGGGCAGACAAACGTTTCGAGGAACTCATCACGGAATCCACCAAAGCAGATAAATCTATATGGGATACAAGAAACCGGAAACAAAACAACAATGACCAAGAAACAAAATTATTCACACGACTGATACTACATGGAAAAACGCGGGAAGCGCTCAACTGGCTCCTCACAAAAGACACGAGCAAAGTTTTAAACCCAGACACTGAAGTTGATCCATCCGGTAAAACCGTCAGTGATGTGCTGAGAGAAAAGCACCCCCCGCCTAATACTCCAGATCCCGTTTTATTCACTCTCCCCAAAGACGTCACAAAACTCCCACCACTCCTTGAAATCGAAATAACTTGTGACCATGTCGAAACAGTTGCGAGAAAACTACACGGCGGCGGAGGCCCCACTGGATGCACAGCCGAAAACTGGAGAGATTTCCTACTCCGCTTCGGCCAAGCAAGCGCCCATTTAAGAGAAGCCGTAGCGCAGCTCACAACGAAACTTAGCAACGAAACCATACCCTGGACCCAAATACAAGCATTAATGTCAAGCCGACTTGTTGCTTTAGACAAATGCCCAGGCGTAAGACCTATCGGCATCGGCGAATGCCTACGAAGAATATTATCCAAATGCATGATCTTAGCAACAGGCTCTGAAGTCACTAAAGCATGCGGCCAGTCACAGCTCTGCAGTGGACTGGGCAGTGGCATCGAAGGCGCCATTCATGCCATGACCGATGTCTTCCAAAGAGATTGCCAACCTGGTTCAAACTGGGGAATGCTCCTCGTTGACGCGAACAATGCTTTTAACGCCGTGAATAGACAACTAGCCCTCTGGCAAGCAAGAATATACTGGCCACACTGCGCCCGCTTTCTTTATAATACTTACAATGGCCACGCTGAATTGGTATTTCGCGATTCTGATACAAGACTATATAGCAGAGAAGGCGTAACCCAAGGAGACCCACTCGCAATGCCACTGTACGCGCTTGCAACACTACCAATAATTAACAAACTTAAAACCGAAAACACAGTCACACAATGCTGGTACGCCGATGACTCCTCCGCGCAAGGCACTTTCCAAAGCCTACGACAATGGTGGGACAACTTAAACAAAACAGGCCCAGCATACGGATACTTACCACAAGGTAAAAAATCATTTCTAATAGTGTCAGAAACTGACAAGTCTACCGCAGAAAAGACGTTCTCCGGTACCAACGTCTCCATAGTTACCGGCTCCCGCTTCCTAGGAGGCTACATAGGGACAGGAGGGGACGACTTCGTAAAAAAGAATGTAACCGAATGGATATCTATCATCGAGAAACTCACAACAATCTGCAAAAACTCACCTCAAGCCGCTTACACTGCCCTAACTAAAGCAGCTCAGTTTAAATGGTCCTTCCTACTACGTGTCTTAAAAAATTCAGAAGAACTTTTTGAACCCTTAACTAACACATTACACGACAAATTCATACCAACACTAATCGGAGGCGAAATCACAAAACTTGAAACCCAGCTATTTACCCTCCCAGTCCACAAAGGCGGACTTGCCCTTTCTGACCCCTTCAACACACCAAACCGTGCATACCAAATCTCAAAACAGGGATCTACAATACTTTCAACAGTCCTAACCGAGATAAAAGACATAAACCTTGCTGAACACTACAATTCTTTGCGTGACGCAAGAAAGGAAGGAAACAAGGAAAAAGAAACATACGAGAACGAAACTCTAGAAAGCATTCTAACAAAATTACCATCCAAAAAGAAAAGAGCAATAGAAAGATCAATAGTGACAAAAATGAAAACAAAAACATCAACATGGCTTTCAGTAATACCGACAAGAAAAGACAACTTCGACTTATCACCCCACGAATTTAGAGATGCCCTGGCCATAAGATACCACCGCACACCAATCTCCATGCCTGCGACTTGCGACGGCTGCGGCAATGATAACTTCAACGTGGACCACGCCTTGTGCTGCAAAACAGGTGGCCTTATCACACGCAGACATAACGAAATAAGGGATCTTTTCTGTGAACTGTGCCAGCAAGCCTGGGGAAACGTCACGAAAGAGCCAGTCATCTCCGAAGGCTATACTGGGCTGCGCGGAGACTTGGCTTGTCGGGGGGTATGGATTGCCCAGAGGGAGGCGTTATTTGATATCCGTGTCATAGACACCGACGCTCCCTCCCACGCATCACGCCCCGTAGCGGCTGTCCTTCGTTCAGCTGAAGAAGAAAAGAAAAGGAAGTACTGCGACCCATGCGAGACGCGCCACACCACCTTCACCCCTTTAGTAACCTCTGTCGACGGAGTTTTAGCTCCACAAATGATATCATTCACTAAACACCTCGCCGAAACACTGGCGGACCGCTGGAACTGGCTGGCTACGAGCAAGAATTCAAACCGCCATCATCAGGGCTAGCAGCATGTGCATCCGCGGCACCCGCCATAGGTGGAATCGCACAGGCCTATATGAGGATGGAGCGGCAGTCCCACACGTCTTGAACTAGAATGAATATCTTATTTATATTCTCTGTACTTATTTTCATGAATCTTTTGCTTAATAAATTTCTTATCGTTTTTAAAAAATATATATATATCGTATACCTAATATCGGTGTACCTCTTAGTTAAATCTATCTTATTAGTTGTATACCTATTATCGGTGTACCTCTTAAGTAAATCTATCATAATTATATCTAAAATCGATATACCTAACTACCAAAATTTTTTACCCACGAGTAGGTAGGGGTCTTAGACCCAGTAGTCGTGAGGAAATAAGGAGACAGCTAAGCGACCAAAGTCGTAACTTAGACCTCCTAGAAGTAATAGACGAAAGCTTAGAAGATAATTATTTTAGAATGACGGAAAATCAGCAGAACGAGGTACCGACCCTCGCCGCCGAAAATATGGCACCTCTGCAACCCCAGGTTGATTATACGGACAGGATTTACAAGGCTTTAAGATTAGTGCCTGAGTTTGATGGAAACTCTAATGTCCTGATAAGATTTTTGAACATTTGCGATCAGCTTGTGCTCACATATGTCAATCCAGCCCCAGGCAACGAACTAAACAACTATGCTATGTTAAATGGCATATTGAATAAAGTAAAAGGACCCGCCGCTAGAACACTAGCAACGAACGGCGTAGCCTCAGACTGGAATGGCATAAGGAATGCATTGATAAATTCATTCTCAGACCATCGTGATGAATCTGCTCTATATACGGATCTATCAATGTTGTGTCAAGGCAATGATACCCCACACGTTTACTATGAACGTGTCCAAAATCTACTCAATACCATCATGACCTATGTCGAACTGCATGACGAAGTTTCAACTACTGTGGAAGCGAAACGAACATTGTATAAAAAGTTAGCGCTTCAGACATACCTGAAGGGTTTGAAAGAACCACTAGGCTCTCGAATTAGATGCATGCGACCCCCAACCTTAGAGAAAGCCCTGGAGTTTGCTCAAGAGGAATTAAACGTAATGTACCTACAGAACAAAGAACCGAGAAAATTCCCCCCCGTGTATTCGCAAAATGCTTCCCGATCAAACCCAACTCAATTTATGGTGCCCCGACCAGCGTTTGTTCCCCAAATGCCTCCGCCAAATGTGACTAGGCCCATTTACAGCCTTCAACAGCCCAACACCCCGAATAGACCCCCGTATCAAGGACCATCAAGGACCCAACAAATGTTCGGTGCCCTGCCCCGTTCTGACATGTCCACCGGTTTTAAAAGTCAACCACGACCCCAGCCTATGAATTCATTCCAAAACCGACCAACACCAATGAGTGGTGTAAGTCACCCCGTTGCCCGGACTCTACCACCGATTTCTCGTAATGTAGCTCCTTATCAGCCGCAACGAGAAATGCACAGTAACGAAGCGTACGAGACATACGACCCTCAACCCCCAAATGACTGACCCACAACAGCTCGACTATGACCAGACTCAACAGACCGAGCAGGATTTTCCCCCGGATTCGAAGCCGAATTCCCCAGAATAGAATTAAATCTTCAGCATCGGAGACAACTCCCGTACATCCAGATTTTCAACCCCCCTGAAACTACTCATTGACACAGGTGCAAACCAATCGTTTCTCAGCCCTGAAGCGGTTGAAAGATATTTTCCATATACGCCCCTGGACTATGACCCTTTTATAGTGACGAACATACACGCTACGACGTCAAATAACTACTCAATCAGAATTCCCTGCTTCCCCGAGTTCAATGACCGATTACCGATAAAATTATCTGTCTATAGATTCCATAACTATTTTGACGGCTAACTTGGATGCGATTTGTTGGAACAATGGAAGGCAAAAATAGATCTTGGAAAGAGAATATTCATCACTCAATTTGCATCAAATCCCATTCAGATGTATGAGTCGCCTCAGAATAAAACTCTATATGAGACTGTAGTACCTGCACAGTCCACTCGACTAGTTAGAGTGCCCACCAATGTACCCAACGGAGATATCTCCATAGACCAACAGACAATTTGTGGCTGTAATGTCAATGACTGTCTATCCAGATCCCAAGATAGCCAAGCGTATGTTGAGGTATCGAACCCGACTCACAATGACCTCATATTTTCACTCAAAGACCCCATTCGCGCACATGAGTTTAGCGAATCGACTTTACCACCAATGATGACTAATCGCACACAAGAAGTCTTATCGCGTCTACGTACTGAGCATTTAAACGTCGAAGAAAGAACTAACTTAATGATGCTTTGTAAAGAATATGCCGACGTATTTTATATCGAAGACGAACCACTGACTTTTACGAACCAAGAGAAGCATATTATTAGGACGACTGACGAAATTCCCGTGCACACTAAGACATACAGATACCCCCAAATTCACAAAAAGGAAGTTCAATCTCAGATTCAAAAAATGTTAGACCAGGGTATGATCAGACCCTCAAATTCCGCATGGAGTGCCCCTATTTGGATAGTACCAAAAAAGGTAGACGCCTCCTGTAAAACCAAGTGGAGACTAGTAGTTGACTTTAGAAAACTTAACGAAAAGACAATAGACGATAGGTACCCCATTCCCAACATAACCGATATCCTAGACAAGTTAGGAAATTGCCAGTACTTTTCTTGCCTAGACATGGCTAGCGGATTTTATCAATTGGAGACCCACCCTGATAGTATTCATAAAACCGCGTTCAACGTAAATTGTGCCCCCGGACACTTCGAATTTTTACGCATGCCTATGGGACTAAAGAACTCTCCCTCAACATTCCAGCGCGTAATGGACAACGTGCTTGGAGGCCTTCAAAATGTCATTTGCGTGGTGTACTTGGATGACGTTTTAGTATTTTCAACGTCATTACAGGAACATATCGTAAATCTGCGTAAAATATTCCAGAGATTGCGAGAATCTAACTTCAAAATCCAGATGGACAAATCTGAATTTTTGAAGCATGAAACTCCCTACTTAGGTCACATTATCACCCCCGACGGAGTCAAGCCCAACCCTGATAAAATTGCAGCAATCAAAAACTACCCCATCCCCAGAACCCCGAAGCAGATAAAAGGTTTTCTAGGATTGTTAGGCTACTACAGACGATTTATACCAGACTTTGCTAAACTGACAAAACCTATGACAGTGTGCTTGAAAAAAGGTGCTAAAATAAACCTTACCCCCGACTACATAAAGTGCTCTGTAAAACTCTATTGACGAATGACCCTATATTACGTTACCCCGACTTTACAAAAGACTTCATTTTGACAACTGACGCTTCGAACTTCGCCCTTGGTGCGATTCTCTCACAAGGACCGATAGGTACAGACCGACCCGTAGCATATGCGTCTAGGACCCTAAATAGTAGCGAAATTAACTACTCTACTATTGAGAAAGAGATGCTTGCAATCGTATGGGCTACCAAGTATTTCAGACCATACCTTTTTGGACGGAAGTTCAAAATAGTAACTGACCACCAGCCCCTTCAATGGCTTATGAATTTAAAGGAGCCAAACTCTGGCCTCACCAGGTGGAGACTAAAACTCGCAGACTACGACTTCACAGTCGTCTACAAAAAAGGCAAGAACAATACCAATGCTGATGCCCTATCGCGCGTCGAAATTCATAATGAAGAACTCGCTTCTATGATAGTGAACATCTCTTCCTCAGGGTCATCAACCATTACTGCCCCCGATGACAGACCATTTCTCAGCCAGTCATCCACGGATACCGCACCCAGTGAAACACCACTGCATAGCCCCCTTCCACTCTTCACTGCACATTCAAACACAGATATACCACCCCCCGGAGACGCCCCCATTCACGTCAACTCACCCGCTGAAACAGTTCATACCAGTGTGGAGAATCCCATACTCAACTTGCCCATTTCAGATGAACCTCTGAATAAATTCCGTAAACAACTTGTGATAAAAATTGTCCCCACTTCCGCTTGCCAGCGCCCAAAAATAGTTAAACCTTTTGAGACCTTCCAAAGAACATACGTTGAAATTACAGAGAGTAATTTTGAGGATAAGTTAATTGATGTCGTAAAAAGATACATCGACCCCAAGCTTCGAACAGCCATATTAGTACAACCCCCTGAAAAAATGTACGACATTGTCCCTGTCATACAGAGAACTTTCAAAAGTTCCTCTATGAACTTAGTTCTGGTGAAACATGAACTTGAAAATGTACCTGAATATTTGACCCAACAGAGCATCATTCAAAATTATCATGAAGGAAAAACCAATCACCGTGGCATAAATGAAACATTCCTGTCACTGTACCACCGATACTTTTGGCCCAAGTTAAAAGAAAGCATTACAAAATTCATTAGCAACTGTAACATATGTAGTTCCGCGAAATACGACCGCAATCCATTGCGCCCACAATTACAAATTGTCCCGCCACCGACAAAACCTTTCGAATTAGTACATGCAGATGTGTTAACCATTGAACAGGAAAAGTACTTCACCATCATAGATGCCTTCTCAAAATTTGCACAAGCCTATAAAATCCCGGATAGCACTGCCCCCAGCATAGTTAAAGCCCTATTAACTTTCAGCTCACATTATGGTTTTCCTATGAACTTAAAAACGGACCAAGGAACCGAGTTCACAAATCAGGTCGTTTCAGAACTGTTAAAGTTACACAAAGTCCAACACCATACCACCGCAGCTCATGCCCCTAACGAAAATGGTATGATAGAACGATTTCATAGTACACTCCTAGATGTTGGAGGTTTCATTGTAGCCTCCTTGCTTTAATCCTGGCCAACTTCGTAGTGTTATGACTTAACTGTCATAGTGACTTTTGTGAATGTCGTATTCTTCATCCTATGTGCTGAATAAACTCTGGGTTATATTTTTACAAATATGTGGTTTAATTATCAAATACATTAGGTTATGGTTCCGCAGAAATAGTATAACGTTGTAATAAATATGTCGGAAAGTAAGAATCAAAATTTTTCACATGAAAAATTACGTGGACGGGAAAATTACGTCGAATGGAAATTTGTAATGAAAAATGCATTGATTCACGACAATTTATGGATCTGTATCAGTGGTTACGGTGCGGATGATAAAACAACGTCCGAGGTGAGAAATCGACGTGATGAAATAGCTAAATCTAAAATTTGCTTGGCCGTCGAAAAGTCATGTTTTTTCTCATTTAATGTCGGCGGAGACGGCAAAAGAAGCCTGGAATGCACTGGAACGTGCTTATGATGATAAGGGACTCGGTTCAAGAGTAAGAACTCTCCAGAACTTATGCGCTGTCAAATTTGAAAACTTCGCGAACATGGAAGCTTACGTCAATGAAGTTTTGTCATTAGCACAGCAATTGGCGAACATGAACAAGCCTGTTGACGACGAGTTTCTTGGTGCGCTGATGCTCAAAGGTTTACCGACAGAGTATGAGCCTATGATCATGGCACTAGAGCATTCGGGAGCTGCCATCACATCTGATCTAGTCAAATCCAAACTGCTACAGGATCAACGTTGGACTACTCGTGGAGATTCGAGTGAGTGTTTATATTCTACCAGAAAAGGCACTACTACGAGTGACTCCTGGACGAGAAAAGCGCAGCAGCACAAGGGAGAAGCAAAAGCGAAGGATAGTTCTGATCGAAAGAGAGAACCGTGGTGCTGGAAATGCAGACAGAAAGGACATCTGAAGAAAGACTGTCGGAACGAGAAGAGTTCTTCAGGAAACTTTGTGTTGACAGCATTCAGTACTAGTACGGGCTCGGAATCTTCGTGGTACATAGACTCAGGTGCGACAAATTGCATGACTGGCAGGCGCGATTTGCTGACAGACTTTAAATCGCGTGGTGGTTTCGTCATCATTGCTAGTGGAGAGAAACTTCAGTGTACAGGCATAGGTAACGTTATGTTGTCGGATGACACGACGTTGAATGACGTGTTGTTTATACCTAAGCTGTCTGTGAATCTTATATCTGTTTCCCAATTGATTAAGAACGGCTGTACTGTAAATTTTGATACTAAGGGTTGTACAATTTCAAATTTGAGCGATGTTTTGATTAAGGCAAATGACGTAGGAGGTGCATATAAACTTCAGACCTGCAGTCTAAGGGCGAATCTAACGATTAGCACTGCAACTTGGCATCAAAGACTTGGTCACTTGAGCGGCCATAATATGAAGCTTTTGAGGCAGGGACTTGCTAATGACATTAGTTTTCAGGAGGACCCTTGTAAAGATGTTGCTTGTGAGGTTTGTTTGAAAGGAAAGCAAGCCCGTTTTCCTTTTCCTAGCAATCCTGAGAAGTCTGTGGCTGCAAAACGGTTGGATTTAATCCATACCGATTTGTGTGGTCCGTTGCCGGTGAATTCGCTTGGATGCAAGAGGTACATCCTGACGTTCTTGGATGATCATTCGAGGAAGGTGTTCGTGTACTTCCTGAAGCGTAAGAGCGAGGTTAGTGAATACACTAAAAACTTTATTAAGCTAGTGGAAACACAAACTGGTGATAAAGTCAAGGTTTTGAGGTCGGATAACGGGACGGAGTATGTAAATAGGGACCTTGAAGACTTTTTGAAGGGTAAGGGAATTGTCCACCAGGTAACTGTGCCGTACAGTCCGCAACAGAATGCCTGCGCGGAGCGGCTGAACAGGACGCTCCTGGAAAAAGTAAGGTGCCTGTTATACACTTCAAACGTAGACCACAAATTTTGGGCAGAAGCTGCCAACACTGCAGCTCATTTAGTGAATGTGTCACCTTCGAAAAGGCTCTCGGGGAAAACTCCTGAGGAGGCCTGGACCGGTAAAAAGGTGAGCTTGAAACACTTACGAGTGTTTGGCTGCGAAGCTTATGCTCACATTGATAAAGTGAAGCGGAATAAGCTTGAACCAAAGAGCAAGCGTTGTATATTTCTTGGATATGAGAACAATGGGTATAGGCTCTACGATTTGGCGAAAAATGAAGTTTTTCGTAGTCGTGACGTTGTTTTCAATGAAACAATCTTTCCAGGTGTCAAGAGCCAGCGGTCCGTGGAGATATTCTTTCCGACAAGTGACGACGGTGTCATTGATGACGAGAGTCACGTGGAAGATGAGCCTGAGGTTGAGCTTGAGGCGGAGAATGCGGAGTTACCGTTCCCACAGAGTGTAAAGATTCAGGTTGAGGCGGAGAGGCCGGCAGCGCCTGAAGTTTATTTCGAGGCGATCGAGCAGGTACCGAGCTCATCTACTGATACAGGCGGTAGACCACGGGAGCCACATGCAGATGGACCTGCCTTTAATTTACGGCCTAGAATACCGAGGACAATGTCTGCACTCGAGATAGAGTTGAATGAGCCGACAACTGTCAAGGAGGCTTTGCAATCGAGCGATAGCAAGCTATGGCGGCAAGCTATGCAAGACGAGATTGACTCATTCAATAAGCATGAAGCTTGGGAGCTCGTTGACAGACCGGCGGATAAGAACATTGTCAAGAATCGGTGGCTGTTTAAAATTAAACGCGACGTGAATGGAAAAATAGCGTGTTACAGAGCGCGATTAGTTGCGAAGGGGTTTACCCAAAAGTTCGGAATTGACTACTTGGATACGTACTCTCCAGTTGTTCGGCATAGTTCGTTGAGAATGTTGCTGTCTCTTGCGGTGGAGCTAGATCTGAAGATTGATCATCTTGACGTCAAAACTGCCTTCTTGAATGGTAACTTGAGCGAGGAGATTTATATGTCACAGCCGGAAGGATTCATAAGACAAGGCGATGAGCATAAAGTCTACAGACTCAAGAAAGCCGTGTACGGTTTAAAGCAGGCGTCTCGTGCCTGGTACGATAAGGTAAAGCAAGTTTTACTCAAAGAGAAGTTCACGCAGAGTAAGCATGAGAGCTGCATCTTCAGTCGTCGAGTGGGTAAGCGAACCATTATTATCGCACTATATGTAGATGATTTTTTCGTTTTCTACGATTGTGACGAGCTTGCTAAAAAGCTGAAAACGTCATTGAAGGCTCACTTTACTATTAAGGAGTTAGGTGAGGTTAAACATATGCTAGGCATTAAAGTAGATCGTACTAGTAGTGAGTTGAAGCTGAGTCAGAAAAACTATATTGAAAAGTTGCTTGAACGTTTCGGTATGAGCGACTGTAAAGGCGCAAAGACGCCCTTGGACGTAGGTCTGAAGTTTTCTGATAGCACTAACCACGATAGTAGATTACCATATCAGGAATTGATAGGATCTTTAATGTACTTGTCTGTGACATCTAGACCTGACATTTCATTTGCTGTAAGTTTTCTTAGTCAGTATAATACCCGCTACACAGCGGAACATTTTGCTGCGGCCAAACGTGTGTTGCGTTATTTGAAAAGCACAATGAATTTGGGTCTTGTGTACAGGAAAAATGTTGAGCATGATAAGTTTCGTGTTTATGGTTTTACCGATGCTGATTGGGCTAACGGAGCCGATCGTAAATCATACACGGGATATATCTATAAACTAGGTAGGAATGTAATTTCCTGGGGTTGTTACAAACAATCTTGTATCGCACTTTCGTCTACCGAGGCGGAGTACATAGCTTTGTCTGAAGCGGCCAAAGAGGCGGTATACGTCCGTGCGGTTCTTACTGAATTAACAGGTCAGATCAACACTGTAACCCTGTATAGTGATAATCAGTCTGCGGCGAAGCTTGCCACTAATCCGGTTTTTCATAAACGGTCTAAGCACGTAGACATTAGGTATCACTATATTCGTGAGGCTGTTGACAATGAAGTCATTAAGTTGTCATATATGCCTACAGAGCAGATGACTGCTGATGTGCTCACGAAGGCACTGCCTACTTGTAAGCACCAGTCGTTTGTTCAAGATATGCTGGAAGTCGTCCAAGATTAAGAGGGCGTGTTGGAGGTTTCATTGTAGCCTCCTTGCTTTAATCCTGGCCAACTTCGTAGTGTTATGACTTAACTGTCATAGTGACTTTTGTGAATGTCGTATTCTTCATCCTATGTGCTGAATAAACTCTGGGTTATATTTTTACATAGCTTTGTCTGAAGCGGCCAAAGAGGCGGTATACGTCCGTGCGGTTCTTACTGAATTAACAGGTCAGATCAACACTGTAACCCTGTATAGTGATAATCAGTCTGCGGCGAAGCTTGCCACTAATCCGGTTTTTCATAAACGGTCTAAGCACGTAGACATTAGGTATCACTATATTCGTGAGGCTGTTGACAATGAAGTCATTAAGTTGTCATATATGCCTACAGAGCAGATGACTGCTGATGTGCTCACGAAGGCACTGCCTACTTGTAAGCACCAGTCGTTTGTTCAAGATATGCTGGAAGTCGTCCAAGATTAAGAGGGCGTGTTGGAGATTTCATTGTAGCCTCCTTGCTTTAATCCTGGCCAACTTCGTAGTGTTATGACTTAACTGTCATTGTCACTTTTGTGAATGTCGTATTCTTCATCCTATGTGCTGAATAAACTCTGGGTTATATTTTTACAAATATGTGGTTTACATAGCTTTGTCTGAAGCGGCCAAAGAGGCGGTATACGTCCGTGCGGTTCTTACTGAATTAACAGGTCAGAGCAACACTGTAACCCTGTATAGTGATAATCAGTCTGCGGCGAAGCTTGCCACTAATCCGGTTTTTCATAAACGGTCTAAGCACGTAGACATTAGGTATCACTATATTCGTGAGGCTGTTGACAATGAAGTCATTAAGTTGTCATATATGCCTACAGAGCAGATGACTGCTGATGTGCTCACGAAGGCACTGCCTACTTGTAAGCACCAGCCGTTTGTTCAAGATATGCTGGAAGTCGTCCAAGATTAAGAGGGCGTGTTGGAGATTTCATTGTAGCCTCCTTGCTTTAATCCTGGCCAACTTCGTAGTGTTATGACTTAACTGTCATTGTCACTTTTGTGAATGTCGTATTCTTCATCCTATGTGCTGAATAAACTCTGGGTTATATTTTTACAAATATGTGGTTTAATTATCAAATACATTACTAGAGCACCTTAGATTATTAAAAATTCAGCACAGAAATGAACCTGCCCAAAATCTTGTTCCATACGCCATTATAGCATACAATAGCTCTATACATAGTCTAACTAAATGCAGACCCTTTGATCTTGTAACTGGACATTTTGACCCCCGAGACCCGACCGACATGAACTTGACTGAAAGATTACTACAACAGTAGGTACCTACAGGAACATCGCAATAAAATGGATACAATCTACCATATCATACATGACTCATCAACAGCTGAACGTACCGCGCTGACGTCACAACGCAACGACAGTAGAGAACCCATTTTAAATTACAGACCAAACGAGGAAATATTCATACGGAACCCGGCAGCTGCTTAGACAAAAACTCGCACCACGATTCACCCATGACAAAGTCGTCTCAAACTTACCCATTCATATTTACACCTCAAAGAAACGTGGACCCATAGCCAAAAATCGAATAAAGAGGCCTTTAAAACATAGATCACTTGACTTGTTACAGGATCATACTAACCCTGACCAGCCAGGCCCCAGCTCAATACATCCGACTTGACAGATTGGACGACGGACCCGGTATTTTGCCCTTTGACCTAGGCCCTACCAAGATCATATCCCATCACCATACATTCCTACAAGATATAGACCTTGACCTGTTACAGACACATCTGACTACTACAAAATCTCAACTAACTGCCGCAGCTAATAGTATCAATAACGAGAACTATAGTTTATTCAAATATCAAATCATTCACCTATTCCATAAAATAGATAAGATATCCTCGCAACTCGATACCTTCCTACCTAAGAGAGCTAAGCGTGGCCTATTCAACCCATTAGGTAGTTTTATCAAAAGTATAACTGGTAACCTCGACTACAGCGATGCTCTGAGGTATGAAAATATCCTTCAAAATTTACAGAAAAACGATCATGACTTATCTGAAAGTTTCAATAACCATATTTCCTTATTCAAGGCAATGACGATCCAACAAACTCAGATTTTAAATAACTTAACTACTAATCAGGCAAAGTTAGCGAAAGCGCTATCATATTTCATAAACAATTCCACCTCAGATAGAGTACAACTGGCTCACTATACCCAGCTGACTCAGTTATTCGCCTTGATCAGCGAAAACGTACAAGACTTAAGTATGGAGATAGATAAGTTAGAGAATATATTAGCTTTTAGTCGTACAGGCAACTTGCACCATTCTATTTTATCACTTAATGATATCACCTATATGATAAGCAAATTAAACCTTTTGTATGAGCCTGAACAAATTTTAAAGTTAGATTTGAGATATTACTATGATTTGATTAGCTTAGGATGTTATTTTATAGATAAAAAGATCGTGATTGTCCTTAAATTCCCTCTAACTACTACATCATCCTATAAACTATACAGACTCTGCCCAGTACCTAATAAATTCCATAACGTCATCGTTCCCCCGTTCCCATTCCTAGCAACCAACTCCAAGGAGTATGCGTACATAGAGGCAGAATGCCCGAAGGTCGACATCTGGTACATCTGCGAGCAACAGCTGAGCCACCAGATCCGCACGCAACGTGACTGTATCGACACCTTGATATACTTGCAAGAAATAGACGCAACATGCAGTACTACTCCTATCTCTATGTCCAAGGAAGCGCTAACCGAGCTAGACAGTCAGCACTACATCATTTCGTTCCCGAAACCTACAAAAGTCGACATCTTCTGCGGACCACAGCAGCATCAGATCCTAGAAGGCAGTTTTCTAGCAACACTTCCTAGAAATTGCAGTATTCGAGCACCGAAATTCACTATTGCCAACTTTAATGATAAACTTAGTGGACAACCTGTCGAAATCATCATATTCCCACAGTCAACTTCGCTGTCGAAACCATCTTCCGAGAATCGGCGACTTCAGTACCACCTGACCACAATCGACTTGAACAAATTGCACGATATCCAGAAACAAATTACAATGGAAATTCCGACGAAATCAATCACTTCGGACTTACTGACCACCTACCATACAACACTACCTATGTATGTACTGGTGACATTCTTCACAGTTGCACTGATTGCATTTTACCTGCGACATAAGAAGACAAAGAAGTTGAACTCATCCGCTGAACCCAATTTGGAACTATCACCTCTACCTGAGACTACTACTCGTACTTCAGCCAGAAACCTATCTCCGGAAGAGAAAAGAGCCGCAATATTCGCCGTAGACATAGGCAAATAGTTGCTCATCTTGGAGGGGAGGTGTTACGATGTCACCATCTACAATGAATCACCGACCAGATGAATCACCTCATACGAGATTGCGAAAGACATGGAACCTTCTAGAACATCGATTCCGAATTTCATGAGAAATCTGACAGTGCATTTCATTTCCATCGTGGGACCACCACCAGTTTTCCCAGTGCCTTTTTGCTAGAATCGCTCTTGCGAGAGGACGTTTAGTATAATTGCGGGATCAATCGCGTTCACCCCTAATTTTAAGTGAATAGACCAAGAACATTTGTAACTTTCTACATTAAAGTTGTGAATGGACATATCTCGTCTTTTTTAAAATCCCCTCTGACGGCCAGTACACGTAATTGGCTAGATCAATGTGTGTAAATAGTGTCCAGGGTATTATTATTATTATTATATTTTTATGAATTTTTCATTTCACTCTTGTAATAAAGAGGTTCTGATACACGGGCTTACGCCAAGTGCTTATCTACTAAAGATCACGGTCCTTGCCCATGAATTTCCGTACAATTCTACATGTATTTAGTATTGTTGCTTTTTATTATTATTATTATAACATAATAACACTGAATTCGACTCGACTATTCGAATCACTTCACCAAGTGGATCGATTTGAAACATCAGATGGACTCGTGCAAGAAATAAATTTACGAAACCTACATAACGTTATTTTGTTTAGGGTATACAAATCTCAACAAATTTAAATGTACCTATACAAACGTCAACAAAGGAGATGTGTACTTTTTCCAAGAGAGTTGGTACTTTATTCGAAATAGTCATGAACCAAGTTAAAACCGTATTTATATGAAAGAATATAATTTAAAGGTTCTAAATACATATCGTGATCATTTTTTAAAACCGCCGTTTTTTTGTTACTGTGATTTTAAAATAATTATTATTTTAAATAAAACAGCCACCCAGAACAATAATTTATTATGGCAACACTGTTCTGTCACGTCATTGTCAAGAACCCCCTGTTCCGAGTCACGCCACAATCATCTACGAAGCCGTTCCGATTTAGCTTTGGCGATACAAAACGATGGCATCGTAGACGCTGTAATCGATTATTGTGTGACTCGGAACATGGGGAAAGTGTCAAAAATGACAATTGAATGAATTACAGTTTTTTTTTTTGCTGCAAAGTTAAGCAAAGGATGCAGGTTATAAATCCTACCCATACAAATCATTTTTTCAAAATTAATAGAGAATGGCGGTTTTAATAAAATAAATAATTTCGTAGGCTTTATTTATACTCGTTTCCCTACCAGAAAAACCGCATATGATTATGGTTCAAAAATCAGTACCGAAAAAATACATCTCCTTTAATAAAATGGTACCTTTTAAGTATTCTGTGAAACTACGCAGTGAAGCTGATAAACGTCGCCCAGCGCTCGTAATTCGTGGCGCGAGGTATACCGGTTACAAAAAAACCGCATTAAAATCCATCCACTCGTTTTAGCGCTAGAGAGAGAGAGTGACAGTGAAACCGACAGTCGCTTCAAACTTACAAAATCCCTCTTTTTCATCGTCGTGTGTTAGTAAAATAACTCAAATCGATTGATCTTTCTGCTAAGATCTGTTATTTATCTGTGGTTATAACGTTTACCGACGACGACGACTCATTTATTGTTTCTTTGTTTCCTTTCTAAGAAAGAAGCTCATTGAACTAATATGGCCACGTCAGGAACTAGCTACCATAATCTTTTGTAGGGGAATCACCGCTTATCGCAATACTAAACAATCGTTCCACTTCACTCAGACCATCTAATCTCTAGTGCTAAAATGTTAAAAAATAAATAAAATTAAGTAATTATCTGTAAAGATTTTTGACATGATATCTTACTGTCCTAGGGAAGATGAAGAAAGTGAAAATTAGTTGAATGTTTACATACAGAGGTATGTTATGATGCTGATAAATATGGCGATTTTTATTTCGTGTTTTACACGGTATATCATTACTACGCGCAGCCATCACATCTTTTTGACGAACATGCCGAAGAACAGAAAGATTTTTGAACTCTGAACTTTTGAGCTAGACTTTTGTTTTAGCCCTCCATTATTGCCGAGATTTTATTGGCGCAGAACGAAACGCATATATCAGTGTTCCCCAACTCATCGTGATTCCCATATTTCAGGGCTAAGAACATTTTAGACACAAAATTAAATCAAAATAAACTGCTTGAATTACAAAATGATAAGTTTAGATTCCTCTTTTCTTATCAACAAAGCTAAGAATACCAATTTAGCTTTGAACTAATAATAATTCTCATAGATTCTCTCATAGAATCTCATGGATTTTGTATTGCGTGAAGATGACTATAAGCGTAGTACTATTAAGTATTCTGTGCTTTAAGTAAGGAAAAGTATCACACCACCCCACAGCACACTACCCTGTTTTGTTTGGTATCACTGACCCGTCTGATTTTGACAGCTAGTGGAGGGAGTGGAGCCTGGACTGGATAGATAATTATTCTGCGGAGGTGAGTGGAGTTTTTAAGTTTACGAGTCCGTCGTTTCGTATTCATTCTTGACATTGATAATAAAATTCGTTTAAAAAACAACGAAATCCTGTGAAGTTAAAAAAAGGTAAATAAATATTTTTGTGTAGCCGGTAGTTTTAAAATTTAACTAAATGGTTTCATCACATATATAAAATGTATTTTCTTTAAGTATACTCGTATTCTACTTGATTATGATATGAATATGACTGATAGGATACACTAATTGCTGTAAGTGTGTTGAACTGACCTGATCATAAGACGAAAACATTCTTGTTTTTATCACTTGATGTTCAGAAGAATACATGGGTACTAATTGTTTTTATAATTTACTACCTATTACTGAATAGTTCCAATGAAAATCTAAAAAATAAACCTAACAATACATGAAAAATATTCACTAACTGAATTATTGCAACATTCACTCCTAGATTGCATTGCTACTTTTCATGGACACCGAGCGAGATAAAAGTTATTTTATTTTATCTACATACATAAATTGTTAGGTATATTTATTTTGTTGCTAAGTTCATAGGTAGGAACTAAATTTGTTTTGTATCTCATCTCATTGCTAATAATGATAATAATGTCTTTTCCTTCACAAGACTTGGTCTTTGTTAGTGAAAGTATAGATCTTAATTGAATTGGCATTTCATTATTCTGGAGTTCTAAGCTTGTTCTTGAGCTGGTTCATCGAAATCAATAAATTAACATTATATAAAAGTCTTAAAAGGGTTGGAGTGTAGATAACTCCGCCCCCTTACCAACACTCTGACCTTTAAAAGTTCTATCTATCTCTGAATAATTTACTTTCTTTGATCTGAGGCAGCAACAGCATATTGAATTTTTAATGAGTTAGGAAGGAGAAGAGTTCTGTATCTCGGACATCAATAGCAAGTAAACTTAAATATATTATAGCTATAGGCACATACAGTGCTTCTGGCCTAACTAGGATACCCTGTGTCATGGAAACCAAAATCAGCAACGTCACAAGCATGTAAACATCCAAGACCTAGGGGTTTTTTTCCTTCTTCCCAGCCAGGATTCGAAGCAGGACCTCTCGCGTGGGAAGTACAGTCTTTGTTTCTGAGATACAGAATTTTATTAAACACCTATAGTGACTGATGTCTAATTCATATCTCCAGTATGGTAATGGTCTGACCCTGTCATGCCATAAGATTGCTCATAATTACTCATTATCAGATGAATAACCTTTACTTATTATATAACTTCATAATTTAACCATTAATAAAATAAATAAAATAAAAATAAAAAGCCATTTATTCCCTATTTGTACACACACAAACACATAAATTTACAATATAATTATTACATTCTTATTCTTTCTTAAATATTTCATGCTTAAAGTAATAATTTTGTTAACATATATTTATTAATAAATTTTATTTTATATATTTTATTTATTATTAATGAAAGAAATAATTATTCAGTACATTTAATTCAATATTATTTATATTTAATTAATAAATCTTATCCTAGTTTAATTGGGCACCCATATTTGGGTATAGGCCTCCGCCATACTTTGCCATATCAGTCTATTTTTTGGCTCGCCTCGTCCAAGTGTGACCTGCCACCTGCACTATGTCGTCGCACCAGCGTCGCTGGGGTCTGCCTCTTGCCCTCTGCCCGTCTCTTGGGTGCCAGTGGAGAACACGCTCGCTCCAGCGTCGGTCTGTTGTTCTGGCTATGTGGCCAGCCCACTTCCATTTGAGCCTGCACGCTATTTGTACAGCATCTGTCACCTTTGTTTTTCCTCGTATCTCAGAGCATCTCACTCTATCTTTTAGTTTTATGCCCAGCATTGATCTCTCGATGGAGCGTTGAAAAACCTGCAACTTCCTTACAACATCTTTAGTCAGGGGCCAGCTTTGGCAACCGTATAGCAGACCTGGTAGTACTGTGTTGTCCACAATCTTCTTTTTCAGGTGTACTGGTATGCTGCTTTTGAAGACGTCTTTATGGGACCAGTATTTCTTCCAGGCCCGTGCTATTCTTCTGTCTACTTCTTTGCAAATTGCATCTTCGAAGGATATTAGTTGGCCGAGGTATATGTAGTCACTGACATATTCTATGTTCCCATTTCCTAGTCGGATGTGTCTCTTTTCTCCATTTGTGATCACCTTTGTTTTAGAAAGGTTCATGTAGAGTCCAATATTGTGGCTTTCTAGATCGAGTGAGGTCAACATGATTTGTAGAGATTCGTGTTTTTCGGTCAGGATTATGATATCGAAATCTTAAAGCGAATCTTAAATGAGTGAGTTTTTCACCGTTGATATTTATGCCGAATTCATGCCAGTCTAGCTTTTTAAAGATGCTTTCCAGTAGAGCAGTAAACAGTTTTGGTGAAATCGGGTCACCTTGCTTTGCACCCCGTTTTATTTCAAATGGCTTACCAGTTGAGTCTAGTTTAATTTTTGCTGATGCGCTTCTATATATTGTTTTTAGTAGTCTTATGTATTTTCGTTGGACTCCTTGTTCTACTAGACTCTCCCAGAGGCACAGATGCGACACAGAGTCGAACGCCTTAGTGTAGTCCACAAAAAACAGGTACAAAGTCTTATTATATTCTTTGTATTTCTCTATAATTTGAGTCAGAGTGAATATGTGGTCATTTGTGGAGTATCCCTTTCTGAATCCAGCCTGCTCTCGCGGTTGCTGTTCGTCCAAGCCATTTGTAATTCTGTTTAATATAACGCTCGAGAACAGCGTAAAGATAGAGGGAAGTAAGCTTATAGGTCTGTAATTGTCAATTAATTTAGAGTCCCCCTTCTTGTATATCAGAGATATAAGAGCGTAGTTCCAATCTTGAGGTATTGTCTCCTGTACCAGAATATCATTAAAGATTTTTGTTAATCGTGATGTTAAGTGGCTCTATCATCGCTATTATGGTATCGTTAGTGATACCGTCCTCTCCTGGGCTTTTATTTTTCTTGAGTTTTGATATTGCGCGCTCTACTTCAGAGTTTAGTACTGCTGGAACTTCCTCGGGGAGTTCTGTCCTGATAGTTGGCGATGCTTATCTCTATCTTGGTTGGAGTATAGATTTCTGTAGAAGTCTGTGGCGATTTGAAGGATATCACGTCAATTTGTTTTTTCAGTCCCTTTAGCAGATAACAAACTTCTTATCCATTTAATTGGGCGTAACTGCGTTTTGTAGAGCTTTGTGTTTCTATCTCCCTTTGTATTGTTTCGAGTCGTATTTTTTTATTTTTGTCAGAAAATTTTCTTCATATTTTCATTTGAAGTTTTTTCAATCGTTTCCGCTCGTCGCACGTTCTATCCGTGATGGATTTTAAAGCATTTCGTTGTTCAATTAGGGACTCTATTTCTTTCGATATTACATTTATTTTTGATGCGTTGGTGATCGGTAATTTCCTTACACATTGTTTAATTTCATCTATTATTATTGTATAGTTTTCTTCAACCATATCTGAAGTTAATTTACTTGTTTAATTTTCAATTGTCATCATGTTTTTTAATGAGTCTTGTTCAATTAGTGTGAGGTTTTTATTCCTTAGTTCGTAGTTAGTTCTAGGTCTTTTAATAGTGAAATTTAGGTTGTAGGATATTCTGACCATTCTGTGATCTGACGGAAATTTTGTTGAGATAACTTCATTGTTTTGAACCTTTTTTCGTTGTTTAGCGAGAATGAAATCGATCTCGTTTTTCGTTTTGCCATCGGAGGATTGCCATATCCATTTCTGTTTTTGATTTTTCTTAAACAGGGTATTGGTGATGTGTAGATTGTTGAGGAAACAGAAATCAATAAGTAACTTTCCTCTTTTATTTCGTTCTCCGTATCTAAACGGCCTGCATATGTCACTCTCTTCTTTGGTGGGCCATCCTATTTTGGCGTCGAAGTCTCCCATGACAATAAGATCTGTACATGTATTCTTTAGCGATAGTTCTAAGTCTTGGTAAAAGGTATCTATATCTTTTTGTGTTGCTTTTCCTGTCGGTGCGTAGGCCTGAATTAAATATACTTGGGTATTATTGAATGTTAAGTCAAGTCTAGCAACTCTATCTGAGTAGGTCTGGAAGTCTGTTATGTATTTTTTCAAGTATGGTTTTACTATGAAGCCAATTCCATTCCTTCCGTCCTTTATTCCTTTATACATACATAGTCGTTTTTTTTTCGAATATTCCATCTCCTTTGATTTTTACTTCAGAAATCCCGACTATATCCCAGTTGAGTTTTTGCCATGCGTACTCTAGCTCTATTATGCGGGTATCTGATTTCAGCGATCTTAGGTTGAAAGTGCATATTTTGAGTATTTTTTCTATTTCTTGCTTTAACGCCCCGCGGGGACCAGCCGTATTGGGGCTATACGTAAGCGTTGAATTTCATGGTTGCGGATCTGTTGGAGGGGCCGATAATGAATGCTATGCGATGTGTGTGGATTGATCCAAGGTTGAAGAGTTTTCTTTGTTCTGTTGTTGTTTCATAAATGAGTGTATTGGTCGGGTCTTTATAGCTGTTTGGGTGAATATTTTTTCGATCTCGGTTGGTCTAGACGAGTGTGGTAGTTCTGGTGTTAGAGATAGGTCTCTCTTCTTTGTTTTTCGCTGTGTTCTACTTGAGCCGTCGTTCTCGAGATACACGATTTTATCATATCGAATCACTGCTTTTTTTCCCGATGCGATTTCTTTTTCTAACTCCATTCGAAGGATTTTTCGTATTTCTAGGACCTTAGGCGAGTAGTCCTCTTTTATGTAGTAAGACGAGTTTTCTAGATTTTTCTTGTTCTTCATAATTTTTATTTTCATTCTCGTCGTTATAACGGTTACAATAACTGGCCTTACTTTTTCACTCCTCTTGCCCATTCTTCTAACTGTATCTATCTCGGTCTTTTCACATGAGACGTTTATTTTATTGTTTATGATGTTCAATATCATCAGTGTAGGATCTCCAAATCAGTGTAGTACTTTTACTTTTCTTCTATGCCAAAGAAAACAATATTTTTGCTTCTTTTTTGCCTGTCTAATAACTCTATCTGCTTCCCTTGAACTTCTAGTTTTTGCTCAAGCTCTTCATTTTTCAGCTCCAGGTTTCTGAATTTCTCGTTGATGTTGTTATTGATGCTTCTTTTTTTATTTTCTTCCATCTCTTTTATGTCCCTCTTTTGATCGGCCATATCAGTTTTTAATTCTAAAATTATTTGCTTGAGTTCATCCATCCTAATTAACAGCTCTACAACGTGTGCGGGCTCTACTGAATCTATTTAGATTTATTGGCTTAACTAACGCTAACGTTCTTTTGTTGCCCTCTAGTGGTAAGTAGCGAAAGGTTTTAGGTGCGCTTGATGATAGTTGATGAGAAAGTGCTGCTACTTGCCGGTAGATGGCGTTAGTTGTTATATAAGTCTCGATCAATATAGCGGAATGATGATTCACCTTTATTTCAACTTTTAGGTTAAGAGTTGAATATTATCTTCTTCAATGTCTGCAGTTCATTGTCATACGAAATTCACTGTTTATATTTTCTGTGTTTGAATTGTCTAATAAAAAAAATATTTAACCATTAGTCAGAATTAAAGTAACAAACTAAAACAAAATCCGTTTAGTTTAATTAAGCTTATATTCACAGATGGAAGTTAACATAGAACCAACGGACCAACAAACGCCCAGGCCCTACCAAGCACAGCTTGAAGAGATTGCTGCAAAGCAGAATACAATCATTCACCTGCCTACAGGTATGGAATTACTCCCATCTGACACAGAATTTCTGCCCTGGGATAAAACATCAGGTCGTCAGCACTGCACTTTATTGCCACCAAGCTTTACTTTGTGTACTCACAAAATAAAGCATGGTCAGTTGGTATGATAATAATAATTAAGTACCGTAGCATAATGTCAAACACCATCGCTTCATAGTATGCATGACTTGGCTTGACTTTTTCTTATCACAATATTACCCAAATACCATCTTATTAGATGTTATTTGGTTAATATTGTCATTTCGGTAACATTGTCGTTTATAGAAAAACTACCATTAAATAGCTTTTTCTTAATAAAAGAGCAACATTCTTTGACTATTTTGTGTCTAACTTAACTGCGGTTCAGCCATTTTGTCTATATATACCCATGCAAATGAAGTGTTTTTTTGTGTTTGGTCTAAACTTATTTTGCTGGACTGTTCAAGCGACAGGTAAGACTATATCATTTAACTCAATATGCTTAAACTGAATTTTATGGGCTTTGGTATTATCTTTTCATATAGTGTGGTGCTAACTTACACCTTTTTTATGCCTTCCTCACTTTGAATAATCTGTATCAAAATTGTTTCAAAGTGTTTACACTAACTTAGACAGACATTATTGTTATGTGTAAAATAATAATAGTGCTTCCTTTGCCAATTCACATTATGTTTGCCTTATTCTTATCTTATATAAATCGCAAAACTCGTATCAAACCTAAGTTGAAATCCGCCTTTCCAACTGGGTTTCTATATTTAACATTGTGCAACTAATTATTTACCTTCATTTTCAGGCAAAATGCCTCAAAATGTCAGAATGTAGTGAAATAATCAAGAGAGGCATAAATTATGCAAAATATATAGAAATACTTAGTCAGGCATTAGAGGCTCTATGGGCCAAAACAATGTCCTACATCAAGCTGAAAGTACTATTGGTATTTCCAGAAGAACTCTCTTGGACAATAAAAAAAATATTTCTTTCAAAAGCTTGCTGTCCGAATTGGAAACCAACAATTTGATAACAGGAAAACAATGTCTCTTTGGATTCTTTGGGGGTTAGTTGCCAGGAAATTGTTCGGAGACAAATGAGGAGGGAGAGGTCGGGTAAAATTGTCAAAAAGAAGTACCTACTCACCAAAATTAAGAGCATTTGCTTTGGCTCTTCATTTTTATTCCACAATCCTCCGATTTGTGATGAGAATTTTACTAATAAAATAGGTACTTAAGTATCGTTATATCTCTACAGATGTCATAAAAAAGAGAGATACTCAAGTAGATATTAACTTAGTGTCTTTCTCATGTATGCCTGCCCTCGACCGCCACGGTACTGGTGATGCTGTTGATACTGGTGGTGGCCTCTATAATCGGATGAACCCCGCGACTGTTCTCTCTGGTACCGCCCACGGCCATTTCTCTGGTAACGGTTCCCTCTGAAATATCTGTTATTGTTATTATTGGCGTTACTCATACCCATTAATTCTCCTTGGACTGATGATAATGAGACATCTTCATCCTGCGCCGCCTGTATAGCATCCTTGAGCGAGCTAAAATTCCTGGCAGCTATTATGGTACTCAACCTCTGATTTCGCAATCCGTCGGAATTTTTTTTGATTGCCGTTTTTTCATTCAATGTTTTAAATACCTGATAACTTGATGTGTTGCCTTCGGCTTGCGAAATAGTTAAGTCTACCATAAGCTGTGATATGGACTTTCCATACTCTCCTATTGTCAAATTATTCTGCCTCATATTTTGTAATTTGGTTTGAACAGCAGTTGCCGATTTTCGTGTTAAGAGGTGCCATTTCATGTCTTTAACTAATTCGTCAATGGTTGTATAATTCGTGTTAAGTTTTAATTTAGCTGACTGCGACAATCTGCTTTTCAAAACAAATACTATCAGATTAGCATGATCTTTTTGTTCAATTATCGATCCACAGTATTCAATACCGTCGATTAATTGTTTTGTATATATTCCTCATCTGTCATAATCGGTAACAAGCTTCATGCTGTTTTCAGGTTGAAAGTCTCCATTTTGACTGGTTTACATTAATTTTCTATCTAAGAATACAATGACTGAAATATCTCGCTCAGTTCCTCAATAGATTGTACTTCTCTCTTATCAATCTTACCAGATTTAACTAACTTACTAGCCTCTTCTAAGACCTTATTATGAAGTAATAACAATGATTTCGCTTCACCAATTTTTAGGGTTCCGTACCCGAAGGGTTCCAAACGGGACCCTATTACTAAGACTTCGCTGTCCGTCCGTCCATCCGTCTGTCACCAGGCTGTATCTCAAGAACCTAGCTAGCTAGAGAGTTGAAAATTTCACAGATTATGTATTTCTGTTGCCGCTATAACAACAAATACTAAAAAACAGGATAAAATAAATATTTAAGGGGGCTCCCATACAACAATACCACATACAAACTTATGGATGCACCTGGTTACGTACATGGAGTGTGAAAGTAACCGCACCAATAACTTTGTAAACAATATTTTGCTGTGTAAAATCCAAACTATTCACTCCACACCATCGCTTCCATTGAACGGTGGTACGGAACCCTTCGTGCGCGATTTAGACTCGCACTTGACCGGTTTTTTTATCTAGTACTTATATCACCTTTCCTACGACTTGGACCTAGTTTTATTAAATATGTACGTATTCCTTTTAAATCTTCATTTATATTTTTGAAATTATCTTTCATTTTTCATTAACATAAATCAGTAATAAATGTTTCTCTAAATAAAATATATGAATACGTATAGATCGTTCATAGTTCACTGCCCTTTGTTCATTTTAATGTTTCTCGTAAGCACATATTACTTACTCACGCGGTACACTCCTATTACAATTTTTGTTTCACTCACATTCACACGCATTTTTGATTTCACTTTTGCACTACACTGTTTCACCCGGCTGCATTCTCCTGAGCTGGAGCTGGCCGCTGGCTGCAATTCTTTGCACCCTCTTGTTGAAACATATATTTATATACTTCGCCACAAAGAACAGCCCCAAAATAATTACTGCCGACATCAACCAAAACAAGTATCATTAGTATGGTTCATATGGAAAACCCTATTTTCATTTTGTTGGTGCACTTTATTGAAGTACCCGAATTGCGTGATAATGTCCTGCTGGGGTGGTGGTTTCGCGGTGGTAGTCGTTGGAGTATTCTCCATTTTGTATTATTTATAATTTCAGTCATGTATGGAAGGAGCTTGTGAGACAAGTAATAACACAGGTTGCTGGATATGAACTACTCCTTTATTGGTTATAGGTAGCTGTCTTATATACTAACGACTTTCTTTTACAGCCTGTATACATCACATGTAATGGACTTATAAATTATGATTGATTATCATATCTACAAAAAATAGTTCAGTCAAAATAAAGTAAGTACTATTGATAGATCTCTAACCCAACAAGTAATAAGAACAGTTCAATTAATATGGAAAGTGGCAGTAAGGTGAAAATTACGGATAACTGATGTTAATTTTTAAGATTTTAATCACTGTTAAATAAGTATTAGAACGTGCTATACTTTTTTTTAAATACTATACTTTTTGTATTTATGTGCTATCCTTTTCATTGTACCTAAATCTAACACTGGTTGTCGCTTAGCGAAGCCAGTCTGGCGCAGTGGGGTGATAAAATTGTAACCTCATATTGAGTGAAAATGGTGACATGATTTGTACCTCTGCAGGAAGGTAGGTAGTTAGGTACCTACAGCAGGGGGCTAGCCCATCGCCGCAGCTGTGGAGATTAAGGGTCGCCTAACGATGTTTTACATCACCCTAAGAACGTCTGTACCTAGTCCTGCCATAAATTCTGTCCCTACTTAAAATATTCCTAGCTCAAAGTAAAACAAACACACAGTAATAAAATATAGTTTAGTATATTCTTTATTTCCTAATTAACTAAATAAAAAGGCAATCTTCTCAAAGTGACCACCTTTTACCTTCACACACATCTTCAATCTATCCGGCCACTCGTCTATCGCCGCACGCACCGTTTCTAGAGGTATCCAAGCCGCCGCTGCCACCAAATCACGTTTTAGCGACTCGACATTCCGATGAGGTTTCGAGCAGGCCTTCTCCTCTAAAACTGACCACAATCGGTATTCCAAGGGGTTGAAGTCGGGACTTCCTGAGGGCCAATCTTCGCACGCGATAAACTCCGGCAAATTGTCCTTTAGTCACTGTTGAGTGGTTCGTGCTTTGTGTGCCGGGGCTGAGTCTTGTTGAAAGATCCAATGCTCTTTGGAAAACTTAGTCCGAGTGAGTGGCTTCACAACAGGCTCCAAAATGTCGGTCTGGTAGTTTGCCGCTTTCGTTTTACGCCTTGCTGGCAAAAATGGAGCTTGTAACACCCTCGTATGATACGCCCCACCAAAAAATGACTGATGCTGGATGATGGCCTCTTTCCACCTTAGCAACCTTCTGCGAAGCCTCCTGAGAGCTGTGAGCGTACACCCTTGACGGTTGTATTTCTCTTCAACGGTAAAGATTTTCTCGTCGGTAAACAAGATTCTTTGTTACCCACCCGTAGCGTGTTTCTGAAACAGCTTTTTCGCTCTGTTCGCTCTTATGTTACGTAAAGCTGCTGTCAAGCTATGTCCTTTACTTCGTCGGTAAGCGGCAAGCTTAAGGTCCTGTTTGATGATGCGAGACATGGTTCTAGGTGGAATTTTCATCTCCCTAGACAGGATTTTCTGCTTGCGAAGAAGATTTCTTCTGATTCGCTCAGCAACAGCTTTGATCGCCGCTGGCGTCCTAGAATCACGAGGGCGGCCGCTTCTGGGTCTGTCATCGACAGAGGACATCTCGCTGAATCTTTTGATGGTAGGATATACGAATTTGATAGTGATTCCTAGTGAACGTAACAGACTGAAGATCTGCACCGGCGGTTTGTTGCACTTGTGTAGAGCTATAACAGCGACTCGGTTTTCCTTCACACCCCACTCCATATCTTCTGCTTAGATTTGTGCCGTCAAGTGAGGCTTTCCTAGAAGACCGAAGCCTATTTATGTCATACGAAAACAAAAACATATCAAATGACATTCGGCCGTCTAGACGTTTGTATTAAAAAGTTTGGGACAGTACTTATGGCCACACTAGGTATAATGTACATTGGTTAAATTACTTATCTCATTGGTCAGCACCGGATTAGAACACGCATCTCCTGCGTGAGAAGCGAGCATGAAACCACTAGACCATGGAGCTTACTGGTGTAAACCGGTTTACCCCATTATTATTTTGTACACGACTGTAAATGTATTGAAATCTATGGGAAATTAAACATTGTATTTTAATGCACCTCTTCAAGGTAAACCAGGTGGAAATTGTTATTGTTTCGGTGGACTATTTCTGGACTATTTTTTGGCACAAATTTCAAACTGAAAGTCGTAGGCGGTCCGGAGATATTTGATGATATCAAATGTTTAAGCTGTAATCCTCACCAAAATGTCTTAAGGCGATACCTCGTCCGTGCAAAGGTCCCCGTTACTCCAGGCGGAAAGACCCGCGGAGTGAGAGGGACGGAATCGGGAAAAAATGTCATAAAGTAGCGCTTAACCACAGAAAAATTGTTTAAAAATAAACTGCGCTATTTTGTTTAAAAGTTTTTTAAGGAGATTTTGCGAATACATAATATCTACATTTTGAACGCAGTTCTGCAATGGAATTAGTTAGCATTTTAGAATTACAGGAAAAAATAAATTAGAGGTGTTTTCGTAATTAAATTCTATCGAAAAAAATTCAACCAATCCGTTTTTCTTTGGTGAGAATTTTAATTAAATACTCAATAAACGTTAACCCAAAAATCAAATCTGTAGATGACTTCATGGTGGAGTAAATGGATTCGAAAAAAAGCCCCATTTTTTTTTCGTATCACCTTAATAACTCTGGAATTGTTGATGGATTATTTCTGAAATTTGGCATGTCGTGTGGACTATTTCTTAACTAATTTTTGAAACTTAAACCAACTCAATAGGCCCTTCCGTTTGCTGGCACGAGAGATGAGGATTACAGCTTGACCTCACCGACCTATAGCTATAACTTCGAAACTGTAAGTGGACTATTTTGGACTATGCAAAAAAATAGTCCAGCAGACTATTTTTTAGCATTGTCAAATTTCATTTTCATGAAGATTTCAATGGTGAGGATTACAGCTTGAAGGTCGTGATACAAATGCAAAAGTTAATAATAAAGGTAAACTCCGCTTTCTAACACTAATACTTAGAAGTTTGGTCAATGAAGCTTTATTTCCAGAAATATTATCTCATCAACTTGACCACGATAGCTGCAATGCAATGCAAAGCAGAGAGCGTAATGGTGAATTATAAAATATTCGACTACTTTACTTGATAAGGAGATCAGATCCCAAAAATGTCGTTCGTAGAATTTATACCAAACTAAATCATTTTAAAAATCATTAGTAATACAATGGGATTCTTCGCACGATTATACACTGATTATTGCTCAAAAATTCGTTGGCCTATGATTATGTTCGTTTTAATTATAGCCTATTTTATTAGTGTTAATTAGTTTTATATTCCATAAATAAATAGGCATTTGCATCTCCTAGCCACACGCTAGGGTTCCGTAGAGAAACAAGGAACCCTTATAGTTTCGTCAAGTCTTGACTGTCCGTCGCACAGTGGTCTAGGATTTGGCCTCCATACTCATAGGAAATTCTTTATTCTTAATGTCTGGAATAATTATAAAAAAATATGTAATGTCTCTGGTATACCTCCCTATATGTCATATTAAAACATGGAGTGGATTAGTTGCTCCACAAGTGAGAAAAAAAATGTTGATTATTTTTTTGTATGGGTGAAAACACTTAAAGTACATTATTTCGGAACTAATTACAACTGATGGGCTGGTGCTCACATGATCTATTATACATGGCATACTGAACATAATGTTATATAATTCATGCACTTTTCGGTGCAGCTTTGGAAGTAGTTATTTTTTGAAATTTTGAATTTTTTGTATTAGCTTTATCATTATAATCTTTGACATAATGAGATGCCAGCCGATCTCTTTGAGAGTGAAAATACCATAAAAATAATAGAAATGCAAATAATAACAAAAACAAAGTTTATAAGTTATTTTATTTTATTCTTTTGATACGGAAATTACAATATGGTTAATATATAATTAATAATAGCTTGTTAAAAAGTAAAAAAAATAAGGCAAAATACATCAATAACAATAAAACTATCATTAGTCAACAGGCTGCTAATGATCTTTATTAACAATAATAGAGGTAATTTAAATATGTATAGATATACCAAATATTTGGGTAATCTCTTAGAATTAGAAACTATGTACTAATCACAAATATTTAGGTAATCTCTTAATTTAATGACATGATTCGTAATACCTATACAACATACTGCAATAAAAACACAAATATTACTATGATATATGTAATGAAAGACGTCAAGGACAAAATGAAAAAGTGAGTCTTAGCTTAGTCATCATCACAGTCCTCTTTATCCGAGTCCATCAATGATGCATTAACATCAACAAATTCTATGTTTTCTTTATCTATCACTGAATCGTCATTAATTAGGAGAAGTTTCATATCATCAGTCACGAGCGTTTTTTTACCTTTTCTTAACACAGGTCTTATGCTAGACAGGTAGGGATCTGACGACACAAGAAGACTATAAAATATGTCTTCGTTTGTCGCTTCCCGACAAAATTTGCGCGAATGATGTTCCCGGATTTTTCTAAAGTCTTTGTTTCTAGCTTCCGATGCCTCTTCTGATAATTTTCCAATGGGAATAACATTAAAGTGTTTGATGATTTCAGCACCATGCAGTAAAAGTTTGTGGACACTCGAAGGCATGTTATACCAGCCATAGAGCTCTACATACATTTCTGCAGTAAGCCGCGCAAAACTTTCAAACGATTCAATGTTAATGGGTTCCCCACAGGCAAGTACACGCAAAATTGTACCAAATCTTTGGATCAAACCCGAATCCAAGCCTGTGATAGCTGCAGTTTTTCCTGGATTGCTAAAAAAAGTTCTGACTGTGTTCCCGTCATTTGTGGTCCCCTAGCCTAGAACAAAAAATAATACTGCACTAGGAGAAGAGATATGGCTCAATCTTACTCGTATCCGGGCAAAGGCCTGTGCCCCTCGGTAGGGACATTAAATTGATTAAATTCCACGCCTCAACCGAACGGGCGTGGAATCTGGTAGGGTGGTTTTCACCAGGAGTATCACACGTGGTACTGACCTTTGACGCCGTAGACCGGAATTCGAAAGCTCAATTCGAGGTAGGAATACGGGATAAGGAGCACAAGGGGTGGGGGGAGAGGAGTCGAATCTTACTCTCGTCGTAGCCCGATGCTGTCGCCGTCGCTGCCGAACGCGACGAATTGGGGACCATACCACTTCAAGCTTCACAACACGAAGCACTCACTCCGATGACGTGAATCTACTTATTCCCGACGAATGCTCCGTGCTTATTATAATTAACACTCCGACCAGGCCCGACACCCGTGTTAGACAATTATTACTACTGAAATACAGCCAAGGCCCGAACGCCATGTGCCGACATTTTTTCCACGTCAAGAAAGTAACCTCTAACTCGTCATCTCGTTTCTATGCAAGTGACAGCTGCTAGTGATGTCCCGATCACTCGCGGTCGAACCGCGCAACGAAAAACCGGTGCGTTCCGAAGCATAAATATTAAACAGTCACCCGCCCGGACAGACCCGTCCCTAATCAATAGGAAGGCGAGAAAGTGTTGCGACCGCTCTCTTGAGGACCGAGTCCCCCACCTTGACTTCTGCTGATCGAGGCGTGCCATCCCGACCCGTGTACAAATTGACGAACCGTCCTCGTCTCCATCTCAATGATGGCAGGTTCGCATCCTTAATCAGCACCAAATCACCGACTTGAGGGGGGCTCGTCCGGTCAGTCCACTTAAGGCGCTGCTGCAAGATGTGCAAGTACTCAAGGGACCACCGTTTCCAAAAATCTTGAGCCATCTGCTGCAACATCTGCCACCTAGTTAACCGACTTAACTTAACATCACCGAATGGGTATTCTGGCAGGGCGTTAAGGGGCTGACCTATCAGGAAGTGACCCGGCGTCAACGCTTCCAAATCATTTGGATCCGAACTGAGCGGGCACAACGGACGCGAGTTCAGTGTCATTTCAATTTTACAGAACAGCGTCGCAAGCTCTTCAAAGCGTAGAGAGGTCTCACCGATGATCCTCGTCAGGTGCGACTTAGCCGATTTAACCGCAGCCTCAAAAATTCCTCCCCAATGAGGACATCCCGGCGGACTGAAAACCCATTCAATCCCTCGTCGAGAGCAAGCCGTACCGATGGCGTCCTGGTTACCGTTCAGGAATTGAGTGACCTCCTGCAGATATCGCCTGGCTCCGACAAAATTTGTGCCGTTGTCCGAACGGATTAATGTCGGGAGGCCCCTTCGTGAGACGAACCGATCTAGACATGCGATAAATGCCTCTGTAGTGAGGTCACTGACCACCTCCAAGTGGACTGCCTTCGTGGCCAAGCACACGAAGACGCACAGGTATGCCTTCACTAATCTGGCGTTCCGTAGCTGTGAAGACTTGACCATGAATGGTCCCGCGAAATCCGTTCCGACACCCGCAAAGGGCCGGATTTCGTTAACCCTATCCGAGGGCAAATCGCCTATCTGGGGCTGCATCGTAGCCGCCTTGGCCCGATAACAAGGCAGGCACCGAAATACGACGCTACGCACTAAGCGTCTTCCCGATAGAATCCAGAACTCGCGCTGGAGAAACGCCATCAAGGCGTGGCATCCGATATGCCCATTCCGAATGTGTCGATCCTGTATCAACAGTTCGACCAACTTCCCTTTCCTAGGGAGTAACAACGGGTGGCGAGCCGCATAAGGCAGGTTGGCATTCCGCAGCCGACCTCCTACCCTCAGCAATCCTTGAGGGTCAATAAACGGGTTGAGCCGAGCCACAGCTCCCTTCAGTTGGACGCGTCCGCGTCTCAGAATGTCCAGTTCAGACTTAAAGTGCACCGTCTGCACGTTCCGTACCAATGCGAACAACGCATGGTTCCGTTCCCGTGGTGTCAGGACCTGTGTCCGCACCCGTTGCGCCTCAGAATTGCGACAATTCCACGCAAATCGATAGATCCAGGCGGTCACATTGACCAGCTTGTCGAGCGAGCTGTACCGTTCCAGCAGGCTGAACTCCTCTTCCGGCTCTGGTTGCGTCGTACAGACACCGACTGTCAAGACGCCGTTCGCCGAGGTAACGCGTGGACTCATTGGTTAATCCGATTCGGCTTGAGTCAACCATTTTGGACCCCACCACAAGGGATGTCCAACTAACTCCGGAGCGTCAAATCAAATCAAATCAAATCAAAAATCATTTATTTCCATAGGATGTTGTTACATCACTTGTTTTACTTGTTGTACAGTTTTAAATAAAGCTACGTTTTTTTTACTTACATGATATCCTCGTATATATATTGACAGGTACATTGATTTCTTTGAATTTTTCTCTCAATGATTCTCTAGCATCTAATTGATATATCGCCCTGAAAACCCTTTTTTGTAAAACAAATATGGTATTTACATCTGCTGCTCTCCCCCAGTGCATTATTCTAGACAGTATCCTGTGAAAATAACTAAAGTAAACCAATCTGGCAGTTTCAACACCTGTAAGATATCTGATTTGTCTGACCGCAACAGCGGCTGAGCTGACCATTGAAGTTTCGAATCAAATCAAATCAAATCAAAAATCATTTATTTCCATAGGATGTTGTTACATCACTTAGATCCGTCATTACATTTTTTTGGGTGAGTTCACTAACACAATGGCGGAATCTGTGGAGAAGAGCTCACCGAAGAAACTCCACAGTCTCTTCTTAACTTATCTTTTGCGTTTCCTTTTTTAAATAAAATATTGTCAAATTACAAAATGAATGCTAATTATATATCGAAACAGCCTGTTACTCAAACAATCTATTCCCATGGACATCTGTCCTCTAAGTAATCAGATATCCTATAGTAACCTTTTTTATACAATTTCTGTTTTATTATTATTTTAAACTTGTCTAAAGGTAAGTTTTTAATATCAGTAGGGACCTTATTGTAATAGCGTATACAATTGCCTTTAAAAGAATTACTAATTTTATGTAGTCGGCTTACATAAGCAACCAACTTGTCTTTATTTCTAGTATTAAAATTGTGTATATCACTGTACTTCTGAAAATTAGTTATATTTCTTTTTACATACACAAGATTGTCATAGATATATTGAGACACAAATGTCAGAATATTGATTTCTTTAAACTTTTCCCTCAGTGACACTCTAGGCCCTAATCTATAAATTGCACGAACAGCCCGTTTCTGCAGAATAAATATACTATTAGCATTCGCAGCGTGACCCCACAATAAAATACCATGGGTCATTAGACTATGAAAGTAACTAAAGTAGACTAGTCTAGCGGTGTCTACGTCGGTAAGAGCTCTAATTTTTTTAACTGCGAACGCTGCCGAACTCAGTCTGTTCGACAATTTATTTATATCCCTGTCCTTTTATAAATATGTCTGTAGTTACCGGGTTCACATTGGGTAACACGAATTTAATACATTTAGTTTTCTTTTCATTAAGTAATAAATTGTTAACAGTAAACCAGTTCACTATACTAGAGATAGCATTGTTTACCTCGTCATAATTTGATTGCTGTCTTTTAACTTTAAATATCAAAGAAGTATCATCGGCAAACAATACTAACCCATGTTTTGCTTTAACAAGGTAAGGTAAATCAAATATATACTAAAAACAAGAAAGGACCAAGAATTGAACCTTGCGGTACGCCCCTACTTATTGAAGACCCAGGTGATCTTTTCCCATTAACATCGACCATCTGAACCCTATCTGTTAGATATGACTCCAGAAGGCCAAGTGCCTGATCTTTTACACCATAATGGCGTAACTTCCTGACAAGAGTGTCACGATGGACGCAATCAAAAGCCTTGGATAGATCGCAGAAGACACCTATTGTATCCATTGCGTCTTCCCAGGCATCAAAAATATTGTCGATTACTTCAACACCAGCATCGGCTGTTGAACGACCCTTTGCGAAACCAAACTGAGCAATATGAATTAAATTATTGAGATAAAAATGACTTTGCAATTGATTAAGTATGAGTTTTTCAAATATTTTGCTAAGCGTTGGTTGTATCGATATGGGTCTAAAATTGGTGGGGTCCAACCGGCGGACCGTAGGTGGTTCCTCCACCTCCCAAAACTTCTGTATCACCTCCGAGAGTACAGAACCGAATAAGGGACTACTAGTCGCTAGGCGTGGGGCAGCCGGCATGACCGGACCCATTACCGCATGGCCTAGTCTGGTGTTGACCGAAACCAGACCAGTCGGCACTAACAGGTATCCCAAGGCATCGACACCCAATAAAATGTCTACTGGGCCCGGAATATCGAACTCCGGGTCAGCCAGTGACAACCCAGCGACCAACTGTCGCACCGAGGGCGACAACCGTACGTGAGGGTGTGAGCCCATCACATTAGGCATGGCTAATGCCGTGACCGTCAGATTCACCGATGAATCCACCCGTGACGAGAGAGTAATCCGACATACTCCCTTAACGGAACCGACTTCCGTGTTCCCAATTCCCCGAATGGAATGTGGATACTCCCTTACCGAAATGCCCAACCGTCTTACAAGGTTGCACGAGACTAAGCACCCCTGGGCCCCCGAGTCCAATAGTGCTCGTGCCACACATGATTTGCCGTCCGAAATCCACGCTATCACAGAGGCGGGGGGGAGCATGACCGTCTGTGGAGTGGCGGCACCCTGTAAGTGGGCGGCGTGTCCCTAGCGGGAACCTCCGCGGGATCCGAACCCGCTCAGACCTCCGTCGGCCTTGGAGTAACTCGGCTGCTGATATGCAACCGGCATATCAGACCGTATGTGCATCAAGGGGTCCCAACCCGTATAATAGGCCCCTCGCTGTCCCGGTATCCGATCATACCGGACGGTGTACGGTGTGCCCGGTGCGCACCGTGGATGAATGGGGGAGAGCGGATCCAACCTGGGGCGCTCTAGGAATAGGGGCGACATCCGACTGTTCGCCTCCCTGTTCGCCTCCCAGAGCGACGGGCAGGGTGGCGCAGAAAATTCAAAATTCAAAAAGAGTTTATTTCCATAAGAAACACATAGGTAACATTTGGAGAATGTCAAATCTTAAACTAACACATGTGGTGGTGGACTCCCAGCCTTCGCGCTACTCATAGGTGCCATCTGACACCCGCCCGTAACACGCAGTTAGCCAGCGGCCCGAAGTCCTCGCTGACCGTGGACAGCGGCGGCCGAACCCCTGCTATCCCGCATGTTACCCCCCGCGCTGCCCCTTTCCCCTCGGGGGGGGGGGTCCCGTCCGTGGGTACCCCAGTCACCCCGTTGGTGACTCCCGTTGCCCGGAGGGGGACTGGGTCCGGCCCTGGTTGGGCCCTGTGGCCGACCAACCTGAGTCCGGCCCTGGTGACCGTCCGAACGGCCTGACCGATTCAGGCACAACACTATGTGGTGCTTGCCACCACAGCACTCACAGGGAAACGCGCGCGAGCACTCGCTCAGCGTGTGCGGCCCCAAACAACCGAAACACAATCGGTGGCGGAAGACTATCTTCCTGCGGGCAGCCACCCCGAGCGCCTTAAAGTTGGCGCAACTGGTCACTTCATGACCGGCACTGTCGCAGTGCACACAGCCGTCACCCGACGGCGCGGCATTCAAAACGCCAAATTGTTTCGACCGCCCACCCCCCGTGGGGGCGGGGGGCGCGGCCCCTCCCGCATCCGCGCGGGTTGGCGCTGCACACTGGCCTCCGTATCCATTGTGTCACATCGCCTGCATTCACCCTCCAAAAAATCCGTCAATTGGACGAGCGTGGGCAGTTCCGTGCTACTGCCCCCATGCAGCTGTTCAAACCGACTTTGAACAGCTGCAGGCAACCGTGACAAAACCATATACAAAACAATATATGACCATTGGTCTACCGGAAGACCAAGGTTCTGAAGGGCCTTAGTGGCCACCAGCACAGGGTTGAGCACCTGTACTCGGATGTCAACATCCCGGGTTACTCTTGGGATGCTAAACAGCTTCCCCAGCTGCGCATCAACCAACCGCCGTTTGTGTTGGTAGCGGTCAAACAATATGGACCTGGCTATCTCATAATTACCCGCCGTGACCGTTAGGTGACCGACCAACTCCTTCGGTTCACCCCGCAGAGCCACCAATAGTTGGGCCAACTTGTAGGCGTTGTCCAGGTCGTCCCGCCGTGAATGCCGGCCACTCATCAATTGCCCCACTGAAGGCCGGAATCTCCAGGTGTGGCAGCCGTCCAACAACACCCTTCGGGGGTGGGTCTCCGTTACCCTCCCCGCGGTCATTCCGTCGCGACCGCTTAATTTTCTCCGCGCGACGCTCGATGTCGCCCAAGCATTCCATCGCTTGGTCAGCATCCGCGCAGAGCTGTTTCACTGCAGCCACCGAGGCTTCATCCGTAAGCCCGAGAGCTTCAGCCTCCGCAGCCAGCCGACACACCTTCCCGACGCGTGTCATTGCGTCCTCCACACGCTTGAGCAGGACATCGTCCATGTCAGGTCGCTCCACATACTTATGAGTATGGGCGAGCCATCTCATTTCCTCACGGACACCATGCCGCAGTACCGTCAAGGGCGAAGGTGCCATGTTTACCGATTTAATAGATTCTGGTCTTATACTTCACTACCGAACTAAGTATAGCCAGAGACCAGCACTTGCCCGTCAGCGCTGGGCACAGAAATTAAAACTAAGTTGTCAAAACTAAGGCAACCACTAAAACAATTAAATCCTAAAAAATATTTAATATGGTCGCCCTGTGGACATACACCTTATGACTATACACTCTAAATCAATTAGAGAATGCCACCATAAGGCACAATAAAAAATAACACACAAAAATTTATTATAGAAAAAAGGCTATTTTTAATCTAATGAAGGTAGCTGTGAACCTTCTAGAAGTGGACCCACACTTCTACTGAGGTCAGCAAAATCAGCTTAATACCCCTTAAATAGCCTGACCCTGCTCTGTAATCCGAAATAACACTGCAATGCTATGGAACCCGACTGCAATACTATAGTCCGACCGAATGACTGCTTCTTATGCACACCGAGTAGTTTCCGACTACAAATTTATAATAATTGTTAACTAAATCGTCAATTATACTTTCACTAACCGAAAATGAACTTTAATTGTGGTATACCGACCACAAGACTCACTCACAAACTGATTGCCGACCAATCTGAGATACCCTTTTCTCCCAACTACAATGTGGCAAAATAACAACCCTACAACCGTCCGTGAATCGATGATTTCCCACTAGGAACCACGCTCTGCTACCAAATTGATTAAATTCCACGCCTCAACCGAACGGGCGTGGAATCTGGTAGGGTGGTTTTCACCAGGAGTATCACACGTGGTACTGACCTTTGACGCCGTAGACCGGAATTCGAAAGCTCAATTCGAGGCAGGAATACGGGATAAGGAGCACAAGGGGTGGGGGGAGAGGAGTCGAATCTTACTCTCGTCGTAGCCCGATGCTGTCGCCGTCGCTGCCGAACGCGACGAATTGGGGACCATACCACTTCAAGCTTCACAACATGAAGCACTCACTCCGATGACGTGAATCTACTTATTCTCGACGATTGTTCCGTGCTTATTATAATTAACACTCCGACCAGGCCCGACACCCGTGTTAGACAATTATTACTACTGAAATACAGCCAAGGCCCGAACGCCATGTGCCGACATTTTTTCCACGTCAAGAAAGTAACCTCTAACTCGTCATCTCGTTTCTATGCAAGTGACAGCTGCTAGTGATGTCCCGATCACTCGCGGTCGATCTGCGCAACGAAAAAACCGGTGCGTTCCGAATCATAAATATTAAACATATACTTTAATAGGTATCAAATTTATATTTATAATATAACTAGCTGACCCGCTCTCGCTTCGCTGCGGGTAGCTCTACCCTTACTTTACCCTAACCTACCCCTAACCAACCCCTACCCAACCCCTACCCTACCCTACCCCTACCCAACCACTACCCTACCCTTCCCCTACCCTACCCTACCCCTACCCTACCCCTTCCCTACCCTACCCTACCCTACCCCTACCCTACCCCTACCCTACCCCTACCCTTACCCCTACCCTACCCTACCCTACCCCTACCCTACCCCTACCCTACTCCTACCCTATCCTACCCATACCCTACTCCTACCCTATCCTACCCATACCCTATCCTACCCTACTTTTAAACCTTCCCTGGTCTACAACAAACATTTCAAAACCAAAATCAGCTAAATCGGCCCAGCCGTTCTCGAGTTTTAGCGAGACTAACGAACAGCGATTCATTTTTATATATATAGATAATCAACTTGAAGAAAAGAATCGTTATGAAATAATAATTTTAACTCACCTTGTTTGACGATGTCTATTAAAAGGCCCATTTCATCACGGAACTTATGTTGTATTGCTTCTTTTCTACTTTTCATCAACTGCTTACTACTGTCATCTCTGGCTTGCCATTTCTTAAAGTCCAGTCTGTACGAAATATGGAGCAGACACTCCATACACCTGATCCACGCATGAAGAGTGGACAAACCATATTGGTAAATCTCTTCTGAAACTGGTTTTCTGTAAAGAAAATAAACAAGTTAGTGAAAAGGCAAGTAATGTAATGCAGAACGACAACATTATTTTATTACTTTATTGAATAACTCACTGTGAAACCTTTTCTAACTGATTCATTTCCGAAGGGGTAGCTCGACAAATGTCCCAAGTCTGCGTTGATGTGTTTGATAGTGCAGAAGTGATTTTTCCATCTATCATTGTCATAAGCATGGAATGCTTAACAGCGTGGCTCCCCTACCAATAATAGAAGGCTCCAGGGCAGCAATCTCGGCTTCTATTAGGGCTTGTTCTTGGCGTATATCTAACTTATTTTCGTTGACAAACTTGAAGAAAAGTGGTCTACACAGCGTTGTAGAAGATGGTTTTGAGTTTTCCCACACCACTTTCTCACCACATACAAAGCGCAAAGGCACAAAAGAGCACATGAATATACTGGAGTCATCATCTCCGTCAGTTGCTTGCTTGTAAAGGCTTTGTCCCGAAGCTCCATCAAAGCCCCATTTGCAAATTAGCAACAGTTCTTTACCAGCCAGCGAATCTTCCAAACGTAAGAATTTTCCAAATCTAGCTACAGTTTTGTCCAAAACTGCTTGAAGCTGTACTCTTGCGCCACTTTTGTTGAATTCTGTGGTTTCTCTTGATGTGTAGACTTCCTTTTTTGCCTCTAGGATGGCATTGTATGCAGGATAAAGTGACACTCCTTCTGCTATTGCACTAGCTCTCATAGTCAGATATTGCCACTTTGACAGCTTCAAAGAGGTCAAAATACCTAAAGCTTTATCTGCGGAATATATGGGCACTGCTTTCTTCGGCTTCAATAATTCCTTTAACTTTGTTGCCTCTTCAGGTTTCTCGATAACAAGTTTTATTATATCTGCTGCATCCTGGCTATCTGCTTTTAAACCTGTTGCGTAAGCAAGGCTTTCCGTACTATTTGTTAAGAGTTCTTGCACTCTCCTTCTCTTCTGTAGGGGGCTTAACTCCGAAAACGGTTTCCTTTCAATCATAATTGATGTTGAGGTACTTACACTGCACATATCTGGTTGGCAGGATGTTGATGCATCCTCATTTACACTGAAATGAGAACTGGAACATGGCCGTTTCTCTGCTGACAATAATGGTGTCATCTTTTCCTTCAAATTCTTAGGCCATATTATGTCTTTTCCCAACCATGTTCTAAACTTCTTGATAAATGTATGCCTCGCACGGCTAGACAAGATCCACTTTTGTTTCAAAGCGCATGTATATGTCTGGCAGAATTGTTTCAATTCTTTCTTTTCACTTTCTGATAAGTTAACCGCATTCACAAAAACTTCAAATAATATACTGGGCTCTGAGAACAACTGTTATTTGCAACAAACATGAAAATGTCCAAATTGGTTACAAATCCTTCCATTATAACGCGGAAATGAATAGAACGTATGAAGTATAGTAAGCGCTTACAAGTGCGAGAAACTACTGAATTAACCCATCTTAAATGTCCCTATATATATTGCAATTCCCTTAATTAACGTTTGTCATTAAGCTTGAAACTAAACCATTACTATAACGATCTGGTTAGTCATTTAATGTAATTTCTTTAACTTCATTATTATTCATAAAAGCCAAACACGGGCTATTAACTAGCAATATCCCCAAAGTTATTACAACGGGCTATTAACTAACGACATCCCCAAAGTTATTGATGATGCACCTACATAAACACAAGTACCTAGTATTCATGTTTGCTGCATTCTACCTATGAACTACTATCATTATGTCGAACATAAACGAATACGCTAATACTAAATATTCAAATTTTTAAAAGTTAACTACATCCAAAGCTGCACCGAAAAGTGCATGAATTATATGTCATTATGTTCAGCGTGCAAGGTACAATAGACCATGTGAGCACCAGCCCATCAGTTGTAATTAGTTCCGAAATAATGTACTTTAAGTGTTTTCTCCCATACAAAAAAAATAATCAACATTTTTTTTCTCACTTGCGGAGCAACTAATCCATTCCATGTTTTAATATGACATATAAGGAGGTATACCGGAGACATTGCATATTTTTTTATAATTATTCCAGACATTATGTTCCTATGAGTATGGAGGAACAAATCCTAGACCACTGTGCGCCTGTCCGTCCGTCCATATCTCACAGCAATTTTATTCCGAAAGTATCAGGACTACACAGCTGAATCTTGGTATGTAGATAGATGTATTCTGTGAACCACTTTACGATTTTTATTCAAAAATTGAAATAACAAAAAATTAAGGCGGCTTACAAATACATGGAACTGAAACCAAAAACATTTTTTCATCATACAAACGTGTCTATAGAATATGTCCTTAAAAATGACGTTGAGGTTCTTGAAACCATTTTTCCTGAAAATAAATTGTTAAAGAAACAGACCCTTCCAAACGACCTTGAATTAGCCAATTACACGCCCGCTTGTTCCCTGCACATCTTTCCTTCCTGCAAATTCGGTAAGTTTGCTCCAGTGCAAATGACGCACCATGCGGTATCTATTGGGGGTGATCTGTAACATATGTGTATGAAAAATTTGGTTGAGAAAATAAATGGAGAGGAAAATATGTCTGGTAAAAAGAAACAGTAGAAATAAAAGCGTGTAGAAAATTATTCTACTAGTTTTTTAACTAGTTTATTTTTTCTCTACGTTTTTACGTAGAGAAAAAATAAATAGTGGGAAGAACGCGAATGGAAAAAAATTACAAAGGAAATATTATTTCGGAAAATTCATCTATATGTCGGCGGATTTGTTTATTCGTAACATTTGAACTATTTTACGATTTGACGTTGTACCTTTTGGTTCTGCAACTGCGTACAAAATGTAGATATTATGTATGGCTTATGTGTAAACGATTAAAAAACGCTCCTATTTTACTACCAATAAATTCGAAATGACTGCCAGAATGGATAAATGTCCACCAAATTGTGTTTGTATAAATGATCACCAAACTTCTTTTTATGTTTTGTGTACTTAAGTTTATGTTTTAAGTATATTTTTGTTGTTCTTACATGTTCAACCTAACTCGATAGATAAAGGGGGCTTCGCTTCGCTCACCCCCTCCCTTCACCTAAGCTACCGCAGTATTTTGCCCTGATATTTTTGGTGTTCATTTATCCATTTTGGGTATAAAAAATATTTTGGTGGTCATTATATTTGTTGTGATCATTATTTTTAATCAATTTTTCTGTGGTTTAGCGCTACTTTATGTCATTTTTTCCCGATTCCGTCCCTCTCACACTGCGGTTCTTTCCGCCTGGAGTAACGGGGACCTTTGCACGGACGAGGTATCGCCTTAAGACATCTTGGTGAGGATTACAGCTTAAACATTTGATATCATCAAATATCTCCGGACCGCCTACGACTTTCAGTTTGAAATTTGTGTCAAAAAATAGTCCAGAAATATTCCACCGAAACAATAATAATTTCCATCTGGTTTACTTTGAAGAGGTGCATTAAAATACAATGTTTAATTTCCCATACATTTCAATACATTTACAGTCGTGTACAAAATAATAATGGGGTAAACCGGTTTACACCATTTAAGCTCCTTAGACCAAGGAGCTTAAGTGGGGTGTGAAGGAAAACCGACTGTTATAACTGTTATAGCTCTACACAAGTGCAACATAACGCCGGTGCAGATCTTCAGTCTGTTACGTCCACTAGGTATCACTATCAAATTCGTATATCCTACCATCAAAAGATTCAGCGAGATGACCTCTATCGATGACCGACCCAGAAGCGGCCGCCCCCTCGAGATTCTTCCTAGAATCGATATCGCCAGCGGCGATAAAAGCTGTTGCTGAGCGAATCAAAAGAAATCCTTTTCGCAAGCAGAAAATCCTGTCTAGGGAGATGAAAATTCCACCTAGAACCATGTTTCGCATCATCAAACAGGACCTTAAGCTTGCCGCTTACCGACGAAGTACAGGACATCGTTTGACAGCAGCTTTACGTAACATAAGAGCGACCAGAGCGAAAAAGCTGTTTCAGAAACACGCTACGGGTGGGTAACAAAGAATCTTGTTTACCGACGAGAAAATCTTTACCGTTGAAGAGAAATACAACCGTCAAAATGACAGGGTGTACGCTCACAGCTCTCAGGAGGCTTCGCAGAAGGTTGCTAAGGTGGAAATAGGCCATCATCCGGCATCAGTCATTTTTTGGTGGAGCGTATAATACGAGGGTGTTACCATTTTTGAAATACTATTTTCTCTCTACTAATAGCGCAATAAATGAAAATTGTATTTCACATAATAGGCTTTCTACTGATAAATAAAACTGCGAAATTATTTCCTAAACACCCTTTGGGGACTGCCTATAGAATCAAACTTAGTTTCAACATATTTTAAGTTTATAAAGAAGTGTTTTAGATCAAGGTTTATAGTTTATAATACTTCTTAAGAAACCAAAAATAATAATCTGTAATAATAATCTTAAAGTTATTGACGATATAATTCACGAGCTACACGGCCCTGTTTCAATTAAAATTTTATCGAGAAGATAAGTCCTATTGAACAGATAAATAGTTGAATGTTGTACGTAAAATGTCAGATTTATCTGTTCAATAGGACTTATCTTCTCGATAAAATTTTAATTGAAACAGGGCCTAAAGTTTTTACTTCTTTCGGCAGTCCCCAAACACTGCCCGTTTTTTTTTCTTAGTTTTGGCAGGTTTTATTCTATTTAAAATTACCAAAAGCTTTATTCTATTTAAAATTACCAAAAAACGGGCGTCAATTTGTTCCAATAATTCTGCTGAAACCATGCTTACTTCGTCAATAATAATAACCTTAACGAACTCAAATACTGCTCTGTATTGATGCGATTTTTCGATGTTGAGTGGCAATAGCCTTGAGAGTGATATGCTTAAAGCATTATGCACTGCTGTTCCACCTATGGCAGAATCAGCTTTTCCAGTTGAAGCGCAAGCAATGGATGCGTTGAAAATTCCATCTTAATCTTTAATTTCGCAGCTTTTGGCACGCATGGAATGGCTCGGTTACCCTGATATCGGCTTTTAGTATTTCTGAGGTAATGGGTCCGAATCCCAACTCACAAACTTTTTGTTTTTGTTTTATTATTTTGTCTGACATACAAATCTTGTTGGATGGTTAGGAACCCTTCGTGCGCGAGTCTGACTCGCACTTGGCCGGTTGTTGTTTACTTACTCTTGAATTAAATCAACATTTCTGTACAGAGGCATCTGTTGACCAGAAAAAGAAACTGGATTTTTCGGACAGTAACCAGATGGCGCCTTTTTCGTTATTTCATAATAACAATTATAAAATAGTTATGAAACCAAGCTTGATCGTTTTTTTACTCCCGTAAAACCCACAATACTGCTCATCGTAAACTACAGCGCCTTTTTCTAGAACTCAAAACATATCGCTACAAATATTCCTCATATTAATTAGGGATTTATCTAAATGAATTTCGTATGCTAAGGTTGTGTTTGTGTTTCTACCTGTTGAAATTCTGCAGGCGCTCATACAAAATCTTCGTTATTTATTTTAATCATATTTCACATGAACAATTAATTTATAAAAAGAACAACAAAAAGTAAATTTTATTGATTGTTCTTTCACTCCGGCCGGGACTCGAACTCGGGGCTCTCACGTTGTAGGCATACCTACAACCACTGAGCCATCGGCTGTTTTTAGTGAAGTATATCAAATCGTACCGTCACGCTTTTTTATAAGCGTGACGGTACGATTTGACGATGACGCAAAATCAAGAATTTTTCCTCACCCAAAAAGTGTTCAACGCGCCTAAAGAAGTTTTCATTTAAAAAAAAACCTACCTATTCCATACGACATAACTCCAATCGAAAAGAGCGCCGGACTCTTCTTTGATAGAGTAGGAGTAATTGTTTAGTCTTAAAGGGAGGTGTTATGCACCAATCCAGTCCTTTTACGCCTTCTGTATTTTCTCTACTCTTTAGCAACATTGGTTGCGATTTGGAAGGTGACACAAACTAAAATTAACAGCCAACTAGACAACTAAACGTCATCATGACGTCATCTTAGTTGCTTAGCTTTAATCGGTATTCGGAAGGCGCCAAAATTAATAGATATTTGTTTTTAAAAGTTAATTTTCACTTGTCTAGTTTAGTGTGTGCCAATTTGTATGGATTTCGTATTCGGAAGGCATTTTAGATGGCCGATTTTAGTTCCTTTTTGACAGATAGCAGTTAAAATTAACGGTAATGGTTTTGGTGGCAATTAAAATTAGCTTGAGGCCATTTTGGTCAGATTTCGTATGAAAACTATTATTTCGTGTGTATTTCAATTTAATTTAATTTAATTTAAGCAATATAATCAATCAATCAATCGAACGTAACTTTAAGCGGGAAATTTATTTTTCTTGTCATGACTTCTATTTTGGCGGTTTTCACGCGTCGTGAATTCTTGATTCTAAAATATGTATAACGAAATAAAATGGATATCGAATGCGTGGCGGCTTCTTAGCCCTAGACGAAGAGTCTATTTACCGGCGGTAAGTTAGAACAGATTGTTATTCACATACTTATCAATTTCCTTCAATCAATTAAATCAGCGCACATTTAGGCACTGCCGGGTACAGGCCTTCCTTTACCACGAGATCTATACCTACTTAGGTCCCGTGCCTTTTATTTTTCTACCTCTTCTTCAGTTATGATAGGTAAACTAAATTGATTATACTTGCATATTGCAGCCCAAACTATGCCAGGCTCATAACTATGATGGCAATATATATAGACATAAGAATGGAAGCTGCAAAAGTTCACCGATTATAACGTTTGCCAAAACTTTCGAAATACATACCAATATTATATAGACCTACTATTTATTATTTTTATTTTAGATTCAGAAGACGAAGAGGAGACCACTGCTGCAAGTTGAAGACGCGTTTGACTTCCTGCAGTAAGGCCGTCAGCAGCGGGCTAACCTTGTTAATTTACATAAAAAATAAACACAATCTTATACTTTTAAATATTTTATTAACAAACTGATTTATTTATTGTGGTTCCGTGTGCCTCTGCACAGTCTGGCGGCTCGAGCACACGGCAACAGCGGTTGTGTCAGCCCTGATAGCGGCCGTCTATTCAGCTGTTGACTCCCGCAAAGTTTCGCGCATCAAGCGGGAGTTTTCATTTAAAGCCTGCACCAACAGGAGTGCAGGTGAATCCGCTGCCCTGCAAAGTAAACAAAAGACTACATAAGTATTTGTATTATGAAGTATAACAGAGACATAAAGAATTTGTAAGCAAACAACTTATTGCTTTCATTATTCACATCTTGAAAAGCAACAGCCTAAATGAAATATACAACAAGCTACCATTCAACTAATTAATATGAAAATGACTAACAAAAGACATGTAATCCATACTCTTGAGCGAGACGGCATTAAGACGTCAGACAGTAGAAAATCCAACCGACATGGAAGTATTAGAGTAACATGGAACTTTTCTTGGCGGACAAGTTTATCAACACAATTTCTTGATTAGCTATCATTTATGATTATGACCACTAGAATGACTTGCTTCGTTGTAATGACCACGGCATGGCCACTAGGTCCATGCCTATACAATACAATTTAAAAAGAATACATTACACAATACAAACAAATTCATGAATGACATAACTTTCATAATAAGCTATGTTCTCCGGCTAATCTAGGCCAGTTAATCTATTTGTATCACTTATGTGTCTCATACTCGGTAGTAGATGTGTCATAGGCCCTAAAAGGGCAGCTTGATTTCTTCTGACAGTTGGGTTGGCCACTATTAAGGGTTGACACCCCTCTATCGAACCGGCAGAGCCAGCATGGTGGAGTACTTATGACTCAATCTTACTTGTATCCAAGTAAAGCCCCATGCCCCTCTGTGGGGACATTAATGGGCTACATATTATTATGTGTATCATTCTCACACTCTAGTACCTATCTGGTCAGTAGAAACTTATCTAAACAAATATTAGACATACCTATTGCCTCCTTCAAATCTCTGCCGCAGCCCAATAAATTGAGCTGTGTGGCAAGGGCCGACCACTGCTCCTGCTCCATTATCGTGGGCCTCGCTCTATTCCCTGCAAAAGTTTAGCAAAGTGAAAACATATGCCTTCCTCACTATTTGTAATTCGATTGCGCGGGAAAATTGCCGGCGGATTTCTGTCATTTATACCTAGTGGTAGGTCTTCTCATCCCGAATAAGATCAAAATAGATAGGTGGGTACCATGTCAGACATGCATATCAGTGTCCCATAGTGGGGAGAGATGAGAAGTCGCATTCACAAAATACATCACAATCTGTTTACCAAACAAACAAGTTAATGCAATGCACATACCCCGAACAATCTCGTTGTTTGAATGGAGCTGCTCTAAAAGCAGCGGTTAGCAGCGCCTGTTGCCGTTTCGACATTTGTTTCCTGCTGTTCTTCTTCTCCAATAATAACACGAAATAGCACAAAAAGAAATCAAAATCACAGTGAAAAGAATAATGACTGAAGTAAGTGTGACAGGCGACAAGACAGTTCGCGCCGCCCGCGGCTTGCAACACAAACGTTCTGAAACTGATTGAACATAATTTTAGTTTATTCAAAATGGGTCTATCCGTGGATTATTATTGAAATTATCTTAAAAATATAATTTAAACACTATAAAATGCACGTGTAATAATAAATTAATAATAATTTGAAAATATATTTGAACAGTTTCTTTATTTGACTATGACGAAATATATCGATTTTATCGAAACATAATCGAGAAATAAAAAGATACATTGTGGTTCAGAACTGTCCCTAGGGGCGGTAATTCGTTTAGTTGGAAAAAAAAACGACAACTATTCTTAGTTTGCGTGTAGAGAGCGTGACTTCCAAATACCGATTAACGTAATTCAAACTAATATTAGTTCTCAAAATAGTTTAGAGCGGCTAGTTGTCCGTGCCTTCCAAATCGCAACCATTGTTGCCTATCAATCCCCGAAAATTGTGTTATCATAATAGTTTTGTTTGTTCAAACATCTTCCGCCTATCTAATACTACTTCTAATTGAATTAACAATAGCAATCTCTGTTCTCGTATGAATTATGACTTTCGGTCCCTTTAAAGATAGTTCTAGTCGCCGAAATGTGTGACCTTTGCAACATTGTAAGCTCCTGAATTTGATCCGGGGTTCTTGTTATCTTACTAATTAATTCCTTCTAGAACTCATACGAAATTTCATCATCCTAAAACAAGAGTCTCTTTGTTTATCATTTTAGCTATAAAAACCCATTTGAGATTTATCATAGGCGCAATCACTCCTCAACAGTTCACCATTCTATACTCAGTAACCGAAATCTGCTCAGATAGTCTGAAAGTCAAGTAAGTCAATAAGTCTAAATAACCCAAGTGTAGTCTAATTTTATTCAAACAACCTAGTAGACTTATTTCAGTGAATAAAACAGTGCAATCATAGATATACTAAGTCGTTTCACTTCAACGTATTTCCTTAAATCCTGACAGGGACATAACACTAACCTATAACAAAACTGAAATTACACACAATAACCGACTCTACCCAAATTTGGCTTTTCATTACTTCTAGTTGCAAGCTCGCCACGCTGGTTGCGCATACACGTTCTAACCTAACCCAACCTAACGAGCCAAATCCGAGTTATAGACTGGCAGATCGTCGAACGTTGGCCTTGAAACAATTGGGATAAGCATAGAAAGCGCCTTTTGGAGCAAGAAGCTGAAAGATCTAATAGAACACGATTATAAAAAAAATGGACAACTAAACAAGTATTAAAGAAAAAGTCAAGAACCATTTCTTCAATACAGATTTGGCATCTTCAATAAGAGAAGTGAATCAGGAAGGCCAGTCGTTAAACAAACAACAGGAATCTGAATTGCCCTTCATAAAAATAGGCGATTACGTTCTAGTTAAGTTTTATAAACAACAATATGTCTTCTCCTCCCGTCGTGATGGACTCTACCACTAAGGAGTCAACCCTTCATTGTCTACGTTCGAGGGCTGCAGTCTGCACCTCACCGTTTAACTTTAAGCTTGTTGGAATCGGTGCAGTTTGAAAGGCAGTGCTAGCTATCACATCCAAAGCTGCTGGTGGCGACAACGTCAGCCATCAGATGATCCACAGCGTCCTTGAGGAGTTGCTTCCTCCAATTACCCACATCATCAACTTCTCTCTCTCGGTAAGCTCCTTTCCTAGTCTGTGGAAGAAAGCACTCGTTATCCCACTGCCAAAAAATCCAATCCCTCCTCCTTCAAATATTATAGGCCCATATCTATCTTACCCATTCTCTCCAAAGTCCTTGAATCCATAGTCCACTCCGAACTCTCTTCCTACCTTTCATCAAACAAACTTCTCAATCCTTTCCGATCTGGGTTCAGACCAGGCCATAGTACTACCACAGCACTCTAGCGATGACATACAGCTAGCCAAGGATCAGAAGTTGGTCACGGTCCTAGCCCTGCTTGACTTTAGCAATGCATTTAACTGCGTCGATTTTGACATTCTGGTCTCTATATTGAGCTCACTGAATGTCTCCGTCCATGCTGCTAACTGGTTCAACTCATACCTGAGAGGTCGTCAGCAACGCATTAAGTCTGAAGAGACTGAAACTCAATGGTGTGATCTTTCCTCAGGAGTGCCTCAAGGTGGTATTCTCTCTCTTCTTCTATTTTCAGTCTTCATCAACTCTATCTCCGACGTTATCTCTTCTTCGTATCATCTGTACGCAGATGATCTCTAAATTTATCGCCACTTTTGCCCCTGCGATGTAGCCTTAACCGTGGAGGCACTGAATGCTGACCTCGAGACCTGCCCATCTTTATTAGAAACAAATAATAATAATAATACCTTGGACACTCTACACTCATTGATCTAGCCCCAAACTAGGATTCCGTGTATCTTGAGTACTAGACAACGATACACATACTTATATGGATAAATATTATACTTAGATAGATAAAAAACTCATCCGTTGTCATCAAAAAATATTTGCCTCCACCGGGACTCGAACCCGGGTTCCCACACTAGGATACCCTGTGTCGTAGGAACCAGAAACAGCGACGTCACACAATATAAACATCCAAGGCTGGAGTTTATTTTCCTGTATGCCCAGCCGGGGATCAAACCCGTGACATCTCGCATGGCAGGCAGAGCCACAACCGCATAAGGTTGAAAATGAATCCATAACATAAAATAAGCGCAGTTCACTGCAGGTGGGTTCCAAAAACCAGGCGAAGTTATAATGTTTGACGCGGTACCTACCTAACCTAAATTCTTCACCTCACCAAAGCACATACCTGCTGCCTCACTGCCCGCTAATAGTTTGCCATATTTACAAAACAAGCAGACCTACCTACAACAATGTGTAGGTAATTAACCGGATATTGACTATTTTTTTATTGGCTTACATTTACTCCGACATAGGGAAGAGAGTATGTTTTATCATAAACAGTTCAGTAATTTTCAAATGATGAAAAGCAGAACTGAAAAGAACAGCTGGAAACTTGATAATTTGGCGGAGTTTAATCATTTCTAAAGTTGTGGATACGTGGGGCGCACTGTAAGTTTCCGGAATGAATATGAAAAAATACTATTAAAGGTACAAAATTAATTTATTGTTTTTCAAAATAATCTCCCTTGGCGTCTATGCACTTTTTCATTCGATGAAACCAGTTTTGAAAACTTTTGTGCCACTCCTCTGTGGTGACCTCTGAAACGTGTTTTTCATACTCCTCGACAGCCTCTTCTGGTGATGAAAATCGTTGACCGCGTAATTGGTTCTTAATTTTTGGGAACAGAAAAAAGTCACAAGGTGCCAGGTCGGGACTGTATGCAGGATGACTCATGAGTTCTACATTTTTCGCCTTCAAAAAGTCGTTTGTCTGTCTGGCCGTGTGAGAACTAGCATTGTCGTGGTGCAGGATGATACGGCGTTTACGGTTATTTTTACGGAGTTCGGCAATAACTTCCGGCAAACAAATGGTCGTGTACCAGTCACTATTCACTGTACGACGATTCTCTAAAGCAACAGTAGCCACGTGTCCAGTTTTATTAAAAAAAGAAGCAATCATCCGCTTAATGCACTTTTCACGCGCGCCACTTTGGTTGGTTTCGGCTCATCTTGAAAGACCCATACGCTCGATTGCTGCTTTGTTTTGGGATCGTAGCAATAAATCCATGTTTCGTCACCTGTTACTATGTCCCACACCAAATTTGACGCACCTTCGTTGAATCTGGTAAGCATGGCACTGCACCAAGTGACGCGGTCCGTTTTTTGAGCCTCGGTCAAGTTGTGTGGGATCCACCGCGAGCACAGCTTTCTCACACCCAAATGTTTGTGTAGGATTAATTGTATTTGACTCATGCTTATTTCTAAGGATGCGCGAATTTCATGGTAGGTCACATGCCTGTCTGTTTCAATCATACGGCGCACAGCATCGATGTTTTTGTTGGTCACAGCGGTGGACGGCCGACCATCGCGAGATTCGTCACTGAGATTGATACGACCACGCTTGAATTCTGCAAACCAGCTATAAACAGTTGTCTTGCATGGTGCTTCATTGCCAAAAGCTGTTTCAAGCTGAGCGATGCTCTGTTGAGCTGTCAAATTACACTTAAAATCGTAGAAAATCATACTACGAAAATTTTCCCGAGTTAAATCCATGTTGATGCAGACACACAATTTTTTAAATGGCGCCACAAGGTAAAAACAAAAGGCAGTCAGATGAAACAAACTGCATTCTACAGCCAAAGAGTTCTATTTTCAAATGTTGCAATAAATTTTTAAATATTGTTTATGTAAGTGGCCAGTTCCGGAAACTTACAGTGCGCCCTATGTATATGTATAATGAGTTAAGGGTTTTAAAAAATGGGGTATTTTTCGAATCCATTTACTCCAGCATGAAGTCATCTACAGATTTAATTTTTGGGTTAACGTTTATTGAGTATTTGATTAAGATTCTCACTAAAGGAAAACGCGATTGAATGAAATTTTCTCCATAGAATTTAATTACGAAAAGACCTCTAAATTGTTTAATTTTTTCCTGTAATTCTGAAATCCTAATTAATTTCATTGTAGAATTGCGCTCAAAATGTGGATATCATGTATTTAGTTTATTTTTAAACAATTTTTATGTGGTTTAGCGCTACATTATGTAATTTTTCCCCGATTCCGTCCCTCTCACACTGCGGGTCTTTCCGCCTGGAGTAACGGGGACCTTTGCACGGACGAGGTAACCCCTTAAAAGACTAAGAGGGGGCCGATTAAAGAATTATCTTTACAAGTATATCAGTAGAACAAAAAATTACTAAAAAAATTTAAAAAAATTGGCTTCAAACAAATTAATAGGGGATTTTTTTTCCTACTTAGTGGAAATAAAATAACATCTACGTACAGTTACTAAAGGCCTGGCACTGACCTCAAAAATAAATTGAACCCTAATCTGTTTTTTACCTACGATTAAATTGCTTTAGGTGGCTAATTTGGTGTATGTGTAAAATTAATATTTCTTACTTACTAGTCACATTTTCACTTCTTTTTAGGTTCCGGAAAAACGTTCATTGCAATAAGTCTGATTGCTCGCTTCAAGGAGGCTTTACAAAAGCCGTGGGGCGAAGGGGCGAAACGCACATTCTTCCTCGTCAACACTATACCATTGGTGGAGCAACAGGTAAGAATCCTCCCTAGTTGTATGGTTCAACATTATAGACAAATACTTAAAAATTAAGAAAAAAAAAACGGTCAGGTGCGGGTCGGACTTGCGCACGATGGGTTTCGTACCACTTTTAACCGTAAGGTGTCTTCTACAATATTCCGGAACGTGTCCCAGTCAGAACGCTTATTGTAAAGTACTGCTCGTGTTTAGGGTTCCGTACCCGAAGGGTGCCAAACGGGACCCTTTTACTAAGCCTCCGCTGTCCGTCTGTCACCGGGCTCTACCGGATCCGAAATAGGTGGAGAGGTGTTTTTCTATATATATAACAACAAATAATGAAACATACAAGTTTTTAAGAATTATAAGAAGTACAAGAAATTATTGGTATGGCCATTTTCTTTGTTTATCGTTGAAAACAGGACTCTCCCGATCTTATCGGAAAATATCTTTAATTGCAGGTATTGAGTTTTGTGCTTAGTTATTTGTTATTATACGATTAATAATTGCTCATTCGAATTAAAATCCATATTATTAAGTTTTTTTATCATATTTGATTTTAGTTACGTAAATAAGTTACTCAATTTATATCCACATCCGGTACATAGTTCAATACATACATACAAAATACACAAAACTATTTTTTAATGTTTCGATATACGGCCGTGAATGTAGCCCTACCTAGTATTTAATATTTTATTATTAAAAATTATAAAAGGTAAGGAACCCTTCGTGTGCGGGTCCGACGTCCTACTCGCACTTGACCGGTTTTATTGATAGTGCAGCACTGTCGCACTGGCAGCCAGTATAACAGGAACATGGTTTGACGATGCATCCAGACAGGTTTCAATCCTAAAGAGACGAGCCAACTTTTGGCTATGAAGAAGAAATATATGATATCAGGAAGTTTGTGAGGATCTTTTTGCTACAAAATAATTAATAATAATAATTGAGGATGCTGAAAATACAGACCATTTTAAATACTTTTATCTACTCACATATCATAAACCCTGTATAATGCGTAAAAAGCTTAAAGATAAACTGTTTGTTTAAATAAAACACGTAATATGTGTGAAAATAATATAATTGCTTCATAATAACATCGAGTTCGATGTTCTTATGAAAAACGAAGCATTTTGATTTGATCTCAATTCTCATATCATTAGAAATGTCGTTAAATTCGAAATTAAATGTCAATGCCGCAATGCCGGTCGTAACATGTGGTTCTTGAACACTAAAGAGCTTATAATATGTGTGTAGATAAAGCAGTGTGTTGAACTGTACCTACTTAGCCATTGAAACACTCGTGTGATGTTATTAGCACACTCGTGTTTTTAATGCCTTTCATTGAGTAACAATCACATAAACTACTATTATTTAACAATTTGCGATGCATTTATGCGTGTAGTATGTATGTATGTTCGGGTCAAATTTGAACCACTTCCCGATTCCCGATTGAGCTGAAATTTTGCATGCATATGTAAATCTTCTAGCAATATAATAGTTTTATGACATGAAGCTGATCTGATGATGGAGCCGGAAGGTGGCCATGGGAACTTTGTAACAAATGACGCCACACCATCAAGTTTGGACTTGTTTTATTCGTCTTGACAAGTACTTTGGTCTTAAATCCGTGCCATACTGCTACAAACAAGGCTTCCACAAGCGTTTTCACGTGGGGTATAAAACTGTGTAGACGCTTGTTTGCAAACAAAATTCGTTTGACCTTCCCACACCCTGTGTGGATGGGCGTGCGTTGCCAACCGTGTGTGGAAGCCGGCGGCGTGCGTTGCCAACCGTGTGTGGAAGCCGGCGGCGTTGTCCACCGTGTAGGTGTACACGCTTGTTGCACCACAAATGGTGGTCAGTTGTGCAGAGGCAGTCTGTGCGCGCGCGCACATGACGACCGGTTTACCCTAGCGGGTAGTGACCGTGCCTGCGAAGCTGACGGTCCTGGGTTCGAATACTGGTAAAGACAAATATTTGTGTGATGAGCATGAATGTTTATTTCTTAGTCTTATATGTATGTTTGTATGTTTATTTACATAAGTATTTATCTCTACTAAATATATCGTCGTATAAGTACCCATGTAACTATTATCTAATCTGTGCTATGGGCCTAGTTTGATTTGTGTAAGATTTTCCTCTAATACCTATGTATTTATTTATATATTTATGAGTTGTTAAATTCCAACGTGTGAAATCATCAAAATGGCGACGAGAGATAATAAAGAAACTCTAACCAAGTTTATCGGGTTGTATAAAGACGTGCCGTATCTGGGATCATACCGAGCACAGACATATAATAAGATACTAATACCGAGACATAACCTAAAAAAATATGCCGGGAAATTCTGACAGATAAATAAAGGCCATAGACCCAAAAGCGAACGAAACATCAACTAAGAAGAAAATCGACTACCTACTTAAAGCCTATCAAAAGAAGGTGCTACACAACACACTTTCTGAAATTTTGATAGGTAAGTACTATATGGAGCCATATCGCAATATGTACGCGTTTACGCAGAGTCGACAGCACACTGTAGTGAGGGCCTTCTTGAAACCTGTGTGGACGGAAACACCAACCGAGGGCTCCAGAAGCCTCCCACCAAGGTGACCCCTGTGGAAGCCTTGTTTAGTGGCACAGTGTGGCAAACGTTTTCGATGATATCCAGGGTCCTATGATCGACCCGGAAGGTAGCTATGGGAACGCTCTAATCAAACGATGCAACCCTATCGAGGTTGAGCTCATTTGATTCGTCTTTACAAGCAAGTACTTTGGCCGTAGATGATATCCAGGGTCTGATGATGGTCCCCAAAGGTGGCTATGAAAACTCCAAAAAAAGGAAGCAACGACTGTGATACAGTACATAAAATGCAGGGTAATACTGTCGATCACGCTGTTGTCTATTTAGGCACACAGCTGTTCGCTGCTGTTCAAGCTTACATGGCCTTAAATGGAGTCAAATCACTAGAAGGTCTCCTTATTAAAGAAGTAGACTGTACATAGACTGAAAATTTATAGCATCAGCTGGAAACGTATAGTTTTTTTTTAAAGTAGTTGGTCGGGCGGGTCCTTTGTACCACCCTCTCCCCCCCGAGCAGCATTATTTTTAATGTAGCCCGCGCTAGAAATGTTTCGAATTACTTGCACAATAAATGTGGTAGCTCATAGCTTGATAAAAAAAAAGGTTATGTATTGAAGCGATCCAATAGATCTTCCATGTGATCAATTTAGATATCAAACATAAACATTTGTATACAGGCAAATAATTTGCTTCTGGCCCCACACTAGGATACCCTATGTCGTGGGAACCAGAAACAGAGACGGTGACGTGACACATATAAACTTTCAGGACCTTGGGATTTTTTCTTCGTCAGCCGGGATTCGAACCTGGGACCTCTCGCTTAGGCGGCGGAACCTCCAACCGCAGCGCCATAGAGGTCATCATATGTTCAGATAGATTTTAACTTGTTGCTTTTTGAAATGGGCCACTACAGGTATACCCCAGCGCAACGAGGGATTCAATAAATATGAACCGGTATAATAATAAAGAAGCCCATTAATGTCAGCCGACCCGAACTGTCAGATGTTTTCAAGCTGCCTTATTAAGGCCTCTGACACAGCTTTAAGGCTACTACCACCGTGTAGCGATTGTCGCCAACACCACGGAAGTCTCCCGTGGCATGGAGAATATCTAAGGTTATTCAAATAAACACACGAGCACAAAAAAAAACATATTATCTATGACCATCAATCTGAGAATTATGGAAGGTATCAAATAAAACACTCAACTCTGATCAGCAGGTAAACACCTCCTCGTAGCCTCCAACCTCCCCTATAGCTACGTCCTTTCCTCACAACTAAATCTGATCTGATCTGAATCTCTGTTCGTCTGATTACTGTATATGCCCAGCCCATTAAGTAAAAAACTCCACCTCACTGTGTGACACTGAATCCTGGTTGCTTCACAACCAGGTCACGCTAAAACTGCTCATCTCATCTAAAAACGTCCGGCCCATTATGAGGAACTCCACCATACTGGACGACACTAAATCCTGTTGCTGCACAACCAGGTCACGCTAAATCTGCTCATCTGTTCTAAAAACGTCCGGCCCAGTATGTGGAACTCCACCATACTGGACGACACTGAATCCTGTTGTTACACAACCAGGTCACGCTAAATATCATCACCAACTCGATGGTGATGCGCAAATAGTCATCTGATAAAGTTACATGAGCAAAAACTCACCAAGGGTCCGTCGAAGACACGCCTGTGTACTCCTTGTCGCGTCTCGATCCAGTCTGGCGGGCGCTCGCTCGCTCGCCCCGCACCAGCGCGAAAATAAAACTTCTACCCTCTGAACCATCCGATATCAAAACGTACCGCATCTTTATGCTTTAACGCCTGACGCTGTTTGATAGCAATATTGTGATCATATCGTAGTTGGTAATCGCGACTTTCGCGACACTGCCCGCCTTGACAGAATAAACTCTCTTAATACAGAATCAGCAAGTTTAATGATCAATTAAATTTACAATATTTTAAGGAATTTCTACATATTTTCATCTCATCAAGATGGCGAGTAGTTGTGCCGTCCACTGTTTAACCTTTTCTCTTGCTCGACGAGCTGATGATCTGATAGGCCGGCTCGATGAAGGTTCTGGTTCAGATTGATTAGCCTGTATGTCTTGTTTACTAGTTAAGTCTGATTCACTATGTCGATTTTCTAAACTTTCGATAGTTGATCTCTCATTATCATCTGTTTCTCTGGGACTCTCGTTAAGTTCGAGAGGATAAAGGTGTGCTATGGATCTAGTTAATATCTCACCAGATGTTGTCTGTACCTTTGCAACTCTTATATTATCGTCCGGACCCTTTATCAAGTTCGTTATCTTGCCTACTTTCCAAAGAGCACGATTGAACCCACCCTTGATCTGCACGATATCACCAACTGTTGGGACTTGTTTCACTAAAATTCGTGGCTGCTTATGAATCTCTGAGACTGTTCAAATACTGATTAGCGAACATCTTTGTATACTCTTCAAGAATTGTCTGTCCACGTTTCCACCCACCGATGAGATTGATTTTAGTTACAGTAGCAGGTTCTATGAATTCTATGTCTGATGTTTCGGTTCGTAGAGGACCACCAATGCGCAGGAAATCAGATGGTGTTAAGACATGCTCTAATTCTTCGCCCACAGTGGTCAGCGGTCTAGAATTAACTACAGCTTCAACTTCTTTGATTATTGTAGATAACTGGTCATTATTAAGAAGATGTTTTTCAATCTTCCTCTTTAAACAATGCTTTACCAAGCCCTATCAGTCTCTCATAGAAACCCCCAAACCAGGGAGCTAGTTCCGGAATGAATTTCCATTGAATATGGTTCTCAATGCAATACTTATTGGTCAGTACGTCGGAAGTCAATTTAAATTGCAACGCGTTGTCTGAAACTATCATTTTGGGCAAACCTCTTGATGCGACAAATCTCCTAATAGCAAGCAGACACTCCCCTGCTGATGCATCCTTGACTACTTCCATATGGATGCCTCTGACTGCCAGACATGTGAATAAACAGACCCAACGTTTTTCTGTACAGTCACTAACATCGATTACTAAAGGGCCAAAATAATCTACACCTGTGTTGGTAAATGGTGGACTGTAATTAACTCTCTCTGCTGGTAGTGGTGGCATTTGTGGTAGCTTGTTAGGCCCACCACCGTATTTACGACACTGGACACATTTTCGTAACACCTTTTGCACTTGATATCTTCCTTGAGGAACCCAGAATCATTTTATTAGCTGTGCTAGTGTTTGCGATACGCCCACATGGTAGTTTTTAGTGTGAATATCCTCTATAATCTTTGTAGTCAAATCTGTATTCTTCGGTAACAATATCGGATTTTTCTGATCTTCTGGCCAATCCGTATACTGGAACCTCGCATCGTTCGTTCCTTTGCATCGTAACAGTCCATCATCATCTTTGTACAGTCGTAATGAAGTTAATAGGTCTGTCTTTATCCCTTCTACCTCTCTTGTAAATATTTGTTTCTGTATTTGTCTTATTGTTTCCTTCTCGTCAAAATCATTACTATTAGTATCCATCTCTTCTTGTTCTGTCATGTTTTTATCTGGTTCTATTTCTGAATTGATAACTCTATCTTGTGCTTCTGCTGAGAGCTTCTTATCCGAGAGGCCCTCCGCAACAGCAGGATTTTGAACGTACACATGGACGGTTTGTGGTTGGTTGGATGGCCAATTTTCGTAACTCGTTCGCAGAAATTTTGGTCCAGATAGCCATCTTTCATTATCTATACGGGAGTTGTCAGACCTAGTCGCTACGTCTGCTGGATTTGAGGCGGTTGGGACATATCGGATAATTAAATCCTTTTTAAGCCTGATCTCATATACTCTTCGAGCCACAAATGGTGGTAATAGATTTTCCGACTTGCACCAACTCAGAACAATCTGACTATCCGTCCACAAGAACTGTCTTCTGATTTCTATACGGAGAAATTTTGTCACGTACTTCAATAACCAACTACCTATTAGTGCACCTAGTAGCTCTAGTCTTGGTATGTGTAAATCATTTTGGTCCTTTATGGGTACCAAACGGGACTTTCCAATAATGAAAATGGTGAATGTCTTGTGTCTGTAGGTGCCGCGTAAATAGACAACTGCTGCGTACGCTTCTTTCGATGAGTCCGTGAAACAATGGAGTTCAAATGTAATTTCCTCAATGTTGTGTGCCCCTCTAGATTTTGAATCTTGTGCGTAATATCTTGGTACCCGTACTTTTCTTATCTTTTTGAAGTTTTCAACGATTTATTGCCACTTTTCTTGATCCTCATTTGAAAGTATCGTATCCCATTTTACTTTGCTTTCCAAAGCTTCTGTAGAAAAGCTTTTGCTGGTAGAACGATCGGAGCAACAAACCCACATGGAGCATAAATAGAAGCGATTACCCGTAAAATGTCTCACTTTGTTTGTTCGTTTCCGACAGATTTCTCATCGTAGTTAAACCTTAGGAACAAAACATCATCCTTAAGTTTCCATTCCATGCCAAGAACTTTTACCGATTCCTTATCTTTTCCACGAAACTCATGAGGAATAGTATTAACAAATTCTGGTGAATTCGAATTCCACTCTCGCAAGTTCATAGACAGCTCGGTGAAGGATTGTTTCGATACTCTATACAACGATTTGGCTTCTTGTACCGTTTGAACACCTGTTACGAGGTTGTCTACATAAATATCTTCTGACACCTGTTTGTTCATGGCACTATTCGATTTTTGCAGATGATGCTTGATCGTAGCATTAAGCAGGAAAGGGCTTGCTATCACCCCGAAAGGGGCACGACAAAATCTCAGATGCAGAAGATTGTCTGATATAGGTTCTTTCTTTAAATCCTTCAGCCATAAAAATCGGGTAACGTCTCTGTCATCTTCCTGCAGGCCGATCTGCAGAAAGGCTTTCTCCACATCGGCTACTATCCCGATCGCATGTTCTCTAAATCTGATTATCAGTCCTGTAAGATCTTCCAGCATCAGTTGTCCTCGATAAAGACATTCATTAAGACTATTATTGTCTTTTGCCTTTGCGGATGCGTCATAAACAATTCTTGGTTGTTTACTACCTTGAAGAACGCAGTGGTGCTGCAAATAATGAATGTTCCTATCTGAACGATTCACATTCGTGTCTTCTACAATCTCGATAATATGTTTCCGTAGCTGTTCTTTAATTATGTTATCATAGGCTGATAACGTATCAGGTGCTATTCTCTTTACAAGGCTACTCAGTCTCCCGGAGGCTAAGCCAAAGTTTAACGGTAGTGAGGTAGGGCGATTTTCTATCCATGGCCATTTGACATGGTATCGCTGATCAATGTATTGCGTTGTATCATTTTTTGTTTGATCGCTTCTTCATCTCGATTCGCCTTTGGAGAGTCTGTAATACCGATTGATTCAAGATCCCACAGGTTGTGAATCTTGTCATTCCTTAATAGAAGATCAGGTTGGTGAAACTTGTTTTCACTCTCGATGCATGATTGGAAGTACGTTAGTACAAACAGTTTGTCCTCATTGGCTGCTCTCTGATTCCATCTACCCGACCAAACCCAACCGAAATCTGAATTAACTAGATATAGATCTTGCTGAACCTCTATCTTTTCATTTTGCATGAAGGAAAAATAATAATCGTTACCGATTAAAATGTCGATATTATCCTTTCTTGACCCATCATCAGCCAATATCATGTCACTTCGAATCTTCTTTGAATACTTAAGGCGATGTTTCTGATCTGGACAACGAATACATCGTGTAATGCTAGGCACAGCATTTGCGTAGATTAATCTTCTCACACCCGTACGAGTTATTATCTCAAAGCAAACCATCGCACTTGTAATCTCTTGTGGATCCTTTGCCCCAAATGTGAAGACAGACAATTAATGTTCTTCGATAGTCGATAGGTTTAATTCTTGAGCTGCTTGCGATGTTATGTAGGTACGTTGACTACCACAGTCTAAAATAATGCGACATTTTTTCTGTGGACCTTTATCTCCTGTCCTCTGAATATCTACTACAGCTGTTTGCAGTAAGTCGTCTCTTTTGTCGACCGTAATGTGCAGAGCATTTGTTGCATTTTTTGAGCTACTTAGTTTTTGAGGACATAGTGCTCTATTATGTTCTCCAGACTTGCTGCAATGTCTGCACGTCTTGGTTGATTTACAATCTCGGACTATGTGTCCTTCGCTGAAGCAAATGTAGCACCTGTTGCGTAGTTTTGACTTCCTCTCATAAATCGTCTTGAATGTATTACATTTGTCATTAAAGTGGTCTTTTCCACAGAATATGCACCCTTGTCTTCTTCTCTTCTCACTTGGTTCTCCTCTGTCTCTTGAGTACTCGCTTTTAAACGGTCTTTTTCTTGTGTTTGATGATTCATAAACTTTATGCCTGTTATTATACTTCCCCAATCTTTGATTTCTGCTGTCTCTTGAAAATGGTCCTTTACCTGCATAGTTTTTTCTTACGTCCCTTCTGTCTGTTTGTACATGTAGTGATTCTGTTGTAATTTTTCCTTGATCATTCTTACTAGTTGTTACAAAGTGTGTAACTTGTTTTTCTTCAATCTATTAGAAGTCTCTCTTGCAGTGATGATATGATCTAGGTACTTCCTGATGTTCTCAATATATTCATCTTCATTAACCATCTTCAAGCGTAACTCATACATGAGATCTTTGGGAAATTTCTCGATAATCATTACTCTCAAATGATTACGGTTCACATCTTCACCTAGCGATTTTAGGATCCTCAAATGTCTTTCGATCTCGTTTAAGACGTTACGGCACTCTTTCATTGACTGATCTGCTGCCTCGAGCCTATAGAGCGCTAGATAGTGTGCATCAATAACAGCGCCTGGTTTGCCGTACCTCTCCTTCAACGTATTCACCGCGACCTGATAGTTAGCGTTGGTCGTGTTAAGTCCCTCGATGACTTGTTTAGCTTCCCCCTCTAATACTGTCTGTAAGTAAAGCAATTTGTCTACATCTTGTATATTTCTGGTATCTACGTTTGATGAGAATTGATCCCAAAATTCACCATTACCATTTCACCATTTCAAAATATCGCCGTTGAATTTTGCCAGCTCCATCTTCGGTAGCTGTTATTTGCTGTCATTGCTGCTGGTGTCCTTATAGGCTTCTCCACTTGTCTAATTTTGGTGTTTAATTCCGCAACCAATTTCTCTGCTTGCAGCTGAATATTCGTGTATTCCTCTACATCAATTTGTGACGGATTTGCGATTAATTTGAAGTAATTGTACATTTCAGATATAGATTGCTCGGTAACCGAACTCAAATGCGTCGCTATGCTCTGTGAATCTTCTACAGTAATGTCATTGTTTTTCAGGCGCAATAAGGCATCTTCAGCAGATAGGGTTAAGGATTGAACCGATTCAATTATAATTTTTAAACGAGTCCGGACTACAACCTCCATTTTACAGAATGTTCTCTTACTAGTCGCTGATACAACACAGGCTACTATTCGGAAAATGAGACTGAACCAGACCTACGTTGGTACTTCTATATCTTCTCTCAACTGTAACAAGTGAAAGTATCTCCAATAACTGATATTCATTCTATCTCAACATACACAGATATCTGCTAATTTCTATACTGTCATTATGGTAGCATACAGTACAACAAAGGACATTTTGCAGAGTGACTCATTGCGCTCAATCGCTACGTTTGTACGCTATATCATCAACAATCAGCATAAAATATAAACGCGTTCTTATTACAACAAGCAGTAGGATCAGTTTCGAACTAGAACGATTAATATTCTTACTTGTTTGTGCCTTATTATCAACCTGCCTGCGTTACGAAATATTTGAGTGCTACGAAGTGTTACGCCGCCGCCCCGCCACCCCGCGCGGAGCGCCGCGGACGGTGCGGGTGATTTGCTTCGAAGTGCTACGCCAAGCATGCCTTACGCATACGGATGGCGCGGTAACACCTCTCTCTCTTTCTAGCATAGGGAAATAGACTGAGAGATCACTCCCACTAAGCGACTCTCAAAACCTGGCATCTCTTCCAGGGCTCCCGCACTACACGCATACATACACTATACACACAAAGACTATAATAGTATGCGTTACGTAAAAAATACCGGCTTTTTTTATTCTGTTAAGTTTTCTTGCCGTCTCGCTCAATAATTAATTACTTACTATCATAAATGTTACATTACTTAAATTGATATTGTTATATTGTTGATTTACACGCTTTCATATAGGTTTAATTATTTGTTTAATTAAGTTTTATTTATTTTATGTTATTTAATTTTACATTTTATCATATTGTTTTATTTCGATTTACATCTGGTTTTGATCCCAGCATCTCCACCATGTCGCCAACACCACGGACGTCTCCCGTGGCATGGAGAATATCTAAGGTTATTCATATAAACACACGAACACAAAAAAAAACATATTATCTATGACCATCAATCTGAGAATTCTGGATATCTGCTCGAAGGTAACAAATAAAACACTCAACTCTGATCAGGAGGTAAACACCTCCTCGTAGCCTCCAACCTCCCCTATAGCTACGCCCTTTCCTCACAACTAAATCTGATCTGATCTGAATCTCTGTTCGTCTGATTACTGTATATGCCCAGCCCAGTAAGTAAAAAACTCCACCTCACTGAGTGACACTGAATCCTGGTTGCACAACCAGGTTACGCTGAATCTGCTCATCTCATCTAAAAACGTCCGGCCCAGTATGTGGAACTCCACCATACTGGACGACACTAAATCCTGTTGCTGCACAACCAGGTCACGCTAAATCTGCTCATCTGTTCTAAAAACGTCCGGCCCAGTATGTGGAGCTCCACCATACTGGACGACACTAAATTCTGTTGTTACACAACCAGGTCACGCTAAATATCATCACCAACTCACGTCACGCTAAATATCATCACCAACTCGATGGTGATGCGCCAATAGTCATCTGATAAAGTTACATGAGCAAAAACTCACCAAGGGTCCGTCGAAGACACGCCTGTGTACTCCTTGTCGCGTCTCGATCCAGTCTGGCGGGCCCTCGCTCGCTCGCCCCGCACCAGCGCGAAAATAAAACTTCTACCCTCTGAACCATCCAATATCTAAACGTACCGCATCTTTATGCTTTAACGCCTGACGCTGTTTGATAGCAATATTGTGATCATATCGTAGTTGGCAATCGCGACTTTCGCGATAGTGATAGTATCCGAGACCTACAGCTCAACGTGCCATCCGAAACACGGAAGCTGATCATGATTATATGATGATTATATCAATAATTTGGTGTATCGTTTGTTAATTTTCAGAGGCGAGTTATAGATTACCGATGTCCGGTAGAAGGTGTGGGTGGTTACAGTGGCGAAGACAGGGTCGACTACTGGAAGAAGGACAGATGGGACCAGGAATTGTCCAAAAACCAGGTAAACATTATTATTAATATGTTTTAAGCACCACCCGAAAGAACATCTGGGTTCGTGACTTTACCACAGAATAACTAATATTGACTATACAAATACAGTCTAATTATGTATCGACATAGACGGCCGCACGCGCGGCACATATGTTGTGTCGCTATGTGAGACACGGTCGCACGCGCGGCACATATGTTGTGTCGCTATGTAAGACACGGTCGCACACGCGACACATATGTTGTGTCGCTATGTGAGACACGGTCGCACGCGCGGTACATATGTTGTGTCGCTATGTGAGACACGGTCGCACGCGCGGCACATATGTTGTGTCGCTATGTAAGACACGATCGCACGCGCGGCACATATGTTGTGTCGCTATGTGAGAAACGGTCGCACGCGCGGCACATATGTTGTGTCGCTATGTGAGACACGGTCGCACGCGCGGCACATATGCTGTGTCGCTATGTGAGACACGGTCGCACGCGCGGCACATATGTTGTGTCGCTATGTGAGACAAGCATAATAATTCCAAGAAAACAGCTGAATTTAGAATAGGTCTCCTTTCGTATGATAGATGATGATGATGATGACGTAGAATGATAATTCATAATTCTTTATTGCACACAAATATTAAAAAAGTTACAGTAAAAGAAAATGCATGTACAAAGGCGAGCTTATTGTAGTGTCCTTTCCTGTCGTAATCGAAAGTAAATACCTTTGATATCGGCTCCACACGCGCGCGCTTATACCACTGTCCTCACACGTCTACTCCGGGTGGCGGCCCAGCCAGTGAATGAATCCTCCCTCTGCCGCGCGCGCGTCGAGACGACAAATAGTATATGTGTATGTGTGTGCATATTTTACATGCACCGAAACACACATAGACTACACTTATCGCTAAAAAGAGATTTATTCCAGTAAACTAAGGCATTATAGGAATTGGTATCATAAAAGGGCCAGCCTACCCTTTTATGATACACAGTGCACAATAAATAATATAAATAAAATGCCTAGGCATAAATTAATACTTATATATAAAATACAGATAGGAAATACAAAATAATTACCGATATATATCTACTACATAAACTTTACATATAATAATATAAATACAATAACTTTTACGAAAGAGAGAGGTAGTGCTCTTTAATATGTTTCTTAAAAGAGAAAAGAGTGGGACTGTCTCTTATAGTGCAAGGAAGTGCGTTCCAGAGTCGGACCGCCCGCAACTTGAAGGAGTGTTTATACGCAGCGTTGTTACGCCGCGGAGGGCTAAACGTGAGACGGAGTGGCTAAAAGTGAGAATGATCCTAGGTTGAGGTAGGTATAATTCCAGCGATTGGTTATAGCTTTATAATTTCTTCTCGTCAGTCGTTGATGCGTTCAAATATATTTGTATTTCATACGTCTTCAAGAAAGGAGGGACGTTTTCAATTCATCGGAAATGTTTGTGTTGCTTTTTTTTTAATGTATGCTAAGCAATTTCTCCAAATCGGATAGACCGATTCGGAAACTTATTCTTTTTGTTCGAGAGGGTGTTACCTTCCTATTGATCCCATTGACCTAAGGTCAGGATCTGATAATGAGATCCTGAAGAAATCGAGGGAACTATAGGCAGACCTATAGCAATTATTGTATCTTTTTATAGTAACTCGTGCATTTATTCTAGGCAAGCGTCATTTTGTGAAGTGGAACTGATAATTAAGACTACATATTGCCACCGGAAATTCTCAATACTAGGTATCCCACAGGTTGCGAGATGATTACTTTATTACCGTTGCTAAGTAATACATGCGCAGCATAATGCATATGGTGAAGTGGAGGTGATTGTGAAGTATCAGCAGAACTTCTCAACAATTTATCAACGTCTGTCAGGATCTGATCATTGAGAAATCGTGAGAACTTTTCAAATAAAGACACACCTATAGCGATTTAGGTATTGGCCTTTAAACCAAGCTTTACAAAATTTTTATAGGGTTACAAAGTATTACACATATAACCACTAACAGGTTCTCACTGATAGAAGTTGCATATTAATCAATACTAGAAGCACTAAGCGACGCATTATTTACCTCGCTCAAACTATTAAAGAATTGGTATTTCCGCAATACCGCATTACCGCAATATAATATCTAGTTACGAATATTATGTGGGTTCAAAGAACCGCTCGCTCAAAATCCGCCTCGCTGATGGTACACTGGGACTTTATTTTTGCTCAAATTATTTACCTTTTATATTGCAAAAATAAAGCACTGGTCGGTCACCGAGGCGCAGCTCGCGCCAAACACCAAGATGGTTCTGAAGTTGTCGCACCGGGCAATGCGCAGATGTGTAAATGTTTTATTGCGACGCTAAACTCTTCAACTTCAGAGCGAAGAAGATGTATGGCGCGATCTGTACTTCAACCTCAAGTTGAAAGGACAATTTATTCTGTGCCGCGAGTGAATTATAGTTGAGAACTCTGCACTTCCCCAGGTGATAGTAATGACGAGCCAGATCCTAACCGACATGTTGACGCACAGCTACATAAGAATATCAGACATTAACCTGCTGATATTCGACGAATGTCACCACGCGGTAGAGGATCACCCGATGAGGCTGGTGATGAAACACTTTGAAGACTGCCCGAAGCCTTTGCAGCCAAGGGTATTAGGTATGTATAACCTAACTAGCAGCGAAACCTGGCGTTGCTCAGGTTAAAATACATCGCATGTTTAATGGTATATAAAATATTTAAAGATCCACTTTTTAACGTAGATAATATAGATTTTTATTTTAGATATTGAGAGAGTTACCTCCGGTTTCTTGGGCGCTGATCAACGTTAACAATTTGGTTGAACTGATTAGAGTCAATCACATTCCGATATTATTCAAAATAAGGGCACGTGATAGGCTAAATTCAGTTGGACCAATTTGTTAACTTTGTTCATCGCTCGGGAAATCGGCCCTTAGTCGACCATTAAACATGCGGTGTATAGAAAGTAAGATAAGAAACACCTTAGTAGATCGAAAAATTAAGTTTTATTTACACAATTATTTACATATTATATGAAACATATAACATATGAAAATACATATATAGTCCATTTGTCCCTAGATGGCAAACCTCAATAATAAACCATAAAATCTGACATTTGTAGTGAAGAGAATAAGTGAATGAACTGCCGAGGTCTGATAGAAGTGAATGTTGAATGAACGAAATGTATTCAGGATTTTTATTATATGAAATATCATGATTGAGTTTTCAATTGATTTTATTGATTGAGTGGAATTCACAAGCTATTTTAAAATAGTGATCCGATATATTGTTTAAAAAAAGCTATTTGCATTGAATTTCTATTATTATTTAATAAAACGAAATAAAACCAACTTCGGGTTTGCTTAAAAATATAGTTATTTTCATAAAAAATATATTTACTGTCAAAAAATTACTTTTAATTGATAAACAACAACATAAGTAAATAATAAAAACAGATAAACTATGTCATACAAATATAAACAAGTTAACTAAATAAATAACGAAATACTCTGCCTCGTGCGTGTCATATCCGACGCAAGGGTCTTCATTTATTATTATGATAATAAGATACTTTTTTAGATAATAAGAGGTTTTTTTATAATCTAATAAATGACGCTCTGTTCGCCCCTAGTTTTTCTCTTTCGTGTATGATGAATATGGTTAATATGGATGGTGGTTTAAAATTGAGATAAATCATTTATATTATATTCAAGTACGTTATACGGATGTTCTAAAGGTGATGGAAAATCGTGAGGAAACCTTCATTACTCCGTATCTGCGGCAATGGCCCCTGTCACGCAAAATGGAGTATTGATCACTGGTTAAAAGTGGGCACAGTTGTGCCCTATTCCACCCAGTATGGAAAAAGGCGTGACGCTATTTATGTCATGTTGTTTCGAAGATATAAAAACCTGTCAAGTGCGAGTCTAAATCGCGCACGAAGGGTTCCGTACCACCGTTCAATGGAAGCGATGGTGTGGAGTGAATGAGTGAAAGTTTGGATTTTACACAGCAAAATATTGTTTACAAAGTTATTGGTGCGGTTACTTTCACACTCCATGTACGTAACCAGGTGTATCCATAAGTTTGTATGTGGTATTGAAAGAATTGTTGTATGGGAGCCCCCTTAAATATTTCTTTTATCCTGTTTTTTAGTATTTGTTGTTATAGCGGCAACATAAATACATAATCTGTGAAAATTTCAACTCTCTAGCTAGCTAGGTTCTTGAGATACAGCCTGGTGACAGACGGACGGACGGACGGACGGACGGACAGCGGAGTCTTAGTAATAGGGTCCCGTTTGGAACCCTTCGGGTACGGAACCCTAAAAAGTGCGTGATTGTGGGGTGCCAAAGGTAGAATGTCCAGTGCCTCTTATATGCCGATCATCAATATTGGTCTTAATCTTATTTACATTCATTCACTATTCATGAGACATACTCTCATTTGCATTTTATCCACCGACGATGCAAGATTGGATTGATAAGTATCACTCCTATTTGCATCCCTCTATGATACAATTTGAAAATATTTAAATAACTAATCAAAATCAATTAAATTCCCCCACGCAAAGTTTGTAAATTAAAACACTACACATTAACAACACACTTCTATTATTCTGGTACTTAAAAGCACACAGTAGGATTTCTATTGATTGGCAAATAAATTCAGTTCATCAGTTAACAATTAACAAGCTACCTACCCCGTCACACCCGCATGCATGCACATGATTAGCGCCGAGCTGGGTGTACAGTCGTTAGTACGACTGACCCCAGCCTCAGCCTACACCTTGACGCTATCAGCCATTTAAGGCTTTTTTTTTAATTATTACCAAAAAAAAACAAATATTTACTACCAATAAATTCGAAATGACTGCCAGAATTAGTAAATGACCACCAAATTGTATTTCGATAAATGATCACCAAACTTTTTTTATGTTTTGTGTACTTATGATATGATTTAAGTATTTTTTGTTGTTCCTACATATTTAACCTAACACGAAGGATAAAGGGGGCTTCGCTTCGCTCACCCACCCCCCCTACCCCTCGCCCAAGCCACCGCATTTTGCCCTGATACTTTCTGCAACTTTTGGTGATCATTTACCCATTTTTGGTAAGAAAAACATATTTTGGTGATCATTATATTTGTTGCCATTTATTAATGCGGTCTCACTACAATTATGTAAGTAACCTAAGTGCAAGTGCAGAGGCCAACGCACCACCGCCCGCACCCCGATATTATTATGTTTTTGTCGACCTAATTGGAGTCGAAAATGAAGATTCTCTTAATTTTAATACCTACATATAGATAGATATTTATCTATATAAGTATGTGTATCGTTGTCTAGTACCTACCCAAGATACAGGGAATTCTAGATCAATGTGTGTAAATAGTGTCCAAGGTATTATTATAAATTCAACCTAACCTAACCTGACCTGACCTAACCTAATCTGACCTGATCTAACCGACATGCTGACGCAGAGCTACATTAAAATATGGGACCTTAACCTGCTGATATTCGAAGAATACCAGCATACGGTCAACTAACTTAACCTAACCTAATCTAAACTAAACTAACCTAAGCCAACCTACCCTAAGCTAACCTACCCAACGTGCTCACGCACAGCTTCATAAAAATGTCGGACATTAACCTGCTGATATTCGGCGAATGTCAGCACGCATTAGATGATCACCCTCTGAGGCTGGTGATGTCACACTTTGATTTGATTAGGTAGTATAACCTATCTTAACCTAAACTTAACCAAACGAAAACGCTGACGCACGTCTACATAAAAATATCGGAAATAAGCGTTCCTCGAGCTGTCCCTTCTCTCTCTCTCGCTCATGTATACATATGCATCTCTCTTGTTCCCATGCGCCCCTCCCACTCCAGGCGGCATTCAGACGCCAACAAAATTGGCGATATCTATAGTGTCAATGAATAAACGCATAACCTTATACACCCCAACTTATCTTTTAACAATAAAAATATTGAGAAAGACAAAGCAAATATTTGCCAAATATTGTAGAAAATATTTGAGGTGTCATTTCTGAAAAATTCACAACTTGCCTCCGCCCGCGAGTTCAATCAAATCATCCATCACACTTTTTTCAGGCTTTGGACTGGCAACAAGTACCTACCTAAAGGTGGGTTAGTTTTTCAGGTTAATTAGGTGACCATACAAACATCATAGTAAGTACCTATTTTGAAATAAATCAATGAGAAGATGAAGTAATACAAGTAAAAGAAAATTAGGTACCTACCGGACACGGGCTGCCTTTGTGTAAAAATTTTGTCGCTGTGACACTCATGCCCCGTGCCGCTCAAAGTACACCCACACTGCTTGATCGACTCTGCATGCGCCTGCGCACCTGAACGCAGATAGATAAGCACTGACGGACTAAACAAAACAAACAAACAAAGAGATCCCCGCACCCCTCACATCTAACGCTAGCCCTTCCCCTTCCGTGATTTGCAATCGCTCACTCGATGTTTCCGCCGCGCACGACGCTGGGGCATTCTCTTTCTTTTCATACGAATGAAGAAAGTAAGCGAACCTACGAATTAATCCTGGCGTTTTGCTTAGTACAGAAAACGACATAAGATTTAAGTTTACGGCAGATAAACTGGACGGTCGTGCCTAAGTTAGCTTAGCAATAAATAGACAGTGCAACTAAAATAACTTTTTTTCATCAAAAATATGACCTATATTTAAAGTCGTGAAATAGACTACTCATGATTCTGGACAAACTAGTTTCTCATTATGCGTTTATTCATTGACACGTTTGTATAGTATCCTGGCTTCATGCGACATGGAAGATGTTAAATAATGTTGCAATCTCTTACATATTTATCAGATCTGATACATAGGATTTGATATCTTATTGCATGATTCCGGACACATTCCACCAACAAATGGAATACATCCTTTCATCATACATACATCGCAATCTGCAGGAGGTACTTATTATTAAAAACCCGAATTTGTTTAGAGTAATGTGCCCTGAACGCAATGGGAAAGCTAATTTAATCTCCTGCCTAGTCATAACTGCATGTCCAAACCTCGGGCATCGGAAAGGCTGATATTGTATCGTTTTGTTCTGTTTTCGTGGCGAGGTTGTGGCGAGTTTGTGGCGAGGTTGTGGCGTGGTCCGTGTGCAGGGAGGCATAAATAATTCAGATATGTTCGAGCCTTTTTATACAGATTCAACTTCAGAAAAATTTCCGAATCAAAGTTTAAAATACTTCGAAATTAGTTAGGTACTAACTTATGAAATAATTTCAGGCCTCACTGCAACCCTGCTGAACGCAAACGCAGGCAGTTGTGAAAAGATAGAAGAAACTCTGAAGGTTCTCGAGACCACCTTCCATGCCACTATAGCGACGGTGAACGAACTGGGGGAAGTTCTCGAGTAAGTTGTCCCTTAATCGGGCCTGACCATGCGGATTTTTTTATTGGTTTTAGAACGTATATTACCAAGCTACAAGGTGGAAAAAATTGTGGTAATATTTTTCCCATTGCCTTATTACGGGTTATTATTACATTTACACACTTATTGCAACATTAACACAGCGTCATGCCTTTTCCCATACGGGTCGGAGGAGGCCCAATTACCGCTTAACGCCCACGGGTATCTATAAAAACCATTTACCCGTTATAAGTTTTGAATTTTATTACCATGGCATGATGTTCAAAATCGCGATGCCTCAAAAATTGCTGGGGCTTTAAGAGCTGAAGCCCACGTCGCCAATGCGGTATTTGAATGCTAGTCAATAGTGTTTAGGAACTGTCAAAACGGTAATTCTGTTCACGAATTCTTTGAAATACTAGCATGTGACGTCATGATGTTTCCTAAATAAATATATGTAAATATCTACAGTATTAAAGAAATTCGATTTGATTTGATTTGACATATTCATATGCTGTCTTTTTAGTTTACAAAATACAACTGCTGGAAATATACGATTCCGATATTGTCAAACGTTTTTGTTGAAATGGGTTCAGCTTAAGACACGTTTCTAAATTTATTGGACTACCATGTCAAATACCATATTATTAAATACTCCATTTCTAGCGTTCCGTCCCCGAATGGTGCCAATTGGAACCATATTACTAAGCCTCCGCTGTCCGTCCGTCTGTCACCGGGCTCTACCGGATACACCGAAAAAGAGCTGAAATTTTCAGAGGGTATATTTATATTGCCGTTATAACAACAAATAATTAAACATAACGGTATTTATCTACACACGTATCATAAACCCTCTTTACTGCGTTCAAAAACCGCACGTTACGATCAGCATTATGTTAAACTACTTGGTAAAAACTCGTTTCGTATCTGGAAAACTACACATAATGGTCATTATGTGTATTTTTTCTACATATAATGACATTCAAATTTCGAACGCCGACGCCCACCCGCGTGCCGTCCCTAGTTTGTCTGTGAAGTTGGTACTGACATTCAAATTTCGAACGCAGATGATTGCAGAACCACAATGCCGGTCAAACATGCGGTTCCTGAACAGATCAAAGAGAGCTTATGATATGTGTGTAGATAAACTAGTGTATGTAACTGTACATAATTAGGCATTAAAACTCTCGAGTGATATTATTATGAACCTCGCCTTCGGCTCGTTTCATAAACCCACTCTCGAGTTTTAATGCCCTCCATTATGCAGCAGTCACATGGATAATGGAGGGCATTATAACTCGAGAGTGGGTTCATGAAACGAGCCGAAGGCGAGTTTCATAATAATATCACTCGAGAGTTTTAATGCCTAATTATGTACAGTAACATACACTAGTTTATCTACACACATATCATAAGCTCTCTTTGATGTGTTCAGGAATCGCATGTTTGACCGGCATTGTGGTTCTGCAATTGTTTAGCTTGTTCTTTAGTACCAACTTCACGCAGACGGGCGTCGGCGTTCGAAATTTGAATGTCAGTACCAACTTCACAGACAAAGTAGGGACGGCACGCGGGTGGGCGTCGGCGTTCGAAATTTGAATGTCATTATATGTATAAAAACTACACATAATGACCATTATGTATAGTTTTCCAGATACGAAACGAGTTTTTACCAAGCAGTTTAACATAATGCTGATCGTAACGTGCGGTTTTTGAACGCAGTAAAGAGGGTTTATGATACGTGTGTAGATAAACTACTATTAAGAATGAAAAGAGTCAGCCCGTTATGTAATTCAAAAGGCTGGTTAGTATTTAATCGCACATCAAATATTACCTAGATTTTCAACAACCACAGCAACTACTGAACCTTAATTCGTTGGTTGGTTTTTGTAGTTCGATGGAGCGTTGGTTGTTGTAGTTTTTACATGTCAACCTAACACGACGGATCTGCTTCGTTCACCCCCTTTGACCCACCCATTCCCAATTAAAAATACGAGTTTGAAAATATAACCTACGCGTGTGGCTACCGATAAGAGCAGTCGGACTTAAAGGGAGAACGGAGATTAGTTTAGTAGGTTCCTTCTGATGCCTTTTATTACAATTTGTGCGATAATTAGTCACTAGCATTATTACTTTCAGGTACTCAACGAACCCCCACGAAATTCTGCTGTACTTCAAACCCCCGCCCGAGACCCCCGCCGCAGTCACAGCCAAGGGCATGCTGAATGACGTCATGAATATGGTCGAGAACGTAAAACTACCAAAGGTGGACGGAGACCCGAGTATACGACTGGAACGGCACCAGCAAGATATTACTACTGATCCGAAGAAAGTGAGTGGCCACTCCACAGCTTTTCTGTTTCTTTTATTGACCCCCCCACGACCAAAACAGGGATATTTTTATTGGAAAATAATAAAAAAAGCGAGTAAAAAATTGATTGAGAGAATGAACATTAACAGCGGAATTACCTGAAATGTGCGACAAAAATACAAAAAATACTGAATTGAGCGACAAAATCACCAAATTCCGCGACGTAATTACTGAATGTTAGGTGGAATAAGTAATAACAACAAAGTCCAACGCTTGTTTAGGTTTTCAAGATGTTGTTTTTCAGACTTCTAACATCAGTGTTTATGATAATCAAAATTTATGTGCGGTCCCATGTTGAAATACAAATGTAGCCCATTAATGTCCCCACCAAGGGGCACAGGCCTTTACCCGGATACGATTAAGATTAAGCCATACGCCACCACGCTGGCTCAGTGCGGGTTGATGGAGGGTTTTACGACCACTACCACGTAGCGATAGCAGCCGGGACGCGTGTTTCCGTTTGCGCACGGATTTGTTGTGATAACTCCGATTACAAAAGCGTGTTGATCTCGAGGCACGCGTCCTCCAACCGCGCATAGGTTTGCAACGCTCTCCGACATCACAAATGCGTGTTCAATTCAAGGAACTAAACTGAAGTTCGCGCGAGTCTTTTGTGATGCCGCGCTCTCGCTTCAACTTCACGCGTGTCAATCAGCAGTGTGTGTTTGTTGATTTACGGGTGTTTTGTTTTGTTTTTCATTGTTTCTTGCGAATTAACCGCATTAAGTAGATAAAAACAGGTATACGTAATTCTTTTTTATTTCGTAATAGTGGGTGCTTAGGTACTACCACTAATTCGTGCTTATTTAAGTACCTAGTAAGGTACAAGCTGATGTTGCTGGTACAAGCTTATAGTTACCTAACTCATGTGCCTGAGTACTAAAACAAACACGGGTTTGTGGTGCTCCATTAATCAAGAATGATAATTGCAAATCCGTGCGCATGATGAGGACGCGCGCCTTGAATTAAACACGCTTTTGTAATTGGAGTAAGCACGACAAATCCGTGCATGTTTGAAGGCAATGCTGCCTCGTACTGGACACGTAAAAGTAACTATCAGTGCATGCTCCTTTGCAAACCCTTGAACGGTTGGAGGACGCGTGCCTCGAGATCAACACGCTTTTTTAATCGGAGTTAGCACAACAAATCCGTGCGGGTTTCGAGGCAGTACTGCCTCCTATTGAACACGCAAACGGAAACACGAGAGCGTTGCAAACCCGTGCGCGGTTGGAGGACGCGTGCCTCGAGATCAACACGCTTTTGTAATCGGAGTTATCACAACAAATCCGTGCGGGTTTCGAGGCAGTACTGCCTCCTATTGTACACGCAAACGGAAACACGCAGCCGGGACCTACAGCTTAACGTGCCATCCGAAACACTGTACGTCCAATGAGACTAAGAAGAGAGAAGATAAGAATACTTAAGATAAATTAATTATCTCATTGGTACAAAGTCAGGATTCCAACCTGCATCTCCTATGAGAGAAGCAAGCTTGTAACCCATTAGACCACGGAGCTCATGTTAAAATACCATATTTTTTATCCAAAATAAAACGTATAATGTATTTGTTCAATAATTATATCCGCGCAAAGTTTATGCGGTTTATATGGAATGTGAGATCGCCAAGATGCGTCTTAAATGACGTATGTCTCTTGAGGATAATTTTACTCTGTTGCTTCTTTCCCCGTCCATTTGCAGTCTCTAAGAAAGGTGATATTTTTTCTGTTTTCTCGTGAATTCACAACATGTGTGAACAAAGTTGACTTACAAATTGCACGCCTGTAAAGTATTGTGCGGATGCGCAACCGACAACTCCAAGTTTCGAAGTCCCTTTCTGTCGCTCAAGAGCTGATGTAGCTTACACTTAAAACTTCACAATTGACCCGACACTGTGTCGCGGGAACCAGAAACAGCGACATCACACACATAAACAACCAAGACCTGAAGTTTTATTCTTTATCCCCAGTGGGGGATTGACCCGGGACCTCTTGCATGGTAGGCAGAGCCACGACCGCAGCGGCACAGAGGCCGTTATATTCTTCTAAAGAAGAGGCCTATGACCAGCAGCAGTCGTCGTGAACTGAGCATGATGATAAAGATTCTTCTTTCAGATAGTGAAAGCGGTAAAGAACGTCATAGTCGCCATGATATCGAATATCGAAGAAATGGGCGTGTACGGCGGCTCCATCAGCATAGTCGCGTACACGATCGTGTTGGAGCGGAGCCGGCGCAAGGCGCTGAGCAAGGAGGAGGCCACGTTGTACAAGATCGTGATAACTGCCGCTACTTTGTGAGTATGACTTCTATAAAGTTTTATATTTTAGAAAAAAAATATAGTTTTAGCAACAAGTGGAAGTGGAATTATTATGAAAACAAATAACCCGACTGCATTTTCTTTCAATACCACATACAAACATATGAATCCACTTGGTTACGAACACGGAGTATGAAAGTAGCCTTACCAATTACGCTTTGGCATTCTAAACTATATATTATTTATCTATAAACAACCTACTAACTAAATAAAGAATATAGCCTATGGCACTCCTACATCTGCGACGAATCTAACGACACCCCATTCATTAAAATAAATGGCCACACATACATAAGGAATAAACATACATACATACATACTCTCGAAAAACATCACCCTCCTTCTTGTGCATTTGGGCAAAAATACATGCTACGTATTCCCCAGGAAATAATCCCGATGACTTCAATCATTAAAATCACAATAAAATCACTTCAAAGTTGAATAATTATAACACCTTAATAATACCTTGGAAACTATTGCACACATTGATATTGTCTCAAACTAGGATTCCCTGTATCTTGGGTACTAGACAACGATTCACATACTTACCTATATATATTTAAATATTATACTTAGATTGATAAACAACAATGACTAGGGTACAAACATCCGTTCTCATCAAACAAATATTTGCCCCCACCGGGACTCGAACCCGGGAGCGACCCTTGGCTTCGTAGGCCTTGATCGTGAATTTTGAAGATGCAAATGCTATGCTCTTTGAACTGTTGTTCAATGTACAATTTGTCGTTCTACCTCTTTTCAAAACTTAAGTACTTTCATTAATTCGTTGGATGTGGCACTAAAAATATCAAACGTAGCTCACGCCTCATGGTTGCAGGGGATATCAACATTGACATCCTCGGTATCGCCAGAAGCATCGAGCTATCTTTGCGCTCTAGCAGAAAATGGACTTTTAAGTGCTATTGACAAACCCACTCATGGTAAAACGTGCTTAGATCATATTCTGGTGCAGACAGACCTGACGGATCATAGCATAACCTTGGACTAAATTAAAATTAAGTACGAATCGCTTATAACAGATTTGGAATGTTTTGACTGGTCACGTGACACAACAGAAACTGAGGAATGCAGTCACAATATTTACAGACCTTTATTTTGGAGCATTAGCCAATAGCTCCCAATTCGTTAACATAAGTCATACTGTCCAGCCTTGGACTTAGATGACGCCTGGCCTTATCAGATGCTCTAAAATCAGAAGTCATACTGTCCAGCCTTGGACTTAGATGACGCCTGGCCTTATCAGATGCACTAAAATCAGAAGTCATACTGTCCAGCCTTGGACTTAGATGACGCCTGGCCTTATCAGATGCTCTAAAATCAGAAGTCATACTGTCCAGCCTTGGACTTAGATGACGCCTGGCCTTATCAGATGCTCTAAAATCGGAAGTCATACTGTCCAGCCTTGGACTTAGATGACGCCTGGCCTTATCAGATGCTCTAAAATCAGAAGTCATACTGTTCAGCCTTGGACTTCGATGACGCCTGGCCTTATCAGATGCTCTAAAATCAGATACAGATTGCGACAGAGTTTTATTGTTCTTTGGAGTACTTTTATGTTTTGCGTGAGACGTAAACTCGGGGTCTCTTCTAGTAGACTAGCCTGTGGAGATAAATATTGGTTGCATGCGTTAGGACACTGAATCGGAAAGAGCTCACCAGGCAACACTCGTTGAGTTGTCCATGCCATGTGGGCCCATTGTCGTACACGATGGCTGTGACAGCAGCATGACGTAGCCTATTATCACACTTTACGCACTGTACTTTCACATTTGTAGCTATATTAGACACTCTCATATCATATCGCTGATATCACCACAATTACTGAAACGCGCGGTATTGAGCCTGTAAGGCGGGCCCGTTTTCGGGAGTCCAGACTCAGAATAAAAGGCGCGCGGCGGGGTTGTAGACTATTGTTTATTTAAATGCGTTTATGCGTTTAAGGTGGATGGGCACTATAGACACGTAAGTTCGGTCCGGCAACACAAACGTGACCTCTCGCAAATAAATTAAAGTAAATGTATTAAAATAACAAATTTATTTCATGCAGTCACCTCGTCTGTCAGGCTGAATGGCTCAATTGTCTTGGTCTAGGTTATTAATATGTGGTCTAGTTGACGACAACACTTTATGCACTAGTGCCTAAATTGCGATTTTATGCATCCAGCATAAAGAAGGACCTTTCGAGCATGAGAGGTGAAATAGTACATTTCGTAGTAGTTCGCAAAGGAAAATTTACGAACCGAGAAGGCGAGGGTCGTAGCGAGGTTCGTAAAGAATCCTTTTCGAACGAGTTACGAATATGATTTTTCATTTTAAGGTAAAAAGGCGGAAAAGTCGCCATGTTCATTAATGTATTATTATCCAGTTGTACTGTTGTTACAATTGCGCGATTACTGCTGGATTATGGTTTAATCTTCTCGTATCCGGTTAAAGGCCCGCGCTCTTCACTGGGGACATTAACCGCTTGCGTGCCACAGTCAGCTATAGCTGACATTTTCCCTTTTATAGGTTTTGGAACTTTATTAATATGGCATGACGTTCAAAATCGCTATCCCTCTTATCGCGATTCGGTATTTACCTCATACTTCAGACAGAACCTTACCATTTTTTTAGGGTTCCGTACCCGAAGGGTTCCAAACGGGACCCTATTACTAAGACTTCGCTGTCCGTCCGTCCGTCCGTCCGTCCGTCTGTCACCAGGCTGTATCTCAAGAACCTAGCTAGCTAGAGAGTTGAAATTTTCACAGATTATGTATTTCTGTTGCCGCTATAACAACAAATACTAAAAAACAGGATAAAAGAAATATTTAAGGGGGCTCCCATACAACAATTCTTTCAATACCACATACAAACTTATGGATGCACCTGGTTAAGTACATGGAGTGTGAAAGTAACCGCACCAATAACTTTGTAAACAATGTTTTGCTGTGTAAAATCCAAACTATTCACTCCACGCCATCGCTTCCATTGAACGGTGGTACGGAACCCTTCGTGCGCGATTTAAACTCGCACTTGACCGGTTTTTTATTATTGTAAGCAGGCATAAATAATGCACTTTTTCAAGTCAGACACTTATACATAGAGAAAAATAAAAAATAAATCAAATATGGTCAACTAAACTGATGATTATGGTTTGAGTTAGAAAAGGGTAATTTCCCTTTCAAGTCCCTTGCTGAATCTCGCACAGGAAAAGGAAACTAAATTGACTCTACCAGTGCTTCGGAAATACGCCCGTCAGAGAAGATAAGACCTCATTATGCGCCTAGCAACATATGGGAAAGCCGTACGGCTTGTATTTGTTTGGTATTATAACCTATAAGTATATATATATATATATATCACTTTGACGACCTGAATGGCCGAGTCGGCAGTGACCCTGCTTGCGAAGCCAAGGGTCCCGGGTTCGAGTCACGTTGGGGGCAAATATTTGTTTGATGAGAACGGATGTTTGTTCCCTAATAATAGTTGTTTATCCATTTAAGTATAATATTTATCTATATAAGTATGTGTATCGTTGACTAGTACCCCAGATACAGTGAATCCTAGTTTGGGGCTAGATCAATATGTGTAAATAGTGTCCAAGGTATTATTATTTTATTTTAACAAAATAACTTAACATAGCGTCACGCCTTTTCCCATACGGGGTGACAGAGACACAATTCTGGCAATGTCTATCCAGTTAATCCAGACTCCATTTCCATTGTATTAGATTAGGGTTCTAATTATGTCTAAGCTTATAACTTTCCATCACGTTGCAGTGCACGGGACGTTCTAGAGCAGTCAATGGAACACGACAGCGGTTACGACAAGATTGTGGAACATTCGTCGGAGCAGGTTGTGCAAATGCTGAACGTATTGAAGGAATACAATCCTGCGTTGGTTCAGAAGCCGGGAGGTAAAGAGTAAATGTTAAGTAAATGTTAAGTAAATGTTAAGTAAAGAGTAATGGTCTGGTTGGGCTGCCAGGATAATACGCTATTTAACATGGTAGTCCAATAAATCTGGAAACGTGTCTCAAGCTGAACCAATATTTCAACAAACACATTTGACTAGTTGTGTTTTATAAACTAAATTTTGCGTTAAATGCATTTGACTATGACGTCACATGCTAGTATTTCTTACAACTTGTGTATAAAATTACCATTTTGACAGTTCCTAAAAAGTGTATGTTTTGACTAGCAGTCAAATACCGTATTCGGCCAATACAGAATCGTTATTTGTATAATGTGCGTACTTGCATACACGCTCATACTGATTAAGAGCTCTCCCAACTATCTATCGCCCGATAGATCTAGTTTATTACCCGACAGCGCAAGAAACATCCAAGATTGGGGTTTTATTCCTATACCCCCCGCCGGTGATCGAAAGCGGGACCTCTCGCATGTTAGGCAGAGCCACAACGACTGCGCCACAGATATTGTCAAGAAGGACGTGTCTTATAATGATATTTGACCCGTAGCGTAGCTCTATTCTGTATCTCTGACATATATCACAATACACTTCAAGTTGTTGTTTTGAATTATATTCTATAACTTGAAATTTTTGTTTTGAAGGATATTCTACAACTTGAAATTGTTGTTTTGAAGGATATTCTACAACTTGAAATTGTTGTTTTGAAGGATATTCTACAACTTGAAATTATTGTTTTGAAGGATATTCAACAACTTGAAATTGTTATTTTGAAGGATATTCAACAACATGAAATTGTTATTTCGAAAAATATTCAGCCACACGCACACATTAACGAGTTTCCGGGTGCAGATCTGGTGCGCCCGCGGGCTTATTACTTAAAATTCTGCAATTAGCAACTATTGCGCAGTCATCATCATTGATCATGAGTTATCGCAAAGTCGGTTGCAATGTCAAACCAAATTCGTATTATCTAAAGCCAACGCTCTTGCAACATCAATGCACTTTTTAGTTTTGTGATTCTCGCTAGAGGCAGCGCCTTTGACCGCTACACTCCGCTGTTGTGACATTTGACATCAGAAATTGCGCAATTTTTGTCGATTGCTTACTGTTTGCAAGATACGTAATAACCCCGCCGGCCGGCTGGGCTTGAGTACATTTATTCGAGTAGTGATGTGAACTTCTCTTGCATCTTTCTCTTTCAATAGCCCTCGCATTCGCCCGACGCCTGAGCGGAACGAGATTCCTAGCCGTTAACGCCAGGGTAGGGAGGCCTTTTTAACTTACTCATTCTTATTATACCATGCTTCTATGATCCGCCCGACCGACTCAGTTGATATCGTGAATAGTACCTATATGAATAAAAACTATATGAAAATATTTATATATATATATATATTTAAAAACAAAACAAAACCTGTATGAACATATACAAGTAAGACCCAATAATAATAGTCCACTAGTTTCTTATTTTTTTTTGTTATTTAGTACAAGCCTAACCATTTCTATTCCAGTACTCCTCAAAGTCAACAAAGCCAGGAAACCCTTGTCAGGAATAATATTCACAAAACAGAGGTTCACATCCAAAATTCTCTTCAACATACTAAAAGAAGTCAAGAAAGAAAACCCGGCAGAATTCGGCTTTCTGAACCACGATTTTATCGTTGGATTCAATGTGAACCCGTTTAAGAATACCAGGGAGCAGTTTTACTTGAAAAAGTCTAGTCAGACGGTGCTTCTACAATTTGGAAATAAGTAAGTGCTAGGTTAAATACATATTTATACCGTTACTTATTCCTTCGCTTTTATCTGACTACGGCTGCATCAATTTTGTTGGCGCCGAATGCCGCCTGGTGGAGGTAGCGACAGCGCATGAGTAAGAGAGATGCAAACATGGGCGAGAGAGAGGTGACAGATGACAGCTCGTTCAAACGTCAAGAAACCTGGCCCCTGATGTACTATCTACAGCCAAGCCAAAAGGAAAAGTTATGTTTTTTGCAGTTGTAAGGCACAAAGACTTGATGAAGGAGTTTGACCAGGGCCATGTCGGTCCTGGGAACCTCTTATGGACTCTGGAGTAGAGTTTTAAATTAACCGTTAAACCCAAATCTTTCGACTGTCTGAGCGCGCCCATCTTATTATCGAAAATGTCTTATTATGGTTTTGACAGTACCACGGTGAAGTGGTTTGACAGCTACCTCTCGGGCCGTGCGCAGGTTATTGGATTGGAAAAAAGCGATGGTACTATGTTGTTTTCCTCGACAAAGCGCTTAACAAGGGGTGTGCCTCAAGGGTCGATATTAGGCCCCCTTTTGTTTATTCTTTACACAGCAGAGATAGTTTCTGTCGTGGAGAGCAACATGTGCCATCTGTACGCAGATGATACCCAGCTATATATATCATCCGTTCCTTCCGACATCAACACTGCAGTCCAGTCCATAAATAACGATCTAGAGCGGGTGGCGTCATGGTCAGAGAGGAGCTGTCTAGTGCTAAACCCTAGAAAATCTAAGTACATGATCCTTGGTACAAAATGTCAGATCCATAATACTGTCCAAGCCCTAGCCCCCAATGATATAGCTATCAGGGGCGACCCAGTGGACAGGGTCGTAGAAGCAAAAAATCTTGGGTTGTTGATGGACGGTGAGCTTCGATTCGAAAATCATATCAGAAACGTAGTCAGCAATTGTCTCTACCGGCTTAAGATTCTTTATAATATACGTGATTACCTTAGCACTGATTTGCGTGTCAGGCTAAGAGAATCATTGATATTATCTAGATTAAACTACTGTGATGTCGTATATGGTAGCTGTATACTTGGTCGGTCGAAAAGGTTAATTCAACGTGTGCAAAACGCATGTATACGTTTTTGTTTTAAAATCCCTCCTAGATCCCATATCACCCCATACTTGGATGCAGCTAAACTTCTGAACATGGAAGCTCGTCGGCATTTACACCTAGCCAAACTACTCTTTGGTGTAATACACACGCAAACCCTACCCTACTTGTACACCAAGATAAAATGGGCGACCAGGCAACGTGGCGTGCACAAGCACAGAATACTTACACCGGCGCATCGAACGGCGACTATCCGCGGGAGTTTCAGATTTGCGGCATCTAAGTGTTGGAATGATATTCCCCTCCAGTCCGTGAAGCGGCTAGTAGGTGTGCCTTTGGGCGGAAACTCAGGGCACATTTGCTAGATCAGCAGAGACTACCCTCCCCTCCGTACCAACCTCACACCGCAATAAGACTTGAGTCTGTGGTCGCTCATTGCCAGTGGGACCGAAAACCCAACACTTAAATTTAATGAAAAGAGGGATTGAAAAGCGCGGGCCATGTTTATTTATTTAACTTTTTGTATGTGTCATATATAACAGCCATATCTATATTTACCATTATTGTTACCTATTTTTTATATATTCTTTATATTTATGTATTTATGGATTGTACCACGCCGCGGTCTGGGGCGCTCGCGAGGTAACACTTGGCGCTGACTGAAAATCAGCGTTGAAGGCCTGGCCTTCAACATAATGCTGAGTCAGACGCCATTTATAATGACAGTGACACACCACGACTGTCATTTCATTTTATATCATGTGTCAATGCAACTATTTATCTCTGTGTTTTGTTTCTTTGTTGTAATTGTAGTGTGTTCACTGTCTTTATAATAAATGTTTCTTTCTTTCTTTCTTTCTTTCTTCTTCTTTCATATCTGCATAGTTAAATGCCGCATATTGTGCAGTTAAATCGGTTAGATATTTATATATGTATTATATGCCGACGCTACTGCAGATATAAAATACGTGGCATCATGTTCAAAACTAATAGCGCATGTAAGAATAGGCTTTTTGTATTTTATTTAGGACACAAAATAATTGTGAATATTTTTATAAAATTATTATAATTAACTTTATGTTTAGCTTTTCTCAATTTCTTTGAAAGAAAGTTACAAGTGGCATGAACTATTTTACCGTTCAATATTTCATTTCTACGGCTCCTCAAATTTCAGTTGAGTGAATTGACTTGTTGACACGTTCAGGGGTGACGGGGGAGGGAAATAGGCCCGGGGTGCCGGATGGGAGGCAAAACACAAAACCTGTTCTGGCTTCACCCTTTTCGCTGTATTTTGCATGCGTCCCCCATTGCAATTAGGTAGTTTACAAATTTAACAGATTTTGCTCCATGATTTCCATTAGAAATCTTTTATAGTTTCAACATTTTTCACCATTTTCATACATTTGACCGGGTCCCTGAAATTTTTCCGAACTGCGGAACAATATATGTTTTAGTATATGTGATTATTTATATCGATAGTTTTCCGATTCCCGCGGTAACTTATCATCGGGAAATCCGACTATAAAACTCTTTATTAATCCACGAGGTGCTTACAAAGCAAATATAAATTAAACTCAAGTAGATAACAAAACGGGTTTACCTGCACATGTGCGGTTAAATGTGCACAGTTGGTATTTAACCAACTGGTTAAATACCGGCTTTACATCTCTACTCTGGAGACGAGACATCTGGCCAAAACTGATGTTTTGGCTTATATATTTTTTAATCAAGCATCTAAAAAAATGTTTTTGATTTTGATGACTGCTTTACAAAATATGTAAAACAGATAAATTATCTGCACCATGACTTTTTCACTCAGATCATTACTTCACAAATTTAAGAGACATGAATTTTCTGAAATTAGAGTTTCCTTAAAGTGGCTACAACTGGGGCTCCTGCCCTATAAGGGTCATTTGATAAGTAACTCTCCCATTTGCATTCCACAATCACGCTCTTTCAAATCATCCAAACAACTATCCATGAAAGATTAAACAGCCTTGGCGATGCCACTTAGCCCTGTCTCACACCACGTTCGATGTGTAGGCCCCGTTGATCCTGACACACGCACTGCAGTCGTCATAGAACGACTTCAGTGCACAAATTATTTGGCTATCCACTCCATAAATGGGTAGTGTTTCCCACAAATCATTCCTCACCACTTTATCATATGCCTTTTCTGAGACTACGAAAGCACAGTAAACTTTTACCTCAAAGCAAAGAGGAGCTCTATTTTTGAATCGACTTAACTAGTCTCTACCAATCGAGTCGCTTGGCGAGCGCTCGCTTGCGTGGCGAGTGATTCAAAAATAAAGCTCCTGGTCCGGACATCTAATTTCTCTTCAGAATCCCCCTTGCACATCCCAGATTTTCTCTCCGTTGTATTCATCACCCTTTCAATTAATATTTTTGAATACAATTTACGGACGGTGCTGAGAGGACTAATGCCGCGGTTCTCCTCAGACACCGGGACGATAACAGCCTTGCACCAGTCTACTGGCACCTGTCCGTTAGTACAGCAGATATTAAAAGATCACATTTTTTATTAAATTTATCTAGTAGTTGCATATTAAGGCTTTTTCTTGAATTGATTACCCTTATAATACTAGTTCATGTGACTGCTGCATAATGCCTAATTATGTACAGTTACATACACTAGTTTATCTACACACATATCATAAGCTCTCTTTGATGTGTTCAGGAACCGCATGTTTGACCGGCATTGTGGTTCTGCAATTGTTTAGCTTTTTCTTTAGTACCAACTTCACGCAGACGGGCGTCGGCGTTCGAAATTTGAATGTCAGTACCAACTTCACAGACAAACTAGGGACGGCACGCGGGTGGGCGTCGGCGTTCGAAATTTGAATGTCGTTATATGTAGAAAAACTACACATAATGACCATTATGTGTAGTTTTCCAGATACGAAACGAGTTTTTACCAAGTAGTTTAACATAATGCTGATCGTAACGTGCGGTTTTTGAACGCAGTAAAGAGGGTTTATGATACGTTTGTAGATAAAATGTAGTTATATGTTTATTCCTCAGAGACCTGAACCTTCTTATATCAACAAGCGTCATTGAAGAGGGCGTTGATATACCTCAGTGCCTTTTGGTGTTACGCTACGACCCGCCATTGGAATATCGCTCCTATATCCAGAGTAAAGGTACGCCTTTCCATTCAGTGGCTCAGCAGGAATGAATACCAGAGTGAAAAAGTGTTCCAGCTCAGATAAAATTAACCGTATGTACATAAGAGTCACTGGCAGTTCGATTCGCATACTTTTTCGACGCGTAATTATTCCTGCTTCCTACACCGAAATATACACTATTCGATATCATAATAGTATATAAATAAACGTACAAAGGAGAGCGTGTCCCTGACAAGAGATTTCTTCGTAGTGTGTCGAGTCGCAAGGTAGCTGGGTCAAATATTACATTGTATGTGGTCGTTGATAGGGTCCCGTACCGGAAGGGTGCCAAACGGGACCCTACTACTAAGCCTCCGCTGTCCGTCCGTCCGTCCGTCTGTCACCATGCTGTATCTCATGAACCGTGATAGTTAGACAGATGACATTTTCACAGATGATGTATTTCTGTTGCCGCTATAACAAAAAATACCAAAAACAGAATAAAATAAATGTTTAAGGCTCCAATACAACTATTCTTTCTATACCACATACAAACTTATGGATGCACCTGGTTACGTGCAATAAGTGTGAAAGAAGCCGCATCAATAAATTTGTTAACAACATTTTGCTATGTAAAATCCAAACTATTCACTCCACACCATCCCTACCATTGTACGGTGGTACGGAACCCTTCGTGCGCGAGTTAGACTCGCACTTAACCCTTTTATTCTTCTATGCCGGACGCATAACATTTGTCATATCCTGCGTAAAAACACGTTAAACCAGTAAATAGGATAAATAATGCGAGGCCCCCATTCTGTATCTCAAACATCAATCCAGGTCCGTATCAGATTGACGTCAGACCAATCAGAACAAGACTATGCAGCACGAGCTGTCATTTATAGTGATTGTGATTGCTCAAATGTTAATTTCAAAGCGGATAGATGATTTGGGACCACAAAGTTATTTCTACCTGCCAAAGTTAACTTGGCACCTCGCTCTGTTGACGTCATATCGTCCGTCACTGACCTAGTGACGCGTCGACGGCGAGCGAGGGAGAGAGTGACGGGACATCGCTTACCCGCGGGCTTACTTTAGCGGGCGGTACCTGCATATTGTTTAATGTTATAGGCCGGGCTAGGAGTTCAGACGCGACCTACGTCATTATGGTCAATGAGGAGAATAGAAGCAAGTTCACGAATCTGTACCGAGGCTTTCAAAACACTGAACAGTACATACATAAGGTAAGACTAATATATCTATCATAAAAGAGCTCCGTGGTTAAGTGGATTTCACGCTTGCTTCTCACGCACGTGACGCAGGCTCGAATCCGGCCGCTGACCATTTTCGGACGTTCCGTGTTTCGCACGACTACAATACTTACCGAGTAGCGATAGTACCCAGGACCTACAGCTTAAGTCCAATATTCAGAAACTTGATTCCCTGGGGCTAAGGCCGCACTATAAAAATAAATAATAATAATTATAGCTAATTATTGTCACGGTATACCCGGATACGAGTAAGATTGGGCCATGCAGGATTTCGCTGGATCGGTACGGGTTGATCGAGGGGTTTTTTCGACAAATCCCCAGTAGTACCAAGTTTCTGGATTTTCACATCGTCCAGTATTGCCATCCAGCGGCCTGTGTCCTCGGTGAAACTCTACTCCACTTGAACGTATTCCAGTTGCTAGTGGGTAACAGTGACCACCGACTTGCGCCGACCAGTGAGGACATCACCGAAGGACTCTACGAAGATGACGAAATACCACCCTACGTCACACCATTTGGCGGTAAGATGGTCATAGATAGATCCCGATGAGACTCATCTCAATCAACGCGACGACGTGGCTCTGCAATACCACATTTGCAGTTAAACTAATGAATGAATAATTGAAGTATACATTAAATTGATGATAGCATGAGTGAATGAATGCTTATCATTTATATGTATATATTTTTAAGTGTCAATTTGTTTATTATTACAATCATATTAATAACACTTTATACAATTAAATACAATGATAATTATCCGTCAAGCGCTTCGTCATAACTAAACTAAGGAGACAAAATACACATCTATAAAAATAAAACGCCCAAAGAAACGCCCGCACCAAACGTGCCCATTACACTGGCAGCATTACCGCGCTGCACAGCTAGCGAGATCCTCTGTGACAGGAATGATCCGGAGCGCTGGTCAAATCCTCGGTCCCTCAAACGACGCCCAATATCCTTGATCTTTTAAATATATATTAAATTATATTCATCTCTTACCTTGCCGACCGTCTGCAATACAGTCAATCAGCCTCACTAACGACTATTGCTCAATACTGCATCACGATCAGTTCACAATAACTCCTATGTGGCTCTGCGATACCAATGTTGCCTGAATTTATCAATGAAAGGAAAATTTAATGAATGAATGAAAAAATACTAAATAATTATCAGATCTATTCAATCCTATGTGTCTCTTACCAGGCCGACTGTCTGTACAGGCAGTGCAATCAATCAGCCTCCTGAATCGCTACAGCTTAGAACTGCCTCACGATCAGCTCACCATAAAAATTCCGATAACGCTCTGCGATTCCAATATCGCGGTTGAATAAACAAATGAATGAAGGAAACAAAGACTGAATGAATTAATTAATTAATGAAAAAAAGACTGAATAATTATCCTATACATTCAATTCTATTCATCTCCTACCAGGCCGACTTTCTGCAGTGCAAGCAATCAGCCTTCTGAACCGCTACTGCGGAGTACTGCCTCACGATCAGTTCACCACGATTACTCCGATGTGGCTCTGCGAAACCAAAGTCGATAAACAGCTCACGAAGTGGAGGACCATAACTGTACTTTTGCCCATAGCTTGTCCTGTGAAAAAGGCTGTGAAGGTAAACCTATAATAATAATATAAGAATGCCTTGGACACTATTTACACACATTGATCTAGCCCCAAACTTCCCTGTATCTTGGGTATTAGACAACGATACACATACTTATATAGATAAATATTATACTTAGATAGATAAACAACCATTACTAGGGTACAAACATCCGTTCTCAACAAACAAATATTTGCCCCCACCGGGACTCGATCCCGGGACCCTTGGCTTCGTAGGTAGGGTCACTGCCGACTCAGCCGTTCGGGTCGTCCTATGGATGAATTATTACAAAAACCAAATCCCGACTGCATTTTCAGTTCTACCTACTACCTACTAGCTTACAGGATCACTTCGTTGTCCGTCTGTCAAGACCGTTTTTCTCAGAAACGCGTGGAGGTACCAAGTTGAAAGTAATTACAATCACTCAATCTTGTGTCCCTTGAAGTTGTGACTATATCTAAGTTATAGGTCACCTCAATCAAGCTGTTTATACTGCAATGTTTCTGTACTTGCTTGATTTTGATACTCGCAGGGAATCAAAACCTACATTGTAACCCATGTTGACCTGGAATCATGAAAGGCAAGACGCAAGGCTAGCAGAAGTGTGGGAAATCCCGAAACTGTAATGTTTTCGTCCCGTTAACAATTCTGTTAATGACGGACGCCATATTTAAAAATATGTTCCACCTGACCCAAAGAATCACTAGCTCCAATATTGCCTTCTCTTCCGCAGGGGGCACCGTACAGGAACCAAAAGACTGCGAAGCGGTCGGCCGCGCTAAATGCATGCATCAAGCTTCATGAAGCCGGTGAATTAGACCCCATCACTATGTTGCCGAAACTACAAGGGTATGTATACCTACATTTCAGTGTTAAAAAACCGGTCAAGTACGAGGCGGACTCACGCACAAAGGGTTCCGTACCAGCGTACAATGATAGGGATAGTGTATAGTTTGGATTTGACCTATAGAAATGTTGTTTACAAAGTTATTAGTGCGGCTACTTTCATACTGCGTGTACGTAACCAGGTGTATTTATTAGTTTGTATGTGGTTTACAGATAAATAAAAAACCTTGGCAATTCCGGGTAGGTTTTCCAGTAATCTTTGGCTTAATTTATATATCCTGTATTTTTTTCATAATTAGACTAACTTTGTAGTTTCGGAGACAAGGAGGATGGGCATTTTTGCACTTTATTGATCATTAGTTCTCAAGTTATCAAAACTTACAAATATATATTCTATCTGTAAGTTCCTATAATTGGCTTTATATTACTATCTAAGACTAATATCATATTTTTTCCGCTGTTGGTACTCCTTAAGTATAAATAAATAAATATATTTAAAAGTTAATAAAGATTTTCAACGATACCCTACATGACTTATTGCGATGTTTTTTTTTCTTTTTCTTTTTGTCATTTTACCCCTACCACTTTTTTTTTGGGCAATATATTTTCATATTAGACCTGAATTATGTTATCAGGATAAGTATTTTTGCAGAAAATTTAAAGACTATCTCTTATTGTTCCTGAGAAAACGGCCTGTGGCAGACGGATGGTCAGACACGCGACTGATCCTATAAGGGGTCCTTTTTTACCCAACCCTAAAAATAACACAAATTCCCCAATACACAGAGTATTGAGGAATTTGTTTTATTTTATTTATGAGGAAAGCCCCAGAGCCATAATATAATTAGAATTAGAGCGGTTGTCAAAACCTCGGTCCCTCAAACGACGACTCCCAATGTCATTGTCCTTGTCAATACTTAAATATTTAATTTAATTTATTTTACTTTAGACAAATATCTGGTCTAAATAGAGGGGGCACAATTTATTTCAATAAATTACCTGATTACATATATATATGGAGCATGAAAGTAGTCAATAACTTTGTAATTAATATTATGCATCGAGGTAAGCAATTAGGAAGAGACGGCACGTCCTTTAAAGCGGCTACGGAAAAATGGACTCAACTGCACACACTCTCACATATCACACATTTACAACTCATTGAGTGACGACAGCGAAGGAGATAGATCTATTAGCTAAAGACAGAAGCCAGAGTGAGACAAGCCTAATTATCGCAACGCGCCACCTTCGCTTCGTCCGATGTGCGTGTTTGGTTCCAGAGAGCGCTTTGAAGGAGCGTTAGCAAAACAAACAAAACTGAAGCTCGTTTAATCTTTGTATCTGTATGTGTTGGTTGGCCTATGTAGTAAAGACGTAGAATTAAGCAATATAAATAGATTCAATACAGTTCAGATAGTTGTGTTTTATATTAGTTCATGGAGTTACGACCAAAGTGAATAAAACAAGTAGATACATACACAAACGACATATTTATTAAAAAATTAAATTGTTACACCATTTACCTACCTAAGGAAGCTATACATATTTCAATTTAAGCCATATAGTACCATTACAGAAAACAGTTTTTTGCCACACCTCAGCGAAGCCAAAAAAGAAAGGTTTTTAATATATTTATGCCGATTTTGATGAATGAGGTGTCAATCGATTCATTATTTATTACTTACGTGTACAGGTCTTAATTGGTCAATCACCGGCTGACTGCCGGTAGGGCATTTCTACTTTCCTTCAAAAAGAGATAACTTATTTCTTTGTTGACGTTTCGATACATTTGATATCGATGGATCGATTTTGTGAAAATAATGGAGTCTTACATCACAGTATTTGTCCACAACTGCTTTTAACAGATGTATCCTGTGGTTAAAAGTGATCGGTTGATCAAGGGAGTGCTGATGCAAGTTTGAAAGCACGTCCGAGTTTATAAATGACTTTATAACTTTTAATTTTAAACCTTGAATCTGTTTTTCAAACAGAAAATGTTGGCTTTGATTTTCTCGTATAAAAGTTTTTATGGCAATTTCGGATTTAATGCAAATCCTAAATAAGTCTAAAGACGAATAACATAAACCACCCATGTCTTTTAACGTTATTAATTTGTGAAAACTTAATCTTTCGTTGGTAATCAGTTCGGAAACGCAAGTTTCACATTTGATTGTTTTTATTAGCGCTCTCGCCACCCAGCCGAATATATATCCAATAATTAACTCTGCACTTGTTGAGATATCCCGCTGATGACCATTCAAAAGCTTGCTTAGTGTTTGTGCATTATTTTGTGCTCTTTCATCACTAGGATGATCATTGTTTTTATTTATTTTTGTTATTTGTACCTTCTTACGTGCTAAAGCGCGTGTCATAGTTTTGTGTTTAGGCAACTTATCAGTACCAAATAAATTTCTAGAGCTATTTTCTTTATCTTCTTCTTCAGAATCATCGTATCGATCAAAAATCATGTTTATATTATTTATTGCCGACGAACAATTCAGAATAGGAAAGTTGTCAAGTGGTATGCAATTGCCTGAAAATGAAGAACGCAGTTCTAAATGCCCAAGAAGCTTTAAATGCCTCTGAACTGCCTAAAATTTGGGTTATTATTGTAACCTCCCTGTCGACGGATGATACCGAATAATAACTCTAGATGATCTTGACTTAATCGGTAAACCGAGATATACTCCATCATATCACTCTCAACTAAGGTCGAGTAGAGGTGTTTAAGACTCTCAATGCAGACAATGAATCCCAAAAAACCGGTCTTACGTCGTGACTGGATGACTTTTTTCTTTGATATTGTCATAGTTACCCTGCCTCTTCGAACCCTTCTCGTCTTCACAAACATCTGAAGCGAGATGATGTAGTCTTTCATGTTATCCATGAATCTGAAAATATCATCTTTGTTTTCACGACAAATTGGTTTTTTGAATCCAAAACGCTCTCTCTTTCTCGAGTTCATGATATCAAAAATGTTATTGAAGTTTTCAATAAATTTCACAGTTGAATCAGTGTTAACGAAGCGGTAAGAAACCAATATTTCTTCGCAAAGTTTTATAGCGGTAGCAACACTTTGGCTTAAAAGCTGGGTTGCCAGTTTTACCTTCATTATTTGGTTTCGGAAATTAATATGGCGCGCTGACAGCTTATTGGCAAAATTCAGGGTTTCATTCGTTTGCAAGCTCAACAAATGTTCTAGTAATTTCCACTGAATTTCTTTACCTTCACTATCAAACAGCACTCTTTTCGATTCAAATGTGTTACGAACCAATTTTAACATATGACAGGGATCTAAAAACACAGCCACTTTTTTGTCACAGGATGGATGCTGGAATGTTGTTTTTAGAGTGTTGATATCATCAAGATGGCATCCTAAGAGGTTTGCTGCACTAATATTGGAGGGACATCCGTCAAACGTCAATGCAACAACATCGACCCCTGCCAGCTATTTGAAAGGGCTATCTTTATTAAATTGGCCCTGCATTCGGCGGTGAGTCCATCGACAAAAAAATAGCCAATTGGTAATTTCCAATTTTTATTGGAGCATACGAGCATCATCACAAATGCCTGTGAAGCTACGCGATCTACAGGGCCAGCACCGCAGTTTACAAGGCCTAAAGATTTTTTACCACTCCATGAAGTTTGCTGACGTACAGCCATTTCGTCTACGACAAGGGTACACAGGAGCCGTTTTTCTGTCGCATCTGTATTTTGGTACCATTTTCCCAATGTTCGAGGGTGCGGAAGTACATAGTTAAATATTTTTCTAACGTACTTACATCCGACTGGTGAGTAAAAGTTCAATGTGAGTGCAAATTTCCTCAAACTTGGCGTAAATTTCATCCGTATGTTGGTCATGGATCTATTTTGTCGTGCCATTCTTGTGAGCATATCTGCTGCTTCCGCTTTTAATAAAACCTCCCTATACTGATCTTCGGGCAGCACGAGTTTCTTCTTCAGTTCGATTATTGTCTGTTTCAATGTATAACACTTTTTCTGCAGTCTTTTATTCCTTTTTTTTAAATTGGCATTTTCCAAAGATACTTTCTTTTTAGCCATCTCAAGCTTCCTGACGGTCTTTTTCAAAAATGATCTTCGGGGTGTATCAAATATAGATTCTAAGTCGGAAATATTTGGTGATCGCTCCGATGATTTTGCAGAATATGTTCCTGTTTGTGGTGTTAGGTGTTTATTTGGCCTTCGAGGTACCTGTAACAAAAACCGGTCTGACTCAGAAAAAAATTACCTCAATTCAACAGTTTAGTTTTTAATGCAGTAAGAATAAATACACAAATATATACTTAAGTAGTTTCTAAAATAAAAAGTAAAGAAATAAACGAAGGTTGAATACCTTGAAAAAAGGAACGCCATCATTTTTAATCCTTCTTGTTCCTTTGGCGGTTTTGTACATGTAGCTTGGACTAAAATGCTCTGAACACACTCGACTGCTCTGCGTAGGCATCCAGTCGTATTCTCGGCGCTGGTTTCTAACAACTGAGATCCATTTCTGCTTTCTTAGTTCATCCACCGCGGGAAATCTATTATTGTAATGATTTAATAGCATTAGTATGTTTCCTAAACCTATACACCTTTTAAATGCGGGAATCATTTCATGAATAGAGATGGGTGGTATGTCCTTGTTATATCCACGCATTTGGGTGGGTAGTTCAAAATTATTGTAATTTAATTTTGAAAAACCATCTAAATTATTTGCATAGTATGCCAATCAGTTCTAATCAATACCATCTACACAAGTGTATTTTGTTAATTTTATCTGTTAAATGATGAAATTTAAAGCTAAAAGGAGATTCCAGGGGTACTAGATGAGTATAGTTGTATGTCTCCGTACCCTACAAAGAAACATCATAAGCTCGAACAACTTCGTAAATACAAGTTTCACGCAAAATTGTCAAGCAAGACACACTTTGTGTAAAGAACATTGATTTAATCGGATAGCCATACTTTGTTTCTTAAATTTTGGTGGTTTAAAAAAATGAGGTTCCAATAATTTTATGCACCCACTAAATGTTCGCATACGGGTTTTTAGGAATATAATTAAATGTCAGAATAGAAAAAAAAAGTTTGTTTGAAAAAATCACGAAGACCCATCACTTTTTCTGCCAACAGTACATGCGAAACATTTTCACGACCACTGGCAAATCACAGCGGCGATACCCCGTCCCCCTGTACTACTGAACTAACAGGCCTCTGCGGGGGGATTGCTTGAATAGTCAGATACCTTTCCATACTGGTCTGATTAAAAAATGGCTGCTCCGAAAACAATATTGCGTGTTTGGACAAAAACATATAAGTAATACATTAATTTTGGCATACTCACGCGTGGAAAGTAACTCCATCAAGCTTCTTATTATTCCTGGAATGGTTGGTGCACTTGTCAAAGACGCAACCAGGCATTTTAGCCGTAAAATCACTTGAAAGGTGGCAGCCGAATACACTGTTCACTGAAGGTCAGCCAGCCCGCGTGCGACTAATCCCGAGTGAGTACATTGTACCTCAATTGCCTCTGCCACGTTTGAGGGCTCGGTGCCGTGTCTACTTGGTTTACGTCGATGATATTATGCTATATTAAATCCAACCTATTCACTCCGTGCCATCCCTTCCATTGTGCGGTGGTACGGAACTCTTCGTGCGCGGGTCCGTGACCGTTTATTTAATTTTATGTATTTTTATCTACACACGTATCATAAACCCTCTTTACTGCGTCCAAAAACAGCACGTTACGACCAGCATAATGATATACTACTTGTTAAAAACTCATTTCTTATCTGAATATTGATCATTAAGATTTCGACATATTACGACATTAAAATTTCGGACGCCGCCGCCCGCCTGCGTGCCGCCCCTAGTTTGTCTGTGAAGTTGGTACTACTGAACAAGCTAAACAACTGCAGAGCAATGATCAATGCCACAATGCCGGTCGAACATGCGGTTCCTGAACACATCAAAGAGAGCTTATGATATATGTGTAGGTAAACTAGTGTATGTAACTGTACATAATTAGGCATTAAAACATTATGTATCAGCCATTATGTATCAGTCACATAAACTGCTATTACTTGTTAGTTTTTGCGGCTATAATAAAATAGATACAAATTTAATTGGAGGAGTTTTGTCGAAAAGTTTTAAAAAACCGGTTGAGTGGGGGTCGGACTTGTACCATCTTACAAGAAAACCTAAGCACAAAAAGACAAGAAAAAATTACTTTGATTTAACCCAAAACATACAGTTTGCTCAACTTATATCAAACCAATTGCGCCATCACATCGTTACAATAAGGGTTTAACGTTTAAAAAAAACTGCGGGCAGAGAGGAAACCGATGTCCATCGATAGAGTAAATCAATGAAACTCATGTGTGTTATTATGAATTTCTAAAACTATATCCTTTGCGAGAAATCGGAGTTCAAATTGCAAAAATTTTGTTTTTGTCGCCCTTTGAAGTCAGAGTTCTCGAAAAGTATATCGTTTAGAAATGTATAATTTCGCATGAGTTTCATTGATTTACTCTATCGATGGACATCGGTTTCCTCTCTGTCGGCAGATACTTACACTATGTTACAAAAGAAATTCACGAAATTAATGACACAAAATTTTAAGGACTTTTGTGGCTTCAACTCTCAAATATGGTATTATGTTCTGGGGCAACTCAACGGATGAGGAAAGTTTATGTTTAAGGGCAATATGACATCTGAAACAAACAGAGACATGCCAGCCACACTCCATAAATATTTTTTTAACTCTACCGTCGTTATATATTTTATGAAATGGCAATATATGTTAGAAACAATTGGGATCTTTTTATCTAACTAAACTCTAAAAGGAATATTAAATTAAGCATCACGCGGCACTCAAGCACGATGTTTCAAAAAAGTGTGTTTTTGGATGATACCAAACCTATCAACCTTTCCCACGGTAACCTGGTTTGCTGGAAGAGATCTCTTATAAGAGATAACCTCGCCTTTGTACACTATTTTTATGTAACTGTTTTTATATCATTTGTGTGCAATAAAGAAATTATTAATTATGAATAGTGTATAGGATTTCCTTAACGCTGAAATTCGTAATGTTTTTTAATCATTATTATTAATATTTTAATTGCAGCCTGGACATGTCATTTGTGTTCAGGCTTCTCAGCACCTAATGACCTCGTAGGGGCCCATGAGCTAAGAGGTAGCGTGACGATCAGGTGCCAAGAAGTGATGAACGTCGGCGATTCACCGAGCTAAAGTTATGTGGGGTAGATCTAACCTGGTCTGTGCTTCGGTCCCGTCAACCTCCTGTCTCTCTGCAAGGCCCGGGCGCGCCCTAGGCTCTTCTTGGTAGACAGGTTCTTCAGCCAACCAGGTATGACTGGCGGGCCAGCTTCAATGAGCACAGTTTTCCAACACAGGTTATGTTTCTACGTGGTAAATACGAATCGGGCACGAAAATCCGAACTTTATCTGGTTCGAGAGACAACGGCACACTCAGCTATATTAATAATCCTGAGGGAATCCCGAATACATTCCAGATGCCCTTTGATTTAATTTCATCCATCTAATCAACGCGTTTTCATTGCGGGGTTTTTTCTTCGTCTTTCCGTCGTCAAAACTGCCAGATTGACAGCTAACGTCAAATTAAAATGACCGTTCAGAAACCATTGATCGAATATCGATTTGTAACCCGAAGTAACCCGGTCGAATCAACAAAGGGGTTGAGACGCGCGACGGCTCCCTTCAATTTCGAACGTCCACTTCGTATAATCTCCAATTCTGCCCCAAACTTCGAGGACTGTACCAACCGGACCAAATTCAACAGCGACTCGTTTCGCTCTGCCGGAGTCAGAATAGGGTTCAACGTTCGCTGATCGCGAGGAGTACGACAATTTCGAGCGAATCTCCTAATCCAAGTGGACACGTTTATCAACTTGTCAAGTGAGCTATACCGGTCCAGCAGAAACCCGGCGTCAGGGTCCTCAGCCTTCTGGGTAACATGCACGGCCGCTCTGGGGCCATGATCCGAAGATACTACTACATGGCTGTGGGGCCAGTCCGATTCTCTCTTGGCAAGCCAGGGTGGTCCCCACCACAAATGGTGTCTAACGAGTTCAGGAGCCTGACATCCCCTGGATGCACAATCAGACGGGTTCAATTCTCCTGGTACATGTCTCCAGGTCAGTGGGACCTCAGACGACACAATCTGGGAGACACGGTTCGCAACAAAAACCTCTAAGTTATGGACCGAAGCCTTCAGCCAGCACAAAACAATCTGACCCACGCAACACTGTTAGAGTGTGATTCAAAAGGTTGGTCAAAAGAGCAGCCCCGGACAGTTCCAGTTTTGGAATCGTCATCCTTGTCCGAATAGGCGCTACCTTGCTTTTTGCCAAAACCAAACGCACGTCGACCTCCCCGGTGGAGGTGACGGTTCGCATATAAACCGCTGCCGCAAACCCTCGTTCAGAGGCATCACAAAACCCGTGAAGGGTTGCCCTGTAATCCCCAGCAGGGACCAATTTCCTCGGCAGCGATACATTATTTATGTCCGATAGCGAGGTGAACATTCGCGTCCAATCAGTCAACAAATCACCTGAGAGGTGGGTGTCCCAGGTCAACTGAGCCGCCCATAGCCTTTGCATAAAACGTTTGAGAGCAAAGGTGACTGGAAATCCATCCATTCGGGTCGAACGTTCTCGCAATCTTTGACAGTACTGACCGCTTCGTCCAGGCCTTCGGTGTTTCTAAAACAACCCGATAGGTAAACTCATCATGGACGGGCCGGTACTGAATTCCAAGCACTGACAACATGTTAGGGTTGTCAGGATTCTCAAAAACGTGCGGGTCTTGTTGAAACTCATCTGGGAGACCAGCCATCAACTCAGGGGAGTTGGACATCCACTTGCGTAGTTCATAGCCGCCTCGTTCCAGCAATTGAATGAGCTCGTCACGTTGGTCCAGAGCTTCCTCTACACTGGCTGCCCCTGTGCAGACGTCATCGACGTACAAATCTTGCTCCAGGATAGCGGCGGCTCTAGGATAGCTCACACGGTCACGCGACGCCAACTCCCGCAGGGTACGCATCGCCAAATACGGGCTAGACCGTAACCCATACGTGTTCGTGTTTAACTCATAGACCTTGACTGGCTCGGCCGTGGACTCACGCCAAAGTATCAACTGATACCTTCTGTCAGCCGGATGAATTACCGTTTGCCTAAACATCATCCGAATGTCTGCGACAAATACAATCTGGTGTCTCCGAAAGCTCGTGAGAATATCCGAAATATCACGACTCAACTTGGGTCCCGAATGTAGACACTGATTCAGGTACATCCCGTTCGAGGTAGGTGCTGACCCATCAAAAACAACTCGAATCTTGCCGGTAGGGGTTCGCAGGACGGCATGGTGTGGAAGGAAACAATGATCCTCAGATCTCCAGTCCACACCCAATACCGACATGTGTCCTAACGACTCATACTCCCTCATGAAATCGACGTATTTTTGTTTAAATACGGCGTCCCTTGACATCCTACGCTCCATCGACATCAATCTCGTCTCAGCCATCTTCCTAGATTCTCCTAGTGGCGGTCGATCGGCCCTGAAAGGCAGTCGAGTTACAAAACGACCAGAACGAAGGCGACCAGTACTATTCTGGTAAAACAACTCGTACTCTTCTTCGTCTGCGTCGACTCGACGAACGGTGGGAGGTTCCTCTATCTCCCAGAAACGTTGGATAGCGTCTGACAACGCTGAGCCAATAAGTATGCCATCTGACTCGGCAGGCCTTACCATTAGCAATGCCGGACCCATGATCACGTGACCAAACTTAGTATCCACAGCAATCAACCCGTCCGGCTGAAGAACTCGCCGATCCGACAACAGAAACCTACCCAGAACGTCTGCTCCCAGTAGCAGGTCGACCGGGGCTGGAGTGTCAAAATCGGGATCCGCCAACTTGAGTCCTGATGTCAGGAATCGAACGGCCGGATTCAACTTCACCAAGGGGTGTCTGCCCATGACATGCGTCATTACTAAAGCTTGCACGGATGTTTTTGTCAAAATGTCATAACGTGGAGAGAACATGATCACCGATTGACCAACTACATTCGTAACCGTAACATTCCCCACGCCCCGTATTGATTTATTATACCTATTTACCTTGACCACCGTCTCCGGTTGGGGGGCAACAAATTGTTGGGCCGCAAATTCCTAGCGAGGGCCCCCGGGGCCCCAATCTGCCTGTAACCGATCAGGTATGCAGGTATACGCCAGAGGGTCCCATTGTACAAATGGCCCACGCGCCGGTTCCATTGCCACCCTACGACGCCCCCCGAAGGGGGGTGGGCGTGAATTCAACCGTGGCCGCTCCATGAGCGGGGGGGACATCACATGCGACCGACGAGGACGAGGCGACGAGCGGGGCGACAACTGAGGCGGCGTCCGAACCGCACCCGCATAGCTCGAAGGTGTCCCAAGCCACCCGCCCGTTACGGCCTGCTCAACACACCCAATGTCCCGCTGAGTCGGATGCTGAGTCGCAACCGAAAACTCAGGGCCCCCCATGTGATGACCCTGAGTGCGGCCCTGCACCCCTGGGTGGCCGCGTGCTTGTGACCCCATTGCCCGCTGAGTCGAATGCTGAGTCGCAACCGAAAACTCAGGGCCCCCCATGTGATGACCCTGAGTGCGGCCCTGCACCCTAGTACTGCCCTGTGCACGTGGGGACGTTGGCCCCTGAATTGCGCTCCGAGTCGCAAACGAATTCTCAGGGCCCCTTGCCGTGTCACCCTGGGTACGGCCCTGTGGTGGCTGTTGGCCGGACCGGTTCATGCACAACAGATTGTTGTGGGCCCCACCACAATATCCGCACATTTGTGTGCGCGTCAAAATCAAAATCAAAATCAAAAATCATTTATTTCCATAGGATGTTGTTACATCACTTAGATCCGTCATTACATTTTTTTGGGTGAGTTCACTAACACAATGGCGGAATCTGTGGAGAAGAGCTCACCGAAGAAACTCCACAGTCGTCGCATCTTTTGCGTTTCCTTTTTTGCGTGCAGTCCCTAGCCATGTGTGGCCCGAGGCACAGGAAACACCAGCCCCGCTGCTTGGCCATCTGGCGCCGTCCCTGAACCCTAAGTTCCCCGAACTTATTGCAATTGGCCACAGCATGGCCAATCTGTCTGTCTACTACCAGCAATAGACTTATAGCTTACAAATACTACCAATCTATGTGGATATAGGAAAAAACAAGTTACATAACCGCCTAGATACCTACAGATTGATAGTCCCAAGTCGTGCTTTTCTGAAGCCCTTGACGGCTGCAAATCTCAGGAAACCACGCTCTAGCTACCAAAATTGTTCAGGCTTCTCAGCACCTAATGACCTCGTAGAGGCCCATGAGCTACGAGGTAGCGTGACGATCAGGTGCCAAGAAGTGATGAACGTCGGCGATTCACCGAGCTAAAGTTATGTGGGGTAGATCTAACCTGGTCTGTGCTTCGGTCCCGTCAACCTCCTGTCTCTCTGCAAGGCCCGGGCGCGCCCTAGGCTCTTCTTGGTAGACAGGTTCTTTAGCCAACCAGGTATGACTGGCGGGCCAGCTTCAATGAGCACAGTGTTCCAACACAGGTTATGTTTCTACGTGGTAAATACGAATCGGGCACGAAAATCCGAACTTTATCTGGTTCGAGAGACTACGGCACACTCAGCTATATTAATAATCCTGAGGGAATCCCGAATACATTCCAGATGCCCTTTGATTTAATTTCAACAAGCTCATCAAAAACGCGCTTTCATTGCGGGGCTTTTTCTTCGTCAGTTGTCAAAACTGCCAGATTGACAGCTAACGTCAAATTAAAATGACCGTTCAGAAACCATCGATCGAATATCGATTTGGAATCGAACAATTTGTATTTTAATTTAATGTTTTTACGCCTTTGGGTAGTGTAGTAAGAACTACATCTTTTATTTTTTAACAACTATATTCGGACTTTCTTGTATTCTTGTATGTTTGTATAGATTTTTATTTGTTTTATCCCGACCTGTGATGGCTGATGAAGAAGTGCTTTGAAGAAGGATGTGTTGAAGTAACAGCAATAAAATTTACAGGACGGTAAACTTCGACCAAGAAGAGATAAAGCAGTGCTTCCCAAACTGGCCCGCGGCCGAAGACACGTTGCCGGGCGAGGCAGAGCTTCCCAAACCGGGCAGCAAGGCGCGCGTGAGGAAACACAAAAAAGTGGTCGGTATTTATTATTAGAGATGAATGAATGAATAAATTGATAGATGAATGAAGGAATGAATAAATAAATGCATTAATGAATAAGTGAATACATCTTCGCACCTGCTCTAAAATTACACTATAAATACCATATAAACCTTAACTAAAGCAAGCCATTATATCTTAAGACTTTAGCGGTCACATAAAGTTGTACTGAATTTCATTATATCACAACCTAGATCAATCCAGGGCTTAAAATAATTTTGACTTCTCATAGTTCTTATTGCTATGGCCTTAAAATCTAATGGCGCTCGCAGCCCAGCACCCCAGTGCGCCGAATTTATTCGAAAATCGAGCTGGCCATGGCGAGCTGAATGGAGCCTTGCTTCTTATATTTTCTCGCAGGAGGTGCGAAAAGTAGAGAGTAGTGCTCAGGGATAAAGCTGTTTGTCTTGGGCACGCTTGCATCCCACGCTTCGCTCGGAAATTAACTCAAGACACCCTCGCTTCGATCGGGAGCTAAAACTGGAGTCCTCCGTTACGTTCAGGGTCCAATATTGCGCCCGGTGTGGCAACACACAAAAGTTAGGTCCGAAGCACTGGTCTTTTAACAAAGTACTACAATGGAATGAGGTATCTGAGATAGGAAAACAGCTTAATAACGGCTAACTACACAGTCAGGTCATAAGTTCTGTCACACAATAAAAACTTTTGAATTTAGAACGCTGGCCACAAAAAAGTTTATTGAATTCGAATTTCGAATTTTTCATGAAAATTAAAATGTGTACTTTTTAGAATTTTCCTCATTTTTAAATATGGAGTGGACACTTAAAGAAGACCGTGTCGCAGTTATTGTGTTGCATCGTTGCGGTTACGCGCCAATTCAGATTTTCGACTTACTGAAAAATTTGAATATAACCAAAAGATTCGTTTATCGTACCATAAAACGATACAATGAAGACTCTAGTGTAGATGACAGGTCAAGAAGTGGTCGCCCTCGCTCTGTTAGGACTCCAGCAGTGATAAAAGCTGTGAAGGCGCGAATTCAAAGAAATCCCATACGTAAGCAGAAACTGTTGGCCCTTCAGATGGGGTTAAGCAGGACCACGGTGAAAAGGGTGTTAAATGCAGACTTAGGGCTTAGGGCATATCGAAGAAAAACAGGACATCGTTTGGACGCTCGTTTGATGGACCTGAGACTGAAGAGATGCCGCGCTTTGTTGAAGCGGTAAGCGGGAAAAAAGCATCGGGAAATTCTTTTTTCGGATGAAAAAATTTTCACCGTGGAAGAGAGCTACAACAAACAAAATGATAAGGTGTAAGCACACAGCAGTGAAGAAGCGAGCAACCGTATTCCGCGTGTCCAACGAGGTCATTTTCCATCCTCGCTCATGGTTTGGTTGGGAGTCTCTTATTGGGACTTAACTGAAGTACATTTTTGTGAGAAAGGCGTAAAAACGAATGCAGTTGTGTATCAAAATACAGTCCTCAAGAACCTTGTGGAACCTGTTTCTCATTACCATGTTTAATAACAGGCACTGGGTATTCCAACAAGATTCTGCGCCAGCTCATAGAGCGAAAAGCACACAAGACTGGTTGGCGGCGCGTGAAATCGGCTTCATCCGGCACGAAGACTGGCCCTCCTCCAGTCCAGATTTGAGTCCGTTAGATTACAAGATATGGCAACACTTGGAGGAAAAGACCTGCTCAAAGCCTCATCCTTATTTGGAGTCACTCAGGGCATCCTTGATTAAGGCAGCCGCCGATATTGACATGGACCTCGTTCGTGCTGCGATAGACGACTGGCCGCGCAGAATAAAGGCCTGTATTCAAAATCGCGGGGGTCATTTTGAATAAACTTTATTACCATAAGAATCTATGTTTTATTAAGTTCATTTTGCTATATAAATGTTTATATAAATAATAAACATGTCTAAATTATTTCATATTGCACATGTGACAGAACTTATGACCTGACTATGTATATTGGATACATATAGTATAGTAACTAAAAAGTTCAAAATGGCGGCAACTTTTTCAAAATCTGCTTTCAGAATCATGATGGGACTCCAACCGGATCCTCAGATATCGATTTTTAAGCAAATCGGACCGGTAACAAATAAGTTAAAAATGACAGATATATATTATCATCTTCATCATTTATAAAAATTTCAGCCCAAATCGACTCACCGCTGGGCACATGCCTCTTCTCTGTCCAATTTATTCATGGGGGAAAAGAAGAACAGGAATAAAGCGTGGGCCAGGAGCGACGTTAAGTCCGAGAAAGACAATAATTCGCCCACGTCGACTATTCCATTCTGCCACCGATCAACGTTATAGAAACTGTCGATCGACGTCGACTGGTGGAATAGCACCCTTATCTTCTTCTCTTATAATTTCTTCGTCTTGTGTACACCTTTTGGGATATTCGTTTCTACATGTTTCCTACAACAATCGAAAAAGGGAAACTATGTACATGCATGACTACATTGTAACATTATTGAAAATGATAATTTCAAAGGCAGGTTTTACTTTTACTCTACGTCTCACAGTGCGACGGAGCTCAGTCTCCACACAAAAATTTCGCGATCTATTAGTGCTGGAGCAAAACAAACGTGCTCCTACTCTGAAGTCTCGTGGGTGACTGATGTGAGACCTCACAGCGTTGACGCCACGGATTTGTATAGGAATTTTGGTTGGCAAATGATTGAACATGTATATTAAATATCTATAAATATCTAAGTAATAGTAGTTTATGTGACTGCTGCATAATGGAGGGCATTAAAACTCGAGAGTATCACTCGAGAGTTTTAATGCCTAATTATGTACAGTTACATACACTAGTTTATCTACACACATATCATAAGCTCTCTTTGATATGTTCAGGAACCGCATGTTTGACCGGCATTGTGGTTCTGCAATTGTTTAGCTTGTTCTTTAGTACCAACTTCACGCAGACGGGCGTCGGCATTCGAAATTTGAATGTCAGTACCAACTTCACAGACAAACTAGGGACGGTACGCGGGTGGGCGTCGGCGTTCGAAATTTGAATGTCATTTGAATATGTAGAAAAACTACACATAATGACCATTATGTGTAGTTTTCCAGATACGAAACGAGTTTTTACCAAGTAGTTTAACATAATGCTGATCGCAACGTGCGGTTTTTGAACGCAGTAAAGAGGGTTTATGATACGTGTGTAGATAAAGTTACTTACGCATATTGTTAACAGGTCTTTTATCTCGTTACACACCTAAACAAATCAGTGCAAAGTGGATTGGAAAGGTGTAAAACTGAATAAACTCAATGCTGTTTTTTGCGAAAGTTTCGTGTTTAGTACAATTTCAGAAACTATTTTCTGGGTGATAATTAATTGTAAACAAGATTTGAAAGCGCTATATTATAACACAACTCTTCGGAATGCCGCGATATTTTTTATTAGAGATAAAAAACATTTCTTAAACAAAGGAATGAAAATGCCAGAGGATTTTTTCTTGGGCCCTTTAGTAGAAAATTAGACTAAACATTGAGTTACAGAGTAAATGGTCAATTTGACACCGAATAATTATTGAAAATCTTCACCTGTCATTGGAAAGAATTGCTTAATTTTTGACGTTCGCTCATATCATTAATGAACATTTTCCACCAATATTTAGAATTAGAATGATAGTTTTCTTTATTCTTTCGGCCTTTTTGGTGCAGAGATTCTCTTCTATGAATCAGGAAGCACTTCTCTCATTCCAGTTCCCCGACTGCCTCGAAGGGCCGAAAGACTGGAAGTCCGGCCAGCAAACTTTCTACGTTCACCTCATAAAACTGAAGACGGCTTTCGCGAAACCGAAGGAGTCCCGAGAGGCAGCCCTCTTCGAGTTTCTCGAACACAGCGACGGATACGCTTTCCTAACCTCAAAATCACTGCCAGTGCTCTGCGACTTTCCCATGTATCTAAAATTGGGCGAAGTCACGACGTCCATTGAAGTGAACTATGCGGACCTGCTGCTAAATAAAGACCTGTTTGAGCTGGTGAAGCGGTAAGTTAACAAATAGTCCGGCTCGTTGAACCACAAGTCCGGCTCGAAGTACCACAAATGCTAGCAGCTTAGATGAGAGATTTTTTTCAATAACCAGTAATTATTCCTTTCCAGTTTCCATCTGTTCGTCTTCGAAGAAGTGTTGGAGGTGGCAAAGAAGTTTCTGGTATTCGATGGCACTGTAAACTGTCTTTACGTCGTGCCAACAAAAATGGCGGCTGGCCAGTACAACATTGATTGGGACTTGATGAGAAGCGGTCACGAGGTGTTGCCCGTTAGCGTGCCCACTTATGAGGTAAGATTGGTGACACGCAGACATACATTATAGGTCAAATAAATCAAATAATTAGAAAAGTGGACAGGTCTGAAATGGGGAAGTAGTTGGTGGGAAATAGTTAATAGAGTCTTTGTAGAACATGAAGTTATGTATTTTGAATTAGATAGGTACAAGGACACAAGTTATGTTCACTGAGCTCCAGAGACGACTGAAGTCTCTCGCTAGTAATTTTTCGCACGCAGGCGACAATGTGCTTATACCGCACAACATGATACTCTTCGTTACATAATGTCTTTAACCTTTTGACTGCCCTAGTCGGCACTGGCCGATAACTGAAAGTCGTGCCACTGGCGCCACGTCGGCTATAGGCGACGTAATTTTCATATGAAAAGAGACCTTATCGCATTGTATCGTATGAATTAAGTTGTATTTGGCATTGCATACCAAAAATTATTGGCGTGTGAGTGACACATTTTGTATTTGATGTATGGCGGTCAAATGTTCAAATATGTTAATTTGAAGACAATTTATTTTAGGAGCGGAAATCCATACGTGCCACACGCGAGACGTACAAGCATCACGTGGTCACGCCCTGGTATAGAAGCACTTTGATACCCGACAGGTTAGTAATTACAAGCAGCTAACATAACAAATATTTTTATTTATTTTTTATTTATTACTATTATTAAGTATTAGACAAATAATATACCCATATATCTTAACTGACTATGTTCTTGTGATAGTGGATCGACGCGGGAGGGCCTAAAATTAGCACTTACCGTATACTTCCGCTACTGTAAGATTGATTTAGAAATTCGTGTCATAGAGTTTTCGAAACAAATTATGAATTAATTACGACTTAACTTTTTTAAATAACTGTAAAAAGTTTATGTTCTTTGGCTCTGAGCGGGCTGCGCCCTCTCTTTCTCGTATGGAGGGATGAGGGATGTGGCAAAGTGGGAGAGAGATAAGACAGCTACACATCAGCGCTTAACAAACTTGATGCGAACTGTGCCACTGGTAATATCATACTTTAGAGCCCGAGGTATTCTAAGTGCTAGTAGACTGTACTACGCCGACTGAAGTCCTGCCATACGGACGCCTCGACAATACACCTCTCCCGCACTGCTCTATTAACGCAGGGACCTAGGAGGTTACCACAACCTTTATAGCGATTCAAATTCGATTCAAAACAAGAACATCACCATCTCAACCAATCGCATTCCAACATGCTACAAGAACATCACCATCTCAACCAATCGCATTCCAACATGCTACAATGGGTTCATTAACCTAAGGCTACTATTTAATCGCACATCAAAAATATTTCATATATCAAAAGGTTTCAACTATAGTCACCTGCGGCCTAGCTGAATTGCTATGTAGACAAACAAACAAACATTTATATACAATCACATACATTCCTCCTGACCCCACACTAGGACACCCTGTGTCCTGGGAACCAAAAACAGCGACATTATAAACATAAACAACCAAGACCCGGGTTTTTCTTTCTTTATCCCCAGCCGGAGAACGAATCCGGGAACTCTGGCATGGTAGGCAGAGCCACAAACCCAGCGCCACAGAAGTCGCCAATCAATTTTCGCCTTTAGGCGATCAAAATACTCGAGCAGTCCTGACGTTAATAGAATATAAATTTTCACAGCAAAAAATTATCAGCAAAAAAATTTTTATGTTTTAAGTATTTTTGTTGTTCTTACATGTTCAACTTAATACGAAGGATAAAGGGGGCTTCGCTTCCTCTTTACCCTTCACCTAAGCTACCGCAGTATTTTGCCCCGATATTTGCTGTAAAAATCAGTATATTTGCTGTGTAAATCAGTATTATTGATGTGCAATTTAATATTTCCCTTAACCTAATGTAGTAACCTCCCTGCTCAGTTCAATGATTGTACATTTGAGAATGAATAACGTTTTCCAAGAAGAGTAACCGTGTACCAATTCAACTCTTCAACTTCTCCCCAGTCACTCAGATGTTTCCAATCCCGATGCGGACCATGTGCCAATATGATAATTTTTAGGGTTCCGTTGACGAAGGGTGCCAAACAGGACCCTATTACTAAACCTCCGCTGTCCTTCTGTCCGTCCGTAAGCGGGATGTATCTCATGAGCCGTAATGTACAGAGAGTTGAATTTTTCACAGAATGTGTATTTCTGTTGCCGCTAAAGCAACATATAATAAACTACACTAGATTTTATAAATTAAAGGAGATCCCGGAGAAGACACGCTTTTTAACACCCCCTCGATATAACAAATCATATGACGATTTAATTTTAGATGTTTATGTTTATGTTTGTTCTGTTTATTTTGATCGTAGATTTCGCCGCTCATCACATGATTGTGGTGGCGTAATTAGTTAGACGCCAGTCCCCTTTACGGTCATAAGCATACAAAAAACTTGCCGAGCCGCACTTGACCAATGTTTCGCTTTGTCGCATGATGCATGTTGTACTTACGAGTAGAGGACATCTAACTAACAGAACATCTTTGCTAATATTTAACCAAAAGTGTCACGTTAGCGAGATAATTGGAGTTTAATAATCAGAGTTCTCACGCACCTTACTTGCGCAATACTTATCTTTACTTCCAATTAGCTCCCTAACGTGACACTAAGTAAAGTATTCGTATTAGTAGTATATATCAAACACTTTTTGTTTTGTAGGTCTTCCCTAGCCGTTTACAACATTTAACAAGCGCCAAAGCAAAAAAATGGAAAGGCCGTCTACAGCGCCATTTATTAGAATTTGAAAAAAAAACCTCTGAAATAATCCTTATCCTAGAATCAGTTGCCTAATTACTTGTAAATAACGCATGCTAAGTTGTCATAGCAACATACGTGCTCTAATGGCATAGCTCTTATGGTTCCAGTTACGCCCTTAGGAGGGTTGGAATTTAAATTCCGTCGACTTTACATAATATGGACGCCCGTGGAACATCGTACCGACGCTCAGGAATAGACTATCGAATTACTGACAAAAATTACCACAATTATTGTGCCTCTTCTACCCCGTGTGTGAAAAAACGTGAAAATAACCACCAAAAGTAATTAATAAGATAAAGTTATTTATTACAGGTACATTGTATCAGACGTACTGGAGTATATGACCCCAAAATCGTACTTTCCTGACTCGTACCAGAGCTATGAGAATTATTTCGAGAGCAAATACAACTTGCAGATAATGGGGCAAAAGGACCAACCAATGCTTGAGGTACGTGTGACTCATGATTTGCGATTCTAAACTCTCCAAATATTGGGAACTGTGACGAAAAATGGAAAGTATTTAATGTGATTATAGCACGGTGCAGAATAATATGTAAATAGATATTTAACACCTTTGTGTTAATAATTTACATGTGTATAAAAGAGATCCGCTTCTAACTCCACCTATCCTTTACTTGCATTGAACATAAAGTCCGCTACCAATAAAGAGGTTAAATGTTTTACCTAATTAATCAATGACCAAGGAGTTTGATTCCATGGCTACGCCATCTAGCGATAGGAAGCTGAGACTTCTCCACTTCCCATACAAAGAATTATTTGATTTTTTGGCTGCTTCTCTGCGTTTTTCCTTATTTTCTTTTTACATAAACCTCCGGACTGAGGAGAATAAATTTGAATGAGAATTATTCAAACTGGTCGGGCCCTTTTATAGATTAAGTAAGTCTAACGTACAGCGATTAATTTTTATAAGTATAGATAACACTTATAAGATACTAGAGATACAAACTAACCGAAAGTTGCTAGTCGTAGCGATCGTAACTGTGTATCTACTCTCGCTGTCTCGCTCACACACTCACACGACCACGCGACACGTCGACTGCAGTTGCGGTCGACGTGGCACTAGCACCTTAATAATTTCGTATATTTATTGCACACAGAATTCACAGACTTTTCATAATTCATAATTCACATTACAAGTTTATAGAAAAGACATTTCATAACTCATAATTCACATAACAAGCTTATAGAAAAGACATTTCATAACTCATAATTCACATAACAAGCTTATAGAAAAGACATTTCATAACTCGTAATTCACATTACAAGCTTATAGAAAAGACATTTCATAACTCATAATTCACATAACAAGCTTATAGAAAAGACATTTCATAACTCGTAATTCACATTACAAGCTTATAGAAAAGACATTTCATAACTCATAATTCACATAACAAGCTTATAGAAAAGACATTTCATAACTCGTAATTCACATTACAAGCTTATAGAAAAGACTTTTTATAATTCATAAATCACATTACAAGTTTATAGAAAAGACACACAAATAATTCAAATGACAAGACATACATTAAAATAGGGTACAAAGGCGAGATTATCTCTAGTAAGAGATCTCTTCCAGCAAACAAAGTCAGTATGAGAAAGGTTGATCGCTGAGCACGAATAGACTGTATACAACAACACCTAATTATATTTTTACTGATACTTACATACATATTATGATTATGACAAATCAATAAACTAACTATACGAGTGCCTACACTACATACATAAAATATACATCCTAAATATAAATAAATATTAAATATTATATATATACACAGTCAGGTCATAAGTTCTGTCACACAATAAAAACTTTTGAATTTAGAACGCTGGCCACAAAAAAGTTTATTGAATTCGAATTTCGAATTTTTCATGAAAATAAAAATGTGTACTTTTTAGAATTTTCCTCATTTTTAAATATGGAGTGGACACTTAACCCGTCAAACGTCCTATGCGCTTATTGGGCGGCTAGCGTCCTGTGCGCTGCATAAGCGCATAGAAAGTATTGCAAACTTCGACGTTTTATGAATATTCACCAAGTTTCAGAACGTTCCCGGAAGTAGTCTTAGATTATGAGTAATTTAGTTGGCAACCGTGTGATATGATTGGAACTGACATTGAGACAGCCTATTTATCAAAATAAATAAAATACCAAGCCATGTCGCCATTTTGGGCAGGCGACCGGCCGCAGACTTACATTTTATGTTTGTCAATATTTATTTATTGTGAAGTAATTACTGTGTTTTGTAATAAAATAATACATCTTATCGCTGGAGAAATTAATAGTGGTGATGTGATAAATGGAAAATAGTGTAAGTTTTGTGTTTGGCCCGTAAGAAAGAAATATAATTAGAGGTGTCAGTGTCAAATAATGGATTCTGCAAACAATCGATGAAAAGCCTTATCAACTTTATTATCACATGTGAGTACTATACATCAAAAGATAGGTAATTTCATAAACTTTATTATGGTACATAACATGTTAGGAAACTAATAAAATAACCTAACAAACTTATCAAATTCCTAACGCAAGTCGATTGAAAGTTTATTTTCGCCAGAACCTTGGACGCGTTAGGGTCCACGAGATTCGCTGTACAGGGACATTCCAGAGGTTAAAGAAGACCGTGTTGCAGTTATTGTGTTGCATCGTTGCGGTTACGCGCCAATTCAGATTTTCGACTTACTGAAAAATTTGAATATAACCAAAAGATTCGTTTATCGTACCATAAAACGATACAATGAAGACTCTAGTGTAGATGACAGGTCAAGAAGTGGTCGCCCTCGCTCTGTTAGACTCCAGCAGTGATAAAAGCTGTGAAGACGCGAATTCAAAGAAATCCCGTAATACGTAAGCAGAAACTGTTGGTCCTTCAGATGGGGTTAAGCAGGACCACGGTGAAAAGGGTGTTAAATGAAGACTTAGGGCTTAGGGCATATCGAAGAAAAACAGGACATCGTTTGGACGCTCGTTTAATGGACCTGAGACTGAAGAGATGCCGCGCTTTGTTGAAGCGGTACGCGGGAAAAAAGCATCGGGAAATTCTTTTTTCGGATGAAAAAATTTTCACCGTGGAAGAGAGCTACACAAACAAAATGATAAGGTGTATGCACACAGCAGTTAAGAAGCGAGCAACCGTATTCCGCGTGTCCAACGAGGTCATTTTCCATCCTAGCTCATGGTTTGGTTGGGAGTCTCTTATTGGGGCTTAACTGAGGTACATTTTTGTGAGAAAGGCGTAAAAACGAATGCAGTTGTGTATCAAAATACAGTCCTCAAGAACCTTGTGGAACCTGTTTCTCATACCATGTTTAATAACAGGCACTGGGTATTCCAACAAGATTCTGCGCCAGCTCATAGAGCGAAAAGCACACAAGACTGGCTGACGGTGCGTGAAATCGACTTCATCCGGCACGAAGACTGGCCCTCCTCCAGTCCAGATTTGAGTCCGTTAGATTACAAGATATGGCAACACTTGGAGGAAAAGGCCTGCTCAAAGCCTCATCCTGATTTGGAGTCACTCAAGGCATCCTTGATTAAGGCAGCCGCCGATATTGACATGGACCTCGTTCGTGCTGCGATAGACGACTGGCCGCGCAGAATAAAGGCATGTATTCAAAATCGCGGGGGTCATTTTGAATAAACTTTATTACCATAAGAATCTATGTTTTATTAAGTTCATTTTGCTATATAAATGTTTACATAAATAATAAACATGTCTAAATTATTTCATATTGCACATGTGACAGAACTTATGACCTGACTATGTATATATTTCCAATGGCAAGCTAATTTATCTTGTTTTTTTATCAGGTGATCAACATAAACAGCGGAATGAACTGTATTTTGCCGCGTGGAGCCACGATTAAAGCGCTAACAGATAAGCAGAAGAAGCAAATATCGTTGGCGCAGGGCGATGATCGGCCAGCTAGCTTCAAGGAGCTGTTCGTACCAGAGTATTGTGTCAAGTACTCTTACCCTGCCGCCATGTGGTACAAGGCCATGATTCTGCCCAGTATTGTGCACAGGTAATTGTTTTATACAACCAACACTTACACACACAAATGCCGTAGCGCACTCTTTACATAGGTAGTTCTAAGATACGGCCCCTGTTTGACCAAAATTAGGACAGGACTTGTAGAGTTTTAGAGGCTTAATTAATTGTACTTTCAAGAGACATGCCCCTGTATAATAAAGACAAGAAGTTGTTTTTATGAGCGACGAGTGAGCGAATCGTCTCCATTTCAGGATTGGGTAAAAAGCTTTCGTATGTCCGGATGTTATCCTCTACAGGCCGCATTTCTCAACTGATCCTCGTGATTTTTTGTGAGCAGGTTCGATAATTAAATAGATTTTTTGTTGGTTCAGTTTTTGGAAAATTTTAAAATTGTAGTTGGTGTGGGGGTTTTAAAATTTCAAAAACCGCTACCGTTCAAACAGCTTGACAGAGTTTACCAATATCATTGGATTTAATATATTTTTGTAAAATTAAATATTGAGATTTTGGAGCTCTCAGTATCTGTAAATCAAGGAATAAGGATAAATCAATGCAATAACTATATTAGTTTCATATGCTTCGAGGCAAAATAAAACGAAACGTTAGTTTTACTACGCTATACCTACACTAGCTAAGGGACACTGCATTTTGTATGGAGCATGCACTTGATACATATTGTCGGCTGAGTTAACGAGTACTTTAAACAAAATTGATTGGTTACCTGAAAACTTCAAGTACAAATTGTATTGTTCTTTGATGTGGTATGCGAAAATTATGTAAATATTTGGTGTTAAATGCAGTATTTTTAATGATTTTTAATTTTATTTTCCTGGGGTGTCGGTGTAAAAGTTGATTGACCCAAATATGCAAGCGATTATCCGATCTCTGGTTATCATCGTGAAATAATTGAACGGAATTTTAGACTTTTTAACCCATCCAAACCCCCAGGCGTCATATGATGCCAATTCCCCGTTATAGGTTTTGAATTTTATTACCACGGCATAGGTTCGAAATCGCAATGCCTCAAAACAACCTTGGGTATCATTTATTATGTCGGGGTTTTTATTTATTTTGATTCATAGTTTGTTATGTTGGTATTTCAGAGTGACCATGTTGCTCATAGCCAACGAGCTGCGTGCAACAATAGCAGCAGAGACGAATATGGGCCTCGACGTTGCAGTTGCAAGACGACAAGGCAAGAGATTTAATATTATCCATTCACTAGCCGATCCGACAGACGTACTGTCAAAAGCTACCAGCGCCATCTGAAGGTTGAACTGAAAATAAGGTTTTTGAATTTGATGCGAGAGGTCCCGGGTTCGATCGCCAGAAAGAAAAAAATCCTTAGATGTTTATGTGTGTGTGACGTCGTTGTTGCTGGTTCCCACGACACAGGTTATCCTAGTGTGGGGCCAGATGCAATGTCGTAATATTTCGTGATAAGAATGCAGTGAGTCATCAGTGCAACTGCAGGGTAAAGGTGTATTCGCCGTGGTGTTAAAATTCAAACAAATAACATTTTTAATGATAATTTTTTTATGGAATTAAAAATACACTTAACTGTCTAAAATCAAAATAAAGTCATTCATGTTATATTTTATCTACACACGTATTATAAACCCTCTTTACTGCGTACAAAAACCGCACGTTACGATCAGCATAATGTTGAACTACTTGGTAAAAACTCATTTCTTATGTGAAAAATTACACATTATGACCATAATGTGTAATTTTTCTACATATTATGACATTCAAATTTCGAACGCCGACGTCCACCTGCATGCCGCCCCTGGTTTGTCTGTGAAGTTGGTACTGACATTCAAATTTCGAACGCCCGAAGTTGGTGCTACAGAACAAGCTAACCAACTGCAGAGCCACAATGACGGTCAAACATGCGGTTCCTGAACACATTAAAGAGAGCTTATGATATGTGTGTAGATAAACTAGTGTATGTAACTGTACATAATTAGACATTAAAACTCTCGAGTGATATTATTATGAAACTCGCCTTCGGCTCGTTTCATAAACCCACTCTCGAGTATTAATGCCCTCCATTATGTAGCAGTCACATAAACTACTATTATATTTTCGTTAGTATTTATTATAAAACTATTTTGTTCTGCGAGTTCAATGACGTCATCTAAATCCCACATGGTATTTTCTTCTTTTATGACGTGGTCACAGCATTTCTTCCATCGATCAGCGTCTACTAACTGTACTGCATCATAAATTAATTTCTTTACGTCAGTCATCTTAAATGTTGCGTTATAGGCAGCAATATAATTTTTTATTTGGGCCCACACTAACTCATTGGGATTGAGTTTACAATGGTATGAAGGTAGACGGACAATTTCAAGGCCACAACGTCTAGCGGTTTCGTCTATTAAATATTTATCATATTGTGGGGCTATTTCGGCGGCTTTCTTCAAGAATTCTTTTTTCAAATAACTCATGTCCATGGATATCCCTTTGCTTTGCAGCCAGTCTATTATTTGTTGTTTGTTCCAACCGGTCGTCGGTATTTTCTCGAGTTTGACGGAATGATAAGGAGCGTTGTGCATGACAACAATGCTCCCTGTTACCACTCAAGGAACCTGTCACTGTCCATCTCTTCATGATAATCTTTTGTTGATTTAGTATTTTCAAAAACTAGTAGACCTCCTCCTCCTTCCACAAATTCTTTGTCGCTTTCAATGTGCAAAATAATTAATCTTTTACCTTTTCCAGTAGGAACTCTCGGACCGGTAGATAAGCCGTCTTGAAAAGCATGTCTCTTGTCTTTTATAGTTGTATCCAACCACGCCTTCGATTTAACATGCCCTGCGTTTACCCACGTTTCGTCAAGGAAGTATATTGTTTTATTTGCTTTTCTGTGTTCTTTTATTTGCCTGAGATATTTACGCCACCATAAAACAATGTCTTCTCTTTACATTAATAATATTCTACTGTCCTGTTTATTAAAGTCAAATCCTAGCTCATGCAGTATTTTATGAAGTGTGGTACGTTTAAACGTTGTAATATCTTCGTCAGCTTCACAAAGTGTCATAATTTTATCCAATGTCGGGTAGTCCTTATTTAAATATATTGAATGTACTTTACTCCTTATTGCATATTTGTCTAATTCATCAAATTTATTTATCATTTACATTCGGGCTCTTTTTTTCACTGGCGATTTTAATGTATTCGTTTCCTTTTGTTCACTAAAAATACTATAAAATGTTCTCTCGGAAACACCGCATGCAGTTGCTGTTTTTTGTACTGTAAAGTCCACAGTCGTATTTAAATCACACTGATTAAAGTACTTAAAAACATCGAAAATAATATTTCTTTCTCCGCTATGAATTACCGAAACACTTCTATTTTTACGAACAGGTGAAGTATTCTTTTTTTTTAATTTAAATCTGTTAACACACACTCACAGCACAGAACACAACCGTCGCGTTCGAAAGGTTGCCTTCAACTGGTCACTGTGTAACTTGGCTTGATAATTGGAAATTATTTGATAGGTTACGGGGCGTAGCTAGGCCGCCGGACAGTGATGACTCACTGCAATTTTATCACGAATAGACTGTAGCTAGAGACCTAGCTAGGTATTTACTACCAGAGTACCGTTTACCTTACCTAATGTTTAATATTGTTTTATAAGTTTATGGAATCTTTGAGCTGTTTACCTGCATGTGAACTGTTAAAATTAGCCGATAGGTACCAGCCTGTTGCGATGGATTCCCAGCCAGCTAAACAATAATAATGCGTTTTTAGGGTTCCGTACCTCATAAGAAGAAACCCTTATAGGCTCACTCTCGTGTCCGTCCGTCCATTTCTCACAAGCACTTTTCTCATGAACTATAAGATAGTCTTAAAAACTTCTGCAAAAATACTTATCCTGATAAATAACTCTCGATTCTCGAATCAACAATTATTATAGTATTAAGCTTGTATGAAAAATTTATTGAACGCCGGCTTCTTAACATGCCAACATCAGTAAGTAACTATTTAGAAATAAACCAATGGAAAGATGGAGTAAAACTAGTAAAAGGAAAACTAAAGTTAGGAACCTACTAACTACAAAACATCGCAAAAGTCTAGGTACTTCGAATTCCTCGCCCCGCCCTCACTAACCTTACAGTTCGCGCCACGTTTTTTTCAAGACCGTCACCGCTTGCTCAGAGCCACAGAAACTTGGCACGGTCTCTATGAAAAGGGACGAGAGCGTGGAATGCGCAATCGTTTGAAATGCCTAAATAATTTCTGACGTATTGTAGGTACCTTCTTCCGTGCGGGAGTTGAATGCACTCCAAATGTAGGTACTGTAACTACGAGCTGCGTTTGTGTGAAATGTAGTAGTCGCGGTGTAGCTGCTAGCATTCTGTGAGACACTCGCACCCCGAACTGACCCATCCCCATCCAGAAAAAGTATTTCCTTAACACGTTGATTGACATATCACGCGACGTCGCGTGATGGTCATCTACGATATTTTCCGAAACACAAAATTGCGGCCGTAGCATATATTGGCTTCTGGTTTTGATTTTGGCCACTAAGGAAGGGAATTACCACAGACCAGATATCGAGATAGACGCAGCAAACACGGTCGAATGTATGAGAACCAACCGCGTTACTTTTTCACTACCTACTGTGACGTCACGAGCGCCTTTTAGTGATGGGTTGACATGTTAATCGTGAAACAGAGTCAAAGGCGCGCCGCCAAATCGATTCAAAATGAGCGCTGCTGCGGGAATCCCCTACCTACCACGACCACGTACCTACCGCGTTGCCTTTTTGTCAGTAAGCCGGCAGTGTTTCAAGCGGGAGATCGTATCGTAGCATCGCACCCGGATATCACATTATAGAGTGTTAAAGTATGTATTTGTCTAGAACCTATTTACCTTTTATTATTCATGTGTAAATCCGTCCAGCCCCCTTATTCAGTATCTCGAATCGATTAAATTGTCTTAAATTGTGGAATAGTATCAGATTTCCCGTAGTTATGTACAATCAATTGACACTGCGTTGCATTTGACCTGGCTCAAGCAGGAATAATAACCAGAGCGAAAAAGTTTTCAAGTTCAGAAAACATGAACCTTATGTCATTGTACATAAGAGTCACTGACAGTTCGATTCGCATACTTTTTCGACGCGTAATTATTCCTGCTTCCTACACTGGATTAAAGTTACTAATTAAGGGGGCTGACTAGAATAATGTAGGTAAGGTAAAACGTGGTGTATTGATAACCAAGGGTAAATAGAAATAACTCTTAGGCCCACTACTTCGTAAAGTATTAGAGAAGAGAGATTGGGAGCTATCTCTATTCTCCCCTGGGTATCAAAATACACTCAGTTTTACTACAGTATTACCTACTTACTTGTTCAGTCTTGTTCTACCTATCTACTTATCTTTTTTTAAATCATTCCTCTGTCTTCTACTCATTCCTCTCTCGAAGTGAATCAATGTTGTATCGACAGAGGAATGAATTACTAATCGACTTTCTATGTAATGCTGAGTTACACGAGAAAAGCTTAAATTCGTGATTAAATTAGTTTAATCATGACTTATCATGATTAAACTAATTTAATCACGAGAATCCATCCAGCGGGTTGGGCTGTGCTTTGATATGTCAGTCAGTCAGTCAGTCAGTCACTCAGTCTTCTTATATATATTAACATAAAATGAATACATAACAATCTCACATATACGTTATTCTACTACTAAAATATGAAATGAAAATGCAACTCAGAATTATCATTCTTCCGTCAACAAAATCGAATTGGACGATTCGATCGCATAACGTATATGCGATTTTGCAAGAATCGTCGCATTGTACAACACTATCTGATTAAATCGACAGAAAAATGAGCAAATCGACTGTACCATGCAACTGTAAGGTTAACGAAGGTATAGTTTGCTTCACTGTTCATTGAGGGCTACGAAAGAGATATCCATGAATTGTGTAAAGTGGAAGCAGCAGTGGATGAAGTCCATGGGAAATATACGCTATGATTCAACCTATCTCAGTAAAAACGGGAGACGCTACTCGAAATTAAAAATAATTGATTATTAAATAAATTAGGCGAATTTCAGAAATAAAATTACTTACGTATGAAAGTTAACGCCGTTGTTTTCTTTGGAAACAACATTGCTTGAGTTTTTGCAATTCACAACGGCACAGTAAGGCATTTTTATGTTTATTAGTACACGGCTTACATTCGAACAGCCAGAGAGCGACTGAGCCGGGATGAGCGGAATCCGCCTATTAAAAACACGCGAAGTAGGTATACTTTAGCTGTCTATCTCGATATCTGGTCTGTGGGAATTACCTATTTATTAGGGGGCGTGGCTTGTAGGTAGCCATCTTGTAATTGTTTTACCTGCACTCGACAGTTCGCGCGCCGCAGCCGTACTGTGTGGATGTGTTGTAGCAAATGCCCATGGCAAAGGTGGTTAGAGCAATGCTTATTGTACCTGGTCAAGATTACTAGTAAAGTAATACGGCAGGGGGGCTTTTAACCAACATACTTATTATTCCTTGGGGAAAGAAACACACACACAAAACACCGGTACCTATACCAAGCTCTTTCAAAAGCCTAGAGGTCGTTTGTTTAGACCAGGGTTGCTAAACAAGATCTTCTCCAAAAAGTCTTGAGGTTACTACTGTCGCAACCGAGTCATTAGAGTCCTTCACGAAATAGCCGATCAAAATCATTAGAGCCGGAGTGGGGTGTCATCATGATTCTGAACAAAATAGTTTCTCATTATTTGTTTATTCATTGACACGTTGTATATATACGTATCCTATCTACATTAAAAAATCCATAGAATAATAATACCTGTCAAAGTACAGTTAGGCCTCAATAGTCGGCCGTTCACTGGCAGCCTTAATAACAACAAAGCTAATGGCGTTTTTTCGTAGGTGCGAAATGGAAACCGATCGAGAACAACCAACACATAGCAAGAAAGTCGTTGCTGTCACAAATCGAGCCGCCGCAGGAAGTCAACACGATTGACAGGTAAAGTATTATAAGTAGTTTACTAGATCCTGAAATCAAAATAACTGGACCAAAATGACAGTTGGATTCGGACTTTTTTCTTTTAATGTTGCAAGCTTGTATTGTAAAATCGATACAGTACAATCGGAGAAAAATATCGTATTTGATACTTAAATATTTATATTTTTATATTTATATATTTATTAATATTTATGTAAGTAGTCGTTTATTTCGTCATATTGTTGTACACATAGGTCTACCCCTGCTCAGCAATCAACATCTCCAACTTTAACCTGGTTTGCTGGAAGAGATCTTTATTAGAGATAAGCTCGCCTTTGTACACTATTTTTATGTAACTCTTTTTTTATATCATTTGTGTGCAATAAAGAAATTATGAAATTATGAAAATTATATTTTCTCCTTGTCTTCTTCGTTTTCTTTATATATTTATAATCCTGCATTTCTACGTTTGTTTATATATGTCACCGGAAAATAACACGATCCGCAAGTTTATAAATTTCCTAGGAAATTTATAAACTTCCTTCTAGATTATATTAGGCTAGGTTAGGTTAGGTTATGTTAGGTTAGGTTAGGTTAGGTTAGTATATTTATAAACATGCGGAAAAATTTTTAGGAAATTTATTAACTTGCGGATCTTGTTATTTTCCGGTGACATATACATTATTGTATGGTCCAAGTTGATCGAACTATAGGTACCTATTATTTATACCAAGTCGCATCAAAAATGTTACGTTGCAACAGTGACCTCAAAAATAATTGGTTTCGGAATCGGAGTTATTCGAACAATTGTAATGAATGAATTGGCCATCTAAGGCTACAAGACTATTTTTTCTACCATAAAGCGGCAACGCACCGACAGTCATTTTGGTCGCGGGCGCTTGTCGACCTCTGTCGCGCTGAGGTTGTGGCTCTGCCTACCAATTGAGAGGTCCCGGGTTCGACCCCCGCTGGGTATAAAACAAAACCACAGGACTTGGATGTTTATGTGTGTGACGTCGCTGTTTCTGGTTCCTACGGTACAGAGTATCGTAGGACCAGAAGCAATTCATGTGACTGTAAACAAGGTAACCATTTTTGGGGAATAATAGCACCCATCATAAAGAGATTCGTGGACGATGCTGGTTACAAAGTAGATACTTAAAAATTTATACTAATATGTTTAACTTTATGGTAATTCACAGCTTTATTATTTCAACCATACCACATACCTAAAAATATGTTTAGAACTTTAACTAAATACACAAGATGATATTGTGGGTATCCCATAAAAATGGTGCGTAAGTTACATGGGTAGTGGAACCAGCAGAATATAGTACGCTACCCTATTATTAACAACTTTCCCCAAGAAACATGGTCGCAAACGAAATCATTCCCCAACATACGGCCAGCTAATGAAATGTCACCTTGTATAAATGTTTATGTTTACCAAAGACGGGGTGGTAGAAGTCAAGTCCGCTTCTAGCCGGTTATTCAATACTGAATTTTTTAATACCTATCCAACCATCTTCATCATAGTTCACCGATTCATAGATCTAAAATTCCTAGATATCAGAGATACATAACATAACTACTGAATCAAGCTACAATTTGTTTGCCACCAGGATCAACTACCCAATAGACGTTTCGGTCCCGCGACCAGTGAACGTAGTTTCCATGAAGGAGGCCGTCTTTCAGCTGCAGAAGAAGAAAATCAGCAAGCAGTATCCCTGGGATGTGAGTTTAAATGCGTAGAGTGCATATCAGATAACCTTTCTCTTAGCCGTTAAGTGAGCTGTAGTGCGCAACTGTCAAAAATGGGGAAAAGCAATTCCCCACTTTTAAACTGACGTCGTCCAAAACTAACCAACTAACGTAATAGGACTATTGTGCGACCTAGACATGTTTTCAAAATCACCATTTTATTGAGTTTAATCTGAAGATACCTGCTGTTGGCTATCATTACTACTTTCATTCTTTTAAATACCTACTTGGTTTTACTAAGGATAACTTTTATAATTTAGGGTAGGTAGGTAATTCTCCCTTTTGGGTTTTTAAGGCTAACAACACTGGTTTCTTCGTTCATAATTCTTTATTGCACACAAATATTTAATCAGGTTTAATTGCTACCAACTTAACGGCAAAGGGAAAAGTTATCTGAAATGCATTTCAGCGTCTAGTGTCACGCCGTTTCCCATACAGGGTGACAGAGGCACCATTGGATACTAGGCACCCTTGTAAGGGTAGTTGGCATAGACGTTTTTTTATGAACTGTCAAAACAGTTTTTGTTCGTTAGATTGTGTGGTAACATTGTGTTGTGACGTCATGGCACATTTTTGTCAAATGATGATGGATGCAAAATTATGTTTATAAAATAGGACTGCTGAAAATTTACAATTCTGTTACCGAAAAGCCCTTTTCTTTTTATGGTACAGTTTATAAAAAAATTAACATCGCAAACGCGCTTACAATGTTTCCCCTGTACCCCTGAGAGTAATTTATACCCAAGCTTGCAACCCTTAAAACATTGTGTTACTCCCGTGAAATTCTGGCACTTGCTGCATTTTTTGTTTTCGAGAAATCTACCACTAGTCGTCATCAGGGTATTTTCTTTTTAGGGTTCCGTACCCAACGGGTAAGAACGGAACCCTATTACTAAGACTTCGCTGTCCGTCCGACTGTCACCAGGCTGTATCTCAAGAACCTAGCTAGCTAGAGAGTTGAAATTTTCACAGATTATGTATTTCTGTTGCCGCTATAACAAAAAATGGGGGGCTCCCATACAACAATTCTTTCAATACCACATACAAACTTATGGATGCACCTGGTTACGTACATGGAGTGTGAAAGTAACCGCACCAATAACTTTGTAAACAATATTTTGCTGTGTAAAATCCAAACTATTCACTCCACACCATCGCTTACATTGAACGGTGGTACGGAACCCTTCGCGCGCGATTTAGACTCGCACTTGACCGGTTTTTTACAAATTGAGTCCAACCAGAGCTCTGTAGGTCCTTATTTTGCGGAGATACAGCCAGTCCAAAATGAGCATTTTATTTCAAAAAGTAAAAATGTATTGGTTAGGTCATTGGGAACAGGAGCACTTGAGCCCAGCGTTTCTGCAAGTACGAGCCTAAGAAACCTTTCTTCCATTTGCAAGCCACCATTCTGAGCAAGGTCTGAGGAGCGGGCCCTGCGCGCATTGCGATGGGCTAGGACCTTGTTCGCTAGTGCACCTGGTGGTAGGTCCTCCAAGAATGATATTTTGCAGCGTCTGTGGTATGGGGGAGGCGGGCAAGGTTGGCTTTGGTCGTTGTCGCCGATTTTACAAATGCTGTGTATCGTAGGGTGTTCAGCATTCGCTTATCTCCTCCGCAGAGGATCATCAAGATCTTCTCGCCAGCATTTCATACTTCTCCCTGGTTGGAGTTTGATGAGATCGGTAGAACCCTGAAGATATAGTTTTGTTTTAATTCTGAAAGTATTTCAGTAATTTACGATCACTAACGCAAATTTTGAGGGGTTAAGGTAATTTAAAAAAAAATCGGGACACCCTGCATGGGCGGGGTAATCGATTCTGCGTGTGTTTAGGGATTATGGGACACGTAGCGCAGTAGGAGTTAGATTGCGCTTTATTGCCGCGCACGCAACGGGAGTACCGCAGCTATATATTGTGTTTACGAAGTGATATTTCTGTACCGCTAGGTACTACAACTTACTCTGTGGCAACGCACCTCAGTTAACGGAACTCTTTGCATACTAACTCTATGCATCACGCAACCGCTTCTAACGCCATCGCTTGATAAAAGGCTGAACTTCCATTACTTATTACAAAAGGGATTTAGATTTATGGGCTTTTTCTTTTTCCATTTTCGAGTTTTAGCGAGACTAACGCACAGCGTTTCATTTTATAAATATAGATTTATAATTAATTGATGAATTCATTTTTAAAAGTAAATACATACTTCATATTGTGTCACAGGAAAGAACCGAACCGATCGACATAGAACGCAACGTGATGTCCGTAACAGTGATGGACATAGAATGCTACGACAAATTCGTCAGCGCAGTTATCAGCACCAAGCAGTCTACAACTAACGTCATGTCGCCGCAGCAGATGCCGACAGTTGACAGGCCGGCGATACTCGCGCCGCCTCTGAGGTATGTCTGTATGTTTGTGGCAGCGCAGCTCCTAAACGGATGTAGTGATTTTGGTTTAGTTTTATTTGCTTGAAAGGTGTCTTGGTCGAGAGTATTCTAAGCGATGTTTGGAGACAACTAGTTCAGCAGTTTATACGAAATACGTTTTCAATCTCTGCTTCTACTTATATGCTGATATATGATGATGGTAGCTGAATGGTAGCTGCACGTTGTGCAAAGTATGGTATGGTCTTAAGGATTTAGGAAACCACCGTAAAAAACTTGTTCGCAACCTCTGGTGGCCTGTTTGCTATATATCTAATATAGCCTCCATCTTTGTGGGTATTTTGAATAAATGGGCTTCTATTAGACACAAAATCATGAGGGCGAACGAGTTATACCACTTTTTATAGATTCTAGGATGCCTAGAATTAATTTCAAAGGTCTAATTTGTGTTTTAAATCAGTTTTACACTCAAAGTATTTTTATATTTCCAATTTTTTCTAACTTCTCGACAGTAATTTCTTACTTAGTTACTCGCCTTCGGCTCGATTCATAAACCCACTCCCGAGTTTTAATGCCCTCCATTATGTATCTTGTCTTTTTTCCATAATTAGTCTTAGGTGTAGTTAGTTTTTTTTATTGCGAAGGTTGCTTTTATTTGTTAGGTTAGGTTGTTAGGTCTAGTTCTATGTTAGATTTATATGTGTTATATTTAGAAATGTTATATATTTTATAGTTTTCTCGTACAGTTGTTTAGTGTTGGTTGGACGTTCGCCGAAAAGTAAATTTTGGAGCCGGATTCGGCTAAAACGAAACTTTTCTTACTACTCGACACATTTAAATTTATGATATATCGAAAAACGGCTTCTTTTGACATGTCGTAGTTGATCAATGACCTTTAAGGCAGAGCATCTGTCGAGTAGTAAGAAAGATTTAGGTCGCTAGCTTTTGGAGCTAGATCCGGGCAACATCCAACAATGCTGACAAATCAAACGTGATGCTCTTCGTCTTAAGATCATAAAAACCACGATATGTCGAAGATTTGCCGTTCTTCGCTATGTAAGAAATTAAAATCTGTCAAGTAGTTAAAAAAATAAGGTAATATTAATTATCTAGACACGTATCATAAACCCTCTTTACTGCGTCCAAAAACCGTATAATATATAATGTATTAATTTTCGACAAATTATGAAATTCAAATTTCCAACACCGACGCCCGCCTGCGTGCCGCCCCTAGTTTGTCTGTGAAGTTGGTACAACTGAACAAGCTAAACAAGTGCAGAGCAATTATCAATGCCACCGGCAACTTGGCAAATAAACTCAAGAATTGGTGTACAATAGATGCTATCTATTAAAAATACCCTCACAGATGGCGGCCATATTGAATTTATAGCATCAGGTCAAACAGAGGTCGCGCAGAAGTTCCTTGCGGTGTTTTTCTGAATCCCCAGACCATACCTAAGACCATAGAACATTTCAGACACTTGTCACATAATGTACAATTCTCATGAATTTTTAATAATTACCTCATAGCTCTATTAATAACAATATAACATTTTAACCGTCAAATTTCCCAACAGCTACAACGATAATATCGAGCTACTGAAATCCAAGCCCAGCGCGCGCGGTCCGGAATTACGCGACGTTTTGGCGGCAATCACGACAACCCAGTCAAACGATGGCTTCGACTTAGAACGATGCGAGACTCTAGGTTCGTAATTTTAGGCATTATTGTGGTGTTACCTATCAGGCGATCCACATACTACCACGCAGAATGGATTTCTACCAAAATAAAACCCAGCAGTTAACAGAAGTTTTCGGAAGATGTCATTCAAGGATAGTTTCATTCAAGAAGTTAACAACAAAAAACTTTTTGGAGGAGGGCACTGTGTGTTTGTCACTTGTCAAACACTATCGACAGCAAAGTTCTATGGATATGTCAAATGAAACACAGAGTAAGAAAGTAAATCAAGTTTTAAATCAAAGCGTTTCGAATCAGAGAAACGACAATTCATTCTCATCCTAGTTTGGGGCTAGTTCAATGTGTGTCAATAGTGTCCAAGGTATTATTATTATTATTATTATTATTATTATTCTTTAAAACTTGCTTTACTTACTTACTCTGTGTTTCATTTGTAACCTCAGATGAACGAAACTCTTTGCACACTTATTCTGTTTTTTTACAAACACTTAGCGCCCTGTTTGTGAAACTACTTTTACAGTTTTTTCGAATACATAAATCGATCCTGCAACGCGTTAGACATGTTTCTTCGGTAAAAAAACTAAGTATAGAACGTCCAAGCATAAGCTGTCGGACAAGTGGTCCCCAGGCGTAAAAACCTGCAGCGGAAATGTCCCTTTTACACTCTTTAAACACCACCTGATTTACGTTAACATACATTATTTATTAACACTTCTCATAAGCATATAGTCTACCGAGATCTGTGAACATCTGTGTAACAATGAACTGTTTGCTGCTGAAAATAACGAATCAAATATCCACAGGCGGCGTTGTTTTGTAAAGTTACCCCCGACTCAGGGACGATAGTAGATTTATAGATAGGTATGTTTATCCTATTATTTTTAACATGAGTAATGTAATGTATGTTATATTATATTTATGTATGTACTAGGTAAATTATATTGTTGTACAGATGGTGTGCCCCTGCTCGGCATCGACCTTTCTCATCCTAATTTGGTTTGCATAGAGATCTCTAATTAGAGATACGCTCGCCTTTTTACACTATTTTTGTGTTACTCTTGTTGTCTGTATATTACTTGTGTGCAATAAAGAAATTATGATTATATTAGCAGAGGAAGACGACGACCTCTGTGACGCTCCGGTGGTGGCTCTGCCTACCATGCGAGAGGTCCCGGGTTCGATCCCCGGCTGGGATAAAGAAAAAAAATCCCCAGGTCTTGGATGTTTATATGTATGTGATGTCCCTGTTTCTAGTTCTCACGACACAGGGTATCCTAGTATGAGGCCAGAAGCAATGTATGTAAATGTTTATGTTTATACTACAATATTGTCATATTCAACAAGCCCTAAAAAGAGTGCTAATCAAAAAGTGTTCCGATTTACTTCTCTCTTTCATATTATAACTCGTGATGTGTGAGCGGTATGTGCTACTTACTGCTTATGTATTTGAATTATAACCTGTTATTATTCTTTCCAGGCGACTCATTCTTAAAGTTTGCAGCAACTTTATACCTATTCCACAAGTTCCCAACCCTTAGTGAGGGACAGCTGACAAATATAAAGGGCCGACTGATTGGTAATCGGTGAGTTTTAGTTTACGTATTTTTGGCACCCGCATTCTTCGAGAAATCTAAACTCGATTCTTATTTACCTCTACTACTCACTTGATATAGCTGTTATTTAATGACATCATTATTATTAAAGTCTCAACCAAAATTTAAATTGTTAATGTATTAATTATTCAACCAAATTCTTACTTCTATTGTAAGTGGATGAACATCTACAAAGTGTGTGTATGTAGAATTAATTATGACAATTCTATATTTTTTGGTGAACTTAAATACATAAATCTATACTTATAAAAAATAATCGTTGTACTTTAGTCTTACTAAATCTCTAAAATGGCCCGAACAGTTTGAATAAATACTATTCACATTTATTATCCTCAGTCCGGAAGAGATTTAGATAAAAAGAAAATAAGGAAAATCGCAGAGAAACAGCCAAAATATCAAATAATGTTCTGTTTGGGAAATGGAGAAGTCTCAGCTTACTATCGCTGGCGTAGGTAGCCATATGTGATTCAAACTCCTTTGCAATTGATTAATTAGGTAACACACCTCTTTGTTGGTAGCGGACTTTATGTACCACTGCTGTGCGATGCATATAGTTACTACGCAAAGGATAGATGGCGTTAGTGGCGGATCTTTTTCACTTACCTAGGTTTAGGTTTAAAGAACTTTATTCTCATAAGAAATTACATTTTACTTAATATGAGATACGTTTAAAATATATAAGTAGGTTAACATAGGGTACTCTTTGCGATATGTGTCTTCATCTTAATTTTAAATGTGCTCATACTTTGAAGCTCTGGCGGCGTTAAGGTTAGTTAGAGCCGCTGATGCCCAGGTTTCAATTAAATATTCGGTGCGATTTGGCTAAGGAATTATAAATAAGCGGTCTATCTTGGTATACAATGTGCTACCCTTAGAAGTGCTCCTGGCATAGATACCAATTTCGATTTGACATATTCAATGAGCGGTCTCCACGTCAATTTATCATCGATTGTTAACCCTAGGTATTTTCCTTGGTGTGACCTTTTAATAAATTAAATATTTATTTTATGTGGCTCAAACTCAGGGACTCTTTTATTTTTGGATGCTAAGATCATATATGACGTTTTGGATGGGTTTATTGTCAATAAATTATTCAGCAGTATAAGTTATTCAGAGTACTTCCAGATCTCTCTGAGCATACCTAACTATTTCATCGATAGAGTTGTCGAAGTAAGACAAGCAAGTGTCATCTACATGTAGCTTAAGGTTTCCAGTAAGTCCTATTATATATTAATACAACCTAAATATTTAGGTTGTTTACTTAGAGATAATAGCAACGGACCATAGGAAATATTGTAGAAAGAACTTGTGAAATTATTGATGTTAATAGCTTGATGCCTTAATTTAATTTTAGAAGTAGTTTATGGTGACTTACGGTGTCAAATGCTTTACTTTGATCAACGGATATGCTTACAGCAATATTTATATTATCAATGTGCGTTTTTTATTTTAGTTATCAAGTCTATAGCAGCTGCAAGTGTATTGGATTTCGGGTGAAAACCATATTGTTGGTCAACTAAAAAAGTTATTTTCCGTTGGCAGTCACTAAGTCACATATGATTCTTTCAAATATTTTCGAGAAGTTACCTTACTAGAATTAAAAAAATCAAAGGAAATGGTCACCGAATTACTCTGTGAAAGGGAGGAAAATGAGAAAGAGCTATTATCAGTACTTGAAAGTAGAGATAAGCTAAAGAAACAATTATGTGTATTAGAACAAGAATGTAGTGATGTAATTGTTGAGCGGGACAAGCTGCAGGTCACCGTAGATAGCTTCACTGTATGTAGTGCAGAGTACGAGCAAGCCCTGAAATCGATTGATTCCCTGGAGAAAGCATTGTTCGATGCCCATGAACAAATACATGCACTCCAGGAGGAGAAGGAAAACACCGCAGCGTTGCAGACCCAGAGCCTCTACAGTGAAGTCGTAGGGATCAGCCCGCAGCTGGTTACTGTTGCAACTGGAAGCCTTGATGATGTCATTGATTTAACTAATGACACATTGCCCACATCAAGGTTATTAAGTTGCAGCAATAACAAACTAGGTAAAATAAATAGGTATATACGGAAAACTCAGAAATTAATAAAACATAATAAATTGTGTACTAAAAACTTAAAAGTAAGCAAGAAAAATGTAAACTTATTACATGATTTGAATATGTGTGTATTAGAATTAGAAAGTACTAAGTTGATGTATGAAACTGACACACAAAACTTACATTTGAAAATCCAAAGCTTGGAGGATTCATTGAGATCACTAAACAGTGCATATTTGAACTCTGAGAAAGTTATAAATGAATACTCATTGGCTATGGATGATTTAATTCAAGAAATGAACCATAATTGTGAGCGGTTTGAGTCGCTGACCAACAACCATACTTGTCGCTGTGAGCAGAAAGGTGGTTGTTTGACAGCGGGCAACTCTCCGGGCTTGTGTGACAGTTTACCAACACAAGGTGTTACTGATAATAGTTCTGCCAAGTCTGATATGACCACAACACCTGATATTATAATGTACTGGGATGAGATTGGAAGTGGCATGGGCTCAGCACTCCACTCATACTCTAAGGGACATAGTGTTATTAGTAATTGCTCACCTTTTAGCACTGTAGATAATATTATAAATCAAATTTTGAATGACAGCACTATCACAGCCAGTGCCACACTGATAATTTTCATGGGCAATAGGGGAGATGTGAACAAAAATAATTTAATAAAATTTTATGAAACATTGAATGGTCTTAGTGTGAAAAAAATTATATTGTTCACATTTCCCTACTGCAACCAATTGACACAAAATGAAAATGTATATAGACATAATATGAATATAACTATGTACAATTTATGTACATATAATAATAAGTTTGATATTATTGACACTAACAATTATGTTAGTAATTATTTTACTATGACTAAAGGTACATTTTACCTTTCAAATTATTGTAAACGACAAATAGCTATGTCACTATTATATTTATATGACATTACAGCCAAAAATTTGGCTTCTAACTCTGCTTTTACTGAGCAGCCTAATATGAATCTGGTATCAGACCAGAATAACAGGATGCATTTAAATTAGTTCATAGGACAACAGAGGACCCAGGCTCTGGCAACATATGTTCTAGTATATTAGAAAACCCTAAGAATAAGGGAAGCTCACATGCTAAGTATATAAGCCTGGTTCATCAGAATATTCAATGTATTAGAGGCAAAGATCTACAAATAGAGTTATTTTTAAATTGTAATAAAATTGACATTTTGTGCATAACAGAGCACTGGTTAACTATTAATGAAATTATGTTTAGCTTTAAAGATCACCAGGTTGGTAGTTCGTTCACCAGACTTAATTCAATACATGGTGGGGCATTAATCATACTAAACAATCATATGAAATTCAAGGAACGTAAGGACATTGTTTCCTTATCTGTTGAACGAACTATAGAACTTGCAGCTGTGGAATTAGAACAGTTCATCGTTATATGTGTCTATAGGCCACCCTTGAGCGACTTTGAAATGTTCGAGAAAATAATGGAATCCGTCCTAACTATTTCATCACACAGTACGAAACGATTAATTATATGTGGTGACTTTAATGTTAATCTGTTAGAAAGAACTACTCTCAGCGTTAGATTAATAAATCTTTTCTCATCATTTAGGCTTAGCCATTTATTTATGGAGCCAACAAGAGTGACTGCTACTAGTGCTACATGCATTGACAACATTTTTACTGATGTTATTCCAATCAGTAAAAGTGTTATCAGTGAATTGGATTCAGATCATTTAGGTCAATTATTTCAATTTGATTCTATTAGAGAACCTGTCATTAAAAAGAAAATTTCGTTTGTGCCAATAACTGCTGACCGGTTAGAAAGAATGAGATACTCTTTAGCCCAGGAACTACCGTTTTTGGCTGCTGAACAGTCTCCTAATATAATGTATAACTTATTCTTTGAAACCTTTATGAAACAGTACAGCGCGATATTCACTTCAAAATCGGTTGTGGTTAGTGGTTCAAACGACTTTAGTACGTGGGCTACTGCAGAGTTGCATAAACGCAGGCAAGCATTGTATGCATTGTATGAGGAACGACGGTTCAACATGAGTGACGAATTTAAAGAACAAGTCAAACAGTTCTCCAAACAATTTAAATTAGACTGTCAGACAGCTAAACGTAATTTTCTGAGTAGTAAAATTAAGAATAGTTCCGATGTTATAAAAACGACTTGGAAAATAATTAATGAGGGGGCCGGTCGTAGTAAAAAAGCGAGTCACGATTACGAACTAAAAATCAATGGACAGCTTACGAGTTCTAGCTTAGAAGTTGCAACTGAATTTGAATCGTTTTTTACTAATGCACCGGCTTCCACGACTAAGTATTTAAATTCGTCACCTTTGTCTGCTGTTGCAATATTAAAAGATAATGTCTCAGAGTGTGCTTCATACTTGAATTTTAAGCACGTCACAAGTTCAGATGTCGTAAAGGCATTTAAATTGATAAATGTTAAGAAAACGAATGATCTTTGGGGACTCTCTGTTCACGTCGTTAAATCCCTGATCGAATTAATTGCACCTGACCTAGCGGTCATTTTCAACAATTGTATAGACTGCGGTGAATTTCCTGATTTAATGAAACAAAGTAAGATAATTCCCCTCTTCAAAGCAGGTAGTACTCAAGACCCCACCAATTTCAGACCTATATCAATACTACCAACTTTTAGTAAAATTTTTGAGAAATTAATCTTATCACAGCTATTACATCATTTTGAATCAAATAAGCTAATGCATAACAAACAGTTTGGATTCACTCGCGGTCGTTCAACAACAGATGCCGGAATTCAGTTCATTGAAAGTATTTTTGATGCCTGAGAAGAGTCACAAGATGCCCTAGGCATTTTTTGTGACTTATCTAAGGCTTTTGATTGCGTTTGTCATGAAACATTGATCAGGAAATTACATCATTATGGAGTTAGAGACACGTCATTGAATTTGTTAAAATCTTATCTGAACGGAAGAATACAAAGGGTAGACGTAAACGGAGAACGATCACCAGGATCATTGGTTTCTTTGGGCGTGCCACAGGGCTCAATATTGGGACCCTTCCTATTCCTCATCTATATAAACGACTTACCCTATCTAGGAAGGGACTGTCATGATATGGTACTGTTTGCTGATGACACCTCACTTATTTTTAAAACAAAGCGAAACCAACACGCTACTGATGATCACGTGAACAATACCATATCAAGAGTGGTAAATTGGTTTAATGTTAATAATTTGCTATTAAATGATTGCTATTGAATGATTAAATTATTAAATGATTAAATTTCTTACTACTAACGTTAAAAATAATCAGACATGTATAACAATTAAAAATGAGGAATTGGAATTGGTAACCAGCACAGTGTTTCTAGGTATAACGTTGGATTCCAAACTCCAATGGGGTCCACATATTGATAAGCTATCGAACAGACTGAGCTCTGCAGCTTTTGCATGCAGGAAAATCCGTCACTTGACAGATTTAAAAACAGCCAGATTAGTTTATTTTAGTTATTTTCATAGTATTATGTCCTACGGTATTCTGCTCTGGGGCAGTGCTGCTGACATAAATACTATTTTTGTGCTGCAAAAGCGGGCTGTTCGTGCGATTTATAAAATGAATAATAGAGATTCTCTTAGAAATAAGTTTAAAGAAGTAAATATATTGACAGTCCATAGTCAATATATTTACGAGAATATTATGTATGTCCATAAGAACATTGTTAACTTTCGAAGAAACTGTGATATACATAACTTTAATACTAGAAACAAGGACAAACTTGCAGTGCCCACTACTCGGCTCCATAAAATAAAATAAAAAACTCGTTCAAGGGTAATTGTGTAAGATTTTACAATATACTCCCAAGCACTTTGACAGATCTATCAATTAATAAGTTCAAGAAATACATCAAGCAAAGGCTTATTTCTAAAGCTTACTACAGTATTAAAGAGTACATAGACGATAAAAATGCTTGGGACTGAATTGTTCTAATTAATTGTGAGCATCCTCACTGCCAGAGTTTCTTTTACTGGACACTTGGAGGCCTTTTACACCTCCAAAGATTAATTTAATTTTACAACTCTTGACTGTGGGGACCATTTACATCTCCTATTATCATTGTATTATTGACTAAAGAGACTATACATCTCTGTTATTTATATTTTAATTATTTTATTATGACATTTGAGACTCTTTACATCTCTCAGAAACAATAATTAAGTACTTTTTTTTTTCTGATAATATGATAATAATACCAAATGTTCTGTAAAAAATGAAATGAAATGACATGTGAAAGTGCCCTTGTGGCCTATTTACAGAATAAACGTTTTGAGTTTTGAGTTTTGAGTTTTGACAGGCAATACTGATATCGGCCTTTAACCACTTGGGTCAGTTTTAGGTCCAGATTGATATATAGGACTAACCTTTGCAGTTTTAACCTCTCAAAAACCGAGGGTAGTTGGGCCGGGTCGCGATTTTGAACCTTATGCCATGGTAATAAAATTTTAAACCTGTAACGAAAAAGTGGCGTTAGCTAACGGCGGTGGTATTCAAGGGGTTAAGTGAATCCGGAAAAACCCCTAGACTCATATTTGTTTAACTACTCAAAAACCCCTAGACTCATATTTGTTTAACTACTCAAAAACCCCTAGACTCATATTTGTTTAACTACTCAAAAACCCCTAGACTCATATTTGTTTAACTACTCAAAAACCCCTAGACTTATATTTGCTTAACTACTCAAAAACCCCTAGACTCATATTTGTTTAACTACTCAAAAACCGAGGGTAGTTGGGACGGATCCTGATTTTGAACCCATGGTAATAAAATGTAAAACATTTAACGGAAAAGTGGCGTTAGCTAAGCGCCGCGCCGGTGGGAACTGAGGGGCTAAGCATTGAACCTATTTTTCAACAATGACATTCTGAAAACATTTTATTACTTTAGTTGAGATTCCATCTAGTCCAATGCATGTGTTAGTATTAAGGTCATCTATAATATTATTTAATTCAGTCGGTTATAAAGTACCATTTATGCTAATCTAGCTCATAAACTATATATATGCTAAATTTCATTCAAATCCGTTCTGCCGTTTTAGAGTGATTGAAGCACGAAACACACAAACATCCAAAAATCCAAACATCGCTACTTTCACATTTATAATATTACTTGGATTCATTTAGACATAGATTTAGATTTCAGTATAAATGTCCAGCATTAAAGTCCAACAGTTTGCTACTTTACTTGCTCTGGTATTTATTGCATTTTGTCACTCTTGGATTCAGTCACTCACTTACTCACTCACTACAACATAGATTTAGCACTTTGTACAGAAATGACAACGCATGATTCAGCATCTCACCCGGTTTGTATCCTCACCATTCACCCTTTCCACCCAGAAACCTCTACTACGCCGGCGAGAGAATCAACCTAGGAGGAAGAATGAAGACCGAGCATTTAAGTCCCAGAAAGGACTTCATGATTCCCGGCTTCTTTGCGCCGGAGCCGGTGCGGCAGTTGATAGAGGAAGCTCAGGTGAGTGTCTGTCATCATCCTCTATCTGCCTATATATCCTGCACCCACTGTTAAGTAAAGGTATCCTATAGTCAATAGTCAATAGTCAAAGTACTTTATTACTGTAGATATTTACATATACTTAGCAAACGTCATTTTTTGTCCCTTCTCTACATTGGACCACTGTGGGAGAAGAAGGGCGTAGAAACTTCCACAGATTTATTTTTAGATCTCTTTTAAAAATAGGTTGTACTTAACTAATACAAATATGAAAAATTTAATTGTTATGATTAATAAGCAGGAATAAATAAAGCAAAAATAAAAAATAAAATATTAGCTCCAAAGCAGTCGGACATGACAACATCTGCCTAAAAATGATCTTCACTATCCTAGATGACCTGCTTCCGCCCATAACGCACATTTTAAATTTTTCCCTTTCAAACTGCTCCTTCCCTACTGCTTGGAAACATGCACTAGTTATCCCTCTCCCTAAATCATCCAATCCCACCTGCTTCAAAGAATATCGCCCGATTTCCATCTTGCCGATCCTATCAAAAGTCCTCGAATCCATTGTCCATACCCAGTTCTCCCAATATCTATCCTCTAACAACCTATTAAATCCTTTTCAATCAGGCTTCAGACCGGGTCACAGCACAGTTACGGCTCTACTTAAAATGACGGATGATATTCAGGTTGCCATGGATCAGAAACAGCTTTCGTTGCTTACCCTGCTCGACTTCAGCAGTGCCTTTAACTGTGTTGACTTTGACATTCTCGTTGAACTTCTCAAATCTCTTAATCTCTCTTCCCATTCTATCAGCTGGTTCGACTCATACCTTCGTGACCGTAAACAGCGTATCAAATCGGAGACGACTTGCACGGATTGGTGTGACCTCACCTCCGGTGTCCCCCAAGGTGGCATTCTCTCTCCTCTTCTATTTTCTATATTTATTAACTCCATCTCCGATGCCCTCTCATCTTCTTATCATCTTTACGCGGATGACTTACAAATCTATCGCCACTTCTCTCCCGATGATGTAAACTCCGCTGTGGAGGCGTTAAACGCTGACTTAGAGGGTATTAGAGGATGGGCCTCGTCATTTGGGCTACTGGTTAACCCAAACAAGTCCCAGGCCATGATTATAGGTACCAGACACTCACTATGTTTGTTGAAGCAACAGTCTGTCCCTCCTGTATCTTATAACGGTACCGTAATCATGTATAGCGACACAGCGAAAAACCTGGGTGTTGTTTTCGATAACCAGTTAAACTGGTCAACGCATATCAGCGAGGTCAGCAGGCGAGTTTACGCTACCTTTCACTCTCTCAGGAGACTTCAGAACTTTCTTCCTCGTCAGACCAAAATTATTCTCGCCCAGTCTCTTTTACTTCCCCTCATTGACTATGCTGATGTTTGCTGGGTAAGCGCAAATGAAGAGCAACTGAACAAACTCGAACGACTTCAAAACCTCGGGATTCGGTTCATCTTCGGACTGCGAAAATATGATCACGTTTCTCAACATCGCAGGGAGTTGAATTGGCTTCCGATTCGTCTTCGACGGGACTCTCATATCCTATGCCTGCTCTACAATATTTTGTGGAACCCTCGGTACCCTAACTTCCTGCGTGATCGCTTCGAATTTCTTTCTTCATGCAGGCCTCGGAGAACTCACATGGCTACTATGCTTAAAGCCCCACAACGCTCCACTGCAACCTTCGAGCACGGGTTTAGAATCCGCGCTATACGGCTGTGGAATGAACTTCCCTGCACCATCAGGGACAGTCCATCACTGAATATCTTTAAGAACCGACTAAAGAAGCACTATCTTTCACTTTCTATTTAGCTATATAATGTATTAGTATTAGTATATTTGTAAGATATTTATTGATATGCTGTATTTATGTAACTGTGTATGTAGTCTATATTTCTTATCAATAGGGTTTTATGTATGTGTAATATGTATTATATTAGAATATAGTCTTAATTGTACGCGCAATTCTTTCCCTTACCTATCATCTCCGTCTCCTATCCAACATGGTTTGCTGGAAGAACTCTCTTTTTAGAGATAAGCTCGCCTTTGTACATGTTTTTTCTATCATAAGTTATCTGTATGTCTGTTTTGTTTAGTACAATAAAGAAATTACGAAATTACGAAATAATTACAAAATTATTAAGAGCAAGGTCTGTGTTGAGCCAGATCAACCCCATACTGTGCTGTCATTTAATTTGTCCTCTTCATTACGCCATTGATTGCGGCCCTGGGCGCACAACGCCATAATCTGTACATATCTCAACGCCGCCGTTAGGTGCTTAAAAGTACTACAGACTTTGGCACTCATGCGTATACCTATTGAACACAATCTGTATGCCTCAACCAGTTGGTTGCTATAATTGTCACTTTCCGTATATTAAAGTTAGGTTGTGGTAGGTCACAACTTGATAATACAACCTGGAGCCGAGCGAAGCCGAGCGGAGCAAGGAGATTCCGGTAATTACACAGAACCGAGTTGGCTGTGTAGTAAATATTTGAAGGTAGAGTTAACGAGTAGAAATGAAATTATTGCCGCAACGCCTTCCGCAGGCTGAGTTGACAGGTAAACAGGTTATGTTCATGTTGAATTCCTGAAAGAGCCATACACTTTAGACCGGGAGGCAGTCCATCCGCCGCATGGTCGGCCGACATCATCATTATTCCCCGAAAAACATATGAAATCGCCGATACATGGATGTTAATATGTACACCAGGCAGGTATCACAGTGTGGGGCCAGAAGCAATGTATTGACTAGCTCAAATGTATAAATCAGCCTACAGTTTCCACTCATGGGTATATGCACTTTCTTTGCTACTCATCTTTCTTCTTGTCTTATTTTTATTTTCTCCACTTAAATCCACTCAAGATTCTTTTGGTTTTTCGTTCAGATTTTTCTTCGAGTGGACTGTTGTATGAATTAAAAATAGAATAGGCTTAAATCTTTTATTTTAATCAATCTTTCATCCATCAATGTATTCGTCCATTATTTCTTTTAATTTGTTGTCACAAATCATTAATACACATTAATTATGTGGTATAAAATGATAGTTAAAAAATAAATTATTACTTAATTGTCTGATATCTACAAATTTCAATTTAATTCGCCTGATATTTGAACTAACAATCACCAAAATAATGTATGTATCTACACACCTATCATAAACCCTCTTTACTGTGTCCAAAAACCGCACGTTACGACCAGCATAATGATAAACTTCTTGGTAAAAAGTCATTTCTTATCTTAATATTGATAAATTATGACCATAATGTACCAACATTTGTCATATTATGACCTACAAATTTCGAACGCCGACGCCCGCCTGCGTGCCGCCCCTAGTTTGTCTGTGAAGTTGGTACTACTGAACAAGCCAAACAACTGCAGAGCAATGATCAATGCCACAATGCCGGTCGAACATGCGGTTCCTGAACACATCCAAGAGAGCTTATGATATGTGTGTAGATAAACTAGTGTATCGTAACTGTACATAATTAGGCATTAAAACTCTCAAGTGATATTATTATGAAACTCGCCTTCGGCTCGTTTCATACACCCACTCTCGAGTTTTAATGCCCACCATTATGTAGCAGTCTCATAAACTACTATTACCTGACCAAACCTGAGTCGTATACTACAAAACAAAGATTATTTTCATAATTTGAGCTAGATTAATTAACTGCAACCCGCCATGTTGAACACCATCAGAGCGGAAATTACGTCATCGTGTTAAAAATCGTGACGTCACAAGCGACGCCATGACCTCTGGGACGTTTTCGGTGGGAGTTGCAGCTTGAAAATTTAATTTATTATTATTCTGACTAAACGTTTATTTTTTACTAAAGTATGATTTAAATTAGTAGTTTATGTGACTGATACATAATGGAGGGCATTTAATGTTCGACCGGCATGGTGGCATTGATCATTGCTCTGCACTTGTTTAGCTTGTTCAGTAGTAGCAACTTCACAGACAAACTAGGGGCGGCACGCAGGCGGGCGTCGGCGTTCGAAATTTGAATGTCATAATCATTATGGTCATAATGTATCAATATTATGATAAGAAATGAGTTTTTATGAAGTAGTATTACATCGTGCTGGTCGTAACGAGTAGTTTTTAAAACTACGCGTTACGCAGTAAAGAGGGTTTATGCAAACCGCCTTACTGTCACATTATCATACCTAGAACCCCATCTTCTCATTGTACCTAAACTTAACTATTTCCGCCATGCCCGCAAAAACATCATCCGCAAACACGTCAGGAGTCTGCAAAGCCGCAAAGTGACCGCCGAAATCGTAAGTGGCAGAGTAGACGAGGTTTCTGTACTTGTCTCTGAGTATCCAGTCCGGTTGGTAGACCACTTCGTACTTGAAGTTCACGGCTGCTGTTGGAACGTCGGTTGGTATACTGAAAGGGGAATGAGATGACATTTTAAGAAACATTGTGCAGTGATCCTCCTATCGGAGCACTCAGCAAAGGGAGGGGCATGGAAGGAAAGGAGATAGAGAGAAGCGGTTGGAGTAAGAGAGAAATGACAAGAAAGAGCGAGAGAAATAGTTGTTATATTAAAAGAGATCTCATCTCGTATGAATTAAGTTGTATTTTGTATAGCAAACATGTTTGGCGGGTCACACATTTTGTATTTGATGTACGGCGGTTAAAAGGCTAAATTGTTTCACCTACCTATTCAGTGTTGCGATCTCCGAGTTCCGCCTATCTGAGCCCTCGGCGTACAGTCTCATCGACGTGACGATGCAGTTGTTGAGCCACGAGACAGTGATCGTATCGAGTACATCGTCGATGTCAAGCCCTGCTAAGCCACCGTGGGGCTGGTCCAATTCGTCCCTGTTGAGGAAAGATGCTTTAAAATCAACTCCTTACAGTCTTCACAAAATAAAAGGCCCGGTGGCCCAAACTAAATTCAACCTCATTACGTCAGTGACACCGCCACTGTCACCGGGCCTTCTATTTTGTGAAGATATAAGTAAGAATAACAATGGAAAGGTTTGATCATTATCGTCAACAACAGCTTGTCAACGAATCCACTGCGGAATGGTATGAACCTATTGTATTATTGGTACATATAATAAGTTCCTTAAACGAGTAAGCAATTATTCAAGAGTAAACGGTCATTTTAGAAAAGGGCATAGACTTTTTGAGAAGAGTCAAGTGGTCTTTATGTACTATATTTCCACTGACCTATTGGTGCAGAAGGCCATTTTCTCCATTATGTAAGCGGCGAGGCCAGTAGGCGAGTCGTTAAGGGCGACACCTGAAAAGCAAAGCAAATATTGACTTCAAGTCATCACCTTTTCACCAGAAATTAAACTGTAGTTTCTAATACGACCAAAAATCCGATAGGCAATAAGATTTTTTAAACTAGGGTTGTACATTCTAGGCCCAGGATTCTGATATTCCTGTACCTCTAGCAAAATATCTAAATTTAGAACTCTCATAGTCTTTGGAAATAATATCTTATCTATAGAAAGAGAAATCACATACCAACAGTATCAGGCTTAGTCGCCTGGATGTGGAAATACCCTGACTCCCGCAACAAAACCTTCAGGGTATTAGTCAATGGATAAATCCTGGACATATAGCGAGGGTCCACCGCCCACGATGGTACCAGGGAGCCAAGTAGCAGCTTGAGGTAGCTGTATGGTGATGACGATACCGGCATGTTGATGTGGTATCTGTGAAACGCAAAGTTATCATGATAATGTTGATTGTTTCCGCCAACATCGTAAAGCATACTACTAGGAGAATTTCCGCTCAAAAAAGTCTGCTCGAACATAAGTTTGGAAACATTTCCTACTTATTATTATTATTCAACGGTCGCGACGAGACAATGACATCATCATTATAAGCAATCAGCTCACATTAACTTATATCTGGGCTTTAGGTCTCCAGGTTACTATGCCATCTACTGAAATGAGCCTCCTCCGCTCCCGCATGCACAGCATATAATGATATCAGGCATAAGTACTCATTATGGGCATGGACACATCGTTAAAGTTATTCACAATCATTCCAAACAACTTACCCAAGAACCTCATCTTGGAACAAGGTGGCTAAGTCGGCAGCACATTGCGAGCCCCAGTCTCCAGCCTGAATGTAGAATTTCTTGAAGCCAAGTCTCTGCATTAGGTTCCTCATCATAACGCCTATATGAACTGAGTTCAGACCTGGCTTTGATGTACCCTGAAAATTGAGTTTTACCATTATTTTCTTCCGATTACTGACACCCACTGCTAGGTATAATTCGCCATCGAGGGCCACAGGTAGGACTCGAAAGCGAGTGATCTATCGAGTGTCTCAAATTATCATTCCGGCTTAGTTTGGGTTAGTGGAGGAGGTTTTCGGGCAAGTGTCCAATCTGATTGTAGATTTCAATAAAAGGCATCTGAGATAACAGAATCCTCTCTGTGCCTACATAGTAAAGTTTATTTTAATCATATTTGTCACTTATCAGTTAATATATGAATTAAAAATAAAATAAAAACAAAAAGAAACATCTACGCGAATAAACCACCCCGGGACATTGCCGAGGCTAAGGTTCCCATAACGCTTGCAGCACATCCCCGCTGCACAGCCAGGGAGATCCTTTGCATCAGAAATGCCCCAGAGCGGTAGTCAAAACCTCTATCCCTTAGACGGCGCCCCAGATCCTTAATAAATATTTTTCCGCATTCAAACCTCAAATAGCACCTCCGCCGCTTGATTTGGGCTCTCTGGCGGAAAAATTATATTCGTAATTCTTTCGAAAAGGCTTCTTTACGACCCTCGCTAAGTCCCTCGCCTTCGGCTCGTGCCTTAAACTTCTCGGTTCATAAATATAAGCCTTTGCGAACACATAGGAAATCTACTATTCCCTTTTGTCCCCATAAAGTAAATATTTGAGTCATCATTCCACATTCAATACCTTTGTAGAAAGTGGTTCTTGATCTAAAAACCGGTCATCGTTCGCTTTAACTTTGTCATGTTATATCTTTTTACATCGTAACTGCTCCGCGGACTCAAATCACCAATTCGACTTTCGACTGCATGTAGGTCAAAACTCGAAAGTATTTTCCTTTCCTTCGGAAAAGTAAGTTTTGCTCCACGACGAGAGGGAGCAAAATGCTACTTTTCTGTTTAAGCTACTTTTTTAATTTATTCATTTGATTGAAAACAGATCGTAAAAAATCATCGATTGTCATTTCATCGTAATCGATTGACAACGAACATTTTAACAAAGTTACATGAAAATTTATAAATTTTTGGTAATATGGAAAAAAATGTCACAATAAATTATATGTTTTACTGAAGTCAAAACTATCGATGACTGTTGTTGTGATGTAATAAATATTCATATCCGATACCATTGTAATATTCGATTCGACTATTTTTACACTTTGGTAAAAGTAGCAGAGGAATATTTTATCTGTGGTGACCTTTCCGTAATCCTTCACAATCCGCCATTATAAAAAAAGTTTTCATTTTTCGATTACCGTAAAAGTGGTATAATTCAAAGTTAAGTTATTTCATTATTTTTAGAACATTTTATTTCAATTTTCCTCATAGTCGGTGTGAAAAGTTGTATGTGTCACTTAGGAGCAATATTTATTTGTGTCACAAGGGAGCAAAATGATGTATTTACGGCGAGGATGGTACATTGAATCCAGAGTGAAGGGAAGGATTCTACGATAGAATCCTGAGCATAGCGAGGGATTCTAAGTTAGAATCCTGAGCGTAACGAAGGATTCAGGCGTTAACGCCCATGACGAAAATAATTTTGCTCCTGAGTGACACATACAACTTTTCATACTGACTATGAGGAAAATTTAAATTAAATGCTCTAAAAAAAATTCAATAACTATACTTTGAATTATACTTTCACCACTTTTACAGTAATCGAACAACGTAAACAAAACCTTTTTTATATAATGGTGGATTGTGAAGGATTAGGGAAAAGTCGCCACAGAAAAAATATTCCTGTGTACTTTAACTAATGTGTAAAAATAATCGAATCGAATATTACAATGGTTTCGGATATCAATATTCACTATATCACAATAACAGTCATCGATAGTTTTGATTTCAGGAAAACAAATAATTTATTGTGCCATTTTTCTAATATCATGTAAAATTCATAAATTTTCATATAACCTTGTTGACGTGTTCGTTTTTAATCGACTACGTCATCTCAGTCGATTGTAATGTAATTTCATAATTACTTTCGATTATTTTAATCTGTGTTCAATAGGTACATTGCGTAAATGCTACATGCCAATCAATAAATTAAAAAACCGGTCAAGTGCGAGTCTAAATCACGCACGAAGGGTTCCGTACCACCGTTCAATGGAAGCGATGGTGTGGAGTGAATAGTTTGGATTTTACACAGCAAAATATTGTTTACAAAGTTATTGGTGCGGTTACTTTCACACTCCATGTACGTAACCAGGTGCATCCATAAGTTTGTATGTGGTATTGTTGTATGGGAGCCCCCTTAAATATTTATTTTATCCTGTTTTTTAGTATTTGTTGTTATAGCGGCAACAGAAATACATAATCTGTGAAATTTTCAACTCTCTAGCTAGCTAGGTTCTTGAGATACAGCCTGGTGACAGACGGACGGACGGACGGACAGCGGAGTCTTAGTAATAGGGTCCCGTTTGGAACCCTTCGGGTACGGAACCCTAAAAAGTAGCTTGAACAGAAAAGTAGCATTTTGCTCCCTCTCGTCGTGGATCAAAACTTACTTTTCCGAATGAAAGGTAAGAAAAATTATTTTCGTCATTGGCGTTAACGCTTGAATTATTCGTTACGCTCAGAATTCTAACTTAGAATCCTTCGCTTCAATCTGGATTCGATGTACCGCCTTCGCCGTAAATACATCATTTTGCTCCCTTGGGACACAAATAACTATTACTCACCTCCGAAAATCCAAATCCGGGCAGATCTGCAGCCACAATATCGAAGACAAAGTCGAATTCCTCCCTTGGTGTATTCAGCGCTGGTATGACTTTATAGAACTCTCTGGAAGAACTTGGCCAGCCATGAAGCATCAACAGTGGCAATACCTTCTTGCCTTTAGAAGAAACTGGCCTGCTTCTTATAAAATGTATGTCTAAACCTTGGATCTTAGCCCTGAAATGTTCGAATTTGTTAAATAGTTCTTCGCGCTTTTTGAAGTTATATTTGCTGTCGTCTTGCCAGTAGTTCATGACAGTTGTTAAGTAGTCGGTGTTCATTCCGTATTGGGCTTGGATTCCCTCCAGTGGCTTCGTTAGTGGGCGTCGATTCTTCAGGCGGTCTCTAAGGTCTTTTATCATCTGAAACGACATAACTTTGTATCAACACGGTAACATACGATCTTGTATATTTATGACTAGCTATCCTATAACGTAAAATAGTTCGCGTTGTCGCCACCGCTGCCGCTGCCGCCGCATCCGCAGCGCTTACTTGTATAATGCTTAAGTGCACAATACTCAAGATAATAACAAACAATAACAAAGAAAAACAATAACAATCAATCAATAACCTGGGTGGATTTCGAGGTGAGATGCGTAGAGGCAATCAATAAATCACGAACGAAATTACCGGGTTCTCGAAAGAGAAATTGACCAAATACTGTGATTCTATAAATCTAGTGTCATCGGCAAAATGAACCTAAGTTGTTAGACCGTCATTCAATGAGAATTTAGTTGAATTAATAGACTTACACTGTCATTGAATTCTATTCTAAACTGCCTGATGCTTGTGTCCTGTGGCTCCACCGGTTTGTTCCCAGGACCCCACCACCTGTCCAGGTCCACTTCGGGCGGCTGTGGCACATTGCTGACTTTGTACGCTACGAACAGTCCCGTGATGATTGCTATCACGCCGACTGTAGTGGCAAATGATTTAAACATCTGAAAAATTATGATAAAAAACACTTATGGTTAGGCAATAGGTAAAATCCATTCGCTTAGTTAGATAGTGCCGTACATCCTCACGCAAATGTGGTTGTTATACTTATACGTACAAGGTTATATATCCTTTGACCAGAGGCGGCACGTACCAAGGCGGAGTGACTGTATCTAAGCAAATGCACTTAATATTACGCTGGAATAATAACAACAACAACACAACTGTACCTCTGCCACTTCGTATGTAATCAGGCGTGACACTTTTTTTTTATACGCCGGAAGTCAAGGGGCTTCTCTAATACTAGTTTATACGTCGTTTAAGTGAGATTTTTTACGATATAAACTGGTTTGGTCAGATGACCAAACTCCTGCCCAAATTAAGTTAACTTAACTTCCCAAACGAGAGTGGTGTGTAACATGTTAGGTGTCAGTTAAACTTTGAGTTCGCGCCGCAGTTGTGCATCCTAGCCAGAGTATCATTATTTAATTAATAAAAATCAATCTGTGGGAATTGCTCTGCCCTACTTCTCCCACAGTGGTCCAATATAGAGAAGCGGCAAAAATATATGTGTTAGTATACGTATTTGTTTGCCTCTTCTCTATATTGGACCTCTGTGGGAGAGTGGGCAGAGCAACTCCCACAGATTAATTTTTACATACAAATTTGTTAATATATAAAGTAGTGTTGAACTCTGAACCCTGCATCGTGGATCACTTCAACCGGGGCATTTGTTCTTGTATTTGTCACCTAAGGCCGCTTGCTAAGGCCAACAATCAAAGCGACGAGTATATTCCATAACAGAACAGCATAATCACAGATACGGGCACGGGCCTACATAAAACAGTTGTAGATGATGACATAAAAAACGTTTTACCTCAGCGTAGATTCCACGATTTTGGAATACCACAATAGTAGGGACAGCACCACTTATCACTTAATTGTCCACTGTTATCAATTTTTTCGTTTAATTTTTATCTCTGCGATATCACCATCTTACTCGTACATGATTCAAGCACATTATTAATAACACGATTGGCCAGCAACTGTATGGAATAAAAAAATATTTCTACCCGCGAAATATGTTATAAACAATGCTTCGCCTTCGTGCGTGTTTACGCGGTCACTGTTTGCAAAACAAGTTCAGAAAACGCGGCCCAATTCCACTAATGTACAGCGGTTCGGTCACAGAGAGAGTTGTGTCATATGTACATAACAGTTAATTTTAGTTATCTTATCTATATGTTTGGGCAATCCCTTTACTTCTCACCAATTATTGGCGGTTACCGTACGCCAGATGTCTACCTAAAGTTAAACACTACTCAACGATTACTGAACTGCTATTAACTTTACTAATATGATCGTTACTAAATGTTGCTAAAGATCTTGTTTATCATGACGAAAGCACTTTTTTATAAATTTTATTTTATATAATTATTATAGATTATAATAATTATATAAATACCAAGCTGAAATAAATAACGTCGTCTTCGTACTTCCCGGTCGGGATTTGAATATCGTCTAAATAGACGCTCACGAGGTCACGAAACTGTCTTCTGACAATAAATGGAATGCACTCCCCTGCACCATCAGGGACAGTCCAACTCTGACCATATTTCAAAGTCGTGTGAAGAAGCATTACCTCTCCCTTTAGAGTTATAGGTATTACGTATGTAAGTATTTATTAGTATGTGTAGTTTATTATAAGTATTTAGTATATTATCATAGTAATAAATTATTTATTTTATTTATTGTAAGTACTTGTTTATTTCCTTATATTGTTGTACGCATAGGTCTTCCCTTACTCAGCAATCAACTTTTGCCATCTCATCCTGGTTTGCTGGAAGAGATCTCTTATTAGAGATAAGCTCGCCTTTGTACACTATTTTCATGTAACTATTGTTTTTTTATAAGTTTTGTGTGCAATAAAGAAAATATGAAATAAATATGTATATACTAGTACGGCGTCAGACATCGCGTAACAGAATTTTAGGGCTTTACTAGGGACGTCATTCTGAACAACTTTTACTATCAACCCGATTTCATATAAGCAACGTTATTTTTCACTTCTATATATATTTTTTGCCGGACGGTCAGCTGATTTGTAGGTGATAGAGAATTGAAAATTAATTGTTTGCTCAGGTCAAATCTGTTTGATAGTGATATTTTTGTAGTTCAGAATGATATCCCTAGCAATACCCTTACTCAAATATGATTCCACCTTGATGTTACATCCTGAATAGTCATTACTAAACTTTTACTATACTTTAAGAAGAGCTCCGTGGTCTTATTCTCACACAGGAGATGCAGGTTCGATTCCTGACCATGTACCAATGAGATAATTAATTTATCTTAAGTACAATATACGGACGTTCTAACGGTGATGGAAATCATCGTGAGGAAACCTTCATTTCATTACTCCATAGCTTCGGCGATGGGCTAGCCCCCTGTCACGCAAAATGGAGTATTGAAGAACTGGCTCAAAGTTGCACTGTTGTGCCTCTGCCACCCCGTATGGGAAAAGGCGTGACGCTACGTTATGTTACTATACTATACAGTAGACACTGCCTACCCGTCTTCAGGGAAAAGGGCGTGAGCATACGTATTTAAGTATATATGTATGTAAACAGTAAACAGGCAGATGCTATACTTACCCGAGCACAGTCGCGATCTAGTCCAGTTACACCTTTAAGACTGAACCGTTTTTATTTAGATTTCATAAGAACTACGTTCATGCGCGGCCCAAAGTGTGCATAGAATGATCATGGCCCTATACAATATAACGTGTCATCACAGTGATGCATATTATATTTCGACATGAATAATTTTATTCATAACTTTACTTTGACTCAGGATACTTATGTAACTGTCTAATAAAACAAAAAAAAAACGAGTAGCTACATTGTTAGCGTAAAATATATGCGACACAGTTGTAAAGTCAGTTGATTTAAACTGAGCGCGAAGACAATGGAAAGGCCTGGTGACCTTCATATTTTGTATCAGAATATACACCGCGTTACCAGAAAAAATGTTACACATAGTTTAACCTCAAAACAAATGTCAAATGTGTATACATTTTTGTCTTTAAACAAATGTTGAACAGGAGTTTATATTTTTTTGTGGTAAGATAAGACCCACAGAGTCTTTCTTGCAAAGCTCTAGAATTTGAATTGTTTTTTGACTTTCGTTATGTCGATATTATGTGTGTAACTGAACATGGGGTCAGAAAAAATACTGTATTTCCATCTATTAAGAATGCTAAAAGCAAGGCCAATTTTACGAGATAAAGAATGTAAACAAACTTTTAGGGGCTTAAAACATTGTTATTTGAAGAAATTATGTTCAAATTTTAAACTTCGTATTCCAATCGGCGGCGAATGTATTAGACGAAGATGATTCGTCACAAGAGTCCGAATCTACCATATTTACGATAAAACTCGTTTATTTTATTAATAGTTTTGTCAATTTTGCTATAAAAATTGATCACATTTTCGCTATTTGTCAGCAGATACATACATTTTGGATTCCTTCTTGCAGCATTTTTTTCACATATTCAAATTTAAATGAGTAGAATAGTTCATAACTGGTTTACTACCAATAATTAAGTGTTAAATTCTAAAAAAAAACAAATGTGTAGAATTCTCGCTACCCAATGTCAGAGTGGATCCGACTTTAAGTATTTTAATGAATAACGAGCCTTTAGACCTGGTACAGCCAACTAAATTCTTGGGTATTAAGCTAGATTCAAAATTGCTGTGGGGTCCTCACACACATCGCCTATAGCTGGAAGTTTGAGCTCTGCAGCTTTTGCTATGCGAAAAATTAGACAGTTTTACGGATGAAGCCACTGCAAAATTTGTATATTTCAGTTAATTTCACAGAATTATGTCATATGGCATTCTGTTGTGGGGTAAAGCCGCAGATATCCAGTCGGTATTTGTGTTACAAAAGAGAGCAATTCGTTCCATATTGAATATGATATCACGCGATTCTCCGGGAACGATTTAAGGAGATCAATATTTTTACAGTGGCTTGTCAATACATATAGAAAAGCTTATTGTAGGTTCGAAAAATATTAAAACCTTTGTCACAAATTGCGATGTTCATAATATCAACACCAGAAAAATAAACTGAATGTACAATGTACCTATATTTCGGATGCAGAAGGTTAATGGTTCGTTGATGGGGAACTGTTCACGCTTTTATAATAAGTAACCAGAGGGTTTTTTTTTGAGGGAGGGTATATTTATTAAGGTTAATTTCATCATCTTGGACATTGTTTGTCTTTTGGCCGCTTTTGTTGTAAATGAGATTACCAGACGGATTCAGTTGGGTTGGGCCGCTTTTGGAAAGCTTAAAGACGTCTTCAAGTCCAAGATCTCGCGGAACCTGAAGACCAGGGTTTATAACCAATGTGGTCCTGCCCATACTTACTTACGGTGCCGAAACATGGACGCTAACAAAGACGAATATGCACCAAATTAAAGTCGCAGAAAGGGCCATGGAACGTTCGATGCTAGGCTTCGGGATCGTATTCGCAATACAGAAATAAGACGTCGTACTACGATCGTCGATGTCGGCAAGCGAATCACGAGACTGTAGTGGGGGTGGGCAGGACACTTGGCAAGGATAGATGACGGAAGGTGGGCCAAAGCGGTTACAGAGTGGCTACCCAAAACCGCACGACGACCAGTCTGCAGAGCACCAGCCAGGTGGACGGATGACATCATCGCCATAGTGGGTAGGCAGAGGATGCGGGAGGCTCAGGACCGGAGTGGATGCCGTGGTAAAGAAGAGGCCTATACCCAGCAGTGGGTGAATGTGGGCTGATTGATGATGATGATGATGATGATGAATCTCATAAAGAAAGCCTATATAATGACTATGTTAAAGACAAAAATGCCTGGCTTTAATAAGCTCCAAGCACCATGATAATGATTATAATAATTAACGTAACTTTTGCAAATGCGATAATGTAATTTAATAGTCTGGTAATAAAATTAAGTGTACAAAAGTGCTATGTGAGGTGACTCATCACAATTTATTAGTTTTAACGGAGAATACAAATAGGTTACCAAGAAACCAGAGTTTATAGTCATGCACACTAAAAGTCTGCTTGCGGCGGCTCTGCGAAGCGGGTTGCTCCTCTCCTTCAAATTAGCGAGGGGGGTGATGGCTGGTGCACAAGTCATACTCGTGAACGGGTGCTGCTTGGGGGGACTGGTCTAGTTTTTCATAAGTTATGTTCATTACAGCTTTTGTAAATTGAATTTATTTATTTTGTAAAATTGATATTTTGAGACATCTTATTGATAACAGTTTATAATATTGGCATTTGTTTTTTTTATAGTACATTGTGGCACAAAAACATATATTTATATGTGGATCAATCAACTTTTTAACCGACAATTTTAGAGTGGGTAGACAGATATTTTCGTAAGAAATTATTATCTGTTTTCTTATTTTGCTTATGACCTACCTACCCGAAAATTATTCAATTTTCATATCCTTGATGGGGCAAGTTGTGGCTAAGCTAATAATTTCAAAATTAAAGAAAAATTAAATGATGCCAATAAAATGGTCTACTGAGTTACCATAACTACCTTTCGAATAAAACAGCACTTAAGAGTTTAACTGAATTGTTTATTAAGGCAAAGAATTACAAATAACTTTAACAACTATTTTCTATAATCAGTCTTCAAGTTGAGATTCATCTATTAGTAAATAAATTTACATTTTTGTCACTATCGTTACTATTACGATAACAAATAAGAGGCGGATTCTGGTTCTGCTATAGGTTTAGGTGGTTGTTGCGTAACACTGCAATAGTAGTCCTTCGAATTATTGCAGCTGCAAAAACCTTTAGCTTCACTTTCGCAAAAGCACGATAGAGTCCTGTATTTTAGGACGTTAGGTTCACTTGTCGATACTTGATGGACATGAAGAGTGCCTATTAAGCGTGGAATAGTTTGAGGTATTTTCTGTTCCATGTGCACAACAGTTTCTTCTGAAATCAGGTATAGTTTGATAATGCTGGCTTCTTTTGATTGCGCATAAAATTCAAAAGAATCTGGAATGTCTTTTCCCGCTGTGACCATTTTATCAGCAGTTCTCCTCAGGAATCCTCCTATGCCGTCAGCCGGACCTTTGCCATGGCCAGCTTAAAAGAAGTTCCAGGTACCAGCCACAAATCCGTAGTGAAAGATTTCAGTGGAAAACAAAAAAAAAGATTTTTTTTCTGACGATATTGTGTGGATGGTGCGTCTGAGAAGAAATGAACCGTATCAACTGCTGGGTGGTAGTGTCCAATCCATTCCATTATAGGTTTCAGGTGTGACCAAATTGCGTGGGGTTGGTGACACACAGAAGCAGAAATGGAGCAAAACGAGTGTGACATGTAGTTTTTCTCTGAGTAATATGTGTAAACCATTACTGTGTGAAGCGAAACTTGCTTTCTTGAGCCACCAAAATGATGCTCTTGGACCTCCTCATGGTATTTACCGGCGTATTTTTCGCTGAAATCAACAACGATGACGCATTCATTGGGGTTGAGATTATTCAAGCAGTTTCTAAAAGATTTAAATTGACTCTTGATGTTGAAGTTGTGTTTCTTGAACTTCACTAAATCTGCTTCGAACTCTTGGATGAATTTTCTGATTGGGTCTGTTCTTGCTTCTTTAATGCTTTTTGTTCCCTTTTTTCCATTTTCAAATACCTCTTTTCTAACCCATTGCATGCAGCTCACATCAGTTTCTGGTATCTCATCAAATTCTATCTTATAACTTTGGCATTGGGTACACTCAGAGTGCATGCAACTTTTCGATAAGTCACTGCATACGGTTGCTTGAATAATCTCGCTCAATTCAGTCGATTTCAAAACATCCAGTTTCTTTAATGCCTTAAGTTTAAACATGAAATTTGCATGCAATTTGCAAATGCAAGTTTCTCTGGCCTCTACTGATTGTGGCACAACATAGAACGGGCGGTTATTAGTAAAGTAGTAGTAGAAAGAATGTATGTCAGGGTGTTTGTCGGTGAAATTTTTGTGTAGTCTTCGCATTGTATCAAGCAAATAGCGTTTTTGAACCTTTTTTCCGCCTCTTGTTTTCGTTTCTTTCTTTCCTGCTGACGCCCTACAAACATCATCTCTGAGGAAGAACTCTTGAATAGCTTTCTGCAACTTGGTAGTAGTTTCACTAGAATTCTTCACAGCTACGTAATGATCCCGTTTCACAACCAAAGCCTCGCGGAGGAGTTGAAGCTTTTGCCTTGAAGTTTCAACTTCAGCGCCCTGAAATACACTTTTCATCAGTTTTTTGTCTTTTCTTGACTTAATTTTAGCATATCTTTCTTTGATAGCATTCGTTAGGAGACTGTAACGGCTTGATTCAGATTCAGGATCTTTTTGGTTCTTTTGTTCTCTTCTTGATAGTCTTTTTCTGTATTTTTCACATTTTCGTTTCCAATTCAGTTATTAATTTATTCAGTTCCTCCTTCAACTTTTCATTTTATTGTACTTTACTTCTATATTTTTTTACCTTTCTGCGGCCACATTTTTTGGGAGATACTGCGACACGGAGTGGATTGACAGGTACAATGTTATCAACCCCTTCATTCTCGACGTCCATTGGAGTGGGAGAACTAGGTGGAGTGCAAATAGATTGCAGGTTTTTTTTCTTTTGTCGGTACTCTCTTTGTCGTAACTTCCAAATTACATTCGCATTTCTCTTTTCTTTAGGTGCTAAATCTTTAACAAGACGTTTAACTTTATGATAATGCTCCCTGTGTTTCCTTTTCGATTCTTCATATTTCTCCGCATTTTGCCTTTCTCGGTATCTTCGTTGTTTTTCCGCAGCAGTAGGTGGCATGGTATTGAAACCGCAATGAAAGGCTGAAATAATAAGCGATTAATGCAGCTAACAAATCGATTTCTAACATTCCGGTACTTTGGGTAGGTATATAAATTTTGATGTTATTAATAGTGCTGTTATTAAACGAAAAAATACAACCTATGTAACTTTTTTGAAACACGCGATAGAAACATGTCTTTAGGGTTACCGCATTTGTCCATGGAGTTACCGAAAAAGTAACTCAGTATACAAGTAACTCAATATACAATTAGAAACATTTTGTGAATAGAAAATTGACTGAAATAGTTATGCTTAAGTAATTCACTAAGCAGCAAAAAAAGTCTTAGGCTCTTCAAACTTGGGTAATAAACAAGAAGAAAAAGAAATAACTTACCGGTGATTATGTGGTCACTCAGCTGACGACGAATAAAGGCACGCGTCCGCCGCGGCTGCCGATGGCTGACTGACGAGCCAATCACGCGCCGTAACTGATCAAATTAGACACGGACAGAAAGAGCCGGCAATATGTTATCACATCCCACGTGCCCGAACTTCACTCTGTATTTTTGAAAAAAGGACGACATAATCTGCCTCTTTAGAGAAACGGATCCCGAAGAAATGCCGATCTTCGTGGCAAGGGACCTTGCAAAACTACCCCCGGTCACTTTTGACCATGTAGACGTCACTAGACTTCTAAAAGACATTGTCTTGATACAAAGGGAGCTTGGTGACATGCAGCAAAAATACGCAGTGGCGGCGGAGACAGAGTATGTTACTATTCACCAATTTGAACAACTGAAATCTGAACTCAACGAGATGAAACGACAGTGCGTTGTTACTAATGTCAATACGAAAAGAGGCGCATTCTGCTTGGAAGACAGTTACCAAAACAATAGTGGCCCTATGGGATTCCTTGCCGTGTCTGAAACTCATGAGAATCATGCATCATCAATATCCTCATCATCATCTCCGGAGGGTAGGCCAACGGAAACATTACCTTCGTGTATGACTGAGGCGCGCGGTCCGCTGTCTCTGTCTTTCGCGAGCGTGGTGACTGAAAAGGCTGCGGTGCCCGTGAAACCGGTCGACTCGGCGGCGGCGGTGGAGGGGAGTGGTGCACGCGTGGAGACCGGCAAAAGTACCGCGGTTTCGAACACTGTGGAACGAGTAGGCGCCGGTGAGGCCCTGCGGCGCTCTCCGACATTAACCGTATCAGCTGTTAGAAATAATAATCTAGAATCTCAACCCGAGCAAGATGGCTGGATAACCGTGGAGAAACGAAAATCAAAATCTCGTTTATTGTGGGGGAAAAGGGAAGAGCCCCTGTTGACCCTGAATGCAAATTTAAAGCCGCGGCCCCTAAAATACCCCTTTTCATCTACAATGTCTCTCTGGAAGCCTTAGAAATTGATGTCGCTGAGTACATAAAGGAGAAAACTCAGATTGTTGTGTCTCCTGTGCGAGTAGGTATGAAAGAGGAAAAGGAGTACAACTCTTATAAGATCTACATACCCAAGGACAAACTTCCAGTGTTCTACAACGACAACCTATGGCCAGACGGGATCTTTTTCCGTAGGTATTTTCTATTTAGCCGGACGGCTAGTAAAGACGCTGACAAACTTTCGGCTTCAAAGAGAAACTGAGCCGCAGAACTTGTAAGCTCGCAAGCTTCAATTGTAAGTCCGTGATGAGAGTCTCGGGCCATGTCAGAGAGCTATGCTTATCGATGGACGTAATTGCGCTGCAGGAGACTTGGTTGCTGCCCCACGACATACCTTACCTGAGTGGCATCCATCCTGACTTCGCTGCGACTGGAGTGTCGGCCGTGGATACTTCGGCGGGAGTAGTGCGAGGGAGGCCTTACGGCGGCGTAGCTATTTTGTGGCGTAAAAGTGCGTTTGATAAAGTCACTATTATCAATTGTAAAAGTGTGAGATTGGTGGCTATAAAGTGTGAAGTGGCTAGTCGGTCTGCTATATTTTTCTCCGTCTACATGCCTACGGACTCGAAAGAGAACTTACCAGTCTTCACTGAATGCCTAGCAGAGGTGAGTGCTATCGTCGAGGAAAGCACCGTGGATAATGTGTACGTACTCGGGGACTTTAACGCTCACCCAGGTGAGTTATTTTGTAATGAACCACTCCAATTCTGTGCGGAACAAAAGTGGATTTGTGCGGACATTGAATCACTAGGTATTGACTCAGGCACATATACGTACATAAGTGACGCTCATGGCTGTTGTCGTTGGCTTGATCATTGTATAACTAGTTGTGTAGCATATCAATCCGTCACAAGATTTGAGGTGAATTATGATGTGACATGGTCTGATCACCTTCCCCTGCTGATTGATTGTGCCTTCAAAATACTTGTGCCCAAAATAAATATATATAATCAGTTTGCATCTAAAGTTATATGGGGTACTAGAGATGAGGCACAAATAAATATGTACAGGGAGTCATGTCATAGCCGGTTACGTGACATTGACTTTCCTTTCGAGCTCCGACACTGTAGTGAGAAAATATATACCAATGTGGAACACAAGGTAGTTATAGACAATTTGTATAACAGTATTGTCAACATATTGAGTGAGGCTGCTACCTGTAGTTATCAAGGCAAAAGTTGTGATAAGAAAAGGTATGTTATAGGTTGGAATAAGTATGTGGCGGAGGCCCATAGGGAGGCTCGACTTAAATTTCAAACTTGGGTACTGTTTGGCAAACCCACAATTGGATTAATCTATGATAAAATGAAACAATCAAAGAAATTATTTAAAAACAAGTTAAAATGGTGTCAAGATAACAATGAACGCATCAAAATGGACATAATTGCTACAAGTCATGAGGCTAAGGATTTTAAAAAATTTTGGAAGCAAACAAACAAGCTCAGTCCTAGGTCGAGCCTGCCTGTGGTTGTGGACGGTTTGACCAATAACGGGGACATAGCAAATATGTTCAGAGAACATTTTGCTGTGGTGCCTGAATCCGCGTCAGCCGCAGCCTCGGTAGTGTCCGGCGCACACCCCCGACGGTCGGTAGAGAGTGAATGCACTCGTTTTATTATAGAAGTAGAGAGGGCAATCCGTTCTATGAAGCGAGGAAAGTCGCCGGGACATGATGGTCTGAGCGTCGAGCACTTGAGGTATGCTGGTGCACATCTGCCCAGAGTTCTGAAGATGTTTATTAACGCCAGTATTGGACACTCCTACCTGCCTGAAATGCTCATAAAAACTATTGTTGTACCTGTTATCAAAAATAAAACAGGTGATGCTAGTGATAAAGGTAATTATAGACCTATATCACTAGCCACGATCATCGCGAAGGTATTGGACAGTTTGCTTGATAAGCAACTTGATAAATATCTTAACTTGCACGATGCCCAGTTTGGTTTCAGAACTGGGCTGTCCACTGAAAGTGCCATCATGTGCCTCAAGCAAACTGTCCGTTACTACACGGATAGAAAGACGCCTGTATATGCCTGCTTTTTGGACTTATCTAAGGCTTTTGACCTCATCAACTATACCATTCTGTGGGATAAGCTGGCGAAGGAGACTGACCTACCTGATGAGCTCATATGTACATAGTCAGGTCATAAGTTCTGTCACATGTGCAATATGAAATAATTTAGACATGTTTATTATTTATGTAAACATTTATATAGCAAAATGAACTTAATAAAACATAGATTCTTATGGTAATAAAGTTTATTCAAAATGACCCCCGCGATTTTGAATACAGGCCTTTATTCTGCGCGGCCAGTCGTCTATCGCAGCACGAACGAGGTCCATGTCAATATCGGCGGCTGCCTTAATCAAGGATGGCTTGAGTGACTCCAAATCAGGATGAGGCTTTGAGCAGGCCTTTTCCTCCAAGTGTTGCCATATCTTGTAATCTAACGGACTCAAATCTGGACTGGAGGAGGGCCAGTCTTCGTGCCGGATGAAGTCGATTTCACGCGCCGCCAGCCAGTCTTGTGTGCTTTTCGCTCTATGAGCTGGCGCAGAATCTTGTTGGAATACCCAGTGCCTGTTATTAAACATGGTATGAGAAACAGGTTCCACAAGGTTCTTGAGGACTGTATTTTGATACACAACTGCATTCGTTTATACGCCTTTCTCACAAAAATGTACCTCATTTAAGCCCCAATAAGAGACTCCCAACCAAACCATGAGCGAGGATGTAAAATGACCTCGTTGGACACGCGGAATACGGTTGCTCGCTTCTTCACTGCTGTGTGCGTACACCTTATCATTTTGTTTGTTGTAGCTCTCTTCCACGGTGAAAATTTTTTCATCCGAAAAAAGAATTTCCCGATGCTTTTTTCCCGCGTACCGCTTCAACAAAGCGCGGCATCTCTTCAGTCTCAGGTCCATTGAACGAGCGTCCAAACGATGTCCTGTTTTTCTTTGAGATGCCCTAAGCCCTAAGTCTTCATTTAATACCCTTTTCACTGTGGTACTGCTTAACCCCATCTGAAGGGCCAACAGTTTCTGCTTACGTATGGGATTTCATTGAATTCGCGCCTTCACAGCTTTTATCACTGCTGGAGTCCTAACAGAGCGAGGGCGACCACTTCTAGACCTGTCATCTACACTAGAGTCTTCATTGTATCGTTTTATGGTACGATAAACGAATCTTTTAGTTATATTCAAATTTTTCAGTAAGTCGAAAATCTGAATTGGCGCGTAACCGCAACGATACAACGCAATAACTGCGACACGGACTTCTTTAAGTGTCCACTCCATATTTAAAAATGAGGAAAGTTCTAAAAAGTACACATTTTTATTTTTATGAAAAATTCGAAATTCGAATTCAATAAACTTTTTTGTGGCCAGCGTTCTAAATTCAAAAGTTTTTATTGTGTGACAGAACTTATGACCTGACTGTGTATGTTTAAGTTCTGGTATGGAAATCAAAGTAACGCGGTCAGATGGGCCGGTTCTTTGAGTGATGAATACGAGCTGAGCTGTGGAGTGAGGCAGGGGGGCCTGATGTCTCCCAAGCTGTTCAATCTGTACATGAACAAACTGATCGAGGGGCTGTGCGACACCAAGGTCGGATGTTCAGTCCATGGCTTAGCCCCTCAATCAGAGCCCTCAGGCGGTTACTAGGGATCTGTGAGTCGTACGCCGGGTCGCATGGCCTTAGGTACAATGCAAAAAAAAGTGAAATGCTCATTTTCAAGGCGGGCACCAAATCACCATCGTTTGTACCACCAGTCCGGCTGTGTGGAATACCCGTGTCCAGAGTTTCGGAATTTAAGTACCTAGGGCATGTGGTCACGGAGACACTCACAGATGATTTGGACATGGAGAGAGAGCGCAGGGCGTTGTCAGTCCGCTGTAACATGCTGGCCCGCAGGTTTGCAAGGTGCACTAAAGACGTGAAACTTACACTGTTTAGAGCCTACTGTCAAACCTTCTACACCTGCAGTCTGTGGATTCGCTATACGCAGAGGGCCTACAGCTCCCTGCGTGTCCAATACAATAACGCGCTGAGGATTGTGTTGGGGCTGCCGCGATACTGTAGCGCGTCGACGATGTTTGCGGAAGCAAGAATAAACGATTTTTTCGCCATACTGCGTAACAGAGTAGCGTCCATGTGGAGTCGGACTTGCGGCAGCTCGAACTTGATCCTCAGAACGCTGGCTGATAGGGTCGACAGCCCTATGATGAAGCACTGGGTGGATGTGCACTTAAACAGGAATAAGAAGTAAGTGAATGTGTTGTGTGATGGATGTGTAATAGACATAATTATGACAGAATGACGAATGAGTGTGTGGACTTAACTTACATACTTAGATCTTGTTTTCTGTGTTACCAATTAATTTATTTTTTGTTTTGTGTCATTATTTCAATTTATTTTTCATTTTACCGTGTTTAATTATGGATGTATATCTGAAATAAATAAATATTATTATTATATATACACAGTCAGGTCATAAGTTCTGTCACACAATAAAAACTTTTGAATTTAGAACGCTGGCCACAAAAAAGTTTATTGAATTCGAATTTCGAATATTTCATGAAAATAAAAATGAGTACTTTTTAGAATTTTCCTCATTTTTAAATATGGAGTGGACACTTAAAGAAGACCGTGTCGCATTTATTGCGTTGCATCGTTGCGGTTACGGGCCAATTCAGATTTTCGACTTACTGAAAAATTTGAATATAACCAAAAGATTCGTTTATCGTACCATAAAACGATACAATAAAGACTCTAGTGTAGATGACAGGTCAAGAAGTGGTCGCCCTCGCTCTGTTAGGACTCCAGCAGTGATAAAAGCTGTGAAGGCGCGAATTCAAAGAAATCCCATACGTAAGCAGAAACTGTTGGCCCTTCAGATGGGGTTAAGCAGGACCACGCTGAAAAGGGTGTTAAATGAAGACTTAGGGCTTAGGGCATATCGAAGAAAAACAGGACATCGTTTGGACGCTCGTTTAATGGACCTGAGACTGAAGAGATGCCGCGCTTTGTTGAAGCGGTACGCGGGAAAAAAGCATCGAGAAATTCTTTTTTCGGATGAAAAAAATTTCACCGTGGAAGAGAGCTACAACAAACAAAATGATAAGGTGTACGCACACAGCAGTGAAGAAGCGAGCAACCGTATTCCGCGAGTCCAACGAGGTGATTTTCCATCCTCGCTCATGGTTTGGTTGGGAGTCTCTTATTGGGGCTTAACTGAGGTACATTTTTGTGAGAAAGGCGTAAAAACGAATGCAGTTGTGTATCAAAATACAGTCCTCAAGAACCTTGTGGAACCTGTTTCTCATACCATGTTTAATAACAGGCACTGGGTATTCCAACAAGATTCTGCGCCAGCTCATAGAGCGAAAAGCACACAAGACTGGCTGGCGGCGCGTGAAATCGACTTCATCCGGCACGAAGACTGGCCCTCCTCCAGTCCAGATTTGAGTCCGTTAGATTACAAGATATGGCAACACTTGGAGGAAAAGGCCTGCTCAAAGCCTCATCCTGATTTGGAGTCACTCAAGGCATCCTTGATTAAGGCAGCCGCCGATATTGACATGGATCTCGTTCGTGCTGCGATAGACGACAGGCCGCGCAGAATAAAGGGCTGTATTCAAAATCGCGGGGGTCATTTTGAATAAACTTTATTACCATAAGAATCTATGTTTTATTAAGTTCATTTTGCTATATAAATGTTTACATAAATAATAAACATGTCTAAATTATTTCATATTGCACATGTGACAGAACTTATGACCTGACTATGTATATATAATGATAACGAAAATTTAAATAAACGGCCAAGTGCGGGTTGGACTCGCTCACCAAGGGTTCCGTACACATTTGTAGAGAGCTATTATGTATGTATGTGGAAAAAGATCGTCCACCTCGTGAATCCAGTCTTGGAAATTATTTCTGATTTTTTACCGAGGGATTCTCAATTCGGTTATATAGCGTAACACCAGAGAATAATACCCAAATTACGAAAAAAATTCAACTAAACCAGAATAAGAACTATATCAAATCTGAAAACTGAGAATATGTAGGAAACAAAACCGAAATAGTATTAGAATCTCGAAAAACCTTCACGATTCTGGAAAAATCTTTTAAAAAGTTGCAAAGTGAGTAATGCCGAATAAAAAAGTGCGTTTTTCCAAAACAACAAAAAAAACTGGCCAGTTACACTGACAAAAAGTTCGCAACACGCAACTCGGATCCCTACCTCTTTATATTATATTTTAACATGAATTTCTACGGTGTGGTCGGTTTGGAACAGAAATGCGTACATAGTGATATATTTAAAAGGATTCTAATATTTTTGTATATCTATACCTACGTTATGCCAAAACAACATACAAACTTTGTGGCATGAATTCCCACACCGGGTGGCTGCCAGAGGCCTATACTGCCCACGTTTAGCCAGTTATTCAATAGGAACTCTATTTTGCATGAAATGGGGTTAGCCCATCGCCGCCATTTTGGAAAAAAACTAATTCCGGCCAGCGATAAAACCGGTGTAAATTATACACAGTTGCACATAAATATTATACAGCACACATATTGTAATATGTATGGGCAACTGTGTATAAGTAATAAGTATGTATGTAGTTATGTGTTTTTTTTTTGCAATTTGAACTCAGATTTCTCGCAAAATATGTCGTTTACGGAATTCATAAATAAATAATACTATTCGGCTGCCTGTGCATTATAAACATTAATATAAGCATTTATACAGGGTGTAACAGAAAGTTGTAGTCATATTTTAGGGAGTTGTTAGGGACATTCTGAAAAACTTTGAAAAACTTTCAATATATTTGAGCAAAGCCATTTTATTTTTCACTTCTCCATACAACTCAGCTGATCGCTCGGCCGAAAATATAAAGAGAAGTAAATAATAAAGTTACTCTGATCAAATTGGATTCATAGTGAAAGTTGTTCAGAATTATGTGCCTAACAACCTCCTAAAACATTAATACACCTTTCTGTTACACCGTGTATAACGGCTTAGTTATTTGTCATTATACGATTAATAATTGCTCATTCGAATTATAATAAATAATATTAAGTTTTTTATAATATATTATTTTATTTCTTTAAATAGGTTACTCAATTTCAATCCACTACCGGTTTCAATGAGCAAAGAGTTTCGTTAACCTGAGTAAATAGTTCAATAACAAAACTCTTTTTCAATGTTTAGATGTACGGCCTTGAATGAAGTCCTACATAGTATTTAATATTTCATTATCAAAAATTAAAAAGGTACAGCGTAAAACGACAGACAGACAGTCTTACAAACGTCTCTCGTTTTACCTTTTTCTCTGTACAATGATATGGAACCCTTCGTGTGCGGGTCCGGCATCCTACTCGCATTTGACCGTTTTTTTCCTTTTATGGTACGGAACCCTAAAAATGACATCCTCGTAGAGTATCTTGGTGCTATATTCTCTGAAGGGCGAAACACTGGTAGTTAATGGAGTTTCCTTTTCCTGTGCGAGATTCAGCCATGAATCACCACATGAAAGGGAAATTTCCTTTTTCAAACTCAAACCATAAGTTAGAGTTGATCGTATTTGATTTATTTTTTATTTTTCTCCATGTATAAGTGTCTGACTTGTAAAAGTGCATTATATTTGCCTACTTACAATATAGTAGTTTATCTACAAACGTATCATAAACACTCTTTACTGCGTCCAACAACCGCACGTTTCGACCAGCATAACACTAAACTACTTGGTAAAAACTCATTTCTTATCTAAACCATAATGTACCAATTTTCGACAAATTATGGTATTCAAATTTCGAACGCCGACGCCCGCCTGCCTGCCGCCCCTAGTTTGTTTGTCTGTGAAGTTGGGCGGCACGCAGGCGGGCGTCGGCATTCGAAATTTGAATGCCATAATTTGTCGAAAATTTATACGTTATGGTCATATTGTATCAATATTTAGATAAGAAATGAGTTTTTACCAAGTGGTTTAGTGTTATGCTGGTCGTAACGTGCGGTTTTTGGAGTACAGGGGGTTTATGATAAAACATCTATCAGTTTGAGTTTGAGTTCGAGTTCAACTACAATTCAACCTGTGTAACGTCGCAAAAATTCCAAATAGGTATTTAGGTGGTGTATATATTCATCTAATGATCATAGATACTGACCTTGGATGTGTATTTCTTGAGACGCCGTGACTTGCGTATACCGGTATACCTAGTCAGTCTTCCTAAAAGAATATGGTTATATTTTAGTTTTATTTTTAAATACCTATCTTATTTAAAGTGCTTGAGCATGACAAGTCGCTGTAACACAATTCGTGGACTTTAGTACATGGTGACTATCAATTAGCTGGCTAAAGGACTAAGGTAGTACCTTCGCCGTAGGTGGGTACCTACTTCCAACGGGTACTTTGAGGGGATCCTCATTAATTTCCCCATGTAACAGTTTCAATATGGGTTTTAGTGTACTTTGAATTGAATGAATTAAAAGGCACTGCAATAATGATATTTCTTATCAGAATGTTATAAAATATCTACTGAACAACTTTTTCCGAACAAACCGATTTAAAGAGAACGACTTTAGTTGAAGCGTGTGGGGCCACCGTCGGGCTAATTTTGATTTACCGGTTATTATGAACAACAACTTTTCAAACTACCTGTAGAGATAATTTAAATTATGGCAAACTGCTTCTTAGTCAATTTTACTTTTCAGACACTCATTGGCATTCTTTCCATTATAGCATACAGCTTGCTAGGCATACCATAGTTTTAGGTATAATGCCGTCATTGGCATTCCACATTAAAGGTAACTATATAAAAAAGGGATTTTTTCCATAGTAACTAAGTATTAGCAACTCGCGGATCAGTGTACCGAGTGTCAATTTTCTTTTCATTCGCGATTGTATAATGTCCCCTAATATATCCTGTCTGATGATCTTCTATTGTGAGGCCATCCGCCGTAGGTATTGGGTTTTCATGCAAAAGGGCGTTTACATGGGAAAATAAATGGTCAAGTGCGAGTCGGACTCGCGCACGAAGGGGTCCCTACTAGTGATGCAACGAATACGAATATTCGTATTCGCCGAATAATGGACATTTACCGAATATTCGTATTTGGCGAAACGCGTGTCCGTCGTCGGCACGTTAAAATACGACGTATGCAAATGCAAATGCGTAGGCATTTGGCGAGAAGATGTCCATTTTCCAAGTCTGAAAATACTCACCCAAAAATATTTTTCACTCAAGCCATGTTCAAACGCCTCGGAAAGACTTTTTTCAACAGCTGGAAACATCCAGTTAAAAATAAATCGCCTAAAACCAGAAAATCTACAAATTTTATGTTTTTTTAATAAAAAAATTGCCTATTGTAAATTTTAATTATTAGGAGAATAGAAATTCATCAAATAAATTAATCTTTTATTACGATGGCGAGATATTCGTATTCGTATTCACCGAATAGTAGGTTTGATATTCGTATTCGTAAAAGTAGTATTCGTTGAATCACTAGTCCGTACCACCGTACAATGGTGTAGGGATGGAGTGTGGAGTGAATAGTTTAGATTTTACATAGCAAAATGTGGTTTACTAAGTTATTGGTGCGGCTACTTTCACAAGCAGATGCATTCATAAGTTTGTATGTGGTTTACAGATAAATAATGTTATTCTGTTTTTTAGTATTTATTGTAATAGCGGCAACAGAAATAAAATTTCAACTATCACGGTTCATGAGATACAGTCTGGTGAAAGACTGATGGACGGATGGACGGACAGCGGAGTCTTGTAATCTGATTTTTTATTCCGTAGAATTCTGACATTTCAGATATCATAAGGTTCTTTATAAGGACAATTATTATTTTATTCATTTTGATAAGCTCAAAATCGAAACCCGATACTTGATACAAACGTAAACAAGGTACTACCGTTGACGTGAGAGTAATATTTGTTCTGTGGCTATCGACGATTAGCTTTCAGTGTTGCGCTGCATTGGACACTACTTTACACTTAACACTTCACAGCCCCACAGCGAATAATTGAAAAGTGTGCACTCAAAAGACCTGCTTTGTCAGATGGATGCAGAATTATTTAACATTTGGAACGTGATTCTACGCTACGAAGTATATGGCGAACAAATTATACTGGTAGATTTCAGCAAAGATATACCAACGCGCTCATGTTTTCTCGGTGTTTGCTGCTATTTGTTGTTATTATCTTGTTAAATTTGTTAAGTTTCTGTTATTCTGTTAAGTTTTTTCTTGTTGACTTTTCGTGTTGTGATTGTTTGTTGATTTTATAAACGTTATTGAGCCACAGCCTGGCCCTTCCCGGGAATAAAATGGATAAATTCACTAACAAATATTATGTATAGACTCAGATGTTCAGAATCGTATTGAAATTGAAAAATGTGCCCCGCTAAGAAGGTTTTTAATCTCTGAAATGTCAAAAAATGATAGCTGTCAGAATTCTACTGAATAAAAAATCAGAGTTTAGTAATAGGGTACCGTTTTACCCTTTGGGTACGGAACCCTAAAAATTGCACCTATTTATTGCCAAATCTTCGTGGAGGACAACATGCTCGTTTACATATGATTTTGGTGTTAGCCGTGTTTAATATGTTTTTTTAACCCCATAGATTTTTTGTTTCAAAATAGTTATTTTTTAATTTTTAGGTTTATGATATCAAAACTTGTGCCACGTCTGTTGGTAGGCAGGGACTGTGCTCATACAATATTTTGCTTGGTCTGTCCAAATTGATTGGTACCTACTATAATGCACATGACTTACTCGAATATATAGGTAGGTACCCTAAAATTTAGTCAGCTAATTAAAACAATTTTGTAAAAATGTTTGTTTTTGTTTAACGCCAACAGATCCGCCCAACGTTCCTCATCGGCATAGAGTTCTCTCGCCCAGAAATCCTAGCCGGCAAGCCATCTGACGGGAGTCTGACGAAAGTGCGCGCGCGGCTCACCGACGACTCCGGAGAGGCCGAGAAGGAGCCGCCCGGTGAGGCGCAACCAGCTATGCAGGCCTATGTACGGCTGCAGACCACGCGGGACAAGGTAACATGAAGTAGCGCCACATTAGACGACCAAGGCCGAAGAGGCCGAGCCATACGCAAAAAAAATACTTCTTTCAAGAAAACCTCGAGGCCGTGGTCCGAGTCTTCTTGTTCTTCATGTAAATGTCAATGTCAATCTTGCTGTCATATGTTTGCAGGTTCGTTAACATATGACAGCAAAGAGCCGAAGTCCGAGCCAAACCCACGAAATGATGGCATATCGCAAAGAGGTGTGAGGCTGTAGGCCGAGAAATACTCGTATACAAACTTTTATAAGGATTTAATAGGAGTTCCAAAACAATTGTAGGTCAAAGTAAAACATTTGTAGGTATTCCAATGTTACCAATTAAAGAAGGTGGTTCGTTGCACGACCAATGTGATGTTTAAGATCTATAAACCTGGTCGGGAGACCTATAAATGGTAAGATTTAGTGTGCAATATGGATGGTTCTTGGAGTGATATTTTGGATACCAAATGTATCCAAAATATCACTCCTAAGAACCATCGCAGGTAAGTCTACTCTACCATTTACATCTGTCTGTGTGTCTGTGCCTTTAAATCTGTCCACCCTTTTGAGAGCGCTAGAGTACCACGGATAGACATAATGACAGAGACAGACAGACAGACAGACGCTTCTAACTGATTCAAAGATTTATTTATTTTTTCAATATTGTTGATACATTTGTGTTTTGTGCATGTTGTAAAACCACAGGTGATTTGTCTCCGCTGCACATATTAACTTAAATAACAAAGGAAAATATAAATGGTCGGTATATTATAAATAAAGTTTGTAACTTACATATATAAATCTGTCATTTCAAAGATGAAATAATATAAAGGAAACATTTAGATAATAAATGACACACAATAGAGTATTGTACTTATGAAGTGTTGTTTCAGTATCTAATTTTGTTTGTGAGGGTTGTCATTGATTTTTTTTTGTCAGGTGGAATTTTATTTATTAGTTGGGGGACCAGCTGTTTTGTACTTCGCATTCCATATAGATTTTTTGTCCTGAGATTGTCAGCTTTTAATATCAGATAACATCCCAATTTTTACATACATACATACATATGCTCACGCCTATTTCCCGGAAGAGGGGTAGGCAGAGACCAAAGACCTCCACCTGCTACGATCCTGGCATACTCTCCCGCTTCCTCAACATTTATAAGTCTTCATGCAAGCTCGCCGGTTACGGGTACTTCGAATTTGCCCCTTCACTAACAAATCGCCGATTTGGTCTTTATATGACCTTTTTGAGTGTCCCCGCCCGACGGCTCCTTTCACACCCACTGTAGAAATATAATTCGTCACTCTCCTTTCATTCATCCTTTCAACGTGACCAAACCATCTAAGCTGGCCTTTCTCTATCCCAATTTTTCCTCGGGGCTAAAACTAATTATAAACCAGAAGAGAATGTGTTGGGCCAATGTTTGAGTTGAGTCGTGCCTTTCAAAATATTCCGTTTAGGTGAAATAAATATGTTGTATTTGTTTCAGTGCGTAGCGGATTGCGTGGAGGCACTGATCGGCACGTATCTGCTGAGCGGCGGCATCCCAGGAGCGGTGAAATTGCTGGAGTGGTTCCGGGTTCTGCCAAAAAAGGTAATCATGATTGATTTTCTTTTTTTAACGTTAACTGGAAGCATGGTTAAACTAGCAGAAAGCGCAGCTTTGTAAGACGAGCGAATGATGATGTATCTTGAGAGCTTGTATAAGAACTGCAATTATAGTACCGGCGTTTTTGCCTTACGGCGTCTCGCAGTAGCTACAGAGTAATAATTGCAGTACAAACAATCTATTTTATGTTCTATTGTTTGAGTGTATTTAGAAAATAAGATTGCAATTATATTCGGGGCAATTAAACAAAAACTTAAAGAGAGCTATTGCTATTCAACATAATCTGAGGATACATGACTTTCGAACTGTAATATAATTATGCCTACATAAGAACTTACTCAAATCGACTGCAGATTTTGAAAAAGTAACAGTACATATACTGCGTCAATTTCGATGTGGACCCAATCCAAAGCCAATCATAGAATGAGGGGGCTGTTTTGTATGAAATCCAATACAACTAATTCTGAAAGTCTTTCCGGGATGTCATGCCAAATAACGTCCAGTTATTCCCCTCTGTCAGTCATTGCTTTATCCGCTAGTTACGATTAGTATGACTTTCCTTTGAGGTTATATATTTCAGGAAGAAGTAAAAATAGTATTGTAGATCTATGACAGATAGACAGCCTCTAACTGCACTAGATCTATGACAGATAGACAGCCTCTAACTGCACTAGATCTATGACAGATAGACAGCCTCTAACTGCACTAGATCTATGACAGATAGACAGCCTCTAACTGCACTAGATCTATGACAGATAGACAGCCTCTAACTGCACTAGATCTATGACAGATAGACAGCCTCTAACTGCACTAGATCTATGACAGATAGACAGCCTCTAACTGCACTAGATCTATGACAGATAGACAGCCTCTAACTGCACTAGATCTATGACAGATAGACAGCCTCTAACTGCACTAGATCTATGACAGATAGACAGCCTCTAACTGCACTAGATCTATGACAGATAGACAGCCTCTAACTGCACTAGATCTATGACAGATAGACAGCCTCTAAATGCACTAGATCTATGACAGATAGACAGCCTCTAACTGCACTAGATCTAAGACAGATAGACAGCCTCTAACTGCACTAGATCTATGACAGATAGACAGCCTCTAACTGCACTAGATCTATGACAGATAGACAGCCTCTAACTGCACTAGATCTATGACAGATAGACAGCCTCTAACTGCACTAGATCTATGACAGATAGACAGCCTCTAACTGCACTAGATCTATGACAGATAGACAGCCTCTAACTGCACTAGATCTATGACAGATAGACAGCCTCTAACTGCACTAGATCTATGACAGATAGACAGCCTCTAACTGCACTAGATCTATGACAGATAGACAGCCTCTAACTGCACTAGATCTATGACAGATAGACAGCCTCTAACTGCACTAGATCTATGACAGATAGACAGCCTCTAACTGCACTAGATCTATGACAGATAGACAGCCTCTAACTGCACTAGATCTATGACAGATAGACAGCCTCTAACTGCACTAGATCTATGACAGATAGACAGCCTCTAACTGCACTAGATCTATGACAGATAGACAGCCTCTAACTGCACTAGATCTATGACAGATAGACAGCCTCTAACTGCACTAGATCTATGACAGATAGACAGCCTCTACTGCACTAGCGCGCTTTTGAGATTTGCAGCATGATTGTGTTTGACATTTTAACGGGTTGAAATTTTAAGCTTTATGCCATGGTATAATACTCTATTTCATATTCCATGGCCCGATGCACTTGAAGCTTAACAATAGGGCTCATAATGTTTGCCTTTTGTTATCTAATTAGGAGCACTTCAAAATGGCACGCGTCGGTCCAACCTGCATGCAACTAAAGCGTGACTAAAACATTTTGGTATATACTTGAAAATAAAAATACGAAATATAAGTTGTTTACGGTATTTCATAATAATAGCTAACATGAGTTAAATCAAAAAAAAATTGTGTCAATTATATTATAATAGAATTCAAAACCTATAACGGCATTTTGGGTACCCAGGGTACCCAAAGTCAATCAAGGGGAGCCCATTGTAATCGAGCAAATACAATAACGAGTTTCTAATGTGCACGGCGTTATTCGTCGGCTCATTATTTTTACCCAGAGTTATAAGTACAATCAACGCCTGCATGTCATAACATAACATAATAGAAAGACGAAGACTAAGGAAGTTTTCGTAAACACGACAATACGAAAAAACAAATAACTTTATTAACTAACTGGTTAAACGCGAGCACAGCTGTGCGTGTGTGTGTATGCGTGTCTAGCGTGTCTAGCGTATGTGTACGCGTGTGTGACAATACAGCTAACGCCAGGTATCTTGGGCCGTGAGCCAGATCTAGCCAGATCTCACCTCGCCCATGCATAAGAGTGATCTTGTACCCACTACCCATGCGCAGCTACCACCTCCCGGTGGCATTCTTGGGCTGTAACAAAGCTGAATATTTTCAGGACAACTTCCAAGCGTACCTGCACAAGTCGGTACCGACCGCTGTAAGCCTCGGCCTTGCGACTGAGAAAGAGATCGATTTTCTGATGAACAGCTCGCGAGAAGATGTGGAGAGGAAGATTAACTACAGGTTTAAAGATCCGTCGTACTTGTTGGAGGTAAGGAACTCCTAGGTTAGGCCAATTCGCGCCAAATTAAGCTAGGACTAAGTAGGTTTGTGAGTTTACTCGACTTTTTTGTTATACCGGATTTTTTACATTTACCTACGCACATACATTGCTTCTGGCCCCACACTAGGACACCATGTGGGGCCAGAAGCAATGTATGTGTGAACCGTGGGAACCAGAAAGAGTTACGTCACAAACATGTAAACATCCAAGACCAGGGGTTTTTGTCCCTTCCTACCCAGCCGGGATTTGAACTCGAGACTTTTCGCTTGGAAAGCATAGCCTCGACCACAAAACCACATACGTAGTCGATTGTACACATACGACCCAATACTACCTCATAATATATGCCTCCCAAATGTTCAACCTTATTGTGTTTGCTTTAAAGTCCAATACCAATGTAAAATTCTGCATGCACATGCCCGATAAAGAGATAAAATTGGATTATTCCTTTTGCCCCTCTCTATGTACGCCGTTTGTCACAATGACGTATTACCGGTATTCCCCGTACGCCGCTTCCGCATTGAGAGTATTCCCCCTATATGAGAGTATTCGCCGCTCCTATTTTGTCAGCACTTTAGGGGTACTGTTCCCTTGAAACACTGAAAATAGAAACAATCCTTATATTACAGGAAGGTTATTTGTTCTTTCAGGCGCTCTCACACCCCTCTTACATCCGCAACCGCCTGACGCGCTCCTACGAGCGCCTCGAGCTCCTAGGCGACGCCATCTTGGATCTGCTGATCACGTCACACATATTCGAGCGCGCGCAAAGCTTGAAGCCGGGCGACCTGACGGATTTGCGCTCGGCACTTGTGAACAATGTGACGTTTGCCGCGTACGTCGTGAAACTGGGACTTCACAAGTTTGTACCCTACCCCTACATACTCTGATATGACCATGTATACACAACATTCACATTTTCCGCCTAAATTATTTCACGACTATCTTTTGATTTGATTGAATATTTGATTGAAGATTGAATATCTTTTTCTTAAAAACCCGGATTCAAAACCCAAATGTCATCTGCAAGGGGTGAATCCGGGTTTCCAAGAAACAACAACTCCAAAGTCGTATAAGTAACTATAAGTGTTCGACTGTGCTGCCTCTTGGATTTAACTTTCATTTATATCGAAAAATGTCTACGAAATCGTGTAAGTAATTAAAATACATTCAGATACCTCTGCTCCCAACTGAATCCGGAGCTCGACGGAGCGATCATCTCGTTCGTCGAGCATCAGGTGCAGCGAGACCACGAGATTGTGGAGGACGTGCTCTATCTGATAGACGAAGAGGAAAGCCATATCGCCGAGTACATTGAGGTGCCGAAGGTGAGACCACTTAGTTAGAAATGGTCGAACACGAGATTTTACATGTGTCCATTTACCCAATATTTACTAGGATTCTTAATAGTTTTTTTGTGCTGTGAAAATAATAGTGGCTTCTGTACTGTTACCCCACAAGATGACGCCATAGGTAAGCCACGCATATGCATATGCGTAGTATGTTGTTAGTGCAGTTTTTAGATCAGTTGTTTTTTTAATTTCACGGAGTGCGTATGTAAATTTGGAAAGTTTTAATCTAATTTTGTTATTGACCTTCTTTATTGACCGAGCGAGCGAATGGCTCCATTTCGACAAGATAGTAGGCCGATTTTGCTTTCGTCTGTCTCTATGTCTCGTGTCTGTCAGTTCCGGTCTAGGGGCCACAGTTTTCAAGGGATCCTCACAAAACTTGGCAACGTGTTCCTTGAATATTTTTTTTTATTATATGTATATTATATTTTTTTTTTATCGAGAGCTTTTCTCGAGTTATGACGTCATTAATTTTTTGTATGTTTTTCTTTTTATTTTTTCTGAAACCTATAGTGTGGGCTGTCAAATTAAAGGGCTTCATGAGCCAGTTCTAAAAATATACTACACCATTGCATTTCGGCCGCCTGTTTTCTAAAAATCCAAGAAATATTTTCAAAACATACCAAGTTTGGACTCTTCGAAGTAGGAGACGGATTAGTAAAGAGGATACAGACCATGAGAGTAAGTGAAATAGGCTATAACTGTTTTCGTGAAAAGTCAATAGATTGTATTTTAAATCGCAAAATGTAGCTAACAAAGTTATTGGTTACGTAGACGGCTACTTTACTACTTGATTTTGATTGCATCTACAATACTTACCTATAAATTGGTTCACAGTCCCCCTTATTAGTGAGGTCTACTGCCCACAGGGTCACTAGTATGTACGTACAGCTATCGCAAGGTTCTTCTCTCGCATGTATGCGTCTCTCTCGCACCCATTCGCCGCTACCCCGTCCGGGGTAAATTGGCGTCAGGTGTACTAACGATGATCTCCTACCCGCAGGCACTGAGCGACATATTCGAGTCGCTAGCCGGCGCCATCTACCTGGACAGTGGGGGTGACCTCCTCACGGTGTGGCGGGTCGTGTACCGCATCATGTACCGGGAAATCGAGAACTTCACAGCGAATATACCGAAACAGCCGGTGCGGGTGTTGTATGAGACGATACACGCGTGTCCGGTGATTGGGTGAGGGTTTTTATCTCTTTTAAACATTAGAGTGTAAATAAAAAAATATTTTATCTACACACGTATCATAAACCCTCTTTACTGCGTCCAAAAACCACACGTTACGACCAGCATTATGATAAACTTCTTGGTAAAAACAAATTTATTATCTGAATATTGATACATTATGACCATAATGTACCAAAATTAGTAAAATTATGATATTCAAATTTCCAACGCCGACGCCCACCTGCGTGCCGCCCCTAGTTTGTCTGTGAAGTTGGTACTACTGAACAAGCTAAACAACTGCAAAGCAATGCCACAATGCCGGTCGAACATGCGGTACCTGAACACATCAAAGAGAGCTTATGATATGTGTGTAGATAAACTAGTGTAAATAACTGAACATAATTAGGCATTAAAACTCTCGAGTGATATTATTATGAAACTCGCCATCGGCTCGTTTCATAAACCCACTCTCGAGTATTAATGCCCTACAATATGTAGCAATCACATAAACTACTATAACATAGTTTAACCTCAAAACAAATGTCAATTCCCATACTATTTTGTTTCTAAACAGGAGTTTATTTTTTTCTAATAAATCCCTTATTATACAGCCACACAGATTACTTCTGTGGCCTTTTACCCTTTTCAGGCGTACAATTTGAAAGGTCAACAAAGTGACCAATAATAAAAAAAACAGTTATTACATAACATGACACCTACGTAGATACCCCAGACGCGTGGAAATTACGCGACAGAATTTTAATTATGTTCTTTGCCGCCGAATACACCCGACCAAGTTCGGTTGTACGCCAAATCGTGACGTAATTTCAGCAAATATGTGTGTTGCTAGTAATTAAAATAGCATTCGCGGACGAAATCACCTGATACTTCGGTATAGTGTAGTTAGATACTAAGTTGGCCACGGGTCGTGTCTGCCGACCCGATAACTTGTCAGCTCCTGGCATGCATGTGATCGAAAGTGACTTACAAAAACAAACTGGAACATGTGGCTGCTGCAGTTGAATAGCCTTACAAATGCCGAATCCTTTCTGAATCGACCACTCCCTGGATGTGACTAATCCAAAATCTATGGAGAGAACAATTTTTTCACACCTTTCATTCGGAAAAGTAAGTTTTGCTCCACGACGAGAGGGAGCAAAATGCAACTTTTCTGTTCAAGCTACTTTTTTAATTTAGTCATTGGCATGTAGCATTTACGCAATATGCCAATTGAACACAGATTAAAATAATAGAATGTAATTATGAAATTACAATACAATCGACTACGATGGCGTAGTCGATTAAAAACGAACATGTTTTAACTTTGACAACGTTATATGAAAATTTATGAACTTTTCGTAATGTTTAAAAAAAATGTCACAATAAATTATTTGTTTTACTGAAATCAAAACTATCGATGACTGTTATTGTGATATAATGAATATTGATATCCGAAATCATTGTAATATTGGATTCGATTATTTTTACACATTAGTAAAAGTACACAGGAATATTTTATCTGTGGTGACCTTTGCCTAATCCTTCACAATCCGCCATTATAAAAAAAAGTTTTATTTACGTTGTTCTATTACTGTAAAAGTGGTGAAAGTATAATTCAAAGTACAGTTATTTAATTTTTTTAGAGCATTAATTTAAATTTTCCTCATAGTCGGTGTGAAAAGTTGTATGTGTCACACAGCAGTAAAATTATTTTTGTCATGGGCGTACGCTTGAATCCTTCGTTACGCTCAGAATTCTATCGTAGAATCCTTCCATTCACTCTAGATTCAATGTACCGCCCTCGCCGTAAATCATTTTGCTCCCTTGTGACACAAATAACTATTTCACCATCACTACAGCCTTCCGAGAAAGTTGTTTGAAAGAGATGAGCACTATGAATACCATCCTAATTGAAAATGTGTCTTAAAAATGTCTTCTATACATTTAATCAACTGACCGAAAATGCTCTTAAGAATTCTAAAGTTCTAACTACGCATTCACTTCTGCTAACTAACTCCAAACCCTATTCAGGAAACCCGTCGTGACCCAGACGGACATCCCCAAGGTCATGGTGCCTGTGACGGTCTCGCGAGAGGACGGACAGCGCATCACCGTGCACGGCTTCGGAAACAACAAGTTCCAGGCTAAGCGGGCGGCAGCGAAAATCGCACTCAAGATACTGGGACTGTAACTCAATCAAAGATTAAAGTGAAAGCTGGCTCAAGCCCGACTTGGAACTTGAGTCAGGTTGATTCCTATAAGGCCAGATTCCTATAGCTAGACCGTCGTAAACTCGACACCCCGATTCGCGAAAATAATCTTATGTGTAGCGGACACAAAGCTCCCGCGAACCATCGCGAGGGCCGAGCTTTAGGCGGTCAAGCATAGAAGACGGATTCCTATAAGGGCAGAAAAAGTACAGTCTTCCACAAAAAACGATTAGGTCAAGTAATATACTTTCTACGGGCCAAGTCATAGAAGAGTTGCAGGTGATTTATTCTATTGTTTTATAACTTTACTTTTTTAATAATAAATATAGCCTAATTATGTCCCCACCGAGTCTTTACCCGGATTTGAGTAAGTTTGAGCCATACTCCACCACGGTGGCTCAGTGCTGGTTGGAGGGATGTGGGGCACCTATTTTTAAGCGGTTCAACGCCAATTTTCGAAAAAGTTTTTTTCTTATAGTTTTTTAGTTTGGGTGAGGTCACCGGGGACCTATATGAGGAGGTAAAAAGCAAAAAGCGTTTTGTCCGTCACCTCTAAATGTTGGGAAAACAGAAAAAACTTCTAATTATCTCATACCTTGCAAAAACAATTGGATGTTTAGTTTTTATGAAAGATATTATCTTAGGGAGCATATAACTGTTCCGTTTACTTTTAGATTCAATCTGATTTGGATAAAACATAGAAAATAAAATTGGACAAAACGTTTTCTGCACGAACTTCAGGGACAAATCACTTTTTGCATAGATGGGCCTTGGACATATATTGTTTTGCATGAAACTAAATAAAATAACTAAATCAAATAATAATGGTTTTTATTATAATTAAATCATATTTGGTGTTATCTTGCTGCATTGAAATCTTTTATTAGAATCATTGTGATTACAAAGCACATAGACGTTACTGCCAGAAGGATCAGAGTGCCTTTTCATCTTCGCTTCGGCTCTTTTACCTCCTGTTGCTTTTCTTTTTCTACTTCCAACGCTAGCTTCTTGAACAAGAACCGTTTCAGTTTCATCTTCGTCCATTAGGTATTTTAACTGATCAAACTGGCGAACCAGGAAACTTTTTTCGTAAATAAAGTTACAAATAGTTTCACAGTCCTACATCAAAACATTGCAGGTGCTTTGAGGAAAAGTGATGAATTAGAAATTGTTATTTCCGAATTTCTCGATAACATCATAGCATTAGATATCATATGCCTCTCAGAAACATATATAAAAAAGGTGAAGAAAAAAACCTGAATATTAATGGTTACAAATTAGGTGCTAATTACTCAAGGCAACAAAAACGGGGTGGTACATGTATTTTTTGCCGGTCTGAATATGAATGCAAGGAATTAGATTTTACTGATATATCTATAGAAAAGATATTTGAAGTAAGTGGTCTCCTAATCAGACAATTAAACATGATTGTCATTTGTATGTACAGGATACCAAAACCAGCAAATGTAAATATATATCTTGACAGACTCGATATTTTGTTAAACCAAATTTACGATAGCAAGAAAACAATTATTCTCTGTGGTGATTTTAACATTAATTTCCTTGTTGAAAGTAAACCACTGACCCGCTTAAAGAACATAATATTTAACTATAATATTGACATACACATAAAAAAAACCAACTCGCCTTGGAAATTGTATTGAAAACATTTTAAGTAATGCAGCCAACGTTGTAGGTGCGACATATGAACTAAGACTATCTGACCATAACACAGCACAGACTATTCAATTTGACAGATCGGTTCCCAGTAACCCCCCAAAGACATGTTTTATCCTCGTCAACAATTACAACGAGGAAAACTTACAAACATTTCAAAAGTGCATACAAGATATCACTTTTTCAGACGTTATTAATCAAACAAATGTGGATAGAGCATTTGAAAATTTTCATGATTTATTAATATTATTCCACAATCTATGTTTCCCATTAATTCGAATTAAAATGACCCCCCAGAAACATACAGTAAAATGGATAACAAAAGGTGTAAAAAACAGTTGTAGAACAAAACGTAAATTAAAATATGAGTACTATTCCAACAAATCACAAACAGCAAAGGAATCGTATAAAAGCTATAGTAGAATATTGAAAAAATGCATTAGACTATTGCAAAAGACATCTACGGAGAAATATATTCAAAGCTCAAAAAACAAGTGTAGAGCAACATGGAATATAATAAATAGTAAGTTGGGCAAACATAAAACAAATAATGAAATACATGCCATTCAAGAAAACGATACTATTCTTAAAGATGGTAGAGAAATAGCGAATTCATTTAATAATTATTTTATAGATATTGTAGCTCAAGACCCTTTAAATAATATCAATACTATCAAAAGTAAAAACCAACATAGTCATATTTTAAGTAAAAGTATATTTTTGGAACCAACATGTCCTGAAGAAATATATAAAATAATTATGTCACTACGAAATACAAACGCAGCAGGATTTGACAAAATTAATACTAAAATCTTGAAAGCGATTGCTGTCTCTATTTCAAAACCATTATCATTTATAATAAACCTCTCAATAGTGCAAGGTGTTTTCCCAGAAAGAGTCAAATTCTCCATTGTGGTCCCCTTATTAAAGAAAGGCAACAAGACTGACAGAGGAAACTATAGGCCAGTTACACTTATACCAGTAATATCTAAAATTATAGAAAAAGTTATCTACAAAAGACTCATTAATTTTTTAAATAAAAACAACATTCTCGCGCCCCAACAAAATGGTTTCAGGAAAAACAAATGCACAACGCTTGCAAGTTTTAAATTAATGTCAAAAATAATAAATAATTTAAATGAAAAAAAACCGCGTTGTAGCTTTGTTCCTCGATCTTAGCAAAGCTTTTGATTTTGTTAATCATGACATTTTACTTTCTAAATTAGATAAATATGGCATTCGTGGCATGGCAAATCAATGGTTTAAAAGCTACCTAGAACATAGGAAACAAATAACAAGAATCTCCAAAGTCAGTCATCTCACAAATGCAGTAGAGTTTTATGACTCAAATATAAAGTATAATAATCATGGTGTACCACAGGGTAGTATATTAGGACTACTTCTATTCCTGCTCTATATCAATGACCTACCGCAAGCTGTCACACATGAGTGCGTCCTTTGTGCAGACGATACAACCATAATAATTGAATGTAAAGATATGACTACATTTGAACAGGACATTAACATGACGCTGAATCAAATTGTTGAATGGCTTACAATTAATAAATTAAAAATAAATACATCTAAGACTAAATTAATGCAATTTTCAACTAAGTTAGGTAACAAAATCGATTTGGACATAAAACATAACAGTAACAAAATAGAGCAAGTCAGTCAGACCAATTTTCTTGGAATTACAGTGGATGAGCACTGTGACTGGGAAGCTCAGGTCGACATAACTTGTCAAAAAATCAACAGGTTTGTGTATGCCTTAAAACAATTGAGACTTGTTACAAATGTGGATACTGCTGTTATGGTATACCATAGTCATGTTTGCTCAATCCTGAGATATTGCGTAACATTGTGGGGAAATTCTGTGACCATAAACAAGGCTTTTATAGCACAAAAAAAATGTATTAGAGCCATATGGGGCTTGGGTTGGAGAGAGTCTTGCAAATCTCTTTTCAAAGAAAATAAGATACTCACACTTCCCTGTCTATACATATTTGAAACATGCAAGTTTGTCAGGAAACATTTAGAACTATTTAAGCAACGGGACAACACTAATAGACGAACAGCGACACAAAGACCACTTGAAGTGCCTAGACCACGCCTAGAACTATTTAGGAGAAATAGTGTTTATATGGCAGCACAGATATACAATAGTGTTCCCAAAAGTATTCAGGCTCTACCAACAAAATCTTTCTCCACAAATTTATATACCTGGCTCGCTACTGAAGCATTTTACTCCGTAAATGAATATTTTATGAAATGCACATAATATTAAACTTAATAAATTATAAATGACATTTTGCAATACAATTTTTCTTAGGTTTTAATTGACATTTAATGTTTTATTGGTTAATTGATTTATATGATTAGTATTCATATTCATATTCATATATTTATTGTGTCATTGTGGTACATTTTAACAAAATTTTATCCAACAATGAACCCTGTAAGGGCACTACAATGTCTTAATAAGCTTACAACTAACATTTGTGATGGTTAAATATTATTTTCTTATTATATTTTATTATTTACTATACTTATTACATTATTATATTATATTATATATATTATTATTATTATTATTTTTTATTTTTTTTAAGTAATAGAAACATAAGAAATTATTAACTGCTGAATTATTATATAATTGTTAGGTTTAGTTTGTTATTAATTAAAATTCTATTAAAATATTATTTAATATTTTATAAAATTTTATATTATAGTAGTTTATTATATATTATTTAATTCTTATTTTATTGGTTATTGTTTATCATTTAGGAACTCGTTAATATTGTAATAGCGCTTTGTAATCAGCAATTGCTTAAGTGAGTTTGTGAATTTGTTCTCTTTAGTTTCATTTAATATATATTCAGATAAATTATTATAGATTTTTATCGACATGCTTAGTGGGCCAGATGAGTGAAGTTTTAAATTGGAGGAGAGCTGTGCCAGTCCTTTCCTGGGTCTTAAATTTCGGTTGGTCTGCATTTTCTCTTGACGGGTTTTATAGAACTCAGGGTGTTTGCGAACGAACTTACAGGTTTCTAGGATGTACATACAGGTTAGTGTTAAAATGTTGAGTTCCTCAAAATATGGTTTGCAACTATCGGTCGGTTTTATATTTGCTAATATTCGGATAAGCCTTTTTTGTAGGGTAAACACACTTGAGACATTTTGTACTATTTCCCCACAATATTATTCCGTAACTTAGCCACGCATACGCATAGGCTTAATAAGTAACTAGAGCAGTTTTCTGGTCGGTAGACCTCTTTATTTCACTGAAAGCGTAAACAAATTTTGATAATTTTGAATTTAATTTTTCATTGTGTTTTTTCCAATTTATATTTGTGTCGATAGTAGCGAAAAATTATTTATTGAATCAAGCTTAATGTCATTAAATTGAAAATTTATATCTATAGGTTTTTTTTTAAAAGGATAAAAAGGTATTAACTTTGTTTTTTTAAAATTTATTTGAAGGTTATGTTCTTCTAGCCAGTTTATGATATTATTTAATATTGTGTGAAGGTTTTCGTTCAGTTCTTGGTTATTTGTGCATGAAGTAAGTATAGACATATCGTCAGCGAACAGGACACTAGGGTCATCTATGGATTTGGGCAAGTCGTTTATGTAAATTAGAAATAGTAAACAACCAATCACACTTCCTTGTGGAATGGAAGCGTTTATATCCACGGCATCTGACTGGACTTTTATAATTTCTTTTCTTTCTATGTTATAATATTCTAGTTCTACTAGTTGCTTCCTATTTGTTAGGTATGAAGCAAACCATTTATGTGAGATGTCGCGTATTCCCATATTATATAATTTATCTAATAAAATATTATATTGCACTCTGTCATAGGCTTTTGACAAGTCTATTAAAATCCCTACTGCGTATTGTTTGTTATTTATAATATTAAGAGCCGTTTGAATATATTTAAATACCGCTAATGACGTGGATCGCTTTTTTCGGAAACCGTTTTGGCTTTCGTCAAAGAGTTTGAATTTCTCACAGAATGTGTACACACGATTACACATCGCTTTTTCAAATATTTTTGACGCTGTTGGAAGTAAAGCAATTGGACGATAGTTGGTTGTTTCTAATTTGGAATCTTTAATAGTTTTAAGGTTATGAATTTAATTATTTTATTGTAAATATTTGTGTACCTATGTTTTGCATGCCTCTGGCTAAATGTGCTGTACTTGTTAATTATACCAGCTGATGTAACCACATTTACGCAAATAAATGAAATCTGAAATCAGAAACTTACGAAATTAATAAGAAACTTACGAAATTGCACTGCACAATGAATAAAATGAAGTTATAACCTCAAAGTTGTCAATCAGTCAGAGTGAGTTCAAAAAGTGTTTTGTCCATCGAAAACTGACGCTCTGATTGGAGGAATCACTTTCTGAACGAAACATAAGCTTGGACAAAACATTTTTTGCTTCTAAGTCACTGAACAATTTCGTTCACTGTTGTAAGTTCGTTTTTTTAGCCAAGATTTGTATAGGACAGAACACGTTTTGTAAAGAAACAAAATCACAGAAATGTAGCTATTTATAAAATGGAGGGAATGGCAATCACATTTTTTTTTTACTTTTTGTAACAAAACACGTTTTGCTTTTTAACTCATCATATGGCATTTAACGTAATACAAAATATAGCACAAATAAAGTCGTATTTACTGTACTTCTGTCCTCATAGGAATTCTTTCCTTGGCGCACTATGTATGTGGTAAACAAGGGTAGATGTCACCTAAACGAACAGGATTGGTAATATAGTATACCCTACCCCATAATAGGTATTTGACTGCTAGTCAAAATAGATACTCCATAGGAACTGTCAAATCGGTAATTTTGTTCACGAGTTCTATGAAATACTATCATGTGACGTCATAGTCAAATGTTGTCTTTTTAAAACAAAATTGAGTTTGTAAAATACAACTGCTGGAAATATACAATTATGATATTGTCAAACGTTTTTGTTGAAATAGGTTCAGCTTGAGACACGTTTCTAGATTTATTGAACTACCTTGTCAAATACCGTATTTAAGAGAGAAATTATCTGAAACTGATACAGTTGGTTTCGGAGAATTTCGTTCTATTAAATTTGTAACAAATAAAATCAATAACACATACAGAAAAATAACAGTATAATAAAGTGGTATAATTGTCCAAACACTGGTATTTTCACATAATAGTAGTTTATGTGACTGCTACATAATGGAGGGCATTAATACTCGAGAGTGGGTTTATGAAACGAGCCGAAGGCGTGTTTCATAATAATATCACTCGAGAGTTTTAATGCCTAATTATGTACAGTTACTACACTAGTTTATCTACACACATATCATAAGCTCTCTTTGATGTGTTCAGGAACCGCATGTTCGACCGGCATTGTGGTTCTGCAGTTGTTTAGCTTGTTCTGTAGTACCAAATTCACGCAGGCGGGCGTCGGCGTTCGAAATTTGAATATCAGTACCAACATCACAGACAAACTAGGGGGGGCACGCAGGCGGGCGTCGGCGTTCGAAATTTGAATGTCATAATATGTAGAAAAATTAGACATTATGGTCATAATGTGTAATTTTTCAGATAAGAAATGAGTTTTTACCAAGTAGTTTAACATTATGCTGATCGTAACGTGCGGTTTTTGTACGCAGTAAAGAGGGTTTATGATACGTGTGTAGATAATAGTAGTTTATGTGACTGCTACATGATAGAGGGCATTAATACTCGAGAGTGGGCGAAACGAGCCGAAGGCGAGAGTTTTAATGCCTAATTATGTACAGTTACATAACTACACTAGTTTACCTACACACATATCATAAGCTCTCTATGATGTGTTCAGGAACCGCATGTTCAACCGGCATTGTGGCATTGATCATTGCTCTGCTGATATTTAGCTTGTTCTGTGGTACCAAATTCATAGACAAACTAGGGGCGGCACGCACAGGCGGGCGTCGGCGTTCGAAATTTGAATGTCATAATTTATGTACAAATTTGGTACATTATGGTACATTATGGTCATAATGACAATATTCAGATAAGAAAATAGTTTTTACCAAGAAGTTTATCATTATGCTGGTCGCGTAACCTGTGGTTTTTGGATGCAGTAAAGAGGGTTTATGATACGTGTGTAGATACTACAGTTTAGTCATTGTAATAGGTAACATTTGACGTCTGTCAGTTTTATCTTCTGTGAATTAATCGATACGGACTTGAAACATAATGTGAATTTTAAAAATCATCAGGCGAATCCCTGTCCCATTATTATTTTTTCTTTCGCAAATTTCTGGAGCAAAATAAGACAAGTACATAATTTAACAAAAAAAAATGCATTAATTCAGTTGAACTATTAGAACTGTTATTAGTACTATCATCTTCATCACAGCTGTCAGCACTCAGAGGTATTAGTTATTATTTCATTTTCAGTAATATTGTCTATTCTCACATCTCGTTCGAAATCTTGTAAAATTATTTTCTTTGTTTTCTCTACGACTTTTCTCCAGTCTTCTGTAGTGACTTCTGCACACGCAGTTTGTAGCAGAGTCATCATTTTAGCAGTGCTGAAGGGTGGTTCAGTATTGTTTCACGCTGCATGACCCTTTATTTGTGCCCAAATAAGCTCGATGGCGTTATACTGGCAATGGTAGGGAGGCAATCGAATAACTTCGTGTCCATGCTCTAGGCCTAGTTCATCGATTACATATTGGAGCTTGGACGACTTAGTTACTTTTACCAGATTTAACAACTCAACTTTTGATAAAGTGGGACTTCCACACACCATTTCTTACCAGCCACGAGACAATTTCTTGCTTTTTAATTGCTTGAGTTGGTGGTTTATCAATTTGTACAGAATAATACGGTGCATTGTCCATTATAATTTTCGATATGTTTTCTAAGCTGACTAGCAGCTTCTCAAACCACTTTTTAAAAACCTCAAAGTTCATTCAAAAACACATAATTTTCTGCGGAAAATACACGAAAGGTCTAGTTCAAGGTCAATTGCAATGTCCATGCCCATGAGGACAATGAACTTTGAACGAAATTTCACATTAAAAAAAAGCAACTCTGTCGTTTCCCCACCATCATACTCTTTCATACCCACGGTCCCTAATGCTGGAAAAGGCGATATCTTTTTATTATATCTCGAAAACGAATTATTTCCGGAGATTCGCGTATTCTAAAATCATCTATAAATCGACTAATAAGGCATAGTAAAAATCAGCAAAAGCATCTGAAACGGCCAGCTTTCTAAATTCCTTCCATAGACAGGGATAGGAATAATTTTATAATATGAATACGGATTTGCTTCTATCAATGGAACTTCTAATACAAAAACGAATATATTATTAATAATATATGATTTCAGAATAATATTAAGTAGTTACGTTCTATTTGAAATAGGTTCGCCTTATTTATTGTATAAATTAAATGAGCATGTTTCTCTACCTCTAAAAGGACGTGGATAAGTTCCATAGAATTAATTATTGATTGATGACTGATTATTAAACATGTAGTTTACTAAAAGCTGATGTCTCATGGCATACCACGGATATGTGGCGTCTATTAAGGTACGGCCTAATCCTATGAGGAAATGCAAGATAGATAAACAGGGTTTTCATTTTCAAAAGAGATGCACATGAGCAATCTGCCGTGCACATCCACTAGCAGCGGCGGATTTGCCGTAAGGCCCAGTAGGCCCGGGCCTAGGGCGGCCGTATATTAGGGGCGGCCAATCGTGACTAAAAATTCACTGATGATAACAAGAAGTAATGACAGCGTTCACGCCCAAGCACCCCCGCGCACCTGCGGCCCACCGCCGCCCCCACGCCTTAAGTAAAGAAAATTTCTCCCCTTACCGAGTATGTTCTCTGTTGCTGAACAGTGCGAGTGTGCTGACACTCGCCCAATTTAGTAGGTGAATGTGCAGCTGAAAGCAGCTAAGAGGCTTGTTCGTTCTTTTCGCCACTCCAAGAGTTGTACAATTTCTTTGCAGCTTCCACTAAGCGTTGGGAACGCCTTCAAGCCCATTTCACCGTCAAAAGTTTATCAACAACTTGTTGGTCAGATCATGCATAGAGATGCATACAAAAGTTTACGCGAATCGTGGAACGAAACCCATAAAGCTTTATTCTCCATCGAAAATGACACACAACAGAAGAAAGTCGTTATATGCGAACCAACCAACTCCTGAACATGGAAGCCCGACGAAAACTCCATTTGTCCATGTTGCTTTTTGGTGTCATACGCACTGAAGCTCCCAACTTCCTATACAAGAAGCTCCAGTTTTCCACCAGGCAGCGTAGCGTTCACAAGGAGAGAATCCTCACCCCTCAGCATAGAACGATGGCATTCCGGGGTAGTTTCAGGTATGCGGCGTCCAAATGTTGGAATGATATTCCTCCCCCAGTCCACGAAGCTTTCAGTAGATATGCTTTTGGGCGAAAGCTCAAGGCATATTTGCTTGAACAGCAGAAACTTCCCTTCCCTGTCTGAACAACTCGCCGCAACTCAACTTGACGACGACGACGTAATCGCATCAGAAAAAGCAGTTGTGTTATGTCACACATTTTTAAGTTATTATAAAATTATTGTATTATTTATTTATTTATTTTTCAGTTTATTCACACAGCACATATTATCTCAGTCTTGTATATACACACCGATCATAGTTTATTTAAATATAAGTAATATTATGTAAGTATTGTACGCACACTACACGGCAATTGTGGCACGTGCGGTCACTACCTGGCACTTCTGAAAATCAGCGCTGAGGGCCTCCACCCCCAGCACAATGCTGAGTTAGTGCCTTTTGCACAGCAAGAACACACCGTGACCCTGGCCAATAATTGTTTACAATTAGTTGTGTTTTTAGATGTTTCATTTTGTTTATTATACTTTTTTGTTTTGTCCTACTGTAAGGTGTGTTTTTTGTGTGTAATAAATGTCTTTCTTTCTTTTCTTTCTTCTTTCTAACGGTAGTTTAAGATTTGAGAAACATTTAGCTGAGCTAGTTCGCAACTGTTTTTATTAGGCTAAAAGTAATCTACGGTATTAGAAATAACATAAGTGTAGAAATGCGTGTCACGCTATGTGAAACTTTAATCTTGTCGAAACTTAACTATACTGCTTAACAGTTTATAGCCCCTATCTATACAGGAAAGCATTACGTCTTCTGCAGCGAGTACAGAACGCCTGTACTCGCTACTGCTATCCTATACCTCCGCGGTCCCATATAACACCGTATCTGAATAAGGGAGATTTTCTGAAAATAGAAGGTCGTACGAAATTACACTTGACGTCTTTCTTGTTCGGCGTACTCAAGTCCGGTCGGTATACCAGAGTATTTGAGTGCGAAGATCACTTGGCGACAAATAACCGATGGTGTCAGGAGTTGCACGGCCCCTTTATCTATCCCACACCACAGAACAGCAGCATTTCGTGGCAGCTTTCGCTATATGGCCACGAAATGCTGGAATAATATACCACCCCCTATTAGGAATTTGAATACTAAAACCACTTTTAAAAAACATTTCAAACTAAGAACATTTAATAAAATTACAGAAATCTGATGGTGGGCTTATGTGAAGGGTTTCGCAATACCTAGCATGCCATAGTATGAATGCGTCTGTCTACATTCTAATTTTACTAGTATTATTCTTGTGGTTCATAAACAAATACTTTTTTTACTGTGGACTTCCCATAAATCCATAAATTATATTTGTCCTGAATCTAAATTTGTTTTTACTTGTAAAGGTGTACATATTTCTACTTGCATATTTATTATCTTATAGTTATACTAGCTGATGCTCGCAACTTTATCTGCGTGTTCCTAGGAATTATCACTAACCGAGATAACGTTACCCTCCTTCTGGTGCAGTCGGATAAAAAATATACTATATGTTAATCTAGCTCATAAACTATCTCTGTGCTAAATTTCATTCAAATACGTTCAGCCGTTTTAGCGTGATTGAGGCACAAACACACTAACATCTTAACATCGCTACTTTCAGATTTATAATATTAGTTAGATTATAACTATAACTTACCACCATACCATATTAATATATTCATATGATATATATATATATATATATATATATATATATGTGTGTGTAATTATTTGTTACGTATGATATTACGACCGTTCCTTTTTTGCCTGTTTTTTTGTATCCTTGTATGTTTTGTTTGTATCTCTAATAGGGCAAAATAAATTATTTCATTTTCATTTTCATTGTATTCGTATTGAAACGGCTGTCAGGCCTGTTTTTTGGGGATGTTTACTGGATCGCATTAGGGCCACAAGTAAAAAAAAAACAGAGTGGAAATTCCCATTGATTTATTGACATTACCCATTGTCATTCGTCGGTTGTCAGTTGTACAGAGAGGTCGAGTACACAAATCGCGTTCGTTATTCACAACTACAATGGCCTCCAATGGCGCCATCGAAGTTACCAAAGTGTGATGCTTGCCAAAAGTCGATCACCAAAAAGTTACCAGGTCTGGAATGCAGCAAGTGTGGTCTCTATGTGCACTCTAGCAATGAATGTGCTGGCCTGACCGCCAAGCAGATTGCTGCCCTACGCACCGTGGAAAACTTCGAGTGGTCGTGTGACGAGTGCCACCGCAATACACCGCGCAGGAGGTCTTTCATGGTGCCGGACGATGACCAGGAAGATGACACTACTGAAGAAAATCTCAACAATAGTCGAACTAGACCTGCAGTTTCCGTCGACATCAAGAAGATGCTCCAGGATTTTTCTAGAGAGATCGAAAAAACAATTAAAAAAAAACTAGGAGACCTCCAGCAAGCCGTCGATTTATGCAGCAGCAAAGTGGACGAATTTGATGAAGCGATGGAAGAGATGAAAACTAAGGTGAAAATGCTAGAAAAGAAAAACGAGAACCTAACAAATAAAAACACACATCTAGAAACAAAAATATTAGGACTAGAACAAAAATTCAATGAGCAGGAACAAAAGAAGATTGAAAGTTTCCTCGAGATCGCTGGAGTTCCTTAATGAAAATGCAGTTGAAATTTCACGTAAGATTGCGGCAAAGATAACCCTAGAAGCCAACGACATTCTGTCCGCGAGAAGATTGAAGGGAAAGGGCGAAAATGCTGATGGCATGCTACAGGTCGAGCTGAAGAGGAGCTGCGAGACCAGCACCTGGGTGAAGGCCGGCCGCACCGCCGAGCTGGTCGTTTCCGACGTGATGCCGGACTCCAACCTCAGCAGCGATGCAGCCGCCGGCAGAGTTTACATTCGCCACGCCCTAACACCGTGGAGTAAAAAACTAATTTATGAGGCTAGGAACATGCTCAAGGATCACTATAAGTTTCTGTGGTGTAATTATGAAGGGAAAATTATGGTACGTAAAAACGAGAAATCTAAAATTCATATTATTCGTTTCCAAAAGGACATTAAAAAACTACTGCCTTAAATATAATAATTGAACCTATAAATAAACAATAACAATTAACTAAACTTATTAAATAAATAAAATGGCTAACACTTATACCTACTATAAAATACGTATTTAACCCATATCTTCCCAGACCTCTTGAAATCAGCTGGATTTGGCTGAAAATCGCTGTAGATGATACTAATAGCCTAAGAATGATATATATGAACAAAAAAAAAATTTCCGAAATTTAGTTTTTGAGAAATAAAACCGTTCCATTAATGGAACAGTAGGAAGGTAGTCCCAAGGATTTTAACTAAGAATATGAGGTGTGATTGTCGAAATAAAACGTAATGTAGCTTTATATTTATGTTATTTATTTATACAAATAATCATATTATTTTATTGCTATGCTAAGTAGGTATTAAGAATTGGAAAAATAAATAAAAAATATATATACTACATAGGTATTATTTCGTATGGAAGGCCACAAAACGTTTTTCATGTAACGCTACATTACACTTCATGCATTATTTTGTTGAGTTTTTGTGGCAAGATCCGCATCTGGTCTGTTTGCCCTGCGTAACGATGTAGTGGTCTTTCTCATCGAATCTGATGCTATCTGGCACACGCTTCATTACGGCCAACGAAGATCGAGGTGATGAATGTTTATGACTATTGGCGACCGATTCTTTCAGAAGAAAGTATGTTGTCACGATATATCGGGTGAACGACAAAAGGTCATGGGGACTGCTGTCATTTTTGTACGCAGGTGATATTTTGTACAACTGGAACGCATTATTTACGCTGACATTGAGGGGAAACATGAGGAGTTGCCAGTACTACCTCTTGAGTCGAATGGATACCCTGTAACACCTCACGTTTTGGTCAAGACGGTCCACTCCTCCCATATATTTATTATAATTGATGAAGCACCTAGGTTGATCAACGTCTTTCTTTTGTTTATCACAGTAACGCTTTACTTTTCCAATGGGGTTTACGCCGCTCTGAGTGGATGCTACAGTAACGATATTGTTGTCGTTGTATCTGACCAGGGTGATGTCAGACAGCGTATCTGTGCACTGGTTATAAGATCCTCTCTGGGTTTTTTTCATTTGTTTTTGATCCTTCAGCGGTGCGTTGTCTACTCTGTTAGGTCTAATAGTACCCGTAGCATCATGTCCTAATTTTTTCAGTTCTTCCAGGAGTGGTAGAGACGTGAAAAAGTTATCCATGTACAGGCTGTAACTATTCGGCGGCAATTTCGACACTAGGTCAAGAACAACTGATGCACCAACGCCAAGCTCAGGGTGGGTGTTTCCAGTGCTGGCTCCTTGGTAAAGCTCACCATAGATGAGATAACCAAGGCGAATACAGATTGACCAATTTTTGTATCCAAATCTAATTGGCTTACCATGTATGTGCTGCTTAGCTCCATGTTTTCCGTAGTAAGGTATCATCGACTCGTCAATGCTCAAGCTCTTGTCACCGGGGTAATATTTCAACCATCTTGCGTTGAGCAGGTTCCACAGAGGCCGTACTTTGGCAAATTTGTCGCCAGGAGTCAAACAATTGTTATCTGCGACGTGAAAATAGCGCAGTAGGTCTTCAAACCTATTTCTAGGCATAAGAGAAGCCACTCCTTGAAAACTACAGTCGACCTTTTGCTCCCAATACATTCGATATCACACCATTATATCCTGACAATAGCATTATGGCCAGAAAATGTTTTATTTCCATTACTGTCACTCTGAACCCATGTTTTCCTTTCTGATTTGCATTCTTTTCCGTTTCTGACCGCAACAGTTCAAATACTTCTTCGTCGAAAAAGAGGTCAAAAAACTGAACCGGATTTTCGCAGTTTTCAAGAAAATCAGGGGGGCACTCATCTTTTTCAGGCTTTTCAGGTATATCTACAGACCTCCATCTTCTAGTGACTTCAGCACGCTTTTTCTTTGTGGGTGGTGGTTTTGGTGAAGAAGTATGCTCGTTGAGGCTTCGGCCAATTGATTATTTGAGAAATCATCCACGAGCTCTATGGCATACTGCGATGATACAGTGGCCCTGAATTCAGCTTAGCTAGAAGTTGGTTTTTCGACAAATTATTTATGTCACAGCCCTCTTCGTCACCACTATCTTCATCACTTTTATTGCCACAAGGTGGTGTGATGTAAATGTCGGCGGCAAGAACATCGTCTTCTTCTTCCAGATGTGATATGATTTCATTCACAGATAAACTGTAACAAAGTAATCATAATAAATCGTCATAACAAGGTAAACAGAACGTGCATTCAATAACTGGCTAAACAGTTGTGCCTCTGCAGCCCCGTATGAGAAAAGGCGTGACGCTATGTCATGCTTTGTAACAGAAAGGTGTACTCATACTTTAGGGTATTAGGGACATCATTCTGAACTACTTTTACCATGAAACCGATTTGATCAGAGCAAATTTATTTTTCACTTCTCCATACAAATAAGGTGACCGCGCGGCACAAAACGCATGGATAAGTGAAAAACAAAGTTGCTCTGATCAAATCGGATAAATAGTGAAAGTTGTTCAGAATTATGTCCCTAACCAGCCCCTAAACATAACTACACCTATTTGTTACAATCTGTATTATACATGTATGTATCTTCCTAGTGCTCAAATATTGGAACAGTCCAAATAAACACTCCATGTCACACTTTACTTTTTATATTTTGCACAAACGTAATTATACCATAAATGCCAATACTACTACATATAGATTACCACAAAAACCAACATTCTGTGCTATAAATTAGTTAAAATACTTACGTTTTCCGATGAGCCATGCTTTTCAATATTTTTTCCTCTCACTTACCGAAAATAACTCGAATATCCACGCGCAATGTGAAATGTCAAAAATTGCGTTTGACAGCTCATAATAGCAGTAATACCAACATTAAAAAATAAAATTATGGGCGCGTTCGTTTTAAGTAGTAAAAAAACAAAAAACATACCGTTCAAGAAATGGAACACTAGGACGATATGGGTTAACTGTTCCAACCTAAACGACTTTCATACAGTCATTCCTACATCAAAAAATAAATTCACATACCTACACATAAACATTAGATCAATGATCAATAACTTCCCCAAACTCTTATAATGCATTCATACCAGTAATCCCCCCGACATTATAATAATAACCGCTATTTCTTATTGATAACTATGTAATGCATACAAAACTACGCAGTAGGCGCAAAGGAGGCGGTATAATTATTTATGCACACAAAACACTCAATTACGAACAAATTGAGACAGCTACAATTCACTCTGAATGTTTCCTAGGTAAAATCACAACACCAAATAAATCCGAAGTAATCCTATGTTCTTTCTACAGACCTCCAGATAAAAATAAACACAAGTTTATTGACGAACTATCAACAATATTGTCCAAATACGAAACCTTCCACAACTTCATCCTTATTGGAGATATAAATATCGACCTGAAATGTGAAAACATCATCACAGAACGTTATCGCAACTTACTGGCGGAAAAAGGGAAATGTGCGGAATTTCTGACTATACGCGAATTGAAGAAACAAATGGAAAAATATCTTAAACATATATTGATCACATATTCGTAAGAAATAGCACAGAAGACCTCTACTCCGCGGCGCTTGGAACTGTATTGGCAGACAACCGTATGATAGTGTTCGCAGCAAATGTTGTTTCCTCGATACGGGTCGTTCCCAAAACGCAAACCAAAATCAATATACTTAACACAGAAATAAGTAAAGTAGACTGAGACCAAATCTGCATGAGCGAAAGTCCAAACCATATTTACAATGAAATCAAATCCTGTTACAACAACGCATACGATAAGGCTTCCTATATATAACCAATAAAAACTAGCAGACAGACAGACAGAGTGCGAAAAGAGAGATGAACTATTTATAAAGTATAAAAAAGATCCTACCAACAAACTGCTAAAACTAGAATACAACGAACTGTAGTGTGGTGACGCCCTCATCCCTATTATGGATACCTATGATATTACTTATGACTACAAATATAGAAGTCTAAAACAAAACGTTGTTTCATTGAGATGTGTCAAGTCCTTACATGGCGACCTTGCCAGGCGCCGCACTTTACATTGCGTCGCGTTGCAGTACGAGTACACAAATAAATTTAATTATCTAAAACAATGTAAATAAAGATTTGAAAATTTAAAGTTGAAAAGACATTAAAAATGAAGGACTGGGCCTGTGTGCTAGTTATGGCCTTTATAGTTATCGTTTGCACCGGGATCTTCGCATTAGGTTTCAATTCGGTAGTCCGAGAGTTTATTCAAATACGCCGTGATCAATAAATAAACAGAAAAGCATCATCATGGGAAAAACACAGTCAAAAGAAGAAATTATAATCGCCCAAAATGCAGCTGGAGGATCGAACAACGCATCCATAGAAGAAATAAAAATGCATCTGAGTACCACAAACATGATTCTTGGTGGTATGGTATTTATGTTGCTGCTGGCCGGATGTTTTTTTGTACTTAAACTGTACAAGGGTTGCCACAAACAGATGCTTAGAAGAGAACTTAACAGCGGCTACCTACGGCGTTCGGTCTACACAAGGATCGAAGGGAAAATGGTTCAGAGCAGGTGTAATGCAGAACGGAAGATGGGAACTGCGATAAATAGGTAGTGCATATTCCGTGATAAATAAGTAAACTGCGTAAGTGAGTTAAAACAGTGAGCAAAATAAAATCGTTATTCGGTGCATCGAGAGTGTGCGAACATGATACGCGTCGACGAATATGGAAGCTTGAGACATTCCGTTACCTATAAGGAGAGATGAGTTACCATGGACTTGAGGTACTTTAGGGTAAGCTATTTTTAGTTAACGTATAATAAAGTGAAATTAATATTAAGTTATGAGGTAAATACAATTATTATTTCGGTGACATGATAGAATGACAGATAAGCTTAGTGATATATTAGAACAATTAAAATCATTAAGAGAAAGGCTAGTAAAACTAAATAGGAGTAAAAGAACTCCGGTAACTTTGAATAAAGCTTTAAATGAAGCTTCACAGCATTATGCAGAATATATAAAGTGTTCGGATACAATAGACGAACAAATAGATAGTGAGGAAATTAAGGGTTCCGATATAATACAAATTAAGGAAATATGCATAAGAATTAATACAACATATACACAAATTCAGGAATTTTGTTCAAAGATTTTAAGCGAAAATACAAAAATGGCTGAGAAATTCGATTTAAAAACCGCTGTGGCCTTGTTGCCGATCCTTGACAACAGCGAAAAGTCGGTTAAACAGTTAATATCGGCAATTGACATGTATTCGTCAATGTTACAAAATGATGGAAAGCTGACGTTGATTAATTTTGTCCTTAAAACGCGGCTTTCGGAAAGCGCGAAACTCAGGCCGTCAAGTAATTACGACTCTGTTTCAGGATTAATTTCAGACATTAAAAAACATTTACTCGTACAGAAATCATCAACAGCTCTACAGCAGAGATTATCTCGTGCGACCCAGAACCAGAAAAATATTGAAGACTATGGTAAGGAGATTGAAAATCTTTTGGTTGACCTGACTGTTTCGCAAGCCGAAGGAGATACGGAAAAGTATAAAATTCTGAAGCCAATTAATGAAAAGCAAGCCATAAAGAGGTTCTCAGACGGATTGCGAAATGGTCACCTAAGTACTATAATTTCAGCTAGGAATTATACATCATTAAAGGATGCAATTCGTGCAGCCAAGGACGAGGAGATGTCCTCGGGATCGACCTTTGGTCAAGTTATGCAGTATGCGCAGGGTAACAGACAGGGTTACCAGAATTTTCAGCGTGGACCTCTGTCCTGACCTTCTCTAAGGGGGTATTCCCGTGGAAGAGGCGGATACTACGGTACTCGTGGGGGTTCAGCGGATCAGCAGTCGCGTGGACACCCTACTACTTATCGAGGACGCAGCCAGGGTCATAATCCCAGGTATTTCAACAGAGGCGGAAGAGGTAGGTACAACCCTAATTTTTCAAATCGGGGTCATCAGGTAAATCATGCCGAATACTAGTACCAAGGCACGTCGGGAGGATAAGCGCAGAAATAATCGGAACAAGATGAAAATTTGAATAATTGAACGCTTTTTCGAGGCTCATGAAGGTATATACCTTCATGAGCCTCGAAAAAACGTTTATTGTAATTGATTGATTGTAAAAATGTTTATTGTAATTATTATATGCACACATGTGCATATAATAATTACAATAATGTCGAGTTAGATACCCATAATCGGCGATATAATTAACTTGTAGATACAGGAGCGTCGCTGAGCGCCATCAAGTATGAGAAATTGAGACATCTAGACATTCCACTCTGTACGCGATGTACGTAGAGCACCCCGCAATTCTTATTTGTGTGTACTTATTGCGGGGCGCAGCGTGGACTGTAGATTTTCTTATTAGGTTGATGGCGAAGAGGGCTCGAATGATAATGCAATTTCTTCAATATTTGCAGGCGGAGAGGCGAGGGGGAGGCCTTGGTGCTTCTTCTGCTGTAGCTCGATCGGGAATGAATGTTCGGCGGCGCGCGCGCGCCTTTTATTGGACCGCCTGAGAGTAGTTTTGTTTACCTCAGACCCCGCGCCGCACACCGCCCCCTTCCTCGCCCCTCCTTCCCCGCTAGGCTTTATTTCTAATTAAAATGGTTTTATTTTACATTTATTGTCTTAAATCTATGCTTATTCAATACCTTAAGTCTCTAAATATCTTTTTACATAATGATTTGGGTGACCGCGGGCTTTCTAATAAGGGTTTTGTATTATTTTTACCGGCCCGCGGTCCCCCGCCTTACCGAGGTATTAAATATAGGTGCCTGCGCGCCTCGAGTCGCTTCAATCGGAGCTCGGTTCGCACAGGCTACACATCTTCTTGATAATCTTCTCACGCACCCTTTCTGGGGCGTGGGGAGTCGGGGTCAGGTCGACGGACCTCTTCCCGAAGAATCGCCTCTGTCCACTCCTGTGGACAGGTCATCGGATGGCCCCTGCGGGCGGTGATCTTGATGTGGCGCTGGTGTGCAGTGGGTGATCGCCGGCTAGGCAACCAGGTCGCGTGGCAGGCGGCGGCGGTCGGGCGGGCGCGCGTGGTGCGGCGCCAGTTCGGCGATGTGCGGAAGATGTGAAGCATCCGCACGCGCGAACATGCCCTTCGCCAGCCTCTGGACAAACTGGTCCACGGTTTCCCATCTTAGGTCCCTCTGGATTGTCGCGTTCCTCACGTAGCGGGGGGCGCCGACGATGGTACGCAGAGAGAGGTTCTCTTGGGCTCGGAGTCTCCGTTTGTTCGTCTCCGAGCACAGGGCGTACCAAGCCGGAGCCGCGTAGGTGAGGCGGGATCTCACGTAGGTCTTGTAGATCCCGAGCTTCGCCCTCAGAGGGAGGCTGGAGTCGAAAAGTGGACGCAGCTTGGCGCGTGCCACCTTGACCTGGCTGACGACGTTGTCAACGTGTTGCTTCATGGTGAGCCGGCGATCAATGGTCACTCCCAGGTACTTCACCTGCGGAGACCACTCGATTTGCTGTCCTTGGAGCTGGAGCGATGGTGGAAGGAGACTCTGGCCTGTGATGAGCGCCTGCGTTTTCCCAACATTGACGGACAGTCGCCACTTGGCGAGCCAGTCGGGCAAGATGTCCAGGGTGCGCTGCAGTTTGATGGCAGCGTGCGGAGCCTGGAACGACGACGCGTAGTAGGCTGCGCATCTCATAAGATGCTTAACTAGGTTTTTCTTAACTCTAATGTCCTACAAATATTATCTTTATTTATTTATTTTAACAATATATTTACAGTAATCATTTAGTCGCTTTCGTCGTTAACACACTCCATATTTGTAAGGTAAGAATAAATGGAGTGTGCGGAGAACTTTATTCGGAAGGCTTTGTTTATCTAACACTTGCCTCAAATGGTAAAGAGTTTATACACAAATTTCATGTGTTTAAGAACTTGTGCTGTAAAAGTGATGGAATCTTAGGACAGGATTTTGTAAGCAAATACAAAGGCATCATAAACTAAGAATTAAATAAATTTTCATTAAAAATTGGTAATGAACGGGTTTATATTCCGTTACGTATGGGTAACATTGGGCACAATAGTTACCTAACAGTACCCTCTCGATCGGAGTCAATACACTTCGTGACAACTTCAATGAATGGGGAATGTGTAGTGTATCCGTGTCAATTAAGCGAAGGAGTGTTTTTGGCAGGGCTAGTAGTGAATCCGGTGAATGGTAAAATACCAATTAAAATTTTAAATACTCGGGAATCCGACATTAGATTAAGTTATTTCAAACCACAGGTAGGTTCATTGCCAGAGTATGGCGTGATGTACTTTGAAAAGACAGTTAAAAATTCGGAACGTGTGAAAAAAGTGTTTGCTGAGTTGGAATTAAATTATTTGAACGATGAAGAACGATTGCAGATAGAACAAATATGTGCTAAATATTCAGATATTTTTCATTTAGAGGGAGACAAATTGACTACCACAAATATTTTTGAACAAAAAATACAGTTAAAACCACATACAGACCCGGTATACACCAAACAATATCGGTTACCGAAATTCCAATCAGGTGAAATTAGAAAGCAATTAGATAATATGTTAGAGGATGACGTCATAGAGGAAACCAAGAGCCCGTGGTCGAGCCCTATCTTATTAGTACCTAAAAAGGTAATTTCAGGAGAGAAAAAGTTTAGACTCGTAATAGACTATCGAAAATTAAATGAAAAAATTGTTGATGATAGATTCCCTTTACCAAACATTCTAGACATTTTAGAAGCACTGTCAGGTTCGATCTATTTTACACATTTAGATTTATTTTCAGGTTACTATCAAGTACAATTAGAAGAAAAGAGCAGAAAATGGACGGCATTCACTTATGACAAGCAATATCAAATGAAACGTTTGCCTATGGGTTTAAAAATACGTCCCAGTGCATTTTCTCGAGTTATGACAGTTGCTTTATCAGGATTAAGTTATGACAAATGCTTAGTATATTTAGACGATTTGATTGTTTTTGGAAGGAACCTAGACATGCACAACAAAAATCTTATTGATGTATTTCACAGACTGAGAGAAGTGAACTTAAGACTAAATCCGAGAAAGTGTGAATTTTTAAAGAAGGAAATTATGTATTTAGGTCATGTAGTGACACCAGAAGGAGTGAAACCTGATCCAGGAAAAGTAAAAGCGTTGACAGATTATCCAATACCCAAAACAGCAGATGAGCTGAAACGATTCGTAGCTTTTGGTAATTATTATAGGCGATTTATTCCAAAGTTTGGCGAAATAGTAGTACCACTAAACAAATTATGTAAAAAATATGCAACTTTTGTTTGGGATAGAAGTTGCCAAGAATCATTCGAAAAATTAAGAGAGTCATTATCAACAGAACCTATTTTACAATTCCCAGATTTTTCATCAGAAAATGAATTTCAGTTACACACAGATGCATCAGGAATAGCAATAGGATCAGTGTTAAGTAACAAAAATAACTTACCAATTGCTTACGCCAGCCGAAGTCTAAATAAGGCAGAACTAAATTATCCAACCATTGAAAAGGAACTTTTCGCAATAGTTTGGTCAGTAAACTATTTCAGGCATTATTTATTAGGCAAAAAGTTTAGGATCTTTACAGATCACAGACCGCTCATATATTTATTTACCATGAACAATCCAAGTAGTAGACTTACAAAGTTTAGATTAAAATTAGAGGAGTACGATTTTTACATAGAGTATGTGATAGGCAAAGACAATGTGGCAGCAGATGCATTGTCAAGAATAATATTAACATCAGATGACTTGAAAGGAATGAATGCTGATGTTGTGAATGTTATGACGAGACGACAGAAAAGAGACCAAGAAGATAAGGAAAATAAGCAGGATTTAGCGGATACTAACACTTTGAAGAATGAACGGTGTGTACAGCCGAACATTGTCGAAATGTTTAGCAAACCGAAAAATGCTGTCGAGTTGATATTTACAACAAGTGAAGAAATTGAAAGAATGAAGAAAGATAATTCAAGTAATGGTTTATTTTTGTACGACTCACAAACATACACGATTTATACCTGTCCACTCTCTCGATCATGTATTACGCGAGACGTATACGTGAGTGAATTTGAGCAGTTTTGTAAGAGAACAAATATATAAGAGATTTATGTAATGAGAGATAAAAGTAATGAAAAATATATAAAATGGCTAGCCAACGATAATAATAAAAGTAAAAATAAGAATGAAAGTAAATGGTCCGGACCACGAATTTTCCTAATAAAAGAAAAACAAAGAATAACTGACAAAGATGATAAGTTAGTAGTGTTAAATGATTTTCATATACTACCTACAGCAGGGCATGCAGGTAGACGAAGAATGATAAATAATATACGTAAATATTATGTTACATGGACTAAACTTGCGCAAGACGTCAATGATTATGTTTCAAGGTGTAGTAAGTGTCAAACACAGAAACACTCAATACCAGTCAAAGAGCCCATGGTTGTTACAACTACGGCAATTTCGGCATTTGACAAAATATATTTAGATATAGTGGGGCCTCTAGTAAAGGATTATTTTAATAAGACATATATTTTAACCATACAATGCGAGCTAACGAAGTTCGTAGAAGCATATTCATTAGAGATTAAGGATGCTATTACGGTAGCAAGAGCATTTGTTGAAGGTTTTGTTCTTAGGTACGGTATTTCCAAGGAGATTGCAACGGACCGTGGAACTGAGTTTTTGAATTCAGTTTTAAACGAGGTATGTACTTTATTGAAAATATCACAATTGACATCGACAGCCTACCATCATGAAACGATAGGTTCATTGGAAAATTCGCACAAAAATGTGAACAGTTTTCTAAGAATACAGACTAATAATGAGCTTAAGGACTGGAGCACATGGGTGCCTTATTGGTGTTTTAGCTATAATACAAGTGTACATTCTTCAACTAAATTTACACCCTATGAACTTGTTTTTGGAAAAGTATGTAATGTTCCAAGTAATTTAGTAAAACCGGTAGAACCATTGTATAACTGTGAAAATTATCCATCAGTAATCAAGTATAGAATACAGAAAACACAAGAACAAGCCAGGAAAAATTTGATCCAATCAAAAATTGTAAGAACAGATAAAGCTAATCAAACTTGTAGAAGTGTAACGTATAAACCTAATGATTATATTCTGTTAAAAAATGAGACAACAAATAAATTTCAAAATGTGTATAATGGTCCATATGTAGTGTTGGAAGATTTGTCACCAAATGTCATGATAATTAAAGATGGAAAATTAGAAATCGTACATAAGAATAGAACTAAGAACTAAACACAAATGATGCACATAAGATCCAGCCATAATCGCAGTGATACGACGACGGTCAAACTAATCGCGAACTGCCACAGCTGTCTTCACTCTCGGAGCAACTGCACCCACTGCATAACGATCGATCAGGTCAGCCAGGCGACATATCTTGGTATTATCATTGATGAGAGGTTCAATTGGGGCCCTCACGTCGATAAAGTATGTAACAAACTGCGGGCACTACTCTCCAAGCTAAATATTGTTAAAAACAGGATACCATACAACTTACTACGCGATATATATACATCACTTGCGGAGTCAACAATTAATTATGGATTAACCAGCTATGGACGTACCTTCAAAACTAACCTAGACAAAATACATTCACTTCAACAGAGAATCCTAAAAACTATTGTCCACAAAAATATTAAAAAAACCGGCCAAGTGCGAGTCTAAATCGCGCACGAAGGGTTCCGTACCACCGTTCAATGGAAGCGATGGTGTGGAGTGAATAATTTGGATTTTATACAGCAAAATATTGTTTACAAAGTTATTGGTGCGGTTACTTTCACACTCCATGTACGTCACCAGGTGCATCCATAAGTTTGTATGTGGTATTGAAAGAATTGTCGTATGGGAGCCCCTTAAATATTTCTTTTATCCTGTTTTTTAGTATTTGTTGTTATAGCGGCAACATAAATACATCATCTGTGAAAATTTCAACTGTCTAACTATCACGGTTCGTGAGGTACAGCCTGGTGACAGACGGACGGACGGACAGCGGAGTCTTAGTAATAGGGTCCCGTTTGGAACCCTTCGGGTACGGAACCCTAAAAATTACGATTCATTATTTGTACACTGCAAAGTCTTACCCATACAAAAAATGTTCAAAGTAGGCTTACTCGTAGAACAATACAATAGGAGTGACATCCTTCGACCTGTGGAACACAAAATAGGCACAAGAAAAGTCACAAACAAAGAAATGACAACAACCGGATTCAATAACACTTATGGTCGAAGAACGGATAAATACATAATGCCACGGCTAATAAATGAACTACCCCTCAGCCTAAAAGAAACATTAACAATCACTAATAAAAAACACAAAATAATAAATTACTACCTACCTACTAAATTAAATACATAATTGAATACATAATATTTATAAAATTACTTCAATAACAAGATAATAGCTAATATGTAACCATATCACAAGTATCACATAAGAAGTGCCCACTTCTTGATCACAGCCACAACTTGGTCAGTCAGCACTGCTAATACCGACCCAACCAAGGAGGCGTGAGAGCGAGACAAACGGGCACTGGCTTCACGACTCACCGTCTGTTACCTAGATCAAGATACCTATACATCGTACTTATGTACTGCCTTTACACATTGGAGGTACATAACTGCAATAAGTATCATAATACTATCCCATCTTAACTACACCTACGCACTTAGATGATCATCATATAGTTCATATGATTAGATCAATGTAATGCACAGGACGTAAAATAATTAGGTGGGTTAGGTACGGTGTGCACCCAAACGGTTGGGAGAAATTTGTTCTGTGCTGTGCTTAGAGAATAAGCCTGACCAATTTGTACTTACCTAATACCAACTTTTTACATTAAAACAACCACGAATATCTTGTGCCCAGTAAAACCTCTGTGGTTTAAGAGCACATTGGAACTGAAATGTAAATATTTAAGTTAAGAAATAAATAAACAAAAAAATAAAAATGAGGCACTTACCTATATATTTTATTGGAATACCAATCAATACCAACTTAAACATGAGAGAGTGTACTATTTGCGTCGACTAGAATTTCTTCTTGTCTTTTCACCTTGAAAATAATAGATGTGTCATCAGCAAATAGAACAATCTGAGTAATTTTTTCCACCATATAAGGCAGGTCATTCATGTACACTAAGAAAAGGAACGGACCTAAGATAGAACCCTGGGGTACACCAATATTCATATGGGTTCCAGTGGACTTGCATCTGTTTATATCTACTTTTAGTAATCTTTCCATTAAATAAGATTCCATTAATTTTAACGCTTATCTTTGATACCATAGTGTTGGAGTTTGAGCAAAAGAGTTTGATGGTCCACACAGTCAAAGGCCTTGGAAAGATCACAGAAAATACCAACCGCATCCTGTGATCCTTCCCACGCACTATAAATGTGTTCTACTAGCGCTACTCCGGCGTCTGTTGTTGATCTGCCTTTAGTGAATCCGAACTGTTTTTTGAGGAGTAGCCCAGATGCATTGAAGTGAGAGAGTAGTTGACTCAATATGACCTTTTCAAACACCTCAACACTGGCAATACAGATACAGGTCTGAAGTTGGCAGGGTCTTTTTTCTACCGGATTTGAAAAGTGGTATTAATCTGCTCATTTTCATGAGGTCAGGAAAAACTCCGTATGCTATACAACTATTGAATGTGATTGCCATGTATGGTGCAATCACATCGATTTCTGATTTAACCACGTTAACCGACATGTCCCATAAATCTTCAGTCTTTTTCGTGCTAAGGAATTTAAATGTTTTAACTATAGTTATAGAGCCTATTGGCTTGAAGTTAAAGCCATCCTTGTTTTGGGGCACATTTTCAACCAAGTAATCTAAAGACTTTTCAGAAGAGGATGGTAGTGTTTCTGTTGTTATTATTGGTATGGTACTGAAGAACTTTTCAAATGCGTTAGCAACGTCCTCGTTTGATGAGAGTAATTGGTCGTTATCTTTTAAATTAAAACTAGATTCACTAGACCTAACCTTGCCTGTCTCTTTTTTAATAATGTTCCATGTAGTTTTAATTTTGTCGCCAGAAGCTTTGATTTTATTGTTAAGATGTAGGCACTTGGCTTTGTGGCAGTCTTTCCTGAAATTTTTAGAATAATTTTTGACAAAGACGTTAAACTCAGGAGTTCAGGATTGTGATCATAGGATTTTTGCTCATACAATTCATATAGTCTGGACCTGCTCTGTCTTAAATCCTCTTTTGCCCATTCAGAGAATTTTGATTTGTTGTCCGTTCTCACTTTTGTCAGATTGAAAACCTTTTCAAATTCCGCAGATACAGATTTGAAGAAGCTGGAATATAATGTGTTCGGATCTTCACAGTAAGGTGTTAACGGTAGACTTGACACTAGTCCACTACGAAATGTTTCCATTTTCTTCAAAGTTACTGGTCTACACAATACTTTAACGGGCTTTCTAGCATTACTTTCTTCAAATACTACAATACCGATAAGTGTTTATCGTGAATTCTACATTCACAGAATACGTTATCTAGACAAGTCGCGGAGGTAGCCGTTATTAGTGCGAATAGTGGTGCATGTTTTGTTAATCAAATGGTTTTTGTAGAGAAGTCAATTTTTAGGGTTCCGTACCCGAAGGGTTCCAAACGGGACCCTATTACTAAGACTCCGCTGTCCGTCCGTCCGTCTGTCACCAGGCTGTATCTCACGAACCGTGATAGTTACACAGTTGAAATTTTCACAGATGATGTATTTATGTTGCCGCTATAACAACAAATACTAAAAAACAGGATAAAAGAAATATTTAAGGGGGCTCCCATACAACAATTCATTCAATACCACATACAAACTTATGGATGCACCTGGTGACGTACATGGAGTGTGAAAGTAACTGCACCAATAACTTTGTAAACAATATTTTGCTGTGTAAAATCCAAACTATTCACTCCACACCATCGCTTCCATTGAACGGTGGTACGGAACCCTTCGTGCGCGATTTAGACTCGCACTTGACCGGTTTTTTACTTTTATGGTAGGTTAATCAGTGAAGATAATTCGTTTGCATAATTTTATTTTGAGCTACAGTTAAATATGGCAAAATAAACAATAAATACCTATAACTTCAAAAGATAGCGAAGATTTCGTGGAATTATCTCATCACAACCATGTACCACAGAAAAAAAAACAAAAATACAACTTTTTGCGGTTCGACCCAGATATCAGATGCTCAAGGCATAATCCCCACCAGGGAGCCTTAATAGCTGTGATCTTTTAGACTACCTATATCTGAATTTTTGCATGTCTTCATCAGCAAAGCTAAAACCAAGTCGATAGGACCGACCTACCATATTCTTGCACGAGAGGAGAGATGAGGATTACAGCTTGACGTTCAGGGTGTAATACGCACAAATCGGATAGTTACCTACATAACTTTACACAATTTAACACAATAATGTGCTCTGTGCCTTAGATAATGTTATTAGTTTATTACAGTTAAACACACACACACTACGGCAGCGGCAGGGGACAAGTTGTAGTGAATGGTCTGTAGGTACCTAATTAAAGCCTAAAACAATAAGGAGATATTTTAAAATAGCTTTCTGGCCATTGCGTAAGTAGACAGGTATGAATATTATAGATGTTGTGTTATTCACAAATAGAGAATAATTAGTAATTGGTTCGTAGTTGGTAAGTATCAGTATATTTATTGGCACAAGGAGACAACCCTAAAGTTACACGGGCCGCGTCAGGCGAGATAGCGTTACGCGACAGAAAGATAGGCTAATATGCGACGTCCGTGCGCCGAGCTGTGCACGATGAATTTTACTTTATTGCTATGAACCAATAGTCGCTATTTAGTTAAATGGTTTAGCTGAGTGTCGAATCTGTTCCTAACTCTTTATTAATCTGTGCCCATAGGTTACTATTTGATCACAATTTTGTGTCGTTCATGGTTTTCGTGAATATTTCAGATGTGAAGATTACAGCAGCTCACGATTTTTTTTGCATCGACTAGGAACTATGAACTTTTTTGCTTGCACTGAGATTAGACGGCGGGTGCCTGGCACTGAATCGAATTCTTTTTGAATTTCTAAAAACGACAACGTTAAAATGAAGTAGAATAAAGAGGGATACTGTATAACATGTTAAGTATATCATAACCCTGCCTACAAAATATTTGGGTTCGAAAAATCTTGTCTCTTAATCTACGACTAAGTGCATTTGGGCTCGTATAGAAGAAGAAAGAAGAAACAACAGTCACATTTTTATAAGGTGTTTATTGTAGTACGCGTACAGATTACAGGAAGTACGTGTTGGGGCGCTTGTACGCAAACTTGTTGAGTCGCTTGTGGTGGTGAACTCTCTTGGGCAGCGGGAACCGGATGGTGCTGTTGTGGAACTGTTTCACTTGCGGCCGGCGGCAGGCAGATGCCTTGATGACCTCCACTTTGATGATCTGGGGATAGGGAAGGTGTTTGTGAATATAAAGTATAATTTACTTGGTCAGCTGTGTGGACCGCTTGAAGGTCCACACAGCTTTCACAGGTTTCTTCCTTTCAGGTTTTCTGAAAGGAAGATTAGCTGTGACAACTTCATCTCCACATCTTCGAATAATCGCCTGTTTCATTTGAACACTCTTTCACAAACTGTTTCAATGTCAGGAAAAACCGTTTGTGACAGATATATTATATTTTTTTATGAAATATCACAATTTGTCTGGTAAAAGTTCTATTGGCTTCAAAGTGACCATTCTATGAGACAGATTTAAAACTCTGCACACATCATTGTCAGAGAGGTGATACTAAAATTAAGTTTATCATTGTATACAGGTATGTAATAAATTACTGAGGCAAAGGTCCCTAGGTAAAGCTGTGTATACATGTCAACAGCAAGAGGGACTGAGCGAATCAACATAAAACTGCATTGTAGGGGTGGACCTACCTACGCCCCTAACCATGTGTGAACTTAGGCAAATCAAATGTATGAATGTTACTGGCCACACACAACTATTAAAGAGTTGTTGTGAGTACGACACACACTTTGCTATTGCATACTTGTCTACCATGGACTGATATGAGATCAATGGAGTAGGAGGAGGAGACTGTATGCTGGGTTGACCTGACACCCTCCATCAAACGAGATGGTTACAGATTGTTAAAGTATGACTACAAGATCTGTTATAAAGGAGGGAAAGCGCAAGCTGCCACTAAAACTTCAAATGGCTTTTATGCTGAGGAATGCATAAACAACAAGGTCTGCTACGAACTTTCACATGGATAGTAAGTTGAGTAAGGAGAAACCAATAAAATCTGTTAAATATGAATGAGGTGCGCGTGCTGCCCCCATATTTAATTTGGCTATGGAGAACACACACTTATCAGCATCAGCACGCACCAAACGAATCAACCGCGCCGAAGGAATCCTCCGCGTTGCTCTGTCGCACGTAAAGGAACGCAAAATGCCGACCATTCGTCGATATCCTCCGCGCCGAATCTGTTCAAGTCGTCAGGATTTCTGAGGTTCTCCGGCTTCCGACGCTGATTTGTGTGCGGAGTTTCATGTGATAAATAATTCTATAATCTGATCTATCCGATGCTGATTAGTGTGTGTTCACCACTAGCAGTGCTATGATTAGTGTGCGTTCATGACTAGCAATGCTGATTAGTGTGGGTTCACCACTAGCAGTGCTGATTAGTGTGCGTTCACGAAGCAATTCTGATTAGTATGGGTTCACCACTAGCAATGCTGATTAGTGTGGGTTCACCACTAGCAGTGCTGATTAGTGTGCGTTTAGGACTAGCAATGCTGATTAGTGTGGGTTCCCCACTAGCAGTGCAGATTAGTGTGCATTCACCACTAGCAGTGCTGATTAGTGTGCGTTCACGAAGCAATTCTGATTAGTATGGGTTCACCACTAGCAATGCTGATTAGTGTGGGTTCACCACTAGCAGTGCTGATTAGTGTGCGTTTAGGACTAGCAATGCTGATTAGTGTGGGTTCCCCACTAGCAGTGCAGATTAGTGTGCATTCACCACTAGCAGCGCTGATTAGTGTGCATTCACCACTAGCAGTGCTGATTAGTGTGGGTTCACCACTAGCAGTGCTGAGTAGTGTAGGTTCATCACTAGCAGTGCTGATTTGTGTGCGTTCACCACTAGCAAGTCAAGTAATGAAGTAAAGAAAAACCATCATAATCTGTTATTATTATAAGGCATCAAGGCTGCAAGTACAAAAGGAGTTTGTCAACCTTTGTCAACTCATGCGAATTGTGAAATATGTGAACGAAAACAAACGCGAGTGGGGAAAAATGCGACTGGAAATTTTGCTACGCGGAATAAACGAGCTAGGGGAACTGATCTAGCTATTGCATCGCAAGATCTTCTGCTTTGGTGTAATTTGTGAATTTTAGACATATCTTTGATTGAGTGCACCAGTTGGAGTCAAAGCTGGATGTTAGAGGAGCTTCGAAGCACATTGAACTTGTTCCAGGATTACTAGTCTGGCTAATATGGTGGATGGGCACATTATATTAAGTATGAAGAATTTTAAAACCTCAAACAGAGTGACATACTAGATTTTGTTAATAATTTTAATATAATTAAATCATAATTTCTTATATATTTAAAATTAATTATTCACTAAAAGAACAAAGAGATTTGGTGGGGAGACAAATCGGCTGAAACAGCTGTGCTAACACTGGTACTTAATAAGTGTTTAAAAAAAATTCAAGGGTACACAGGAAACCATTTCGAGGTAATAGTGTTCCGAACTAAATTCCGTCATTCCCATCAAAAAATATTACAGGATTGCTGAAATATCCGTAAAAAAACAATGGTCTTCATTTGTCCTCTATGGCGTAGTTTGTTCGTTAAGGTTGCTGTCCTGTAAAAGTGTTAACAGTTTCATGTCTGTCAGTCTATACCGCAGGTATCAGTAGGAAAGAAAATATATATTGATATTAGTTCTTTAGTTTTATAATCGGAAACAACCAGCCTCAAGTACAACCCTAAAACTGTAAATAAGTGACGTCACGAGGGCTATTGTTTTAAAAAATAATAAGACATCCGTTACTCGAAAAATGCAATTAAACTAGTTTTTTTAAATGAAATGAAAAGTATAACTTATATTTTTTTAGCATGGCATGCCTGATCACATGCCTATGTTCAGCGGGCAGCCTTATCATCTTTCTGTACATGGTGGATGGGCACACTAGCAGCTCAATATCAAGCCTCTTCACTATTGGAGGTCAGTCCTCATTACTCCTGTTCTTCGCCAAGTGCATGAGCTGATCTGGCAGCAATCTCACCTGTATGGAATGCGCGCGCGCCCGATGCCTCGCTCCCATGTCACGGTAGCACTGGGTGACGGCACCGCCGACGCTCAGGTCGCGGTACTCGCGGTACATGTTGTGGACACCCGAGCGGGACTCGTAGCGCAGCCAGATGCCGAAGTTCTTGATTTTCATCGGGCTCCTCTCGGCGATCTCCTAGAAATGCAGATATGAAATCTTTATTTTGAGCAATGGTTACATATGTGGCTATCTGTGGGCACAACTTCGGGAAAAGTTTCAATTACAAGCTGTATTTGTTAAGTTTTTACTGTCACAAATATGAACACAAGGTGCCCCACGGCTATGCCACGTGGAGAGAAAGTACCTAAATTGTAGACAGAACATTTTACTGAAAGAAGACTTTATTTTGTTTTTAAAAACAATTTGAACTGTTTTTTTTAATCGCCTGGGTTGATCGGGAACCGAACCCAACAAATGAGAGATGAGACCTGTAATTTTTTGATACTGATCGATCAAAATGCTTCACCATAACTAAGGATCATTTTTGTCTAAGAAACTAGCATCTTAAAAAGGTTAACCATGAAATTTTACTATTTATTAAAGTTTCTTATGGAAAATGAATAGCATTTTTTTGGGCTATGTTTCGAACAACTGACCGATTCAAAGTATTACTACTATTAGAAAATGTAAAATTTCATCGTCCACCTTTTATTTAAGATGATATGTGTTTTAGACAAAAATTATCCTTATGGCACTAAGCCTTAGGTAAGCATTTCAATTCAATATCGAAAAATTATCATTGTTTATTTTCCACATTTGGCAGACTGGATTCCCGGTTAACACATGCCATTTAAAAATCTTTGAATGCAGTTTAAATTGTTTGAAAAACAAAATATGTAATGTCTTCTTCTAGTAAAATGTTAGTTTTAGTACAATATTTAAGGTACTTTCCATCCTTTATATTGCTTTGTCTCAACTCAAGATCTTGGATAGCCTTATTCAAAAATTGATCTTAATTGTGATAATCTTAAATCGTGAAATAAACATGAGTTTCAAGACTTGTTTCATACCCTTTATGGTAAGTAGGTAATTTAATTTTTGATTAATAACATTGCAAGGGGCTGGTCCCGCCTCCGGGCAACTGTGTTTGAAGATAAGAAATAAATAAGTGGTTCTGCAGAAACAATTAAAAACTCTAATTTTCGCAATGTTCTGCCGCAACGACTGACGGAACTACCATGTTGCAGTGTGAGCTGTTATGAAGTTTATTTCAATATGGTTGTGTCAATTCCATTCAATTTCTTAATTAATGGAGGTCTAACAGCCAGTTAATTTCGCCAATGTCGCATGTGTTTATAGATTTCACTGTATTTGGACACGTTCTCTTTCAAGAACCTGGAACCTTTAGTGTTGATTTGTTGCTCCTTAGCACTACCCGGGAGGATGTAAAGGTCTGCAGGTTCCAAGTATCTCCTTCGGACGTGAGCAGCTGCCTCCCTATGGTTGTCTTAAATTTCAACCACCAGGAATCATGATGCTAATTTTACTGATAGATGGGGCTAAATGTCAAATGTATGAATGTTACTGGCCACACACAGCTATGTAGGAGTTGTTGTGAGTACGACATACACTTTACTGTTGCATACTTGTCTATCATGGACTGATATGAGATCAATGGAGTATAGACTGTATGCTGGCTAAGTCGTGTCTTCTAGAAGTTTCAAAAAGATCATCATATACAATGGCAAAAACTCTAGGTCAGGAGGAAATGTCCAAGCCATTCAGAAACCAAGATGTCCAGTTAGAGATTTCAGAAACCCTGTTAAAGATAATATAGATTTTGTGTAGGTATTGAACCTATTTCAGTGGCAGAATAAACAGGCTGCGGCTCAAATACTGTGGCTGATTCCTAAAGTAAGATTAGAGACAGCATGACTTCCAGTGCCATCAAAGTTTGAGAATTTGGTTGTGCCCCTAAGCCAATATGTTATGGCCCTGCCACATATGCTCCTTGCTCTGCCTGATGTTACCCACCTGGCCACACAATTCTCTACTCGCGCAATTAACAGCGACCTTGATGTGGCTATTGGTTGATATTGGGGGTATTTTAACTTGCGCCATAAAAACAACAAGACAGTAAGCGGTGGGCAGGAAGAGGAGTAGAATGAGGAGCATGACAAGTAATGTGGCCACACCCTGTCTTTTCTCTGTCCAAAATCAAGAGTTTGCTAGGCTTCCTACCGGGGCTGGGATGGCAGGAGTAGTGCCCCAAGCCACATCACACAAAATAGGCGCAATTTGAAGCAGTTGAATTGCAAAAAATCAGCCCACTATATAAATAACTATACTCTTTTCTGTGGGACACAAATGAAGAACTTACAAAATGTGAAACAAACCTTGATGGAGACAATTTCACCAGTGGTCTTCTTGAACTTCTTCAGTTGTCTCAAGAAGTACCAGAACCGGGACTTGGCGATGATGACATCCGGAGAGAAGATCCGCATCTTGTATAGGGGGGTCTTGGGCTCATTCTCTGAGGGGAGCTTACGCCCAATAACCTCGTACTCCTTGAGCTGAAACACAGACATGGAACATTTATAAGCAACTTCATCGTCTAGTGGTATTGCCCAGAGGGGTTGGAGTGTAGATAAGGGGGCGCCAAGGAAAAAAAACAGATTTTTTTTTTGCGTTTAGATAGCCTCTTCTGCCCCCTTATCGACACTCTGACCGTTTTATTGATTACAGCGTCCCAACCACTTTCATGAGATGTAGCTGTGATCCCAAAAATCTGATGCATGGTAAATTATCAACATAGGTACTTATTTTCCTGGAAAGCATTAAGATTTGTCGCCTCGATAAATTCTTCCTTCACATAATTTTGTGACAAACATGTTTATGAAAGCGGCCTCACAAAAACCCAACATGACCTAACCTCAAAATGTACATATTATCAAAACGTATTGGTACAGGCCATGTCCAAAACTCTCAGAAATTGCACATCACTGCAATATTTTACGTAAATTAATTAGTTGTTTTCACTTTAACACACGCTAAAATGTATTTTAGAATTCATTGGGTAGCGGCAACGTGTAAGCAATGGATCAGCAACACACAATTCATCCGCGTTTCACTGTTTGTAGCACTTTCATTTCACTTTGTTCCAGGCACAAGTTTTACATGAAATGAGTTGAATTTTCTGCGTTTTCACAGTTTATTTAATTATATTTATAGACTTACCTCTCCTTTCGCCTTCATTTTCGGAGATTTTTACTGAAAAGAATCTGTCAACGGAAACGGAACACTGACAAGAAAGAAAAATGGCGTTTTCCGGTGTTGCCATCAGACGGCTCATTTTCACTTTGCCAACATTTTGCTTGATTGAGCGAAGTATGAATATAACTTTCATCAATGTATAGAACAGGCATACCATTCTCCCTTACATCTTTGTCTTCATTTGGGTACCTGTCCCTCCATGCCAATATATCATGTCGCTCCATAAGTCCTTTGATACATTTTTTATATTTGTAACCTAATTTGTGTAAGAGTAAACGAAGAAATTCTCTGCCACCAACAAAATTTATGGATTCTGTAACATCTGCAAGCAGCCGTTTCAAACCGGACCTTCTTTTCAGACAGCATAAAAATCATGTTTTTGATGCCTAATTGCACATAAATCAAAATCATCCAGATTTATTTTCTTTTTGGGTTTAGGTTTATTTTTCTTAGGCGTAAAAAATACAGCTGACCTTCATTTTGTATTTTCATTACGGAAGATCGGGATAGGATAAGCCTTAAATACAACAAAATATTTTACTTATAAATAGTTACAAATTAGCCAAATTACATTGCACAAACTATATGACATGCATACCAGACATTTTGACAACAAGGCTGGTGATATTATTTAGAGGAATAGAGTCAAATCCTTCAGACTTTCTATCCGACAAATATTTCGATAGATTGTTAATAACTTTTCTTACGCCACTGTTAATAGTTTTCGGCATTTCACTCACACAACACAAGAAATTAAACCAGGCACAATCGACGCCCCACCCACTTTGACAGCAATCGACAGATTTGTTGCAAGTTGAAGAAAATAGTTTCATAGGTTTTCCACAATACGGCGATATTTTTATATTCTTGGTTTGGCTTTACATGATGGTGATATTGGTAATAAGGCGAGGCGAGCAGAGCTTGCGGTAAGAAACGGAATCGGAATGTTTTGTTTTCGCTAAAAAATAAAGGTTAATTATTAAGTACTAAGGGCCAGTTTTTTGATCCGTAGTTAACTCAACTATTGGTCAAATATCATAACTATTAGTTAAATATCAGCAAAATGCATTTTTTGACCCGTGGTTAGAGTAACTAATGGTCAAATATCGAACCATTAGTCAAAAAAGTTAACTACTCAGAATCGGTGGGTTAAACAAGATGGCCGCTGGTTATTTGTTTGGTAACAGCTGTTTGTCATTGTCACAGAAGAAATCAAGATATGATAATCGTGGCATCTAGTGATGAATTTAAACATAATAAGATACTTTGATGTCGAAAGTTCTTCAGAAGAAGAAGACGATGATATTATATTAGAATATGTGTTAATGAGAAGACCAAAAATATTTAGGCCACGCCATCCGCCGTTAGAAACCTGGGATGATGTAGATTTTTGTCAACGTTACCGCCTATCGAAGGAAACAGTGCTCTGGATTGTTACTGAAATTGGGAGTGATCTTAAAACGCCCACCCTCAGGTATGAACATAGCTACCTTCCTAAAATTGCCCTTTTTGCTGCTAGATACTTGATACAAAATTTCTAAAATGAGTTTTTATTCCAGGAATAATGCCATCACACCCCTTGAGCAAATACTCCTCACATTGCGGTTCTACGCCACAGGAACTATGCAACAATGCTCTGGAGATCTCTTTGGAATGTCCAAATCTGCTGCGTGTAAAATCATCCACTGTGTCTCCAGAACAATATGCAATAAACAGAAATATTTTATTGCAATGCCACGTACAGCAGAAGAGGTTAAAGAAGTAGTGGAAAATTTCTATAAAATTTCAAAGTTTCCCAGTGTCGTCGGTGCAATTGACTGCACTCATATTCGCATCCTCAGTCCCGGTAATAACACAACTTCATTCCATATGTTATCGTCTCAAATGATATAAAAATACTTATATTTTATTAAAATAATGTATTTTTTAGGAAATGGCAGCAGAGAAGTATGGAAGACGCCTAACTGGAGGTGGACCAGCTCCTCCTAAGCCATCAGACACCACAGAATGGTTAAATAGCATCATGGGAGAGTCAATATCGGGTCTTCCTGCGGTGTATGACAGCGATGCATTGGGTATTGACCTTCATCTATCTAGATTGAAATTGTTTAGGTTAAATGAGGGAAACTATATCTAATTGTGGTTTTTATTTTACAGATATTAGTAATATAGAAGCAGAAAATAACAGAGAATCTGCTGAAGTAAATATAGAGTTCATTCAAGCTGAGAATTTAGATCCATGTAAGTATACAGTTATTAAGTTGGCTAGCCAATTGCTTGATTTTTTTTAAAACAATTTTTAATACTAATATTTATTATTTCAGGCACTTCTCAAAGTATGCCATTGATCGATAGAGACTGGGAGGAAATCTGTAAGGAGAACATTCCGAACAATATACCTATAGGTTTGTAAAATACTAATAATTCTTTTATAGCATAAATTTATTAGCAAATGTAAGGTTTCACAATGTTTTAATATTTGTTTCAGAAGTCCCAAATGTATTTGACTCTTCGACACCAAAGGCTATGCTGCGAAAACCAGTCTCTAAAGAGTTATGTAAGTAGACATTATTAGTTTGTGGTAAATTTAATATTCCTTTATGAAGGTCTAGGCACATACTCATATTTATTCTTGTTTTCAGCTGTGTCCTACAACAAAAGGAAAGTTTCTTTTAACCCTTTGGAGACAAGGAAGCGGATTATGATCCACACGGATAAAAAAATAGAATTTTTGAAACAAAAACAAATAAGAGAGCATGATTTGTCCAATTATGCTAAGGAAGAGCATGAAAAACATTTGCTGCACAAAGAAGAGGCCCACCAAAAAGCCATGCTGCATAAAGAGGAGGCGCATCAAAAAGCAATGCAGCAGATGGAAGAAAGGCACAATAGATATATGGAGCAGCAAGAAGAGTTGCATCAAATTGAGGTGGAATGCAAGAAAATACAATTAGAAAATATTAAAAAGGGTTTCATGTAAATTTTATAATGTTTTTTTTAAATTAAAATAGTTTGTATTTAAGTTATACTTGTAATAAAACAGTTTATTAATCAAGTCACATGTTTTATTTATAAATTCTTGTAATAAAGTAGGTAGTTGCTAACTCATAATGTAATAGCCCTAAAGAATAGCATAGGTCCCTAACTAATGTGCAGCTGTAGTTCATTACAAGTCTGTACTTATATGTTAATATTATAGGCAATAAAATACTGAATTATATTATTTATTAATATACTTAATTATTTACTGCCGTGGTTCTGTGGCTAGTAATGAAGCAAAATAGGTTTGTATGAGCTGCTGTCTGTACTCTTGTTCATTGACAGTCTCCGGGAAATCTAGATGCTCTTCTATCGGAAGGTGAAGTGTGGAATTTTCATTGTCTTTCGGCAGATATTCCCTCTTTTCTATGCATATATTATGCAATATTGCAGTACTAACAATGATAGGCTGTACATTTTTTAAAGCCACCCTTAATTGTGAGCCTATGCAGGGAAACCTTCTCTTCCACACTCCAAATGCTCTTTCCACCACATTTCTTGTTCTTATTTGGCTCTCATTGTAGAGTCTCTCAGCTGCAGTTTGGGGATCAGCCAGTGGTGTTAACAGATATTTTTTTAGGGCATATCCGCGGTCTCCCATAAGGCAGCAGTTACCTAGCTGTTGAGTTTCCATAACATCTTTCACCCTGCTGTTGTTAAATATAGTGCTGTCATGCACTGAGCCCGGCCACCTTGCAACTAAATCTCTTATTCGTAGTTCGGCATCAACAACTGCCTGGGTGTTTATGGAGAAGGTATCCTTCCTATTTCTATAGAGCTCTGCATTATCACCCCCTGAAACAAAACCAACATCTAGCTTAATGAATTGTAGGATGTGATGTTATACTTACATATAAATTAATGCATGAGAATTTTATTACCGGGACTGAGGATGCGAATATGAGTGCAGTCAATTGCACCGACGACACTGGGAAACTTTGAAATTTTATAGAAATTTTCCACTACTTCTTTAACCTCTTCTGCTGTACGTGGCATTGCAATAAAATATTTCTGCTTATTGCATATTGTTCTGGAGACACAGTGGATGATTTTACACGCAGCAGATTTGGACATTCCAAAGAGATCTCCAGAGCATTGTTGCATAGTTCCTGTGGCGTAGAACCGCAATGTGAGGAGTATTTGCTCAAGGGGTGTGATGGCATTATTCCTGGAATAAAAACTCATTTTAGAAATTTTGTATCAAGTATCTAGCAGCAAAAAGGGCAATTTTAGGAAGGTAGCTATGTTCATACCTGAGGGTGGGCGTTTTAAGATCACTCCCAATTTCAGTAACAATCCAGAGCACTGTTTCCTTCGATAGGCGGTAACGTTGACAAAAATCTACATCATCCCAGGTTTCTAACGGCGGATGGCGTGGCCTAAATATTTTTGGTCTTCTCATTAACACATATTCTAATATAATATCATCGTCTTCTTCTTCTGAAGAACTTTCGACATCAAAGTATCTTATTATGTTTAAATTCATCACTAGATGCCACGATTATCATATCTTGATTTCTTCTGTGACAATGACAAACAGCTGTTACCAAACAAATAACCAGCGGCCATCTTGTTTAACCCACCGATTCTGAGTAGTTAACTTTTTTGACTAATGGTTCGATATTTGACCATTAGTTACTCTAACCACGGGTCAAAAAATGCATTTTGCTGATATTTAACTAATAGTTATGATATTTGACCAATAGTTGAGTTAACTACGGATCAAAAAACTGGCCCTAAGTTAAAAGTATATTTTGATAGAAATACGTAATTTTGGGGCCGAAGTTCGTAGATTCGCAGGAAAGGCCAAAAGTACGTAGATCTATGTAAAAACGCTGTCACAGTGTTGCTGTGTGGAGTGTGGAGGGGCCAACGTTCGCGCCATGGATCGCGGGGCGCGGACCTTGCGCGAAGTCACGCCTAGAGATGGGCGGTGGATATATTCCCAATGTACCTATTTGGGTATATACCGGGTGCATTGGGTATATACCCGGTAAATATCCGTATGCACCCATTAGGGTGGGTATATCAAATTATAGTTTATCATATAAAACAAATAAGGTGAAAATGAAGAACTAAGTATGCCATTCAGTTCTAACTAATGTCCGCTTCGCATAGTACGTCTTAGCGATTTGTCGTTTAACTTATATTTAAATTTTATTCACGTATTGGTTATATTTTTGTATAGGAAGTAACACAATTATATTTAAATATAAAATAATAATCATAAGCTTCATCAGGAATCACTATCCGTTCATAAAACTCTGTCAATTGTCACATTTAAAGCATATTCAAATCCTTCGGGACTGAAGTGACTTGACATCAGGTAGATACATAATGAAAACAATAGGATTCATTTTACCGGTACCAAGAAGGGACAAATGACCTAAATGACCTCCCTGGACTGACGCAAACGAACACACATAGCCAGATTTAGAAAGGCTTATCCCTCTTTGCATAATTTACCAATATGTCACTTTCCTACTGTGGTTCTAAGAGTGCAGTTCGTCTTCCATCTGTTGTGTGTGAACCTTGCTTGTTTTTGGATTTTGGTGGTGATTTATATGACGACTTGGCTTTGCTATACGGACTCCTAAGATAATCGGCGTGTTAAAGAATCAAGACTATTTTCCTGCTTCTAATGGTGAGTACTACTTTTTGAATTCATGGGTATCTTCTGTTATTTTTAGAACGAAATCTTCGAAATAAGGTTTCTTTAACTGTCCTAAGCACCAAATACAGTTTTCCATTGTATTTTAAAGATCGATCTGGCTGTGCTTCCGATAAAACTTTGTTGGCTTATACATCTCGGAAAAAAAAACCGGTCAAGTGCTAAATCGCGCACGAAGGGTTCCGTACCACCGTTCAATGGAAGCGATGGTGTGGAGTGAATAGTTTGGATTTTACACAGCAAAATATTGTTTACAAAGTTATTGGTGCGGTTACTTTCACACTCCATGTACGTAACCAGGTGCATCCATAAGTTTGTATGTGGTATTGAAAGAATTGTTGTATGGGAGCCCCCTTAAATATTTCTTTTATCCTGTTTTTTAGTATTTGTTGTTATAGCGGCAACATAAATACATCATCTGTGAAAATTTCAACTGTCTAACTATCACGGTTCGTGAGATACAGCCTGGTGACAGACGGACGGACGGACAGCGGAATCTTAGTAATAGGGTCCCGTTTGGAACCCTTCGGGTACGGAACCCTAAAAACAAACATGAACGAAAAACTTGAAAATAATGTTAGAATATTACACAAAAACTGATTACTCATGGCTGATTTACTATTGACGAAGCATCAAGTGCTAAACTTCTTTTAAATCCAACAAATCCAAAATGAACATGACTGGCAATCAAAAATTAAATCATAATGGCGGTTAGGTTAGGTCTTCCGAGAGGTTTCAGTAAAATTTTGCATTTAATTTAAGAAAAAGATTGATTGTTTTAGATACCTATCCTGCTTACATAGCTTTAGATACCTATCTGTTCATCGTCCCTAGTAATTCTGCTTTTAAAGCAAGACTGCTATGCCTATTTACTACAACTGAATTCGCCTCTAATAAATAACAGATATTATGAGAATTGTCTTGTTTGCCCAGTTATAGGTGCCGCAATCCACGAAGACGCGTGACGTAGTTATTTGCATCTTTCTCTTTCATCGGGGTACTCTGCTGAAAGACAAAGATGCAAATAGCTACGTCACGCGTCTTCGTGGATGGCGGCACCTATATGGAGATATAGTTACGTGGTTTTTCGACATGACTCTTGCGACATCTGTTAACTAAAGAACTTGTTTTATAATCCTAACAACAGAGTGGGTTAAAGCAATGAGATTTTTTCTTTGACAGTTCAAAGACCCATCTACTTGCTCAGCGCCATCTATCGACCGCTTAAAACCAAGTTTGAAAGGTAGACAAAACAGCCTCAGTACTATCGGTAGAGAAACTATTTTATTTACTGGAGTCAGAGGTTACCGATCAAGTCAAATAAATAACATCTCAACATCTGTGTCATATAAAAAAAACGATAATTTATTCTTATACTCTTATTAAAAACTGATACTTTTACATTGACTAAATGTTAATTAAGTAACTACTTATTTCAGCTTCCATCAAGCTTATGTGCACAAATATCAAATTATTTGTGTCTTTTTCAGGATTAAGACAAAATGGGCAAACCAAGAAAAGAAAAGGTTTGGAAACACTTCAGAGTTTCTGAAGACAAGACTGTCATGTGTGTTTACTGCGACAAGAAATACCAGAGAGCCAATGTTAATAAAGCGGAACGTCACTTGAAAAAATGCTTCAAATGTACTGAAAAATACAAAGCCGAATTAATTCAATCAACGTCAAGCAATGATGACAGGGTCCATGAAACACAAAATGAAAACATCTCACCTAATTCTTCGAGTGCTTCAAATACCACACTTGCAGTAACATCGACAGCACAATCTGGGACAATAGTAATGTTGTCTGCTGAACAAAAGCAACGCTTAGACATGAGTTTAGCAAAAGCAATATATGTCACGGGATCCTGACAATGGTCGAACATCCTTTGTGGGCAGACTTTTTTTGACTACTTCAACCTTTGTACACGTTGCCTTCCCGAAAATAAATTTTCACGACTTACTTGGATAAGATTTATGATGACATGTGCAAAGAAACGGCTGATGAACTGGAGTCGCAACATTACTTACATTTGCAATGCGATGGACGGAGCGACATTCGCAACAAGGGGATAATCAATTTCATTATTTCAAAACTGGAGCCAGTATTCGTAAAAAGCTTGGACACTGCTGAGAATCGCCACACTATTGAATATTTATCCCAAGAAATACTTAAGGTCATGGCAGAATACGGAGAAAGGAAGTTTTTGTCTTGGTAGGCGACAATGCCAGCAACATTCAAAAAGCGTTCAAGCTTGTTGAAAACGTGAAGCCCCAAGTTACTTACTTAAATTGCGTTGCTCACACCCTCAATTTATTGTGCCAAGACGTGCTTAAATCAGAAACATTGAATTTTTTTATTGATCTGGCAACACGTTGCATAAAGTCTATACGAAAGAGTCAAATCCTATCCGCGCTTCTAGCAAATATAGTGAAAGAAACCTTCTTGAAACCAATCGCATTTTACAGTAGGAAGACGACCGGTGACGAGCAGAAGTTTCATGCATATGATTTGGATACTTTAGCTGTGGTGACGTCACTGAACAAGTTCAGAGTGTATTTGTTGGGCATGAACTTTAAGGTCGTCACATTCGTCGACATTCTGCCGAGAATCGCTCGATGGTGGTTATGCTTGCAAGAGTATGACTGTGACTGTATGACCTAGAACCGTGCCGCGTAATGAGCGTATCCAAAGAAGATTGGTTGATGAGCCTTCAGCTGACTGACCCTAAACTTTGTCACATACACGAGATTTTGGAAGACAAAAAATACAACGAGATAGTGGATATAAAACAACATTTTGTAGTAAAAGAAAATAAACTGTTTCGGAAAATAGGAGCAGATGAATTGAGATGGGTGGTTCCTAAAGGGGCCAGGTGGCAAATATGCCGCTTAAATCTTGATGACATAGGTCATTTTGCTGCTGAGAAAACCTTATCCAAAATTCAAAAGGATTTCTGGTTTCCAAAAATGAAAAGGTTCGTTGCAAAATACGTTAAATTATGTTTGCAGTGTGCCTATGGCAAAGCTCCTACTGGTAGGAAGGAAGGGTTTTTACATCCTATACCAAAAGGAACTGAGCCATTTGACACGGTGCATATCGACCACCTCGGGCCTTTCGTGAAGAGTTCACGTGGGAATACATACCTGCTGTTGATAGTAGACGGGTTTACAAAATTCTGTATTCTAAAACCTTTGCGTAACCTCAAGTCGGCCTTGACTATAAGAGCACTAGATGATGTTTTCTCCACCTTTGGATATGCTCGGCGGCTAATCTCGGATCGCGGTTCTACATTAACTTCGGCCGAGTTCAAGAAGTTTTGCGATAAATCTAACATTTCCCACATCTTGAATGCAGTTGCTTCACCTCGTGCCAATGGCCAGGTGGAGCGCTATAACAGAACTGTCTTAGGAGCATTAGCGTCATACACGGAAAACTAGGAGAGACAAGATGGGATGTCGAATTAGGAAATCTACAGTGGGGACTCAATAATACTCTAAATAAAGGCATAGGAAAATCACCTGCAGAGGCATTGTTTGGCAGAAATCTAAGCCACAAAGAAGAAAACATATTACGTGAAGTTTTTGAAAAGACGAGATCACAGCAAGGTAACATAGAGGATATTAGGTCGGAAGTAAGTGAACACATAGAAATAGATCAGGCAAAACAAAAACATAGGTTTGATAAAAGTAGAAAAGCTCCAAAGGCTTATTCCGTTGGCGACTTAGTAAAGATAAGAAAACAAATTAAGCATAATGATGGGCAAAGTAAAAAGTTACTCCCAGTATTCTCTGGTCCTTACCAAGTAACCAAAGTGTTAGAGAACGATCGGTATGAGGTTGCGAGCATTCCTGGGTCAACGATAGGTAAAAAACGTTATAAAAACCGGTCAAGTGCGAGTCTAAATCGCGCACGAAGGGTTCCGTACCACCATTCAATGGAAGCGATGGTGTGGAGTGAATAGTTTGGATTTTACACAGCAAAATACTGTTTACAAAGTTATTGGTGCGGTTACTTTCACACTCCATGTACGTAACCAGGTGCTTCCATAAGTTTGTATGTGGTATTGAAAGAATTGTTGTATGGGAGCCCCCTTAAATATTTCTTTTATCCTGTTTTTTAGTATTTGTTGTTATAGCGGCAACATAAATACCTAATCTGTGAAAATTTCAACTCTCTAGCTAGCTAGGTTCTTGAGATACAGCCTGGTGACAGACGGAAGGACGGACGGACGGACGGACGGACAGCGGAGTCTTAGTAATAGGGTCCCGTTTGGAACCCTTCGGGTACGGAACCCTAAAAACGTTTGGGCCGTAGATCAAATCGCGCATTGGATAAATATCGCAGTTAATTATGAGAATTCTGAGAGTGAAGATGATTTATCAGAATAAGAAACTAAATAATAGAGTATGAGCTAAGTGAGATCACCCTCTGCTCAGTTTTTGGGTAATCCATCCATTAAGTAAATTAGTCTTTGATATTATTTGTTATATTTTTAAGTTAAGTAAGATATGACTGTAGTGAAACAGGTTCATTGATGATTATTCATTGAGTAATTTAGGTACACAATGTAATTAGTATTCAAGCAATGACTTAGTTAAATAAACTCCGTTCTGTTCGGGAGCAGCATTTTGTGCTTATTTAATTAAATAGATTCAATATATATCATTAAACTTTGATTTAATTAAGCAGCTACAAAGTAATGAAACATGATATTATATCTTACACACATACACATAATAAGTTTTTTTTTTTTTTTATTCTTTGATACTCCGAAAGCATCGGCGGAGGTCACAGGTAATTGAGGAATTACACTGTTGACTCTGCGTTGCTCATAGTGCGATTATGTATGACTGGAAGTCGTTGAGTGGTCAGCATTGATGAAGTTCGTGGTGCAGCTGTAGACAGCTGGAAGTCATTGGGTGGTCAGTATATTGGCGAAGCTCCCGGTGCAGTCTGCATACATGAAAGTTTATGTGGAGATGTCAATGAAGTCCGTGATGCAATCAATAGAGATTGGAAGTCACCGGGTGGTTGTCATTTCCGCAATTATTTCAATATAGAAACTAGAATTAGACAAGAGCAATATTATAATTGTATGTGTGTGAGTGTTAGTCAGGATTGTTTTTTTTCATGAATCGGTGAGAGTCTAAACAATTGGAAAATATAATTATTCCTGATAATCTCATTATAAGGCAATTTAGGATTATTGCCCGATGTACTTACATGTTAAAACAGCAGTGTACAGTTGTTAAATGCAAATTTTTAAAGACTTTATACCCATATGGAGATATTTATAGACTACATAGATACTTAGTTTGAGGACAAACTCTTGGTCAGGAAGGCCGAATGTTAGAGTTAGTGTTTAATATACTTATGCAACTGTAGCTTAAAATAGCGGATATAATATTAATTGATAAATTATGTACTTAGAATAAGTTTTACCATGCCAAACAGTAATATAGACGTCACTCGTTTAAAGGCGGCAACTGTTGGTGGTAAACATGTGCCGCCATTTTGTTTTTAAAAACTATAAATGGGACTGTTTGGCTTGGTCTCGAGTTAGTCGATGTACGATTGTTGAAGAATAAATAACTAAAATAGTTCTGTCGGTTTCATTCTTTTAAAATACGCCCCTGATCTTTTACGTACTTTGATTTTAATTTTAACAATTTTTATACTACCTGAAAAGCACTATTTTATACACCCAGCAAATGGGTGCATACGGGTATTCACCGGGTGCGTGTTTGGAAATATACCCAAAAGTGGGTATGTACCTGGGTACGTGTCCATCTCTAGCGCGCCACGATCCTCATGCTAATGTGGAGCGGCCATTAGTTATATCACGAGTTTTTAGTTCATGTTTGGTTCGCGTTTCTCTCGCTCAACCGTTGAGCGAGAGAAACGCGAGGAAAGTAACACTTTTGGAGGAAAGAGAGAGCGACGTTGAGCCTCAACGTCGCTCTCTCTTTCCTCCATTCATTCCTCCATTCACAATACAAATGTCAATGTCAAGTCAACAACGTCACGCAAAGCGAACCGCACGTCATTCTTTAGAAGGAGTTAATTTCGCATCACATCACAAATTCACAATATTTCGCTATTTCTGGCGAGTTCGAATATAAAGTTACTGTGTGCTTTGCTAATTACTTATATCTTCAATGTGAGGGAAACATGTGCAGAACTAAATCTTGTTTATAAAAAACACATCAAAATGCTTTCGCGCGTGATAAAGTACGGTTTATACGGTGGTGTAGCTGTTGGTGGTGCTGCGGCCGTGAAATATCACGATGATCTCTCGATCACGAGGATTTCAAGGACTGCATATACAGCAGTTACAATCGGGAGGACTTACAAGACTATGTTATATAGTCAAGAGTGGGATAAGACCTCTGCTGAATACAAGGAGTTGAAGAGCAAAGCTCATCTGTTAGGTGCGGAGAAACTTCTTGATTTATGCAAAGCAAATAAAGGTGTGTATATAAAAGTCGGTCAGCACATTGGAGCGCTTGACTATTTGCTGCCTAATGAGTATGTAACCACAATGCGTGTTCTGCACAAAGATGCGCCACAGAACTCAGTTGAAGAATTGTACAAAGTGATAAGAGAGGATTTAAAACAAGAGGTGAGTTTCTGACCAAAACTTTTATCACAAATCTTTCCATACATTTAAGGGTTGTAAGTGTAAGACACTTTGGTTATGAATGCTATATGGAATGGAACCCCATTGCTGATCGTCAGCTTCACAGCATTGCTTAAATTTTCTGGCAGAAACTTATAGACCTATAAACTCACTTTGGTTCTAACTGTTATTTATTTATTTATACAAATTTTAAAATTTCTTAGTCACCAATCAATGTTATTGCCCCTTTTCCTGGTCAGTTTTTTATATAACTCATATTTAAAATCCTTGTTTATGTTACAGCCAAAAGAATTGTTCAATGACTTTGACTGTGAACCGTTAGGCACAGCATCGCTAGCTCAGGTCCACCGAGCCACATTGAAAGATGGTACTGAAGTTGCAGTCAAAGTCCAACATTACTTTGTAAGAGAAAATGTTAAAATGGACTTGAGATGTATGGAGTTCTTCATAAATGTTATGTCAAAAGTGTTCCCAGAATTCCAAATGCAGTGGCTGGTTGATGAAACAAAGAAAAACATTGCAAAAGAGTTGAACTTTTTACAAGAGGGTAAAAACGCTGAGAAAGTAGCACATATGTTTAGAAATTACTCATGGCTGAAGGTGCCGAAAATATTTTGGGATTACAGTACTGAGAGAGTTTTGGTTATGGAGTATGTAAATGGAGGACAAGTGAATGATGTCAAGTATATTGAGGTTAGTTATTTGCATAACTTGATTGCTTAGCCTTGTTTCTTACATAATCAAGCAGAAGATTGCAGATATTGCTAAATATTTGTTAGACTTCTTTTTCGGAACATTTATGGATGCATCAGCTTTTGCAATCATGCGCAAATGTAATTCAGATTTTCTAAATCTGTATTCTTAAAGAATTCTAGCAAATTATATAGTACCTACTTGCTTTTATGGTAGAAATCTCTCTCTTTTTAGTGATTAGCTTGAATTGTACACATATTTTAGTTTAACGTAACTGCTTAAATATTTGTGTTCATTTTTTTTTTTTTTATTAATATCCAAGGAGGATTTATTTCGAAAAAAATACATACTGAAAGTTAATACATACACAACTACTTTCTTATGATATGGTTTGTGTTCTAAACAGTAGCTTGATTTTGTATCTTTTTAATTATAATAATATAGCAATTTTACCTGCAAATAAAATTGTTATTATACATACTTACCTGGTTTTAAGCTTAATATTGAGAGTAGCATACTTGACTTCCTTTCCGGTGCGACGAAATTAGCCCCAAAAGTCATATCTGTTTTGAACCTCAGCAACATTGCGCGCGTAATGTTTCAGAAATGGCGGCAATTGTAGCCAGCGTCATTGCGCACGCTCAATTTTCAGGTCATTGGCAACTCAATAAAGAGCTGATCGTGTCTAAGAATGTGTCACGATCATGCAATGCACAGTTATGTGCACAGCAGGCAGCGATTTACCTAGGCTTAAAGCCAGGTAAGTATGTATAATAACAATTTTATTTTCAGGTAAAATTGGTATATTATACCTGATGTTACCTGGCTTTAAGCCTAATATTGAGTAGTGTTTGGTATCGACTGCTGAGTTAAAAACGCCAATGTGATATGACTAGGAGTTCATTTATAGAAACCTTATAGAAATTATGAAACTGAATGTGTATGCATCATCGTGTACGTGATGCAAAGATAGGCTGCGCAAATGCAACTCAAAAACAACGCCAATAGATGGAAACAAACACAAACTTAAGAAAGGTCTGATGAAGTCATCTTTTGAGGCCAGCCGAGTTTCGGGCTGGCTAGGTTAGACTTAGTTTCTGGCTATTAAGACTCATCTGATCTATATGAATCTAAGAATATGCAAAGCTTTACCTCCAGTAGGTTTTCCCTTCAGTCAGCACTTACGTACAAGTCCACCGAGATTGGTGCTCGGTGGTTGGCTGCTAGCTCGCCATTCACCTCGACGACTACCAAGACTGCATTTGTGAGGTCAGGATATCAGGTCGGTCGCCTGACCTACGAAACTCGGAGCTAGAGACGTCGGAGTGCCGAATCGAATACATGTGAAAATTTTTGATATTATAATTTGTACCTTGCACAGACAGGGCCAATCTGATTTAAACACAAAACATTGATGAAATTAGTGATTAGCAGTAGGTATACATAATCAAATTACAATTGCTGTATTTTGAATTGGGAGTGCGCCTCCTGGATGCATTACCATTGATTATGTGCTTCCACATATGACTGGTCTTTGCAAAAGACTGGCGAACAAGTCTGTAATCTGACTTTAATAAGAAAGTTACTCAATTAATCTAAATACCTTTTCGTATCACTTCTGAGAAGAATAGCTGGATGTGGCTGATTGTATTACAGGAGCTAGTGTGGCTATCTGACTAAACTGAAGATGCTTCTACAGTGGGTAAGCATAGAGAAAAAGACAAGTTTACGCGTAATAAGCATATTTGTAAATGTCTACAGTGATAATGAAGTTTAGTATCCATCGTATTCTATTATCATTGATCAGATACCTAATAAAAGTATCTTGAACGCGTTTTCATTATTACCCACAGCTGTGTAGACAACATTACTGAAACCATGTTACCTAGGACTGAACCATAATAGTTAAATATATACATACTTCAGTGGGATAATCCGGCGTGGTCATAACATGGTTATAAAAGTTTTGCAAAACTGTCATTAAGCTAGTTCACTGGTAGAAATACCAGGTTGGTGTCCTAACTTAGCATAGCGTCGCGCCTTTTCCTATACGGGGCGGCAGAGGCACAATGGCGCCCACGCTCAATATGCTAATGCACGCTAATGTATATCATGCTCAGTCCGATATTCAATACTCCATTGCTACTCACTTTATAATTATTATTCCTCTACTATGTAACAACATAGAAGAGTACCAACTCTACGGCACAGCTGTAGAAACATTAAGGAACTCTGCTTGTGGGCTGTATGCCGCACCGGCCACATCCAAGACACATTATGATTAGGGGATATATCGAAGTAAAGCGACTATTGAGAAACAACCAAATAAATAGTGGAGATCAGGCGATGTTTCTGTATGAAAATGTCGCTTTGAACCTTGCACAGATGGAAACGTTGCAGAGACTGAGTTAGGTCTCAAGTTTCGCCGGGATACCTACTAGAAATGCACGACAACCAGCCATCAGATATCTACATATTTGCGCAAGATGTTCAATTGAACAGTCTCGCATAGACTGATACTCACACGAGCGTTTAGTAGCGATGTCCCCTTACGCGCATGCACTACCGGCATAACCGCGAACGGCTGACGTAACTGCACATGTCAATGTCTCTTTAAACCTTGCAGTCGGACTAAGTTGCAGAAACTGTATCAGCGGTATATTACCACCGAAGATTGATCAACAGGTCACTTCACGCGGGATTTTCAATTTCTCTGTAGCCAAGCCGCGCTGATTGGTTTACTATATGGCGCTCAGACAGGGCTGCGGTACCAACACGTGGCTGCGGCTCGTAGTCGCCGCGTCGTCGTTCGCCTCCTGCCTCCCCTCCGCACGCGCGCCAGCCTTGCGCAGGCTGGCGGCCCGGAGCGCTCGTCGTATGCCGGCTCCGGGCGGCGGGGGCGCGTCACCGCTGCGCGCGGGCGCGGGCTAAGTGTAGCGGGCAGCCAGCAGCGCAAGGGCCCACCTTCTCTACTCGCCTTGCTCTGTAGGTCGAACTCACGAAAATGCACGCAGTCGCCGTGTCGTCGTTTGTCTCCTGCTTCCCCTCCGCGCGCGCCAGCCTTGCGCAGGCTGGCGGCCTGGAGCGCTAGCCGGGCTCCGGGCGGCGGGGGCGCGGCACCGGATGAGTGCAATGTTTGTACTTTCGAGGGTAGTTACAAATAGCTTCTTATTAATATCACTCCTATATCAAAGTGATATTCCTCTCAAATTCAATGTCATAATTAAACAAATCTTATTGCGAGATTGTGTGAGTTACTAAACATTGGATCACTCGATCTGTTTAGCATATGATCATGCATTGCCGAGATGTTACTAGCTGAATCTTGGAAGGATTTTTCCAGTTTACTTGTCCTTGAATTCTTTCTTACTCCCCCGATGTCTTCTCCTCCGGCTGCTCCTCCTCTCCGGAGACGTGGAAGCGGAACTGCTGTAGCGATCACTCGATGATTCACTACGCGGGGCTATTTACCGCGATTTTTATTAAACGTTTTTTTTTCCTGTTACACTGAACAATTAACACTATAACCGTAACAAAATTCCATGGATATGTCGAAAAATAACTTGGAATATTTTTAAATTTCAAGTCAAATATGCTACTCTCAATAATAGGCTTAAAGCCAGGTAATGTCAGGTATAATAATAACAACATTTCTACTTATATAACTAATGTACAAATTTTTGTATGAAAAAATAAAGAAATCAATTTAAATAAAAAATCTGGGCCAGATCACTGCCGCAGCCACTGGGCAGAGTGCCCAGAAGGCTGGCGGCGTTGCCTCGCTGTGTGACGAGTCTCAGCCGTTGGATAAGGAAGGCTCCAGCCCACTTGAGGCGTCTACCAGGCTTAGAAAGCTCTTTAAAAAGTGCTTCTGGACCACATGGCCCGAGTGTCTCGACGACAAAGGGCACAAATATGTAGCCCAGCCCAAGAGCTGCATATTTGTGCCTCTTGTTGCCTTCCGCGGTCGCCGCTGCCGCGCCAGCCTTACGGGCGGTCACCTGTACGTGGGTCTGTGCCAGCGTGTCCGCGCAAGTTGCTCATTTGCCCCCCAGCCTGAGGCATATGGAAAGTGTAAATGTTGTGTTGTCCAAGAGCGATCCCAGGCTCGCCGAAGGGAGCGCGTTCAGCCAGTACCCCGACTCTGCATGGTTTTCGCTTGATTCCACGAGGTTCTTTGAACCTCTATGCAGTGCGGCTCCCCCCATAGCCTCTGCGAGACGGGATTTAGGGCCGGGACTATACTTGGCCCGGTCATGATTGACCAGGCGTTCCTAGCCTCGGACAGGCACGCGACCTCTACGCCACCGAGTGACGGGTTTAGTATTTTACCGGTGAGGCCGGCAGTGCTGTGAACCGAGCACAGGAACGCCGGTAGAGCGATGTCAGATGTTTTGTGAATGCCCAGGCCGCCGTGTCGGATTGGTAGAGTGCCCTGGATCCAGCTTCGGGTCCAAATTTAAAATTTCTATTAGGTTTGTTCTGATCATTTGATCCAAATTGGTGAGTAGTTCCGTCCTTTTCCACATGGTCGTGCATCGAAGGATGTAGGTGAATTTAGGGACGAATAGACATATCATTTTACGATACTATACGTCATGTGTGCGCTGATGTCGTGCAGGCAGCTGGACGATTCGCTGTATTTCTTGATTTGGTCCGAGACAAAATCGCGGTACGAATCGACCCGTATCGGAGCGCCTATAACATTTTGATACCAAAGAGCCTTTGTCACTGTCTGTGAGCTTCGGGTTTAGGTAAAGTTCACATTTGTAAAAGTTTAGTTCCAGGCCAATGTTGTTTTTGGTAATTAAAACCTGCAAGACGTTGTAGACAGTGTCTCCCTTGCCTCCTAGGGTACCATCGTCAAGGTACCACACATTAAATGTAGAATTTAGACTGCTAATGTGTACTATTAAGAATTATAATTATGATTTGAAACATCACACAACCAAAATCTGACAATAATTTCACTTTTCAGATTAACAAAATCGACCGATTCGACCTATGCCGCAAGCTTGGTGACCTCTACTCACATATGATATTTGTGGAGGGATTCGTCCATAGTGACCCACACCCCGGCAACATCCTGGTACGGAAAGACCCGGGGGCTAAAGAAACATATGTGTACTTACTCGATCATGGCTTGTATGCTGTAAGTTCTCAAATTGTTGCCTTTGAAAGACTACACAGTGTGTGTGATTTTTGATCCTTCTTTATTAATCCACAAATTAGGCATAATTAATTGATGGTTAAAGTCTGGCCGCTGAGAGAATGCGATCATGACAGCTTAAAACCGCTCAAATTTTTGACATCCGAAATATTGCTTATTATGTACGCATTAAGAAAATGTCATAATCGCATTCTAAAAACTGCCGAAGTGTAGTGCATGAGCCAATGATTTACTTTATTGCATTATTTTAGCCAGATTTGCCGACAGAGTGGCAACTTACGAGAGTCGGAATAAAACGCTTGTCACTACATGCTCAGTTAATGACTATTTGATTGGACTGCGATTCTAGCTTATATTAGGTCCTTACATATGAAATTGGCGTTTCGCCGTACTGGCCACTTTGATCTCAAATATCTCCTCTATGGTCAGGAATTCCATATTCAAATTTATACAGCTATTGCTCATGTATTTGTGTTTCTAAAATTATAATTCATTTGTTTTTTTTCTTGCGTCACTCAGCTTATAAAATGGAAAACTTGAAATATCGCGTTATTTACGAGTATGAGTTCTACCGTGGCACCAGTGCTGCAGAAACAGCTCGAAGGATTAATGATGTGTATGGCGACGGTGCCGCAATAGAAAACACAGTGCGTTTTTAGTTCCAACGTTTTCGTTCTGGAAATTTCGACTTGCAGAACAAGCCCCGTGGACGCCCGGAGACCAAAGTTGATAATGAAGAATTGAAGGCTATTGTGGAAGCGGATCCATCGCAAACCACGTCCGAGTTAGCTGCAGGCTGCGGTGTTAGTGATAAAACTGTTTTAATCCACTTGAAGCAAATTGGGAAGGTGAAAAAGCTTGAAAGGTCTCACGAACTGAGTGAAGCAAATCAACAAACGCGCGTTGACTGCTGCGTTGCATTACTCACCCGGCACAATAATTGAAGGATTTTAAATCGAATCATTACCTGTGATGAAAAGTGGATCCTGTACGATAATCGGAAGCGCTCATAGCAATGGCTGAACCCTGCCGAACCAGCCAAACCATGCCCAAGCGAAAATTGACTCCAAAAAAGTTACTTGTGAGCGTTTGGTGGACTAGTGCTGGTGTCGTTCACTACAGCTTTCTTAAATCTGGCCAGACGATTACGGCAGATGTCTATTGTCAGCAACTGCAAATCATGATGGAAAAGCTAGCTGCTGAACAACCGAGGCTGGTCAATCGCTCTAGGCCACTGCTGCTTCATGATAACGCTAGACCACACACTGCACAACAGACGGCTACCATATTAGAGGAGCTTCAATTGGAATGTCTAACCGCCGTACTCAGAGTCATTTAATGAACGATTAATCAGATTCTAAATTTGAATTTACATACAAAATCGTTCACTAAGTAATCCTTAATGAATCATCAAACGACTCTGGGTATGGCTGTAAGACATCCACCGTACTCTCCGGACCTTGCTCCAACAGATTACAATTTTTTTTAGAAATTTGGATAACTTCTTGAAAGGGAAAAAATTTAACTTCAAAAAATTCAAAAATTCAATGAATGTTTTTTTTAGTAAAGGGATCGAAGAACTACCTATGAGATGGCAAAAGTGTATAGATAGCAATGGTACATACTTTGATTAAATAAATATATTATATTAAAAAAAAAATACTTTATGTTCCTCCCATGCAAAACGCCAATTTCATATGTAAGGACCTAATATATTAAGTTGGTACATGTTAATAATGACGTAAATAAGACATAGACATGAGATATTTCCGCATATCTTTGACGGCCGTGACTGGCACAGGTACTCACCCTTTACAAAAAATAATAATATTGACTGCCAAAAGACAAAATACAAAACATAAAAAATATAGGGCAAAAAATATGAAACCGGTATAGAGCTCTGTTGCGCAAAAAGCACATTTGAATTACTGGCTAAACATGTGCGTGAAGATGTGGGGCTCCGCCATGTTTATGCCAAATTATATAAGATATGACACTATATATAGATGGCCGTTTATTACGTATTCCACCATGAAATGCCCTTTCACCCAATTAGCAGTATCACATCACATTACCTCATACTATACCATATGGTTTACCTCAAACTATATAGTTTTCGTTAGGATGGGATGGCCATAGGAGAAAGAGCAAATCGCAGAGGGGGTGATGCCCCGCCCACCCGCAAAGGCTCTGTGTCGTCTTTGTCATAGTGGCCTCTGTGGCGCTGCGGCTGTGGCTCTGCCTACCATGCGAGTGGTCCAGGATTCGAGCCCACGCGAGAGGTTCAGGGTTCGAGCCCCGGCTGAGGATAAAAAAACCCCAGGTCTTGGATGTTTATATAGTTGTGTGATGTCGCTGTTTCTGGTTCCCACGACACAGGGTAGTGTGGGGTCAGAAGCGCCTAATGATCCCAAAAGCTGACTATTCTACAAATACACCATTTGATTAACATAACAAGCACCACCAACAAAATCATAAATCCTGTCAAAACAAGCTAATCTTTCTTGTAAGCTAATCACAGTTTACAACAAATATCTGGCTTTTCGAACACAAATTCCGTTTTCAATACAAAAATATTCCATGTTAAAATAAAATACTGACTTGCTCTCAACATTCTCCATCCATATAACGGAATTTTAAAATTCGTGTCTTTTTCTGCACCACCCTAATTAATGTTTATTTTATCAAATTATATTTAATAATTTTATCATTCTTGTACCTAAAAAGCTTACTACTAAAGCTAAATTTCTTTTTTCTTGTCTGTTTTAATGATAATTGTATAAAAAACATCCCTATTGGCATAAAGCGAAAACGCGGACGCCCTGCTAAAGCAAGGCCTGTCTTAATCATACAATGAAAAGTTTGAGGCTTTAATTGGGAAATATTAAACCGCACATCAAAAATACTGATTTGCACAGCAAATATCAGGGCGAAGTGGTACAATAGCTTAGGTAAAGGGTAAAGGGAGTGAGCGAAGCGAAACCCTCTTTATCCTTCGTATTAGACTTGCGGCCGGTTTCCTGGGCGCTGATTAAGTTAACAACTTGGTTAAAATGATTAGCCAATCACGTGCCGCTAATATTCAAAATAGCGACACGTGATTGGCTGAAATCAGTTTAACCAATTTTTTAACTTAACCAGCGCCCAGAAAACCGGCCGTTAATATATAAGAGCAAAAGAAATATAAAATGTTTGAATATGTAAGATCATAAGAAACATGAGTGATTTTGTTGAACATTTTTGCTGTACAAATAGGCCATATTTGAAGTGTGATTAAATACTACCTGATTCAATTTTGTTTTTTATAATGCAATTGCAAACATGTATGTTTCAAAATCTGATTTATCGTTCTTTGTTGTTATTATGTTTGCATTTAGGTGATTTTTTGATTGATAAGATAAAAATGATAGATGAAATGGTGTTTTCATTATTATTATTATTATTAAAACTTATAGGCCCCAAAGAAGAATAAGTAGTTAATAAAATAACAGTTAGGTTTACATTCAGATATCAGATAATCACTTTGAATAACGGTTTTACATAATTAGTTAAACAGTTTGCAAAATTTATTTTGTTTTGTGGGTATATTTTGAGGTGCAATCAGTAATTTCGTTGCAGTTTTGAGATATTTTTACCAAACAACCGGGGATTATTTGTTTAGCGTTAAATACATGCCATAAAATATTTGTTTAAATAAAATGTTGATCTCATTTACCCTTCGCTTTGACATAGACTACATCACTATCCCAACTTGAATTGGACAGGACATACATATAACTTATCCTCCATCCAGGATCTGACCGATAAGTTCCGGTACCACTACTCAAACCTCTGGCTTTCCATCATCGCTCGTGACAAGCCAGCGATGCAAGTCCACGCCGGGGCGCTGGGCATACGGAAGGAGCTGTTCGGCCTCTTTGCTTGCATGGTGACTGGCAGGCCGTGGGATACCATTATGAAGGGGATTGATCGGACGCAGCCGACTTCTGCTGAGGTAAGACGACGAACTATTACGAAGAACGTGTTGCTTGATCTATGATTATCGCATTTATTTTGTTAACAACAATACATTATACAATTAAATACCATAAAATACAATGACATAAAAACTAAACTAAAGAAACAAAATACATCTCTATAAAAATAAATTGCCCCCAAGAAAAGCCCGCACTAAACGTGCCCATTACACTGGCAGCATTACCGCGCTGCACAGCTAGCGAGATCCTCTGTGACAGGAATGATCCGGAGCGCTGGTCAAATCCTCGGTCCCTCAAACGACGCCCGATATCCTTGATGAAGGCCCTACCCTGCGAACCTATGATTGTGGCCACCTATTCTGCTTATATCATTACAAATAACGACGAGTCTCAACCATGAATGAATGAATGAATACTTTATTGCACAAAACAAACATACAGAGATATACAAAGGAAGATATATGTACAAGAGGCGCGCTTATCTCTATAAAAGAGATTTCTACCAGCAAACCCAGATAGGAAAGGAAAGTGGATTGTGAGAGTAAAACCTATTTGCACAACAAAATTATTCATACACAATAATAATATAAGTAGGTACATATACCTAATACTACTACTACACCTAATTTATATAATATTATATACATACATACATATCATACACATACAAGTTATATACATACATAACATACACATACAAATTATATACACATACTATGGAAGAGAGAGAGAGAGAGAGAGAGAAAACAACCATGTGAGAATTTGAGAAGAGAAAAAGGCTAAAAAAACAGAGTGATCTTTGCTGTTTACTTTACAGGGGCCGGCTCTAGCCATATCGGCGCCCCGGGCGAGTTTTGCCGTTGGCGCCCTTTTATCTCATACTGCCTAAATAATAAAAACGTAATAACTACCTTGGCGACTTGTCGTCTAGTGAGTAATCTACAAGTCGTATTGTAAGAGGCGAGGCAATCCATTCTGAAATTTCACATAGCTAGCAAGCCAAGTAAAAAGGTCTGTTAAGTTATGAGGGGCGATTTTACATGGCCTGCAAGTAAGGTAAACAGTAAACAATACGTCCTGGGCTGCGAGTCGCGTACAGAATCGCATGGCAATAGCAACAGCGAGGGCGCAAAATGCAGGTTTAGACTTGTCAACAGCGCAGAGACAGCGCGCCGCACCGGCTACAAAAAATAACGAAATTTCGGGCCCTCGCTTTTGCTATTGCCATGCGATTCGATACGCGACTTACAACCCTGTTGTAACGGGCGGTGTAATCCTTCTCTGGAATTTTACAAAGCTAGTAAACTGAGGAATGAGGTTCTATTAGGGGCAGCGCAAGCTAGAGACTCACTCGTAACTTACAAAAAGTAATCTGGCGCGCTGCGGCCCTAGGTCCCGGCGCCCCGGGCGCCCGTACGGTTTACCGGGCGCCCGCACGACTTAACCGCACATGAGCCGGCACTGGCTGTTTATGTGTTACTCAACTACAATTACATAACATTTATACTGCATCATCCCAAATCACCCTACTAATAGTACGTAAAATACGGTTATAGGACCTTTAGGTAAGCAGCCTGGCCCAGGGCCCTTATTCTCGCACAATATCTCCACTCGACAAAATGGTGGATATCGAGTGATTCCCATTCATAATCAGTGGATATATGGAGTAGATATCCGTAAATCGAATGCGCGAGAATCACCCCAGATAAAACTCCCGTTTTCTATTCCAAATCTACTGCTTCCAGAAATCGACGTTCCAAGACGAGCTGCCGAACTTCATGGCAATGATCACGGAATGCCTCGAGCACGTCGACAGACAAGCGCTGTTGGTGTTGAAAACCAACGACCTCATACGGAGTATCGAGTATGCGCTGGACACGCAGCGGCAAATGTGCGGGTTCATGGTGATGACGAGGTGCTGTATGCAGTCTGTGTACCAGCTGGAGTTCAAGGTGAGGCTGAGTGATTATAATAATACGGTATCGAACTGCTAGTCAATGTAGATATTTTTAGGAACTGTCAAACGGTAATTTTGTTCATGAGTTCTATGAAATCTTTTTTGCACAAAATTGAGTTTATGAAATACAACTGCTGAAAATATACGATTCCGATATTGTCAAGTTATTTGGTACACAACGCTTCAACTTCAGACATTTTTCTAGATTTATATTTGACTACCTTGTCCAATACCGAATTCTTTATTCCACCCTGATCAACAAAATTCGTTGCTTATTATTATCTTACCGATAAGATATCGTTAATCTACTTCTTCACGACGACCTCGCGGCTCTGCCAACCATGCGAGAGGTCCGATCCCCGGCTGGGGATACATAAAAAAACCCCAGGTCTTCGATGTTTATATGTCTGTGACATCGCTGTTTCTGGTTCCCACGACTATGTACAGTTACACACACTATTTTATCTACACACATATCATAAGCTCCCTTTTATGTGTTCAGGAACCGCATGTTCGACCGGCATTGTGGCATTGATCATTGCTCTGCACTTGTTTAGCTTGTTCAGTAGTACCAACTTCGGAGACAAACTAGGGGCGGCACGCAGGCGGAGTTCGAAAAATGAATGTCATAATATGTCGAAATATTGATACATTATAGTCATAAGAAAGATAAGAAATGAGTTTTTACCAAGTAGTATAACATTATGCTGGGCGTAACGTGCGGTTTTTGGACGTAGCAAAGAGGGTTTATGATACGAGTGTAGATAAATGTTTTAAAATGGTTTTATTCAGCATGGTTTTGTCGACTGTTGAACATATTATGCTTCCAAATTGATTCTAGTGTGTTGTGAGTTTCTAACTTGCGAATCGCTTACGATAGTTCGTGAATCGTGATATACGTGTGCAAGTTACAAATAGTATAAACCACACATTGTGCTCTGCTCATATCATAGAATGATGAGACTACTGGCCTGGTCAGGTAATGTCCAAATCGAAAAATCATGATTAATTTGTCACGTTTATCTGCAACTAGTTTTGTCGTTCTTCTGTAGTAATCAATATCTCCATAATCCTAAGTTTTATTGTTTTAATTTTCAGGACACAAAGTCAACGCTTCAGCGACAATTCCTCAACCTAAGATATGGCTGGTCAATATTAATACTGTATTTATACAGCATCTATCTAGGCATTATAACTAGACTTGCATAACGGAAATACGTAGGGTGTTCCTATTCCCAAACAACATTCGTGAGTTAAAACAAAAGTGCTTATGATATGAACATAAGTACATAAACCGGTGCTCTAATGTTAAAGATAGATTAAGCTGACCATTATAGAATTGTACGTTAAAGGAAAGTCAGTTAAAGTTGTACCCATTGATAATCCGATTATGATGTAGTGAGTTTTCTTTACATTCTGACTAGTACCATATCGTCTAGTCAAGAAATACCTCCTTTAAGTTAGGCTATTATATGACGAGTTAATTAAGTTTGCACAAATGTTATTGTTGAGTATTATAAATGGGATTTAACGTGTAAATAATTAATCACTGTTGTACATAGCGTAACTTATATTTTATTATTTATTTAGAGGTGGAACTATTTTTGTAAAAAATCTATTGGTAATATTGTAATAATATTATATGTTTTGGAAAATGCCTGCACTTTGACTAAGTTAACAAAAAATCGCATACTTATCCAATTCACAAAACCAAACAGTAAAATAACTCACTTTTCGGCAATCCTAGTTTCCAAATTCGACATCTTATTATACAACGCATTTAAATCATTCTGTATTTTCAGTAGTAAATTAGCGATGTCCGGAGTCTTTCTGCCCTGACGTTTTAGGAACATGGAGCTTGAAGATATCTTGCACGTGAGGTCGGACTTCTTGCTAAGTAGGTAGTTGCTGTATGCCATCTGCTTATCTGATCTGTTCAGCGTCATTGTTTGCTTGAGTGGGACCTGGCGTACTGTTAGATAAAATATAATTTGAATATTTGAAACTTGAATTGCATCGCAACAAGTTCCCATTATGGCAAGGTTCATAACGACAAGTTCCCATTTTGACAACTTCCCAATTCGACAACATTTCGGCTGTGAGTCAAGGGCAAATAACCGAATTTAACCTGGTACCATGGCTTATCCAATCTTTCTCTCCTTGGGGACTGCACACGAGTTACAAAAGGGTAAAATGTTTTCGAATTGGGATGTGGTCGAATTGGGAAGTTGTCGAATATTGGGAAGTGGTCAAAATGGGCACTTATCGAGTTGGGAAGTGGTCAAATCGGGAACTTGTCATTAGAAAACTTGCCCTAATGGGAAGTGGTTGAAATGGACCTGTAGATTTTCTTTTCCTTGTTTCGCTCGGAATAGGAAAGGACGACGCTTAGCTAGTGTCTGAGACGTTTATTTTACGATAGTCTTCCAATAAGTAATCTCGAAAAAAATAACCTATAATTCTTGACTCATCTTCTTTTTTTTATGAAATCAGTAGTAGAGTATGATCGCCGCAAAGTCAAATTCGATACCCAAAAGGTGCCGAATTGGATCCTAACAGTAAACCTCCGCTGTCCGTCCGTCTGCCCGTACGTCCTTCATTCCGTTCGTTCGTCCGTCTTTCCGTTTAGAGCCAAGATAGATGACATCAGCGGGCTTATATTGCATATATAGGTATATGAAATACAGGTCAACTATTGAAATTTTCACAGTTTTTATTTTATGGCCGCTTTACGGCCTGGCTACAGGACATTCGCCATAGCGAATATTCGCACGGCTGCTGCGCGTGACTTGATCAGTACATTTCTATGCATTTATTTCAGTGCTAGACGCTTCGCCGTTCGCACTGCGCCAATATTCGCTATGGCGAATGTCCCATTGCCAGGCCAGTAACCAAATCAAAAATGAACCATGTGATTTTAGAAATTAAAAGTAGTTTACCAAAAAAACACGTCCCTTGTACGGGGACCCCTTTAATTTAACGGCCAAAGCGCTTGTTGAGGTCACTGAACTACTGGTAATGGTAGCTCAATGGTTGAGGCAGACTTTGTAGCGCTCATACTCCAAAACGATTGATTTTACAAAAAAGATGTTGATATAATATTACAGGAAATTTTCTCTTGTTTATTTATATATAAGGGGGAAAGGGAGTTAATATCAAATACCTATCTACCTGTTTAAAGTCGCCATTTTTCCAATACAAGGCGGGCGGCAAAGATACGGGGTGGCAAAGTATAAATTCAAAAATTTCATATCAAAATCTATAATATCACCAATTTTCAAAATATCACCATTTTTCTCTACGAAGACTTTTCAGTCAAAACTATCAAATGCCTGGGCTACATCGTGTTTACGGGTCTACATTTTGCTAAAATACTTAGAAAGACTAACAAACTGTAGATAATAGGGAGAAAGACGGCGGGAACGGTAAAATAGCCGCTGAAGATGGTGATGTGTCTGTCTTTCTCAGGGCTCATAGGCCGAGAGCAACCAACAAGCAATTATATCAGGGGCGGTTTGTTCTGAAATTTCACATAACTAGTACGTAGAGTAAAGAGAAAGCAGGAGTCACCGTTAAGAGGGGCGGTGCAAGCAGCCCCTGAAATTTTACACGCCTAGCAAGTTAATTAATGAAAAATGTTTTGTCATGAAATTGCACTTAATTAGATTAAATTAAACTCGTTACCAATGAAGACATAAATAAAACTGTTGGCCACTTTGCAGAGACAATCTGCCGCTCTTTGGGTGAAATTGTCACAATAGAGGAACGATCACCAGCCTGTGCTCTAGAGGGCATCCCACCTCATAATCAATCCGCCGCTGTAGGTGCCAGCCTACGTAGCCTATTGGTAAATCCGGCCCTTAGCATCAGAAATACAAGAACTGTGTATCAACTAACTCCTGTTATGCGACTCATGAGATAGAGCCCGACGGACGGACGGGCAACGGACGCTTAGTATTAGGGTCCCGTTTGGCACCCTTGGGGTACGGAACCCTAAATATTAGTTAGTACCTACTGCGGTCGCAAACGCCGTCTGCTGCTGACGCGCCTTTGCTCACGAACTTTACTTTTTGAGAACTATTCGTGTGAAGTGATCGTGCTTCCCACACAAGGGATATTGGTAAAAAGGAGCAAGACCTTACATCGTTTACCGATACACTCGTCCTGCGTCATCGGCACGTTGGCAATAGACTGGTGGCTGTCGGCGTCTTGCAGGCTGGCGTCATCGCCCATCGTCAACATGTGGGTTATCTGGCTGACTAGAATGGTTAACGGAGTTTTATGAGTCAGAGCTCCCCGATTTGAGTCCCGTTCAAGGCGAAATCGAATGGAATCCCTCGAGATTTGGATGTTTTAATGTTTATGACGTCCTCGTTTCGCCAGTAAATCAATACTCGATAATTGTATTACAATTAACATATTCAGAAAACTTAATTATAAGATAAAAGTGTACAGAGGCGTTCTTATCTTTAACAAGAGATTTCTTCTAACAAACCATGATTGGACAGGAGAAATAGATCAAGCGGGAGAGGAACTATGCATACAAATAGAAACATTTTATGTTTGTATGTATATAGACATAGATACAATAATATTATTATATATATAGTCTATTGACTACATAAACAAGTTCTTATCTATATTCTTAAATACATCGTATTAATATATAACGTACCAATTTAACGTACTACTTCCATATTACGTAACAGAAAGAAGAGGGGCGATTTCTCACAATGTTTACTATCATCAAGTGGTAGCTACACGGTCAGCTCAGCACCGGGATACGAACCCGCATCCTTTGCATTAAAGGGGTGTGAGTAAACACTTGACGATGGACGTTAAGTCCGTAAAATGTTCTATCTCTAAAAGGTTCTTACGATCATTTTGCGGCTTCATCGGCGCCGAAGACCACACCTCCAGAATGAAGGGTTGCTGCGGGCTATTCCCGACCCGCAACTCCGTCAGGGGTATCTCCATGTTGGACTGGTTCTTGAGTACGATGACCTCATCGCAAAAGTCGGGTAGGTCCAGCAAATGCCACACTTTGCAACGGAGGGCGGCAATAGATGCGTTTGGGCGCACGGATAAGTATCGTAGTTTTTCGTCGATTACTAAAAGAAATGGGGAAAGTGTTTACCAGACTGGATGGGGGGTAATGTTCTTCGAGCGTATGTATGGATGACCATGTCGTTACCACGAGCTACATCACAAACGGCTTGACTGATTCGATTGACTTGAAGTCAGTTGTGGGTGGGAGTGACTTTCATGCTCAAACTCAAAGTTTTGTTGTGATAGGCAAAAATAATGCACAAGCCAGACACGGGTGTTCGGCGCATGGACCGACAGTTTTTTTTGTGGGTTAGGTGAGGTCCATTTGACTTCAGGGGACCTTTGTCCTAAGTGTTATGGCTTTAGAGGTAGGTTTTTTTGATATTTTTTTAATTTACCCAAAATCACTCGTTTTCATAAAGCTGGCTTCCCACGGTGCGTGATAATGCGGACGGACGCGGACCAGCCCGCACCGACGCAACATGGGAAGAATATCGTCCGTTGTAGCACAGACAAGTCCGTCGCGGTGCATCCGATCCGTGGCGAGTCGGTAACTTCAAAGGTGCGGTGCGAGCTCGTACTGAGTGCTGAACAAGATGGCTTCGAATGTCAAGACCCACACAGACTGAAACGAACCGTTGGAAGAGCCTCGTGTGCGGTACGTGGCTGTCCGTAGTCGTCGTCGGCCGTGCGCGATAATCCGCAGAATCACGCACCGTGGGAAGCTAGCTTAAGTAACTTTTGTTTTTATGATGAAAGCGGCAAAAAAATACCTGCTTTGTATTCTTTGGTGTAGGTTTGTTCTAGATAAATAATTGTTTTATGCAAAAGCTACCCAAAAAAATATCTATGAGCGTTTAAGGTCCCAATTAAGTACGTAAAATTTGAGAAAAAGTTCAATTTTCTAAATTGGTTTAAAAAAAACTATGCACTCGATAAGAATGATTTTTATTTAGAAAACTTTTACAGATTATTCTCTTTACAACGACATGCAACATGCGCTTCTAGTCATACATTCTATAGCGAAAACTAAAGATTTTAGTTGGCAAGGACCATTGCCGAACACGTGCACCAACATTAACAATTGAATCTAACCGGTCTGGTTTGGACAATACGGTTATCGTGAACAGGTAAAAATTCTGTCTCTTTCTTACGGATGGATTTCCCTTATATCTTGTAGACTCTCGCCGAGACGCGTCTTGACCTTGACGGGAGTGGAATCTCCTTCGGGTATCGGTTTTTTTTTAATTAGTCAAAATTTGACTCTGTCTTAGCTTCTGGAAGAGCCCATCCTGCCTGTGCCTGTTTAGTTTTTGTTTCTTTTTGTTGCAATTGTTTGTTAATTTGTTAACTTGTTAGGGTTATATTATTGTTGTGTTTTCCGTTGGTGTTTGTTACAATACCGCTCTTCACGAAGGAAGAGTATGCTGACATGGTACTAGTTTATGGTATGGCCAATTGCGTTTCGCATGAAGCGCGAAGAATTTACCATGAGCGCTATCCTAATCGACGTTTGCCCCACCACGAAATGTTTGCAACAACTTATCGGCTGGCTTCCCACGGTGCGTGATATTGCGGTTTAAACCACAATTGTTTCGAAGTGTTTTGTAATTTAAAGATTTTAATGAGGGCGACTAAATGAAACTTACATGTTGTTAAATTGTCAGAAATCAAATATTTTATTTATTAAGTATTTTAGGCCTTGAAGATGGCGATAATGCCCGACGACTGGAGTACTGCCGATTTATGCTCCACACCACAGAATTGAATTGTAGGGACAGGGCACGGAGCGCTTGAAAGTGTCGCTAAAAAAACAGTACAAAATCGGGAAAATTGGACTGTTTGCAATCAGTCGCGCTTGGACGGTGACAGCCGATTGACATATCCGCAGCAAAAACAAAAATGGTGACCTGCGACGTAAAAAGATGTAAATCATACCCAAATCGCAAAACACAAAAACAGGGAGTGTCGTATCACAAGTAAATATTATATTTTCAATTACTATTGGCTTTAAATTGATTATCTATAAAATATTGTTCACGAAAAAATCCTCAAACGAAAATCAACCATTCGACTGACGTAACTTTGTAGCGACGCGCGACGCAACAGAATAATATAAGGATAAATAATCTAACCGGATGTCCTAACGGTGATGGAAAACATCGTGAGGAAATCTTCATTACTCCGGCTTCATTACATTAGCTGCGGCGATAGGCTTGCCCCCTGACACGCAAGATGGAGTATTAAATCACTAGCTAAGTGGGCACAGACCGGCACAGTTGTGCCTCTGCCAGCCCGTATGGGAAAAGGCGTGACGCTATGTTACGCGTGTAATGTATTGCTAAATACTCTATTTTATACACGATGACTTAATCAGTGATATCAGGTACCAATTTTCATAACTTTTTCTATGATTAGGTATTTTATTACTTATAAATCAAAATCAAGATCTTAAATTCCAAGTCACGCTACTATTGTGTATCTGTGAGCTTACATCCTCTTTCATAATTTAACGGCAAAGACAAAAATTTATATGCCTATTTAATTATGTTTCAACTTTTTATATATTGAACATGAGGTAATTGCGTGAGAACTCGCCCCTTAAGTAAAATTTTAGCTAGATATATTTTATTTCTACTCCTAATCACCGATTAAAAGTCACCGGGTATTTGAGAGTTATCCGTAGATCAACTTTCCTAATATTGTGTCTATACACCACAATTCGGAACGTGACCGAACGTGACGCCGTTACAATTTTTCGTACTGTCTTGGTTCCGACGAATTCCGACAGGGGCGCTATTTTTCTTAGCCTCAAAATGGTAAGAAATTGAGTACGGGAAGGCCTATCCTTAGTATTTATATCGATGCTCCACACTGATGTAGATGGCTATTTTTTATACGGATTTTATGGCGAGTAAAATTAACGAGTAAAATTTTAACCATGAGGGAATTATGAGCTTTCATAATTTGCATGAATGGTCTAGAAAAGGCAGAATCCGAAAGTCAAGAGACCTACATCTTTCCAACGAAAATTCAGTGTAAACGTTTGGGTTGGTGTGATCGGCCGGCACCTTATCGGGTCGTTTTATTTGCCTCAACGTTTAGATGGTATGGCGTATCTCGAGTTCGTCCAGAACGATCTCCCAGAATTACTAACAGAATTGCCTATTTTTGAAGATGTTCCGATCGTATTTCAATATGACGAATGCCCAGCCCATTTTTACCTTCTTTTCCGAATGCATGGATTGGAAGATATGACCCTATTGAATGGCCAGCAAGGTCCCCAGACCTAACACCCTTAGATATTTACGTCTGGGGACGCGCGAAAGAATTGGTCTACGCAACAGAGGGGCTCCAGGGAGACCAATTCTTCAAAACCCGAGAAGTTTTAGTTAAAAAAACAGATGCTGCAAACTATGACAAATTTAATGCTACTACGAACAACAACGGTTGAGATAAGGATAAGGTGTCGAGCCTGCATAAGAAGTGGAGGAGCTCAATTTGAACAACTGTTGTAAAAAAACAATTAAAAAATTAAAAACTTTTTTATTTTTTATTAGTTACCCTTTATTCCTAGTAAAAACTTGCTGCTTTCCATCCTTGAGTATAAACAATAAAGATTTCGTCATTTATAGCAGATTATTCAATCAATTACATTCGATAGTACGTTAGACTTAGTACAAGACCCTGGAAATTTGCACATGTAGCATATCCTTGTAAAGAAGATAAAATGTAAAAGTTTTCTAAATATAAATAATTCTTATAGAGTGCTTAGTTTTTTGAGACTTAAGACGACATAAGAAAATTGAACTTTATCTCAAATTTTACGTAGGTAGTTTGGACTTTAAATGCTCATAGGTTTCTTTGGGCAGCTTTTGCATAAAATTATGATTTATCTAGAACAAACCTACACTAAAGAATACAAAGCAGGTATTTTTTTGCCGCTATCATCATAATAACAAAAGTTATCTTATCAAAACGAGTGAATCTCGGTAAATTAAAAAAAAAAAACAAAAAAGCCGACCTCTGAAATGGTCCTCATGACCTCACCTTCCCCACAAAAAATCTGTCGGTCCATGCGCCGAACACCCGAGAAATAAAAATTAAATCAAATATGATCAACTAAACTAATGGGTAACTGATTATGGTTTGAGTTTTGAAAAGGGAAATTTCCCTTTCAAGTGATTATTCATGACTAACGTGACCATTTTCTTTGTCGGAGCAGAACGCATGCGGATATTAAAAAAAAAGAAAAAATAGACGGCCAAGTGCGTGTCGGATTCTCGCACCAAGGGTTCCGCATAAATCGCATTTTTTTGTGAAGGAACTACACATTTACGTTTTTAGGAATTTGCCCTTTAGTTGTATCTACTATTACTTATACATTATTTCTTGGCAAATTTAATGATTCTAGGTCAACGAGAAGTATCCTGTGGTTTTGATTCACATGCGAGTGTCAAGTAAATTAAGCAAATTGTCTGCAAAAACGGCCGTATCTTTTGATTGCGATGACCTAGAAGTTTTTTTTACAGCTCCAAGGAACCACAGACCTGTAGGTATTAATTTGATATTAATTTCACTATTGCTGAGAAAATTGGGCTTGCCATACCGTCAGATAGATAAGGGTTCCCTTTTCCTTTTAACTGCTTTTTTAACCAACTTCAACGAAGATTCTTAATTCGTTGTTTTTTGTTTGTTACCCCAAATTTTTCTTTCTCAATTCTTGTAAAATATTAAATGTAGGACTTTTTAAAATAACCTTTGATCTATGTACTAAAGCGGGACATTTTTGCTCTTTCGGGGGACAGCGGGGCTGTCCAGCCCAAAGCGGGACGTATGGTCTCATTATTCATGACTGAATCTCGCACAGGAAAAGGAATCTCCGTTTACTCTAAGAGTGCTTTGGAAGTACGCCCCTCAGAGAAGATATAAGTACTTACTCCATGTACGTTACCAAGTACATTCATAAGTTTGTATGTTGGTATTGGAAGAAAATGCTAGTTTTGTGTTCCGAATCCCTGGCATGTTATACCGCCGAGTCCACTTCCTCTGTCTCTGAGCGTGCCGTCCTCCTCTCTCTCATACCAGCAGCGACGCAGCATATGTGCCGAGCGTGCGGCTGTCTGCAGCTCCAGAATTGGATTGTGCAGTCAATCAACCTTCTGATACAATGATCATGACACGCATGCGGATATTAAAAAAAAAAGAAAAAATAGACGGCCAAGTGCGTGTCGGATTCTCGCACCAAGGGTTCCGCATAAATCGCATTTTTTTGTGAAGGAACTACAAATTTACGTTTTTAGGAATTTGCCCTTTAGTTGTATCTACTATTACTTATACATTATTTCTTGGCAAATTTAATGATTCTAGGTCAACGAGAAGTATCCTGTGGTTTTGATTCACATGCGAGTGTCAAGTAAATTAAGCAAATTGTCTGCAAAAACGGCCGTATCTTTTGATTGCGATGACCTAGAAGTTTTTTTTACAGCTCCAAGGAACCACAGACCTGTAGGTATTAATTTGATATTAATTTCACTATTGCTGAGAAAATTGGGCTTGCCATACCGTCAGATAGATAAGGGTTCCCTTTTCCTTTTAACTGCTTTTTTAACCAACTTCAACGAAGATTCTTAATTCGTTGTTTTTTTGTTTGTTACCCCAAATTTTTCTTTCTCAATTCTTGTAAAATATTAAATGTAGGACTTTTTAAAATAACCTTTGATCTATGTACTAAAGCGGGACATTTTTGCTCTTTCGGGGGACAGCGGGGCTGTCCAGCCCAAAGCGGGACGTATGGTCTCATTATTCATGACTGAATCTCGCACAGGAAAAGGAATCTCCGTTTACTCTGGAGTGCTTTGGAAGTACGCCCCTCAGAGAAGATATAAGTACTTACTCCATGTACGTTACCAAGTACATTCATAAGTTTGTATGTTGGTATTGGAAGAAAATGCTAGTTTTGTGTTCCGAATCCCTGGCATGTTATACCGCCGAGTCCACTTCCTCTGTCTCTGAGCGTGCCGTCCTCCTCTCTCTCATACCAGCAGCGACGCAGCATATGTGCCGAGCGTGCGGCTGTCTGCAGCTCCAGAATTGGATTGTGCAGTCAATCAACCTTCTGATACAATGATCATGACCCACAAGAGTAGAATCATGTTATCTTTCAAGGCAGTTTGTTTTCAGAAACATGTGGAGTTATCATGGTATACATAGACACGAAAGTATAATTCCTGCTGCACATAGAACACAGAAGGGACCAAACCAACATACTTGATGTAGTTGATAAGATGGTTAATAAAATTACTTACCGCCCAAGTCATGCCGTCTGACGATGATGAAGGAAATAACATCTTTCTTGAACAGAGTCAGTGGGTTGCCCAACAGCTTTGTAAAAGACATATTGTCTCAACTACTGCTGGAGAAGACGTCTTCCAAGCTTGCATTACACTTTGTAATTTTGCGAAATATTTATTGTAGTGCAAACATTACAATATGTGGAAAATCATAGGAAAATCACACGCGCACTCATCATCACATTACATTAATTCCGGACACGTTTTGACAGCAAAAGTTGCAGATTATTCCAGAGATTATAGAATATGTCGAAAAGCAAAGGCTTTTGAATTACTGGCTGACGTTTTGATTTTCGAACCACAGAACATGATTTATTTTAATGATTTTATATGGATAGCAACCTTAGAACAATAACTAAACCTAAAAGGATTCCGAAAAAGCAGCAAAATATACATATTGGCCCGAGATAAAAAGAGAGAGAAAACGTTCTCCGCTCCAACGTTGATTTCCCTTTCAATGAATGAACAGTAGTTTTGCAACCTTTTGCAACGACTAAATAGGAAAGTGGTTTTTGGTGGCGACACGAACGATATACTTCTGAATTTGTTCATATAATTAAATGGTAAATTGTTTTTGCATTATTTAAAAACGAAACAGAAAATTTTATTATTTGTTCGTAACAGACAGCTGGCAGTGTATTGAATTCTCGTTGAAATAAACAGAATGTTATCTTGTGTTTCTTCTATGCGATAGCAACCATCGCTATCTAAGAACAATAACTAAAGCATAGAAGGGTCTACTACCATTTAGAAACCGCATTAAAATCCGTACACCCGTTTGATCGCTAGTGCCACAGACGTCTGTCTGTGGCACTAGGGTACAGGCACACGGAAGCTTCAAACGTATGCACCCCTATTTTTCGTCGTGGGGTAATTAAATAAGGCCTCCTGCACACGGAGCTACGCGACTGCGACTGCTCATTCTACTTTAGGGTTGCATGCAATTTATGACCCCTGTATAATATGGGTGCCGTAACCATATCCTAGAATTGACCATATCAGGAAATGGCCAACCATGGTTGTATATGAACTTTAATTCACTAGCTATACCTACTACTAGGCTCCATAAGGTTGATGTATCTTTTAAAGGGCAATGTATTCGCTTTTACATCAAAATACCGACTAAGTTACAAGAATTGTCTGTAAATAATTTTCAAAATGTTGTTAAAAATCACTTTTGTAAAAAAGCTTACTACAAAATATCAGATTATGTAGAAGACAAGAAAGCTTGGGAAGGTGTTTGCTCCAATTCTGTAAAAAATAACGTATAAAGCTGGAGGTTTCTAGTCGCCTCTTAGCCTCCAGCATCTAAAACATTGAGATGACGGACTTCAAATTGAGTTCTATATTTCCCTGTACCTTATACATGTGTTAGTTTAAGATTTGACATTCTCCAAATGTTACCTATGTGTTTCTTATGAAAATAAACTTTTTTTGAATTTTGAATTGATCGAAGAAATCTATTAAGTAAAAACACCGCGGTAGCTTAGGTGAAGACTAATGGATGTCGCCCCCATATATCACAAAAAACGTTAGGTAGTACTGAATAAAAATGCTTTTTAATGCTGCTAGGGTATCTTTGGGTCGGGCATGTCCTAGGGCGGTTTATTTCATTAGTAATTTGTTTTTTATTGTGATCAGTTTTTGCGTGTGTGTAGTTAATAATTTAAAAATGTTTGTCAAACATGTTTTATCAAATTCAACCAATTCTGACCATTTCATGAAATGGTCGGCCAGATACTGAAATGCGTAATAAATTCTATGATATGGCTACACCATCGGCATACGTACGTCGTCGCGTAGATCTATGCGCGGAAGGCCTAACAGTTGCATTGCAATAAATATGTAGGTCTATTTATGACCAAGTAACTTATATACACAACAATCACAGAAAAAAATAACATTTATATGCATCATGGGGCACTGGCCGCTTTAAAGTATCAACAATAAGTTGTGGCCCCGTATTATTCGTTCTTCACCGCTTGCAAGGCGAACATGAACGACTGGTTGCTGATAAATTGCCACTTGTTGAACGGAAAGTGGTAGAATGTGCCAAGAACTATTTCCACGTGACAACCATCTGAAAGAGCAGAAAATAAGTATTATTATTTAACCGAATAAATAAATTAAAAGGCTTATGTTTAAACGATTACAAAAAACGCACCTATTTTACTACCAATAAATTCGAAATGACTGCCAGAATGGATGAAAGTCCACCAAATTGTGTTTGGATAAATGATAACCAAACTTCTTTTTATGTTTTGTGTACTTGACGACCCGAATGGCCGAGTCGGCAGTGTCCCTGCCTACGAAGCCAAGGGTCCCGGGTTCGAGTCCCGATGGGGGCAAATATTTGTTGATGAGAACGGATTTGTACCCTAGTCATGGTTGTTTATCTATCTAAGTATAATATTTATCTATATAAGTATGTGTATCGTTGTCTAGTACCCAAGATACAGGAAATTTGGGGCTAGATCAATGTGTGTAAATAGTTTCCAAGGTATTATTATTGTTATTATTACTTAAGTTTATGTTTTAAGTATTTTTTGTTGTTCTTACATGGTCAACCTAACACGAAGGATAAAGGGGGCTTCGCTTCGCTCACCCCCTTTACCCTTCACCTAAGCTACCGCAGTATTTTGCCCTTATATTTTTTGCAACTTTTGGTGTTCATTTATCAATTTTGGGTAGGAAAAAAAATATTTTGGTGATCATTATACATATTTGTTGCAAAATTAAAATAAGTATATGTATCAGAATACCGAGTCAAAAACTATAATAAAAGACGTAGCGGAAAAAGCGGCCGAATTGAAGTATTTAAAAAACAATATGAACCCTGCGCTGTCCCTGCAGTTGCAGAGTAAGAGTTCCTTGCGCCGCTTCTTCCGCAGCCATAACAAGTTCCGAAGCGGTAGTAGTTTGTCTTGCATTATATAGATTCAAATGACGATCAAAAGCGTTAGAAATAATCTATATTTAAAAATAAATATTTTGAAGTTTGAATTTGCGTGCTTGCTCAGAGTTCTGTCAGTGATTTTTATCACAAATTTGTTATTTAATGGTGATATACCTAATTACTCAGGTTAATTCCGCCAATGTCATGTGTTTTTGTGGCTTTAGGTGAATTTTTGAGGTTCTCTTTCGAGAACATGGAGATGTTAGTATTGATTTGTTGCTCGTTAGCACAACCCAATGGTACCGTGCAGGGCTGTGGGATCATAGTATTTCCTCTTAGTAACTAAAAACTCACTCCTCTCCAATAGGAAGGTGAGCTCGTTCGGCGTAGTGAACATGTCCCACTGGTGCGTGCCCCGCGGCACCATGTTTAGTATGTACTCCGCTGCGAAGATTACTGTCACCTGGGCAAATTGAAAACAATCAAAGAATCACGAAGTGTTGCGTACAAGAAAAAATTGCTTATCTGTAAAGTCGGTTTACGGCCGATTATTTTACGTGATTCACAGCTTAGGCCGATCGTGCCTCTCTATCGCTTGTTCCGCGCTCTCGCTTGCACGCTCGGCTCAGGCGGAACGTGACAATGAGTCATGATTTTTCGTGCGTACAGCCGGCGTTCATCTATTTATAAGACGTTATCACGTCAAAAATGGAAAAATCCACGTAATTTTTTTAAAATTGATGTGGTGAAAATTTCAAATCTACCTATTACGGTCCATGAGATACAATCCGCTGACCGACAGACGGACAAACGTACAGAGGAGGCTTGGTAATAGCATAGATACTATAATATTACGTAATTGGGTCCCGTTCGGCACCCTTACGGCCAAAAAAGTTATGCACGGTTTAACTTACACAGTGTTTTATCTTGCTTTGACATTTGACATTTACTCGACGTATGAAAATAACAAAACACTGAATAAGTTAAACCGTGAATAACTTTATTTATTAGTAAGGCCGTTAGGGTATGGAACCCTAATATTTTTGCTTATTATCTTCAATGAGCGCTTTTAACGTTCCGACAGTCCGTTCGGTAACAGCACGACCACGATAAATTCAATTCAATTCAATTCAAAATATTTATTTCAGATAGCATACATTTTGACACATATACATCCATAGGTAGATATTATTTTATCATTATAAAAAAGTTTAAAATTAAACTAAATACATCATCCATCATAAATATAAATACATAGGGCGCACTGTAAGTTTCCGGAACTGGCCACTTACATAAACAATATTTAAAAATTTATTGCAACATTTGAAAATAGAACTCTTTGGCTGTAGAATGCAGTTTGTTTCATCTGACTGCCTTTTGTTTTTACCTTGTGGCGCCATTTAAAAAATTGTGTGTCTGCATCAACATGGATTTAACTCGGGAAAATTTTCGTAGTATGATTTTCTACGATTTTAAGTGTAATTTGACAGCTCAACAGAGCATCGCTCGGCTTGAAACAGCTTTTGGCAATGAAGCACCATGCAAGACAACTGTTTATAGCTGGATTGCAGAATTCAAGCGTGGTCGTATCAATCTCAGTGACGAATCTCGCGATGGTCGGCCGTCCACCGCTGTGACCAACAAAAACATCGATGCTGTGCGCCGTATGATTGAAACAGACAGGCATGTGACCTACCATGAAATTCGCGCATCCTTAGAAATAGGCATGAGTCAAATACAATTAATCCTACACAAACATTTGGGTGTGAGAAAGCTGTGCTCGCGGTGGATCCCACACAACTTGACCGAGGCTCAAAAAACGGACCGCGTCACTTGGTGCAGTGCCATGCTTACCAGATTCAACGAAGGTGCGTCAAATTTGGTGTGGGACATAGTAACAGGTGACGAAACATGGATTTATTGCTACGATCCCAAAACAAAGCAGCAATCGAGCGTATGGGTCTTTCAAGATGAGCCGAAACCAACCAAAGTGGCGCGCGTGAAAAGTGCATCTAAGCGGATGATTGCTTCTTTTTTAATAAAACTGGACACGTGGCTACTGTTGCTTTAGAGAATCGTCGTACAGTGAATAGTGACTGGTACACGACCATTTGTTTGCCGGAAGTTATTGACGAACTCCGTAAAAATAACCGTTAACGCCGTATCATCCTGCACCACGACAATGCTAGTTCTCACACGGCCAGACAGACAAACGACTTTTTGAAGGCGAAAAATGTAGAACTCATGAGTCATCCTGCATACAGTCCCGACCTGGCACCTTGTGACTTTTTTCTGTTCCCAAAAATTAAGAACCAATTACGCGGTCAACGATTTTCATCACCAGAAGAGGCTGTCGAGGAGTATGAAAAACACGTTTCAGAGGTCACCACAGAGGAGTGGCACAAAAGTTTTCAAAACTGGTTTCATCGAATGAAAAAGTGCATAGACGCCAAGGGAGATTATTTTGAAAAACAATAAATTAATTTTGTACCTTTAATAGTATTTTTTCATATTCATTCCGGAAACTTACAGTGCGCCCCACGTATAGGACAGAATAATGGCGCCATTCGGCTGCCTCCGCTTTGGAGATATGAATTATGATTATTTGCGACGTCGCACTATGTTTCGTCTAGAACAAGCTAGGTGGACAAAAGTCGTTGACGAACTTCTAGGAAATAACGGTGACAATTACTTAATGACCTCCCCCAGGTAACATATCCAGGTATAAATCATGTCCACATACCGTAATGATGGGTCACCAGGGTTAAAAAGGTGAGTACTTATTAAAACACATTTTCATACAGTCCATCACATCTAATTTTGCCACACGTTCGACAACATCTTATGAGAAATATAGTGAATATACTACCCGTTCGCTATAAGTATGCCGGTGACGATGTGACGTCACTCAGAGGTAGGGATAGCAAAAATATTACTCATTTACAAAACATTTTATTAGGCAACATTTAACACATTTTCCCCTCGTGAAAGTTATGTCGTTGGAATCGATATTAAATAAGCTACAACAATAAAAATTGTTTAGTCCAGTTAGGCTTACATGGTCAGGTCATGGATTTTTTTCCAATTTATTGTACAAATTTTGTTGTAAATAAACGTATTACGTACGTATTTATAGCTGGTTATCTCGAGAGGAAGTAGATTACCTGGTGTCAGATTCTTCTGATTGTGACAGTGATGATGAGTAATAGTTGTCTATTTCGTAAGTATTTCATAATTGTATTTATTAAATGTGTAGATATTATGTTTTTTATTATTATGATAGGTTGGGTCAGGGAGACGTTCGTAAGAAAACACATAAATATTTGTTTTTATGTGGAGATCTTGTTTTACATGCTTGAAAATATCTCATAAACATTGTATTTATTAAGGATAACTATAATACACTTGAATTTCCAAAAAAAGTTACTTTTATTTACTACCACTCTCTATAAATATTTATAATTACTATTAAACCTACTTTTCTTTAAAAATGTCATTAAGGTTATTATTTTATAAGGAAATATATATAATAGTGACGTACGAACATAAAGACAGTCATTAAAGTCATAAAATAATTTTGTCCACCTAGCTTGTTCTAGACGAAACACAGTGCGTCGCTGTTTCTATTATATTCCGCCATTGTGTTAGTGAACTCACCCAAAAAAATGTAATGACGGATCTAAGTGATGTAACAACATCCTATGGAAATAAATGATTTTTGATTGATTGATTTGATTTGATTCTAGTTCCGACGACACAGGGTATCCTAATTTACGGCCAGAAGCAATGTTTTGTATTTGCCTGTCTGTATATAAATGCTTCTGTTGAAAAATCTGGCCTCTCGAAAAATTCGAGGCCGCCTGGTAAAATTTGGGGTTTTTAGAAAATTGATGTCTTCAACACTTTCCAGTCATCAATAATATCCATAGAAGTTTCCATTTTCCGAAGAAATAAACAAGTTGCAAACATCTTGACACCTAATAAAACGTAACTTAGCGATAGGGGCTTGATATTCGGCCTCCTAAATTTAGGGGGACCCATAGCAGCGCAGGTGATACTTAAACGTTGGTGAACGGGAAACTACCGCTAGGTAGTCCCTAAAAAAAGACAAGTGTCCCCTAGACAGAACTATGCGTCAAAGCCCTCTTTGCATGTAAAAGGAAAGTGATATTGACGCAATGATATGTCCCTTATATTCGTGTGTCGTGCGGTTATCGTAGAATCTTTAAAAGCACTCATTGGGTAATTTAATAGTAGTTTATGTGACTGATACATATTGGAGGGAGTTTCATAATAATATCACTCGAGAGTTTTAATGCCTAATTATGTACAGTTACATACTCTAGTTTATCTACACAGATATCATAAGCTCTCTTTGATGTGTACAGGAACCGCATGTTCGACCGGCATGGTGGCATTGATAATTGCTCTGCACTTCTTTAGCTTGTTCAGTATTACCAACTTCACAGACAAACTAGGGGCGGCACGCAGGCGGGCGTCGGCGTTCGAAATTTGAATGACATAATTTGTCGAAAATTTATATATTATGGTCATAATGAATCAATATTCAGATAAGAAATGAGTTTTTACCAAGTAGTATAACATTATGCTGGTCGTATGGTTTATGGTGCGTGTGTAGATAAAACAAATTGTAGCGTTTTTTTTTGTTTTGATTGGACTCATCTGCGCTATCGTAGGTCCTGTTAAGCGTAGGTCTTGAAGAAAAACCGTCCGCCAGGCTTCAAAACATCGATGCAAGTCTTCACAAACAGCTCCTTGTGTTCATTCGCGGTGTGCTCTATCACTTCGTACTAGTTCGAGATGTAATCTATAAAGAGACTCACCTGCGCTATCCTAGTCCTATTTGGCGTGGTAAAGAACAACCTTCCACCAGGCTTCAAGACATCGATGCAACTCTTTACAAACAGTTCCTTGTGTTCATTCGCGATGTGCTCTATGACCTCGGAGGCAACCACGCCATCGTAATAGCCTTGGTACTTGGGTGTGCTGGCGTGCTCCTTGAATGGGGAAGAATACTGTCAAATCAGTTCAACGTAGAGGTCGCTAAGTGTTCGACGAAACACAGTGTAAGTAAGCTAAGAGTTTCGTTCATGTGAGGTTACAAATGAATAAAAGAGTGTACGTTGGCAGGAAATGCTAGAAAATCGATTGTGGCAACGTAAGTCGCAGTCGACTACAGTATGAAAAAGACAACATGGTGATTGACGGGTGTCAGTCTTAGCCTGTTAGCAGTGGTGTCACACTTGCCTACTAATTGAATTTTAGATAGACGTTAGCGTCCTCTATTGCATTGCCCCGAAGTTATATCGTTCTCAGTTTTTTCTTATCGTCAACAGATGGCACTAAAATCAATAAAAAAGTAGATGTTTTATAGATCAAATCACAATTTGATAACTATGATATATCCGACAAAATATCCGTCCTGTTATAACCCTATTTTCTATGTAATAAAAGCTAAACTAGCAGATCACCATGTTACGTATTTTTCTGTGGTATTCTATTGCAGAGTCAGCCATTTTGGTGGCCTGCCATTAACTTGAATTATATTTTTCAGTTAGATTTGTCCATTCGCGAGGAGCGGTCGCCTCCGCTTTTAAGAAGTCATAGTCTTGTTAGTGTGTAATCTCTCAAGAGAAGAATAAAGTCTAGTTAGGTGAACTTTGTAGTTTTTTTTAAAAAAGACAGACACCAGAGGCCTCCTAACAAACTGGTGTCAGAAGTGGGATTCCGAAGAGGTCATACAGACATCTAAAGGAATCTCGAATCCCAGGCCAGTGTTTGTCCTGATCGACGGTGAGACTCGCCCCAAGGTCGAGCCCGCATCAGCTACACCCTAACAGACCTGATCCGACGGTTAGTCTACGCCCTATGAGCGTGAGCCCGCGATCCAGCACACCACTACGGCACTCCATCCAACGTGTCCAGCGAACAACCTAACCACTATCAACCATCATCTCGGGCGCATACCATTCTTCAGCCCGGTTCCAGCAAGAACTTTCACACGCCGGCAGCCGCCGCGTTGGCGCCAAGCGCTGACACTGGACACTTCTGACTCGCTACCTGCCGCGTGATACTATCGCCGAGCCGAGAATGAAACTCGAGACCAGCATCGTCGTGTATTTGTGAGTTTTACAAAGTCTATTTTCTACACAAAACTCTTACATACTGTGAAAGTGCACATCGGAAAACCTCATTATACAACATTTTTACGAACTTTTATATATACGTTTTACAGTGTCTTAGTTCTAATTATGTACATTTTATAAACTTAATTTTACCGATATTGTCAAACATTTCGTCTAATACTAAACATAGCACAATAATTAATGTCCGACGTTAAAACTGAATCAGAAGAGTCTACCAATTTTGAATCTCCAGAATCTGACACTTCTCATTCTTCCTCTGAATCTCATTTTAGATCTAGTGCTGATTTATCTGATACCCTACTTTACAAAATGCCTCCTAAAAGTGATAAAATCTCTGAAATTCCCCTTGCAGTACTGACTAAATTCATAAAACCTTACAATGGTGACAAGGAATCCCTTCCAGCATTCCTCACTAACTGCGATAATGCTATGTCGTTGGCAAATGCAGACCAAATAAATGTACTGTGCAAATATGTAATATCCCAGCTGGAAGGCAAAGCTCAGGTTGCTTGCAGCCTCAAAAATTTTGATTTATGGGACGGAATCAAAAGTTTCCTTCGAACAACATTTGGAGAAAAGAAGCACGCCACCCATTTACTTGTTGACCTCCGTAACTGTACACAACTTCCGTCAGAAGACGTAACTCAATATTCTTTAAGGTTAGAGTCGATCTTGACCCGCATGCAATCTGACATTCATTATAATTGTAAGCAACCGGACGAACTCGTGGGGCGCATAGCCGCCATGGAAGACCTCGCCCTCAACACATTTTTGTTAGGCTTAAACTCCGCTTAATCTCCAACATAGTGCGTTGCCGCAACACTCCAAAACTGAATGAGGCTATACAATGCGCAGTTGAAGAGGAAAAATTATACAACCTCTCTAAGTCCTCGACCTCCTATTCCTACCGAGCAAAACAATGCTCTGTATGTCACAAGAAAGGGCATACTTCTTCTGAGTGCTATAGAAACAAGTCTCAGAATGAAACCTCCCAAGTTCAACGATCATACACCGTTAATCCAAGGCCCAATTCAGATTCTCCCCAAGGTCCAAAACAGTGTAGATACTGCAAAAAGCAGGGTCACACCATTGACGAGCGCTATAAACTAAAATACAAAAATTCCCATTCAGCCCGGGGTCAAGAACCCACAAAAGGTACTTATGCACAGGCCAATGTACACCATGTATATGACGAACCCTCTGATGAAGCTTTAAACCAAGAATGATTTCGGATGTGTGCCTACCGAAATCGCTTCATCAAAGTGGCACAAACACTAAACCCACTGAGGTCATTTCTAAATTATCATACGCTCAAGTGTTAAAAAAAAACCCGGATTACAGTTCCGAGGTCACCTCAGTATACCCTGAGTCCTACTCTGCCTATAAACCAGAGTTTCCCAGACAAATCCCGGAACACGATTCCGAGGTCATCTCAGGATAACCTGAGTTCTACTCTGCCTAAAAATCAGAGTTTTCAAAATAAATCCCGGAACAAGATTCCGAGGTCATCTCAGGATACCCTGAGTCCTACTCTGCCTAAAAACCAGAGTTTCCCAGACAAATCCCGGAACACGATTCCGAGGTCATCTCAGGATAACCTGAGTTCTACTCTGCCTAAAAATCAGAGTTCACCAAATAAATCCCGGAACAGGGTTCCGAGGTCATCTCAGAAAACCCTGAGTCCTACTCTGGCTAAAAACCAGAGTTTTCAAAATAAATCCCGGAACAAGATTCCGAGGTTATCTCAGGATACCCTGAGTCCTACTCTGTCAATACAACAGAGTTCAATACCGCATGTGGCTAAACCCCATAATGTTCAAAATAAACCTCGAAAAACAATGTCGAGTTCTACTCAATCAATCTCTCAAATAAGCCCGACTTTACACAAAACTCATCAAGAAACGAATAAGAGTACTTTAAGTCAAAATGCATCTCGTAAACAGCCGAGTCACTCTATCGATATATCTCAGCAAAATCGGAGTTCTCATAAAAAAGGGTCAAAAAATATTCTAAGCCATATTTGTGAACCTAAACTCATTAAGTCCGACCCTGTTCCCGATTCTATACCAATTCTCGAGACTACTACATACAATAAAAATATATCACTACCACACATTTATTTTCAAACTGAATATGCAACCAATCCACTATGTTTGCTGATAGACACTGGTGCAAGCATCAGCATAATTAAAAACTCAAGTTTGAAAGAAACCCCTGAACTCTCTCGCGAAATCGTAAAAATTAAGGGCATAAGTAACTCTGGAATCTTAATCGAAACATTAGGCACCTTCCAAATGTCTACCAGTTTGCCTTCGGATTCAATTAATTTCAAATTTCACGTCACAAAAGATGACGTATGCCTAGAAGATTATGACGGAATAATCGGAAGTGATTTTTTCGGACATTTCAAAGTAAATATTGACTATCAATCGAAAAGTATCCAAATTCACAATCTAAACCTGCCTATTATTTACAATCAACCTACTTATATTATACCGGCTCGCAGTGAAGCCTTTATCGAGTGCGGAGTATCAAATTACTCATGCGAACTCTACCGAGATAACGAGGCCCTCGTTTTAGATCATCTTTATTGCGAAGGTGTTTATGTCGCTAATTGCATAGTATCTATTAAACCGAATGGTAAAGTGAATATCTCAATTTTAAATACTACAAACTCGGACGTCGAGGCCAAAGATTATGTTGTAAAATTAACATCCATTGAAAAATCAGAAACGACACTTGACTCTTGTCAAGAAATCAACTCTATTTCTGTCTCCAATTCTGATCGAATAAAACAGGTTTTAAATCAATTACGCTGTTCTCACCTAAACCATGAAGAACAAAAATCTCTGTTTGAATGTTGTCGAAAATACACTGATATCTTCCATCTTGATGGTAAACCACTGACCTACACTAACGCAATCGAGCATACTATAAATTCCGGAGACTCTCCCCCTATTCACGTAAAATCATATCGGTTTCCTGATTGTCACAAGGAAGAAGTTGATTCCCAAGTACGAAAAATGCTTGATCAAAATATTATCCGCCCCTCTACTTCACCATGGAGTGCTCCCGTCTGGGTAGTGCCTAAAAAGATGGATGCTTCGGGCAAAAAGAAATGGAGCATTGTTATCGATTATCGTCGTTTAAACGACATCACCGTCTCTGAAAGTTATCCTCTCCCACTTATCACTGACATACTCGACCAACTGGGTCATTCCAAATACTTCAGCACTCTGGACCTTACGTGCGGGTTTCATCAAATAAGGATGAGTCCTTCAGATGCTCTTAAAACAGGATTTACTGTCAGTACTTACTCTAGCGCGACTGGTCACTACGAATTTGCTAGGATGCCCTTCGGTTTAAAAAACGCCCCTTCTACATTTCAGCGTCTCATGAATACTGCTCTTTCTGGCCTCCAGGGCCTTCACTGTTATGTCTACCTCGATGACTGTATCATATACTCACATGACCTCGATTCTCTTATGACCAAGTTACAACTTGTCTTCGACAGAATGCGACAGTTTAATTTAAAACTACAACCTGATAAATGTGAATTTCTCAGGCGCGAAGTCGCTTATTTAGGACACATAATTACCGACAAAGGAGTCAGTCCTAATCCTGAAAAAATTAAAGCTGTCACTGATTTTCCAGTACCAACAAATGTGAAACAAATCAAATCATTCCTTGGTCTTGTCGGATATTACCGACGTTTCATAGAAAACTTTTCTAAAATAACAAAGCCGTTAACTTCACTCCTTAAAAAGGATATTCCCTTCGATTGGACTTCAGAACAAGAAAATGCTTTTCAACTTCTCAAAGAAAAACTGACCACGGCGCCTTTCCTTCAATACCCCGATTTTTCTGCCCCGTTTTTGATCACAACGGATGCTTCTAATTATGCCGTGGGTGCAGTTCTTTCGCAAGGCGATATAGGCAAGGACAAGCCTATAGCGTATGCTTCCAGAACTTTAAATAAACCTGAAGGAAATTATTCGACCACTGAGAAGGAACTTCTTGCCATAATTTATGCCGTCAAAACTTTCCGCCCTTACCTTTTCGGTCGCAAATTTAAAATCGTAACGGACCACCGGCCCTTAGTTCGGCTATTCAATGTTAAGGATCCTGGCAGCCGACTAATTCGCTGGAGAATTTTGAATTTCGTTGACGTTGATTCGGCATGGCTTACATTCATGAGTCTGTGAAAATAACTATTCTACTCATATAACTACTCACTTTTTTATGCAGCCTTAGTAGTGCCCCACTGCTGGCAAAGGCCTCCCCCTCTTGCGACCACAAGCCCATGGACTGCGCCACCTCCGCCACCCCGGCAGGCAGGATAACTTCGACGCATGTGTAATCTGTGATCGACTTAATTCTTGCTCTGTGCCTTCATTGACGCATTTTAAATCTGTGATCGACGTTATTCTGTGTCTCCGAAATAATAGCCAGAGTCGTCGTCACCAAATAGTTTGAGGTCAATGGCCGTAAGAATCCCAAAACAGAGAGAACGCGATGAGAAAGTTGGCGATATTTAACAAAACAACAAAATTGTGTTTTTTTTTTATGTTGACAGTTTTTGATCTTCGATTTCTTCAAAGATCAGTTTTGCCTGTCCGGACATTTTGGCGAAATACGGTTTTTTCCCCGGACACGTCTGAAAATAGTAGATTATGCACCTAGGGAGGTAAAGTAAGGAATGTCTCAGACCGCATGGTTATTGTCACCCGAGGCGAAGCCGAGGGTGCCAACATGCGGTCTAAGGCATTCTTTACTTCCTCCCGTGGTGCATATTTGTTTTTATGTGATCGTACGGCATAAAAGCGGTGACTTTGTCCCGCGCAGCGGGACAAAAGTTACTACTTTTAGGCTGTAGGCACATAAAATATTTTACGCAAAAAAAATAAAAACATCGTTATATTTTTAAATTTTTATTTATTTATACAGCTTGGTATTAAAATAGAATTAGGCACTTATGTAACCGCAACAAATAATAGACATTTTTAATAAAATTAAACACTCTTTCTAAGAGAATATGGTAACAAAAATAATTAGAAACGCTCTTCTTTTTGGCATCAATTACATGACTATATAATACTTAATAACTAACAAACTATAATACTTTTTAATTTTGGAATAAACTACACCAATGATATTTTCAGTCATCTAGTTAGGTAGTCAAATCAAATCCCTATAATATGTATTGATTGTAAATTGAAAGTACTTGAGTAACTGCTAAAACTTTTAATTTTAACGAGATCAATTTTTTTACTTATTTTGATATTTTTCAGTCTTCCCAATTTTCGCTAAAATATCTTTCTTTTCCAACAAGAATCTATAGAAGTCGGGACAACTCAGGTCCTTAAAATTATACTTAATTTTGATCAGAGAAGAAACCGTATGTATGTTTAGCGAGTTTCTTTCTTTCGTCCATTGCTGCATGACTAGCGAAAACACTCTCTCTACGTTGGCATTGTGAGCTGGTATACAAAAATAATACTGTGCGATTTTTAGCAGTTCAGAATATAAATGGGCGTTAGGAGTTTTAAAAAATTTTTGCCACAGCTGGTTTGCGCTGAAAAGCTTATCGCCATCAGTAAGGTTCATGCAATAAGCTTTTAAGTTTATCCATTCGTCAATCAGCTTCGTGTCATCAATTTCGATGTTAATATCCTTCAGGAAAAGAACTGTTTTTTCGACATCAGACCATGGAGTACTTTTAGTGATCTTTGACAATATCATCCAGTTGAATGTGTTAAACTCTTCCATTGGTTTTTCCCACTTTTCTATGTAGGACTTCATTTCTCTGTAAAAATCTATACAATTTTTTTTGAACTCGTTTTTCGTGTTTATATCTTGTTTGTTCAAAATACTTTGTACCTTAAGAGGCACAAAGTTTTCTTTCATTCTGTCTTCTAACGTTTTGTTCAGAGACGTCAATATGTTTCTGGTTTCGATAATGGAGTTATCACTTTTTTCCAACTTTTCAATTTTTCCATGGAAAACGTACATCACTGAATGAATGAGAAACATATATGCCTCTGATAGCGGGTCTTCAAAAAAAATTTTAATTTTTAAAATAACAAAATACAATTTTTACGTAATTCATAATAAAAAATACCACCTAACAGCACAGAATGTCTTCAAACGTTTTTAAAACAATTTTTAAACTTATTTAAGTCTTTAAAACTTTATGCTGTTAGGGGCATTTAATAGAATTAATTATTTAACTTTTTTTTTTAGATTCTCACTGCAAACATTAATACGTTGTTGTAACTTGCATATTTACTAGGAATCCCAACATCAAAACCTCACTAAGATTTATTCCAAGTTATTGCTTATCTACAAAAAAATGGGCTTCCTCTGACAACGAAAGTGACACTTTAAAAAACCCCTGCCGGACGGCCCCCGGACGCCCTTCAAACTAGGACAAATCCGGGGAATTCCGGACGGATGGCAGCCCTAATTATGATCAGTCAAAAAATTGGCTACTAAGTAAATAAGCAATTTAAAGCAGAGTTTCATTAATCATATAAATAAATTATTTCTCAATATCCATCCAACTTTGCTGTTGATAATGGTTGACATGTACAAACACACACTGCACTCTACCAAAAAGTTTTGCGTTATCTTCCCCATTAGAGGTATTTCAGATTTAAGTTACATTCTGGATACAATCTAACACATAATTGAAATAACCCAAAATTTTACTTAACATTAACTGTATTATTTATCCACAAAATGGCAACTAAAACATCTGCATTTACACGAACAATATTACTTATTGCACTTCAACACTCGTACGGAGTAAAAAAAATGCGGTTCTGCATGCCACAATTTCACTAATAATTTAATGATAGCTTCGATAAAGAATTTAAGATGTCCACACTTATTCCAATTTTGCGAATGAGTATGAGAATGGCTGCAAATTAACTGTAATAAGTACCACATGCCATGTTACTCAGGCAATATGAAGCACTTGGAGTAACTGTTGCATTTAGTAATGCTAATATAATGCTATTATAATTCAATTGTACGGAAATGTGCCACCTAATTTGTGCCCTTTCAGCATTAAATGCGCCTGTAATGCTGTTATACAGCGATTTTTAGCAGCTAATGTGTCCAAGGTGTGCTGTAAAAATGCTGTTACACAGAACTTTTGTGCTACTTGGGCTATGACCTCATTTTCTCGCTTAAGGTAAAGTGGGGAGAGTGAGGTGACAGCCCGCTCAGAAACAAATAAACTTGGCGCGGCCTGTAACTCACCTCAATTGTAGAAAACAGATATGTTGGTTTCTTCAGCAGGGTCTGATTGCTACAACTGTGTTCTTTGGCTAGCGATATAAGTTCTTTGCTGGCGTCGACGCCTGTTACTTCTGCTCCTAATCTTGCTAAGCCCTGAAAAGAAAATAATATATATTGACAAATTAACATCTACATTTCCACTACAGACTAGAGTAAGTTCATGCATAGGCCTTTGACAACGAAGAAGAATTTGCCAATATAGGAAGTGGAATGATAATTATTACTTTCTAGACAAAACATTGCCTTTTCACTCAAATTGGGAACTATAAAAGTGAAGCCTTGTTTATTTTGGGAAATATTTAAATTACACATCAAAAATACTGATTTGCATAGCAAATATCATATTTGCTGCGGTGGCTTAGGTGAAGGGGGTGAGCGAAGCGAAACCCCCTTTATCCTTCGTGTTAGGTTCAAAATGTAAGAACAACAAAAAATACTTAAAACATAAACTTAAGTACTTACTCATTAAAAATTTAAAACATAAAAAGTGTTTTTGCTGATCCTTTGTTGCTGCGCAAATCAGTATTTTTAATGTACGATTAAACACGAATTAAAACGAATAAGCCTTTGCCTAAGAATGTTTGGCAAGAGATTGTTAAGGGATAATTACAACATTTTATCTGTATTCTATCTTTTTTAGCGTTTTGGAACCTGAAAGAATATCAGCATTTTTTTATCTCATATACCAAAAGTATCTATGAACATGGTGGTGTATGTGATGAACATAGGTGTGTTTCAAAGAAAATCTATTTTCTAAATACAAATTTTCTGAGTAGTGAGGAAGATATTAAGGATAGATAATATAAATAGTACAAATTGGGAATTAAATGGTTTTTTCAATATATTCCTGTTCTTGTATGCATCATGCATGATAAAAGTATACAGGTATACATACAGGCCAAGTCTAGTCACATCGAAACTACTTCATAATCGAGTTGCCATGTAGTGTCCATCGTTGTAAGTGGCAATGAGTAGTGTGGATTTGACAGTACTGGACTGCTATACCCAAGCTTAACCTGTTTGTTTTAATCAACTTTTGAATGAAGACTTGTTTTTTCATTTCTTTTGGCGATATCTCATAGACATCAAAAATTTTAGAAAATAAAACTAAACTATTTGCATGCTTTATCGTCCAGTATATAGGTTGAAAATAAACATGGCATCAAGCAACAAAGATTCTTACTGTATTGACCTTATCCACTGAACCGTCCCCGAACCAGTTATTCTATTCATCCCCATAGCCAAGATTTTCGGCTCCTTTTGAACAAAAAAATCTATTGAATGAGATGATTCTCCAAAGTAGAATCCAAAGTATTTCAAATTCGCTTTGGATAAAACTATGTAAAGGCAATTGTTCTTTGTATTTGCTGCTGGATAACCTAAATTTCATTCCCAATAAGAATGCCACCGGGACATATAATTGTCCACCCGCCTATCCACCCCCTGTCACCAATCAATACACATTTGCTCTGCTGTTGCACTGATGACTCACTGCATTCTTATCATCTACAAACTATAACATATACATTGTTTTTGTTCAATAAAGTATATTGATATAAGTTAATAAATGTTCTCAATATCACCTCTGAGAGTATGCCTCCTCCGCAACCAATGTCTAGAATTTTCTTGCCCAGTAGCGGAGTGCAGCTTCTCTCGGATTCCAGTGTTTGGACTAGCCCATCTCTTACAAATGGCACTCTGAAATATTCAACAAAGAAGAGATGATTAGTTAGAACAGGCAATGAAGAAATCTCAAAGAATAATTTTTGTCACAAGCCAAACAATATACCTATAAAAGATTCGAAGTATTCTACCCAAAGTGAGATTAACGTGGTTTTGCTTTAGCCCTTTGCTACCCAGAAAAGATTGTACATAGATAAGTATTCTACCCAAAGAGATCTAACATACCGTATGAGATTAAATGTATGCAGCGCTCTCATAGATCCATTGAGTTTCCACCATTCATTCATCAGTTTAGTGTGATGCTCTATTTCTGAGCCTGTCACAGTTGTAGGTTTCTTGGTTTCATCATTCGAAATCCCGGTGGGCGTGAAGTGTCGTAATGGTTCTGCTACTTTTGGAGGTGATGGTCTGCGAAAATATGTAAATTCAGGTTACTCACTTGTTTGGTTTTGAAGTAACGAAAACCTAGGCCATAGTTTAGAATTATGTATGTTTATATTCGGTCAAAGGGGGCGGAAGCCCCTACTTATCAAATTTTCAAAGAATTCTAAGTTTTTTTCCCTTTGCGCCCCCTTATCTACACTTTGATATAAGTATTCATCAGACTCAGCCCATATTAACCCACTGCGGGGCACAGGCCTCTTCTCTACAGGCGCTGCTCGGCACGGTCCTGTGCCAACCGCATCTATTAAGTGAGATCCTGTCGATGTATGTATTACTTACGTATTGTTCAATAGTCTTTTAGAAAGTCGCAAAGATGAGCGCAGCATTTTATTCATAATAATGAGTATTAACTGGGAAAAACCAAGGAAAATCACAGTTTGTTTACCAATAGCTTTGAGGTTATGTATGTAAAGTTTTTTTCACGGTTTCACTCCCACCCACCAGTGTTGCCACTGCCATGTGATCAAAGCGCACACTCATGCCTCCCTGATTATTACACACCATTGCTGTGAAATGTAAATAAATAAATAAATAAAATAAAAAAGTATCTGTTTTGACTAGCAGTCAAATACCGTATTAGAATCGGTTTCGGTCACTGTCGGTCGTTGTTTACAAATTACAATTCTTTGCACAAAACGGAATTCATGCCCAAATTCATCACGAGCCAAAAATAAAGATTAGAATAAAAAAAACCGGTCAAGTGCGAGTCTAAATCGCGCACGAAGGGTTCCGTACCACCGTTCAATGGAAGCGATGGTGTGGAGTGAATAGTTTGGATTTTACACAGCAAAATATTGTTTACAAAGTTATTGGTGCGGTTACTTTCACACTCCATGTACGTAACCAGGTGCATACATAAGTTTGTATGTGGTATTGTTGTATGGGAGCCCCCTTAAATATTTATTTTATCCTGTTTTTTAGTATTTGTTGTTATAGCGGCAACAGAAATACATATTCTGTGAAAATTTCAACTCTCTAGCTAGCTAGGTTCTTGAGATACAGCCTGGTGACAGACGGACGGACGGACCGACGGACGGACAGCGAAGTCTTAGTAATAGGGTCCCGTTTGGAACCCTTCGGGTACGGAACTCTAATAAAAACTAGTACGTAAGTAACAGTGACCGAAACCGATTTACTAGTCGCTCGTCAAAATATAATAAATATACTTTCAGGAAACAGTAATTTTGTTCGTAATTCCACGTAGTTCCAAGTAATTCCACGAGTTCTGTGGAATACTAGCATGCGACGTCATCATAGTCAACTTTTTTACCCAAAAATTCACAAAATTGAATTTATAAAATGCAACTGCTGGAAATCTATAATTCTGATATTGTCAAACGTTTTTGTTTGAATAGGTTCAGCTTGAGATAAATTTTTCGATTTATTGAACTACCTTGTCATATGAGCATTTTTTTTATTTTTTGTTCCATCCGGAAAAATGTAAAAATAATACTAATGCAATTTTTAAGATATTATTGATTGAATTTAGGATTATGAATATCTAATACTTCTGATATATCTACAAACATTATTTTATATTACTTATTTCATGTTAAATAATCATCTGAAAGATGGAAGTAGAGGAAAATTTTTCCACTTAGAAATGAAATTAATTTGGATATAATTAATTAAAGGTAGCGATTATCGAATCTGAATTTATCTTTATTCAAAGTAAATAACACAACAATGTTAGAAATAGCTGAAAAAATATATACTTCACGTTTTTCTAATGTTTATTAGGAATATTTGGTCAATTTAGTTACACAACCATCAAACCACAACACTTTATTCACCGCAGTCTTATTTTTCATGTTTGTAAAGTGTTAATTTGGGAGTTTAGTAACAAAGGCAAGTAATGTTAATATTTCTAAAAGTATTCTAAATTAGTATATCATTATTTTAAGGAATAAACCAATAATAAATGCTCGGTTTTAGATAAGACAATTTCTCAGAGGACTATCTAAATTTCTCAGTGGATATGTAAAGGTTCGTGCATAACAATAACTCATTTGTCACATTTTTGAACCCTGCCTGACGAAGGAAAAAAGGGGTGTTATAACTTTAACGAGTCTGTCTGTGTGTCTGTCTCTCAGCACGTGGAGCGAAAACGGTTGTGCCGATTTGAATGTTGTTTTTTTAATTCGAAAGTAAATTTCTTGGAGCTGGTTTTTATGGTACTGTAGTGCTCCTAGCACTCCTAGGGATCCTATCACTATATGATGTAGTGCTTAATTGATAACTATAAATCATAATACTGGACTGGTTTGTTGTTGTTGTTTTTATTTATCATGAATAGTTTATTTACACTTTGTATAAAAGGGATCCACAACTGGCTCGATAGCCATTACTCTAATCCACACTATAATTTAGCTCAGTCACTGGCCGAAGCCTACGGTGAAGTGTGTCACATACACTTCTCACAACCAAACCTCTTTCTTTTTAAAATACAAAATAAGTAACAGTGCCAAAGTGACACCCACTCTAAAGAGACCCGTATACAATATAATCGCCTAAACAAATATCGAACCTTACAATCATACGGGCCTCTTTAGAGGCACAATAGGCATTATCTTTGGGGATCGTATTTTCAGGTTGTTACAGACCATAGCACGTTATGTTGGTTACAGTCGAAAAAAGATATGTCTGGTAGTTTAGCGCGATGGGCGTTAGCGATACAAGAATGGGATTTCGAGATAGTTCATTGCTCGGGGAAAAGCAATGTAGTGGCAGATTTTGTGAGTAGGAATCCGCTAATGGAAGAAGGGAAACGGGAAATAGAAGGACCTCAGTCTTCTTCTCGTTCTGAACCTGATGATGATGGTTTGGAAGTTTTCAGTATTAATGTAGAGTCGTTACAGGCGGATCAAGAATACGATTCATTTTGTAGTAGATGGTTAACGCGGTTGAGCGAACGTCCGGAAGCGTGGCGTAGCGGTTTTTGTTTGAGAAATAATTTATTATATAAAAGCGTACGTAGAGATGGAGAAATTAGGGAGGTATTTGTATTGCCTAGGTCTTTGTTTCAAAATGTAATGAACGAATTACATGATGAGGCGTGGACAGGAGGTCATTTGGGTCTCGCGAAGACGTTGAAGAGGTTTCGGTCGAAATATTTCATGCCGAAAGCCGATAAGGAGATATAGCTTTATATAGCTTCGTGCGTGCCGTGTCAAGAAAGGAAGTTAGGTAGGTAATATTTTTAAAATTGTTAGACGGACCTGCGGATGAAATAAATTTTTTCAATAGTCCGGGACGCCACTCGGCTATTTTGCGAGTTACTCGAGCGCGTTTTGTTATACGTACCAAGGCGGATAACGGGAAGATGTATGAAGTTGGCACGTCTGTATCAAGGACCATACAAGGTCATTGAGATCGTTGGGAGGTCTAATGTGCTGATTCGTCGTCTGAATTCACGGTCACAGGGCGTTACTGTTAACAGAAATCGTTTAAAACGCTTTGTGCTGCGCTCAGGAATTCGTCTGATATTAAATAATTATACATTAGGACATTAAATAATTATAGGATTAGGATAGGAACATTAGGATATTAAATAATTATACATTAGGAGTATAATATAATTTTATCCCGGTTGATGGTTTGTGGTTTGTGTATGCGGTAGCGTTATGAATTGTTTATTAACCGGTGTTTCTTTTCATGTTGTTGCTGAACTATGATGTCTGATGAGGACCGTACACCAAAGACCCAAGAAATATCTGTAACATACTAGATTTCCGTGGTAGATTACCTTTATATGAGAAACTTTTATAAACGACAGTTCGTATAATTGTTTGAACCGATCGCCTGGTTTTATCTTTGAGAGCAGTATGACGAGGAAATAGCTATTCGTCATAGGGTTCTGTTTTGGTTTCCGCGTTCCCAAAGTATAGAGTTGGGATGATTTGGTAAGGGGAGACTATGGGTTGTATAACGAAGTTGGTAACGAAGGTTTCTCAATGAAAGTAATTTCTGATGTGGGATAACTCGGGTATTCGATATACATTCGAGATTCTTTGTAGTGTCTTTACTTGAGTAATTGGTTGCAACTCATGGCGATTATCTTAAACTGTTAATAGTAAAAGATAGTTTACTGAATTCCAATGGATTAGTTGAGGTTTATGTACGTAGTAGTATCGGTTTTAAAGCTAGTTGATTTCATTGTATTATTGGAACGAATTTTAATGAACTCATTCTTAGGCTGTGGCTTAGTAATACGGTTCTATAGATTATGGTTGACGTTTCCTATATTTGAAAATGATATTTTGTTTTCTTTGATCTTTGCCTGCGCTAATTTTTGAAATATTTCCATGCGGTGGAAAGAGTTTACAATGTGTTCACAATAGTCAATGCAAAGATCGAGTTATATTAATTTTAGGAACGGAGGTATTATGGTTGTCTGATAAGTTTTTCGCTAGTTTTTATTGTCAGAAAGTTTGTCGAATGATAACCATTCGAGAAGCTAAATCTTAGCTAGATTCAGCTGTTTGCCTTCGTATTGTAATTGAGAGTTTTTTAGCGTTAGGTAGGTTAGTGTTAAGCCGCGAATAATTGTATGATGGTTCTAGCTCTTGATACAAGTGAACAGCCAAAGTAGAGCTGTCCGTGGGAAAAACATGGGGAGCCCAGATGAATGCCTGCCACTTTTAATGTTTGCCCTTGACTCTTATTTATAGTTATCGAAAAGGCCCCTTTCAATGGGAACCGTTAGCGTTTGAACTGAAAAGGCAAGTTCGTTGGGATAATAGGTATTCGCGGTATCAATACCGTTTCTCCTCGTGGCCTGCACGTTGCGTCTGCCGGAAGCACCTGCGAGCAAGACGACTACTCCACCCATTAACTTTCGGTTGCCACGGATGTCTTGCAAGCTGCGGTCAAGCGCTTCAATCGCATGCTTGTGTGACATCGTGCATTCGTCCCACACGATCAAGTTGCACTGCTGCACCAGAGCTCCACGACCACTGCTCTTGCTTATATTGCAAGTGGGCGTTACTTCACCAGCAAGGTTCAGTGGGAATTTGAACACCGAGTGGGCAGTTCTGCCTTCGCTGAGCAAGGTGGCGGCTATCCCAGAGGACGCAACAGTTAGCGCGACATTCTTGTGCTTGCGCAACTGCGCCAGCAGCAAATTCAACAGACATGTTTTGCCTGTGAACCCTGATGCGCCTAAGAAATAGAGATTCGCTCTCCACGCAGCTAACTATTTTATTGAAAATGTGCCTTTGCTCTGGTAACAATTGAATGCATTACCCGTAAAAGGGTCCATTCAATACATTCTGCACAAAATCAATTTTATTGTGGAATAAGGGTCCATGTCGCATTCTCCGCGTCGACGGCAAAACAGGGAATAAAAAATGGCAACACAAGCTACCTTTTTTTAAATTTCATTTGATAGTTTAGCGGTGTATTACATTACAAGACAAGGAAGGAAGGGTTTATACGGACAACAACGGCCGAGCATTTTATTCATGTATAAACAAATAAAGTGCTATATCTCTGTTAGATGAAAATTGCCGTTAAGTTAAGTTTTCTTGTGCGATGGTACGGCACCCTTCGTGTGTGAGTCCGACCCGCAATTGACCGATTTTATTAGGTGAATTTAACTCGTTACTAAGGATTTAGGGGGGTTGGCAATAACTCAACCAAAATTTTGAGTTTTACAGTTATTGTCATCAATATCAATTTCAGTTTTTGTCATAGGCAATGGTACAGTTATTGTCCGGTTATTTTCTCTGATTTCGTTCGCCCTTGTCGTCCCTTTTAGGACCATGCGAGTCAAATAAATCACTTTATCTACACACGTATCATAAACCCTCTTCACTTCGTCTAAAAACCGCACGTTACGACCAGTATAATGATATACTACTTGATAAAAACTCATTTCTTATCTGAATATATTCAGAAGTGAAGAGGGTTTATGATACGTGTGTAGATAAAGTGATTTATTTGACTCGCATGGTCCTAAAAGGGACGACAAGGGCGAACGAAATCAGAGAAAATAACCGGACAATAATTGTACCATTGCCTATGACAAAAACTGAAATTGATATTGATGACAATAACTGTAAAACTCAAAATTTTGGTTGAGTTATTGCCAACCCCCCTAAATCCTTAGTAACGAGTTAAATTCACCTAATAAAATCGGTCAATTGCGGGTCGGACTCACACACGAAGGGTGCCGTACCATCGCACAAGAAAACTTAACCACTAAAAATAGTAAAACAAAAACAAAAAGTAAATTATATCATGTCCGACCAAACCCAGATCAGTTTGCGTAGGTAACCGATATCATACCAATTGCGCCACCACAACGATGTGATAAGCCGTGTGATCTACGATCATATTTAAATCATGCAAGGGTTTTTTAAAGCGCGAGGGGTGTTAAAACACATCTCTTATCCCCCTTTAATTTATATAACATTTATTGCTGTAGCGGCAACATAAATTTACATTCGGTGAACATTGTATTTCTCTACCTACTAGGATTCATTTGATACAGCCCGCTGATGATGACGGACGGATGGACAGACGGACAGACAGACGGCCAGCAGAGGCTTAGTAATAGGGTCGCATTGAACACTCTTCGGGTACGGAACCTCAAACTTCTCTCCGTTCACCGAAGATAACCTATGAAAAATGTTTAGAAACTTTCATAATTCAATTATTTACGGAATTATTTCACAGTGGTGGGCCGCGTGGCCCTAAAATTTATTCTAGATGACTGGCCTGCTCGGGTATGGACTATCTAGTCCGGAATGACAAAAAAAATATTGTGGGGGAAGTAAACATAAGCTACAGTTGTCTAATAAGGCCCAGCCCAGGAACGCAACAGCGGGCAGCGTGGGACCGCCCCATCTTGACAGTAACTCCCAGTTGTTCGCCGATGTTGGTTGCGGCAACTGATTACGCTAAATTGTGCGCCCACAAAGTGTAAGTTTTTCCTTGTTTATACTGCGATTTGTAAGTATATTTTTGTTTAGTGTGTTTATTTGATCATTATTATTTTGATATTTACATAGACGTGTGCGATTTTATGTCTATTTATTTCGAAAATGATGAATTTGTGTTGGAAGTTGGAAGGCCCATGTCGTTTAGGAAAGCCCAACAAAATTGTTGCTCGGGCCATACAAGACTGGGCGGGGCCTTCCAACCCTACTGCAGTCTAATAAACCCGTTAGTTTCTGTAGTGTTAAATTTAACTAACAATGTTTTACTGAGTGTTACAGAGGTGCTTGATGATGATAATATATACACTTATAATTACTGATCGGAAATTCGGATGCTTTCGGTCAAGTGAGATGTACTGAATTTTAAAGGGCCTTATAACCGACCATAGGGCCTTCTTAACGATATCTATGTAATAAGGCCAATTGTATGAAAATAAAAAATTAAAAAACCTTAGCCTTAGTTAAAAAATACCACCAAGCAAAAAATGTGCTATAACGACATACTACGCCTATGCACATGCATGGCTCCGCTATGATACAATCCTGTGGAGTGATAGTACCAACTTCGTACACCTGCTGATATAGCAGAAAAAATGCGTTCGAATTATAACCAATACACAGGTACAAGAAAGTTGCAGACCTCACTTCAGGAATGAAAAAATACTAACGCTCCCATGCATATACGTATTGAAAATAGCCATACTTGTACACAAAAACATACAACTTTACACCTTCGATAAAAATCCTCGCAGAAACACTAAACTCATATTCCCTTCACCCAAACTCGAAATTTATAAAAGTAGTCCCAAATACAGGTCCATTCTCATTTACAATAAAATACCTAACGCATTTAAAAACTTAAACTTAAAAACATTTACAAAAAAACTAACCACGCTGCTCTTAGAAAAAGCATATTACTCTACCCAAGAGTTTTTCAATGACAGTTTATAGATGTAGATTTTGTGAAATACACGCATTATTCCTCCCATGATTAAAATATGTAGTTAAGATAAAATATATACAATATAGTTAAGATAAAATAGTATGCAATATAGAAAGGTAACTATAGTATAAGTAATGTTCTAATATCGTTCTATACCAATGTGAATGATAATCTAGTTATTTAAGTCACTGTGCAATGCCCTAACGGGGCCCATATAATTATAGAGTAACTACTTATAGGTGAAATGTACCTATTTATATGACACAATAAATACTAAATACTGAATACTAATGCGTAATTTTGCGCCAAACGACCTAAAATCAGGACGGGCCTTATTACCGACACCATTTTTAGTAAAGCCCAAAATAACTTAAAAAATAACTTACCGTCGTTATAGCTATAAAAAGTATATTTATTTGTATTTCAATCATAACTTTCATAGCAAACCGTAAACGTATATCAATTTTTAAAAATGTCGTGGGCCTTACCATACGACTGTACCTTAGTTTTCATTAATTTGTATGTCAACATTTTGATTTTCCGACCATCAGAGTAAGGGAAAGAATGTTTTCACGCTTCAATGATACTCTGTTTTGTGCAGAGATCGGATATTCGGATGCATATTTACCTAAAGTTTATTTTTGGCTATAAAATTATAGAAGCCGCTTCTTATATTATTATTTTATGGTAGCCGCTTCTATATATATTTTTTTGAAAAATAAATCTCGCGATGCAGGAAATCCGGGAACGCATAACGCTTATGCATCTATATGCAAGAAAGAAAAGTAACATAATTTTACGAATCACAATAATTTTTATAATTTGTTTTAATATATACATGAGTTATTCTAAATACAGTGTATTAGCTTATCCTAACGTTGTTTGTTATGCCAGTTTGGTAACTATCTACTTAACAATATAAGAAAGGCAAATATGTACCGATTCTGTAGCGAGAAAAACACAAAATTTTATCATTAATACACAAGTATCCATTTCAATGATCCAACATCTCAACGTAGTAAATGTACATCTGATTCATTGATCAGAACACAAAAATTGTCGATACTGGAATCGCGGAATTTTTTTGATACAAAAGTGCATTCCATAATAGCCAAAGCCTCAACAGTCAAGCCTTTATTTCGTTTCGTTTCGAAAGAGAGTTTATTGGTTATGTAAAAGGGTCGGTCAGATCAGAGGTGATTATATACTTTATACTTTACTCGGCTGATGTGGAAAAGTGTATCATGCATTGTCAGTCCCATATATATGCAGATGATACACAGATATACATTTCTTGTAAACCCTCTGAAATTGATAATGCTATAACAAAGCTGAATGAAGACCTCTCTAGAATAGCAACGTGGTCGCAAAAAAGTGGTCTGCTGCTTAATCCGAGTAAAACCAAATATTTGATTGTTGGTAACAAATATCAGTTAGCTAGACTTAGTTCTTCACTAAATGTCATGCTCATGGGTAATCCGGTGGAACGTGTATATGAGGCGCGAAATCAAGGCCTGCACATGGACTGCGACCTTCGGTTTGAAAAGCATGTTGCTGACTCCGTTAGGAAATGCTTCTATAGACTGAAGGTACTGTACAGATTGAGGCCTCACATAAGAGAAGATCGGCGTATCCGGCTCGTAGAGTCGCTTGTACTATCGAAGTTGAACTGCTGTGATGTTGTCTTCGGTCCTCAACTACTAGCCAGAACACAAAAACTAGTTCAGCGAGTCCAGAACGCCTGTGCCCGTTTCTATTCTTGAAAATGAAGCACCGACGTAAGTTGCATCTTGCGTGCCTTTTGTTCGGTGTACTTAAGCATGAAGCACCTTCATACCTCTACGAGAAGCTAACATGGATGTCGAACTCCAGATCTTGCGGCTCCCGTCAGTGTTCGGCACAGCTTTCGATGCGGCGGCACAGCTCTGCCACATTCAGAGGTAGTTTCCGTTACGCTGCATCGAAATGCTGGAATAATATCCCACCGCCGATAAGGAACCTGCAAAATTTACATAGTTTTAGAATAAAACTTAAACGTTTCTTATTTGAAAGCCAAAAAAAGCAAGAGGGTCATAAACACGATACGAGTATTATTTAGTATTATTTAGTAGGTATCATTTATTTCACACATGGATTTTTAAATTGTACTGGAATTGAGCTCACAAAACATTTGTATTCAAATTAGTTAATTATTTCCTTGCTAGTATTAAGTACCTAGTTTTTATAATCTTTAAGCCGTTTTCTTTTTACTTTTTTTCTTTCTCTTTCTCTTTTATACGTACCTTACTCACTACAATCCTGTTTTAGTGGTTAGATTGTCCGTGGCATCACCGACCGGCTCTGACGGAAGACCAGCGTTGGTTGCAAACCAGCCAGCATTATGCTGAGTCAGGGTCCGTTTTGCGACACAGAAGCTTGTTATAGAAATTTTGTATTATATATTAGTGTAAGTGCCTGTCTCGCAAATAAATCATTATTCTATTCTATTCTATTCTATTATAAAAAATAATACAAAACAGAAACTTAACATTTAAAGATAAAAAACACAAGATTAGTTAGGCTGCATCCTCTTTTTAATTTACTTGAATGACCTTCCAATTTACTTAAATAACCAATGCATTTTATTCGCCGATGATATCTCAATATTGATACCTTGCCACAATGAAACTGAATTACAAAATAAACTTGATCAAATATTAATCAAAATCTCACCTTATCTTAACAATCTCAATTTAGAATTAAACTATAAAAAAATCAGATTAATCAGTTTCCAGCCACACAAAAAAACCTCGTTAAAAATAAATTACAAATATAAAGCGATCACTTTGGAATGCGTAAATTCAGCAACACTACTTAAAAATAAACCTAGACTCAAATCTAAACTGGAAATCTCACAGAAAACATTTATCTAATAAATTATCATGCTTTATTTATGCTCTCTATAATTTGATAAAAGTAACCGACTTTAAATCTACTCTCTCAGCATACTACGCACTTGCCATTCTAGACTTGCTTATAGTATAATCCTATGTGGAAATTGTGCCGATACAAGATATCTTTATACTACAAAAGAAAAGTTTAAGAATTCTTACAAATATTAACCAGTCAGACTCTTGTCGCCCACATTTTAGGAAGCATAAAATATAACATCTATCTATATCCTCGAATCATGTAAGTTCATAAGAAAACACATGCATTTATGATCTCGTGTTAAAAAGATAAAAAGAAACGACCGAGGTAAAAGTGAATTAAAAGTCCCTTTGTCTACAATGAAACTATTCACATCTAGCCCACACTCCATGGTAATTAAAATATATAATAATATACCTAATAATATAAAAAATATCGAGTCATATATGTCTTTTATAAAACAACTGAAAAATTACCTAATAGATAAATGCTATTACAACATGAATTAATTCTTTCAAGATTCTATTCAATAATTAATAAAAACAATTTAATAGGATAAAATACTTTAATAGCTCTCAATCATCATAATGAAATAATAATAATATATTTTTTCTTTGTGTGAGTATTGTTTGCACTCATTTACATTGTTTCCTTTCTCGGACGAATGAGAGCGCGCGCATTTACGCAGAAGTAAATATACTACCTCATCTTTAGTTTCTTTTAAAATGAGCGATTTGAAATCATAGACCAAAAGGAGGCTTAGGATTCAATAAAAAAGCGGGTGTGGGATTCCCCCACTACTTGCAATATTTACATATTTTGGCGGCGTAAACAAATTGTGAAGTGATTATCTTGATATCATGAACAAATTACTTAGAAACATTCCAATAAATGAATGCTGAAGTATTGCAGTTTGATCCCATTAGTTTTTTTTGGTATTTTTAGAGCTTATGTGGCACCAATTCATGGCACAAATTGTCATTATGTTTTGACAATCTTACGGTGACATGTACAAGTTAAAATTTTCACTCCATTCATCATCATTCATAAACCTTTCAATCATCAATCTAAAATACCTAACAAAACAATAGATTAAGAAAGTTGTTGCGTCACCTTTTAAAATAAAGTGTTTGATATATATATCAAAACACTCACTGCAATGAGAAAAAATAAGAAATTATAATGCAACTACAGCAGATCTCCTAAGATTGGTGACAAAACATAACTACACTATTTGTCTTTGCAAGTAATTAGACAACTAGGATATAGTCAAGGGAATATAAAAAATTAAGTCGAGGAATGTAGATTGAAATACATACCTATACCTATATATGTACAAGAAGTAACCTTTACGTCATTTGAAAGTATTTATATTCACAGGTGCCTACCAATTGTACTATTTCAAGTCTTTTATGTGCCAAACGCCCAAGTCTCTTCCAGCCATATCCTCCAGAACATAAACAAGACGGGAACGTTTTGCTTTTACCCGGCTCTTCAAAAACTTGGGAGCTAGTTTTTTGCTAAAGTAAGCATCTTTGTCACTTTTGAAATAAGTGCGTTTCCAGACAACATCTCTAACATCGAACTCAGCGTCCTTTCTGCGCAAATTGTAGTTCTTCGTATTTCTCCCATGAGCGCGAAAAAGTTGGAATATAAAAACGGCTATTGATATGAATAAAAAACTTATCTCATCCCCACTGTTTTGCGGCTGCCACCACCCAACACCCCAACACTGGGGCGCGCGCGGGCCGTCGTCGGACCACTGACAGTGACAGACAGGTAGCTGGAAGGATGCTATATGCATTACGCGGATATAAATGGTTTGCGGCTACCCGCCTGTTGCGGGTCTGTAGGCCGTTTGACACAAATTATTCTATCAAACCGCATACCGCGACGTTTTTATTCGGACTATGCGTCTGCGGTTGCCTCTTCTGAAATGCACGTGGGGTACAACGCCGGCACGCGTTGTGCCAATAGGTACTTTTTAGGAATTGTCAAAACGGTAATTTTGTTCACGAGTTCTGTGAAATTCTAGCATGTGACGTCATAATCAAATGCTGGGTTTCTAACAAAAAAATGAGTTTATAAAAACTGCTGGAAATATACAATTTTGATATTGTCAAACGTTTTTGTTGAAATAAGGTACACCAGTTAGCAAGGCCGAGGTGCAGAAAACCGACTTCTATACAGTTGATTTGCGCGAGCTTCAGAGTACGTATGGAATAGACCAATAGAAAGGCAACAGCGGGCAGCGTGGGGCCGCCATCTTGACAATGACGCCCGATTGTTCGCCAATGTCGGTCGCAGCCACTGATTACACTAAATCGTGCGCGCATAAAATGTAAGTTTTTACTTGTTTATACTGTGATTTGTAAGTAGATTTTTGTTTAGAGTTTTTATTTGATCATTATTATTTTGATATTTACATAGACATGTGCGATTTCATGTCTATATATTTTGAAAATGATCAATTTTTGTTAGAAGGCCCATGTCGTTTAGGAAAGCCCAAAAAAATTGTTGCTCGGGCCATACAAGACTCGGCTGGGCCTTCCAACCCTACTGCAGTCTAATAAAGCCCGCTAGTTACTGTAGTGTTAAATTTAACTAACTATGTCTTACTGAGTGTTACAAAAGTTCTTGATGATGATATAAATAGGGGCCTTCGTAACGATATCTGTGTAATAAGGCCCAATGCATCAAAATTAAAAATCAAAATAACTTGACAATAATTACTCAATTATAGCATGAATAACAATATTTTTAAATAAAATTCTAATATTTATTCACAAAAAACCTAAAAAGTCAAAAGCTAGGCTGATTTCCCACACAGTGTAAACGAGTATTATTCTAACAAATTATTGATGATTTTAGTTTATGCTTCCTGTCGTATTGTTCATGAATATCACAATGTTCATATTTATTCAATCTTTGAGATCTTTAATGCATACTTTTACGCCAAACGACTTGCAATCGGCACGGGCCTTATTATCGACATCACTTTTAGTAAAGCCCAAAAAAGAGGTTTTTAAAACGTTCAAAAAAGTAACTTACCGTCGTTATAGCTATAAAAAGTACATTTATTGTGATTTTGAAATAATCACAACTTTCATTGTAAACCTTTTTTTCCTTGAGGATGGTTAAATAAAGCTTTTATTTCAATTTGTAAAAAAGTGGGCCTTACCATAGGACGGTGCGTATTTCCTTTGTATAAAAGGCCATTACGCTCCCGTACTGCTCGTGTATATTTCGGAATGCTGATCTGCAACTACAAAATATACAAGGATTTTGCGAACTACTCGTGTATAGGTTGTAATGAATACATATAGTACTATATAATACTACACTCTTTACCCTTCACCTAAGCTACCGCAGTGTTTTCCCTGATATTTGCTATGAAAATCAGTATTTTTGATGTGCTGTTTAATATTTTCCTTAAACTCTGATATTAATCGCTGTTATATAAACTTAAATACACATAAAATATTTATTTAATAACACGAGTATTGGGCATATTGGGCAATAGCGCAGTATATAACGGAACCATAAAATTGGCGTAGACCATTCCGAAGTATACACGATTGCGGCGTAAAGCTGATGTATAGTTCGGAAGACGTAAGTGAAAATATTGCGTTCCAAAATATACGTGATAATTTACAGACCCCTGGGTAATGGCCTTGTATATTACGGAAACACGCTGCGACGGTACCTTGGGTTCAGCTTAACACACGTTTCTAGATTTATTGGACTACCATGTCAAATATCACCTCGAAAAGCCAGAGCGCGCCGCAGCGCGACGCTGGGTTTTTCAGCGCTCATTTCAATTCATCGTCTGAATAGCCCGTGGGGTACAGCTAGGGTTTGTACTGTTCGATTGATTTTACTGTTCGAATAAAATGATTACTTCTAGAGAAAAAAAAATCGAATATTTTTTTAACATTGATTGAAAATAATACAATATCAATCAATGCAACAAAAACATTGATTGGTTTGATTTGTTTTCAGCATAATGATATCCAATTAAAAATATGTATTTTAATTAGTTTTATTGTTTATTAATAGTAAAGAACACATTTATCGTGTTATAGAGTTTATTTATTTATTCGTTTTATTTTATTTTATTTTATTATCTTAAAAAATCCACAGCTATATATATATGCAAGTCTAAACAGCTAATTAAACCTTAACATAAGCCAATAATGGATTTAAATTCCTTAAGCTAAACGTCATGACATTATACTGAGGAGGTTAAATAAGTATATACATAAAGAAAGCAGTAAAATATGTTACTAAAAATAAATTCAAATGATAAATTATGAATGTTTAATGCACAGGTAAAATGTGTAGTGTGCAGTGTAGTGTGGTGGTGTACCTCTTTCCTTAATCGTACGACCGTAGTCTTGGAATGAATTACCACTAAGCAGGTTGCATGGGTTTCGGGTCAGAAAATAATTATTTCCTAAAGGCCTGTTTGGAAGAATGAAAAATGTTTACTTCCCTTTCCTTTAAAACCCCATTATAATTAAAAAATAATTCTATTTATAATGGAGTTTTGTGCATAATTAGATCGGGTTCGGAGGACGTGGAAGAGAGATGTGTGCCTGGTTCTCTTAGTTGGAACGTTCAGATGAAGTGCAGAGGCAGTTAGCTCTGATGAGTCGAGACGTCCATTGTAGATGTCGTGGAACAGCAACATGTCCAGGAGACTTGTGATGATCCAATAAGGTAGTGTAATCACTATGACCATAAAAGTTAGCGCTACGATAGTGAAGATGTTTGACGAACTTACGTTGTATACTTTCAATTGATTCAGAGTAGGTTTTATACTGTGGTCTCCAGATTGGGCTACAAGAGTAGTAGAGTATTTTTAGACATAGTGGGTTAGTGAAAGCCTGGCTAGTTTGGAGGACGAAGCCTAAGTTCTTATAGGCCTTATTTATTATAGCATCTATATGATCGGAGACTGTTTGCTTTGAATCGAGCAGAATTCAAAGGTCTCTTATTGTGTCAGCCTTTTCGATAACGGTGTTATTAAGTTGGTAGTTGCTGACTATTGGCTTAGTCTTTCTCGGTATATATTCTGTAATCTGCGTATGTAAGATATTTGGAGTATCTGAAACAGCTACCAATATCATGGAGGTAATATAGAGTAGAGGTCCCAACAGAGATCCCTGTGGAACACCGGATGGAATGGCGACAAACTCAGAACCTTTTCCCGCAACTATGACAGCTTGGCTTCTATTCTGTATATATGACTCCTGCCACCAAAGTAAGTCTTCTATTATACCAAGCTCTCATGGCTTACGCAGAAGTATGAAGTGGTATACACGGTCGAAAGCTTTTTAAAAATCCGTGTACATCACATCAACCTGTCCCCCGTTGTTCATACCAGTAAGCACATCACTTGTGACAATTGCCAAGTTTGTTACCGTAACTCAATGGTTGCTGCATGCATGTTGTGAGCGATCTTTTCCAGTGTTTTGCTGAATACATTTAGATTAGAAATTGGCCTGTAGTGTTTTATATTAGCTTTAGACCCCTTCTTATGTAATGGTATAATATGTGCAGCCTTCTATGCCGTAGAAAAAATACCAAAGCCAAAAGATCGGTCAAAAATTATTGTTAAGGGTAGTAGCGTTTTGACACACCTTTGGACAAGAATGGAATCTTATCACTTCCGGGTCCCTTGGTAACGTCAAGTGTTTTCAACAGCTTATATGTCTATGCTACAGAAATTACCACGGAGTGGAGCAGCTCAACACTATCATCCGGCTTACTACTACCCTTTCATATGATTTAGGTGGTCAGATATACATGCGCTCGAAAAAAGTATTAAATGCAGTATAGATTTCAGCTTCTGAATTAATTATTTTTTTCATATTTCATGAGTTTAGGGTATTTTTAGCTGTTTTTGCGCTTTGATTTTAGATAGGACCATAGCAATTTAGGGTTAGATTTAAGCTTGTGAGCGCTTACAAAGTTTATAGCATTCATCCTGAATAGTTTTTGGCGACGTTTTAGCAAGCTGAATGCATCATAATCTAAAGGGTTTTAATACTTTTTCCAGAGAGAATGGTATTTGGTTTTTTCCTCAATAATATCGATAAGTGCGCGTTCGAACCTAATTGGGTAACGACGAGTAAGTCCTATGATAGATTGCGGTACATATTTATTAATTACGTTATATAAACCTTCATAAAAACTTCCGATGGCATCATCAATATTAGGAGTAGGAGTGTTTAAAAAGGACCACTCTTGTTTTTCAAAACAATTATTAATACTTTCATAATCTGCCTTTTTAAATATGTACTTAAACTGTTTTGCGATCGGTATTGGAGGAACATGATATCTGTACCGTCAATTTCCAAAGTGGGATGGAAAATGTCCAATGGTACCATTTCTGTAGTAGTTCCGTGGAGTTATATATTGAAATTAGTGAAGTCGAGGTCCAGAGTGTTACTGCAGATTTTTTTATGAAGTTGTATTGCTGAAAACCATGTACATTTAATTTATTAATCAGGTTAATACCACTGTTCTGTATTTCTACTGAACCCCTCTTCAAATATCTGGGTGCCCCGAATCCCCGACTGATAGCCAATAAAAAGTGGCCTTCTCTAATAGAGTTCGGGATGTTCACCAGGGAGTCGAGAAATTGCTGTGTGGTTGACCATAAATCGTGCTTTTCGCTGTGGGGAGGAATATAAATTAAGCCAATATGTAAATAAGAATAGTTAACCATATCACTTCAAGGCCGTCCGGTGTTCACTCGGGCCGGTGGCGCTCGGAGTCACGTTGCGCAGAGCGCCATTACTCCGCCGCCCGTCGTCCGAGTCACCCGGTCGTGCCGGAACACATCGTAGCGATCCAGATCGGCTAGCTCCGAGTCAAGTACACCACTATGAAGCCATGTTTCTGTTATCAAAAGAACTTCATAGTCACAGGATGAAACATTATTCGCAAATGTTGAAGTTTTCGTTCTGACTCCGTTAACGTTTTGATAGAAAATTACAAGATTATTTTTTATGTTCAGGTCGGTAGCAATAGTTGGGATTCTGGTGATATAATTCTGATCAAGATAGAAATGCGTTTGTGATAATGATAACTGTTAAATTAGCAACAAGGACATATCGTTATAGTGAGTGTAGACATTTGTAGGATTACTGCAGGCATTAGAGAGTAGACATGTATGTAAAAGGATTTGTGTGTTGGGTGTTGTTGTGGGAGTATTTGGTGGATTTTGTGGGTGTGTGTGCGTTTTCCTGTGCAAACTAATTCTCAATAACAAATTACAGAAAACTAACAAGATAGTTAGCTACTTTTGTATTTTCTTGAGATCTGCTTCCAACGAGATCATTATGAAGGGGGTTTTTCCATTTCTAGGATATGTGTTTGGCAGTTTTTAACCCAAAGAAACTTATGATCGCATTCTTTTGCTTTCGCCTTCCATTTTTTTACGTGGTCTTAAATGTTCGTTTACATGAAAAACTTTTGGCTACCCACTCATATCAATTTACGTTTCTTTTGTTCTTATATTTCAACCTAACACGAAGACTATTCGGGGGCTTCGCTGCGATCGCCCCCCTCTAGTCTTCACCTAAGCTACCGCAGTGTTTACTTTTTAACGGTTTTAACCGTTAGTTTATTAACTAACTCGTCATATTGTAAGCAATACGCTACAGTTTACTATTTGTCGATAGCTGACAAACTAACGAGAAAAAAGAAAGTTAGTTAATCAACAACAGAATGTTTAAATGCAAACATCCAGGTTTCACACTAAAGAGGCACTCCAAAAGCATATTGGATATGAGATGGACTGTGTCCATGTTTGGCACAGCGGCCAGCAGTTTGTACAGAGGGCCATGACTCCACACCGTCTCGTATGCCGCCGCGAGATCCAAAAAGGGCTACCCCGGGCTAACCCGGTTTCAGGCCCTTCTGGAACACGGACTCGATATGGGTGGTGAGAGCAAGTACTTGGTTGCAGCAGCTACGGCGCCTGGTATAAAACCTGCCTGCTCTACAGGGACCTTTGCTTCGATATAAGGGCTATGCGGTAGAGAAGAACCTTCTCGAGTAATTTATAGCTGTTGGTAACAGTGTTACGGAGTTAACTTAGGAAAGTCTTAGATATGAATGATTTGGGAAAGGTAATTAGAAAAGTAATCAAAACTAGTAAAAAGCAGGATAGGTAAACTACAACTAGGGTAAGTAATCTTTAAATTAGGGTCCAGTTCAGGCAAAGATAACATGTATCTTTTTTATATCACAATCAACGTTATTAGTAACTTGGCTAAATAATCTTGTAATTATCAATTATCCCAATAAAAATTAATAACTAGAATAAGTAACTATGTTTTCATTGTAGTTAAATTCCAGCTTACATGTCAAAAGTGAAATGCGTTTAATCAAATAATACACAAAACAGAACTCAGAATATAACGATAAGAAGGAATAGAAAATAACAACATTACAAAAACTTGTAAAGTACTCTATTAAATAATCCCTGCCTATAAAAATTTCAAATATAAAAATATATGTACTAATGTATTTCTGTTTCACGAGATCAAGCTGTCACCAAATTATTCCTGCTCCATCTTCGCATTGAAGGGTCCCGACATGTTTTTCCGCGCCTTTTAATCTCATAGAGACTACTCTTATAACTGAGATTTGTATTTTCACCTTCAGACCGTACTGTCCTTAGGTTCACACACACTGTTTAGTAACAGATCACTTATAAGTTATGGTTGATTTATATTTGCGTCCTGCATTATGGGGTCTATTGTGCCAGTTTCTCGGGCTAGTTCACCCCAATTTTTACAGTCATCTCTGTGTTGACCATGTCCTTTTTTATTTATCATTATTTCTTGCAGCTTAGGGCGTGATTTAGGCTCTCCAATTCCGGCTTATATAACTTACGTAACTCAGCCAACAAGTAATATTTTGATGAGGGTTGAGTACGTCTATTATGAGTTGGCGTAGTCTTTTTTATATATGAAGAGGGTAAGGCTATAAAGATACCGTTTTTAATTTAGGGAAGATACCGCTAGAGGCGCTGCACGCGCTGCAAATCAAATCATATCAAATCAAATCAAAAATCATTTATTTCCATAGGATGTTGTTACATCACTTAGATCCGTCATTACATTTTTTTGGGTGAGTTCACTAACACAATGGCGGAATCTGTGGAGAAGAGCTCACCGAAGAAACTCCACAGTCGTCGCATCTTTTGCGTTTCCTTTTTTAAATAAAATATTGTCAAATTACAAAATGAATGCTAATTATATATCGAAACAGCCTGTTACTCAAACAATCTATTCCCATGGACATCTGTCCTCTAAGTAATAAGATATCCTATAGTAACCTTTTTTATACAATTTCTGTTTTATTATTATTTTAAACTTGTCTAAAGGTAAGTTTTTAATATCAGTAGGGACCTTATTGTAATAGCGTATACAATTGCCTTTAAAAGAATTACTAATTTTATGTAGTCGGCTTACATAAGCAACCAACTTGTCTTTATTTCTAGTATTAAAATTGTGTATATCACTGTACTTCTGAAAATTAGTTATATTTCTTTTTACATACACAAGATTGTCATAGATATATTGAGACACAAATGTCAGAATATTGATTTCTTTAAACTTTTCCCTCAGTGACACTCTAGGCCCTAATCTATAAATTGCACGAACAGCCCGTTTCTGCAGAATAAATATACTATTAGAATTCGCAGCGTGACCCCACAATAAAATACCATAGGTCATTAGACTATGAAAGTAACTAAAGTAGACTAGTCTAGCGGTGTCTACGTCGGTAAGAGCTCTAATTTTTTTAACTGCGAACGCTGCCGAACTCAGTCTGTTCGACAATTTATTTATATGAGGATCCCATTGTAGTTTGGCGTCTAAAGTAATGCCCAAAAAATACTATACTATACTGCCATACAAATGCTAAACTATATTCAATATCGTGTATAGTTTTAAATACTCATAATAGACGTACAGTTCAGGATTACATATCATTATCAATTATCACATTTAACATAAACATTTATGAAAAGGCACAAAATATAAGTACCTTTATTACTTTATTGACTATTCGAATATTTCGATAATTTAAATGAATCATTCGACTTTGAAATTGGAGCGGATATTCGAATAAAATTAATATTCTAATATTCGAATGCGCCTGCAGTACAGCGCCAGCGGCTTTGTGTCCCTCTGGCTTTTTGTGAATTAGCTTCTAGTTTAAAAAACCGGACCGCTACAACGCTACAACGCGCCTATGTATTTCCTAACTTTAGTAAGTCAAAATTTATATTTGTTATAGATCAAGTTTGTTCAAGTTACGGCCAAAAATACATGTCAGTTCTTATTTTTTGCCCTGCCCCCTTCTTCACCGTGCCTAGTTTATGCTAGAATTTAGAGCCAAATTGGTTGCTGGTCACTTTCTGTCCAAGAACTAAAGTAAGGTTATGTTAAGTCCTGGAGCCGAGCAAAGCGGAGCGCTGCTTGGTGATCCCATGTAGTTTCACAGAGCCGTATTTGTTGGTTATTTGGCATTTATTTTCGAAAATATATATATATATGTCACCGTAAGATTGTCAAAACCGTTAGTTGATAATCTAACGTTATTTTTTCTCATTAGTTGGTGTAGCGTACTGCTTACTATACGAAGCGTTAGTTGATAAACTAACGGTTCAAACCGTTAAATAGTAAACTGGTTTAAACTTGAATTTCAAACGAAATACCAGGGCAAACACTGCGGTAGTTTAGGTGAAGACTAAAGGGGGCGAGCGCAGCGAAGCCCCCGAATAGTCTTCGTGTTAGGTTGACAAGTAAGAACAAAAAAAACGTAAAATTCTAAACCCTGTCGGTCTGGATTACTATCTGTCGATAGTTGATCAACTATCGCGTTAGTTTATCAACTAACGGTTTTGACTATCTTACGGTGACATATATAAGTATAATAGTTACATAAAAACTTTGTTTTTGTCATTTCACTGAATAAGTTTCTCATCAACGTCGCACCGCACGCGCTTGGTGCGTTAATCCGCGTTCTCTTTCACGACGAGTGCATGCGTGGAACGCGTTGTACCCCACGGGCTATTCAGACGATGAATTGTCATTGTGAAAGCTGAAAAACCCCGTGTGTGAAATAACGCAGCGTCGCGCTGCAGTGCTCTGGCTTTTCCAGCGATTCGACATTCTGAAAAACCCGTGGGCGCAACGCGGCCCAGCGTTGTACCCTACAAGCATTTCAGAAGGCGCCCCGCCTGATTAGCCGTGATTGCAACCACGTCCTGCGTAGGTCCACTTAGCCACTTCAGGAAGGACACAAGCGGTGGCGGTTACATACTTTTGATAGGTATTTCGCACCCGCGCAAGTCACCGAGCTAGGCCTGCAGTGTGGCCTTCGTCCTGACTTATGATAGCTGACGACATGGGAAGTGGTCAAGGGATGTGGTCAAATTGTTTAGTGGTCAAAATAGGAACTTGTCATCACGAAACCTTGTCTTAATTGGAACCTGTCGAAATGGCCAATATTGAAAAACTGGCAAAATGGGTCGTGGTCATATTGGACCTAAGGTGACCGATAACGGCGTCCCATAGGAGTTGTATTATTTTACATCTTCTTGTTTTAGTTCAATGACTTAGATTGTTAACTTAGTGGTAGTAGTTAAACGTATGACCGTAAATACAGTTTTTTGTTGACACAAATACTGGTTTTGCTCAACAAAACTGAAAATTGCGCGACAAACTGAGCGTGACTATAAATACTGGTTTTGACAGACAACATTATTGGATTGTGCGATTAAAAAACTGAAAAACAGCAACATGAAAACCTGAATTCAAGTAGAATAAAATACAAAACTGGGGTTGGATTTTGTTGTTCAAAATGTAAATCTAACACGAAGGATAAAGGGGGCTTCGCTCACTATCATGCTTCACCTAACCTGATTCACCACTTAGCCCAGACAGTCTTTATGTGGGCAATAAACGTTAGCTAAGCCATTCTGTAGATAATTTTGTCGCACAATTCAGTAGTTTTTTCGTCATTTCATATCGCTCACCTCAGGTAATTTAGCTGTTCACGGTAATTTGCTCAATTAGTTTTTTTTTCGCTCGAATTCTTTTTCCCCTTAACCCCAAAGAGTTCGGTTGCTATAATATCGAGAAATAGTAATGCATAATTAGGACTCCTTGGTCTACAAAAAAGTCAAATAAATAGGTATGTCTTTGGTTTATTTCAAAGAGTATATAATTTACGTTTATATGCTTGTGTCTTTGTAAACATTCAAGGCAAGGCAGAAATCCCAAAAGTATTTAAACAATGAGTACAGCCTCAGTAAACTCATCAGAAATAAGAGTTTGTCGAAGTGCCTTTACACTTACCTTTGCTATTGAGATACTAGATATCGAAATATGGCATGATTGTCTTGAAGGACCGATCCTACTTAGCAACTGTTCGCATGCCCTGAAAATTACATATCAGTTGTATCCAGGGTATACATTTGATGTTGATGTGCTGATTTGGCCGCATTGTGCTAAGGTAGGATGAAGCCTAGATTGTCAGTAGTCTAATCAGCCACCTGCCGCGTGATCCGTTGTTCGTTCGTTCGTTGATTCGATTATCAAGGGACTGTGAGGATTACGCTATACAGAAGGGACGTATGCCCAGCTATAGGTCGATGTGGGTTGAGAAGAAGTTAATGATGATGATATTTTTAATGGTTGTCGATGTGGTGATATGGCGCCGGTGTAAAGCAGAGTAGCCTGGCTACTAACAGCGTGGAGTAATAGATATATGTTTTGGAATTAATTGCCAGCGCCTAAACTCGAGGAGCAAACAGATCCATCTTATGCTTACAAACTTATTAGCTACCTTCTTACTTTACTTAGTTCTGTCCTTAGGGATCCCAACCTTCATATCCTGACCCATTGCGAATATCTTTTCCAATTAAAGTCAGTAGTATATGTATACAGTGGTGGCCAGATAATTAAAAAAAAACACCTATAGTACAAAATCCAATACATTGAGTTTAAACTGCTCTGGACTTTTTTATAGTGCTTTTAAAAGAATGTTGGTGGTGTATTTAAGTAGTCACAGTAAGTAAGTTAAGTAGTAGTGTACTAAATAAGTGCAAAAGGTATTTCAAAAGTAAGCTGTAAGTGTACAGCAAAAAAGTTATTCTAACATTATCTTAGACCGAGCATAATTTGACCTGGCGTTTAAATGGACAACTAATGAGAAATATGAAATGATCTGGGCCTTAAGGTTAAAAATTAAGTCATATTTTATGGTTATGTATTTTTAACGCCATTTATAGATAATTTTTCATTGGGTACTGAATTATATTCGTCTAATAAAATAAAAAAAATGGGTATATCTTACAGTTGTGACCCCAATACCAGAAAAATTGTATAGTTGGTTTACATTCGAGACATAATTGGACGTACAAGAAGATCGCAGGACATATTAGTGGTCTGTAAAGATGATATACAATGCTATTAGTCATTACAAACAATATGAAACAACAAATAATGCCCCAAGAAAACTTCGCCCACGGAAGACTACAGGATGATGGTGCGTTTGGCTGAACTTGACCCTTTTAAAGGGTCAAAGGACATCAAAAATGAACTTTTCGGTGAAAATAATAAAATAAGCATAAGGAAGCCCGTTTGGAAGTACCGCGATTGGACCGATCAAGAGTGGAAAAAGTACTCTTTTCGGACGAAATGAAGATTAACATGATACATTTGGATAGCAAACGATAAGTTCGTCGACCTGTCAAGCCATTTGACCCTAACTTTACAAAGAAAACAGTCAAACATGGTGGTGGAAACATAAAAGTATGGGGTTGCTTTTCTGGATTCGGGATTGTTCCCGTGAGAAAGATTAAAGACATGTTGGATCAGCACAAATACAAAAAATATAAGAAGCGACCACGATTCCTTATTCTGATAAAAAAAATCTGGTGACATGGATCTTCCAACAAGACAATGATCCGAAGCATACCGTAAACCAGCGTGAATGCCTTTATCAGAGAACAATCATTGTCAGTATTAGACTGGCCCGCAAATAGTTTTTGAAAATGTATTGCACATTGTAAAGAAGAAGGTGTCGGATACACGCTATAGCAAATAGGGTACACTTTATGACGGATTCGTAAAAGCATGGAACAGCATTCCACTGAGCACCTGCGAAAATCACATAGCATCAATGCCGCGTCGCTGTACAGTACAGCCATAATAGACAACTGCGGTAACTCTACTAAATATTAAGTTGATTAAGTTTATTGTAAATATTACTGATGTAATGATCACCAATGTTTTTTTCCAGTTTAAAAAAATAGTATTTTTATTTTGTTTTCAATTAGTTGTCCATCTACATGCCTAGTCAAATTATACTTGGTCTAAGATAATGTTTAATACACCACCAACATTCTTTTAAAAGCACTAGTGTGTAAAAGTGTTTTAAAATATCCTTTTCAACACACATGCTCGTAAACTGGTTCTTTGTAGCAAGGCATACAGGGCCACAATAGCGCTTATTACACCCTCCTGCTTTTTAAGAATGCATATTTTTGTGAATATTTTAGCATTAAGTATAATATTATGGTGAAACAATCATCTTTTTAACATTATTTCATCAAATTATATTTTTTTTCACTAAATTTTACCCATTAAGTCAAAGACAAAGTCAAAGTCAAAGTACTTTATTACTGTAGATATTTACATATACTTAGCAAACGTCAATTTTGCCTCTTCTCTACATTGGATCACTGTGGGAGAGGAAGGGCGTAAAAACTCCCACAGATTGATTTTTAGATCTCTTTTAAAATGAGGTTGTGCTTAACTATTACAAATATGAAAAAAATATTTATTATGATTAATAAGCAGGAATAAATAATTACAAAATTATTAACAGCAAGGCCTGTGTTGAGCTAGATTAACCCCATACAGTCCTGTCATTTAAGTAATCTTGAACATTGTAATATCCCTTTTTTGACAAAGTTGCTTTAACATGCTTTTTAAATTGCTCAAATGGCAGTTTCAAAATCTCCAGAGGTATCTTATTATAGTAGAGAATACACTGACCCTTGAAAGAATTGCTAACCTTCACGAGTCTAAATCACACCCAGTCTGTGATTATTTCTTAGGTTAATATTACAGCTATCGCTAAGTTTGGAAAATGTTGTAAGGTTCTTGTGTACATACATTATATTTTCGAAAATAAATTGACTAGCTACGGTTAGTATGTCAATTTCTTTAAAAAGCTCTCTTAAGGGGTCTGTTCGTTTTAAATTATAAATTGCTCGAATAGCTCTTTTCTATAAAATAAAAATAGTTTGAATATCCGCTGCTTTCCCCCACAACAAGATACCATAGGACATCACATTATGAAAGTAACTAAAATATACTAGCCTAGATGAAGCCACATCCGTGCGTTGTCTGATGTTCCTGACAGCGTAAGCCGCAGAACTTAATTTACCAGCCAATTTATCTATGTGGGGTCCCCACTGCAATTTGCTATCAATGGTTATTCCAAGAAACTTCGTAACATTTACTACTTCTAACGTGCTGTTGTCTAACAGTAAACTGGTCTCAACATGCCTGACATTTGGAAGTGAGAATTTGATACACTTGGTTTTACAAGCGTTTAACAATAAATTATTAACTGTGAACCAATTCAAGGTTAAAGACAATACACCATTATAATTATAATTTGCATATTCAAAGCCTTATTTTTATAGGCTGTTTAGCGGTGTTGCCCGTGCCTTTATCAACCGCGCGCCAGCGCGAGAAAAAAGGAAAAAGCGTGATAATTTGCATAAATCTTTGGAACCGTTTTTGTTGATTAGCAATTTATTGTCAAAGATGTGACAACGACAAGTAGTGAAGAAGAGCAAATAGCTTTAACCCGTCAAATATTCAGCAAATCATGAAAAGCCACTGATAGCCTGTTACTACCAAAATCTAGGGAAAGATACCTAGCGGCCAACGAAACTTTCCTACAGTGGAAAAACAGCAAGCAAACATGCCCAGTAATTTTCGGAGAACGTATTCCTGGCTTACTTCAATGAACTGTCAAATAAATATAAGCGCAGCACGCTTTGGTCTATCTATTCCATGTTAAAAAGCACCGTCAAGACCAATAATGATATTGATATCAAAACCTACTGCAAACTTACGACCTAAAGCGACGCTCGGACGGATATTCTGGTCGGAAATCTAAAGTATTATCACCAAACGACGTTGAAAAGTTTCTAAAAGGAGCTCCGGACAGTCAGTAACTGGCAACAAAGGTCAGTTGAACTTTATAAATCGAATGTATGATCTCTGTAATTAACTATTTGATCTCTTTGCAGGTTGCGTTAATACTACTGGTGTAGGTAGACGTCAAGAGCTTCATAATATTACAACAAATGATGTAGAAGCCCACGGAGAAATTCTTCTCGTTAAAATAACCAATACTAAAAACATAATTCCACGATCTTTGTAATCGATGGCCCAGTAAAAAAATGTCGATGAAACAGTAAAAAAATATCAAGCTCTACGTTCAACAAAAGTAAAAAGTAGCCGTTTGATATTATTATTTCAAATAGGTATGATATTATTATCTGATAACATTAAGCTTTAATGAATTTATTCAAAAAATTATAATTTTAGACTAACATTATTCAAATCCGCACAAAACTGCGTCAAAGCATAGTAAATTACACGAAATTAAACAAAATTTACAAACAAACCGCCCCATCAATCGAATGTGAATTTGTGAATAAAAATTGTTTTCATTCAAAAATATTTTTCAGATAAATGTACAGCTCAAACCATCGGTGCCAACAAATTTGGAGCAATACCAAAGGAAATTGCAAAGTATTTAGATTTGCCTGAGGCTGTTTCTTACACTGGCCACAGTTTTAGAAAAACTTCGGCTACACTGCTGGCTCATTCGGGGGCTGACCTTGAAGCGTCATGGCGGATGGCGATCTGACGTAGTTGCTGAATCTTATGTGGAAGATTCTATATATAACAAGACACTAATTAGCGCTAAAATAACAGGCGCAATTAATTTGGAGGAGCCACAAACGAAGAAGTCGTGCCCTGAGCCGCGACCATATACTAGTTTAGTGCCTTCTGCTTCCACTAATGATCACAATAACAACTCATATGAAAATAATATACAATCGCCGACCCTTATACAAGAAAATGTTAATGAAGAAATTACTACCAATACTATAAAAAAAATGATTAGGTATAACTTTGATAATTGTTATTTCACTAAATGTAATTTTTAATACCTAATTACACTGAATTTGAAGTAAAAGTTAGAATATTATTAGAAGTTTGGCTGCATCTATTTATTTCCTCGCAAAGGAGTTGAAAAACGTCGCACAATACTTGTTTGCATTAATTATTACACCCTTAGCTATCTTAACGTATAGTATAGTAAGTACCACCTCGTGTGAAATAATCAATTTTCCATACTTGTATCATAACGTACTATTGCACTTATTTAGTACACTAATAATGTGACTACTTAAATACACCACCAACATTCTTTTAAGATCACTATAAAAAGTCCAGAACAGTTTGAACTCAATGTATTGGATTTACTAGGCGTTTCTAATTATCTGGCCACCACTCTATGTGCCCCTTAGTAACATTAGTGTTACAAAACCGGTGTAACCCGTGGGTCATAAAGCCCATAAATGCTTGCGGGATTATTACATACAGTATGTTGTTTTGTAAAGTCTCGCCCGACTCGGGGGTGGTTATTTACACGACACCGAATCAAACTCATATACAGAGTGTCTCAAAAGTAAAAAGTAACAGCGACCATGAAGGTACCCCTGCCTGAGATGCATCGATCAAGCATAACATGACCTCAGTGAAAAATGCACGTAATTCGAGAAATCGTCAGTTTAAAGTTTTTAATAAAAATCTCTATGTTTAACATTGTTTCTTGGATATCTTTCGTTTTTTTCTCCTTTTTCGTTTTTTTTTGTGAATAGTCACTGAAGACGACACAAGTTTTATTTTGTCGATGCCTTAAGTCGCAAAAGATAAAATGATGACTTCGTCTTAGCTTAAATCCTTAGCAAAACATTGACCTCGCCTAGACACGGAATGAGAAAATACCGTACACTTGCTTATGTTATGCCTATTCAGCAATGGTATAACACTTGTATCATAAGGGCATACAATTGAAACTAATGCTACATTTACTCATCGAACCGGAGCTCCATTTAGCAAGAACGGTGTAACAAGAATACTGAATACCTCATTTGGTTTTTCATTATTCAAATTTGTAAGATTTGAGATCCAGCGAGATGGATGAATTAATTAAGTTAACTAATGTGACCTATTCCAGGGGTGTCAAAGGATAAATATTGATATATATATACCCAGGTAACCAAAATTGTGATGCCGACCTCTATTTAAATAAAGCTGCATATTATGGATTATACCAGGACACACATTTGTGACCAGGGATATAAGCAATACTTGCTTAGACCACTTACTCCTTAAAACGAAAAATGAAGCTGTTACGGTAGTTATGCACTCCACTATAACTGACCATAAAGCTGTGCTTTTGTGTATTGATTTAAAGCACAAAAAAGTTAATCCACCATCTACTCTTTCTTCTCTGGACACAGAAGGCTTAGCAAAAACATTAGGTGACGCAAATTTTGAGTATATTTTTGAGTTACAGGATCCAAATTCTGCTATTAATGAGTTCGTAGGCATTCTTCAAGGAGCTATAGAGAAAAACACAAAAACTCGGCAAATTTCAAATAAGAAATGCATCTTTAAGCCTTGGATGACTAGCGGACTCCTCCGCTGTATAAGAAATCGTGATAAATTACACAAGAAATCCATTTCCAATCCAAAAAATGAAACTTTTAAACTGACATATAAGAGGTATAGGATTTTTTGTAACAATTTTATGAAAAATTTAAAGAGAGACTTTGAAAAGTCGTTACTCCATAAAGCGGGAAACAATACTAAACAGCTTTGAAGGGCTATCAAATCAATTTCCTCAACCACTTCAATAAAGGACCAACCTCGAGAACTTATTTCGAATCTTAGGCAACCCGTATCATCTTTAGAAACAGTAAATAATTATTTCATAAATGTGGGAAAAAATCTAGCAGAGGCAATAAATCAATCAGAACAAATCCCTTTTCAGATAGAACAAAATTCTCTAGTAAACTCATTTGTAATCTTACCAAAGGATAATCAGGAAATTGACAGACTCATCACGAATCTAAAGAACGAATGTTCAGTCGGGTGGGATAAAATTTCAAAAAAGCTCTTAAAATCCCATAAAAATCAGTTTGTTCCGATCCTTACACACATTTTTAACTTATGTTTAGAGAAGGGAATATTTCCTGATGCTCTAAAACAGTCTGTAATTATTCCGGTTTATAAGGGGGCGACCGGGATCGTGTTGAGTGCTACAGGCCAATATCTATTCTCCCCTCCCTCTCCAAGCTTCTGGAACGAATCATGAACACAAAACTCACTAGCTACCTGGAAAAGAACGGTATTCTGGCTGAAAATCAGTATGGTTTTCGTGCTGGAAAGTCTACCTCTGATGCTGTACATGAGCTTACAAACTTCTTAGCGGAAAACCTTGACGAAGGAAAGCGCTGTCTGGGAATTTTTCTGGACTTAGCCAAAGCATTCGACACGGTCTCGGTTGAACTCCTTATAAATAAGCTGGAATTTATAGGTGTAAGAGGAGTCCAGTTGGACCTTTTTAGGAGTTATCTCTCGAGTAGAATCCAATGCGTTAAAATAGGTGAACTAACGAGCAGCACGAAACCGGTGAACTGTGGGGTTCCACAAGGAAGTATCCTCGGACCCACTCTATTCCTGGTTTATATAAATGACCTTTGTCGCCTTGCGCTACCGCAGGCCAAAATCATCGCTTATGCCGATGATACAGTCTTACTTTTTGCAGGTAGTGGATGGGACGAGGTATTTGATAGTGCCCAGCGGGTCTTTGATATTGTTTCTCGCTGGTTACAACAAAATGTTTTGACCCTTAACTCTGATAAAAACAAATATTTGAGTTTCTCCATCCTTAGCTCTACACAACCGAATATCGAATACAAATTATTTGCCCACACCTGCGATACACTTGGCCTGAATTCGTGTATGTGTAGAGTTCTGGAAAGGACACAAACAATAAAATATTTGGGTGTAACTCTCGATAATAATTTGAAATTTCAGCATCATATCCAGGCTCTTGGTTCCAAAATTAGAAAATTAATATATGTTTTTAAGAGTCTCAGGCATGTAGCTGAGGCATCGCTTATGAAACGTATTTACGTAGCTCTTGCTGAATCCCTGTTACGTTACTGCATTACTAGCTGGGGTGGCGCCCATAAGATAACACTCTTACGCGTAGAGAGGGCTCAGCGTGCAGTATTGAAGGTCTGCACATTTAAACCTTTCATTTATCCTACAACGAAACTCTTCGATTTTTGCGACGTTCTAACTGTTAGGCAAATATTCATACAAAGTATTATACTGAAACAGCACAGTAAACTCGTTCCTAGTAATACAGCAGTAACAACAAAACGAAGAAAAGACAAAGTATGCAAAACTGTAAAGGTGCGTACAAGCTTTATGCAAAGATTTTTCAAGTTCCTTGGACCTCATCTCTACAATGAAATCAGCAAACACAGTGAAATGTACACAAAACCAGTATTTGAAATTAAGAAAGCTTTCTATAGTTATATACAAATGGCTAAGATCCCTTACGTATGAGGAAACTGAAAACATTTTAACGATTTTATTCTAATACCAAATATGCTATTAATAATTAATAAAAATAAAAATTTAACAAAATCAATCCACGCTATTAACAAAAATAAAATATGTCAATAGTTATTTTAAAATAAATAAATAATAATAATTAAATATTAATAATTAAATATTAATAATTATCAACACTTCCATTCACTACTCACAACAATAAACCATTCAAACATTACACTTTTCATCTTCTCTATACACACACACATACACATACATTACACAAACTAAGTTATAATTAAAAATTTAATGTTACTTTAATTTCAACTTTATGTTTTAATGTTAATTTTAAATAATTCTGTTCTAATAATTTCAATATATGAATTTTTATTGTAATTTATCATCATGTCAAAAAATTTCCTACTTTTTAAAACTATTGGAAATTGTGTCATCTACTGGTGGGAAGGATCTACTTATCCTATGCCACAGGGCTTGCCCTTTTTTAGGGAGTAGTGAATATCCCTTGTTCTTTACTGCGTAAAAAACAAGTTTATGTGCATATTTACCTGAATAAAGTATTTCTATTTCTATTCTATTTCTATTACGTAGGGGCAAAATATTACTGCTCGCTAGATAAACAACAACTTTATTTAAAATTTTCATTAGGTAACAATAAAGTGAACTTTAGCGATATTAGCCGGGACCTTCGTGTATTTCAAAAAACGGCACTTCGGATAATGTATGAGTACATAAGAAAAATTGCTTATTTAGATGCTACATGGTCAGCAACGGATTCAAACCTGCATCTCCTGGATAAGTAGCAAGCGTGAAACCCACTAGACCAAAGAGCTCTTAAAACTTTATAATATTAAAATTAAACTTTTTTATTGGCTATGTCTAAAATACAAGGTCATATCCATTAATTGATACACAACAATAGTTACGGCAACGTGTATTCGACGCATGTCGAGACTTGCCGAGCATGCGAATGAGATGATTGCACCAAAACTTGTAGACTACCATAACAAATGCTCAAAATGTCTACCTCCAACCCTTAGGCATAAAAAAAACATCTCCTGACAAAGTTTCGGCCTAACCGTCTCATGCACAGCACACGCTTAATATATCTCGAGCTGCGCTGAATATACGTCGTCACAATTATTGTTCGGTTTCAATTGGTTTTGAATAGACTCTGTCTTTTAAACATCCCCAAAAATAAAATCTAAAGAGTTTAGGTTTGTGAAACGCGGTGGACACAAAGTTGGTCCCAATCATCCTATCCATCAGGTGAGCAAGGTGGGCTGGGTAGTCGTCGTAGTGTTATGATGCATCCTCAAGTCCTTAAGTAAAAAAGGCAGCTCATTTTGCAAAAACTGCAAGTAACCTTGAGCATTGAGAATTGCCCGTAACTAAAATGGTCCAATTATTAGTCCATTGAAAATTCCCGTCCACAGATTAATTTTAAATTGTATTGTGATCGGTCTTCCCGTGTCTCGTACGGGTTCAATAGCTGCCAATTATGAGTATTACGCATGTTTAAGTACCATCCCTTTTGCAGGCCGATACGTCACTCCATATCACATCGTCTAAAAAATTATGGTTTCCATCCATTTTTCACCATCTTACGCCAAATTACAATCCGGTGGGCGTAATCACCTGGATGAAGTGCTTGAACGCGCTGAATACGATACGGGTGGTATTGGTGCCGCTTTAAATTCCGTTGTGCTGATGATTTTGATACGCCAGTATGCTGTTTGATTCAAAGTCAAAGTCAAAGTCAAAGTACTTTATTACTGTAGATATTTACATATACTTAGCAAACGTAATTTTTTGCCTCTTCTCTACATTGGGAGACTACTACTCTTCTCTACCACTGTGGGAGAAGAAGGGCGTAGAAACACCCACAGATTGATTTTTAGATCTCTTTTAAAAATAGGTTGTGCTTAACTAATACAATTATGTTTTTTTTTTATTTAATAAGCAGGCAATAATAAATAATTACAAAATTATTAACAGCGAGGTCTGTGTTGAATTAGATTAACCCCATACAGTCCTGTCATTTAAGTAATCTCGAACATTATGATATCCCTTTTTCGACAAAGTCGCTTTAACATGCTTTTTAAATTGCTCAAATGGCAATTTCAAAATCTCCAGAGGTATCTTATTATAGTAGAGAATGCACTGACCCTTGAAATAATTTCTAACCTTCACGAGTCTAAATCGAGGCGCACACAGTCTGTGATTATTTCTTAGGTTAACATTGCAGCTATCGCTAAGTTTGGTAAATGTTGTAAGGTTCTTGCGTACGTACATTATATTTTCGAAAATAAATTGACTAGCTACAGTTAGTATGTCAATTTCTTTAAAAAGCTCTCTTAAGGAGTCTATTCGTTTTAAATTATAAATTGCTCGAATAGCTCTTTTCTGTAAAATAAAAAAAGTTTGAATATCCGCTGCTTTCCCCCACAACAAGATACCATAGGACATGACACTATGAAAGTAACTAAAATATACTAGCCTAGATGTAGCCACATCCGTGCTTTGTCTGATGTTCCTAACAGCGTAAGCCGCAGAACTTAATTTACCAGCTAATTTATCTATGTGGGGTCTCCACTGTAATTTGCTATCAATGGTTATTCCAAGAAACATCGCATCATTTACTAATTCTAACGTGCGGTTGTCCAACACTAAACTGGTCTCAACTTGCCTGACATTTGGAAGTGAGAATTTGATACACTTGGTTTTACCAGCGTTTAACAATAAATTATTAACTGTGCACCAATTCAAGGTTAAAGACAATACACCATTAACATCATCAAAATCTAATTTTTTTCTTTCGATTTTGAAGATCATCGAAGTATCATCAGCAAACAACACTATGTCAGTTAATTTCTCCACCATGAAAGGCAGATCGTTAATATATACCAGGAATAAGAAAGGGCCTAATATGGAACCATTACACCCGATCCATCAGATTTAACGCCGTTTACTTCTGCCTGTTGAATTCTATTGCTTAGGTATGATCTTAGTAGATCCAACGCTTTATTTCTAACTCCGTAATGATTTAATTTAATTATAAGCGTATTATGATCGACACAATCAAACGCCTTCGACAGGCCGCAAAAAACTCCGATAGCATCCTGTGCGGCCTCCCATGCAGATTATATGCACTGATGTGCCTGGCTCCGTTCGTACTTGGTTTAAGACAACGTCATCATCAGCTGTTCTATGTCTCCCCTCAACGACGCTAATCATACCTGAAAGTCTGCCTTTGCAAACGCACAGTTATAAGTTACAATGCCTCTATTGGATCTTGCCTGGACTCAGTCTAGGATTGGGCAGTATTCCAATTTTCTATAGCTGCTTGGCAGTTCTACAAAGCTCTTCAATTGCTAAAAATAAATTTCAATAGCAGGTAGTGTCAATAATCAATTAAAGAAGGATCAATATCAGTGATAATAATGATAATGATGATAATGAAAATGATACTTTGAATATGTCTTTATGATCCATACCTAACCTATTCATCTTATTCCAATCCAATGTAAAGTAAAGAAAAGTATCGTGACCTAACCTAAGCTAATCTATGCTTACCCAATCTACCCTACACTATGCTCAATTGAGCCACTGAAGAAATGGTGGTAGAAAGCGTAAAAAGTAACTGACTAATAAAATACATGTGTTCCCAGTTTGTCACACCCATCTAGGTAACACTAGGTAATAGGTAACAAATTTTCACCGAATGTTTAGTTCTGTTGCCTCTGCAGCAACAAATGAACTACATTATATTTTATGAGAACATGAACATGTTCCGCCAAGAGATCAATATTAATATTAATTATGTTATAAAGAGTAAGAATATGGCTAGAAATAAATATGATAATATGATAAAATATAATAAATACATTTGAAATTATTACGAATTCCAAATAACAATTCCTTTTTCTACTTCTGACTAAGTTTATAAATATTAAAATAAACCATTTTGATTTTAACGATCCTTTTTTATAGCTACCTACCTACTTAAGACAATCAATGGTATGACAAAGTGGGAAGTTAATCTATGTTCTTCCAAGTTTGTAACACCGTTACTCAAGGGTGTGACAAAATAGGAAAAACATTCTATTTTCATTCCCAGTTGGTAACAGTGTTACAAACTGGGATTTTTTTCCCATTTTGTAACATTGTTACCAAGATGGGTGTGACAAACTGGGAACACATGATAAAATTATCTATTCTCTATAAATAGATTCTCACGCAGGAGATACAGGTCAGATCAAATTCCTGTGCTTAACATGTTATTTATCTTTTCTTCATTACTACAAAGCTGCAACGATTAGCTAGCTGCCTATCACGTAAAATAGAGTATTGAATTTTTGTCTAAAATTGGGCTCATGTTATGTCGTGTTATTAGTACTGACGCCTCTGGAATCGGTTCCACGTGTTAACTTTATTAATGTATCTATCAATGTTAGATAGTCAAAACCGTTATTTGTTTAACTAACGCTTTAGTTGATCAACTATCGACAGATAGTAAACCAGACCGACAGGGTTTAGAATTTAGGTTTCTTTTGTTCTTACATGTCAACCTAATACGAAAACTATTCGGGGGCTTCGCTGCGCTTGCCACCTCTAGTCTTCACTTAAGCTACCGCAGTGTTTGCCCTGGTATTTCGTTTGCAATTCAAGTTTAAACCAGTTTACTATTTAACAGTTTTAAACATTAGTTTATCAACTAAGGCGTAATTTAGTAAGCAGTTCGCTACAGTTTACTATCTGTCGATAGTTGACCAACAAACGAGAAAAACAAACGTTAGTTTATCAACTAACGGTTTTGACAATCTGACGGTGACATATCCTTCCCTCTCTTTGGCATAAATTTGATAAACAATGGAAAAACCTGTAGCAAATGAGATATTCAGTATTCTTGTTACACCTTTCCTACTAGGCGGAGCCCCGGTTTGATGAGTAAATGTGGCATTAGTTCCAATTTTGTGCCCTTTTATGATACAAGTGTGATACAATTTCTGAATCAGCACAACATAAGCAAGTTTTTTAAAGTATTTTCTCATACAGTTTCTAGTATTTGTTTTCACCATAGCTGATTAAAGGCCTCTAAATGTTTTTGCTGAAGATTTTAGCTAAGACCAGGTCATCAATTTATCGTATGCTACTTAAGGTATCGACAAAATAACACTACTATACTAACTAACTACAATAGCGTAGAAATTAAAAATACTTAAAAGAAAGGGATGTCCAAGAGATGGCTAGCAAGCATCAATAAAGTAAAAAATGAACTGACGATTTATTAAGAATTACATGCAACTTTCTGAGGTCCTGTTAGATAGAGGATATGTTGCTTGATCAATGCATCTTCTGTTTCGCGGCGACGTTTGACTTTCGAGAACTTAACACAGCGTCACGCCTTTTCCCATACGGGGTGGCAGAGGCACAATTGTGCCCACTTTGAGCCAGTTCTTCAATACTCAATTTTGCCTGACAGGGGGCTAGCCCATCGCCGCAGCTGTGGAGTAATGAATGTTTGCTCTCGATGTTTTCCATCATCTTAGTTAGTGAGAACATCCGTATAATATAATTAAGGAGAATTAATTATCTCATTGGTACATGGTCAGGAATCGAACCTGCATCTCCTGTATGAAAAGCAAGCGTGAAACCGATTAGAACACGGAGCTCTTTTATTTTCTGGACACCTGTATATATTGTATATGTATATTTAAATAAAAAAGAAAAGTATCTTTAAAATCAATCAAATTGACAGAGAAGACCTTCATAATTCAATTCAATTTTGTTTATTTTCATATTAAATAAATAAGCAGTCCGGCACAGCTGATTTCGTTTCTATTGTACATTAATAATATTGTACTTATATCCTAACCTATGTACCTAACTAAGTACATGCTGTATAGGTACACAAAATACGAAACCAATTATTTGAGGATAATTGCGAGTTAGTGAGCTTAGAAAGTTTTAGATGTAGATAATCAGAGCTTTGGGGAGCTTCAGAAGTTGCGATGGTTTATATTCATGAAACAATATCTAGTTAGACGAGCAGGATAGCCCTATTCTTTATGTATGTTCTGACATCTATTTCTAGATGTCAGAACATCTAGAAATTTCTATCGCAATCCCTGTAAACTTTGAAGGATGTTTGCTTACTTCAAATTGACGTTTGAGCAATCAGACATCAATCCTTATCAATTTTATCATGTAATTCTGGCATCTGGAATTTCAATCGCTTTTGTAAACAATATCAATCTCAACATCGCATTAACAAGCGAAGTCGTGATAAGAAACAGCTCGTGTCAAATTAATTGTGATTAGTTAAATTTTCAAAGCGATTGCCATTGGAATTTGAAACGAATCGGGATATATCAAGTCTAGCAATATAATTCTGGACCGCTAATGTGTTGTAGACTAGAATTCAGCTTTACTAAGCTCGTATCACCCACCTCGTAGAACCCCCTGGCTCTGATAGGGAGACACGAGGGATTTTTCATACGTACCTTACCTACATTATCTACCTTATTCAAAGATTCAAAGATTTATTTATAATCTCAAAATTATTGATACATTTGTAGTTTGTGCATGCTGTAAAATCACAGATTTGTCTCAGCTGCACATATTAACTTAAATAACAAAGATGGTCGGTGAATTACAAATAAAGTTTGTAACTTTCATATATAAATCTGTCATTTCAAAGAATAAATAATAAAAAGGAAACATTTAGATTATAAATTAACAACAATAGTAATTTCGTATACTTCTTCTTCTATCTTGTATTGTATTTATGAAGTGTTTTTCAGAATGTATTTTGTTTGTGAGGGTTGTCATTGATTGTTTTTTAAATTATGTTAATGATAATCTTTATTTGACCAGTAGCTGTGTCGCTATCTTATTTTTTTAGTATTACAGCCAAGAATTTGGCTAACCTGACTGCTTCTATTGAGCACAGACAAGGGATATTGGAAGATAATCCAAGTAATTTAAATTAGTTCTCAAGGCAATAGAGGAAATCTCTAGCATACATAAGCCAACAAATATATCAAGCATCAAGCAAAGGAGATCAAAAATGTGTAATATTTTTCCCGATTTAAAAAAGTCAAAAAAGTGTAATAATATCCCAATATTAAATAAAATTCAGACAAAGGGTAAGCCCCACTTAAATATTACCCATCAAAACATGCAGGGGCTACCTGGCAAAGAACTTGTATTAGAATTATTTCTTAATAATTCTGACACTGATGTTATTTGTATTACAGAACATTGGTTAAAGGAAAATATGATGTCTTTTATGATAAATCATTACAAAATTGTCAGTTGTTACAATAGAAAGACTGCTGATAGAGGTGGTTCTTTAATCTTAGTAAAAAATTATATTAAGGTGAAACAATGGAAAGATATTCTTACACTTACTGTAAAAAGACAAAAAGAGGTATCCTGTGTTGAGTTGGATAGCCATATTATTGTTTGCGTCCACAGACCTCCGAGAGATAAAAAAGGCCATGGCAATTTTGAAATACTCGAGAAAATTATGGAGCCCTCATTAAACTTTGTAATAACAGAAACATGTTAATATTGGTGGCGATCTTAATGTAGATTTGCTTGTAGATACAACACTGAAGCGACGATTAATAACTCTGTTCAAATCATTTCATTTATGTCATGTATTTCTAGAGCCGACTAGAATTACACCTACCAGCCAAACTTGCTTAGATAACGTTTTTTGTGACCGTGCATTCACAAGTAAAAATGTAATTAACTGTTTACCATCCGATCTCAGTGGTCAAACAGTTTAATTCCCAATTACTAGTAAAAATAAGACTGATCCATCATTTTATAGGCCTATGACATCCCATAGACTAGAGACGTATATGAAAAACTTAGATATAAATTTTCCAGTTCCGGATTTTGATGAAATCTGACTTCTTTAACATTATTCAAACAGAATTCAATACAGTTTTTAAATTAAAGAAAGTCAGTGGCAACAACGGTAAATCTAAATTTAATGACTGGGCAACATTTGGAATTCGTAAAAGTAGAGCTTTCTTGTATGACCTTCATGAACAAAAAACCTATGACTGATATAAAATTTCATTACTATGTTAAAAAATATTCCAAATTTTCAAGTTGGTTTGTAGGACTGCAAAAACTTTACACGTTAATAGCAAAATACAAAATTCAAATAATAGAATGAAAAAAGTTTGGCAAATCATAAACCATGAAACTGGGAAAGTTATACCAAGGGTCAATGATTTCTGCTTAAAGATAGGTGATGATGTTATTAAATCCAACGCTGAGGTAGCTCGAGCATTTGAAACATTCTTTACCAATGTACCCTTACTCACAACAGAGCGACTAAATTCATCTCCATATGAAACAGAGACTTTGTAAAAAAACAGCACTAGCATCAGTATTGTAGATTTTAAATTTTATCATGTTTATCCCCAGGATATTATCAAAACGTATAGATTACTAAACTTAAAAAATACTGAAGACCTGTGGGGTATATCAGTCAAAGTCGTTGGTTCAACAATACTTGTTATAGCCTTAGCTAGCTTATTTATTTATTAAATGTGTTGATGATGGAGCTTTCCCAGACCTCATGAACCACAGTAAACTTATACCTCTGTTCAAGTCGGGAGACAAGGGTAATCCTTCAAATTTCAGACCAATATTTGTTCTTTCAGCACTAATTAATAATTTTGATTAACCTCAATCAAATGCTCTCACACTTCAACCGTACAAAACAACTCCACGCCCTGCAATACGATTTCACTAGGGGTAAATCGACTACGGATGCAGGTTTTACCCTTATATCTCATATTTATTCTGCACGGGAAGTCGTACAGGATGCTATCGGTGTTTTTTGCAATCTGTCGAAGGCATTTGATTATGTTGATCATAATACGCTACTAATGAAATTAAATCATTACGGAGTTAGAAATAAAGCGTAGGATCTACTAAGATAATACATAAGCAATATAATTCAACAGGCAGAAGTCAACGGTGTTAAATCTGATGGATCGGGAGTAAAAATTGGCGTTTCACAAGGTTCCATATTAGGCCCTTTCTTATTCCTGGTATATATTAACGGTCTGCCTTTTGTGGTGGAGAAATTGACTAAAATAGTGTTATTTGCTACTTTACTGGTCTTCTAAATTAAAAGACAAAAAGAAGATTTTGATGATGTCAATGGAGTATTATCTTTAACCTTGAATTCGTTCACGGTAAATAATTTATTGTTAAATGCTGGTAAAACCAAATGTATCAAATTCTCACTTGCTAATGTCAGGCAAGTTGGGACCAGTTTAGTGTTGGACAGCAGCACGTTAGAATTAGTAAATGACACGAAGTTTCTAAGAATAACCATTGATAGCTAATTGTAGTGGGGACCCCATAGAGAAAAATTTGCTCGTAAATTAAGTTCTGCGGCTTACGCTGTTAGGAACATCAGACAAAACACGGATGTGGCTACATCTAGGCTAGTATATTTTAGTTACTTTCATAGTGTCATGTCCCATGGTATCTTGTTGTGGGGAAAGCAGCGGATATTCAAACATATTTTATTTTGCAGAAAAGAGACTTTTTTACTTTTTGAGAAGTCTTTCAGGGAGGGGTCTGTACCATCCTTATGGAAACAAGCATTAGTTACACCAGTACCAAAAGGTGAAGTTAGCACGGATATAGAGAAATATCGCCCTATATCGAAATTGTGTCAGTTTGGCAAAATTTTAGAGAAGATTGTTAGTGTTCAGCTATCTACTGCTATGCGGCCTCATATAATTTCTAACCAACATGGTTTCCTTAGAGGTCGTAGTGTCGAATCGAATCTTCTATCATATACTGAAGCTATTTAACTGCATTAGATAACAACTGTCAGGTGGATGCTGTGTATACCGACTTCGCCAAGGCTTTTGACAAAATCAGTCATGAGCGCTTACTTCTGAAGCTGTGGCACTTTAGTATACACGGGGATCTTTACCGTTGGGTTAAATCTTATGTAGAAAATCGTTCGCAGGCCGTAGCTGTGAGAGGGCATATTTCTCATTACAGGTCTAGTGTACCGCAGGGTTCTGGTGTACCGCAGGGTTCCCATTTAGGGCCCTTATTATTTGTTCTGTATCTAAATGATATCACTGAATGTATCAATAATTCAAACATGCTTTTATACGCCGACGACACGAAAATTTTTAGAGTCATACGAAATCCTGACGATTGTATTTTACTGCAAAACGATTTAAATAATTTCCAAACCTTTTGTAACGCAAATAATCTTTTCTTAAACCCAGAAAAATGTTTTGTTATTAGCTTCAGTAGAAAAAGGACAACTATTTACTCCAAGTATGATCTTTGCGATAAAGAGTTAACCCGTGTGAACCAGATCCGTGACCTCGGCGTAATCAGTAAAGATTTCAGAAGATCTTCGACATTTAAGATATTATTTAATAGTTATGTCCGTAGTCGATTAGAATTTGCTAGCGCAGTGTGGAACCCGTTACATGTAACTCATAGCGATAGAATAGAGAAAGTGCAAAAAAAAATTGTAAAGGCAATGGATTATCGCACAGGAAATAAATACATAGATTATACTACCGCTATGAAAACACACAATATTTCACCCTTGAGTCTGCGTCGCGAACGCACTGATGTTATTATTCTTTATAAAGTCATTAACAATATTATCGATGACTCTGAGTTATTAAAGTCTCTTTCCTTTAGAGTACCCCATCGTTGTGAGCGAGTATGTAGAAAAAAGGACCTCTTTTATATTCCACGTAGTCGAACTTCATACGCAAGAAACGGTTTCATTAAAAGAGCATGTAGGATGTATGATGATAAATTTCAAAATTTGGATATTTTCAGTATAAAGTTTAGTAGCTTCAAACAACAAACCTTGAAGTGTATTAATAGTTTTTAATGAGATAGTTGACTTTTATTGCATTTTTTTTGTCTGTTCATATAATTTTTTTTTTATTTTTGTCAGAATGTAAAGGTATTTTTATAGCATCGATTTTACATATTAGAATTTCTATTTCCAGTTTAGTTTTAGTACCTATATAAGTAACATAGTTTAGAATCAGGATGCTATTGAATTGTAGTATGGTTTTCATACTCTATTTAAGGAAACTGTAGGTCTATAATTCTTATTACCCTATAATGTAACATTGTATTATATAAGAGACTGTTTGTTTCTAAATAAAGATAAATAAATAAATAAAAAGAGCTATTCGAGCAATTTATAATTTAAAATGCACAGACTCCTTAACAGAGCTTTTTAAAGAAATTGATATACTAACTGTAGCTAGTAAATTTATTATCGAAAATATAATGTAAAATTTCCCAAACTTAGCGATAGCTTTAATGTTAACCTAAGAAATAATGACAGACTACTTGCGCCCCGGTTTAGACTCGCGAAGGTTAGCAATTCTTTCAAGGGTCAATGCATTCTCCACTACAACAAGATACCTCTGGAGATCTTGAAATTGCCATTTGAGCAATTTAAAAACCATGTCAAAGCGACTTTGTCGAAAAAGGGATATTACAATGTTCAAGATTACTTAAATGATGGGACTGTATGGGGTCAAACTGGCTCAACACAGACCTTGCTGTTAATGATTTTGTAATTATTTATTCCTGCTTATTAATTATGATAATATAAATATATTTTGTATTAGTTAAGCACAAGCAATTTTTGAAAGAGATCTAAAAATCAATCTGTGGGAGTGGGAGGGAAAGATCTAAGAACAAGGTGACATCTTACTCAGAAGATATTACGTTATATCGGGAGTCGTGACGAATATTTAACACAACTCTCATTACGAAGCAAGTGGCATCAGACTCACCCCAATATCAATTATCAAACTTGCGATTCTACCAGTCAATCAGAATGAAGAGTTAAAACCTAATACTAAATCAAGAATCAGAAAGTCTTATCATTTCGTTCGTATTAATAACATGAATATAATTCGAAACAGTTGGCGCCTTGTTATCTATTATGATACTCAACCTTATCAAGAAGGAAATATGGCGCTTGAATAGCACATAACATACCTGGGTAATATGTGCAGAAAAATATAGTTGCAGTCTAATTGCGGAGGCATCATGTTACAGCTGCGTCATGAGGCCACTGAACTTCAATATTATTTTGATTTCATTATGAATCGTAATTTCCAAACGTTGCTTCGTCGGCGGCGCCGTGGCTTTGTCAATGAAATAGGATATATTGCTAACAGCCTGTTCAGCGTCTTGTAAGAGCGTTTTGCGGAAAAATATGAGCAAGATATAAACCTTATCAAGACGAATTAGCACCACCTGGAAAAATCAAACTTCGGTAGTAGAAGCAGAGTTTAACATGCTGAAACTAACGAAAAGTATGATGGACAAGCATCATAAGTTAATTTACAAGAAACTTAACGTCATCGAAAATGCAGTTAAACAGGTAAAATCAAGAGTAGAGAATGTCTCGCTTATCAGTGATTTTTTATCAACGGCTTTGATTGCAAACAATATTTTAATCAGTTTAAAAATATTCATCAGATGTTACTTGACGCCGTGACAAATATTTATAAATTCAATTTCCATTTACTTACATGAACTTGGTGTGATATCTGGGCAGCTCCCAAAGGACTTTTCTTTACCAATCAAGAAAACAGACAGTTTATCAGAGATATATAACTTACTAAAAGTGCGTGCATGAGTTACAGCCAACTTTATAATATTTGAAATTAAAATACCCCTCATTGGGGACGATACGTATGAAATTTCAAAGTTCAATCCGATTCCCCGACTGATAGGCAATAAAGAGATAGCAATAGTCCCAGCGTCAAATTACGTCGCAGTTGATCTGCGGCGGGATGCGTTCATTGAAATATATATGCAGGAGATAAGGTCTTGCTTACATAAAGATCCAAAAAATATCCGATCAAGCCATATCAAGAGGTCGATTCATATCAACAAAGACGAAAAAAGTTTTTGTGAGGTATTATGAAACACAAGAAGTTGTAATACAATAATAAGACCATGCAGTAATCAATGGATAGAGTTAAACAAAGTAAATTCCTAAATCTATTTTTGTTGCCAGCAGTGTCAATTGAAACTCGTATGTGGCGATCAGATTACCCCACTCACAAATACTCACATTGGGTTCTTCAATATAGATAAAGGACGTTATCAAAACAGCTGATTTATTTATATATTCACATAGACACAAAGTCACTCAGATTAATGTAAGTGCTAAATTAGAATTACCAGAGACTTCACAGATAAATCATATTATCAATATATCATTACCAAAACCATTGACATCCAACGTTGACAGAGTCGATTTAAAATATAATCAGAAGGAGCTTCAAAATATCGAATGTAATTTTGAAATCATGAAACAGAGCGAGCCTCTAGCAGTCGGAGTTTCGTACAACGATATCCATCATTATGCAGCGATGTACATATTGTTCGCCATGGTAACAGTCATCGTCGTGGTGTGGGCGTGGCGGCGCTTCAATTTCTGGCTCATGACTACCCCCGCCGCAGCGGAGCCACCGGCGGCTTCATCCGCATTGGCAGCGTCCACCAGTGTTCAGTGCAGTGATCATTACTGTGAATTAAGTGAATTCACAAAGAGAAGTGCGCGTACCAGCCAAATTTTCCCTTTTTACTAATGAGCAAAGTGCGCAAGTGTTGATGAAATACAACTTGTTCATCCTCAATAGTGATCGACCAGTTTTTAAAATATCGGATGTACAGATTCTTAGTTTTTACCATGTTATGATCGTTTTATTTTAACAATTGTTTAATGAATAAGTAAAATCGACAATATTTTAATCATAAGCTACTAACAAAATGAAATATTTTTGTTATAAGCTATAAATTGTATATCACCATGTATGATATTAGCATTCATCTTTACTAACCCCATTTTTATCGCCCAGGAATATGTACGAGCTAACACGTACATGAGCAGAATTAGCTTTTATATAAATTCAGTCAATTTTGTCCTTCTTGTAATTTATTACATTTTAGGTCAGTTCGTATAATAGCCATCAAGCGAGCGTCGCGTTCTCACTCTCATTAACTCACTACATCATCCATCCTGCTTTTACCAGTCTTTCAATATAGTTTTACTATCAGTATAATCAGTCTTTCAGTCATATCAGTCTCATAGCTCCACCCTCAAACATACTAGAGTCTACAATCAGTGTGTTCTCCCAGTGATGACTTACGCTTGCGAAACATGGACTTTTATTGTCGGGATTATGCGCTAACTCAAAGTCACACAAAAAGCAATGGAAAGGTCGATGCTCGGAGTATCCCATCGCGACATGATACGGAACGAACTCATTCGCCAACGCACCAAAGTCACCGATGTAGCAATGGGCAGGATACATCTCTTGGAGAAACGACACCAAGAAGATGGGACACCAAATTTTTTCCTGAAGGCCCCGTACAGGAAAGCGAAGTATTGGAAGACCTGCGGCACGATAGTCCGATGACATCAGGTGAACAGCCGGCCCGACATGGATTATTTGGATATACTATTTGGCGGTCAATTGGGGAGGCATATGTCTAGCAATGGATAAGAACATGTAGAAGTAGAAGAAGAAGCAGAAGAAGAACAAATAGTCCATGTAAAACAGATAAATAATATGTTTCTTTTGAATCTGTCACCTAGAGCTTAATTGAATTAATATAGATAGGTTTTATTGAAACAGGCCATTAATCTACGAGATGCGTAATACGAGTGTAGACATCAGTTTTATCGAAATTTGGGCTTTATGAAGGGTCATATCTGCAAACCTGCAGCGTTAGGCCACCCCAATGTCACGCAATATGGAGTATCGAATAACTCGGTAACGTGGGCACAGCTGTGTCTCTGCCACCGCGTATGGAAGATGGCGTGACGCTTTATTTGTTTCAATAACCTGCAGGTTAATTTCACGAAAGTTCCAGTTCGCGTCATGTGAATTGACTCTGAGTGAGCTGTAACCGCTCTCTCTACCTTGCCCCATGCTAGAAAGAAGTCACAAAGAGCGAGCTGTGCTCAGAGCCAAAGTAACTTGTCGCGGCCTGGCTCAGACTCTCCCTGTTTGTTTGTTTACAGTGTCATCATTATCATCATCTTGTCCTGTCACCTCTCAGCAGGGGTATAGGGCTCTCAATACAGATTTCAGATTTGTTCAGATCTTGGGCCATCTGCTCTAGCTCCGCCCAATCTGAGCTCACAATGGGGGCCTCTTTTTCCGTTGAACGTCGCCACGTTGTTTTGGATTCGTCCATCTAGTTATACTATTGATACAAGATATAACAAAATGGACAATTAATAACCAAATAGTTATACTGCTCAGTATAACTAAATGGATTCGATTCGGATTCGTCCATCTAGTTACACTATTAGTTATACGATATAACAAAACGGACAAAAAAATCCAAATAGTTATATGCTCAGTATAACTAAATGGAGGAATCCGTTGTTTTGGGGCTACCTTTCTTCCGCTTCCCCTTTGTTTACTATATATATATTATTGAAAGTTTCCAATTCCCTTCCAGTTATGGTGCGCGTCCAACTACGGTTGGGTGCGCACCTGGCAGTTCCTGGAGCGGCGCTGGCTCTGTTTCTCGATCAGCCACTTGGTACCGGTTCGGGTGAGGGAGCTATCTCGGCACGTGCTTACCGTCACACCGAAATACGGCTTTGGCGCTATTGGGAATATGTGAGTGGGGAATTCTATTATTATAATTTGTGAAAGTTTGGATGTTGGGTATCCAATAACGAAAAAAACGGCTCAACGGATTTGATTAAAATTTGGCACACAGGTGTCAGATAGTTTATGAGTTCAATTCTATGATTATTTTTGTCCCGGAAAGTGTTTGTAGTTAAGGTAAGGTGGCAAAGCGATTTAGTACACTAAAAACCGAAAATTAGACCCGAATGATAGAAATCGAATTTACATTAATCTCCGTTAAAATAAGGATTAAATTTACAGTCTAGCGAAGCTTTTATAAATGAACCAATAATTATCCGTTGTTAAAAGCTTATGTTAACAGTCTTGGTTGGACGAGCTTTACTAGGTTATAAAACTTTAAGCCAAGCCACAAAGAAACCAATTATTCAAGGATTATTGCTAGTTGAGCTTTTGAGCTTACAAAGCTTCAGAGTTATCAAAGCGAGGGCCAGCTTCGGAAGTTATGTCTAGCTATTAATTAAAACAACGACGATGATGCGTGCGACGGCATATTGATTCCACGCACTCGTCTGGGACCAACATAAGACTATAAAATACGTTTATAAGTAGTATTTCAACGATTGACTGTAAATCCAGTTTTCGCTTCGCTTCGCTTTCGCTTCTTTTTGCCTTACAAATTTACTGAAAAGCGCCAAAAAATTACCGATTCTCGAAATACTGGCTTCGTCTGCCAAAATTACTGAACTACGCGACTAGAAATCTAAAAACAGAAACGTGAAAATTTATAGCGAACTCCTGGGCGCCGCTTCATCCGTCAATGGTTCCATTCCATTCTTGGTGATGATGGCTGGGAACTTGAGTAGTCGTATCCTCAGGTGTGCATGAAGGCTCGGCTAGCCTTTAGAAAGCCTTTCAGATGCTTTTGCTGATTTTTGTATGCTTTATTAGTGGATTTATAGATGATTTTAAAACACGCGAACCGTCGGAAATAATTAGTTTTCGAGTTTAATTTTCTTAATCGCCATTTCAAGCATTCGGGACCGTGGTGATGTAGGAGTATTAGGGTGGGGAAACGACAATGTTGCCGATTTTTAACGTTAAATGTCGTTCAAATGTCATTTTCCTCGTGGCCTTGACTTTGACCATATTTCGCAGAAAATTCTCAGTTTTGTTTCGGAATATAAAATCCGAATCAGGGCACCGCGCTACCTATGCAGTCCTTCCTAGACGGTCTTGTAGCTAGACTCTAGAGTGTTTTTAGAACCGGAGGCGCAGAAGGGCGTAGGCGACCGAGTGAGACGAAGCAATTAATCAATAAATCCAATTTCTTTGTTACTGTAGATATTTACATATACTTAGTAATCGTCATTTTGTCATCTTTGCAGAAAGGGCGTAGAAAATCCCACAAATTGAATTTTAGATCTCTTTTAAAAATTGCTTGTGTTTAAGTCATAAGTCTTACAATATTAATTAGAATATTAATTAAGCAAGAATAAATAATTACAAAATTATTAACAGCAAGTTCTGTGTTGAGTTAGATTAACCCCATACAGTCCCATTTAAGTAATCTTGAATATTGTGATATCCCTTTTTTGACAAAGTCGCTTTCACATGGTTTTAAATTGCTTAAATGGCCATTTGAAAATCTCCAGATTCAGATTCAGATCGTTTACTGTGGACGTAGTTAAGCTTAGATGTTATATAATAAGTTCTGTTCTTACGTCCAGCCGTTAGGCATACAAAATCATATACTATGGAAGAAAGTAACAAACAGTAATTGAGTCAAATAGGCAATTATACAATGATGTCAAAAAGAAGTATTGGATTGGATGTCGAGTATAAATAAGATTATGTAGATGTCAATAGTAATAGAACATGTCATGTCAACACTATGCTAAATATTCACCTACAGAGTAGTATGCTTATGTAATTTTTTACCGTTTGGTGAACTGCGAACTCTTTTTTTGTGTTAAAGACCGGCATGATATTGCACGATTTTAACTTGCTTCGGATCCATCCTTCTCGCCTATCTGGTCCACACACAGCAACACATGACTCAGTAACCAGCTTGATGCATCTTTCTGTAGATTGTGAGTGGCATGGCATTTTGCGAAATGTAGGCAGCATCTCCGTTTCGACTATTTCAATATTCCGAATCGCTCTATAAATGATGTCGGTTTGTATCTGTTTGATCAGGGGAGGCTCCGATACATAGCTCCAATCAATCAAATCTGTATATTCGGCAGCAGATACGTTAAATGACGGTAATTTAAATACTCGTATCGGTGCCAAGCCCGAAGTCTGCTCCCGTATTTTAACAATGCGCCGGAGTGCTCATTTTTTGATATGGTTGCGATCGTCTGCAAGCATACTAAGCAAAATGTTTTCGCTGTGGCCGAAGTACCCATTGCGTTGAAGCACAGGGTCAACAGTTTTCAGAAGGTTCGCAGGAAGGTACCTCGATAATTTTATCATTTCGTGCAGGTGTTTCGATCCGTACACGCAAAATGGTTTAGTTTTAATTTTGAACCACATCGGAGCATACACTCGGATGACGAAGTCTGCTAAGATCCGCAAATTATGGGAAGGTTCGCTAGTGGAGACATATAGTCGCAGTATCCTATTAGCTGTTGTCAGCCACCGTGAATCACCGATTTTTCCGGGGTTTCGCTTGGCTAAACCTACGTCACATTGTCCTCTGCTAACTGCGTCACATATTTCATACAGATAAAGCTGATCTGTACTGAGATCACTACGTGATTTTGAAATCTCTGGCAAATCACATGCGATGGGTGTAAATTCAACTACTGGAAGATTCTCACAATCCCTCAACACTTTGCCAATGACGCCTGTGAAACTTCTTGGTCCTGTTGTTCTCCGATCAAGATGCTCAAACAGATGTCGTAAAGGAAGTTCGTTGGCATGTAATAGACACACGAGCCATTGAAGAGGGCGATTAAGTTTCTTTTCTAGAAGAGTTATGACTCCAGCCTTGTTTCCAGTATTGACTGCCGTACCAAAGTCAAAGTCAAAGTCAAAGATATTTATTTGCAAATATAGGTCCTTATGATGTTAGGGTACAATTTGTGAACTTAAATTTTATCCTATAAGGATGTGCAAATATTATGAAAAATACAATCATAAAATAGATATATGAAAAAGCCACATCGAGAGTTCAGTTATTAGTTACAATTATAATGTCTATTGATGATGTACCTATGTCAATTTAAAATAGGCAAAAAATAATGAAAATAATGTTTATGGAATGTCAAATTATACAATAATACAAATGTCAAATTAGATTAAGCAAGTCCTACAAAATAATAAAATTACACGTAATAGCAGTTGTTGTCCATATAAGATGTCAATTACATGTTTTACATTTGTCCTGTAAAAACTCTGTGACACTGTAATATGCTTTGTCGATCAATAATTTAAATAAAGCATTCTTCAATGCCTGTATATTGTCTAACCTTCTTATTGTGTAAGGATCGGCCTATTAGGTGTGGAATGAGGCAGTCACATGTTCGAAAGACAGTTGTATATTGAGTCATGAATCATAATAAAGAGGCTATTTATAGATGTAAGTAGGGTTCAGGTGTGCATACACTACACCTTCCCCCTTTTTTGAAAGTAAAAAATATGCATTTAATTTTTATGACATTTAACAATTTAGATCTAATAACATCAAAACAACAATCTAATAAGTAACTAATTTCTGTAAAAATAACAATAAAATAAATCACCTGTGTAAAATATCAATTGAAAATTTAAAATCTGTAAAAAATATAACAAATGAAAACCTTTTATATTTTTGTTTGCTGGATACAATTTTTTCAATACTATCAAAATCAACTATAACCATTTATTACTATTTCTCACCCCTTTTTAACACCTATTTTTAAACAACTTCATTAAAGTACATTGATAATGATTACATAAGAACATCAGGTTATGTATTTTCTAAAACTAATTTTGAATACACGAAATAAACGAATAAGTACATACACAAGTAAATACACGAAACTAAAATATCTATCTGTTTTAGGGGTAGGGTTGACGACATGAACGAATTTTATACATTTAAACAAAATAACACAAAATCATAAAATAAATGAAACGCAAAACAAAAGTACATATTTCTCAATCCTTCATCAAACATGAGAACGTTTTATTTTTAACACATTGAACTTTTACACAAAATTATAACAATTAATCAGTTGCAATTTCAAAACTCCACAAGGTCGCCATGAATTGAAAGAGGTTTGTAGGAGTAAATAGATGTTTATTGTACTGAAGTTTGGATAGCAGAGCCTCTAATTATCCGCCGTATAATCTTATATAGTCTTACAAATAAGGAGTCACACACACAGTGATACATCTCTACCTTCTCAAAACTCACATCACAATGTTCTTAAATATAAATCATTGGGTATACATCTTCATTCCAAACTAACAAAATATTCTCTCTTTTCTTATACAAACGCTATCAATCAAAGTCTCTATTTTATTATAATCTCCTTATCACTTCATATAGGTACTTTAATTATCGGGATCCGGACCCTTAATATTCACATGTAGTGAGTGCACATTTATAGGTACTTTTTATTATTTATTTATTTATAGACGTCTTATGGTACTTTTATTATTATAACAATACTTAAATACATATACTACTAGTACCTGGCTCCAGGTCTACCTGCCTGAGCCTGCTCGCGAGCTTATTAGGTCATCGATATCCAACTTTCTCACGAAGGAAACTCGTTCACATCATGATCGAAGAGGAAGGATTCGTGCCTTGTACCTTGTACCTTTGAGACTTTGATGAAAATACAATAACATATCGGACTCGCCAATAGTTACGTACCATACTAAAAACATAACTTATACTCAATCCATACGAATCCTTCGAGTTTTAAGATATTCTGTAAAGATTGGATGATCATTCCAACTTTTCTCGAAAACTTAACAAACGAAGTGTTCCCAACTAACTTGCTCTGTGGCCTAGAGTAACAATCCTGCACATTCCACACCTTCTCTCAAATTCATACTTTTTATTCCTAAACAAAAACCAACATTCCCAAATCCGAACAAAAATCAACTTTCCTATGTAATACTATCATAAGACTCAAAAATATCAAATATTAAATAAACCTTCATAACAACGATTTACTTTTAATTTCATTCAATTTCCATACTTTTCAACTCTCAATATAAAACAAGAAGAAGTGACCATATCCGCTGGTCAGACTATAATTCTATTAATAGACTCGATTGCACTGTATCTGTAAAATAAAATAAACGTAAATGCAATCTCGAAACAATCTTTTGTATTAAACTAACGTAAGTAGTTCCGTCGTTAGTAATGTATTTTAAATCTGAGGTTAAACTACTTTATCTGTAAATTATTCAGAAAACTAATGAAACATAAAAATCTGAACACACAAAAAAAAATAACTCAAGTTATCTTCTCTCTAAGACGTACTTATTTAGCATACTAAATATTTATTACACACACTCAACTGATTTTCGTACATACTCATACTATTAAAATTCATTTCATATTATAACTTGAAAATGGTTTCATACTTAATCTCTCTGCGGTACCCTAAACTCGCTATCAATCATCCATCACCTTTTATGTATCTTCCATATTAGTCGCATGAAACTAAAATCTTTCGCTCTATACAAGTCGCACTGCGGTAACATGAACTACTAATTATTATAATAACAATTCTGTTTCTCTGTAATCAAAACATGTGTTATGTTCTAATCTAATTTGGTTTCTTCTGCAGTGTAGCATGTCCATATTTGGTTCGCCTGCGAACACTGGATTGAATTTCTATACTTAACTTTTGAATAACTTTGACTGTTACCAAGTCAAATGAACAACTGAATCATTTATGTACTTGATTGTACATTTGGAGTAAATCAGAATTATGATGCAATATAAAAAAATACTAGCGGTTATAAAACAAAAAAAATAACAAAACTTTCAACTTCATACTTCACACTTTTTATCACATTATTCCCAGATTTTTCAAAATCTCCTCAAAAATAAAAAAATACTGTCAAATCATCTCATCCCAAATAACTCGTGTCTAACTTATTTACTTTTCGGCTTTCAAAAATATCTCCATTCCTAAAAAATAATATCAATCGTTCATTCACACTTCTCTTGCTGACTATACTGTACTACTAACTTTTCGTTCTATGCCATTCATCATAATACTATTTTAGTTACTTCATGCAATCTTCATTTGGAAAAATAATTATATTAATATTGATCGTATCGTCAACCCTTTGACAATACAAAATCTAGCCAAAACTTAAATATACTAATCGACAAATAATTTAATTTACTTACATGTCATACGTATAATAAAACCCATTGTCCAAAAAACACATTGACGCCACGACGTCATCGCCCGTGTCGCACGCAGCTCGCTCGGAGTCAGCACATCCTGGGAACCGTACATCTCCCAGCTGCGCCTCACTTGACCCGTACGGTTACGCCCAGCGCCCTGCTTCCACATCATCAGGCTTAGGAAATCGCCCGGCACCCGGCAGCACAAATCTTCTGTAATATTTTCTTTTCTCTTCTTGTGTAAATATATTCTTTCTTCTATAATTATCTTCTTTCTTCTATTTATCCGTCTTCTTCTGGCTGCAATCCGCTAATCTCTTCATAGGTCATCCCGTTCTTTTTCTCTATATATTTATCTTCGCTATATTTCTCGTTTCCAAGTTCTTCAAGTATTATTTAAATATTATTTGAATTTATTTAATCGCCATTCGGCACAGCACTACCTCGCGAGAGGTAGGCTGGCCTGGCACGGTCGCCATGTAAGGATCGGCCTATTAGGTGTGGAATCAGGCAGTCACATGTTCGAAAGACAGTTGTATATTGAGTCATGAATCATAATAAAGAGGCTATTTATAGATGTAAGTAGGGTTCAGGTGTGCATACACTACAATTGTATCCGGAAGGGCATTATAGATTATCGGAGCCATTCCAAATATGTTTCTTCTTGTGAGGGAGCTCTTATATTTTGCAACGCCTAATTTGTCGGCATATCTAATGCTATTAATTTTTCTAAACAACCCTAAATTTGTTTTTACAAATAAGACTATTTCAAAAATGTAGAAAATTTCAGTGTTAAAATTTTCAATTGAATGAAGTGAGGCTTACACGTATCTGTTTGTTTTAGTTTGCACAGAGCTCTAACATGCTTATCAGTGAATTGGATTCAGATCATTTAGGTCAATTATTTCAATTTGATTCTATTAGAGAACCTGTCATTAAAAAGAAAATTTCGTTTGTGCCAGTAACTGCTGACCGGTTAGAAAGAATGAGATACTCTTTAGCCCAGGAACTACCGTTTTTGGCTGCTGAACAGTCTCCTAATATAATGTATAACTTATTCTTTGAAACCTTTATGAAACAGTACAGCGCGATATTCACTTCAAAATCGGTTGTGGTTAGTGGTTCAAACGACTTTAGTACGTGGGCTACTGCAGAGTTGCATAAACGCAGGCAAGCATTGTATGCATTGTATGAGGAACGACGGTTCAACATGAGTGACGAATTTAAAGAACAAGTCAAACAGTTCTCCAAACAATTTAAATTAGACTGTCATACAGCTAAACGTAATTTTCTGAGTAGTAAAATTAAGAATAGTTCCGATGTTATAAAAACGACTTGGAAAATAATTAATGAGGAGGCCGGTCGTAGTAAAAAAGCGAGTCACGATTACGAACTAAAAATCAATGGACAGCTTACGAGTTCTAGCTTAGAAGTTGCAACTGAATTTGAATCGTTTTTTACTAATGCACCGGCTTCCACGACTAAGTATTTAAATTCGTCACCTTTGTCTGCTGTTGCAATATTAAAAGATAATGTCTCAGAGTGTGCTTCATACTTGAATTTTAAGCACGTCACAAGTTCAGATGTCGTAAAGGCATTTAAATTGATAAATGTTAAGAAAACGAATGATCTTTGGGGACTCTCTGTTCACGTCGTTAAATCCCTGATCGAATTAATTGCACCTGACCTAGCGGTCATTTTCAACAATTGTATAGACTGCGGTGAATTTCCTGATTTAATGAAACAAAGTAAGATAATTCCCCTCTTCAAAGCAGGTAGTACTCAAGACCCCACCAATTTCAGACCTATATCAATACTACCAACATTTAGTAAAATTTTTGAGAAATTAATCTTATCACAGCTATTACATCATTTTGAATCAAATAAGCTAATGCATAACAAACAGTTTGGATTCACTCGCGGTCGTTCAACAACAGATGCCGGAATTCAGTTCATTGAAAGTATTTTTGATGCCTGGGAAGAGTCACAAGATGCCCTAGGCATTTTTTGTGACTTATCTAAGGCTTTTGATTGCGTTTGTCATGAAACATTGATCAGGAAATTACATCATTATGGAGTTAGAGACACGTCATTGAATTTGTTAAAATCTTATCTGAACGGAAGAATACAAAGGGTAGACGTAAACGGAGAACGATCACCAGGATCATTGGTTTCTTTGGGCGTGCCACAGGGCTCAATATTGGGACCCTTCCTATTCCTCATCTATATAAACGACTTACCCTATCTAGGAAGGGACTGTCATGATATGGTACTGTTTGCTGATGACACCTCACTTATTTTTAAAACAAAGCGAAACCAACACGCTACCGATGATCACGTGAACAATACCATATCAAGAGTGGTAAATTGGTTTAATGTTAATAATTTGCTATTAAATGAGAAAAAGACTAAATGTGTTAAGTTTCTTACTACTAACGTTAAAAATAATCAGACATGTATAACAATTAAAAATGAGGAATTGGAATTGGTAACCAGCACAGTGTTTCTAGGTATAACGTTGGATTCCAAACTCCAATGGGGTCCACATATTGATAAGCTATCGAACAGACTGAGCTCTGCAGCTTTTGCATGCAGGAAAATCCGTCACTTGACAGATTTAAAAACAGCCAGATTAGTTTATTTTAGTTATTTTCATAGTATTATGTCCTACGGTATTCTGCTCTGGGGCAGTGCTGCTGACATAAATACTATTTTTGTGCTGCAGAAGCGGGCTGTTCGTGCGATTTATAAAATTTATAAAATGAATAATAGAGATTCTCTTAGAAATAAGTTTAAAGAAGTAAATATATTGACAGTCCATAGTCAATATATTTACGAGAATATTATGTATGTCCATAAGAACATTGTTAACTTTCGAAGAAACTGTGATATACATAACTTTAATACTAGAAACAAGGACAAACTTGCAGTGCCCACTACTCGGCTCCATAAAATAAAAAACTCGTTCAAGGGTAATTGTGTAAGATTTTACAATAAACTCCCAAGCACTTTGACAGATCTATCAATTAATAAGTTCAAGAAATACATCAAGCAAAGGCTTATTTCTAAAGCTTACTACAGTATTAAAGAGTACATAGACGATAAAAATGCTTGGGACTGAATTGTTCTAATTAATTGTGAGCATCCTCACTGCCAGAGTTTCTTTTACTGGACACTTGGAGGCCTTTTACACCTCCAAAGATTAATTTAATTATACAACTCTTGACTGTGGGGACCATTTACATCTCCTATTATCATTGTATTATTGACTAAAGAGACTATACATCTCTGTTATTTATATTTTAATTATTTTATTATGACATGAGACTCTTTACATCTCTCAGAAACAATAATTAAGTACTTTTTTTTTTTTTTTTCTGATAATATGATAATCATATGTTCTGTAAAAAATGAAATGAAATGACATGTGAAAGTGCCCTTGTGGCCTATTTACAGAATAAACGTTTTGAGTTTTGAGTTTTGAGTTTTTAACACACTTTTTTTGGGCTTTAATGCCTTTATCTGTTGAATTATCCCAAAATATTACACCATATCTTAATATTGATCCTGCATAGGCGTGGTATGCAGCTAGAGCAGCCTTTTGGTTTGTGACCTTTGAAAGTCTGTTTAGTGCATAAGAGCATTGTGCCAATCTTTTGCAAACGCTGTAAACTTGCTCTTTCCATGAAAGATTATTGTCAATTTGCAAACCTAGAAAATTGGTGACTTTTGCTTCATCTATGGTTTTTCTAGAATGTCTAACATTTAGGTTATACTTCGGGTCGCCTCGAAGAGCAAATGACATCAGCTTTGTTTTACTTAAGTTAATGTTAAGGTTGTTTCTTCCTAGCCATTCTATTAAAGAACCTAGTGCGTTATTAATATTTATCTGATGATTTTCGAGATTTTCGTGTCTAAATAAAACAGTGCTGTCATCAGCAAATAAAAACATGGGATGTTTTGTTATTTTGGGGAGGTCATTAATGTATATAAGAAAGAGTAGCGGGCCTAGTACACTCCCCTGTGGTACACCAAAAGACACAGTTAGTGCCTTCGAATTGTATTTTATATCCTCTTTAGTGTTGGGGCAAATTTTGTTTATTTGAGTCATTTGTTTCCTACCACTTAAGTAAGATTTTTTAAGTCAAGAATATTCCCTCTAACTCCGTATGATTCTAGTTTGTTTAGAAGTGTAGAGTGATTGACAAAATCAAAGGCCTTCGTTAAGTCCATGTACAATGCCGATAATGGTACTCTGTCGTCCACGCTTATAGACACTTTAAGAAGAAAGTCATATATGGCCATATCTATTGTTAAGTTTCTAAAGCCTTTTTGTTCTGGAGCGAGAATATTATTATTTTCAAGGTAGTTATAAAGTTGATTATAGATCACTTTCTCAAATATCTTTGAAAATATAGTAATAAGAGCAATTGGTCTGTAGAATGTCATGTTTTCCTTATTTTCCTTTTTAAATACTGGTTTGATTACTGAGGTTTTAAGTCTCTCTGGGAAAGTACCATTTTCAATACAGAGGTTAGTAATGTGGGTGATGACTGGGGCTATTTCAACAGCAACTTCCTTTATAACCTTCGTTGTGATATCAACCTTGCCTACGCTGTTTGTATTCTTCAAACTCTTAATAATTAATAATATATCACGATTAGTTGTTGGAGACATGAACATTGAATTGCATATTCTCATTTGATTTTTATTTGCGTTGTAAGTGTTGGCATTGTTGCATACTTGGTTAATATACAATTCATTGAATGATTCAGCTATTTCCTGGGGGTCTGTTATTTCTCTATTACTATATATAATTTTATTTATTTCTTCTTTTGGATAATTATTTCTTATAGAAGTATTTATTATTTGCCGTGTCATTTTGGATTTATTTAGTGATGTCAATATTTGGTAATCCATCGCATTCAATTGCTATTATTCGCTTCAAATTACACTTCAACGCTAAATAAAGGTAAAGTTTATTTGCGATAGTAAGTGCATGTCCTGTGGCCAATGTAATATGCCCGATGTATTGCGAGTCCGGCTCTTTTACCAAGGTTATGTGCTCTTCAACAACGGTTTTTCTGCGATTATCTTCATATACCATTGTTTTATCTTTGCGGCCATCAAATGATATACAAATCGATGAATCATCGCCATCTAGCACGTTAACTGCAACCCCTGAACTTCTCGTTTGTGCTCGAGCGCGTCGAATCCTGCTACGATCGACACGATGGCAGCACCAGCACGGTCTGAAATACCGTATCTATCTAATGTCATAGCTACCACTGGGAATTTACTGGGTCCGGGAACATTAATTGCGGGCACCGTCGGGGTGACATTAATAACTGACGAAATAGATTTTGTTTTCCTTCTTTTCTGCTCAGGTTCATCATTTTGTAATGTCATAGAGTTCTCCTCATATTGTTTTCTTTTTAACTTCCGATCAGACAAAGCCATATTCTTTTGTATAGCTTTTTTATCTAGGGATCCAATCATCATTCTTCTTTCGCCACGTTCTTCGAGCAAAAACTCGTGTTCTTGTTTCGGAATTTTGCGAGTTTTCTCTCAAGAACATGTCGACAACGACTTGCACTTACACGATGCAATGTCAAACAAAACGTCACAGTCTTCTTTAAACTTCTGTTGTTTATTTTCGCTGTCTTTACTCTTTTGATAGGATTTCAGAAGGGCGCGATGTTTGTCATGACAGGATCTTATTTTTGACAATATTGTTTTATGTTGTACTATTGGTAAAGAGGCTCGTTTCCAGATGTTTTCGATCTCGGTTGCAACAATATCACTAATGGCCTGTACTTAATCTTGTCGTCCCTTTTCCACACATCGTGCCACTGACACAAAAACATAATATTTCATCAAATCACTGTAGGTTGGAAGCATATTGTTTTGTAGTTCACAACCAACACCGAAGATATGCGACGAACAATTACTTCTTAAACTCATTGTACTATTTTTCACGTTGTCTCTGTCAAATCTAGCTAGATGACTAATTGCACGGACATCGATGCGATGCAAACAACCTTCCCCCCTTTCACCTCTGACCCCGTGGACTCCCGATGAAATGCTCGGCCAATATTACGTTATATGGTCAATCAATGCGCGATTGGTGGTTCAAAAATATGACGCCACAGGCCACACAGTGGTACTTTTTTGCAATTATATCATAGTGATACTGGTTCATAAGTGAATAAAGGCATTTTTTACGGTGAACAATTTATGTAAAACAATTTGAAATGTTAAGGAGGTATACCTATTTTTTCGCACATTTCGAAGACTTTGCGTACTAAGCGGCAGTACTTCTAATAATATTTCGTATAAATGATGGTATACAAAAGGGTTATGTTAGTGTCAGAGCACCTTTTGCGATATCCGCCACTTCAATATTCCACAAAAAAAACCCCATACAAGTGTGCTCCACCCTAATATACAGTGCATATGAAAATTTGTTCAGTTTTTTGGTGACTTTTTCTATTTGTACATTCCAATGTAGTTTATTGTCGATTTGTTATCCTAAAATTGTTGTTACTTGTACTTCGTCAATGATGTTGTTACCGTGTTTTATACTTAATGTTTTCCCGTTCTTTAGTTTGTTTAAAATTCATTATGTGAGTTTTATTTGAATTAATGTTTAAATTATATATTGTAGCCATATAATTATACCATTAAGTGAATTATTTATTTCATTTTCAAGTGTCAAATTATCATTACCTACATTTTTATAAACTATGGTACTATCATCAGCAAATAGGATCATAGGGTGAGATGTCGAGTAAACAATATCATTAATATAGATTAAGAATAACAGCGTTCCTAGAACGCTTCCTTGTGGTACCCCTAGCGTTACTTTTGAAGCTTCAGATGAGTAGATTTGTTCACAGTTTGTTTGGGAACATAATTACTGAATTTCGGTGATTTGTTTTCGATCAGATAGGTATGATTTGATCAAATCTATAACATTACCTCTGACTCCATAAGTCTGTAACTTTTATAACAATAATTTGTGGCTTACATAGTCGAATGCTTTGATCATGACCATATATATGGCTGACACAGGTGTTTTTTTGCCTAAATTGAAAACAATTTTTTGCAGGAAGTCATAGATAGCCAAGTTAATTGTTTTGTGTTTTCTAAAGCCTTTTTTTCGGGGACCAGAATATCATTCCTTTCACCTTCTCAGTCGTAGCACTCTTGACAGAGCGGTCGTGGTCGTCATTACGGTCGAGTAACCCGCCTCACAATTCGTCGCCATTCGTCTCTGAGGGCTGCTTTTTTGGTGCATTGGTACAGGGGGTCATCCAGTGCTGCCTTGATTTGGTTTGTCCATCTCATTGGTGATCTGCCACGCATTCGGGTGCCCTCTACTCTGCCCTGCACCACCAGTCGCTCGATGGACATACAGCCGCGTCGAGATACGTCCAAAGAAGGTGAGGATACGAGCCTGGACTAATGAAGATAGGCGCTGCTTGATGCCTAGTTCTTGGAGGATAGAGTCATTGGTACGGAACTCTGTTCACGATATCCCAACCATTTTTCTCCAGCACCACATCTCAAGAGCATCTATCCTCTTTTTCTCGTTTTCCCGAAGCGTCCATGTCTCTGCAGCGTAAATGAATATGGGGAACACAAGCGCTCTTACCAGCCGGGTCTTTGTGGCTTTGGTGATGTTGCGGTTCTTCCATATTTTCTTGAGCTTGTCCATAGAAGACCTCGCAATCGCCATACGTCGCTTTATTTCGTCCACGCATCCGCCATTGTTGGATATCAGCGCTCCCAGATAGACGTATGATTGGACCTCATCACAATTCGCTATTTTTGCGACTTCGGGCAAGTTGTTGTTGGCACGATCCACAATCATCATCTTCGTCTTGCTGCGATTGATCTTAAGGCCAAACTCCAAGCTGACGCTTTCCATTTTATGCAGCAGGTCTTCCATATCTCGCATACTGCTTGCGAAAAGGGTGGTATCATCTGCGTAGCGTAGGTTCGAGATCCTCAGGCCACCAATTGCGTCACCGTCCGTCCAGTCTTCATGGGAAATTCTCATTATGAGCTCTGTGGAGGTGTTGAACAGAAGCGGAGAAATAATGCATCCCTGACGGACTCCCGCGCTAAGGTGGAAGTGGCTTGAAAGCGTCTCGTCTGTTCTCACTGACGCAGTCCCATCCTCGTAGAGGCGCCTTAAGAGGTGCACAAGGTGTGTTGGTGTACCCATCTCCAGTAGAGTTTTCCAAAGTTTCGGCCATTTCACAGAGTCAAACGCCTTTGAAAAATCAACAAAGCAAATATAAGTGGGCTTGTTAAATTCTCTGGCTTTTTCGATGATCTGGCGCACTGTCAGGATTTGCTCCCGGGTTCCTTCACAAAGCCGGCTTGTTCGGGTGCAATCTCTTTGGATAAGAAGGTCTTAAGACGTTCGTTGAGAATGTGCAGTAAGATCTTGCTCGCGTGTGATATTAGGGCAATGAGGCGGTAGTTACTACACGTTTTCGTCGAACCTTTTTTGTGTAGAGGGATAAATACAGTGTGAGCCCATTCCTGCGGCCATGTCCCTGTCTGCCATATCTTGTTGCAGTGGGTTTTGAAAATCTGAACACCATGTTCACCTGACGCTTTGATGGTTTCTATCGGGATAGCAACTCTGCCGGTGGCTTTCCTGTTCTTCAGGTGTTTAATCGCAGCTCTCACTTCGCTTTCGAGAATGTCTGGCTCTATCTCTTCATCCCTAGGTTCGGTTGATGCGAAACATTGTGAGTTTGGATCCTGAAATAGTGACTGGCAATATTCTTTCCAAGTTTCGGATATCTCTTTTATTTCAGTGATCGTCTCACCATGAGCGTTTTCTATGGCCCATGTCTTAGAAGTAAGAGATTTAGTGATAAAGCGTATCTTCTGATAGAGATCTCTGGATTCATGTTTGTCTGCGTGTGTTTCGACTTCTGCGCACATATTCTGAAGCTGAGCGTTTCGGTCTTGCCTGAATGCTTTTTGAATCTGCGCAGACATGGCGTTCAGAGATCTAACATCAGCTCCTGTGGCTTTCATTCTTCTCCTTTCTTCAACAAGTTCCATAGTAACGTCGCCCATCCAGTGTTGTCGTTTTCGTGTCTGTTCAGTTGGTACGGACTCCTTGACGGCGTTCTCTATTAGGGTTTTTGCTCGGTTCCACAGCTGATCCGGGGTCTCGGAATTAGGGTCCGCATTTGTCCATTGGGTCCAATTCTGTTCAATTGCCTTCAAAAACTTTGAGCTATCCTTCACCTCAATCCTTCTTTGCTTTTCAAGTTTTCTGGCTGCTCTCAGCTTGAGCTGAACCTTGGAGATCAGAAGTTGGTGATCCGATCCGCAATCGGCCCCAGGTAACGTGTGACTATTTCGAATCGATGTCTTCCACAGTAGTTGTAAATGCCATTACATATTACTTTTTCAAATATTTTTGAAAACACTGGTATAAGGGCGATAGGCCTGTAGAAGTTCAGATTTTCTTTATTTTTTTTAAAAAGAGGCTTGATTAGGATGTCTTTACGTCATTAGGATATGTACTGAATTCGATGCATAGATTAATTATGTAGCTCATCACCTTGTTTGTTGTGTACAAATCTCATCATATCCTGTGCTGCTTGTGTTTTTCAAGGTCATAGTTATACGTGTAGTGTCAGTAGGATTGGTTGGATTTAAATACATTGAATTTGGTTTATTATATGTCAAAGTTACATGATTATTAGGAAAAATATTTAATGGTTCTGGTATCGTGAAATGGTCATTGAATTCCTTTGCTATGTTAGTCGGGCTTTTTATTACTTTTCCATTTTTTCAATTTTCTCAATTTGTTCTCGTGGGTGATTTGACTTTGAGCTGTTAATTATGTTACATGTAGCTTTTGATTTGTTTTGTGATGATTGTATATAGTAATTATTTTGTGATTTTTGAGTCAATTTTATTATTTTATTTAGTTATTGAGAGTAAGATTTAAAAGAGTTCCTATTATCTGTGTTTAGCCTTCGCCTAAACTCCTATAAAAGCTCTCTTTTGCGTTTGCTACATTTTCTTATACCTTTGGAAATCCATTTTGGTCTTCGTTTAATATGTATTACTTTTGGAAAACATAAATCATATATCAATTTGAATACATTGAAGAACCGATCAAATGCATCATTCGGATTTGATGTATTGTATACGTTAGCAAAACTCAAATTGCTAATATGTTCTTTGAATTTGACATGTTTTCGAGATTATAATCACGCTTCATAGTATACCAGTGACTAAGATTGCAGGTTTTTTGTACTGGAAATTTTAGTATTTCTGCCGTGTGGGTTGACAGCGCAAATTCACGTACTTGACACTCAGTTCCGCGAATATTGTGAATGATATTGTCAAGGCATGTACCGCTACTCAACCTTGTAGGTTCTCTGATTGATATTTTTTAGTTGAAACCTAATAAAAGTTGTTGGAATCGCCTAGATATTACACTACTTTCTAATATATTTATATGGAAGTCACCTACTATAATAAGATGTTTATTTTTACATGCGTATTATTGAAGAATGTCATAAAAAATAATAAAGAAAGGATTCAAATCATTCAAATTGTATTAAGGAATTCTATATATGCATATGATTATTATGTTGTGTTCAACAAGTTCAATCGCAGAATATTCGAGTGTATTTGGTATGTTAAAGCGTCGTATATCTTTTAGATCTTTTGATTTGTGTTTATTCCTGACTAATAAACAAGATCCACCTTTTCTGCTCATACGTGAATAGCATGAGGATAAACGAAAATTTGGAATATATAGCTGATTTTCACATCACACCTATTATATCTATGAGATTGCTATTCTGTTCTAATTCATCTAAATGTATACTTAATAGATCACTTTTGCTTATGAGTCCGCTAATATTTTGGTGCAGTATATTAATATATTTAAACACGAAAAAGCTCCCTATTGTTGTTGTATCTCTCGTTCTCCTTGGCACTTTTTGTTTCGGTAGTATTTTTAATATTTACTGCAGAAGAATTTGGATTTTTTGTTTTGGTTGATCGTAGATGTGTCTTTAACTTCATTCAGGTCTGCATTCGTCTGTGTACACTTGTCCATTTTTACTTTGTAAGCTCGCTGACTGGAAACGTATCGTTGGTTCAGTGTGCTGTAATATTTGTTTCTATCGGTGGCGTAGTCTTTTTTAAGAGCATTCTTAATATTGATCTGCTAAGGTTTCTTGTGAATATATTTATTGGCCGAGAACCTGCCGTATTCCATATCAAGGAATGAGACGTTGTTGATCTGTTTGCAAATCAGTCTAAGTTCGTAATTTAGTTTATGTTCCTGTAAATTCTTATTTTAAGGAATCTCACATACGATTATATTAGCAGGCTGTTATATTGCAGCCATACTGTCATGCTTGACGTATATTCAAAGGGGTTCACTTCATTCATACCATCTATCAATATCACGTAATCTTGGTTAGTCAGTGTTGATATTTCTGCTTTGTCTGCTTCATTGATATCGCTAAGCCTTGCTCCTGATTCCCAGGATACTAAGATACCTGATACCAATAATTTAGGCCCCACGAGGGTCTGTAGCGCATTTCTTATTCCTCTACTCTGTTGGTCACCAATAAATATAATTTGTTTCCTAGACTTTAGCATTTCTGGGTCAGCGTTAATCTTATTGTCCGTTTATGTAGTGTTGTCTTCTTTCTTCTGTGCCGTTTCTTGGGTGTTACTTGTTTTATCAATGTATCTTCCTCTTGCTGTATATTATCATTATCTGTCTCTACAATCTGAATAACTATATTGGCCTGGTTGCTGGTCTCATCGTTTGTCTTCATAGATGTTTCAGCGCTAGCGCGTGGGCTCAGGGCCTGGTTCCGCCATGGTCTCGATACTCTCCACTATTTTGGTCTCGGTAGTTGTGTTGGATATTTGGTCACTTATTGGTCGTTCTAGATTTATATCTTCTTTGGGTACTATCGGTCCTTTTGTTTGACTCGTATCATTTTTATGTGTTTGGTCAATTATCTTCCAAGGTTCCTTTCTTATTGCTAGTATATATTAACTATCTGCTTTTCATGGTGGAGAAATTGATTGACGTAGACTGGTTTGACGTGGTTAGATAATACCTGCAAACAACTGTCATCTGCTTGCTTCGCGCTGTCCAGGCTCATCCCCTGTCTTTCTACTGAAAACCTGACGAAAGCGTACTACGGTTACTTCCACCCAGTGTTAAGATAAGGGTTAGACATTTAAGGAGCGGCCGCGGACCATGACAAAGCATTTAGGATGCAAAAACGTGCCATACGGGTAACCGCAGGAGTGCCCTGGGACCACCCAGCTAGGCAACTATTTGAAGAGTTTAAAATCTTAACTTTTCCGAGCCTGAACATTATGGAGATATGTAAGCACGTAAGGCTAAACCTCAAAATTTTCCCCACGATCGCCCAAAAGCAAATCAGACCTAGCCCAAGACGCGGTCACCTATTATTTGTGCCGCCTAGACGATTGGCCAAGTCAGATCACTTATTGTCCACAATTGGCCCTAAGCTGTATAACGCAATACCCGATGATATAAAGGATGCACCCAATGATACAACTTTCCTCCGAAACATTAGAAAGCTGTTACTGATAGTCGATAGACGACTTCTAAAAAAAAGCGCATGGTCAAAACAATAAAGTTGTGCAATATCATATAATACTAATTAATAAATCCGAATATAAAATAAATATTCTACACTTAAACCATTATACACTTTTATGAAAATAATTAACAATTAAATTTTTATAACATATCAGATATATGAAATGTATATTTTCAATAATATAACCCTTAATCTAAATTGAACTTATGTTAGTAATAATATAATGATAATGACTAATGTAATTATTACTCTAGTGACGTGTAAACTATGTTATTAATAAACAAATCAATTCAATTCAATAGTGTTGTTTGCTAACGATACTTCACTGGGCTTCAAAACTGAAAGACAACAAGAAGATTTTAATGATGTTAATGGAAATCTTGAATTAGTTCACAGCTAATAATTTATTGTTAAACGCTGGTAAAACCAAATGTATCAAATTCTCACTTCCAAATGTCAGGCAAGTTGAGACCAGTTTAGTGTTAGACAGCAACACATTAAAATTAGTAAATGATACGTTTCGTAAGTTTCTTGGAATAATAATTGATAGCAAAAAAGTGGTGACCCCACATAGATAAATAAGCTGGTAAATTAAGTTCTGCGGCTTAAGTTGTTAGGAACATCAGACAAAACACGGATGTAGCTACAGGAAGGCTAGTATATTTTAGTTACTTTAATAGTGTCATGTCCTATGGTATTTTGCTGTGGGGGAAAGCAGCGGATATTCAAACTATATTTATTTAACAGAAAAGAGCTATCCGAGCGATTTATAATTTAAAACGCACAGACTCCAGACAGAGCTTTTTAAAGAAATTGACATACTGACTATAGCTAGTCAATTTATTATCGAAAATATAATGTATGTACGCAAGAACCTTCCAGCATTTTCCGAAATTAGCGATAGCTGTAATGTTAACCTAAGAAATAATCATAGACTAGTTGTGCCCCGGTTTAAATTCGCGAAGGTTAGCAATTATAGCTAACGTATACAATACAAAAAACCGATCAAATGCATCATTCGGATTTGATGTAATCATCAATTTGATCGCTTCTTCAATGTTTTCAAATTAATATATGATTTATGTTTTCCAAAAGTAAGAGTACAATTAACACATACTAAACGAAAACTAAAATGGATGTCAAAGGTATAAGAAAATGTAGCAAACGCAAAAGAGAGTTTCTATGGGAGTTTAGGCAAAGGCTAAACGCAGATAATAGGAACTCTTTTAAATCTTACTCTCAATAACTAAATAAAATAATAAAATTGACTCAAAAATCACAAAATAATTATTATATACAATCATCACAAAACAAATCAAAAACTACATGGAATATAATTAACAGCTCAAAGTCAAATCACCCACGAGAACAAATTGAGCAAATTGTAAAAAAAAAAAAAAGTAAAAAAAGCCCGACTAACATAGCCAAGGAATTCAATGACCATTTCACGATACCAGAACCATTAAATATTTTTCCTAATAATAATGTAACTTTGACCTATAATAAACCAAATTCAATGTATTTAAATCCAACCAATCCTAATGACATTACACGTCTAACTATGACCTTGAAAAACACAAGCAGCACAGGATATGATGAGATTTGTACACAACAAACAAGGTGATGAGCTACATAATTAATCTTTGCATCGAATTCGGTACATATCCAATGCCTTAAAGACATCCATAATCAAGCCTCTTTTTAAAAAAGATTTTATTTTATTTTAACTAAATATATGATGTAGGTTGTGCATTATTCATTATTATTACTGTTATTATTCATTATTATTCAGTATTATGACTGTTACAAGTTCCATAAAGTAACTTGGCTCTCATTATTACTGATGAAAATATTTTAATTTTAATTTCAAAGTCAAAGTCAAAGTACTGTAGATATTTGCATATACTTAGCAAACGTATGAACATTGTAATATCCCTTTTTCGACAAAAGCGCTTTAACATGTCTTTTAAATTGCTCAAATGCCAATTTCAAAATCTACAGAGGTATCTTATTGTAGTAGAGAATGCACTAACCCTTGAAAGAATTTCCCTTCGTGAGTCTTAACCGGGGCGCACATAGACTGTGATTATTTCTTGGTTTAACATTACAGCTATCGCTAAGTTTGAAAAATGTTGTAAGGTTCTTGCGTACATACATTATATTTTCGAAATTAAATTGACTAGCTACAGTTAGTATATAAATTTCGTTAAAAAGCACCCTTAAGGAGTCTGTTTGTTTTAAATGATAAATTGCTCGAATAGTTCTTTTTTGTAAAATAAAAATAGTTTTTTAATATCCGCTGCTTTCTCCCACAACAAAATACCATAGGTCATGACACTATGAAAGTAACTAAAATCTACTAGCCTAGATGTAGCCACATCCGTGTTTTGTCTCATGTTCCTAACAGCTTAAGCCGCATAGCTTAATTTACCAGCTAATTTATCTATGTGGGGTCCCCAGTGTATCATTTACTTATTCTAACTTGCTGCTGTCTAACACTAAACTGGTCTCAACTTGCCTGACATTTGGAAGTGAGCATTTGATTCACTTGGTTTTACCACCGTTTAACAATTAATTATTAACTGTGAACCAATTCAAGGTTAAAGACATTAACATCATCAAAATCTTATTTTTGACTTTCAATTTTGAAAACCAAAATCAAAATCAAAATCAAAATCAAAAATCATTTATTTCCATAGGATGTTGTTACATCACTTAGATCCGTCATTACATTTTTTTGGGTGAGTTCACTAACACAATGGCGGAATCTGTGGAGAAGAGCTCACCGAAGAAACTCCACAGTCGTCGCATCTTTTGCGTTTCCTTTTTTAAATAAAATATTGTCAAATTACAAAATGAATGCTAATTATATATCGAAACAGCCTGTTACTCAAACAATCTATTCCCATGGACATCTGTCCTCTAAGTAATCAGATATCATATAGTAACCCTTTTTATACAATTTCTGTTTTATTATTATTTTAAACTTGTCTAAAGGTAAGTTTTTAATATCAGTAGGGACCTTATTGTAATAGCGTATACAATTGCCTTTAAAAGAATTACTAATTTTATGTAGTCGGCTTACATAAGCAACCAACTTGTCTTTATTTCTAGTATTAAAATTGTGTATATCACTGTACTTCTGAAAATTAGTTATATTTCTTTTTACATACACAAGATTGTCATAGATATATTGAGACACAAATGTCAGAATATTGATTTCTTTAAACTTTTCCCTCAGTGACACTCTAGGCCCTAATCTATAAATTGCACGAACAGCCCGTTTCTGCAGAATAAATATACTATTAGCATTCGCAGCGTGACCCCACAATAAAATACCATAGGTCATTAGACTATGAAAGTAACTAAAGTAGACTAGTCTAGCGGTGTCTACGTCGGTAAGAGCTCTATTTTTTTTTAACTGCGAACGCTGCCGAACTCAGTCTGTCCGACAATTTATTTATATGAGGATCCCATTGTAGTTTGGCGTCTTAAGTAATGCCCAAAAAGACAGTCGACTGCACAAGGTCCAATCTCTGTCCTTTTATAAATATGTCTGTAGTTACCGGGTTCACATTGGGTAACACGAATTTAATACATTTAGTTTTCTTTTCATTAAGTAATAAATTGTTAACAGTAAACCAGTTCACTATACTAGAGATAGCATTGCTTACCTCGTCATAATTTGATTGCTGTCTTTTAACTTTAAATATCAAAGAAGTATCATCGGCAAACAATACTAACCCATGTTTTGCTTTAACAAGGTAAGGTAAATCATTAATATATACTAAAAACAAGAAAGGACCTAGAATTGAACCTTGCGGTACGCCCATACTTATTGAAGACCCAGGTGATCTTTTCCCATTAACATCGACCATCTGAACCCTATCTGTTAGATATGACTCCAGAAGGCCAAGTGCCTGATCTTTTACACCATAATGGCGTAACTTCCCGACAAGAGTGTCATGATGGACGCAATCAAAAGCCTTGGATAGATCGCAGAAGACACCTATTGCATCCATTGCGTCTTCCCAGGCATCAAAAATATTGTCGATTAGTTCAACACCAGCATCGGCTGTTGAACGACCCTTTGTGAAACCAAACTGAGCAATATGAATTAAATTATTGAGATAAAAATGACTTTGCAATTGATTAAGTATGAGTTTTTTAAATATTTTGCTAAGCGTTGGTAGTATCGATATAGGTCTATAATTGGTGGGGTCTGATGTACTACCAGCTTTGAATAAAGGTATAACTTTACTTAGTTTCATCAAGTCAGGAAACACACCATTATCTATACATTGATTAAATATACAACAAAGGTGAGGTGCAATACAATCTACAATGGAACTAATAATTTTTACTGATAGACCATGGGCGTCAGCTGTCTTTTTCATTTCCAGGGATTTAAACGCTTTTACAATGTCTTCATTATTTACGTGCCTAAATTTAAAATCTGTTTTACATTCCTCAAAGTTTTGTTTAAGTATAGATTCAGCAGCAGCGGGAGATGAGTTTAAAGACTTGGTTGTTGAAACTGGAATGTCCGTAAAGAAATTTTCGAAAGCTTTTGCTACTTCTAGGTCTGTACTTAGCAATTGATTATCTATCTTAAGCTTGAAGTTATTATGTGTAGCTTTGGCCTTTCCAGTCTCTCTGTTTATAATTTGCCAAGTCGTTTTCATTACATTGCTACTAGATTCAATTTTGTTTTTAATGAAATTAGATTTAGCTACGGCACAAACGCGTTTAAACATTTTTGAATAACTACGAACATAATCTAGAAAGGCCGTATTTTTGTTATATGATTTCTCTTCATAGAGTTCATATAATCTTCGTCTGCTCCTATGAATTCCAACTGTCGCCCAATCACTAAACAAAGCTTTGTTATTAACTTTTATAGTTTTTGATTTAAATACCGTATCATATTCATTTTTGACAAGGTTAAATACTGAGTTGTACAACAAATTTAGATCGTCACTGTATGGTATTTCCCATAGTTTATCTAAAATATTATTCCTGTAGTGTTCAAGCCGAGTGTCACTAACGGGCACACATGTAATATCCTCTTTTTGGTCCTTTTTTATTTTAATATTGAATATACCTATCTGACCAGAGTGATCAGAGGTTAATTTATTGATGACCGATTTGAAAATGGGCGTAATGTTAGTAAATATATTGTCAATGAAGGTAGCAGATGTTGCAGTAATTCTAGTAGGCTCCAAAAACAGATAGTTCATGTTGTGACATAAAAATAAAGATTTTAATCTAGTACAAATATTATTATCCTCTAACAGATTAACATTAAAATCACCACAAATTATAAAAAAAATGTTTTTATCGCTGATTTTAATCAACACTTCATCCATTTTCTTTTCGAATAAATCAAAGGATGAATCTGGTGGTCTGTATACGCTCATTACAATAAGTTGTTCAAGTTCAATACAGGCTATTTCCATGGTACGCTCAACAGACAGGCTCACTATGTCAACTCGTTCCTTATATTTAAAAGTATTATTTACAAGTATTAAGGAGCCACCGCGATCAGCTGTTTTTCTGTTGAACGAACTAGCAACGTGGTGGTTATTAAAGTTGAACATGAACTGATAACTCTTTAAAAAGTGCTCTGTTATACATAAAATATCAATATTATTACAGTTCATGAATAACTCAATTTCCAGTTCTTTAGTTAACATGCCCTGTATATTTTGATGAACCACGTTTAAAATATTCTTACTTTTACATTTTTCATTACTAGTAACTTGATTTAATGGGCAAGATGAAGGTATGTATATTTATACAAATATTAATATTACTGCCAGAGTTACTCTCTGTTGTCCTATGGGTTAATTTAAAGAGCTTGGAACAGATTCCAAGGAGTACATGTCATTATTATTACACTGCTCAATAGAAGCAGGCGTTTCATTAGTCAAAAACTTGACTGAGTTCAAAATAAAATAAGATAGTGACTGTGCTATCTGTTTAGTATAAAACCTAGATAGGTATTACCTATCCTTAGACCATTGAAGTATCATCAGCAAACAATACTATGCCAGTCAATTTTTCCACCATGAAAGGCAGATCGTTAATATATACCAGGAATAAGAAAGGGCCTATAATGGAACCTTGTGGAACGCCAATTTTTACACCCGACCCATCAGATTTAACACCATTGACTTCTGCCTTTTGCATTATATTGATAGATATGATGAAGTTTATTCGAAATTTTATACTGACTAGGGATACAATGTATGTACCTGCGTCATCTAAGCGACAGATTGCCAAATTATTGGCATATAATATTTACGACCCTGTTACTGTTGAGAAAATAACTAGGGTGCCAGTAGGAAATGACGAGTGTAGAAATAATTATACTAAACCTTTGTATGTTAAGAGTAATGTGACTTGCACCCCTATTGGGAATTCACCTGTTAATCATACTTTGCATGCAACAACGGAATCTGTTCCAAGTACTTTAAATTAGTGCATAAGACAATAGAGGACATTTCTAGCATACAAGAGCCACTAAATATGTCAAAATGTAATCCCCAGTTAAATATTGCCCATCAAAACATCCAGGGGCTACCTGGCAAAGAACTTGTATTAGAATTATTTCTAAAAAAATCTGACATTTATATTATTTGTGTTACAGAACACTGGTTGAATGAAAATATGATAACTTTTAACATAAATAATTACAAAATTGTCAGTTTTTACAATAGAAAGACTGCTGATAGAGGTGGATCTTTAATCTTAGTGAAAAATAATATTAAGGTGAAACAACGGAAAGATATTCTTGCACTAACAGTTGAAAGACAAATAGAGGTATCCTGTGTTAAGTTGGATAGCCATATTATAGTTTGTGTCTACAGGCCACCGAGGGATGAAAAAGGCCATGGCAATTTCAAAATATATGAGAAAATTGTGGAGGAAGCCCTCACTAAACTATCTAATAACAGAAAAAAGTTAATTATTTGTGGTAATCTTAATGTAGATTTGCTTGTAGAAACAACAATGAAACAAAGATTTGTGACTGTGATTCACAAGTAAAAGTGTAATTAACTGCTTACCTTCTGATCACAGTGGTCAAACAGTTTCATTCCAGATTGCTACTAAGGATAAGACTGGTCCATCATTTTATAGGCCTATTACATCCCATAGACTAGAGAAATATACGAAAAACTTAGATATATATTTACCTGTACCGGATTTTAATGAACAGAACCCAAACAAAATCTACTCAGACTTCTTCAAAATTATTCAGACATAATTTTATAAAGTTTTAAATTAAAGAAAGTCAGTGACTACAACGGTAAATCTAAATTTAATGACTGGGCAACGTTTGGAATTCGTAAAAGTAGAGTTATCTTGTATGACCTTTATGATCTCAAAACCTATAACTTTGATCGAAAATTTGATGACTATGTTAAAAAATATTCCAAAACTTTCAAGTTGGTTTGTAGAACTGCAAAAACTTTACACATTAATAGAAAAATTCAAAATTCAAATAATAGAATGAAAACAGTTTGGCAAATAATAAACCGTGAAACTGGCAAAGTTATACTAAGGGACAATGATTTCTGCCTAAAATCCAGCGATGATGTTGCTCGAGCTTTTGAAACATTCTTCACCAATGTACCCCTACTCACAACAGATCGTCTAAATTCATCTCCATATGAAGCAGAGACTTTATTAAAAAATTACACTAGCGTCAGTAAGGTATATTTTAAATTTCATTACGTATAACCCCAGGACATTGTCAAAACTTTTAAATTACTTAACTTAAATGACATCAATTTCTTTAAAAAGCTCTCTTAAGTAGTCTGTTCGTTTTAAATTATAAATTGCTCGGATAGCTCTTTTCTGTAAAATAAAAATAGTTTGAATATCCGCTGCTTTCCCCCAAAACAAGATACTCATTATAGGACATGACACTATAAAAGTAACTAAAATATACTAGCCTCAGAACAGAACAGGAACATCAGACAAAGCACGGATGTGGCTACACATCCGTGCTTTGTCTGATGTTCCTAACAGCGTAAGCAGCAGAACTAATTTACCAGCTAATTTATCTATGTGCGGTCCCCACTGCAATTTGCTATCAATGGTTATTCCAAGAAACTTCGTATCATTTACTAATTCTAACCCAACTTGCCTGATATTTGGAAGTGAGAATTTGATACACTTGGTTTTACCAGCGTTTAACAATAAATTATTAACTGTAAACCAATTCATGGTTAAAGACAATACACCAATAACATCATCAAAATCTCCTTTTTGTCTTTCAATTTTGAAGACCAGTGAAGTATCATCAGCAAACAACACTATGTTAGTCAATTTCTTCACTATAAAAGGCAGATCGTTAATATATACCAGGAATAAGAAAGGGCCTAATATGGAACCTTGTGGAACGCCAATTTTTACTTCCGATCCATCAGATTTAACGCCGTTGACTTCTGCCTTTTGGATTCTATTGCTTAGGTATGATCTTAGTAGATCCATTGCTTTATTTCGAACTCCGTAATGATTTATTTTAATTAATAGCGTATTATGATCAACACAATCAAAAGCCTACGACAGCTCGCAAAAAACTCCGATAGCATCCTGTGAGGCCTCCCATGCAGAATAAATATGAGATATAAGGGTAATACCTGCATCCGTAGTCGATTTACCCCTAGTGAATCCGTATTGTTTGGCGTGGAGTTGTTTTGTCCGGTTGAAGTGTGAGAGCATTTGATTGAGTATAATCTTTTCAAATATTTTACTTAGTGTTGGAAGAACAGATATTCGTCTGAAATTTGAAGGATCACCCTTATCTCCCGACTTGAACAAAGTTCGAAGTTCAACGTTCAAAATGTTTATTAATCAAAAATATCAATTACATGTTTACTTATATTAAAAGTGTATGTAAGTTCTAAATATTATTCAGCGTATGACATTAACTTCTGCACTGGTCAGAGACCATCTCGCAGTAAGTTAAGATCAAAGGAATAATCTACAAACTAATTGCAGTCTAAAAATAGTTTTTTAAAAATATACCTGTTTGCAGAATGGACAAATACAAAATGGAAAAAAGTTATTATACCTAGGTAGCCTATGGTTAAATTATCATCGAATTGAGTTGTGTGTGTCAATGTTTGTGTATGTTGTTTATGAGGGGTTATTTGTGTATGACTACTTAGCCCTAGGACAAGGTAGTCTTGGGATCGGATACGGGACCACTAAGCAGCAGATTTGTGTTCAAACTCACGTATTATCACTCGTTGTTACTATTTTCTCAATATCGTCGTAGGCTTTATCCATCAACCAATTATTTAAGTACATAGGATCACATTGGACTCTATTGTACCTTCGATTTTGTTGAATATATGAGTACCAAGGAATGCTCTAAATCGCCTAACAAATGTAGTTCTGCTCCTAGGGACTTCTACCTTTTGCTTTCGGTTAAACCTAAGGCTTCGTTCGGACTCCTTGACACTTATACCATTATTTTTAATGAGTTTTTTAATAATACAGACGATGTAAAGTTGTCGAACAGTAAGCAATTGTGTTTCCCTGTGCAGTTCGAATGTAGGGTATTGAAAGGCCTTAGAGAACAGGACTCTCAATGCTGCTCTTTGTGCTCGCTCAGCTTCTATAAGATGTGTGTTTGCGGCCCCACCTCAAGCAGTTATACAGTATTTTATAATTGATTCGCCTTAAGCTTTATAGATGGTTCTTCTCAAGTTTACATCCCCAATACCTCTTAGTCTTTTAAAAATAAACATTAATTTACGTAGGCGATTTGATAGATTCTTATATTCTATGTGGTTAACCCAAGACAGCCCATCATCTAAAATAACACCTAAGTACTTTATACTTTTAACAGTTTCTATAGTAGGACAGTCACAGTCTGTCGTACCATCAGGACGCGAGTGCATGCGGAGTGTAAATACATCACGTGGATTGAAGTGGAACACTCAAATCCACGTGATGTATTTACACTTTATTCACATGAAATTTTAAATACTTTATTTTTGAGACATTAAGTGTAAGCAAATTTCTATCCAGACATTTTTTTACATTCCTCATGCCTGATTCAGCATTTAAAAAAATGTCTTCCCAAGTGTTACCAGAGAATAATAGGACTGTATCATCAGCATATGCTAGTATTTTACATTGCTTTAGTGGTAGCTCACACAGCCCATTTACATAAAGTATGAAAAGCAGAGGCCCTAGCACACTACCATGCGGAACTCCGTGATGAACTGTGGCTGGATCACTACAGTTTCCAGCTATTTTAACCATTTGAGTTTGCTCCCCCAGATAAGTTGCAAACCATTGTTGAGAAAGACCTCTGACACCAATAAACTCTAATTTCCTAAGTAACAATTTAGTAGATATGGTATCAAAAGCCATTGCTAAGTCCAGAAATACTCCAATGCAGTGGGATGAATCGTCCAGTAACTTAGAAACATGATCCACAAGTTCATTCACCGCATGTGAGGTAGATTTGCCAGTTCTGAATCCATATTGATTATGGCTCAACAGGTTGTTTTTTTCAATGTAACTGAGTAGTCTTCGTTTCATTAATTTTTCTAAAATTTTTGAAACTGTTGGCTGTAGGGAAACTGGTCTATAGTTAAACGGCTTCAGTACTCCCTGTTTTATGAATTGGTACCACTATTTCTTTCTTCATGGCATCAGGGAAAACCCCTATGCCGAAAGACAGGTTTAGAACATGTGTCAAAGGTAACACAATAACATCCTTTATTGTTTTAACTATATTGTTGCTTACACCATCAAATCCCAGTGCTCCACTCCTCTTAAGTTCTAATATAGAGTAGCATTGACTTCGCTTGATGATGTTGGGCTAAGGTAAAAGGAATTTTGCATTGATAATTTTAAATCTATTTACTCTGAAAGATGTTTCTCTGTTAGTCCTAATTCATTCAGTGTTTTATTTGCTAGCTGTGCACCAATATAAGCGAAAAAGCTATTTACTGTATTTAAAGAGTCCTTTACTGCTTTATTGTTGAATAGCTGTGATGATGTGTCATTTTTGTTATTGCATGGGACAGAAGCTGCTTGTTTAATCACCGACCATAGCCTACAAGGGTCATTGCGAGTTTTAGCAATCCCTCCCTGTGTGAACAAGTACTTTGCCGTTTTGGTTACTTTGGTACAAATGTTTCTATAAGTCTTATAAACAGTATTATAATATTCATTCGTAGGGTGTTTTTTTGATTTAAGGTGCAGCTTGTCACGTCTTCTATAACATTTTAGTAGTCCTTCTGTAATCCATGATTTTTTGTTACGCTGCGTTCTTGTTAGTTTCCTCCTAGTCGTGTGTTTTTTTATTACATTTGCCACAATATCCACCAGTATTTTAGTTGCTTCATTTACATCGTTACCGAAATAATTTTGGAAATCTTCCGCTATTCTAATGTATCCAATAATAGTAGTTTATGTGACTGATACATAATGCCTAATTATGCACAGTTACATACACCGTTATGTACACACATATCATAAGCTCTCTTTGATGTGTTCAGAAACCGCATGTTTGGCCGCCATGGTGGCATTGATTGCTCTACACTTGTTTAGCTTGTTCAGTAGTACCAACTTCACAGACGAACTAGGAGCGGCACGCAGGCGGGCGTCGGCGTTCGAAATTTGAATGTCATAATTTGTCGAAAATTTATACATTATGTGTCATAATATATCAATATTCAGATAAGAAATGAGTTTTACCAAGTAGTTTTCATTTAAAGCCATTTACAGAAACCGAAAATGGCTTTCTTCCAGAAACCCAAACCACATTTAAACGGAGATTAACAGGCCGGTACGTAATTTTGAGTAAAAATCGCAATCCAGTTAAATTTATGTTTTTGCCAAAATAAAATAGTCTGACCAGTCAGACCGCGATTATTTCACACGAGTTGTCATTTAAAGCGACACGTAATTTGAATTTGAAAGAAATCGGGATATGTCGCAACTAACATATTCGAGCTACTAGGCGTCGAGTCACGTATATGGAACTAAAATAGCATGGTAAATCGATTGCTCCCAAGGGCGGTAAAATGCCGTGTTTGGGTTGTAGGCGGCAGCTGACTGCCGAATACGGCATTTTGCGCCCTTGGGAACAATTGATATACTATTGCAATTCGAGTTTCCAGAGGTCCCGTTTGTATCTTAGGTAAATAGATAGATGACATAATTTATTTTACCGATATAAATAATGCGATCTAACGAACGCTTATTCAAATTAAACTTCCATTTCTGTACATACCTATGTACTAAAGTTTGGGGACAAAAGGATTGTTTCTGGAATGTTCGATTAAAGCTCGAGGGTTAAATATCTCGCCAAGTATGTCAAGCTATTGAATACCTCATGATTCCCGCTATAGACGTCAATTACGTCCGGATTACGGGAACACATTCCTTTGCTTTGATGTTATTAGATAGATAACCCGGATTTGTTAGTAGGTGGGTTTATGCTTCATAGGTATTTTAATCAAAAGGCCATACCATTTGTTGGAACGTCGGGCTGTTGATTAAGTGCCTCATTTCACGAAACGGTTGCGACAGGAACTGATGATGATGAATGAGGTCTGCTTAATTACATTAGTGTACTAGTTGGAGGGATAACGTTATCAAGCTATATCTTCCAGACCCTGCCCGAAGGAGGGTAATGATTTCGAGAGTATTATGTATAACCACCTTTATCCATCCGCTTATATATATATGTATGCTCGGATACAGCTCACTAGAGGTCAGACGTAACACCGAGCAGCTTCTGACCGTGTCTCGATTGTTGCGAGGCGACAGTGACTGTGTCGCGCTTGTCGGTACGGTATGCGGGCATTTCGTGCCCGACAAATACCTCCGCGCGCGCAGGCACCAGCGGCTATCAGAGGGCGGCGCGCATCGCACGGTGGCGTGCCAGCAGTCTCCGCTGGTGAGGGCGCGGGTCAGTCTCGGTCAGTCTCAACGCTCTGTTGGCTGCAGCACCACTGATTGATTTGTTTGGTGATGCATGGAGGCATATTGTGCGAGAATGTGGAAAGTTTTGCGAGATGAATGTGTGACTGTGTTTGATTTGTATTATTATTATTTTTCTATTTGAAATGTTTTAATTGAAATCGAATTTAGTTTAATTTTGACATTTATTAATTCTATTTGACGTATTTGACGGAGAATTTGTAATTTAATTTATTATTATATTGCTTTTTATCCTCCGTATTTTCCCGTAAGTGTACAATGACTTGGAACCATTTCCGTAATGTTGTACATTTAAAATTTGATAATAAATAAAAAATAAATAAATTTCGTTAGCACGTGAAGATAACGGCATGACGAATTTTAATATGAATAAAAGGTGTGTTTGGCCTATGATTATTAAATATGGCTTATTCGTATAATAAAAAGGAGGAGCGCTCCTTTTTTTTTGTTGCCATTAATTACATTATGGGTGTCTAATGATAGCTCGTTAATAGACTTTTCGCGCCCACTGCTCAGAAATGTAGCGGAAGATGGTCTGTCATGGGGCCCAAAAATAATGAATTGTTAAACAGGACAACAATGACATTTCTCGCCTGATTCAAAAGATATAAAAAAAATGTTGGCTTGTTTTGTTATAGTTATGTCAGATGTTAACAGATGGCACTTCACTCAATCCGTAAAAGCGTGCGCCAAGCCGTCGCGTCGGTAAAAGCGTGCATGGCATGTTTATCAATTTGCGTAAGATGGCGCGCTCCGCCAGGGGGAATTCAGAACCTAATTTAACTAAAATAGTACTTACTGCAGCGGCCGGCAACAAAGTCATTGCAGGACGACCGATTTGATGTTGGACCGAGGCGCAAGCCGAGGCCCACATACATGAGTCCTGCAATGACTGGCTGTAGCCAAGGTTTGTATAGTGCTTTTCTGAAATAATGGAAGGAAATCCAAACAAAGTAATAAGTACTTCGTACAATTTATTTAAGAATACAATTGTTAAATGTACAAGTTTTTAAAGTATTCGATATTTTTAAAGGTTATTCGAATTTTAAATAAAACCTCTGTTAAGTTACCTTCTTGGTTGCTATAGTGCCGAGGAAAGAGATCGTTCCATTTTTAAAAACACTACTGTTAAGAATTTTCAAACAACTATAACAGGCATCTAAACACTCCAGATAAGGATTTTCATATATGTTTAATCGACAGCTATATGTAGTATTGACCAGGACAGCAATGTAGTATATAAAGTTAGATTTATCTCAAAGAAGGTTGTCATAATAATGCCCACATTTCCAAGCATGTTTGAAAAAAGATGTTTTCTCTATGATAAATTTTATTTCCTCGCAATAGTCATGAGCTCCATGGTCTAACGGGATTCAAACTTGCTTCTCACACAGGAGATGCAGGTTCGAAACCTGACCAAGTACCAGTGAGATAATTAATTGATCTTAAGTACAGTATCGGACGCTCAATGTTTCGGATGACACGTTAAGCTGTAGGTCCCGGTTACTTTCGCTACGTGGTAGTGGTCGTAGAACCCTCCATCAACCCGCACCTTGGTGAAGTATGGCTTAATCTTACTCGTATCCGGGTAAAGGCCTGTGCCCCTCTCTGGGGACATGAATGGGCTACATTTATTATTTATTAGTCGTTAAACTGCACTGCGAAACGTCTCGGCCAAAAGAGCTTTTCTTTCAAGGGTCAAAGTATTCTCTACTACAGCAAGATACCTCTGGAGATCTTGAAATTGCCATTTGAGAAATTTAAAAACTATGTTAAAGCGACTTTGTCGAAAAAGGAATATTACAATGTTCAAGATTACTTAAATGATGGGAATGTATGGGGTTAATCTGGCTCAACACAGACCTTGCTGGAATGTCCCTGTACAGCGAATCTCGTGGACCCTAACGCGTCCAAGGTTCTGGCGAAAATAAACTTTCAATCGACCTGCGTTAGGAATTTGATAAGTTTGTTAGGTTATTTTATTAGTTTCCTTACATGTTATGTACCATAATAAAGTTTATGAAATTACCTATCTTGTAATGTATAGTACTCACATGTGATAATAAAGTTGATAAGGCTTTTCATCGATTGTTTGCAGAATCCACTATTTGACACCGACACCTATAATTATATTTCGTTCTTACGGGCCAAACACAAAACTTACACTATTTTCCATTTTTTACATCACCACTATTAATTTCTCCAGCGATAAGATGTATTATTTTATTACAAAACACAGTAATTACTTCACAATAAATAAATATTGACAAACATAAAATGTAAGTCTGTGGCCGGTCGCCTGCCCAAAATGGCGACATGGCTTGGTATTTTATTTATTTTGATCTGATTAGGCTGTCTCAATGTCAGTTCCAATCATATCACACGGTTGCCAACTAAACTACTCATAATCTAAGACTACTTCCGGGAACGTTTTGAAACTTGGTGAATTTTCATAAAACGTCGAAGTTTGCAATACTTTATATGCGTTTATGCAGCGAACAGGACGCTAGCCGCCCAAAAAAGTTATGCGCTCATGTAGCGCATAGGACGTTTGACGGGTTAATAATTTTTTAATTTTTAATTTATTCCTGCTTATTAATTATGATAATAATCAATCTGTGGGTGTTTCTACGCCCTGCTTCTTCCACACTGGTCCAATTGTAGAGAAGTGGCAAAAAATTACGATTGCTAAGTATATGTAAATATCTACAGTAATAAAGACATTTGGAATTTGGAATTTGAATTTGGAGCAATAGCTGAACTCTCTTAGAGGGCCTCGTCTGCGGATCGGCCATCAAACTCACTCGTCCATCTATTGCTCACTTTACAGCCTCTAATACTCGTGCAATTTACTATACCTATCCAAAAAATATAAAATAATAACACTTTTATGATACTTTTTGAAACCAACTCCTAAAAAGTGTTAAAATGCAGTCGGGTTTTTGTTTTTTCTCTTGTATTCGAAATTAAATGAATTGCAAAAAGAACCGCTTGCCTACCATTGCCGCAAGTTACATTCAATATAGACTCCGAATATATGTTTTTGGCGGGTGCGGAGCTAAAGATGAGTAGGTAATTTATTTCGTGGCATTGGGATATAACACCACACAGCATACAATTATATAGATTTCGACTATACGAGTCTAGTTATAGTTTTTTGGGTGTATTCGTATTGATACGCGATACATGGAGCTCGATAGGCGACCATCATCTCATTCGCTCATTTATTCCACCTCATGGGCTAGACACATAGCACCATGGGACACACTATAACCGTGGTTTTAATAGAGCGATATATAATAATTTAGGAATACTAAAGAGTTGGACTTGGCTAAACAAGGGCGACATTTCATGATTTCCAGACAAACTATATAAAGTAGAGACTAAGAAATATTAGCAATAATATAAGGATTATAGGGGGTTGGGGGTTCACTGCCGGAGATAAAGTGCAAAAAAGAGAAAAACGTGTATATTGCAACTGTAGCGTACACGATACAAAAAAATAACGTATATTAAAACGCAACGGATGCGGGGTCACTCTCACGCGCCTGCTCTGCGACTGACTGAACCGGGCATTTGGCCGGCGTACGCGCTGAGAGTGACGTCACACCCACCACCATACTAAATGTATAAAACGTCGCTAACAAGGATTTTAATATTAGGAATAAGTGTAACTAATCATCTTTTAAGGGTAATGGACATAACTTGACTGCTGGTCTTTTAAGAAGGCTTCTATCTGTTCGGACGGTGGCTACCCTGGCTACCCCGTCTGCACCTGGAAGAGCTACTATTCTACCTAGTCTCCAGTGCAAAGGTTTTATATTGTCCTCTTTTATAACTACAAGATCGTCAAGAGCCAACGATCTTTTACTTTAGGTTCACTTTATCAGACGATAATTCAGTGGCGATTTCAAGGTGTAGTGCCTTTGTGGCAAAACACACAAAGAGGCAAAGATATGCTTTTTGAGAGCGCGCTCTGCGCCTGCGCTTTCCTATAATGACGTTGATTGGCGATTAAAGTTTTCCAACGCGTAGGAGAGGGTTTGATCCAGGCCAATGTGATCATTGAGTCAGTCCACGTAAAAAATTGGTGTGTCCCCACCAATTTTTAAAGTAGCGGTCCGTTACGTCGACGATCCGAATGGCCGAGTCGGTAGTGACCCTGCCTACAAAGCCAAGGGTCCCGGGTTTTGTTTGAAGAGAACGGATGTTTGTACCCTAGTCATCGTTGTTTATCTATCTAAGTATAATATTAATCTATATAAGTATGTGTATCGTTGTCCAGTACCCAAGATACAGGGAATCCTAGATCAATGTGTGTCAATAGTGTCCAAGGTAATAATACCTCATATTATTGTTAAAAGTATAGCGGCACATAATTCGAGTCGCGGGAGGGTCACACGTTTCACAGGAGCTACGCTTCGAAACGGAGATAAAGAACCGCTCCATATCCTGCCTCCGACGCATCTTCAAAACCGTGTAATTGGTATACCACCGCTGCATTGTTGGTCACATAACGAAGGACAGAAAATTAAGACATTAGACCGCTATTGTCTTAATTTTCTGTTTATATCTTATATATTTCAGTACATATTTATATCGACCAATTACCAAACTGGTCGATATAATGCGCCCAAGAGTCCACAATCTCAGACGAGGGTACCTCATCCCAGTCCACCCCCTGAAGCCAAGCTTCTGAACCAGACATTTTGCATAAAAAATAACGGAGGCTATCATGCCCAGTGAGTCAAATATACGAGCTAGCTCCCTTAGAATAGTCCGTTTGGAGCAGAGTTTGTTCATTGCTTGCACATTATAAACAAATTGGTCAGAGTCTGGGTCCCAACGCAAGCCCAAGACCTTGATGAAAACATCTTGGTCCAAGTCACTGGTTCATTACTAGCCCATTTTCTCAACTCAAACTTTCCTTTCGCCATGAGCCCAATAAGTTGATGTTGGAGTATGAGAGCATCTTGAACTGTGTTAGCTCCATAACGTTCGTCATTCATCAACATAAATGTCTCTCTTCAGTACCTCAGCAGCTAAGGGAAACGCTGCACCTTCGTCCTCCGCCAACTGTTGCACAACACGCAGAGCCAAGAATGGCGACGATGACACACCACACACACATGTATGTGATAGTGTTGAGTTCATACTCTTCAACATGTAGCGATGGATCAAAATGCCAAAGAATACGTTGCAGATGGCGGTGAGTAGGGCTCAACAAAATTTGGCGGGACATTTGCCCTATGTCTGTGGTAAAAACCACTTGAAGCAGACGAAACCGTAGTAGAATGGCGAAAATATAATAATAAGTTTTAGGGGCAGTTTGACAACGTATCTGCCCTACTCAGTACATGAATGGGTGTTAGAACACAACTCTTCACAAAAGTCGTACTCAGGGGATGACTTAAACTCGCCAGGGACATCTTCCAACTCCCAAAGTCGCTGGACTGCAGCGTTTAAACCCTGGTCGGAGATAGGCAAAAGGGCATTTGGTCTTTAACGGCCGATCCCAATAACATATCTTCTATCCATAATCTGCAGATTTGAGATTGCTAGTGTCAAATTTGACATAAATCCCATAGCGCAACTGTCAAATGTAACGCGTAATCTGCAGATCACGGATAGAGATAGGTTATTAGATAGGCCGTTAGAGACTTTACACGGCACTGAACCAAGTAAAACCCACCCAAAAATTGTGTTAAGGGCCCTGGGCGAAGTGGTGGTCGCCGAAATAGAACCAGGTTGGAGAATAGTAGACCAGAGTTCAGCTCCCAGGAACATATCGATGGAACTGATGAGATACCCTTAAACATCGTCCATCGACGGTTGTCAAGTTCTGACGAGGGCATGTTGGTGCATATTTTAGGCATCACAATAGCCTCACATGCCATATGCTATGCCACTTGTAGTCGATCATCGTGGAGGTAATTTGCAGTGAACTTTACCGAGATCGGTACAAACTCCTCTGTCGGTTAAGCCATTGATCGGCACTCCACTTTGAGACCTTCTAAGACCCAAACGTCTGGCATAAGTCTCGGTCAAAAAATTGGCCTGACTGCCAGAAATAAAAGACGTACGGGTTGATAATTTCCCCAATTATCTAACAATTCTACCAAAGCGCTCGAAAGCAATACTGTCTTGCCACAGCTAACCGTGTTGGTCAAGACGTGAACAGCATTCTCAGAGGTGAAAGCGTTGGAATCATCTTGCGGTGATGACAACGCTTTATTGGTCGTGTCAGGGGATGCAATATGGTGGAGGTGGAGTATGATGGCGGTTACCACAGTTATAACAGCTGGTTTTGGGCCGGCACGATATTATTAAACACGACGGTCACTCTCTCTATCTCTCTTTCTCTCTCTCTCTCTCTCTCTAATTCTCAAGAAAAATAGTGTGTGGTTTTGCGAAACGAAGTGTTGCATGTGCGTCCCGACCACCGCTACACGGAATTGACCACCACTACACGGGCCTGACCACCGCTACATGGCCCTGATCGCCGCCAACCGCTGCCCACACCGTCTCCACTCCACAAGGCGGATCGACTACTGACACTTCTACCTAACGACACTTCACAGCATCAATTTACAAAATGCCCAGGGTTCAGTTACTAATCTCTTGTATTTATTGTTAGGTAGGTAGGTTTGTAACAGGAAAACTTGTTAAAAAAAATCGGACCCATTCTAATTTCTCTCATTCATTTCTTTTAGGACCTACTCTCTAAAATATCTTCATTAGGCGTCCGTAAAATATCTTCATTAGGCGTCCGTTACGTTACGTTCGTAACGTGACAATTTTACGAATCGAAATGCATATTGGACCAAATATGTGTTAGACAAATAATTGTTGGACGAAATGCGTGTTGGACTAAATATGAGCCGGAAGAAATAATAATTTAATACCATTTGGACGAACTGCGTATTGGACCAGCAGCTAATAAATATCTAGAAATATGTTGACTGAAACTATGGCGTTAAATTACAATCGTTACTCCCAGCGCCATCTCTGGAGATTACGAAGGGTTACTATTTCTAAACTTCATGAATGTGATACGGGTCAACTCCTAGAAGAGTTGCAGGTGATTGATTCGATAACTTGTCTTTTATATGAATGTAACCCCATAATGTCCCCACCGAGGGGCACACGGCACAGGCCCTTACCCAGATTCAAGTAAGATTGAGCTTGACATGGTGGCTCAGTGCGGGTCGGTGCGGTTTCAGGCACCTAGGTACCTACCTAATGAAAAAAAAAATAGCACAAATAAACTTCTTGTAGATACCTACTATTGTACTTCACGCCTTGGAATTCCATTCTTTTAGGAATCTATCCTTTTTCAGTCTGCCCTATTAAGAATTTGGCTATAGAGTAATTCGTACAGAAAACAAACAATCCTTAAACCAAACTCATTATTCCAGTGCTAAAACTGACAAGAACAACTATGTCTACATACCCCGAATGCAGTTCGGTGAACGTCGGTACTTCGCTCCTGTTATCCCACCAGCAGAGGAGACCAGTTTGTCAGAATTTGTGTGGGAAATGATATGGAAATCGGTGGAGGAACATATACCAGCGTGCTTTTTGGATGGTACCTTCAACACTCCACATCCTGTGACAGGTCGGTTATATTATTTATCTAAGCACATATCATAAATGCTCTAAAATTGACTCAGAAACCAATAGGGCAATGACCTGCATTATTTATGGCACATCGATGCGAATATGGCAATTTACAGACAAGCAAATTCTACTTTAACGCATCGATTAATTAAAGTAAAAAAAAAGTCTGTGATCGTCGAATCGTCAAAATTGACATTTGTCTTGACGTCTTTACAGTGCCACCAACTTAACTGTTCAGGTGGCTAAAACACGAAACGAATGCCCTCCCAGTATGAAATGACATTAGTGTGATATAGACGCTAGCGACGCTTTCAACTAAATAGTTTTGTTGATGACACTGTTTTACCGACACGAACCATTCAAACCGCTTTACCGACTTTGGTGGTACTGCCATGACCGTTGTCATTTGTTTATTTGTTCGTTTTTTGGTTTTACGAATGACTTCTGAACCGATTTTAGAGCACTAATGATATGTGTGTAGATAAAGTAGTGCTTAGGGGGGTTCTTTCCTGGCAAGTTGTTTGACAAGAGAGCCGGTTTGTGATCTTCAGTTCACTCAGAACGGACACGTTAGTTCTCACATTGTCCACGGTATTCTGAACAGTCTTCTCCAGCACCACATTTCGAACGCGTCGATTTTGCTGCGTTCCCGGCTCTTCAGGCACCAGGTTTCTACACCCTAAATGAAGATCGAGACACAACAATATATACAAGGGTCCGGACAAATCAAACCTTCGTTATACGGAGAAAGAACCCTAAGCTTCTTCGGTCACATTATGTGCTCACCTAGGCACCAACAGTAGAAGCTCATCATAATGGGTCAAGTGGAAGGCAGACGCGCCAGAGGACGTGCTCCAACTAGATGGTCCGACCAGATTAGAGAGGCGACAGGGGGTACTCTATACAACGAAGAATACGATGAAGAACCGTCAGCAATGGAGGACAGCATGCGGTCATGATCCTCAGCATTGAGGGCACAATAAAGAAAAAGAAAGAAAGTGGTGCATGAAACTGTATATAATTAGGCCTAAAAACACACTCGTGATTTAAGGTCCCTTATTATACGACAGTTGCATAATAGTTGTTTATGTGACTGCTTCATAATGCCTAATTATGTACAGTTACATACACTAGTTTATCTACACACATATTATGTACGATCTCACATAGTACATTTTGCTTAGCGCGCAACCTAGTTGTAATAAAACGAATGTTATTTTATTTAGGAAGGCAGTGTTGTACGCGACTCGCTCAATATACATCTATACTTACGATATCGGTGTTTACCTACTACTTTTACTACATTCTAAAAGAGTCACGTGTGAGTATCGCCGTCCATTAAGCACACTCTACATGTTTTGGTCCTTCGAGCATTTTTGGGTTCCCACAAGTAAGTGACTCATTGTTCCCTTGGTCCGCCATCGATAGCGAATTGGTTTAGTCGGCTTCCACGAGCGGTCTAACCGACCTGGATTTGAGACGTCGCATATACCGGTGGTGGGATAGAGAGCATTGAGACCCACGTCTGCGAATCCAAGAATTCAACTACCACCTTTAAAGTTACCTGTGGATCTACTTACTACCACGCTCAACTGTTATCGGCCAATAGCAGTACTTTGCCGTCTACTACGCAAAATACTGGTCGAGGGAAGCTGTCGCCGTCTACTACGTGCCAGCAACGATACTTTGCCGTCTACTATGTACCAGCACCGAAGAATTAACTACTCAAGATAGCTACTGAACCTCAGACACAATCCGAAGTATTTGAGAACATCAAATCAATTTGCGCCAACTATAAAAAGGACAGTGCGTCGAGAAAAACCCCGAATTACCTAACTAAGAGATTAGCCTCTCTAGAAAACCTGTGGCGTGACTTCGAAAAATGGAACACTAAAATCTTACTACTGGAACACAAATCACATCAATACTTTGTGGAATATATCTACGCAAGAACCAAGATCATATACAATGATCTCAAAGACGACATTATACTCCGTTTACAATCAACACTGTAATGGGTATGGATAAACTAAGTCCCTACCGGCCGACAATCGACAAGTCGTCCTGGTTCTGCACCACCAACCCCACCAGCACAAGATGAAAAGGTCTTCAAATTACTTGCCAAGCAGCACCGCAACTTCAAGGCCATACACAAAGCATTCTCCAAGATCAACATGGATGAGTTATCAGACAAGTGGGAGATAGAAGAACACCTTTCTATGCTCAAGGGAAAATGGGCTGATATTGACAAGCTTCACTGGGAGATCGAGGAGGTCTACAGGGACCCTTCATGCTTCGAAAACTTGATGCTATAGAGACGCGTTATGAGAGAATAAAAAAGGAACTCATAAGCAAGATCAGCTCAAATAGATACTTTCAAGAGTCAGCTTCTAAGATCAATGTCCCCGAGATCTTCGGAAACTACTAGCAGTGGATCTCATTCAAGGATCTCTTTCTGGAAATTGAAGATAAAAATCCTTCACTCTCCAGAGCTCAAAAAATGCAGCACTTGAAAGCAAAATTACAAGGCGAAGCGGAACGATTAGTCCAACATCTCTACATCAATCCAAGTAACTACGAGTCCTGTTGGGAGATTCTCACACATAGATACAATAATCGAAGACTTCTTACGTAAATACGAGGATCAATCTGCCTACTATTTCTCAAGCCAACTGTTATAACTTGAAGAAAATGCATGACGTTATCGTAGAAGTTTAAACGGACTCGAGAACATCAGCATAGATACAGTCCCTTGGAGTCCTATTATGGCGCATTTGATGTCTCTGAAACTTGACACCAATACTTATGCGGAATATACCAAGGAACTTCAGCGGCCTCGGGAAATACCAAACATTAAGGAATTTAACAACTTTCTGGAAAATAAATTTTTGCCATTGGAATCTTTGTGAAGTCGACAAAAGGAACAACGACACAAAACCAAACTGCAGTAACATCGAACAAAGTTCAAGACAAGAATAAAAGTATGGTATTTAAGCCTAAAATATTCGACTATGCAAAAAGCTACCACGTGTCTTTCGGCCAGTGCAATGAAACGCACGTTTTAATGCAGTGTCGCAAATTCATCGCAATCGACTCGAGAAAGCGAAATGATACTGTAGGCAAATTAAACGTGTGCAAAATTGCCTTTACAGGACAAGCAGGATGTTCGTCAGATGAAAAATGCAAGGAATGTGTATCAAGCCAGCATCAGCATCATATGAATATGAAACAAAATGTCGGAAAATCTGGCCCGCCTACGTCACAAAACTATAACGCAAATCATGCCTCCAATTATTCTTTAGAAATACTTCTTACTACTGCACTTATAAAAGTGAAAGCATTGGATGACAACTACGTAACTCTGCGCACCCTTTTGGACCAAGGCTCTCAGGTTAACCTGATTTCTGAGAACGCGGCACAATTGCTGAAACTACCCAGACGAAGGGTTGACGCTATCCACTTCCGACAAGATCTTTTGTTAATCAAAGATGGGAGCATATAGAAAACCTAAAACTTGCCGATCCAGACTTCAATGTGTCCCGGGGCGTCGATCTACTCATCGGTGCTGCCATATACTCGGAAATAATTTTGAGCGGTGTCCTGAAAGGAAATGAACAGTCTCAGCCTACAGCCCAACAAACAAAGATAGGCTGGATTTTGTGTGGGAACACTGACTACGGTCAAAAGTTGAACTGCTACGTCCATGCAATATCACAATAGCAGGTATTAACGAGTTATCCCGGTTTTGGGAGTCTGAAGACATCATACCAAACAAAGAAGATATTTCAGATGAAGATTATTGTGAAAACTTTTACAAAAAAACTACTCAGCGCCATACAGATGGAAATTACAGCGTCCAGATGCCAATGATCCCAGCCTATGAAGAAAAATTGGGAAAATAAAAAAAAACACAGCCGTTTAACAACTTAATCAACTCGAGAAACGATTAAGTAAAAATATCACACTAGCATCAAATTACAATGAGTTCATTGACGAGTACGTTCGCCTTGGCCACATGACACCGTCTCAGTCGCGCGACACGGTGGAATGTTATTTACCTCACCAAGGCGTTTTACGTGAAGAGTCTACAACCACCAAGTTGAGGGTTTTTTTTTAACGCATAAATACGTCTCTAACAGAGTAACTAAGATCTCACGCGTCGTGCCTGCGGAATACTGGAGATACGTAAAATCGGAGGAAAATCCTGCAGACTGTGCCTCGCGAGGTCTATCACCAAAAAATCTCGTCAACAACGAACTGTGGTGGCACGGCCCTGAGTTCCTAAAATCATTCATCCCTGATGATTCGCCGCAACGTTTTAGTCCAGCTATGGATAAGCCTATTCATAGCTACAATTACGCCACGAAACAAGAAACGCAAAGCGACAACTTTATCGAAGTGTTACTAAGCAGACACAGCATTCTGACACGTGCGGTGCGGGTCATAGCCTGGATATTGCGATTTTTCAACAACGATAAGTTGAGTTCGTACCTACATCCGATGGAGTTGCAGCGTGCAAGTAACCTACTTATCAAACAAATGCGACAAACACAGTTTGAAGGTGACTACAAAAAACTTTCAAAAAACATGGATCTATATCTCTACGAAAAGCAAGCTTTAAAAACTTCTGCCTTACATCGATGAAAACGGTATCCTGCGTATGGGAGGACGACTCAAGCATTCGAATCTTCAACCTAATATGAAAACCCCAGTCATCTTACCCAATACTGGACGTCTAACTCAGTTTACCAACTATATCAATAGTTACCATAGATCAAGCCCATCGAGCGACATTACACGGGGGAGGAGCACGTCTACGTCCAGCCCTGACTTACATCCGACAAACATACTGGATACTAAGCGGAAACCGAACGGTAAAAAATCAGCTACGACGCTGCGTCAAGTGTCACCGTTTTAACAACAAGGAACACAACCAGCTGATGGGGGATCCACCAGCGCCCAGAATTACTCCCTCTAGACCCTTCACCAATACTGGTATCGATTACACAGGACATTTTGACGTCAAAATTAACAAGGGAAGAGGAATCAGGACGTCAAAGGGGTACATCGTGATTTTTAATTGTTTGGCAACAAAAGCGGTCCACATAGAATTGGCATCGGACCTCCCTACTGAAACATTCCTGGCTGCCTTCGAACGTTTTTGTGCCCGACGAGTAAAAGTGGCCATGTCTAGACGGACAACGGATCAAATTTTCTGGGAGCATCACGGGTTCTTCGTAGTGAATTCAAGGAATTCCAACAACTCCTAATACCAGAGTTCTTTGACAACATCGCGAAGATGGGCGTCACATGGTATTTCAGCGTCCCGACATGGGCAAGTGCAAACGGCATATGGTAAGCGGCTGTAAAATCAATGAAACATCATTTGCGCCGTGTACTTGGCGATCAAAAGCTGACATTTGAGGAATTTACAACATTGCTTTCAAAAATTGAAGCATCCCTGAACTCACGTTATCTTTGCCCTCTCACAGAAGACCCTGATGAATTCTACAACGGATTAACTCCTTGGACTGTTAGATCATCGGTTTGCTACAGAGTACGAAAATGAAATCCAAGCTATTCAAGACAACGAATGACACTTAGTATCACTTACAAAAAAGCAAACATCAATCGTCGAACTCGCAAATGAAGCTCTGAAAAGAAATGAAGAAAACATGAACAAGTACTTTCAAAACATTTTCACTTTCTTGAATGCACTCAACACGAGTTTGTCCACAATACAAACTGCAATGGAAGCCACGATGAAAGTCAATTACTTCAACACGTCATCAATTACTGCAAGCCTACTATTAAATAACCTGAGAAGCATGCAAGTAGTTTTATTCACAACGCTGACTGACATCGACACCGATGAAACTTATAAAACAACTAGAGTGCATTGCTGGACAGCTGCCGCGGACGCTAACTTTGCCCGTAACAGATATTCGGCGAAACATCAAGGACATATACATTGTTATATGTTCGTGGGCGAATAACGAATGGATAGTTTCTATTCGAACTTCACATTACACTGCTATCAGAGGACAGTTTCATACTTTTTAGAGTCATACCACTGCCAATTGTTGTACAAACCAACTACACGTCAAAATGGGTTAAGATAACTTCGGAATATATCGCAGTCAACTTTAAAAAGAATACGTACATGAGTATGACGCAACAAATTATTGGCAAGTGCATAAAACAAACATTATATGTCAAGCAAGGACACCGGTTCATGACCTACACTACTCGACGAATACTCCGTGCAAAGCAAATTTGATAGGTCAATCACCTATACAAAGCACCTGTACGACTGAGACACTTCCATGTGGGGACAAACTGGATCAAGTTATAAACACATAAAACATGGCTTGCGATTTGTTGCGACAGTCGCGTACTACGTACGATATGCGATAACGAACTCGTACTGCATACACTCAAGCTTCGTCACATTGGCAGCCAGCTGCATGCTACAGATGAATCATCTCGTTATCCCAAAACCAGTACAACAATAGCATGATTATGGATCCTGGTTTCTTGTTACCGACAATGAATCTTAATAGCTCTATAAACGCTATAGTGGGATTCAAACTTCGAGGAAATGTTTCACATTTCTATGAAACCGATACATCACATATAGCAGAGATAAGAAACAAGATTGAGCTTCAGAAGAGAAATGAAGATGCTCCACTAGCAAGAGCATCTGGAAATGACAGTGTTCACAACACCATTATATGAACGTGAGTGCTACTGTGCTCGTTAGCTATGCGCGCGCGAGGAACTGCTGCTGCCGCTACTGCGATGCCACCGCCCGCGCGCCTGCCGCCACCGCCCGCGCGCCCGCCGCCACCGCCCGCGCGCCCGCCGCCACCGCCCGCGCGCCCGCCGCCCCCCGCCCGAGACCGAGCGACGCGTTCGAGATGCGACAAAGGAAAGAAGTTACTACCGGAAACGAAAATATTTTGTATCAATTTTGATTAAGGATAAAGTTACATTTTAAACTATATTATATTTACTATTTTAAACTTTGTTATTTAAGCTTAATTATATTACAATTTATATACCTACTTTATTAAGTGAATTTAAATTATGTTAATTAAGTATCCTTTATTAGGCTGGGAAGATGTACGATCCCACATGGTACATTTTGCTTAGCGCGCAACCTTTTTGTAATAAAACTAATGTTATTTAATTTAGGAAGGCATTGTACGAGACTCGCTCAATATACATGAGCTGTGAGGTGCCTCCTCGACGACGAAAGCGTTTCTTGGTCGGGACAGCGGTGGACGCTGCTACACTCACGTTGAGCGGGGTCAAGACCAGAGTTTGTGATGTGGGCTCGTCTTCTTTGCTGGTCTCATCCTCCTCTCCTCAATTAGAAAGCCCACCAATGTTGCGGTCTGGCGTTGTAGCTGAACTAACTCAGACGTCACGGCTCTGAGTTCGACTAACTCACTCTGTTCTTTGGCATAACATTAGTGTGCGTTTGCCAGGAGGTCACGTAGATGCTAGATTTCTACTTGGGCATCTTGGAGGCTGACTGTCAACCTACAAATAGAAAACAATATCTACTACCCTCTCTGGCGTGAAAGTTTTCATCACAGGTTTCATCCGCTGAATCTGCTTGTAGGCAGGTGAACAGTTGTTTATTATTCCATCCTATTCTCGATTTTCAAGATCTGAGATGGGGCATACCTAATAAATATTTTTTTAAGAAAAACAATAAATTGGCTGTTTTGTATTTCGTCTTTGTATTAACTACCCTTTCTGATGTTTTTATTCACGGTTTTCATCCGCTGAATCTGCTCGTAGGCAGGTGAACGCTCTTTTATTATTTCACCCGATTCTCGGCATTTCGGTAATCTTCGAGATCTGAGACAGGGCATACCTAATAAAGAACAGCATTAAAAGAATAGATGTGTGTTTACGTAGTTATCGTTAGATGCTACTCTTGCCACGGAGGAATGATGAAAACTGTCAAGGCGGGCTGATTTATAGCTGTCCAAGGTCAAACCTAGCATTTATGTCTTTTTTTCCGTTTTTATTACAAGAACCCATTTTTTTTTATAAAACACATTTTTTACTAACTTTCTGTTTTATTTATTCAATATGTACAACATCAACCTGTGTATCGACTAAAAATAATGCATTTCTAAAGAAAAACATGTTTTTTTTCTCTACAATCCTTACGGTGTAAGGTATATTTATCGCCCGACACAAAACCGGCCGACTGTGAAGTGGCCGTTCTAAGAAACTATAAGTCGAGTGGCTTGTACCATTAATTTTTTGTTGAGCTCAGAATTCAATGGCAACACATAAAATAAACATCTGGTATAAGCAAAACAAAGGACCTTTGTAATCTCACACCGAAAAAGGTACAATAATGCTAGGCTGTTTAGGACAAAATTTGTATCTATTTTGAATGAAAAGAGTAAGTAACCTAAAACAACTCTAAATTTGCAATCTATTGATACAAAAGATATCCGTGTTGCCATACAAAAACACAAAAAAATTCAACATCAAAAAGTTAAACAAAAACCAAAATTCCTTCTGAGAAACGAGGACTGATGCTAACATAATATGGATACGAATTTTTGTATCACTTACTGTTTAGTATTTATGCGTCGGAAACGCACCGGTTTTTTGTTGCGCGAATCGATCGCGAGTAATCGAGACATCACTAGCGAAAACGGCACTAGCAGCTGTCACTCGTACCGGAACGAGATGTAAAATTGGAGGTTAATTTTTTCCTCTTGGTCTGTCTCATCGGTGAGAATAACATGGCGGCTCGGGCCCCGTGATGGTATTTCGGTGTTCCAATTATCATACAGGCATCGGGCCTGGTCAGAGTGTAAATCTACCTCATAGCGTCGGGCTATTGATCTTAATTAGATTCGCGTCAGCGGCCAAGTGATCCCGGTTGATTGGACATCGTCGCATCGGTAGCGGCGACTTCACGGTCACGGCAGGCAGCACGCCGGCGACAGCGTCGGCAGCAACGATAGGTTTCAATCCATATCCTATCCCAAACTGTGCCCTTTTCCCGTATTCCCGTCTCGAATCGAGCCTTCAATCTCCTGTCTACGGTGACAAGGTAATAAACAAATTTCATCACTTCTTTTCTCTCACACGGCAAAGGCACATCCCCCTCAGGATTCCATGCCGTTCGGTAGGCGTGGGAAATTAAACATTTTGGTAGCAGAAGCGCGGTTTCCTAGTGGGAAATCATCGACTCACGGTAGGGTTGCCTTTGTCACATTGTAGTTGGGAGAAAAGAATATCCCAGATTGGCTCAAGTCGGCAATGAGTCTGTGGTCGGTATACCACGATTAAAGTTCATTTTCGGTAAGTGAAAGTATAAGTGCCAATTTAGCTAACAGTTGTTATAAATTTGTAGTCGGAAACTACTGTTACCAGCGCATAAAGGATTGAACGGTCATTCTGCGAAGCCTAGATTGTATTACTTACGGTGGAACGTCGGGTTCTGTAGTCCTACAGTGTTATTTCGGTTTACACAGCAGGGTCGGGCTATTTAAGGGGTATTAAGCTGATTTTGCTGACCTCAAAGGAAGTGTGGTTCCTATCGGAGGGGCCACTACTAGAAAAATAGTTTTTTTTATAATAACCTTTTGTGTGTTATTTGTATTGTACCACATGGTGGCATTCTCTAATTGATTTAGAGTGTATATTATAAGGTGTATGTCCACAGGGCGACCATATTAAATATTGTTTATGATTTAATTGTTTAGTGGTTGCCTTGGGTTTTACAACTTAGTTTTAATTTCTGTGCCCAGCGCTGACGGGAAAGTGCTGGTATCTGGCTGTGCTTAGTTGGCAGTGAAGCATAGGACCAGGAACAATTAAATCGGTAACCATGGCACCTTCGCCCTTGACGGTACTGCGATATGGTGTCCGTGAGGAGATGTGATGGCTCGCCCATACTCACAAGTATGTGGAGCGACCCGACATGAACGATGTCCTGCTCAAGCGTGTGGAGGACGCAATGACACGCGTCGGGAAGGTGTGTCGGCTGGCTGCCGAGGCTGAAGCCCTCGGGCTTACGGATGAGGCCTCGGTGGCTGCAGTGAGGCAGCTCTGCGCGGATGCTGACCAAGCGATGGAGTGCTTGGGCGACATCGAGCGTCGCGCCGAAAAAATTAAGCGGTCGCGTCGGGATGACCGCGGGGAGGGTAGCGGAGACCCCCCCCCTAAGGGTGTGGTTGGACGGCTTCCACACCTGGAGATTCCGGCCTTCGGTGGGGCAATTGATGAGTGGCCGGCATTCATCAATTTGTTCGATAGCCTGGTCCACGGTCGGGACGACCTGGACAGCGCCTACAAGTTGGCCCAGCTATTGATGGCACTGCGGGGTGAACCGAAGGAGTTGGTCGGTCACCTAACGGTTACGGCGGGCAATTATGAGATTGCCCGGGTCATATTGTTTGACCGCTACCAACACAAGAGGCGGTTGGTTGATGCGCAGCTGGGGAAGCTGTTCAGCATCCCAAGAGTAACCCGGGATGTTGACATCCGGGTACAGGTGCTCAACCCTGTGCTGGTGGCCACTAAGGCCCTTCAGAACCTTGGTCTGCCGGTAGACCAATGGTCATATATTGTGTTATATATGGTTTTGTCACGGTTGCCTGCAGCTGTTCAAAGTCGGTTTGAACAGCTGCATGGGGGCAGTAGCACGGAACTGCCCACGCTCGTCCAATTAACGGAGTTTTTGGAGGGTGAATGCAGGCGATGCGACACCATGGATTCGGAGGCCAGTGTGCAGCGCCAACCCGCGCGGATGCGGGAGGGGCCGCGCTCCCCACCCTCACGGGGGGGTGGTCGGTCAAAACAATTTGGCGTTTTGAGTGCCGCGCCGTCGGGTGACGGCTGTGTGCACTGCGACAGTGCCGGTCCTGAGGTGACCAGTTGCGCCAACTTTAAGGCGCTCGGTGTGGCTGCCCGCAGGAAGGTGGTCTTCCGCCACCGATTGTGTTTCGGTTGTTTGGGGCCGCACCCGCTGAGCGAGTGCTCACGGGCGTCCCCCTGTGAGGGCTGCGGTGGCAGGCACCACGTCGTGTTGTGCCTGAACCGGTCAGGCCCATCGGACGGTCACCAGGGCCGGACTCAGGTTGGTCGGTCACAGGGCCCAACCAGGGACGGACCCAGTCCCCCTCCGGGCAACGGGAGTCACCAACGGGGTGACTGGGGTACCCGCGGACGGGACCCCCCCCGAGGGGAAGGGGGCAGCGCGGGGGTTAACAGGCGGGATAGCCGGGGTTCGGTCGCCGCTGTCCAGGGCCAGCGAGGACTTCGGGCCGCTGGCTCACCGCGTGTTACGGGCGGGTGTCAGATGGCACCTATGAGTGGCGCGAAGGCTGGGAGCCCACCACCTTCTGCGCCACCCTGCCCGTCGCTCTGGGAGGCGAACAGTCGGATGTCGCCCCCATTCCTAGAGCGCCCCAGGTTGGATCCGCTCTCCCCCTCCATCCACGGTGGCCACCGGGCACACCGTTCACAGTCCGGTATGGTCGGGTACCGGGAGAGCGAGGGGCCTATTATGCGGGTTGGGACCCCCTAATGTACATGCGGTCTGATATGCCACCGGTGGCATATCAGCAGCCGAGTTACCAGGCCGACGGAGGTCTGAGCGGGTTCGGATCCCGCGGGGGTTCCCGCTAGGGACACGCCGCCCACTTACAGGGTGCCGCCACTCCACAAACGGTCGTGCTCCCCACCGCCTCGGTGATAGCGTGGAGTTCGGACGGCAAATCTTGTGTGGCACGAGCACTATTGGACTCGGGGGCTCAGGGGTGCTTAGTCTCGTGCAACCTTGTAAGACGGTTGGGCATTTCGGTAAGGGAGTACCCACATTCCATTCGGGGAATTGGGAACACGGAAGTCGGTTCCGTTAAGGTAGTATGTCGGATTACTCTCTCGTCACGGGTGGATTCATCGGTGAATCTGACGGTCACGGCATTAGTCATGCCTAATGTGATGGGCTCACACCCTCAAGTACGATTGTCGCCCTCGGTGCGACAGTTGGTCGCTGGGTTGTCACTGGCTGACCCGGAGTTCGATATTCCAGGCCCAGTAGACATTTTATTGGGTGTGATGCCTTAGGATACCTGTTAGTGCCAGGTGTCCACGTGTTGCAGGCGACTGGTCTGGTTTCGGTCAACACCAGACTGGGCCATGCGGTAATGGGTCCGGTCATGCCGGCTGCCCCACGCCTAGCGACTCGTAGTCCCTTATTCGGTTCTGTACTCTCGGAGGTAATACAGAAGTTTTGGGAGGTGGAGGAACCACCTACGGTACGCCGGTTGGACCCGGTTGAAGAAGAGTGTGAACAGTTTTATCGGAACAATACTGGTCGCCTTCGGTCAGGTCGATTTCTCACACGTCTTCCATTTCGGAGTGATCGCCCACCGCTGGGCAGTTCACACCATGCAGCCGAGACGCGGCTTCTGTCGATGGAACGACGAATGAAGCGTGACGGGATTTTCCGGCAGAAGTACGTCGACTTCATGCGGGAATACGAGTCGCTCGGCCACATGTCGGTTTCGGGTATCGACTGGAAGCGTGAAGACCACTGCTTCCTGCCTCATCACGCGGTCTTGAGGACCCCGGAGGGCAAAATACGGGTAGTGTTCGATGGATCGGCATCAACATCTAACGGCATGAACCTGAACCAGTGTTTGCATTCAGGGCCGAAGTTGAATCATGACATCGCGGATGTTATCACACGGTTCCGTCGACACAATGTTGTGTTTGTAGCTGACATCCGGATGATGTTTAGACAGACGGTCATTCACCCTGACGATAGACGGTATCAGCTGATACTGTGGCGAGAGAGCCCAGATCAGCCCATCAGGGTGTACGAGCTGAACACCAACACGTACGGGCTACGGTCTAGTCCTTATTTGGCGATTCGCACTCTGCGGGAGTTAGCGGATCGAGAACGGTTAAATTTCCCTAGAGGAGCAGCGATCCTGGAGCAGGACCTCTACGTGGACGATATCTGTACCGGTGCAGATTCCGTAGAGGAGGCGCTCGCTCGACGGGACGAGCTAGTTGAGCTCCTACGGGGTGGAGGTTACGAGCTCCGGAAATGGATGTCGAACTCTCCAGAGTTACTGACTGGTCTTCCGGATGACTACCAGCAGGATCCCCACGATTTTGAAAATTTGGAAAATCCAAATATGTTGTCGGTATTAGGCGTCCAGTACCAGCCGGTGTCAGACATGTTCTCGTATCGGGTCGAGTTGGACACCCCGAAGGTCTGGACGAAACGGAACGTCCTCTCAACGGTGGCTAGGACATTTGATCCAAACGGGTGGATCACCCCGGTAACATTTCAGCTCAAGTGTTTTATGCAGCAATTGTGGTCTGCTGAGCTGAAATGGGACGACCCGATCGGCGGGTCATTGAGCTCAGAGTGGGACTCGTTCTTTTCGACCCTCCCTGGCATCAATCGGATTTCACTGCCACGGAGGTTGGTCCCCACCAAACGATACACCGCCACCCTGCATGGGTTTTGCGATACCTCGGAGAAGGGCTACGGAGCTGCGGTGTATCTGCGTACGGTCGACTCCTCGGGGGAGGTTGATGTGCGGTTGGTCATGGCCAAGAGCAAGGTTGCGCCGTTGCGCACTCGCCTGACCATTCCCAAGTTAGAGCTTTCGGGAGCGGCTCTCCTGACTCGTCTGCTCAACCACACGATGACGGTTCTTCGTGGGTCAATAGCGTTGGAAGATACGGTCTACGCTTGGACGGACAGCCAGATCGTGTTATGCTGGCTGAAGGCTTCAGTTCACAAGCTGGACATTTTTGTGGCGAATCGGGTTTCGCAGATTTTGACTTCGGAGGTTCCCTTGATCTGGAGACATGTTCCAGGGGAAATGAACCCAGCAGACTGTGCGTCTCGTGGGTGTCACGCTCCGGAGTTGGTTGGACATCCCTTGTGGTGGGGTCCAAAATGGTTGACTCAAGCCGAATCGGATTGGCCACTGAGTCCACGCGTTACCACGGCGAACGGCGCCTTGACAGTCGGTGTCTGTACGACGCAACCAGAGCCGGAAGAGGAGTTCAGCCTGCTGGAATGGTACAGCTCGCTCGACAAGCTGGTCAATGTGACCGCCTGGATCTGCCGATTTGCGCGGAATTGTCGGAATTCTGAGGCGCAACGAGTGCGGACACAGGTCCTGACACCACGGGAACGGAACCATGCGTTGTTCGCATTGGTACGGAACGTGCAGACGGTGCACTTTAAGTCCGAATTGGACATTCTGAGACGCGGACGCGTCCAACTGAAGGGAGCTGTGGCTCGGCTCAACCCGTTTATTGACCCTCAAGGATTGCTGAGGGTAGGAGGTCGGCTGCGGAATGCCAACCTGCCTTATGCGGCTCGCCACCCGTTGTTACTCCCTAGGAAAGGGAAGTTGGTCGAACTGTTGATACAGGATCGACACATTCGGAATGGGCATGTCGGATGCCACGCCTTGATGGCGTTTCTCCAGCGCGAGTTCTGGATTCTATCGGGAAGACGCTTAGTGCGTAGCGTCGTATTTCGGTGCCTGCCTTGTTATCGGGCCAAGGCGGCTACGATGCAGCCCCAGATGGGCGATTTTCCCTCGGATAGGGTTAACGAAATCCGGCCCTTTGCGGGTGTCGGAACGGATTTCGCGGGACCATTCATGGTCAAGTCTTCACAGCTACGGAACGCCAGATTAGTGAAGGCATACCTGTGCGTCTTCGTGTGCTTGGCCACGAAGGCAGTCCACTTGAAGGTGGTCAGTGACCTCACTACGGAGGCATTTATCGCTTGTCTAGATCGGTTCGTCTCACGAAGGGGCCTCCCGACATTAATCCGTTCGGACAACGGCACAAACTTTGTCGGAGCCAGGCGATATCTGCAGGAGGTCACTCAATTCCTGAACGGTAACCAGGACGCCATCGGTACGGCTTGCTCCCGACGAGGGATTGAATGGGTTTTCAGTCCGCCGGGATGTCCTCATTGGGGAGGAATTTTTGAGGCTGCGGTTAAATCGGCTAAGTCGCACCTGACGAGGATCATCGGTGAGACCTCTCTACGCTTTGAAGAGCTTGCGACGCTGTTCTGTAAAATTGAAATGACACTGAACTCGCGTCCGTTGTGCCCGCTCAGTTCGGATCCAAATGATTTGGAAGCGTTGACGCCGGGTCACTTCCTGATAGGTCAGCCCCTTAACGCCCTGCCAGAATACCCATTCGGTGATGTTAAGTTAAGTCGGTTAACTAGGTGGCAGATGTTGCAGCAGATGGCTCAAGATTTTTGGAAACGGTGGTCCCTTGAGTACTTGCACATCTTGCAGCAGCGCCTTAAGTGGACTGACCGGACGAGCCCCCCTCAAGTCGGTGATTTGGTGCTGATTAAGGATGCGAACCTGCCATCGTTGAGATGGAGACGAGGACGGATCGTCAATTTGTACACGGGTCGGGATGGCACGCCTCGATCAGCAGAAGTCAGGGTGGGGGACTCGGTCCTCAAGAGAGCGGTCGCAACACTTTCTCGCCTTCCTATTGATTAGGGACAGGTTCGGGCCTGTCCGGGCGGGTGACTGTTTAGTATTTATGCGTCGGAAACGCACCGGTTTTTTGTTGCGCGAATCGATCGCGAGTAATCGAGACATCACTAGCGAAAACGGCACTAGCAGCTGTCACTCGTACCGGAACGAGATGTAAAATTGGAGGTTAATTTTTTCCTCTTGGTCTGTCTCATCGGTGAGAATAACATGGCGGCTCGGGCCCCGTGATGGTATTTCGGTGTACCAATTATCATACAGGCATCGGGCCTGGTCAGAGTGTAAATCTACCTCATAGCGTCGGGCTATTGATCGTAATTAGATTCGCGTCAGCGGTCAAGTGATTTGTGTTGTGAAGGACATAGTCGTATCGGCGGCGACTCCACGTGCCGCCAGCAGCGCGCCGGCGACGGCGTCGGACAGCGACGGCAAGGGTTCGATCCCATCCCCCTGTCCCAACTGTGCCCCCTTTCCCGAATTCCTGTCTCGAATCGAGCCTTCAATCTCCTGTCTACGGTGACAAGGTAATAAACAAATTTCATCACTTCTTTTCTCTCACACGGCAAAGGCACATCCCCCTCAGGATTCCATGCCGTTCGGTAGGCGTGGGAAATTAAACACATACAGTATGTAACACTTCACTGGGCACAAGTAGTAAATAATTTTTGATGTGCAATTTGAAAAACTTTATCGCAGTATACAGGATGTAGAATTTATACAGGGTAAATTTTTACATTGTAAATATTAACACTCATCTATACAGACAATTTTATGTCAAATTATTTAGAAATTAAAGTTTATTTAGTATTAGGTGGCGCAGCGGTCGAAGTTTACCAAACAGGTTCGAATCCCGACAGGGGAGGAAGTCCAATAAACCCGGATCTTCAATGTTTATAAGGATTGTAATGTCATTAATTCTGGTTCACACGATACCATTATGGAGCGAGCCAAGAAGCAATGCAGGTAGGTGCCTGAATATAAATGGTACTGTTTCCCTGTTCCCCTTCACAGCCGGGATTCAAACCCAGGACCTATCGCTTGGAAAGCACAACCTTGACCGCTACACTACAGAGGTTTTCAATACTCGACTTGGTAGTAGTAGTCGTTAAGCTTTGTCAGAGACCCTAATCTGGCAGCTTGATAACTCCTGACAGTCGTGTTGGCCGCTGCTCCGACATCTCTGCAACAACCTACACTAAGCCAGGAGTAAGGCTCACCCTTACTTGTATCCGGGGAAAGACCCGCGCCTCTCGGTGGGGACAATAATGGGCTACATATAATAACTATTCCCGCAGACGTCCGCCACCAAGACGCAGTACTCTACTACGTCAGAGAAATAATTCTAAGTATCAACAAGAACAAGGAAGAAGTCAGTGAATTAGAACAGGAAAACGCTCGTTTGGGAAAATCTAAACAGACCGCCAGGAAGACTTCGACGGGCAAGTCGGCCAAGACCGACAATATATTTGAAATTAAGCTATCCGGTGATACCGTTTTATCTGGTAAGATATTTTTCTTTGAAAAGAGTTTAATAAAAATATAGTTGTAGTCTCAATTGATTACTTTAGGTGGCCACTCCATTCCCTCGGGATTACACTATCCTACAGCGCTGTGTGAGATTATCATCAGTTTATGCTTCTCTGTGGATTTGCCCAATAATAATATAAAGATAACTATTTAAATAAAAGATTTTTTTCTTTCTTCGAAAATATTCACCTCGACCCCTGATCTGGATAATGCTGTGAATGACCTATTTTACTCTATCATAGAAACTTATGAAACATTTGTACCTAAACCAACTGCTACCTTCTGTATAAACCGTTACCCCGTTTCATCGAAAGGCTTATCAGAGATAAAACCGTATATTGCGTTTCTATCAAAATGAACTTAATCCAGTCACTCGCAAATCACTAAGAACAGCTATAAATAAAATGCAAAGTCGTATTGAGGTAGCGCTATAAGCGAATAAGGGCAAATATAGAATGACAAACTGAAAGAGTAGACAATCCCTCCTATGATATATGGAAATTAGTAAAATCCTTATATCACAATATTTCTTAATACCATCCCTCAAAAAACAAGATGAGTCACTCTCAATAGGCATCCGCAATAAATACAAAGTGCTGGCAGAGTCATTCCATAATAACATGCCCCTCAAAGACATTTGGAGCTCACCTGTTGAAATCTATGAAATGGTGAAATTATTGTTCATAGTTCAAGACAGGAACAGAGTTCTGCGTCTGATTGTCATAAGATTGGCTCGTTATAGTGACGACCTCCTGATGCCCGAAAAATTTGGTTTCCGCAGAGGTCTTTTCACAGGTCAGCAACTTACCCTGCGTAGCTGAACATATTTCCATTAATCTCAACAACCATAGCTCAACTGGGATGTACCTGCTTGACGTAGAAAAAGCATTTGAAACAGTTTGGCATGACGGCCTAGCGCACAAATTGATCAAAATAGGAGTACCTCTGAAACTTACTGAACTTACTGAACTTCCCCCCTGCCGGGGCGGTATTTATTTGGCAGTGGATGCCCACCCTAACTCTCCTCAGAATTCACTTGCAATTCTACCTGTTGACGACGGTTAAATTTAAAAGTTGATAGCTGGCTTAAGATTGTGCCATTGGGTGGGATAATATACCAGCAAAATTCATAAAATAATCCCGCAGCTCTTTAACTCCCCCCATCACACACATCTGTAATTTAGCTATAGACTCAGGTGTTTTTCCTAAAGCGCTTAAAAAAGCCATCGTTTTTCCGGTCTATAAGGGTGGGGATAGAGGCAGTGTTTTAAATTACAGACCAATCTCAGTCCTCAGCTCCTTGTCAAAAATTTTGGAGCGAATCCTCAATAACTGTCTTCTTAGTTTTCTGTCCAAAAATCACATCATTGCTGATAAACAATTTGGTTTTAGGGCAGGAATATCGACTGAAGATGCAGTAACCTCCTTTACTGAGACCCTGACTATCAAATTGGACAATAAACTAAAATGTTTTGGCATTTTCCTCGACTTATCTAAGGCCTTTGACACTGTCTCTATCCCCAAACTTATCAAAAAGCTAGATATTGCTGGAGTACGTGGTCTTGCCCTAAACATTTTCGAAGACTATCTTACGGATCGCAACCAATGCGTAACGATTGAAGGCCTCACTAGCAATCAGATAGCTATTGACTTTGGTGTTCCACAGGGCAGCATTTTGGGGCCCACACTGTTTTTGATCTACATCGATGCTCTCTGCCGGCTTAGTGTATCAAACTGTGATATATTTGCGTATGCGGATGATACAGCTTTACTTGTATACGATAAAACCTGGGACAAGGCAAAACAGGGTGCTGAGTTTTGTCTACGCATGGTAATGGAATGGCTATCTGCTAATCTACTTACTCTAAATGTGGATAAGACAAATATTGTTCAATTTTACCTTCCCAATACCGTAAGACCCCCTCCAGAAACCAGGATGGTGAAAGCTCACACATGTGCACTAGATTCACCAAGTTGCCACTGCAACTACCTAAGCGTGGTTAGTAAGGTTAAATATCTTGTTATCTACATTGACGAAAAATTGAGCTGGAGAACTCATATTGAAGTCATGTGGCGTCGTCTTAGGCGGATGATATATATATTTAGCGAACTCAGGCATTCTGCCGATAGGGAAACACTACTTCTTGTATATCGTATCCTTGCTGAATCTATCATTACTTATTGTATTCCTGCCTGGGGTGGAGCCTGCCAAACTTTCTTAATAAAACTTGAAAGAGCTCAAAGATCTATACTCAAAGTTATGCATTTCAAACGACGCGATTATCCAACTGCCAGACTCTACTCTGAATCTGGTGTTCTCTCCGTGAGGCAATTCTACATACTTCGATCGTTGCTCCGAAAACACTCCCTGACGCCTCTTGATCCAAAAATCCTTCAAAAAAGGTCTGGAACCTCCGTCTGTCCCGAAATTCATTGCCGCACTGCCTTTGCAAGTCGCCAGTTTACGGCACAAAGTGCTTTTATATACAATAGGATTAATAAAATATCCCTGATATATAATTTGAGTTACCGTGAGGTTAAACTTGTAGTTTTAAAATAGTTACAACCTCTTGATTATTTTAAGACTGAACAACTTCTTAAGGTACCTAGTTAACTAAAATTATTGTTAAGTTAACAATATCATATAACTTAATTTATCGTTATTCGTTATTATCGTTTAATATTTTAGAAACTGTAAAATATATAAGCCAAAATTTAATTAAACCTTAGTATTCTGATTACCTACATTGCTATTGTTGTTAATAAATTTATGTCAACCGGAAGACCCAAAAGCCCTAAGATACAGGTTCATTACCTAGTTTACTAGGTCGTCATCGGTACCGATGAGCCCACCCTCTTCGACGCGCGGGCCGGATGGGACATCATCCGCCCTTGTCCGTCCAAACTCTGTTGTGAGTAGACGTGCGTTCGGTTGCTCCTCTGATTTTGTATTAAATCACGAAATCGCGTGACTCAACACCACCACCACTGGTTAAATGCTTCCCTATTCGGCCCATATTGACATGCGTTAATTCGTCGCTCAATCCGTGCACCTGGGACCTTCTCAAAAGTGAAAGGCCGGGTTGGTGCTGCCGGGCAGCCGCGGGGCCCCCCGCTACCCTCGGGAAAACGAGAGGGACTGTGATTTTTCTATTCGTTCTCGCAAGCAGCGCTTGCGTCGACCTTCACCGCATCGCGTAGCACTCCACATCTCCACTCCACAAGTGCTACGAGTCTACAAGGTCTCACTAATTACGATCTTCGGCTGTTCCCACTCCAAGCATCACTCACGAGTATCTTGTTTTGTATAATGCGATGTTGCTCAGTGTTTTAATGAAGCGTCTCCGAAAATGGATAAGTTCCGTACAAGCTTCCAATAGTAGTAAAAGTAGCTTCAAGCTACTTCCAATCCCAACCTAGTTGGAAATTCCAACTTCAGGGGGTCTCCTCCGGATGTTGCTTAAAACTAAGGTGATATTAGGTGATAAATTATATGATATCGTCTCCATCAAATTCGGTGGCTAAATGTAAAATAATCTAGGTATAAATTATAGCAAAATAAGTAACGTAACATTAGTAACAGTATCTTTTTAGGGTTCCGTACCCGAAGGGTTCCAAACGGGACCCTATTACTAAGACTCCGCTGTCCGTCCGTCCGTCTGTCACCAGGCTGTATCTCAAGAACCTAGCTAGCTAGAGAGTTGAAATTTTCACAGATTATGTATTTATGTTGCCGCTATAACAACAAATACTAAAAAACAGGATAAAATAAACATTTAAGGGGGCTCCCATACAACAATTCTTTCAATACCACATACAAACTTATGGATGCACCTGGTTACGTACATGGAGTGTGAAAGTAACCACACCAATAACTTTGTAAACAATATTTTGCTGTGTAAAATCCAAACTATTCACTCCACACCATCGCTTCCATTGAACGGTGGTACGGAACCCTTCGTGCGCGATTTAGACTCGCACTTGACCGGTTTTTTATTTTAGTTTTATTGATATTAATTAAATTAATTTTTTTATTTCATAATCGACAGAAACTGACTCTTAACCGAACTCAACGTATATATAATCGTTAAAATCGGTTCATAAATAAAGAAGCTAAGCCCGTACATACACAAAAATTAAAGTCAAATTGAGACCTCCTACCATCTTTTAGTCTGTAAAAGTGCTACAGGCTAAAAAGTTTATATCGTCCTGTACACCTAAACCTAAGACATTCTTTGCATGAAAAAATATTACCAGTGTTAAAAAAATAGTAATATCACACATTTAGCCACCGAATTTGAAGGTGATGATATCCCTAACGATGTCATTAACAACCCCTTAAATTATGACTACACTTTCTGTTACACCCTGTATATTCATCACTTAGTATCATCATAAGTTTTTGTTACACCTGTGTTTGTTCAGCTTGGTTTTTTTTTATTCATTGTCCTTTCCTCTTGTATAGGTATCGCAGGAAAGCTTTTTGTACCTTCTCGATCATAAGGACGTAAGAGCAATCGTGTGGTTTCCAAACAACCGAGCTAGATTCAAGTTTACTTCTCATTAGGGCCGTGTAAAGAAGCTTGACCACACCCAAATTATGGAATCCGTTACTATTCCGTATCACAAACCCTGATATTTTAAAGCATTACTTGGCCAAAGTGCTTGTGTGCTCATAAAATGTAAAGTTTAGGGTCGAACTTAACACCGAGGTCTTTGATCGAATACACTCGAGTCAAAGACTCCGTGCCGAGTGAATATGTCACCGTAAGACAGTCAAAATCGTTAGTGTAGCTTTTATAGCTACACTAACCTGTTGATTTTAAAGCGAAAACTGTGAAACATTGTCTAACAACCCCTGAAATTAAGACTGTACACTCTGAGGATAGTCTTAAGTTTACCTAGAGAGAGAGAATATTATCTATTTTTCCAAGAAAAGGACTGAATTGCCCCTTTTTGTAATATACAGCAACTTATTTGTTATTTATTCTTACATGTCAAACTTTCACGAATGCTGAAGGGCCTTTCGCTTTGCTCACCCCCTTAAGCTTTCACCTACTCACCACTTTGCCTAATATTTATTTCGTGAGTCATTCAGTAGATTTATTATTCCCTTTAACAAATAAATTTCCCCCTCACATTTTTTATCTTAAATTTTGAGCATTTTGTATTCCAAGCTTACATGTTTTAACCATTTTGACAATTATATCTTTTGAACAACTTTTGTGTTGTTTTGTCAAGTTACGCCCGGTTCAGGGTTATTGCAAAAAATTGAGTATTGAATTTCTGAGTTTCCATCTAGATATAGTGTAGACAGAGATACTGGAGCAGTTAAATAATCCCTCAGCCAGCTCAGTCTAAATGCTGATTTTGTACGAAATACTATATACGAAATGTTTATTGGAATTTTGGAATAAGATCCTGCAGTTACTATGCAATCCGAAACAATGGTTTGAAGGTCATAATGTAGTCAATATTAGATGGTTATGCGCTCAAAGTTCGGATTTATTAATGCTCGGTTTGGAATGTTACAAAACTAATTTCAAGTAAATTTGAGAATACCGTTGTTCGTACAGCAAATTTAATTGAAAATGTGGCATTGTTTGTCAAAATAATATGAGGAACTAGATCAATCTGTTCTCGGTATTTTTAAACGACCGACTGCAAAAAAGGAGGAGCCTCTTAATTCAATATTTTATGATGATTTTTATTGACCGAGCGAGCGAAGTCAGTCAAAGTCAAAGTTCTTTATTACTGTAGATATTTACATATACTAAGAAAACGTTATTTTTACCACTTCTCTACATTGGACCACTGTGGGAGTAGAAGGGCGTAGAAACTCCCACAGATTGATTTTTAGATCGCTTTTAAAAATTGGTTTTGCTTCACTAACACAAATATTACAATATTAATTATTAATATTGATAAGCAGGAATAAATAATTATTAACAGCATGGTTCGCGATTATGACGATTATCCCCATACAGTCCCGTCATTTAAGTAATCCCTTTTTCGACAAAATCGCTTTAACATGCTTTTTAAATTGCTCAAATGGCAATTTCAATATCTCCAGAGTGTATATAATAAGATACTTATTGTAGTAGAGAATGCACTGATCCTTGAAAGAATTGCTAACCTACGTGAGTCTAAACCGAGGCTCCACTAGTCTGTGATTATTTCTTAGATAAACATTACAGCTATCGCTAACTTTGGAAAATGTTGTAAGGTTCTTGCGTACATACATTATATTTTCGAAAATAAATTGAATAGCTACAGTTAGTATGTATTTTTATATTTATATATGTATAATAATAATAATAATAATCGTTTATTCATCAAACAAAATACAACAGAACAGTTACAGTATTTAAGATGTGTTTAGCTATAGTTGGAGTAAACATACGGAAAACATCTGAACCTGAGCTAGGTATAATCTGTATTTCAGGCTCAGCACTCTTCCCTAAAATAATATAATTGCTAATAGAGCTGACACAGAAAAACAATCAAAACGTAAAAATAAACGATACAAAGATCAAAATAATCATAATAATAATTAATATTCACTAACATAAGGGGGGGTGTATTAATTCCACGCCTCAACCGAACGGCGTGGAATCTTGAGGGGCTGGGTTGTTGCCAGCACGGGAGAGAAAATCTTGATTGTTACCTTACCTTGTCGTCGTAGACCGGAAATCGAAAGCTCGATTCGGGGCAGGAATACGGGATAAGGGCACAAGTTTGGGTAGGGTCAGGAATGAATCTCACTGTCGCTGCCCGACGCTGGCGCCGGCGTGCTGCCTGCCGACACGTGGAATCGCCGTCCGATATGACGATGTCCAATCAACACGGATCACTTAACCGCTGACGCGAATACTTATTTCCCGACGATGTGGTAGATTTACAGAGTACATGTCGAATAGCAAGGACTTCGCCAACGGGGAGTACACTGGCCCTATGGAAAAGTGTTCACAACTACAAGAGTGGGTCCAAAAAATATTAAATGCCGCTGGGCCGACGGAAACCGTGGAGAAATGGAGAAACGTAAGTACAAACTTGGTATTGTAAAAATAACGTAATATCCCTACTGCATTACGGCTGTCGGTGGTAACATAGAAAAGAACGGTCAAGAGGCGGAAGCGCCCCTGGCGCCCCCTTATCTAAACTCCAACCGAAAGAACATACCCACATATATACATTACGGTGAAAAACAACCCTCATTTTGGGCAGTTGGGTATAAATACTGAGGCATTAAAATCACTTTTATCTGCTTTGTATGTATCTACATAATGTGAATTATACCAAATTATTTTCACTCTACAGACTTGGAGAGACCAGAAAAAGGGACGAGGGAGGAAGGTGCCCGGGTGAGGCGGGCATGTACAGAAACTGAGAACCTACCAGTTTCAACCTCTCCGACCAGTCCTGCAAAATATTAAAAATAATTGGGACAGCATGTGCTTTTGGCATCAGCGACAATGAAACGGGAGTGGGAGAAGTGAGTATAAATTATATAATTACTATGTAAAATTTCATAACATATTCCATTCAATTAATAAACCAATTTCATTACAGCTTATCACTGGCCAGATAGAACAAAGTTTACACACCACTGCTGCTGAGTCACCCACCTTTGTGTTTAACGAGACTCAAGCCATTCACTACCTGTCCCAATTCACCCACTCACCTCTTAAAGATTCAGGAATTGGATGGATCGACATACTGACACCAATAACTCCGAGTTATACCAGTCTCCTACCTCTCACAGAATTGCCATTTTTAACGTAGAACTAGGCAACAGAGGCATACATTGGCCCAAATATGTGGAGGAGAGGGTCGTGTGGAAAAAGTAAATATGTGGAAGGTGTGAATTATGCAGTATGCAGAAAACGCAGTCTAAACCTTATACTGTATGTTCTCATTGCAACATACATTTATGTCTAAACAACAACAATAACTGTTTTGTGGATTATCACGAGATAGATATTGATCTCAATTAGCTCTAAGTTGTTATTGTTCACTTATAGTAATGATGATTTTTTGTGAAAAATTCTGTCATTGTGATATATAATGTTACTGAAGCAACAAATTTGTCTAGGTCTTAAAAATTGTTCTAGGTGCAATAAATTTCTGAATAAACAAAACATGTGTTTAATATAGTAAACAGACCGTTAGGGCGACTAGCTAGAAGGCAGAATAAGACTTACTCAACAAAACTTTGACAACTCGGTACTAATTTATATGGTTAAGTTGAGTTAAGTCTTATTCCACTTTCTAGCTAGTGGCACTTAGATTATAATATTTCTTAATTTTTCCACTAGGAAAGGGTTAATGAATCATTAAACGACTCTGAGTATAGCGGTTACTAACACAACAGTCCGAATATTATCAACCACCTAGTGATAAATAGACTCTTGCCCGGTTTCTGAAAGGAAAATTAGCTGTGACATTTGACATTTGACATTTAGAATTAATGATCGATTAATCGCTTGTTACATGTGACAACTCTTTCGGAACTGGGGGTAAGTAAAGTACTTATATAAAAAAAATGTAGCCTATTAATGTCCCCACCAAGGGGCACGGGCCTTTACCCGGATACGAGTAAGATCGAACCATACTCCACCACACTGGCTCAGTGCGGTTTGATGAAGGGAGTTGGGCTAGTGGCCAACCCGACTGTCAATGTTTTCAAGCTGCCTCTATTAGGGTCTCTGATCAGCTTAACGATTACTACCACCAAGTAGCGATATTAGCCGGGACCTACAGCTTAACGTGTCATCCGAAACAAATGGCACAGAAACGGACACCCATCCAGTACCCGTCTCAGCCAGATGTTGCTACCCGTACGATCGTTTCCGATGTGCGAATACTGCTAGGCCACGGACGCTTCTATATCAATACGCTATAACAACAAACGAAAAGCAAATATGTATATCTAAACTTTACACCCGTCAGCAGCAACACAAGAAACATAACAAAATTTGTATTTTTCGTCTCGAATCTATGCTCTCGACGCCTTGTCTGCACCTCCATGGGTACCAGACAATGTCTCGATCGCATATGTCAAAATTAGTGTCTATCTCGGCTGAAATCATCTCGGCAATGCCGCCATGCTACCGGATGTAGACAAGGTTCGGTCGTCTCCATTTCGATCGCGGTCGCCATGCTACCGTCGAGATATCTCGGGCTAGATAAGAGAAATTGACATGTTTGCATAGACAAGGCCCTTTCTCGAGCGTGGCATGCTGAGCCTGCTGCATCTTCGCTAACTGCTGCTACGTGCTCCTTCCTCATTCTGAAATTAGTTTGTGTATGAAATTCACAGTGGCGAGAAAACTTTACGAAGTAATTTGATACTATAAGCATAGCTTTAATACTTACATCTTTCTTTTTGGGATCATTAGTATTTTTGAAAATAAAATTCACCGCGGAACGAAATGAAAACAGAAAATGACAGATATGCGTTTTGTTACTAATATTATAACACGAGTTCATTAAAAAAAATATCGAATAAAATGAATGGTTTTGAATAAGTAATTGCTTGCGTTGGAACGAAACGAAATTGTTAACTTTCTAGTGATGTTCCGCTATCGCTAAAAACCGGTAACTAAATTTACAGTGTTTCCAGACAAAAATAAAACACTTTTATTCAAAATGGCAATAAGTTCTTTTGGTAGACAAGACCGCATTCTATCGCATATCTCGAGTCCTATCTGCCATGCTCGCACTTTAGACATGGCAAGTTCTCTTCTCGAGGTCGAAAGAGCGTTAAAATCTGCATGCTAAGCGAACAGGCTCGACACCTGTATTAGACGATTGTTACACCGAATTACAATCAATGGCCCGATGCCTGAGCAGACATGTTTGTTCTCCCGACGAGAAAAGATAACCTCCAATTTTTCATCTCGTTGGTACGAGTGACAGCTGCGGTTCCGTCTCCGTTCCGAGTCGCACAACAAGAGGAGGTGCGTTCCGAAGCATACATATTAAACAGGGGGAAAAGAGTGAGTACTCTTTGTGTAGTATGGGAATGAATGAGTGAGTATGAGAGGGTGAGTGAGAAAATAATAATAATAACGATATGTACGTAATGTATGCTAAGGTTCATGTAATATTTATAAATTATTTATATGTAATTGTAATTTTATATGTAATAATTTTGATATTAAATGTAAAAATATGAGACTGTTTATGATAGAGCTACCTATTTGTCAAAAGTAACTCTTCAGTTTTCTCATAATTGAGTGCTTGCAAGGTTTTATATATGGTTTTTTTAAGATCATGTTTGTGTAGGGCATAAATGTCAACAATTTTATTAATTCTATTATACAGAAAGGGACCGAGGAAGCTGAAAAACCTATGGGCGTAAAATGTGCGGAATATTAAATTTGTATTGAGGCAAACCCTATCGTTGCGCCGCCTGGGGATAATACATGGGTCAAAGATAATGGATAAGTGCTGTTTCAGAATAATGTGATATACAAACAACTGCCTTACCGTAAGAACGTCACAGGAGTTATAGAGAGAGACAGTGGGGAAGAGGCGGGGACGGAAGGTAGAGACCTTAAGAACAGCTCTCTGGGCACGCTCTATTTGAAGTTCGTCTAATCTTCGGGAGTAAAGTAAAAGGCTTGAGATGCGCGCAAATCTAGACTGGTTTATTACAGGAAATCCTAGCTTATATACTAGGTTGGTGCATGTTATTAATGACGTACATAAGACATAGTGCGTGATGAATATAAATATACCTTATCTGTGACGGTCGTCAACTTATCTTAACATTACGTGAAAATATGACTAACATAGTCGACCGGCACAGTTATTATTGACTGGCAAAGCGCATAGTATAATTGTTTGAGTATATGAGGTTCAACAACGTGCCTCAAGTTTTTGAAAATATAAATAAGTTTACGAAGTCGGTTGTTCAGCTGTTTAATGTGCTCTTTAAATGATAAATTGCAATCTACTTGTATGCCAAGATACTTTATACTTCGTACACATTCCAGCAGCAAACATTTACAACTGTTTTGATTGTGTTTCCCAGTTAAGGAGCAGTCATGTGACACAACTTTAAACTTGTTGTCTACTTGCATTTGACGTATAGAAAAAAGCATATACATGTCTTGTCAGGGTTCAGCGTTAAAAGGTTTGTATGCAACCATTTTTTAACTCTGTTGAGACCACTCTGAGCTAGCTCGTAAACAGTATCAAGAGATTTAGCAGAAAAAAGTAAAACTGTATCATCTGCATAGGATAAAAATCGGCCGTCGAAAGATGGTAGAGGTAATAAGTCATTTATATATTGGTCCTAATATGCTGCCTTGGGGAACTTCGTAAGAAATAGGCAGATCTGAGCTGATGTGATTGCTCACTTGTACACTTAGGAAGCGGTTTGTTAAGTAGCTGGTCAGTAACTTATGTTCAATGCCTCTGATTCCGAGCTTCTCAAGTTTCGCTAGCAGAGAAGGGTCAGGGACCGTATCTAAAGCTTTCGCCAAGTCAAGAAATATTCCAATGCATTTCTGACCATTATCGAGATTATTCGCAATATAGACATTGAACTGCTGCGTCAGTGCTTTTCCGCATCGGAAACCAAACTGTTTGTTGGATAGTAGCCCATTTCCTTCAAGGTAATTAACCAGCCTATGATTTATGTTTTTTCTAGAATTTTTGAAATCGCGGGAAGAATTGATATGGGACTATAATTACTTATACGATCCCTGTCGCCTCCTTTATGTATTGCACGAATACGTGAATGCTTGAGCGCCGCGGGAAAGACACCATATTCCAAGCTCATATAAAAAATGAATGTTAATGGGGGAATAAGTAATGCTTTATATTCTTTTAGTACGATATTTAAAATATTATCCCATCCAACTGTGAATTCGCTTTTCAAAGACATAATCAAACATTTAACTTCTTCTTCATCCGTACTTAATAATACAAACGAGGTAGCTACTACATCCTTATGTTCGATACTTGTGATTGAGTTATCTATAGAAGAATATCTTTCACCTATTTCTACAAAATATTTATTTACTTCGTTCAAGGAGGCTTTAGGGTCCGGCAAGACTGTCAGAAGCTCTTTTGGCGGACTTTTGTCCTTTTATTTTTTATTATTTTTGATTTTAACAAATGAAGTGACGTTGGATTTGTAGAGATTTGGATTTTTAGTGAAAAGTCAATAGGTTGGGTTAAAGCCGCAAAATGTAGTTTACAAAGTTATTGGTGCGGCTACTTTCATTCTCCATCTTCGTTACCAGGTGCATTGATAAGTTTGTGTGTTATATTAAAAGAAAGTGTCACTCGCGAGGTCTACAGCTCACATTGCCATAAATTTTAGTCATTTATAAATTGGAACTATGTTTAGCAATATATAAAATGGACCTTTGTTTAGCAATTTATACATTGGAACTTATAATGACAACCACAGATGAATAAGGTCACAGTTCGATACTGGTATTTCAAGGGTTGGGATACGATGTCTTTTTATGGTTGCTAATCAAATAGAAGGGTTCGATTGAAGTGCATTTTTTTAGTTCAGTTCATTCATTTAATTTCGTAAGCAATGGGAAGCACCCTGGCCCCTTAGCGTTTGAATTGAAAGCCCCATACGTGACATATCTTCGCGACTAAAGCAATACAATTATTGCCTTATAGGAACCCCCTGAAGTTGAAGTAGGCTCCGATTAATTGGTAATTTAACTTTAACTCGCGATATTCCCTTCTCCCTTTCCACTGTTGAACATTTCAGGGTTCCGTACTCAAAGGGTGCCAACTTGACCCGATTGAAAACAATCTTAGACTCCGCTGTCAGTCCATCTGGAGAGAGAGGGAAGATCTTCCTCCTCCACTACCCCTTTTGGATTGTTTTTCGCTACATCTTGTGTAAAATAAGTCCTTAGTATGCCTCTCAAATTTGATTGAAATCCGTCGATAAATAACGCTACCGCAAACTTCCCCCATTTCCCCCCGATGAAAAATTGCAATCGTCTAAATTTTTAAATTAAATCAAGGAACTTCTGCGCCAATTTTCTTCATAATCGGTTTGGAAAATGCGACCTGTAGAACGGACTGACAGACGGGCGAAAGCATTTAGGATAATCTCGGAACTGGACGCTTCACTCGCTCGGACAATAACTGGACCGCCGTAAACTTGACCTAAAACGCGAAAATAGTATGCTTGATTACAGCAGTCTTACTGTAACACCGAGTTGCGATAGAACGACAATTTGTCAATTGTCAATTGTAAGACGGGCTGGTTTCCGCAACTCGACGACGAAAGCGCCTATTTTGCGTGTGGGTGGGAATGCGATATCATTCGAGCCAACCCAACTCCTCCAGGAACGCCAGCAGGCCCTTTACGTTACCGACTATCCCTGGAAGGTCCCTCGATTGACCGAAGTGTTTAGCCCTGTAGTCCGCTACTCCTGTGCACTCCATGAGGACGTGAGCAGCCGTTTCTTCTGCCTCCAAGCAGGCTCTGCAAAGGGGGCTGTCGGTAACACCTAGGACATATAGATGTTTATTAAAGAAACCATGGCCAGTAAGTGCTGCAGTCACCAGTCGCATGCGCGGCCTGCGATAGAACGACACAATAGAATGATTTAAAAAAGAGATAAAAAATAAATGTAAACCTTGTGCGGTGGTACGGAATTTTACTCTCTTAATTCTTTCTACGGAATTGTTCGAGTACGAAACTTATTCGGCTATTTATTATTCCAATCTAACAACACCACAACCTTGTTACAGGAACAGGACGGATAGTTTCCTTTGAGGTCACGGGCGTACCACCTAAAGAGTTGGGCGAGGTCGTTGCCCTCATCAGTAGCTCAAATCTGCCTGCGCAAGATGACTCGCCCATAGTATTCGTCAATATTGACAAACTCTTCCAAGTGCCGCTCGAGGTACTAAAGGGGGCTCGGTGAGTCTGAAGTTATTTTTTTCCAATTAGTTGCTGTTCCACCGGGCAGAAGTTGGACAATTGGTGTCCAAAGACAAAAAAGTTATTTTTACGTAGCCGTATTTTTAGTAACCTTGGGGTACGGGCCTTTACCCGGATATGAGTAAGATTGAAGCATACTTTACCACGCTGGCTATGTGCGGGTCAGAAGTTATCAAGGTACCATATTAGGGCCTCTGACACAGCTAAACATACGTCACTTGTACGAAGACGCACTTAATTTTTTAATTATTTGTAATTGTAGCCTCAACAGAACCACACATTCTGCGAAAATGTTAACCCTAACCTATTAGGCGCTGTGCCCACCTGAGGTGATGTGACATGACAATCGACTTGAAATCTATGGGCGTGGCATGTCCATGGCATTTAATGCCACGCCACTCCCATAGATTTCTGATACACCCCGCTGACGGACAGACAGACAGACGGTCAGACGGAAGGTTGGACGGACAGCGGAGGCTTAGTAATGGGATAATGTCAGAATATTTTTTTTCGAGATCCATCTGATGCCGTTGGTTAGGCCCTTTATATTTTTTTCCTTTGGCGCATAATGTATGAGGACTCAAAACCAAACATATAGGTCCTTACCACAAAAAAAACTACTATTCAACACTTGTTTAAAAACAAAAACGTATGTAATTTGACGTTTGTTTTGAAGTTAAACGCTGTTTAATATTTATTGTCGTAACACGGATATTTTTATCATATTTGTTAATACTCTGAGCCTCATAAGCAGAGTCCCACTAAAACCAATTTTTCAACAAAATAAAATAAAATAGTATCTACAGCGCAAGTTTATTTTACTATTTGCAAATAAACTGGTTTACTGGCTATTATGAGATATATACATGCACAACCGATTAATACCATCAACAATAAAAATTTCCAGATATTTCCAACATTTTCTGTCGATGGAATGACAAAGGTGAGGGTGAGCGAGAGGGTTAATTAAAAAAGTGTTACTTTAGCGAGATAATTGGAAGTAAATATAAATATTTGAAAGAAAATGTTCTTTAATACCAATTATCCAATCATAATCTTATCTTATCTTAATCCACTTCGTAATCTGCCTAATCTATGCTCGCGCACAATAAAGTGGAATCAACGTTGCTCGAAACAATTTTTTTGCAGTTGCAATGAACTATGGATTGTGGTATATAATTTGGAAGGATAAATTTGTTAGAAATGAATCTTATTGAATATCATACCCAAAGAGTATTCACCTCTTATGTCATGAAACGTAAAACAATAGACATGCGTTTTTAAAACAAAACACCCTATTGTTTGGGAGTCCTAAAATCCTATAAAAAGTGAGTGTTTATGAAAATTGGTCATCAATCCAATGTTTCACGTCATTGGGAACCTAGACCTAATATAATATAATCTTTTTGATATGATTTAAAAGCTAACAAAATTATCTTTCACATTATATACCACAATGTATGGTTTAGTGCATGGAAGTTGTGGGGATTTGGTTAGAGCAGCGCACTGATGTGAGTCTAGTTTTTAGGCTCGCGAGAGTAATTACGAATTGCAGCAAGTTTCAGTTTTCGTAGTTTTGGCGTGAAAAAACCACATTCATCAACACACAATCTTTCGCGAGTACAGTTCAGTTTGTAGACCATTCAATTCTTTTTCAAAGTTCTGCAAATTAAAAAATATATTCATTAGAGGCACAAGGGACCGCTTGGAAAAGGAAAATTTTCTCAACGACAGAATTTTCTCGGCGATGCCGATGAAAACTTTTTCGTAATTAGTTTTTTTACCTGGCCAATTAGTAAACGCTTTTAAAACACGTTCGAGTGTTAATGTTGTCAAAGCAGTTTTTTTAATAAGACGTTTCCTGAAGGAAGGTAATGTGATCTGTGTTCCAAGAATTTCAAGAGGAGAATTTCAGTAACTTACTTACATACAGTGCATTTCCTTTTAGATCTGTGATCGGTCTTTGGAAAAGTCTTCGAATATTACCGAATATGTATGCAAATTAATACTGTCCTTCTCTGCACGGACTTTTACCAGCTATTTTTTAATTGTTAAGTAAAAACATATCCGAACTAACCATCTCATTGTTGACGTGTATTTCTTAGTTTTTATGTCATAAAGGCATTATCAAATACTGAAAATTCAAAAACATTTCCGTTTCCACTTTCTATCTCCGTCGTCAAGACCTCGTCGTGCGTGTGTTACTGCAAGGGGGGAGTTGGAATGTCCTGTAGCTCGAAAGTAAATTCCTTCTGAATTCTTTTTCCGTTCGTGCGGCTCAAATGTGGAACCACTTGCCAGCTTCCATAAGGGATAGTGAATCCCCAAACTCTTTCACAGCAAGATTGAAGGAACACTACCTTGCTCAAGTATAATATGTATTTTTATATATGTAGGAATTGTTTATGTAGTTTATTGTTTTGATTATAGTGTATGATATATAATGTATTTCTGTAACTATTCATGTGTATTGTATTTTTTATTAAGATTGCACAACCCGCTTTATTTCACAACCGCGCCGTACTCACACCAAAATGCCACACTAGCATGACTATGGTTACATTTATTGTTCCGTAATCACACCACAGCATCCGAACACACCCTTAACCATTAAAATACTTATTTTTCCAGATGGGGTGGCAAAGGCACAGCGTAGCTATGCAAGTCACAATAACTTTTCTTTTCCCACCTGTCAAAATAGTGACACCTGTCAAAATCATGATACCTGTCAAAATCATGACACCTGTCAAAAATGGTGACACCTGTAAAAATTGTGACACCTGTCAAAATTGTGACACCTGTCAAAATTGTGACACCTGTAAAAATCATGACACCTGTCAAAAATGGTGATAGCTGTCAAACTTTTCATGATGGTAGGAAGGTTAGTGAAGATGCCTCTGCCATCTCATCTGGGAAAAAGCTACGCTATGCCTTTGCCACCCCACCTGGGAAAAGAAGTATAAGAAGACCAGTTTAGTGTTGGACAGCAATAAGTTAGAATTAGTAAATGACACGAAGTTTCTTGGAATAACCATTGATAACAAATTGCAGTGGGGACTCCACATAGAAAAATTGGCTGGTAAATTAAGTTCTGCGGCTTACGCTGTTAGGAACATCAGACAAAACACGGATGTGGCTACATCTAGGCTAGTATATTTTAGTAACTTTCATAGTGTCATGTCCTATGGTATCTTGTTGTAGGGGAAAGCAGCGGATATTCAAACTATTTTTATTTTACAGAAAAGAGCTATTCGAGCAATTTATAATTTGAAACGCACAGACTCCTTAAGAGAGATTTTTAAAGAAATTAACATACTAACTGTAGCTGGTCAATTTATTTTCGAAAATATAATGTATGTAAGCAAGAACCTTACAAAATTTCCCAAATTAGCGATAGCTGTAAAATGTTAACCTAAGAAATAATCACAGACTACTTGCGCCCTGATTTAGACTCGCGAAGGTTAGCAATTCTTTCAAGGGTCAATGGATTCTCTACTACAACAAGATACCTTGAAATTGCCATTTGAGCAATTTAAAAACCATGTTAAAGCGACTTTGTCGAAAAATGGATATTACAATGTTCAAGATTACTTAAATGATGGGACTGTACGGGGTTAATCTGGCTCAACAAGGACCTTGCTGTTAATGATTATGTGATTATTTATTCCTGCTTATTAATTAGGATAATGACTAAATATTATATTTTGTATTAGTTAAGCATAAGCAATTTTTAAAAAAGGATCTAAAAATCAATCTGTGGGAGTTTCTACGCCCATCTTCTCCCACCGTGATCCAATGTAGAGAAATGGCAAAAAATGACGATTGCTAAGTAAATGTAAATATCTACAGTAATAAAGACATTTGGAATTTTGGAATTTTGGAATTTTTAATGGTCAAGGGTGTGTTCGGATGCTGTGGTGTGACTACGGAAGAATAAAAGCAGGAGGGTAGTCTGAAAGTGCACATCTTATAATTTTGCTCTGCATTTTAATATTAAATTTTAATTATTTAATCGAAATTTTATGTACATAATTTTATAAACTCACTGACCTGGACTCCCAAATAACCTAATCAAACTAAATTCACTCTCTTTCCCATCATTTTTCACAATCAATTCAAATCAAAATCACCAACACTTCAATATGGACCTGCATGCGGAGATACACAAGAACATGGAAGAGCTGGCTGCCACATTCACTGAGCAGATGGGGAGGCATGACCAGAAGCTGCAATCCGCCACGCTTGCTACTGGACCCGTGGACATCACCAATTTGGTACGTGAGTTCAGGGACTTCAAGGATCTCATGTGGAAGACTCTCGGAATGCTGAAGTCCCAACTGGAGCTTGTCACTCGAGGGCTGGACCGGCATGAGACTGCGGCGAGGCGCAAGGTGTTGCTGGTGCATGGTGTGGAGGAAGCGGAAAACGAGAAGCCAGACATTGTCTTCTCGGATGCGCTCGCCTCCCGTCTGAAGCTATCTGCAGAGTGTCTCAGTGCAGTGAGAGTAGTACATCGCCTTGGTGCCAAGGGAAACAATCATCGGCCCCTTCTAGTCCGCTTTGCTACATACTCGGCACGCTGTGAATTGTGGGGAGTGAAAAGACAGCTCAAGGGTTCTGGCATCACAGTGTCCGAGTTCTTGACCAAAACCCGATATGAGGTGTTTGTTGCGGCGAGGAAGCATTTTGGTCTCAACAACACTTGGTCTTCGGATGGCAAGGTACTAGTGATATTGCCCGACAAGTCGCGGCATAAGGTGGAATGCTGGGCGGATTTACGGCCGCTGACTGAGAAGTATCCCAGCATGGAGACCCTCCTACCCGCGGGCAAGGGGAAGAAACCGGCTGCGGTGACAGCGGCAACATCTACCAGGGCTCAAACCAGGAGAGCCGCCCATACACAGGGCGTGAAGAAGTGAAGTGATCAACATAATTGTAAGGTAGAATTGTTTCTTTGTCCAAGTCCAAAGTTCACTTTGTTTGTTCTATTACCTATTGTTTTTTCACAAGTAACCTTACTTTGATCTATTTACTTGTCAGCTGTCACTGTCAGTCAACCTCGTTTTTCTGCCAGTGTATAAACGAAACGCAAACGTCAGCTTCTTAATTTTTGCAACTGTTGAATATTTGGCGTTTCGTTCTTGCGTTTGGATGCGGTCCTGATTGCGCGTCGTTATGTGTTCGCATTATTATTTTCTTATATTTTTTTTTAAATAACAATGATGTGTATATAACTGTGTATCATATTCTACCATAATAATCTAAGCTAAGTATTCCATTGAAAATGATGCCATAAGTACTTAGATATCTTTCAGCACTCCGAAGGTTAGGGGTCTAGGTCACCCTTTATATATATATACATATATATATATATTTTTTTTACTTTGTAGGTACTTACTACGTAGGTAGTTTATTTATTTAAATTTTATTTATTTATATTATATAATAATATGGATAGCTCACTACATATTGAAGATAGTTTCTTCTCGTGCTCCTCCAACGATGACTTCTTAGAAAGTGCAGAGAGTGACAATGAAAACTCATCTTTAGCGGAATCTCTTTCAATCAAACTGAAAAATGTTTTTGGGAATGGTCTGGGGAAAAATTTGAACCTAGTTCACATTAATGCCCAGAGTATACACTCGAGTTATTCTGACCTTGTAGACACTTTTAATCAGCAATGTATAGACGGCATTCTTGTGTCGGAATCATTCCTTAAGCCTAGCCTGCCCTCTTCTATGTACTGTCTTCCAGGATACAGGCTGTATAGGAATGACAGAGTTGGGAAGGCTGACGGAGGGGTTGCTGTCTACCTGCGCTCGGATATCCCGTGCAAAGTAGTCAGTGCTTCTCCGAGTCAATACTCCGAATCTGCGGAGTATCTTTTCTTGGAAATCTGTCTTCACCATCATAAGGTTCTTCTAGGTGTTTTCTACAGCCCTTCTCTTCGTATAGACTACTTTGAGTCGTTAGAATCCCTTTTGAATGAATTGACCCCACTGTATAGTGATACTCTTATTCTTGGTGATTTTAACACCTGTCTTCTCAAAAATAACTGCCGCTCTGATAAACTCCAGTCGATTGTTGACTCCTTGAATATGCATATTCTTCCCCTCGATGCTACTCACTTTCAGCCTCATTGTACACCCTCCCTCCTTGATCTGATTATAACATCCGATCCTGACAAGGTAGCTGCTCACGGTCAAATCAATACCCCTTTCTCTTACCATGATCTGATATTTCTATCATACAAGATAAGGTCTCCCAAGAGTAGAGCTAAATTCTTAGATATTCGCAGCTTTAAAAAATTGGATCTTGACTCTCTTAAAGCTGATGCCTCCTCTATTGATTGGTCCCCCGTCATCTCTAGCGAGACCGTTGATGACAAAGTCAACAACTTCAACACAATTATCTTGGGGTTGTTTGACAGACACGCTCCGATCAAGAGAGTTAGGGTGAAGCACCTGCCCGCACCTTGGCTTAACGACGTTATCAAACGCCTAATGACCAAGAGGAACCGAGCTAAATGCCGCTACAAGAAAGACCCAACTAACGAGAACTTTCACACATTCAAATCTCTCCGTAATCGATGCAACCGTATGTGTCGTGACGCTAAGCGCCGCCACATATACGAGTGCATCGAGAACTACACTCCTGCTCAGGTGTGGAAGTTTCTACGTACTCTTGGCGTCGGTAAGTCCCGGGATCTGCCAGTCGGTAATGTCGATCTCAACGGTCTCAATAGATTCTTCTCTGCCCCCCCTGTCGTGATGGACTTTATCGTCAAGGAAGCCACCCTGCGTAGCCTCCGGTTAAGACCTGCTGCTACTACTACTCCTTTCGAGTTCAGCCCGGTTGGAGTCGATGCTGTTAGGAAGGCAGTGCTGGCAATTTCTTCTAAAGCTGTTGGAGATGACAAAATTTGTCCTCGAATGATCAGGAGCGTGCTCGACGAGCTGCTTCCTGCAATCACTCATTTAATTAACTATTCTTTATCAGAGTGTTCCTTTCCCAAAGTATGTATAAACATGTCATCCCTTTGCCTAAAACATCCAATCCTTCCTCCTTCAAAGAGTTTCGTCCCATCTCCATCCTACCGCTCCTTTCCAAAGTTCTTGAATCCGTTGTCCATACCCAGTTCTCTTCCTATCTATCCAGAAATAATTTGATCAACCGCTTCCAATCCGGCTTCAGGTCAGGTCACAGCACCGCAACGGCTTTGTTAAAGGTCACGGATGATATCCAGTTCGCTATGGATAACAAACAGCTTTCTGTGCTAGCACTGCTTGACTTCAGTAGCGCCTTCAACTGTATTGATTTTGACATTCTCACTCAAATATTAAGGTCCCTTAATGTCTCGTCTCGCTCGGCCTGCTGGTTTGACTCTTATCTTAGAGATCGCCAGCAGCGCATAAGGTCTGAGGAGACCTTTACTGAGTGGTGCGATCTTTTGGCGGGAGTTCCTCAGGGTGGTATTCTTTCCCCTCTCTTATTCTCTGTCTTCATCAACTCCATCTCGATGTTATCTCCTCCCCATATCATCTCTATGCTGATGATCTTCAGATTTATCGTCATTTCCTCTTTAGTGATGTGAACCTGGCTATAGACACACTGAACGCTGACCTTGAGAACATCAGAACCTGGGCTTTGTCATACGGATTGCTGGTGAACCCCAGTAAGTCCCAGGCGATTATTATAGGTACTAGACACTCCTTAAACGTATTACAACAATTGCCCATACCGCCGGTTACCTATGACGGTACTCTAATCGCCTACAGTGACAAGGCCAAAAACCTGGGTGTCATGTTTGATAGACAACTCTCCTGGACTAACCATGTCAGCGAGGTCAGTAGGCGCGTCTTTGCCACCTTTCACTCACTAAGACGGCTTCAGAACTTTCTGCCCCATCAAACAAAAATTACTCTTGCTCAATCTCTTCTTCTCTCCTTGATCGATTATGCCGATGTTTGTTGGGCTAGCGCCAACGAAGAGCAACTGAACAGACTCGAGCGACTTCAAAATCTCGGGATTCGGTTTATCTTCGGACTGCGCAAGTTCGACCACGTCTCGCAGTATCGCAAGGAGTTAAAATGGCTGTCGATCCGTCTTCGTCGGGACACACACATCCTCACTCTTCTATTCAACATCTTAACCAACCCTCGATACCCTAGCTTTCTCCGTGAGCTTTTTCAATTTCTCCCTTCGGCTCGTCCACGTAGAACTCACACGGCTTCCCTGCTCTCTATACCTCATCACAACACCGTCGCATACAAGCACTGTTTTCGATTGCGGGCGATCACTCTCTGGAACTCGCTTCCCTGCACTATCAGAGATAGTCCATCTCTGCCCGTCTTTAAGAATCGTTTGAAGGAGCATTATCTTTCTCTATCCTAGATTTGAGCTTTGTATATATTAGTTTATTTAGGTGTATTTATATTTTTATATAATATTTATGTACTTGTGTATGTAGTGTATCTAGCAGTTAGTTCAATAGTTCCGTAATATATGTATGTATCTTATCAGAGCACATAGGTCTATCCTGTATATTAAATTATTCTTATCAACCTTGGGTTTGCTGGAAGAGATCTCTATTTAGAGATAAGCATGCCTTTGTAGATGTCCTTTCTGTTTATTATATCTTATGTTGTTTTATGTGCAATAAATATATACGAAATATACGAATAAAAGTAGTACTGTACACTTGTGTGGTATCTTGGTGTGACTACGGTGCGGTTGTGCTTTATTTATCTGCTCAGTTTCAGTTTAGTTTATTTCTGTACAATTTACATTGTGTTGAAAATAATAAAATCATACTCTAATAATAATAATGTACTAACTATAATATGCTATTCTAAATGTTGCTGTTGTTCAGTCAAACAAACACTTTTACAACATAATAATCAATATTAATCAATTTTGATCATCCGTGAACTCGTTTAGTGAGTAATAGCCCTTTTCCAACAGAAAGTACCTCAATTGCGTTTCAAATTTATTATAATTAGTGGTTAATTTTAACTCTATTGGTAGCCTATTAAACAATCTCTCATATAAGCTCATCAAAAAAGCTCATCCTTAATGGGTTGGCTGGAAGAGATTTCTTTTAGAAATAAACCTGACTTTGTACATTAATTTTTAACATTTACACATGCAATACAAATATTGAGTGCAATAAAGGTTTTATAAATAAATAAATTACATAAACATATCAGGTTCTATAAAGATAGTAGATCAACTTTATTCTAAGTAAAGATTAGTTTGGATTGTTTTTTTTTTACTTTAACATAACATTTCAAAACTCTTTTGTAAAATTTTGTGCAGGAAGGACAGTATAATAATTCATATGTTTTCGGCAATAATAGATAACTGCTTTATCGACCGACCATAGACCTAAAAAGAAATGCACTGTACTTTATTTACATAAATTCATAACACAACATAATAAATAACAACCGTAAGCAGTATATACCTCTGTTCTATTCTATTTTTGTTAATGGCTGTGGGTTTCCTCACGACAAATTCTGCCAGAGTCAGATGTAAGGCTTGACATGAATCAAACAAGCAAAGGAATCAACAGATTGTAGGATGTTAGTTCATAGACATCTGCTATGCGTGCATAAGACAAAAAATTAAATAAAAAAATCGGTTCGGCAGCAAGTACCGTACAAGCAACTTCTCTTGAGAAGAATTCTTTTTTTAACTATTTAGGTATTTAGTGCTTAACCCTTTAAAGGGCAAGGTATTTTTTCACTGTTTTTAGTGTTTTTTTGGTGTAAGTACGTATTAGACAGTTAGTAAAGACGTAAAAAAAATACTTTAAAAAATCATGTATATATACACATACACACACACTTAGACATCGCTCTGAAAATAATAACAAATGATTTTCCAGGTCTTGAAACGCAAAGAAAAAACAAAATTATTCAGTTAATTTTCAGTTTGATTAATAATATTCGCTGATATTAATAATGAAAATATCATTATTGCCGATCTCTGCTGCAAATGATTCTTAAGGTCTTAAAACATAAAGAAATTACGAAAGTAACTATTCCCATTTCCTAACTGATCATAACAACTTTCAATTGAAGTTAAAAATTAAAAAAAAAAACAATTTTTTAACATTACACAATAATTAATAAATTTTATCGAATTTAAAGAATTTTCACGAAAAAGATGACGTCATAGTGGGTCCGCCATTTTGAATTTTAAAAAACTGATGAAAGATTCGAAACCAGCACCCTCAAAAACCCACATCTACCCCTCAATACTTGGAATTACATACAAAATTAACGTTGCGTGTTCAAAAAAGTCAGTTTTTTACAAATAAAAAACGAACCGCTGGACCGATTTTTTCTAGACTCCTTTCAGATCTAAGTCATGACGTGGCGTATCGATTGATATGGTCATCAAAGCGATTCGGTCCAGTAGTTATTGAGAAAACGAATTCCATAATTTTGATCACGTACATACGTACGTACACACACACACACACACACACACACACACAGACATCACTCTAAAAATGATTGCAAATGATTCTCCAGGTCTTAAAACGTAAAGAAAACACAAAATTACCTATTTCAATTTTCAGACCTATTATAATAACTTCTCAAGAGAAGTTAATATATAGAGAAAATCCAACCAACCAGTTTGAATTATTCTTATCAACATTTATTCTCCTGAGTCCGGAGAAGGTAGGAAGAAAATAACGAAGATTTTGCAGAGAAACAGCCAAAAAATAATGTGACATTGCTGAGTCAGGGCCATTTCATTGTCCCATTACAGTCACAGTGCCACATAGTGACCCTTACTTTCCATATTTTTGTTGTGTTAATTATAATAATTTTCATTATTTTATTTATTTTTTTTGATGTTTTTTTTCATAATAAATTTTGTGTGGTTTGTAATTTGTTAATAACCAATAATGTTTTTGTGTTTGTACCTAACAATGAATAAATGAATTATCTATCTATCTATCTATCTATCTATCTAAGGAGCAAGCCAGAATACCCACACATTCTGAATGTGTGGGACATTCTCCTGTGAATGTATTCTGGTAGACGCGAGGAACCGACATTTTGATTTTATTGCATTGCTCACTGAAAAACCTGCAAAATAAAATATAACGCATTAACAGACGACTAATGATGAAAAAAGACAAATAGTCTAAAAATGCCCAATTATAAAATGTCCAATCAGAAAAATTTCCAATTTAGACAACTCTCAGAATTAGAAGTATTTGATATCGTCTATACTCCGTCCCAAATTTAACTGCAAAAAAGTAAAAAAACAGTGATACCGTTGTAAAATGTATGAGAATTCTAGCAATGGAAGTATTTTTTTAACCGTTATTAAAATATTCGTGTTACCAAAAACCATATCAGTTCCAAACATAATATAATGTTTTATAACTTTTACAAGAAAATAATTAAAAAAATACCTAAGTAGCACACATTTTTTCCTGAAAGTGAAATGTTATTAATTGGTATTTACGTATTGACAACACTGAGGTGTTGTGAGGCCGCGTCCACAATGAACGGTAAGTTGTATGCGATTTACTCATTTTCTGGCGATTTATTAAAATACACTTTACAACTTAGTACACTGCAACGCAGAATAGAAGGAACCCGGCTACTGACCAAGGGTTCCGTACACACTTGAATTAGTACAGTGTGACGCAGAATAGAAGGTACCCATTGACCAAGGGTTCCGTACACACTTGAAGAATTTGCACACTTAACAACTTAAAACACTGCGACGCAGAATCGAAGGAACCCATTGACCAAGGGTTCCGTACACAATTGAAGAATTTGTATGTAGAAACAAATTAAAACCTTTTTTTACATAGCTTATTCTGTGTCCCACTGCTGGGCAAAGGCCTCCTTTGATCTTACCCACAAATTCCTATCGGCCGTCATGCCGACGCAATCTGACTGGATTCTATCCAGCCCTCCATCTCCTTCTGGGCCTTCCCCGACGCTGGTGTCCGTCTGTAGGCACCCAGTCAGTGACTATCTTCGCCCATCTGTCTGGGTGCATTGCCGCTGGACTCAGGTGTACGGCCCAGTTCCATTTGAGTTTCGCGGTTTCCACGCCTACATCAGCAACTCCAACAACATTTAACTAAAAAATAATATATGTGATAAATTGTTGTTTTTATAATTTATAGGCTTGTATAGTTAAAAACCATTATTATCTTTGGAGTATAGTAGAGAGTCTTAGTCTTAATATTCTTAGTATAAATATAATAGAGAGTCTTCTATTAACGGTTAAAAACATAATATACTATACACCGTAAGTGTTACGGTCAGCGAGCCCCGGCCAGCGCAACCGGCCGACTGACCGACTGGAGGTGCGAACGAGATGGAGCAGCGCGCCGACAGGGACCGCATGCGTCGACCTTGAACTAGGAGTCGCGATCCCTGCGACCAACACGAAGAGAACAATGGACCGACCGCTAGCCCCGAGTATAAATACAAGCTAGTTTTTAAGTCAAATTGTTGGTCCAGATCATCGCCTCCTTCCTGAAGAATCGTCGCTTCCGAGTGATGGTGGAAGACGCCGTCTCCGAGGAACACCCCGTTGCAGCCGGCGTCCCTCAGGGATCCTGCCTGTCTCCAGCCTGTTACTCCCAATATACGGACGACATCCCCGTCGGGCCGGGTGCCCAGCTGGCACTCTTCGCCGACGTCGCTGCCTACTACGCGTCGTCGATCCAGGCTCGGCACGCTGCCGTCAAACTGCAGCGCACCCTGGACATCTTGCCCTACTGGCTCGCCAAGTGGCGGTTGTCCGTCAACGTTGGGAAGACGCAGGCGCTCATCACAGGCCAGTCCCCCTTTCCACCACCACTCCAGCTCCAAGGACAGGACATCGCGTGGTCTCCGCAGGTGAAGTACCTGGGAGTGACCATCGATCGCCGGCTCACCATGAAGCAACATGTCGACAACGTCGTCAACCAGGTCAAGGTGGCACGCGCCAAGCTGCGCCCACTTCTCCACTCCAGCCTCCCTCTGAGGGCGAAGCTCGGGATCTACAAGTGCTACGTGAGATCCCGCCTCACCTACGCGGCCCCGGCATGGTACGCCCTGTGCTCGGAGACGAACAAACGGAGACTCCAAGCCCAAGAGAACCTCTCTTTGCGTACCATCGTCGACGCCCCCCGCTACGTGAGGAATGCGACGATCCAGAGGGACCTCAGATGGGAAACAGTGGACCAGTTTGTCCAGAGGCTGGCGAAGGGCATGTTCGCACGTGCGGATACTTCACAACATCCGCATATCCGCGACATGGCGCCGTACCACGCGCGCCCGCCCTACCGCCGCCGCCTGCCACGCGACCTGGTTGCCTAGCCGGCGATCATCCAAAGGAACACCCCAAGTGAGAAGATCTCCACCGCCCGCGAGGGCCCCCCGATGACCTGTCCATAGGAGTGGACAGAGGCGCTTCTTCAGGAAGAGATCCGATGATCTGATCCTGACTCCCCACGCCCCAGAATGGGTGCGTGAGAAGATTGCATGATTGATTGTCAAATTGTAGTATTATTGCGACCACTGTCCAATAAAGACCTATCAAGGAGTGTAAACTTTCGTTTCACTTATACCACTACCAACATTTTGGTCCTTCGAGCCGGATCGTTGAGTCTAACTCCGATCAGTGCCGATGGGTGGAAAGAATCGTTGAGTCTGACTCCGATTATTTGTACCTAGAACGTTGAGTGACAACTCCGTTCGAAAGTACAAGTACGTAGAGCGTTGAGTGTCACTCCGTTCAAAGTACAGAACCATATCAGATCGGTACGAGATGGTGTCAAAGGCAGACGCAGACGCCGCCGCTGCGGCCGCCGCCGCGAGCGCTGACCAGGCTGCCCGAGCCGAGATGCTGGCCCGCGTCGAGGCTGCTGAAGCCGCCGCCGCCGCCGCCGTCGAGTCCACCCAAGCGGAGATGCGTGCACGTATGGAGGCCGCCGAAGCGGCCGCCGCCGAAGCGGCCGCCGCCGAAGCTGCAGAAGCCCTTGCCGCCGCCAATGCCCGCGCCGGAGCCCGGGCCGGCGCCGAGGATGGAAGCAGCGTTGTACAGACCATACACCACGTCGTGCCGCCCCGGTCCCCGTAGGAGCAACCGTCAATGGGTCAGGCAGGATCCGTGCTGCCAGCACACTGCCCGAGATTGGCTCCGCTGACCGAGGAGAACGTGCGACGAGCGAACTCCGTGCGGTCTACATCCAGCGCCGTGACTCAGCGGCGCATACAGCTTCAGATCGAAGCCCAAACACGGATGAACGAGATGCGACGTCGGGCCTTAGAGTTCGAAAAGAGTCAGGTCGATCTCGACCTCGAAAACGCGCAAAGGTTGCTTGAGTTACAGATGCAGAGTGTAGCTGTCGACGAACAGGCGAGCGACGTGTCCGGCTCTCATCATGAACGGATGAGTGCCTGGCTGGGCCCAGTAGCTGCCGCCGCCGGGACAACGAGCTACCCCATCGCCGACGCTTGGTCGACGAGCTACCCGACCGCCGCAACGACAACAGCTACGGGGACCGAAGCCGAGCGACGCCATACCCCACCTGAACGACGGGGGGAGAGACCTCATGTCACCTTCAGACATGAGCAGCTGCAGCTGGACGCGCCACAGCGAGAGTATGGAGCGCGGCTCTCGCTCACCCACGCCGACGGGACGACTACTCGCAGACCGATTCGAGAGGATTGAGCAGAAGTTGGATCGACCTCACCGGTATAAACCTAACTTGAACTTACCTATTTTCTCAGGCGATCCGGGCGATTGGGTATCGTTCAAATCCTCGATGGAGAGCACCACGAGGAAATACCACATCGACCCCGAGGAGATCGTGAACCGACTCCGAATCGCGCTGCAAGGGAAAGCGAGAGCCAGCGTGATCAACCAGTTGGGGACTGCAAGGCGTCCAGATCGGATCATGCAGACATTGGAGGAGCTCTACGGCCGACCAGAGCTGCTCATCGACAACTCCCTGACGATGCTGCATCAGATTCCGGCGCCCAGACGAGATGACACTAACTCTTTAAGTGTCTTTGCCTCACAGGTGGAGAACGTGGTCTTCGGGCTGGAAGACCTGCACGCCGAGAAATGGCTGGAGAACCCTCTCCTGGTACGAGAGGTGGTGAGCAGGCTGCCCGACTACATGAAGTGCAACTGGGCTACGTCCGCGAGGCAGACAGCGAACCAGGGAGAACCAGAGCTCGTACGTCTGACACGCTTTCTGAAGAAAGCAGCGAGGGATATGGTAACATTTGTTCACCCACCAGGCCCGTCGATCACGCCAGTGGCCTCCGCTCCAGTGAAGACATACGGCGGCGCCAAGCCAGTCATCCCCCGTCTGCCGCGCGCCACAGCGTGCACCGCCCAGGTGCTTACCGCGGAAGAGGAGCGAAGACCTGCAGATCGCAGGACCTGTCTTTGCTGCGGTGGCAACGAGCACCCAATCAACAGATGCCGCAAGCTGTTGAACATGACCACCAATGCCCGCTGGGAGTGGGCCAGGTCACAACGCCTGTGCTTCAAGTGCATGGAGTCCAGGCACCGCCGCAACGTATGCAGAGCCAAGGGATGTAACACGAACGGCTGCCGCCGTCCACACCACCCGCTGCTGCACGAGGGGAGCAGCCGCCAGGCCCAGAGAGACGCCGACCGTGAGCACCGAGCCCGCCAACGACCAGGGAGCTGAAGCGGTAATGTCAATTGCGAACACTAACGACCATGCTGTGCTCTTAAAGGTTTGTAGAGTTGAAGTCACTGGGCCTGCGGGGAAGACATTAACCTACGCGTTGCTGGACGAGGGATCGAGCGTCACCCTGATCAGCAAGAACCTCGCTGACGCTGTCGGTGCCACGGGAGACCTCGCGCCACTGAACCTGCGCGGGGTGAACGCAGTGCAGTCACACACGGACAGTCGACGAGTCACTGTCCAAATCAGAGGGTATCAGGAGCGCGCACACCACGAGATAGCGGCCCGAACCGTCCGCAACCTCGACCTGCGGCAACAGAGCGTGTCACGGGGTGTGCTGCGCTACCGCCACCTGCGACATCTGGCAGACCAAGGCCTCGAGAACGCGAAGCCCCAGATATTGATCGGTGCCGACCACTGGCACCTGATCGTATCACACCAGATGCGGACCGGCAAACGGAACGAGCCCGCCGCCTCCAAGACCGAACTAGGGTAGGTCGTCTACGGGACAGTGCCACGACTGCTGCGCCGCACTGACGAGGACGCCGTGTTGCACGTCCACGCGGCAGAACGCCGCTACGAGGACGACGAGAGCCTTCACGAGCTGGTGAAGCAACACTTGGAGGTGGACGCGCTGGGTGTGTCTCTCCATGTGAAGACATCGCCGGAACATCAGCGCGCCATTGATATCTTCTAGGACTTGCTGCAATCGCTGCCGGGCATCCTCTTCCGCTTCAGAGAGAGGCCGATCGCCGTGCTAACCGTAAGCTAGTTTTTAAGTCAAATTGTAGTATTATTGCGACCACTGTCCAATAAAGACCTATCAAGGAGTGTAAACTTTCGTTTCACTTATACCACTACCAACAGTAAGATTTTCGAAACCGTTAGTTTATAAATTAACGCGTTAGTTTATAAACTATCGACAAATTGTAAACCAGAGTGACTGGGTTTAGAATTTAAGTTAATTTTGTTCTTAAATATCAACCTAACACGAAGACTATTTGGGGGCTTCGCTGCGCTCGCCCCCTCTAGTATTCACCTAAGCTACTGCAGTGTTTGCCCTGGTATTTCGTTTGATGATATGCAAGTTTAAACTAGTTCACAATTTAACGGTTTTATTATGAACTAAAGCGTCATATCGTAAGCAGTACGGTAGAGCTTACAACTTATCGATAATGTGTAAACTAACGAGAAAAAAAACGTTAGTATATAAACTAACGGTTTTGACAATCTTACGATGACATTTACATGGGTCGGGCCATAAGTTTGATCACATAACTCAATCTTCGAATTTAGAACGCGAACCTTACTCCTTATTTAACTTTCACTAAATTACTTATTTAATTCTCACAACTTAAAGCCAATTTTCATGGAACCTACTCGAATAACTGAAACCTCAGCAAATTGTAAGATTTGCTTATCCAAATGAAAAAAATGTACTTAAAAAAATCACAAGTAATTTAAAGTCAGACCATTTAGATCATTAGACTATAAATTCAACTTCAAAAAGTTCTGCAAGAAAAATAAAATACATACCTGTGACTGCACATCGGTTTGAAAGGTTTAAATTGAATTGGGATAGCAAACTACCTATCAATTACTCTAATAATAACCCTAATGAGTCATATTGTATTTTTTTTCACAAATTCAGCAATGCGTTGAATGCAGTATTTACTACCAGATCGATTGTGGTCTAAGACAAACTAAACTTTAGTAAGTGGGCCACAGTAGGTATTCTTAAAAGTTGACAAAGTTTATATGAATTATATAGTGAAAAACAATGGAATCATAGTGAAGAGTTCAAGGATAAAGTAAAAAAGTACCAAAAATCTTTAGGACGTTTTTCAAATTGCAAATTCCAGTTATATCAGATCTAAAATAAGAAAAAGTGATAAAATAAATAAATCAACTTGGGATATAATTACAAGCGAGACTGGAAAGGTCAGTAATAAAATAAAATGAAATTAAATTTAAAATTAAAATGAATTAAAAATTAATCATATTACTTTCAAAAAGAATATTGAAGCAGCTAAAGCGTCTGTTTTTTTACTGACATCCCAATCTCTACTACAAAGTCTTTAGACTCTTCCAAACTAGTCGCTGAATCTTTGCTAAAATGCTAGATGTGAAAATCAATTCTCGTTTAATTATGTAGATGATAAAGATATTATCAAAGCCTTTAAATCAATACATGTTAAGAAAACTGCAGACCTCTATTCATGTTGCGAAACCCCTAATAAATGTTATTGGACTTGATTTAGCTTTCATATTTAATGCATCTATTAAAAGTGGCGTGTTTCCTGATTTAATGAAACCTAGTAAAATAGTACCTTTGTTTAAATCGAGTAGTACATCTGACCCTTCTAACTTCAGACTGATTTCGGTATTGCCTACATTTAGTAAAGTTTCTGAAAAAGTAATTTTAAATCAATTTCTTACACATTTCAATACCAAAAACATGTTCCACTGTAAACAATTTGGTTTTACACAAGGAAAATCAACTACTGATGCCGGTATTGAGTTATAATAATAATAATATAATAATATCTTGGACACTATTTACACACAATGATCTAGCCCCAAACTAGGATTCCCTGTATCTTGGGTACTAGACAACGAATACACATACTTATATAGATAAATATTATACTTAGATAGATAAACAACCATGACTAGAGTACAAACCTCCATCCTCATCAAACAAATATTTGCACCCACCGGGACTCGAACCCGGGACCCTTGGCTTCGTAGGCAGGGTCACTGCCGACTCGGCCATACGGGTCGTCAGTTAATATCACATATATATATTGCCTGAGAGGAGTCGCATGATGCTCTAGCAGTATTTTGCGATTTGTCTAAGGCTTTTGATTGCGTTGACCATGGGACATTGATCAGGAAATTACATCACTATTGAATTAGGGATATATCTTTAGATCTTATTTCTTCTTATTTAAATGACAGGATACAGAGAGTTTACATAAATGGAAAACGATCTCCAGGGTCTGTTGTTACTATGGGTGTACCGCAGGGTTCCATACTCGGGCCATTCCTGTTTTTGGTTTATATTAATGACCTGCCAGATCTTGTCAGAGATAATCATGAGATTGTACTGTTTGCAGATGACACTTCACTTTTGTTTAAAATGAAACGACGCAGTTTGAACTTTGACAATGTGAATAATGCAATCTCAAAGGTAGTCAATTGGTTCAGTACCAATAATCTTTTACCGAAAAATAAGAAAACTAAATGTATTCGGTTTATACTCCCCAATGTTAAACAAGTTTAGGCCAATGTTAATGTTAAAGGTGAAAATTTAGAAACTGTAGGTAGCACGATATTTCTAGGAATTACCTTAGATAATAAGCTTCAATGGGGCCCACACATAGATAAGCTAACGAAAAAACTCAGTTCCGCAGTTTATGCAGTCAAAGAAATTCGTCTTTTTACGGACGTGGAAACAGCTAGACTAGTTTACTTCAGCTACTTCCATAGCATTATGTCTTACGGCATACTGCTGTAGGGGAACGCTGCAGACATTAACATAATATTTGTGCTGCAAAAGAGGGCTGTTCGTGCAATCTAAAATGTGGGTCCCAGAGAGTCACTGCGTTGTAAATTTAAGGACATTAACATTATGACAGTGCCGATTCAGTAAATTTATGAAAACCTAATGTACGTCCACAAAAATATTGATAAATTTCCTAAGAATAGCGACAGACACAATGTCAAGGCTAGAAATAGGAATAAACTAGCTATACCTACTACTAGGCTCCATAAGGTTAATGTATCTTTTAAAGGGCAATGTTCGCTTTTACAACAAAATCCCAACTGAGTTACATGAATTGTCTGTAAATAAATTTAAAAATGTTGTTAAAAATCACTTATGTAAAAAGGCTTACTACAAAATATCAGATTATGTAGAAGACAAGAAAGCTTGGGAAGGTGTTTGCTCCAATTCTGTAAAAAATAACGTATAAAGCTGGAGGTTTCTAGTTGCCCCTTGCTTCCAGTTCATAGGACGTTCTAATATACAAACTGAACAGTTTGTTTTTTTAACCGACTTCAAAAAAGGAGGAGAAGTGTAAATGTTACGCGATTACTCCGTCAATTATGAACTGATTTTGATATATTTTTTTAGTTGGTAGATTATAGGTGGTCTCATATAAATTTTATCAAAATTGAAATAGCGCTTTTTGAAAAAATCAACAAATGCAAAAAATATAAACACAGACCACGTTTTAGTTTGTGGTTCCCTGCAGCAAAAGTTTTAGCGAGGAAAGTGTTAAAGTTTTAATGTACATAGACTTTATTCGCATACCAACCAGGGAGCAAGATTTTTTTTAACTTTGTGATTATTTATTCAAAAAATCAATACTTAATAGCTTATGATGACAAAATAATTCAATATTAAGATTTGCAATCACTAAATCACCCCAAGAAGTCGGTGAATAGGGGGCATACCGTTCTTCAGTAATCATAGTTAATCATAATCATAATCCGACAATGGCCCGTATTAAGTCTCTGTTAGTTTACCGAAGTCCGATTGGCTGTGGATTTGTGTTAATAATGAAATAATTAAATTCCATGAACACTAAATATGTTTTGTTGTAGAACCCCACGTAGTTACAAGGTTACGTCAGCAAACACAGATGAATATTTTTCCTCTTTAATCTCTAGGGATATTTCCCCAAAAAAAAAAACGAAAGACAGAGGGTAAGTAAGTTGAATTGAATGGATGACTATTGTGAAAGAATGTTTTACCATATTAGATATTAAATTAGTGTTGTACAAATCTCTTTGAAATAAAACAATAATAATAATAAAATATTGAATATAAATAATATCAAGTAATTTTCATCATTATCGTTATCATCATCAATCAGCCTACACCTGGGTAGGTGTAGGCTGATAGGCAGTGGGTACTGCAGCGTACAATAAAGAGGCCGCCGTGGTAAGCTCAGACTGGGCATAGCTGGAGATGGCTGCAGAGCGGACAAAGTGGAGAGCTATACTGTGACTCCTATACTCCTGCCAATGGGTGTCAGGACGAAAGAAGAAGAATGATGTTGCATTTTTAGGCTTTATAACTCGTAAAATATTAATGTAGGGCCAGGATGTTAAACTGAAGCGACTAACATTGTAACGGCAATTATAAGGAGAGCGACATCTTCGGGAGTAAAGTAAATGGCTTGAGATGCGCGCAAATACTAGACTAATTTATTATAGGAAATACTAAGCTTATATACAACTTACTACAAAACTACGTGATGAATATAAATTGTAATAATATTATAACTGAGACGAAGTATGTAGTTGGAGAAGAGCGTGTTTATTCGTTGTGTGGGCACTTATATAATTATCTTATTGCTAACACAGCACTAAGTACATTATGTCGTAGTTCACTCTAACATCTAGCCTATTGCATGTACGACCAAACTACACAACTTTAACTTCCTTCATCCTCGGGGTAGCGAAAGAAAAATAATTTCTCAACAACGAAATTATGTTTCAAACCTAAATGGTATGATCTACCTACATTACAATATTATGAAATCCTACTCTACCTAACTGCATTGCATAAAAGTGCAAGGCAGAGCTATTGTAAAAATGCTGGCAAGTTACCTAGAGTTAGACTGCTGTACGTTAGTGACAAATTTTTTAACAAAATAATGACCTTGATAATTGGTAGTTACCTGCTACTAATTTATACACCTGAATTTTTAAAACACCTATAATTTTGGTTAAATAATAATAAACACTCTACATTAAATTAAACAAATAAACACATCAAATATCTGTTAATAAAATAACTCATCATATTAATCATCTGTCTCTAACACTTTATTAATTCTTTCTTACCAAATTTCTGTTCTATAATCTAAGCATAATACCAATTAAACACAACATTACGTACATACTAAGTGATCCTTTAATTTATTTTCTCGACTTTAATATTTAATTATGAATTTACACAAAACTAACTTTTCACTGAATTTTTCCTGTTTTAAAGTAATTATTACTTTTTACATTTCATTTTACTCATAATTCTACGTATTTGAAAAGAATTATAGTCGCTAGGTACCTAGTGTCACATTAAAACACCCAACTTTTACAGAATTTCAAAAATAAAATAATTTGATCGAATACTAATATATAGCGAATATTTTCTATGTAACTTCCTATTGTGGTATCGGTACTATTCTTTCACACGTACTTTTCAAATACTCATTTCATACATACTTTTACACCTTCGGTTTTTAACCCATATTGAGCATCCTGTGGTTCTCAGTTAACTACTCTGATTACCAACAAAATATACTCTAGGAAGAAAGATTTATCGTAACTCCTGGTTAGGTACTCCTTTTGTCAGTCAAATCTCCTTAACCTGTCGTGTCCTCTATCATTCATTCTATTCTTGTATACAATTTCTACTAATGCCTTACTAAGCCAAGGAGTCCTCTGCTCCTGGCAACTATCACTGAGATATCTCCTAATAATTAAGTCTTTCACCGAGGGCACGACAGTCCAAACACTATGAGCAAGAACATAATTCTCCTACATTATACATTCATCCTGAGGGCATGGTCACCCTTCATATTGGCATATCAGGCCACTTATTCTGTAAACCTGTAATAGGGGGATAGAGCTGCTACAATTTAAGACAATGGCCTCCAATCTGTCTGTATGACTAGAAGGAATAGCTCCCTATCTCCTATAAATTAATAAAGTACCGTTCCATAATAATTCGCAACATAAAATATACCATGTACTAACGTAATTCATTTACTTTAAATCTTTACTTTCAATTATTATCATCGTGGCTGGTCATCTTCTTGAGTTGGACCGGGATAACCCTGATTCCTCTTCGATCCGGGATAACCCTGAATCTATACGAGCCGGGATACCCTGACTCCTCATCCGGTCGCAGTTATTCTTCTTGAAAATATAATTATTTGGATTCACTCGTACATATATTCTTCCCTTTTTCCCTTTTTCTATTCATATTTTCGTTGGCCTCGTCCGATCCCTCGTACCGCATGCTGCGGCTGTCGCAGTGGTGGCATCGGCTGGTAGTAGTACCTATGCGTTGGTGGTCTCACTCTTGGACTTATAATTGCCGTCGGTCGCAGTGGTGCCGGTGTTGGGGTTGTCTCTGACGCCGCTATTGGTGGTTCTGATGGTGTTGCAGTCGATGGTGTTGCAGTCGATGGGGTTGGTGCTGCCGGTGCTGTTGTCACCCGTGTCGCTGCTTCCAGAAGTTGCCTCTGTCGTGCTATTTCTCTTTTTATTATATCGATCGGTGTACCGACCGTAATAACTGTGTTCGCCGTTTCTTCTACGTGTCGCTGGCCCCCCGTGATTGTTATTTTCCAGGCTCCTCACAATCTTCACTGGCCCAGCCAGCTCCACCTGGACACCCTCCACGTTGAACTTGATTGTTTTTTTTTTTTCTTCTAGTTTTTTCTTTCTTGATTGGTAGTTCTTGCGGCTTGCGGTGTATACGGGTTGCTGAGGCTTTCTTTCTTGTAGTTAGAAGATTTTTGTGGCTTCAAGGCAAGGTCGCCATGTAATAATATTATAACTGAGACGAAGTATGTAGTTGGAGAAGAGCGTGTTTATTCGTTGTGTGGACACTTATATACCTATCTTATTGCTAACACAGCACTATGTACATTATGTCGTAGTTCACTCTTACATCTAGCCTATTGCATGTACGACTATACTACAAAATATACCTTATCTGTGACGGTCGTCAACTTATCTTAACATTACGTGGAAATATGACTAACATAGTTGACCGGCACAGGTACTCCCCCCTTTAGGGAAAAAAAAATGGATGTACTTATTACAATGAACAAAAATCTAAGTTAGAATCAAACAATAACCTAAAATGAATCAATATTACTTTAAAAATGTGTATACCATAACAAACTTATATCAACTGCAATAATAACTAGTAGGATTTTAATAAACATAAATTGGATTTAATAGTGCATACTTTAACTTAATCTAAAGGTAAATCTTACACGAATTAGAAAAATAAAGGAACTACGGTTATGCGAATTCTACATAAGTTTAAAGAATTACTACTGACTAATCAAACCCAATAAATTAAAAGAACATAGGTTAGTACCTACTACATATCAGAAAAGTAACATAATAATTCAGCGTTAACAGTAAATTACTTAATATTTACCTACAGGCAAGTCTTGTATCTGGCCGCACACTACATAAAATAGACTAAAAACTGGAAAACAGAAAAACACTAGGAAAATGGGGCTTCGCGGTTAGTAAACTAACCTAACTACTACTAGCTACTAAGATAACGTTTTTTTGTGACTGTGCATTCACAAGTAAAAGTGTAATTAACTGCTTACCTTCCGATCACAGTGGTCAAACAGTTTCATTCCCAATTGCTATTAAGGATAAGACTGGTCCATCATTTTATACGCCTATTACATCCCATAGACTAGAGACATATACGAAAACCTTAGATATAAATTTGCCACTACCGGATTTTAATGAACAGAACCCAAACTAAAGTAATGGAGTCGGCTATCCAAAAGATAGTATTGGCGCAGGTGGAGCCGCAACTATCAGATGCCCAACACGGGTTTAGGCAAACTCGAAGTACGGGGAGCAATCTGCTTAATTTTATGTCCCATGTTATCCCCGTGGTGGATGATGATGATGGTGATGGAGGGCAGGTAGACGCCGCCTATTTTGATTATAGGAAGGCATTTGATTTAGTGGACAATGATGTGCTTCTTATGAAGCTAGCGAATGTGGGATGTACTCGCAAACTTCTCAGGTTTTTTATTAGCTACATGAGCGATAGATCACAGTACGTGGAGTAAAATGGATATCGGTCACAACCATTTTTTACTAGGTCCGGGGTAAGTCAGGGAAGTACTTTAGGGCCATTGAAATTTACAATAATGATTAATGACCTCCCTAACCACGTGAAGAATTCAGACTGCTTTATGTGCGCAGATGATTAGAAACTTTCGCGGACAATAAGTGGTACTCTGGATTGTGAGAAACTTCAAGAGGACATTGATAGTATTGTGCAATGGAGCGAAACTAACAAGCTGGAGTTCAATATATCCAAATGTGCAATTATTAGTTTTACTTGCAAGATATGTCCAGTATTGGGTAGTTATATAGTGGGTGGCAGCAAAATCCAGCGACTTAATGAAGTCAAGGACTTAGGAGTTGTGTTGACATCTGACCTGAAATACCGGGTAAATATTGAAGGAATATGTAAAAAAGCATATAGGAATTTAGGTCTTGTCTTGCGTATGGGGTGCACCTTCAAGGGCATAACTGCGATGAAAACTTTGTACAATACTCTTGTTAGGTCACACCTTGAATCGAACGCAATCATATGGACACCGCATGAGAGGAAATATTGTCTCATGTTGGAACGCATGTTGTCCAAAATAAATTTATAAGATATTTATATTGGCGGCAGTTTAGGGTGTATCCTTTCTACCCGTTAAATTATCCAACACTGTTTTTACTAGGTATGTTAGGATATAACGAACTTAGGGTTAGAAGGGATATGGCGTTAGCGACCTATGTGTATAAGGTGTTGGTGGGGAGGATGTTTAACCCCGTGGTCCTGGCCGAGCTGTGCCTGTGTGTGCCGGACGGGTATGTAAGTCGTCGCCGGCCGCCACCGCTGCTGCAGGTGCCGCGCGCGCGCACGTGTCTGCTTGCCCGCGCACCGCTCACCAGAACCATCCGCATTAATAATGTATTGGCGGAGGAAATTGATGTGTTTGGTTCTACTCTGTCTGAATTCACAAAAATGTGTCTATTTGTGCTGTGTTACAGAGAAGATAGGTTTAAATAAGGTATTTTGTTTGTTGTATTTTGTAAGTTGTAAGATTTTATATACCTATCGCATTAGGGTATCCTGTAATGATAGGTATTGTTGGGAAATAAATAAATAAATAAATAAAATCTACTCAGACTTCTTCAACATTATTCAGACAGAATTCAATAAAGTTTTCAAATTAAAGAAAGTCAGTGACTACAATGGTAAATCTAAATTTAATGACTGGGCAACGTTTGGAATTCGTTAAAGTAGAGTTATCTTGTATGACCTTTATGATCAAAAAACCTATAACTTTGATCGAAAATTTCATGACTATGTTAAAAAATATTCCAAAACTTTCAAGTTGGTTTGAAAAATTCAAAATTCTGAATTGCGAACTGGCGGAACTGGAAAACTGGCAAAGTTATACCAAGGGACAATGATTTCTGCCTCAAGATAGGTGATGATGTTGTTAAATCCAACGCTGATGTTGCTCGAGCTTTTGAAACATTCTTCACCAATGTACCCGTACTCACAACAGACCGTCTAAATTCATCTCCATATGAAGCAGAGACTTTATTAAAAAATAACACTAGCGTCATTAATGTATATTTAAAATTTCATCATGTATATCCCCAGGACATTGTCAAAACGTTTAAATTACTTAACTTAAAAAATACGGAAGACCTGTGGGGTATATCAGTCAAAATCATTGGTTCAGTAATTCTAGTTATACACCCACACTTAGCTTATATATTCAATAAATGTGTTGACGATGGGGCTTTTCCAGACCTCATGAAGCACAGTAAACTGATACCTCTGTTCAAGTCGGGAGATAAGGGCGATCCTTCAAATTTCAGACCAATATCTGTTCTTCCAACACTAAGTAAAATATTTGAAAAGATTATACTCAATCAAATGCTCTCACACTTCAACCGTACAAAACAACTCCACGCTAAACAATATGGTTTCACTAGGGGTAAATCGACTACGGATGCAGGTGTTACCCTTATATCTCATATTTATTCTGCATGGGAGGCCGCACAGGATGCTATCGGAGTTTTTTGCGACCTGTCGAAGGCGTTTAATTGTGTTGATCATAATACGCTATTAATTAAATTAAATCAAATCATTACGGAGTTAGAAATAAAGCGTTGGATCTACTAAGATAATACCTAAGCAATAGAATTCAAAAGGCAGAAGTTAACGGCGTAAAATCTGATGGATCGGGTGTTAAAATTGGCGTTCCACAAGGTTCCATATTAGGCCCCTTCTTATTCCTGGTATATATTAATGATCTGCCTTTCATGGTGGAGAAATTAACTGACATAGTGTTGTTTGCTGATGCAGTACTTTCAAAATTGAAAGACAAAAAGGAGATTTTGATGATGTTAATGGTGTATTGTCTTTAACGTTGAATTGGTTCACAGTTAATAATTTATTGTTAAACGCTGGTAAAACCAAGTGTATCAAATTCTCACTTCCAAATGTCAGGCAAGTTGAGACCAGTTTAGTGTTAGACAACAGCACGTTAGAATTAGTAAATGATACGAAGTTTCTTGGAATAACCATTGATAGCAAATTGCAGTGGGGACCCCACATAGATAAATTGGCTGGTGAATTAAGTTCTGCGGCTTACGCTGTTAGGAACATCAGACAAAGCATGGATGTGGCTACATCTAGGCTAGTATATTTTAGTTACTTTCATACTGTGATGTCCTATGGTATCTTGTTGTGGGGGAAAGCAGCGGATATTCAAACTATTTTTATTTTACAGAAAAGAGCTATTCGAGCAATTTATAATTTAAAACGAACAGACTCCTTAAGAGAGCTTTTTAAAGAAATTGACATACTAACTGTAGCTAGTCAATTTATTTTCGAAAATATAATGTATGTACGCAAGAAGCTTACAACATTTTTCAAACTTAGCGATAGCTGTAATGTTAACCTAAGAAATAATCACAGACTATGTGCGCCCCATTTAAGACTCGCGAAGGTTAGCAATTCTTTCAAGGGTCAGTTCATTTTCTACTACAATAGGATACCTCTGGCGATTTTGAAATTGTCATTGAGCAATTTAAAAAGCATGTTAAAGCGACTTTGTCGAAAAAGAGATATCACAATGTTCAAGAATACTTAAATGACAGGACTGTATGGGGTTAATCTGGCTCAACACAGACCTTGCTGTTAATAGTTTTGTAATTATTTATTCTTGCTTATTAATCATAACAATTAAATTTTTCATATTTGTATTAGTTAAGCACAACCTATTTTTAAAAGAGATCTAAAAATCAATCTGTGGGAGTTTCTACGCCCTTCTTCTCCCACAGTGGTCCAATGTAGAGAAGAGGCAAAAAATGACGTTTGCTAAGTATATGTGAATATCTACAGTAATAAAGTACTTTGACTTTGACTTTGACTAACCTATAACCTGGAAAAGATCCGCAGGAGAGTCGTCTAATGCTGCAGCCGGCCGTGTTTTTCAGGAATCGATGAGTCAATTTACATCGCAGGTCGTTGAAGTTGTAATCACTGTTTGTTTATAATTGCGACCGTACCTACACAAGGATGATTGTGCTGAATCAGCGTCAGCATTAAATCTGTAACCTTGGCTGTAATCAATGATCTCGTACGTCATATGTACGTGCGTGCTCTTAACTCTTGAGTGAATATTAAGTTGTCGATTGATGAAATTTGTGTCCCTAAAAAACCTTGGGATTTGGCAACATAGGGCATATCTTGTATACCAATCTCTTCAGTGATTTGATTATTTTTCGTGCGATGTTCTTCCTGGATGATTTCAATATACCTTGAATTAGGTATATCGATGATGTTTCAATACTCTTCTGGGGGCTGGAACGGCTTCCTATGTCTTGAACTTGAAAAGCTGCTTCCTGTGAATGAATTTGCCGACGCGTTCGTTTCTGCTGGTGCGAGCTCCGTTTTGATAAATCAGCAGTCAACTGACTATCGGTTCATTGTTCTTGCGGTATCTTGAGTTCGATGCGGGAAATCTTCAGTTGAAATTATTTATCTTTTGGCTTCTGGTCCGTTTTCAAATCTGGTCCGGTCATGGCTTGCTTGATGTCGTCTTGGTTTGGGTGGGGTCTTGATTATGGAGTTCTGCAGCGTGGTTTGAAATAGGTATGCAAACTGAAGTCGAGGCTCGGTGATCTTGGACGAAGTGCTCCTTGCTTGCACTTCTAAGGTGGCAGCACACGGAGTTTTCTTCGCGGCTGGGTGCATGCTGCTATTACCGAAGGTTGCTGATGTTCAGAAGTCGGGTCACCACTTTGCCATAGGCAATTATAAGGAGAGCGACATCTTCGGGAGTAAAGTAAAAGGCTTGAGATGCGCGCAAATACTAGACTAATTTATTATAGGAAATACTAAGCTTATATATAACTTACTACAAAACTACGTGATGAATATAAATATACCTTATCTGTGACGGTCGTGAACTTATCTTAACATTACGTGGAAATATGACTAACATAGTCGACCGGCACATGAACAAAGTAAAAATCGTGTTTCTGGATGAAACATGGTTAAATGCAAACCATACGGTTTCGTATACATGAACCGATGATTCAGCGGCCTCCACATCAAAAGTCCCATCAGGGAGAGGTGCCCGTCTTATTATTTTACATGCAGGCTCAGCTCAAGGCTTCATTCCTGACAGCCTATACGCATTAGCAAATGAATTTAAAGAATGGATCGAGAAGCTGCCATTCAGCCTTGAGAATCCATCTACAATCGTTATGGATAATGCATCGTACCATTCGGAACAAGTGGACAAACCACCCACTCAGTCAAGCAATAAAGAAGACATTGTCTCTTGGTTGAACAGAAATGGTGTGTGTGCCAGCGCTGGTTTACTAAAAGCAGAACTACTCAGTTTAGTCAAAGCTAATAAGCCATGCAAACCAAGATATATAATTGACGAATTTTCACAAAGATTGCAGCCCTACCACTGCCAATATAATGGCATAGAGCTTATTTGGTCTAATATAAAAAGCCATGCAGCTCGACACAATACGTATCTACCATTTAGTACGGCGAAAAGGATAGGATTGCTAGAAGCTGCGTGTGCAGAAATAACAGTAAATGACTGGAAGAAGGTTGTGGAGAAAAAGAAGTCAATAATACAACAAGATTTCGAACGAGATATACATGTAGACAATATACAAAATTAAATAATATTATCTCTTAGTGCGGACAGCAGCGGTGACGGCGACAGCAGTAGTTCAAATGAATAAAGCAGTGCCTTTTACTTGTAAGGGCTAATATTTTATTTTTCTTTTAGACAAAAACACAAATATGTCGGTTTTTAGACAGATCGCCATACATTTCATACGTTAGAAACTTTATTTGACTTTTATTTTGATTCGTCACGACAAAAACTAAATAAGATTCAATCGATTCTCGGATGTTCGAAGTCCATATCGATTCATTCAATTTAATCAATGATTTTAAGCAGGTTGCCTCACTAGCAGATTCCTCTAAAAATACTCTGTTTCCACTATTTATTTATTTATTTATCATCAAATTTTAAATATAAAACATTACGGAAATGGCTCCAAGTCACATACGGGAAAAATACAGAGGATAAAAAGCAATATAAAAATATTTCATGTAATTTCATGTAATTCTCCGTCAAATACTTCAAATACGATTAATAAATGTCAAGATTAAACTAAATTCGATTTCAATTAAAACATTTCAAATAGAAAAATAATAATAATAAGAAATTAAAGACAGTCACAAATTCATATCGCAAAACTTTCCACATTCTCGCACAATATGCCTCCAAGCATCACCAAACAGATCAGTCACTGTCGCCTCGCAATAATCGACACACAGTCAGAAGCTGCTCGGTGTTACGCTCGGTGTTACTATAACTCATAATATTAATGTTCATTTACTTAGCTGATTTTAAAAGGAATCACTTGTACTGAATTCAATTTACGTATCTTCGATTCTATGTTGCTGTCTATGTACCTGATAACTTGTTTAATGAAAGCGGCGAATTATGTTTTGAGTCTGGCAACCGGATATTGCTGTTCCCCATTTTTTTGACCTTACTGACTGTTAGCTGTACTACAAATACATTGAACATCTGGTTTCAGGGTCTCAGAAATATATACCCTATGGAGTCTGGGTGCCGAAGAGCGAAAGTCTGTACCGCAGAAAATAAGAAACTCTAGTGAAGTAACAATAAATGATCACCATGCTGTGCCTTTGATCCTAGACACGGGCTGTGAGATTGTGTCTGCATTTTTGGACACCCCGTTGGAAATTGAGGTGGGATCATCATTATCATTATTAAAAATTCAAAATATCATTGTTTCCGTAGATTTTAACAGATATGCTTAAAACACGTCATTATTAGGATTTTGTACCTTAAAATAAAATATAACCGGTCAAGTGCGAGTAGGATGTCGGAGCCGCACACGAAGAGCTCCATACCATTGTATACGGGAACACGTGAAACGACAGTCTTTTGTACGAGAATAGCTTTTTAATAATAAAATATTAAATACTAGATAAGATTACTTTCATAGAAACATTGGAAATAGAGTTTAGTCTATGTAGTATGTAAGTATTGAACTATGTACTCAGGTTAACGAAACTCGTTGCTCATTGAAACCGGAAGTGGATAGAAATTTAGTAATTTGTTTACAGATATATTATCAAATATGATAAAAAAACTTAATAGTGTTTATTATAATTCGAATGAGCAATTATTATTCGTATAATGACAAATATCTAAGCACAAAACTCAACACCTGCAATTAAAGATCTTCTACGATAAGATTGGGTGAGTCTAGTTTTCACCAATAAGCAAATAAAACAAAATGGCTAAGAAAATCGCCATACCAATAATTTCTTATATGGGTGCTTCTTTTAATTGTTAAAAACCGGCATGTTTCATTATTTGTTGTAATACCGGCAATAAAAATTCATCCTCTGTGAAAATGTCTACCTATTTCGGTTGATCCGGTAGAGCCCGGCAACAGACGGACAGGCGGACAGCGGAGGCTTAGATAGGGTCCCTTTTAGCACCCTTCGGGTAAGGAACCCTAAAAATTTAACCCATAGGCTCACTTAGTTTTATGTCTGTCCGTCAGTCAAGGCCCTTTTCTCCTAGTTACAAAACCTAGATATAGATCAAAGCCAATCCGTTCTGTTAGGTCAAATTCTTGTATTGTACTGAGCTCATATTGAACCAATCCCGGTCCCGGGTTCGATCCCGGGCTTGGCTTAGAGAAAAAAAAGCCCCCAGGTCTTGGATGTTTATATGTGTGTGACGTCGCTGTTTCTGGTTCCCAAGATGGGTATCCTAGTGTGGGGCCACAAGCAATGTATGTGCCTATACGTAAATGTGTTTAGTGTTTATTAATCCCAAAATCACCTTTTCCCAAAATGACTGATTTTATAAATGTCTTCATGTACAAATGACTAGATTCCCTAATGTCTGTCAGATATGATAGACTCAGAAAGAAAATATATTTAATAATTCTAGGTCAACTCTGTCTAGGTCAAGGTCTTACCTTTCCTAGCTTGAAGAAATAAATAAAAAAATAAATAGATATAACCATTTTATTAAGGCCGTCTGGAAGAATGCGAAAAAGTTAAGGACACCAGGAAAGACCAAAGAGAAATAGTGAAGATGTGTGCAAATATATCTTTACTTCCCTAAGAAAAAAACAAAGTGCCTGGTCTTCTTTACAAGGCCCTTTCCCGCAAACTCACGAATTGACCACATTTCAAGAGTACTTCACTAAACAGTGTAGGTCTTTGTGTGCATCTTTTATCAGTAGCGCAAATGATAAACATCGTATAAACAATGCGAAAGAAGGTTGGCACAGGAGATTTAATACACGTATGCCCTCAGAACAATTAAACCAATAGAAGAAGTGATGATTAGCAGAAACCTTTACCGGTAATGCTGTCCTGCTTCCATTAACCAAACTTCCAGTAGAAAAAACGGACGGCATTACGTTTATCAGCAAAGCGATTTGATAGTGAGTACTACCCCTTTCCCCGCCCATCGAGCGATTGGTGGTGCAGGGCAGAGTAGAGGGCACCCGAATGCGTGGCAGATCATCAATGAGATGGACAGACCAAATCAAGGCAGCACTGGATGACCCCCTGTACCAATGCACCAAAAAAGCAGCCCTCAGAGACGAATGGCAACGAATTGTGAGGCGGGATACTCGACCGAAATGACGACCACGACCGCTCTGTCAAGAGTGCTACGACTGAGAAGAAGACTACCCCTTCTGTCATACGCTGGCCACTAGGGATGGACCTGCCCTCAGACTGCCGCTCTATTGAGATCGATAGAAATGTAGAAAAAATACAAAATTTACACTAAATAATAATTAAATGAGGGTGCCATTTTTGTGCTCATTAGTTAGCGCCACTATCGAGTGAGGTCCTGAAGACGCTCCTAAAGTTAATTATTTAGGGCGTCAAAAAAGGTTAACTTACATTAAAGTCATATTTAATATGTATCTAAATCTGGACCAATCAGACATCCAATTTTTGTAAATGTCATTGAATATTGAATTCATTTTTAAATTAATTATATACAAACGCTGTTACTCCATAAAAGTATTTTTAATTTATTGTTTTCATTGATTTTCATAATGAGCTATTTAAACAAAAAATATTTACACAACAACATTAGGTTATTTCTTTTACAGAAATGTCATCTTGTTGACCAGGGCCTCAAGTCTGCAACGCATTGGTGTCTTGATAGGGTTCCTTTGACAGGACTTTGATAAAAATTCATTAGTACTGTTTGTCCTTTTAATGTTTTTCTAGAATACAATAAACAATATATATTATAATTCTAGTTATAAAGAATTAATTCGGTGGTTGCAGGAGAAAAAGAAAGAAAATCCGATTTCGTCCTAGCAACTGGGAACCCATCGAAAAACCATTGCGTTATAGACTTGACGCCCAGCAGGTTACACCCTAAAAAAGAGTAAGGATTTCTTGAAACACATTGTATAACTTCATAAACAATAAAAAAATACTGTCCTCTAAAAACATCGTTTTCGTAAGAAATGGGCGAAATTTTTCGACGAATGCAGTATTTAATGACAGCATTTTTTTTTACTTTTTCTTGTAGTTTATCGATGCGCCCTTGTTGCACAGCATTTTTGATATCCTGACTTGTTCCCATTGATTCTGCCAATAACCCTAATTAAAATAAACTAAACCGATTAATCACAAAAAAAAAACTGGACAAGTGCGAATCTAACTCGCGGACCAAGCGTTCCATATCACGGAATAAATACTCGTATGATTCTGTAGCTCATTTTAAGGAAATATAGAGACAGAATTATTGTATTCCCAATTCAGAAACCGGCAGTGAGTGCGTTATATACGATAGAAACTTACCGTGCTCATGGTAGCCCTTGGTATAGGCTGAGATAAGTCAGATTATTGCTACTGCCCATATTTAGCATTGAGTCACCCTGAAAACAAAACGAAACTTTCAAGAATGGTACATAAAAGAGTGTTGCTTAAGTGACAAAATAGTTCCATTGCCTTGTTTGTTTTTAGAAACTATGTAGATACAGAATTATTTTATGACTCCAACTCAGAAACCGGCGGTGAGTGCCGATATAGGATATTTATTAGAAAATTACAGTGCTTGTGGTAGCCCTTGGCATAGACTGAAAAGTCAGGTTTGCTACTGCCCACATTTAGCCATTGAGTGACCCTGACAAAAAAAAAGGAAACATTCAAGAATGGTACACAAAAAGGGGCTGCTTAAGTGACAAAACAATACTTATAGGTATGTAAATTTTCTTAACATTTAACATGATTAACATAAATTTACATAATTTAACATAATTTTCTTTCATTTTTTCGGTAAATTTAAGGTAGGCACCGTATTTACCTTGAGTCGTGCTCGCAATAAATTCCCTCGCAAGAAGAACTCGGGTTTAAACTGTCTTGAGCACATTTTCCAGTTTTTATTTTGCTGCTTATCATTTCTGCCAATAAGCGGCAAACCATTGCGTCCGGATTTCGGTTTTGGGAAAACTTGAACAGAAAAACAATGTATATAATACTGTGACGATTAACTACGGTGTCGATAAATGACACTATTGCAACTATGACGAACATTTCATCGACAATGCTTTTCACATCACTAGTATAACCTACAAATGGATAAACCCAATGTTTACGGCAATCTTTTATAAGGAAGTTTATTTTCATTAATATTTTAACATCCCACTGTGCTTTTACACGAGAAAATATAGGTTTTAGGTACTCACATACGGAAGCTCAAATTGTCACATCCGTTTTCTTTACTTTTTGCACGCGATCGGCACCCACGCACTTTACACGACAGTGTGCATTTATTGTTGCGACTACGACACCGGTAAGTGCGGACATTTCCTAGCAGCGTCCGCGACGATGCCCTGTTACACAGCGACGACCTAGTTTTTGTATACCGATATCGCCATGGCTTTACCAGCCAAGCGCGCGGACACCATCGTGGTGAACGAGCTTCTCGCCTTCGTGCAACAGAAGCTGGACGTGATGGACGAGCTCTGCCTGGAGCAGATCTGCTCGACCAGCTTTAAGGAGGCTGAGATCGCCGCCGCCAAGACCGTTTATAACAGATTTATCAATTTAATCCGTCCGACCGGCTGCAGGGATCTGACCACGATCTGACTCAAATGGCGACCCGTCAAAATTTGAAAAGATTCCAAGTGCTGACACTTTGTAAGCTACGGTGATCATCCTAATTTGATGGTTATTCAGTTAGCGAAAAAATATTTAAAAACAACTTTGACAATTGGGGAAGTATGCTGTCACGTGATCATTATTTATTCTATTAGTTTATTTGTTCTGAGCGTATGCCGCATAAACAAACCCTGGTGTGATTTTTGAACTAACTGAAGAAAGTGCTGAATTATCAGGACACCTGAATTCGAAATTCTTAGCTTAGCGGTGCTACTAGCAAAAACGGTGTGATATTTTATTCGACAAAAGCCATAAAACACAGCTGATCGAGTTACAAACCTGCGATATAACTGAAATTCAGTTTTACAAAATGTCTGATCTATCAAGAAGCCAATGTACTAATATTGCTTCTTAATAGTTGCGATATTTTCCGTGATAAAACTAGTTTTAGTTTTCAGTTTTTTTTTCAATTAACTGTTAGTGACTGTACAATAATTTCACAGATTTATTTCGGACATTTAAGATCAACATCATTTAGAAAATCCGACATTTTGGGAAAAGGTAATTTTGGTACTGGTTCATTATGAGCTAGGTACTAGGAATCTGACTTAACAGACCGGAAGGGTAAAGACAGCATACAGTACGATTTTTTTATATGTTTCTGATCTGGAGCTTTACCCACTGATAATTCTTCAGCTTTAGCTTATAAAACTTTCTAAAAGGGGTAATAGCAATGACTTATCTTTGCATTCGGATAAAAAAAATGCGTTCATGACTGCAAATTCAAGAATCGCATTTTAAACTTTGAACTGTTAGTCCCACATTGTCCCTAAAAATTTAATAAAATCTATAATAGGTACCCTGGGTCTTGTCTGGGAGTAATGCATACAGAAGTGTAATCCCTTCTTCTCCTTCTTGAGCATGTTCTTGTCCACTGCTGGACATATGCCTACCCAATTAACCGCCTATTCGTACGCTCTGCGGCCATTCTCGCATATGTCGGACCCGGCTGTACCCCGATGTCATGGGACCTTCGTGCCGCAGGTCTTCCAACACTTCTATTTCCTTCCTATCCTGGGCCTCCAGGACAGATCTTCCGTCGTTTCTGGGACAGATGTGTCCTGCCCATTGCCATTCAAGTTGCGCTACACTTTTCCGTACATCGATGACTTTGGTGGCGAATGAGTTTGTTCCGTATCACGTAGCATAAGCGTAAGTCATCACTGAATGAGAACACACTGATTGTTAACTCTTGTCTTTGAGAGATCTTAGAGTGGAAGACATCCTTGAGCTTTCTGAAGGCTGCCCACGCAAGTTGTATTCTTCGGTCGATCTCTCGGGCCAGTGGGTTTCATCCAAGTTGATTATCTGCCCTAGGTACTCCTCCACTTGCTCCAACGCTCGGCCGTCAATTGTGATTGAAGATTGAGATATGTCGGTCGTGCGGTCTTGGTCTTATCTTAATTCATTTTAAGGCCTAACCGGATGATGCGTGGCACATATCATTAAGCATCTTTTCCAGTTCTATTGGTGTTTCGGCGAGTATAACGATGTCGTCTGTAAAGCGGAGGTGCTTGAGGTATTCCCCATCAACATTTATGCCTAAAATATCCCAGTCAAGGGTTTTGCAGATATCTTCCAGTGCGTTGGTGAAGAGCTTTGGAGATTTGATATCTACTTGGCATACACCTTTTTTGACTGGAACAGTCGCCGTGGAGCCTTGGACTTGCACAGTATTGTGGAAGAATAGTAAAGACTCATCAGTATCTGGAGTTATCTTTAGTCGATCTCACATCGCTGTAGAGACTCGAAAACTGCCCAGTATGTCACGGTGTCAAATAATTTTTCATAGTCGATAAAGGCAAGGTAAAGTGGTTTGTTGTATTCCTGGTTCTTCTGTATCACTTGCCTCAACGTTAATATGTAATCAATGGTGCCAAATCCTCCCCTGAACCCCGCTTGTTCCCTTTGTTGGAACTATTCGAGTCATAGGGTAATTCTTGTCGTCAAGATTCGAGAGAAATACTTTTTACACTTGACTGAGCAATGAAATAGGACGGTAGTTTTTCAGGTTGGTTTTAGCGCCTTTTGTAGAAGCGGAGGACGATAATATTGCGCCACTTGGTTGGTATTTCCCCAGTGCAGAGCTGCGTTGAAACTTAAACTCAATTTTTTTATTGCTAATGGGTAAAAACAATAAATGTTTACAAAGACAAACACTAAACACAGTCAGGTCATAAGTTCTGTCACACAATAAAAACTTTTGAATTTAGAACGCTGGCCACAAAAAAGTTTATTGAATTCGAATTTCGAGTTTTTCATGAAAATAAAAATGTGTACTTTTTAGAATTTTTCTCATTTTTAAATATGGAGTGGACACTTAAAGAAGACCGTGTCGCAGTTATTGCGTTGCATCGTTGCGGTTACGCGCCAATTCAGATTTTCGACTTACTGAAAAATTTGAATATAACCAAAAGATTCGTTTATCGTACCATAAAACGATACAATGAAGACTCTAGTGTAGATGACAGGTCAAGAAGTGGTCGCCATCGCTCTGTTAGGACTCCAGCAGTGATAAAAGCTGTGAAGGCGCGAATTCAAAGAAATCCCATACGTAAGCAGAAACTGTTGGCCCTTCAGATGGGGTTAAGCAGGACCACGGTGAAAAGGGTGTTAAATGAAGACTTAGGGCTTAGGGCATATCGAAGAAAAACAGGACATCATTTGGACGCTCGTTTAATAGACCTGAGACTGAAGAGATGCCGCGCTTTGTTAATGCGGTACGCGGGAAAAAGCATCGGGAAATTCTTTTTTCGGATGAAAAAATTTTCACCGTGGAAGAGAGCTACAACAAACAAAATGATAAGGTGTACGCACACAGCAGTGAAGAAGCGAGCAACCGTATTCCGCGTCTCCAACGAGGTAATTTTCCATCCTCGCTCATGGTTTGGTTGGGAGTCTCTTATTGGGGCTTAACTGAGGTACATTTTTGTGAGAAAGGCGTAAAAACGAATGCAGTTGTGTATGAAAATACAGTCCCCAAGAACCTTGTGTAACCTGTTTCTCATACCATGTTTAATAACAGGCACTGGGTATTCCAACAAGATTCTGCGCCAGCTCATAGAGCGAAAAGCACACAAGACTGGCTGGCGGCGCGTGAAATCGACTTCATCCGGCACGAAGACTGGCCCTCCTCCAGTCCAGATTTGAGTCCGTTAGATTACAAAATATGGCAACACTTGGAGGAAAAGGCCTGCTCAAAGCCTCATCCTGATTTGGAGTCACTCAAGGCATCCTTGATTAAGGCAGCCGCCGATATTGACATGGACCTCGTTCATGCTGCGATAGACGACTGGCCGCGCAGAATAAAGGACTGTATTCAAAATCGCGGGGGTCATTTTGAATAAACTTTATTACCATAAGATACTATGTTTTATTAAGTTCATTTTGCTATATAAATGTTTACATAAATAATAAACATGTCTAAATTAATTCATATTGCACATGTGACAGAACTTATGTCCTGATTATGTATATAGATAAAAAAATATAATATAAAACAAACAAACCTTATGAGTATATGACTGATTGATTAAGGTTTGAGTCTGAGAAAGAAAAATTCCCTTTTTAAGTGGTGATTAATGGCTGAATCTCGCACAGGAAAAGGATACTCCATAAATTCTACAAGTGCTTCGGAAACAAGCCCGTCAGAGAAGATAGCCCCAAGAAACTCTATGGGGATGTATATTTTTTTATTTTCTCCTTTTTTTTAGTAAATATGCTATGCACAATATACAAATAATCTAGTAATATTATTAAATTTAATATTGATATTGTAACATCGAACACATAAGTGCCACAAAACAACAATCTAACAAAATAATTAAATAAGAACAAAAGACAAGCTGTAATGAACATAACTTATTAGAAACCAGACTGGACCAGTCCACCATGCAGCACCCGTTCACGAGTATGACTTGTGCACTAGCCATATTTGATGGAGGGGAGTAACCCGCTACACAGCCGCCGCTAGTGAGCAAGACCATAAACTCTGGTTTCTTGGTAACAGACTTGTATTCTACATTAAAACTCATAAATTGTTGTGAGTCACATAGCACTTTTGTACAATTAACTATATTACCAGACTATTAAATTACATTATATTGCATTTTTAAACGTTATTATTATCATTACTCAACTTGGGGCATTGAGGCCATGCAGTTTTGTCTTTAAATAGTCATTAATAGTGTAATAAATGTTTTAAACCTTAGCATGGGTAATTAATTCAATTCCCTCTGGTATCTTATTATAAAAGCGTAGTTCCCCATAAATGAACCATTAACTTTCTGCATCCGAAATCTAGGTACATTGAGTTTGTTTTTTCTAGTGTTGAAATTATGTACATAGCTATTTTTGAAGAAGGTGTTAATATTTTTCCGAATGTACAATGTACAATAAGTAATTCATATATGTATTGACCAGCCACTCTAGCCACTCAGAATATTGATCTCCTTAAATCGTTCCCGAAGAGAATCGCGGGATTTTATATTATATATGGAACCAATTGCTTTCTTCTGTCGCTCAACTACCGACTGTATATCTGCGGCTTTACCCCATAACAGAATGCCATATGACATAATGCTGTCAAAGTCACTGAAATATACTTAATCTTGCAGTGGCTTCATCAGTAAACAGTCGAATTTTTCGTACAGCAAAACCTTTAGAGCTCAATCTTCCTGCTATAGAAGATGTATGAGGACTCTGCTGCAATTCTGAATCTAGATTAATACCCAATAATTTAGTCGACTTTACTAGGTCTAAAGGCTCGTCATTCATTAAAATACTTAAAGTATGATCTGTTTAATTTCCCACGCCTACCGAACGGCGTGGAATCCTGAGGGGGATGTGCCCTTGGCCGCACGTGAGAGAAAAGAATTCATGAATTTGTTACTGACCTTTGTCTCCGTAGACAGGAAATCGAAGGCTCGATTCGAGACAGGAATTCGGGAAAGGGGGCACAGTTGGGATAGGATATGAAAAGTTGGGATCGAACCCTTGCCGTCGCTGTCCGACGCCGTCGCCGGCGCGCTGTTGGCGGCATGTGGAGTCGCCGCCGATACGACTATGTGCTTCACAACACAAATCACTTGACCGCTGACGCGAATCTAATTACAATCAATAGCCCGACGCTATGAGGTAGATTTACACTCCGACCAGGCCCGATGCCTGTATGATAATTGGTACACCGAAATACCATCAATGCCACGGGGCCCGAGCCGCCATGTTATTCTCCCGATGAGACAAGACAAAAAGAAAAGATAACCTCCAATTTTACATCTCGTTCCGGTACGAGTGACATCTGCGGTCCGTTTCCGCTAGTGATGTCTCGATTACTCGCGATCGATTCGCGCAACAAAAACCCGGTGCTTTTCCGACGCATAAATATTAAACAGTCACCCGCCCGGACAGGCCCGAACCTGTCCCTAATCAATAGGAAGGCGAAAAAGTGTTGCGACCGCTCTCTTGAGGACCGAGTCCCCCACCCTCTGATCGAGGCGTGCCATCCCGACCCGTGTACAAATTGACGATCCGTCCCCGTCTCCATCTCAATGATGGCAGGTTCGCATCCTTAATCAGCACCAAATCACCGACTTGAGGGGGGCTCGTCCGGTCAGTCCACTTAAGGCGCTGCTGCAAGATGTGCAAGTACTCAAAGGACCACCGTTTCCAAAAATCTTGAGCCATCTGCTGCAACATCTGCCACCTAGTTAACCGACTTAACTTAACATCACCGAATGGGTATTCTGGCAGGGCGTTAAGGGGCTGACCTATCAGGAAGTGACCCGGCGTCAACGCTTCCAAATCATTTGGATCCGAACTGAGCGGGCACAACGGACGCGAGTTCAGTGTCATTTCAATTTTACAGAACAGCGTCGCAAGCTCTTCAAAGCGTAGAGAGGTCTCACCGATGATCCTCGTCAGGTGCGACTTAGCCGATTTAACCGCAGCCTCAAAAATTCCTCCCCAATGAGGACATCCCGGCGGACTGAAAACCCATTCAATCCCACGTCGGGAGCAAGCCGTACCGATGGCGTCTTGGTTACCGTTCAGGAATTGAGTGACCTCCTGCAGATATCGCCGGGCTCCGACAAAATTTGTGCCGTTGTCCGAACGGATTAATGTCGGGAGGCCCCTTCGTGAGACGAACCGATCTAGACATGCGATAAATGCCTCTGTAGTGAGGTCACTGACCACCTCCAAGTGGACTGCCTTCGTGGCCAAGCACACGAAGACGCACAGGTATGCCTTCACTAATCTGGCGTTCCGTAGCTGTGAAGACTTGACCATGAATGGTCCCGCGAAATCCGTTCCGACACCCGCAAAGGGCCGGATTTCGTTAACCCTATCCGAGGGCAAATCGCCCATCTGGGGCTGCATCGTAGCCGCCTTGGCCCGATAACAAGGCAGGCACCGAAATACGACGCTACGCACTAAGCGTCTTCCCGATAGAATCCAGAACTCGCGCTGGAGAAACGCCATCAAGGCGTGGCATCCGACATGCCCATTCCAAATGTGTCGATCCTGTATCAACAGTTCGACCAACTTCCCCTTCCTAGGGAGTAACAACGGGTGGCGAGCCGCATAAGGCAGGTTGGCATTCCGCAGCCAACCTCCTACCCTCAGCAATCCTTGAGTTGACCGAAACCAGACCAGTCGCCTGCAACACGTGGACACCTGGCACTAACAGGTATCCTAAGGCATCGACACCCAATAAAATGTCTACTGGGCCCGGAATATCGAACTCCGGGTCAGCCAGTGACAACCCAGCGACCAACTGTCGCACCGAGGGCGACAACCGTACGTGAGGGTGTGAGCCCATCACATTAGGCATGACTAATGCCGTGACCGTCAGATTCACCGATGAATCCACCCGTGACGAGAGAGTAATCCGACATACTCCCTTAACAGAACCGACTTCCGTGTTCCCAATTCCCCGAATGGAATGTGGGTACTCCCTTACCGAAATGCCCAACCGTCTTACAAGGTTGCACGAGACTAAGCACCCCTGGGCCCCCGAGTTCAATAGTACTCGTGCCACACATGATTTGCCGTCCGAACTCCACGCTATCACCGAGGCGGTGGGGAGCATGACCGTCTGTGGAGTGGCGGCACCCTGTAAGTGGGCGGCGTGTCCCTAGCGGGAACCCCCGCGGGATCCGAACCAGCTCAGACCTCCGTCGGCCTGGTAACTCGGCTGCTGATATGCCACCGGTGGCATATCAGACCGCATGTACATCAGGGGGTCCCAACCCGCATAATAGGCCCCTCGCTGTCCCGGTACCCGACCATACCTGACTGTGAACGGTGTGCCCGGTGGCCACCGTGGATGGAGGGGGGAGAGCGGATCCAACCTGGGGCGCTCTAGTAATGGGGGCGACATCCGACTGTTCGCCTCCCAGAGCGACGGGCAGGGTGGCGCAGAAGGTGGTGGGCTCCCAGCCTTCGCGCCACTCATAGCTGCCATCTGACACCCGCCCGTAACACGCGGTGAGCCAGCGGCCCGAAGTCCTCGCTGACCCTGGACAGCGGCGACCGAACCCCGGCTGTCCCGCCTGTTACCCCCCGCGCTGCCTCCTTCCCCTCGGGGGGGGGTCCCGTCCGCGGGTACCCCAGTCACCCCGTTGGTGACTCCCGTTGCCCGGAGGGGGACTGGCTCCGGCCCTGGTTGGGCCCTGTGACCGACCAACCTGAGTCCGGCCCTGGTGACCGTCCGATGGGCCTGACCGGTTCAGGCACAACACGACGTGGTGCCTGCCACCGCAGCCCTCACAGGGGGACGCCCGTGAGCACTCGCTCAGCGGGTGCGGCCCCAAACAACCGAAACACAATCGGTGGCGGAAGACCACCTTCCTGCGGGCAGCCACACCGAGCGCCTTAAAATTGGCGCAACTGGTCACCTCATGACCGGCACTGTCGCAGTGCACACAGCCGTCACCCGACGGCGCGGCACTCAAAACGCCAAATTGTTTTGACCGACCACCCCCCCGTGGGGGTGGGGAGCGCGGCCCCTCCCGCATCCGCGCGGGTTGGCGCTGCACACTGGCCTCCGAATCCATGGTGTCGTATCGCCTGCATTCACCCTCCAAAAACTCCGTTAATTGGACGAGCGTGGGCAGTTCCGTGCTACTGCCCCCATGCAGCTGTTCAAACCGACTTTGAACAGCTGCAGGCAACCGTAACAAAACCATATATAACACAATATATGACCATTGGTCTACCGGCAGACCAAGGTTCTGAAGGGCCTTAGTGGCCACCAGCACAGGGTTGAGCACCTGTACCCGGATGTCAACATCCCGGGTTACTCTTGGGATGCTGAACAGCTTCCCCAGCTGCGCATCAACCAACCGCCTTTTGTGTTGGTAGCGGTCAAACAATATGACCCGGGCAATCTCATAATTGCCCGCCGTAACCGTTAGGTGACCGACCAACTCCTTCGGTTCACCCCGCAGTGCCATCAATAGCTGGGTCAACTTGTAGGCGCTGTCCAGGTCGTCCCGACCGTGGACCAGGCTATCGAACAAATTGATGAATGCCGGCCACTCATCAATTGCCCCACCGAAGGCCGGAATCTCCAGGTGTGGAAGCCGTCCAACCACACCCTTAGGGGGGGGGGTCTCCGCTACCCTCGCCGCGGTCATCCCGACGTGACGGCTTAATTTTTTCGACGCGACGCTCGATGTCGCCCAAGCACTCCATCGCTTGGTCAGCATCCGCGCAGAGCTGCCTCACTGCAGCCACCGAGGCCTCATCCGTAAGCCCGAGGGCTTCAGCCTCGGCAGCTAGCCGATACACCTTCCCGACGCGTGTCATTGCGTCCTCCACACGCTTGAGCAGGACATCGTCCATGTCGGGTCGCTCCACATACTTGTGAGTATGGGCGAGCCATCTCATCTCCTCACGGACACCATATCGCAGTACCGTCAAGGGCGAAGGTGCCATGGTTACCGATTTAATTGTTCCTGGTCCTATGCTTCACTGCCGAACTAAGCACAGCCAGATACCAGCACTTTCCCGTCAGCGCTGGGCACAGAAATTAAAACTAAGTTGTAAAACCCAAGGCAACCACTAAACAATTAAATCATAAACAATATTTAATATGGTCGCCCTGTGGACATACACCTTATAATATACACTCTAAATCAATTAGAGAATGCCACCATGTGGTACAATACAAATAACACACAAAGGTTATTATAAAAAAAACTATTTTTCTAGCAGTGGCCCCTCCGATAGGAACCACACTTCCTTTGAGGTCAGCAAAATCAGCTTAATACCCCTTAAATAGCCCGACCCGACCGAAGAATATAAAAATAAATGAATATATGAATATAAAAATATCTTTATAATCAGCCAACAAGAATAACAACCTCATCTGTAACTTGCTTAGACAATGTTTTTTGTAACTGTGAACCTCAAAGCATGACTTGTAATGCTTATGGAAAAAGGTTGTGTTCCCATGAAAATTGAATAAAAACTCTCAGGAGTTTACTTAAAGACCTCTTATTACCAACCGTTAGGGACAGTTTTTGGAAAACATTGATAAGACACTTAATTACTTACCGTTTGTTGGGAGTCCAGATGACCTTTGCAATTCCTTGTTCAAATTGATGAGAAAAAGTTTAAGGATATATTTAAATTAATAACATGTAGAGGTAGCATCAAGGCGAGATTTGATGACTAGGCTACAATTGGTATTTATAAAAGCAGGAACAAATTGTATGATTTATATTCACAAAGATGTATAAATGCCCATGATGTTAAATATTTAAGTATATAAAAAATATTCTAAGACATTCAAATCTGTGTGCTACAGCAAAGTCCCTTTACCTAAGTAGGAAAATTAAGCAATCTGAAGACAAAATTATAACAACATGGAAAATAATCAATACCAAATACCAATGGCAAAATTAAACCTCGGGACCGGTTTTTTTTTTAATATAGACGATTAATTAATTTCTAAAAATCGCGAAGTAAATACATTGGGTATTTGAAGATTAAAAAAATATATACCAAGTGTTTTTTTTAACAAAATACCCAGACCTTAGATTCAACGACGGCGGAGGTTGCTTCCATACTATTAAATCATGGTGATAAGTGTGATGATATATTTCAATTCAGACATATTAATGTAGACACGATTGTTAAGACATTAAAAATGCTTGCTATTAAAAACACCGAGGATTTTTGGTGAATATCAACAAAAACGTTATCTTTTTTTCTTGATTCCATTGCTCCATGCCTAGTTATAATTTTTATTAAGTGTGTTGATGAAGGTGTTTTTTCTGACGTAATGAAAAATAGTAAACAGATTCCTTTATATAAGTCCGGTAATAAAAATGATCCGACTAACTTCAGACCAATATTAATACTCCCCGCTCTAAGTAAAATATTTGAAAAAAATATCTTAAGCCAATTCCACCATTTTAATATAAACAGACTGTTCCAAAGTGAGCAATAAGGTTTCACTAAAGGGTTTTCCACTACAGATGCAGGGATGAGGTTCTTAAAGCATATCTTTGATGCTTGGGAGAAGTTGCAAGATGCAATTGGTTTTTTCTGTGACCTTTCCAAAGCATTTGATTACGTTAGTCACGAAACATTCGTTTGTAAATTACAGCCTTACGGATTTCAGGGCAAAGCTCTAGAACTTGTCTTCTCATATCTTAGTAACAGTAACAAGAAAGTTGATGTAAATAGAGAGAGGTCATCTGGATATGTCATCTCAATGGGTGTCCCTCAATGTTCAATATTGAGCCCATTTTTGTTTTGATATTAACGATCTTGCCTTTTTTGTAAAAAAAACTTATGCTATGATGTTTTGTTTTTAAGATTAAATAATAACTTTTATAATATAATATATATAATATATAGAAATAACTTATATAATATATATAACTTATATAATATATAGAAATAACTTATCAAAATACAACAGGTGGAAACATACAATGACTGTCAAACGTGTTGGTTGAAATAGGTTCAGCATAGTTTCCTAGATTTATTGGACTACCTTGTCAAATATCAACACAGTAGGCGGTAGGGTCACGGTGTGTCTTTGGTGTGCAAAAGGCACTGACTCAGCATTATGCTGAGGGTGGGGGCCCTCAGCGCTGATTTTCAGTTAGTAATAGGGTCCCGTAGTAAAAACGTCATAGTGGTACATAGTTACCTACTGTTAGTAAAACTAAAACAAGATAGTAATAAAAAAATACAAACATTTAACTTAACCAACTAACTTACTAACTTTAACTTAGTACCAACGCTAAGTTAAAAGGAATATATGCTCTTCTGTCTTTACTATGATGAAACTTGATCTAAGGCCACTAAACGCTCTACACATTCCTTAACTTTTATTTTTCCAGGGAGGCAGTTTTGCACAATTTTTTTTATTTGAGGGATCTTTCTTCTTTCACGACCCGAATGGCCGAGTCGGCAGTGACGCCGCCTACGAAGCCAAGGGTCCCAGGTTCGAGTCACGGTGGCGGCAAATATTTGTTTGATGAGAACGGATGTTTGTACCCTAGTCATGGTTGTTTATATATCTAAGTATAATATTTATCTAAGTAAGTATGTGTATCGTTGTCTAGTACCCAAGATACAGGGAATCCTAGTTTGGGGCTAGATCAATGTGTGTAAATGGTGTCCAAGGTATTATTATTATTATTATATCTTATGCCTTTCGTTTTTTCGCGGGTGCGTGCAGTTGGCCCCGGCGGAGGCTGCGGTCTTGAAATAGCGCTTCCTTTTTTAATAGACTTGTGAATAAGTTAAGAGATGGGTTTCGAGGAATCTACGTGTTTAATCGTGGTGATGCTAACCATCTACTGAATTATTGGTACGAAAACTTTCGCCGGCACAACTAAACACGTCAGAACTTTTTCACTTGATCCAAAATTTCATGAAGTAGTCATTGAATTTAGTCACATTGAGAATATTAGGATGTGTTTCAGTTAAGTCACTAACAATACCTATATGCCCTTTAGCGATAAACTGAACAGGTAATAGTACGATATAGGAATCTGACCAAACAGACAAGAAGGGTCAACGCAATCAACAAAATACCGCCCTATATTTTATTTTATTTTTATTTTATTAATTTAACAAAAATCCACAGCTGTTAAAATACGATAAACTTATAAGTAAACTTAGAATTGAGCCAATTAAGGATTTTACTATGTAGAACTTAAGATATAAAAGACATTATTTTTTAAATACTAGTAGGTACTACACAATAAGTTAGTGAAAGTGTAGCTGTAAAGTGTTTGTGTGTGTGCATGTGTGTTTCGGGGGGGATCCAGTAGAGAAATGAAAGTGTATTAATTGGGAGTTCTAATAGTTAGGCATTTGCATACGGCTGGCGCAATGAAGGTGTGTAATTTACCGACGTTATCAGAATGAAGTAGGGGGGGGGGAGGGCTTACATGGGGCTGTTTCTAATAATAAAGTAAGAATGAGACAGATTAAGTTTCACCCAGAAACTCAAGTGTAACTAATCGTTTAAATGCACCTTTTGAGTTACTAAATGGGTCAAGGTCCGGGAAACGTGTGTTATAAGTTTTAGGAATCCTATGACATGTACAGTTAGAGGCATAATTATGCGATCGGAGGGTACAAACAACATATTCGTGTATCGTGTACGTTTCGTCGGGACAGCAATGATCAGCATATCTGTTACCAATCTAGGGCAGTTTAGTGCGCCCAAGCAAACATCGCGTAGAAGTAACATGTGAGTCAGTACACGCCTATCTCTTGGTGGGTGAAATGTTAAACCGGTCACATAACGCAGGGTAATCGGCGCGAGAATTCCGAGAGCGGTAGTTCAAAATTTTAAAAACTTTTTTGCATATTTCAATGGCAATATAAGTCTCGGACGATATTGCATTTATTTATTGCATTGTTATTTAGCTTGTAATCAAAGGAAATTAGATTGGTTTTTCTTGAGAAAGTTATGTGTACACACTTATATGTGTTGACACAATACGGTTCTTGTAATAATAGTCAGTCCATCGAGATCTTCTTGTAAAGAAGCAAACCATCGCTATTACCGACATTAATGTAAATTTTCGTATCATCGGAATATTAGAGGATTTTTGTCAAGTTTAAAACATCCTGTGATGTCGTACAAATATGCCGCGTAGAGGAGGGGTCCCAACAAGGAGCCTTGAGGTACCCCTGAGGGGTATGCCAATGTATTCCGACCGGAAACCAAAAACAAATATGGCCTGCCTGCGGTTTTTTATGTAGGACTCAGTCCATCGAAGCAAATCGACCCGTATATCTTGTGAATGTAATTTACCGAGAAGGATGATGTGGTCCACTCGATCAAAGACCTTTTCGAAATATGTATAGACCGCGTCAACATGTTACAATTTTGCTGATTTTTTTTGACCCTCGCAACTAAGGGAATTAAAACTTATAGGATACCTCCCACTAACCTAGAATCATGATATTTGGCATGACGCAAGGTCTAATAGAAGATAATGGAAAAGATCTGAAAACCATAAAAATTAAGTTAATTAAAAAAAACGACTTGTGCGGAACCATCAGCACGCGAGTCCGACTGGCACTTGGCCAGCTTTTTACCTCTTCTCTACATTGGATAACTGAGGGAGAAGTAAGGCGAAGAACTCCCATCATCGCTGTCATCATCATCATACAGTGAGGCAATAGCAGCACCATAGTGAAGTCATAAACAATGATCATTCAAAATACGGGTAATAGCAACGGTCATAGGAATGGGTTTTATGTTTGTAGATTTTGACACATTTCTGGCAATGACAAGGAATTCAAAGTGAGTAAATATGTGATTCCAGCTTAACAAAATTGCTTGCCGGTACTTCGTCCGCGTATTCAAGTATTTTTGTTATATGATACGAACATGGCAAAATATTATATGATACGAACTTCTGCTACAACAAAAATAAATTAATAAAAATAATAAATTCAGATGATTACCAATCCAAATAAACTTGGAATATTGAATAACTGGTTCAACGAAATGCTGACATTGTGCCTCTGCCACCCCGTATGAGAAAAGGCGTGGACTCTTATTTACTTTGTTTAACAAATTCAAGGGAGACTAGCAATACTAACACTTTAATTTAGTTTAATTTCAATTCGGTCTACTTTTCTTGGACTTCCACGTTCCACTGTTCCTCTCGTCTGATTTGATAACTATATGCTAAGTGTTTCATAATGGTCGTACACGCTTACACACAGGTTTACAGATTCCCAGTTCTTCAGCATCTCGATTCTAAAGATTCCCAATTCTACAGAATTCCAATTCTACAGATTTTCATGTTAACAGATTGCCATTTCTATTGATTCCCATTTCTACAGATTCCCAGAGAGATACAAAATTTCATCAGGTTTTCGTTTTAATAGAATCATATGGATCTTACAGTTTCTCGTGCTCTATTGATGCCACATGGTATTTTACGGGGGTGTAACAGAAAGGTGTAGTCATGAGTAGTTAAGGGACATCATTCTGTACAACTTTCACTACGAAACAGATTTGATCAGGGCAACTTTTTTTTCCCTTCTCCTTACATATTTGGCCGGGAGGTCAACTGATTTGTATGGAGAAGAGAATAACCCTATTTTTGGCTTTATCATAGTCGGAGAAAATTTAGTTGCTCTGATCAAATCCGTTAAAAGTAAAAATTGTTCAGAATGATGTACCTAATAACCTCCTAAAGGAAACGTGTGATATACAACTTTCAATATACAACTTTCTGTCAAACCCTGTACAATGAAATCACCCATCTTTAGTAATAAAAGTATTTTCTATGTTATTTATTATCATACTGGCCGTCATTATATTTTATCTCTAGTGTCGTTGTCATTGTCACTTCACAATATATTTTGATTACTAGAATTTCTTGTTTTCTGCATTGTATAATTAAAAATGATGAAACTGAAGGATTTATTTTTATAAATAGTGAAAAAGGTAAAAGGGTTCTAATTATTGGGTTAAATAAACATTATTTCAAATAAGTGCTATAAATAATAAACTGCTAAAAATACATCTGGTACAACGAATTGGTCGGTGTTATAAAACGGAAGAATGCAGTGCATCTGTCACTTTGACTGCGGATAGCAAAATTATTCGACTTGGAGTGCATGCATGTGTGTCAGATGCTTATGCATTTCAGCAGCGAAAGAATGAGAAAATTATACAGATTTGTAAAGAAAAGGTTTGCGAATCTATGGCACCAGTGCAACAAATTTTTTGAGCATGAGTTTTCAAATGAGATGCTGAAGAACTGGGAATCTGTAAACCTGTGTGTAAGCGTGTACGACCATTATGAAACACTTAGCATATAGTTATCAAATCAGACGAGTGGAACAGTGGAACGTGGAAGTCCAAGAAAAGTAGACCGAATTGAAATTAAACTAAATTAAAGTGTTAGTATTGCTAGTCTCCCTTGAATTTGTTAAACAAAGTAAATAAGAGTCACGCCTTTTCTCATACGGGGTGGCAGAGGCACAATGTCAGCATTTCGTCGAACAGTTATTCAATATTCCAAGTTTATTTGGATTGGTAATCATCTGAATTTATTATTTTTATTAATTTATTTTTGTTGTAGCAGAAGTTCGTATCATATAATATTTTGCCATGTTCGTATCATATAGCAAAAATACTTGAATACGCGGACGAAGTACCGGCAAGCAATTTTGTTAAGCTGGAATCACATATTTACTCACTTTGAATTCCTTGTCATTGCCAGAAAATGTGTCAAAATCTACAAACACAAAACCCATTCCTATGAACCGTTGCTATTACCCGTATTTTGAATGATCATTGTTTATGACTTCACTATGGTGCTGCTATTGCCTCACTGTATGATGATGATGACAGCGATGATGGAGTTCTTCGCCTTACTTCTCCCTCAGTTATCCAATGTAGAGAAGAGGTAAAAAGCCGGCCAAGTGCCAGTCGGACTCGCGTGCTGATGGTTCCGCACAAGTCGTATTTTTTTAATTAACTTAAAATTTATTGTTTTCAGATCTTTTCCATTATCTTCTATTAGACCTTGCGTCATGCCAAATATCATGATTCTAGGTTAGTGGGAGGTATCCCATAAGTTTTAATTCCCTTAGTTGCGAGGGTCAAAAAAAATCAGCAAAATTGTAACATGTTGACGCGGTCTATACATATTTCGAAAAGGTCTTTGATCGAGTGGACCCACATCATCCTTCTCGGTAAATTACATTCACAAGATATACGGGTCGATTTGCTTCGATGGACTGAGTCCTACATAAAAAACCGCAGGCAGGCCATATTTGTTTTTGGTTTCCGGGTCGGAATACATTGGCATACCCCTCAGGGGTACCTCAAGGCTCCTTGTTGGGACCCCTCCTCTACGCGGCATATTTGTACGACATCACAGGATGTTTTTAAACTTGACAAAATCCTCTAATATTCCGATGATACGAAAATTTACATTAATGTCGGTAATAGCGATGGTTTGCTTCTTTTACAAGAAGATCTCGATGGACTGACTATTATTACAAGAACCGTATTTGCGTCAACACATATAAGTGTGTACACATAACTTTCTCAAGAAAAACCAATCTAATTTCCTTTGATTACAAGCTAAATAACAATGCAATAAATAAATGCAATATCGTCCGAGACTTATATTGCCATTGAAATATGCAAAAAAGTTTTTAAAATTTTTGAACTACCGCTCTCGGAATTCTCGCGCCGATTACCCTGCGTTATGTGACCGGTTTAACATTTCACCACCAAGAGATAGGCGTGTACTGACTCACATGTTACTTCTACGCGATGTTTGCTCCGGCGCACTAAACTGCCCTAGATTGGTAACAGATATGCTGATCATTGCTGTCCCGACGAAACGTACACGACACACGAATATGTTGTTTGTACCCTCCGATCGCATAATTATGCCTCTAACTGTACATGTCATAGGATTCCTAAAACTTATAACACACGTTTCCCGGACCTTGACCCATTTAGTAACTCAAAAGGTGCATTTAAACGATTAGTTACACTTGAGTTTCTGGGTGAAACTTAATCTGTCTCATTCTTACTTTATTATTAGAAACAGCCCCATGTAAGCCCTCCCCCCCTACTTCATTCTGATAACGTCGGTAAATTACACACCTTCATTGCGCAGCCGTATGCAAATCCCTAACTATTAGAACTCCCAATTAATACACTCTTTCATTTCTCTACTGGATCCCCCCCGAAACACACATGCACACACACAAACACTTTACAGCTACACTTTCACTAACTTATTGTGTAGTACCTACTAGTATTTAAAAAATAATGTCTTTTATATCTTAAGTTCTACATAGTAAAATCCTTAATTGGCTCAATTCTAAGTTTACTTATAAGTTTATCGTATTTTAACAGCTGTGGATTTTTGTTAAATTAATAAAATAAAAATAAAATAAAATATAGGGCGGTATTTTGTTGATTGCGTTGACCCTTCTTGTCTGTTTGGTCAGATTCCTATATCGTACTATTACCTGTTCAGTTTATCGCTAAAGGGCATATAGGTATTGTTAGTGACTTAACTGAAACACATCCTAATATTCTCAATGTGACTAAATTCAATGACTACTTCATGAAATTTTGGATCAAGTGAAAAAGTTCTGACGTGTTTAGTTGTGCCGGCGAAAGTTTTCGTACCAATAATTCAGTAGATGGTTAGCATCACCACGATTAAACACGTAGATTCCTCGAAACCCATCTCTTAACTTATTCACAAGTCTATTAAAAAAGGAAGCGCTATTTCAAGACCGCAGCCTCCGCCGGGGCCAACTGCACGCACCCGCGAAAAAACGAAAGGCATAAGATATAATAATAATAATAATACCTTGGACACCTTTTACACACATTGATCTAGCCCCAAACTAGGATTCCCTGTATCTTGGGTACTAGACAACGATACACATACTTACTTAGATAAATATTATACTTAGATATATAAACAACCTTGACTAGGGTACAAACATCCGTTCTCATCAAACAAATATTTGCCGCCACCGGGACTCGAACCTGGGACCCTTGGCTTCGTAGGCGGCGTCACTGCCGACTCGGCCATTCGGGTCGTCAAAGAAGAAAGATCCCTCAAATAAAAAAAAATGTGCAAGACTGCCTCCCTGGAAAAATAAAAGTTAAGGAATGTGTAGAGCGTTTAGTGGCCTTAGATCAAGTTTCATCATAGTAAAGACAGAAGAGCATATTTCATTTTACTTAGCGTTGGTACTAAGTTAAAGTTAGTAAGTTAGTTGGTTAAGTTAAATGTTTGTATTTTTTTATTACTATCTTGTTTTAGTTTTACTAACAGTAGGTAACTATGTACCACTATGACGTTTTTACTACGGGACCCTATTACTAACTGAAAAATCAGCGCTGAGGGCCCCAACCCTCAGCATAATGCTGAGTCAGTGCCTTTTGCACACCAAAGACACACCGTGACCCTACCGCCTACTGTGTTGATATTTGACAAGGTAGTCCAATAAATCTAGGAACCTATGCTGAACCTATTTCAACCAACACGTTTGACAGTCATTGTATGTTTCCACCTGTTGTATTTTGATAAGTTATTTTTTTGTGTTAAAAAGACAGCATTTGACTATGACGTCAAATAATATTATTTAATAGAACTCATTATCAAATTACCGCTTTGACAGTTCCTAAAAGTATCTATTTTGACTAGCAGTCAAATAACGTACGTATTGTGTTTTATTTTTGTCTTTTTCATTTATGTAAGGTGTTTTTATTTGTTTGTGTGCAATAAACGTCTTTCTTTCTTTCTTTCTTATTACTAAGCCTTCGCTGTCCGTCCGTCTGTCCGTCAGCGGGCTGTATCTCATGAACCTTAATAGGTAGCAAGCTGATTTTTTTACAGAATGTTACTGTTGCCGCTACATGTGCCAGAAATAGCAAAGGTGAACATTATATTGTGTCATATCTGATAATTCTTGATTTTGTGGTGTTACAACAAAAGCATCGACGACCCAGGAAGACTTTCACACACACACATTGACTAGGTGCTTGCCTACTATGACCACATGCCCTACTCATGTGGTACTCATTAGAAACAAAGACAAACCTTTAAAGGAGCGTGCAAAATTCATACCTATTTAAGTAGGGTTGGCAAAAGAGAATAAAACAAAATGAAATGTTATGATCTTTGATTACCTAATATGCATCTGCTTAAGGTATAAAGTACAGGGTGTAATAGAAAGGGGGCCACAAGCCTCTCCTGTGCATGTCAATCATAGAATAATAATCAAGGAGGGCTAGTTCAGTTTAATTGTTCCTATAAACACTTACCCCCAAAATTGCTGAACGTGGCTGTAGGATTGCTTATGTGATCCTGCAGCTCTGGCTACCCCTTTACGGGAATATGGCCGTGAATATATGCATACACAAATGACTATTCGGAAACCAAACTGCAAAATATTTGTACATTCAGCCAATTATTAATGTTATAAAATACTAATAACAATTACCTAAATAACATGGTTTGTGCGATAGGTATTAACTGGTATTCATTGACTTACCTAGTAGACTCCACCAGACTAATAACAAATTGGAAGCTTTGATCACTAAAATTCGCCGGCCCAACCATGGTGTCATATCATGAACTCTCAAAATACCGCGCATCGCCGTATTGCCTTTCATCGTGTTAATATGGCTTAACGGTTCCCTTATTCCGCTACGGCCTTTGTTGTAAATTGTTTACATGATTATTTATTAGGGACTATGAACAAGTTTCCATATGAAACCAAAAAGAGCAAATTTTTTTTTCTCTCCTCCTTTTTAAATAATTTGCCGTTTTAAAACTGCAAGCCGTACTTATGCTCCACCTGTACCTTTGACACACCTATATAGGTAACCAGTACGTACCAGCTATAGTACATCAAAGACGTCCAGTGGTGTTGGTATTCCAGGAAATGTCTCAACAGTTTTGAACGAGCGAGCGAAGCGTCCAGGTTCGAGATTGGTCAAAAATGAATTTGTCCGTCAGTCCTTCCCGCCTACAAGTCGCATTTTCAACCGATTTTGACAATACTTGTTTTTTTTCATCGATAGCGATTTATGATTGGGGAGGGGTGAGATAAAGGGGAAAGTTTGTTGTAGTGTTATTCATCGAAGTAAGGCTCGAAGTGAGCATCGAAGAGGCTCACTAAGGACTTCATTCTACAATCCAAAGGGGGGAGTGGAGGGGGAAACGAGTATTTTCAAGCCTTCAGCCAATAACGCACATTACTTCTTTTGCAGTTACGCGGAATACGCCTCCCACCGGCACCAGAAAAACCAGCAACTTTTGGTTACCAGAAAAACGACCGCGATTTCGACAAAAAGATATATCCAAAACGCGACGATGATTGCTTAGATATCCACATAGCGGTTTGCAGAGTTGACGCTCAGTCTCTTGCTAAAGGCTTGAACGGTCTTGTAAGAGGAGAGTATCCCCTATATCCTCCAAGACTCTATATCGAGCCTTTACAAAGAGAAGCTACCTGCACGAACGACATCAACGCAATTTGTGCCCAAATGAAACCAACTCTCATAATCCCAGCCCACGTAATATTAGAATCGCAAATGACTCTAGAAGTTTCCATAGGCCTAGTCGGTTGCAAACTGCCGATAATGACCAATTGCTATTCAAGACTTTTCTGTGCAGTCCCAAACACGATACCAGCGGTAGCATTACTCCAAGAAATTGCTACAATTAATGAGGAGTTGGTAGAAAAAAAGCAGAGAAAGGATCTCCTGACTGGTTTCGCTGTGGATACAGGGGATCTGTTATTGGTGATTGTTGAAGGGCCAAGGGATGGGCAGATATTGAGGGTGTGGGAAACGACTGAAGATCACTTTCCGGCGCTGAAACCTCTGTTTTCGACGTCGTCGAGGTATTCAAATCGGCTTTATCCAGGTTGGTATGTTGGTTGATTTTTTGGTGAAGTTGCTTATCATGTAGCTCTCTGATAACCTAATTATTGATTGGCACAGAACCGAAGAAGAGGGCACAAAAAGAACGAAGATATACAATAGACACGGCAGTGGTGATAAACATGCTACCGATGATGTGATTGATGATTTTACTGAGTTGTAAATATTTACTTGCAACACCTTGATTTCACGTACTTGATTTGATACTGTTTTCTTCTTCTTGGTATGACTGCTTAGCCATTTATCATATCAAATGAACATGAGCTTGATATACTTTCTTTGATGACAGCTCCGGTGCGCGTAAAGAGAGACACACACACAATCACACACTTAGCTGGACATATAGACTTCCTGTTCCACATACGACCATTGTTAAACCCCAGCGAAAAAAGAGAGTGTTATAAGTTTGAAGCGTCTGTCTTTATTTGTGTGTGTGTATATATAGGTATATGTCCGAAACGAGTGGACAGTTTTCAACGCCTTTTATCTTTTACTTTTCAAGAGATGGTGATGTATACTGTACCCGTCTACATATTGAAGATGCACATTCCTCTGAATCTCTTGCTCGCTTGTCCGTTGGTGTATGTCCGACCTGCCGTGCCCATACCTGCTCGTACTGTGCGTATATTAACATTGTACTCAAGATATGGCCCATAAAGACCTATTGCTGGGCCTTATTTATAGGCCTATGTCTATTTCCGCTGTCCATGAATATGAGTTTATATTGTAAAAACTTGTCTCTGAAACGCAAATTTGTCGAAATGTGCCTCCTGCCCATCCTAACCTACAGCGCACAAACTTGGTCGTTGATCGAACGTCAGAAGTCAAAAATCAAGGTTTGCCAGCGAGCAATGGAGCGCGTATTCAGGTGTTAAACGTACAGACCGCGTAAAGTACACCATACTCCGCTCCAAAACTGCCATCATCGAAGTAGGCGTACAGAACTACAGACCACCAAACTTACATGGAACTGGGCTGGACATTGCTGTCGAATGCATGTTGACAGATGGGCGAAAAAGCCACCGAATGGATGCCTACAGACGGACACCGGCGTAGGGTAAGGCCCGGAAAAATTCCTGCCAGAATGAGTAGAATGAATGCTCTGTGTTGAGATGTAAGGCCTTTGGCCACAAGTGGGACTCCATGGAGGCTGAATAAAAAAGTAAACAGGTCTGGGCCATATCGGCGTTCCAGATTTTATATGGCCTTTACGTAATTGTCTATGTTCAATAGTTTTGGGGTATTGCACACTATGGCTCTATATATATGAGGTGGCATATGGGAAATGTCGTAAATAATATCTTACGCTCTATCTTTCGACACTACTTGTTGGTTTTGTCGTTATTCGCAGGCCATATTGAAGATAGGCCTAATCCTGTCTGGGCACCTCCGCTCGCCACCCAATAGGGCCGAAACACCGACGCTGGCCGAATTACGCAGTTTCAGACTGGAGTTTTGCTCTCCACCGAGAGCTGTTATAGAAAAACCGCTTTCTAATTTAAGTGAGTTTCTAAAAATGTCTAAGAAGGTGCCAAATTGGCGATGTAAGCAAATTGTATGTTGATGTACTGAAGAGGCAAATCAGAAATACCCTCCCGTTTGTTAAAAATATTTAAGTGGTTCCTTATTTAAGAAACAATTTCTGCTCAGCGTTTGCTGAAACTCTCAAGAGAGTTTTCATCAACACACTCATAGAAAAATCTCTATGCACTTAAGTGGAAACTGGATGATGACGTCGTCTGGGTTAGGTGGAAAGCAGATGGTCAGACATACCTAATATTTTGACTATGACTTTCCTGCCCTACAGATCCAACTTGTTTTCTTCCTGTTAAGATAGGGTAAGTCTGAGCGCTGTTTTTCTTTTTCAGATCATATTCTTCCTCATGTCCAATGCTACGGAGGGAAGAATTTAACTGTTTCGCTATCTCTGGACAAATAACTTAGACCGAAGATAGCAACAGTCCCTATAAAAGAAGAACGATGCGACTGAACATAGAAAGATTACGATATCTCGAGTTAAAAAAGTTGCCATTTTGTGTATCTCTGATATGTATGCATTTCAATCGCTATTGGAATATCGAGAAATTTCACACGGGTATTTTAAACGACTGTCTTTTATAGCGATTATGATTGGTCGAATTGTCAATTTGAAAAGGATTCCGATAGAAATGCTCAGATGTAGGATTATAATCAGGACATCGCATAACTACGCAAAGACACAATAAAAGCGAGCTCGGTAAAGAAATAGTGTTCTCTTTCTGTTGTCAATTGAAATTCCTACATCTCAATTTAACATGATTATTTTGATTATTTTAAAAGAGCTGTCTGAAGCGATTATCGCATATGAATCAATCCAATTATATTGCTATTCAAATTCCTAGATTGATTATTTTAAACGAGCTAGCTATCTTTTGTTGCGATTATGAAGGGTCGATTTGAATTATATTTCTATTTTTTGTATCTTTTGTAGCGATTATGAAGAGTCGATTTGAATTACATTTCTATGTTTTCACACACAATTCTTTATTGCACAGAACATTACAACAATACAATTATACACGAAATTAAAAGGCAAAGGCGAGCTTATCTCTCAACAGAGATTTCTTCCAGCAAACCTATCTGGATAGGATACATATAAAATGAAAAGGGTAGTCTAGTGCAATTAAATACTTACCAAATACCAATAAAATATGATACTTACTATAAAAATACATATAATCAAAGAAATAGTAGATAAAATAAGAATAAACAAATGATAATAATAAATAGATAAATACAATTACATACTTATATATACAATACCTATGATGAAAGAGAAAGTAAGTGCTCTTTCAAGCGATTCTTAAAGGAGAAAAGAGTGGGACTGTCCCTTATAGTGCAGGGAAGTGCGTTCCACAGCCGAATGGCCCTCAGCCTGAACGAGTGCTCGTAGGCGACGGTGTTATGCTGCGGAATACATAGAAGAGACACCGTGTGAGATCTCCGCTCCTTGCCTCTGGAGAAAAGGAACTCAAAACGTTCACGAAGGTAGGAAGGATATTTGGGGTTTCTCAAGATGTTAAAAAGTAAAGTCAATATGTGGAAATCACGGCGAAGACGAATCGGGAGCCAACCCAGTTCCTTGCGATACTGCGAGACGTGGTCATACATGTTTTGTATCTTTTGTAGCGATTATGAATGGTCCATTTAAATTCCTAGATGTTAGTATTACATGGGTTACAAAACACGATTATTTTGATTGTTTTAAACGTGCTTCTTTTACAGCGATTATGTTGGTCGATTTGAATGATATTGCGATTTAAATTCCTAGAAGTCAGAAATACACAATAAGGCTCATGGATGTTTATGTCTTTAGCGTCGCTGTTTCTGGTTCCCTCGACACAGGGTCTCCTAATGTAGGGCAAGAAACAATTTATTTGCCTGTATACAAGATGACCTTTAATTAGCCGACCATATTTTGAGGAATGATAGTACCCATTATTATGAACAACTTTCCCAAAGCAACATATGATCGCATTATTTTTTTGTTTATTGATCCTCAGAACATTGACCCGATCAGCTGATTATAAGTTACCTACCACAGGTTACTGGTTGTTCGTAATAAAGAGTACTATCATTAAAACCCCTTTTGGTCAGCTTATTAAATTTCACCTGTCTATACTTATTTTCCTATAACATTGGAAAAAAGAAGCAGTGGCAGAGAACATTTTTGCAATAGTTCAAAATATGAACCCGTCACGTGCCGCTTGACCCGGTTAATATTGACGACCTCTGTCGCGCAGCGGTTGTGGCTCTGCCTACCAAGGGAGAGGTCCCGGGTTCGATCCCCGGCTGGGGGTAAAAAAATAACCCAGGTCTTGGATGTTTATATCTGTGTGACGTCGCTGTTTCTGGTTCCCACGACAGGGTATCCTAGTTTGGGGCCAGAAGCAATGTATGTGCCTGTATGCAATATTTATTTATTTATTTTAAAAAAATATTGTTAAAACGCCGGTAAAACCAAGTGTATCAAATTCTCACTTCCAAATGTCAGGCAAGTTGATACCAATTTGGTGTGAGACAACAGCACGTTAGAATTAGTAAATGACACGAAGTTTCTTGGATAACCATTGATAGCAAATTTCAGTGGGGACCCCACATTGATAAATTAGCCCTACAATATGGTTGGTTAATTTGTCACCCTGTATAATTTATATCATGAACATTAAGAACAGTTAGTATTATAACGATATCAGACACCAGCCCCCTATTTTTTATATCCCATAAAAGAGCCTGCACTCAAAACACTCTTGGCCGGGCGTCGCAAGTGATGACGGGTTCATATTTTAAAATATTGAAAAAATGTTCACAGCCACTGCTTCTTTTTTCCAATGTTATATGAAATGGAGTATAAATATTTGGTTTCTGATTTAAATTGCGTGTAATGCGACCGTAGAGTTGAATAAATATCCAATATAATTCGATGTCGCGACTTTCATCGGAAATTCAGAACGAGGCTTTGAAGTACAAGCAAATAAATTTGCAGGTGAAGACGATATTGCTTACGTACTTAAGCAGGTAACCTTTGATCAAATACATGAGGTATCCGTATTTGCGAATATTTTCGTTAGTTAATTCAATGTCACCCGTATTGCGGTCTGACACCTTTATAACTTATAACCTTTTGTTTCTGGAATAGAGAGTTATAATGTAACTATGCCTTTCAGTAATATTATTAATACTACCTTGGACACTATTTACACACATTGATCTAGCCCGAAATTAGGATTCCCTGTATCTTGGGTATAGACAACGATACACATACTTATATAGATAAATATTATACTTAGATAAACAATCATGACTAGGGTACAAACATCCGTTCTCATCAAACAAATATTTGCACCCATGTAATTATTACTGAGCATATATACAGGTATTGAATTGCACCTGACGCAATACCTAATACCTAAGGGAAACGACGCTATCTTATTTTTTGTAACTATTAAAAAACATGAAACTATAAAATCGAACTAGGTATTTGGACTCAATGCGCTCTCCTTAGTGTCGTTGATCAAATCGAATGCTTTTTTTTATTTCACAAGTCGGGTTTTCTAATGCGTAGAAACACTAAATCGCATTATGACTAAACTTCTGTCTGTTCTGACTAAACCGTCTGTTAGTCTATTAAACTTATTGCTTACTTCATATTGAAAATTTTGATCAGCCTAAATCTCGTTATGCTTAATCATGAGCACATGCAATTTCGTTACTGTATGTATCCTTCAATTATTCATAGTTACAGCGATGGGATATCCCCCTGTTATGCGAAATGGACCTCATGATAATTGGCTAGACATGGACATGGCTGAGCTTTGTCAGTCAGTATGGGAAAAGGAGTAACGCTGATGACGTATGGGCAAAAATCATAATAAAACGTCTTAGGCAGAAAATCAGTAGGTACAAGGATTACATAGCCTCAGCCTCAAATTTCTTGGAAAGCCGTGTAATCTTCATAAAAATTAGAATTCTTATATTTTTTCTTACAATTTTTAAACCAAAATTATACAGAACATATCGTTCTTTGACATAAATGAAGCAAGTCTATAAATCTCTTTTATTTCCTCTCTTCTAACCCATATCGCGTTAGGTCTAACTAGCGATATCCCTATTTCGAATTATGACTAGAAATAACGATATATGTAGTTTATCTTCGCTTTAGGACTACCCTTCTAGAAGGATCTACCGAGTACAGGCAAGAAGGCGAAACCTGAGAATTGCAATTGTCTGCGTGCCCAGGGCCAGTCAATCGGCTACAATGCAAGTGTACTCTTGTACACTAACGTAACTTCCATAGACACGTCTTACAGTTCATTGAAGTCTTTACGGAAAGAAGCACTCACACAAACGCATTTCTGGACTGTACCGACCGACACACAAAAAGCGAGAGTGTAAACCGAGGTATCGATAATTAGAACAGTTACGAGACTTATTGATAAGTCATGATGGTAATAAAATAGTTGGGCGACAAATATAAGGATCATCAAAATAATTTCTTCTTACCCAAAATGGTTAAATGATCACCAAAAGTTGCAGAAAATATCAGGGCATAATACTGCGGTAGCTTAGTTGAAGGGTAAAGGGGGTGAGCGAAGCGAAGCCCCCTCAATCCTTCGTATTAGGTTGAACATGAAAGAACAACAAAAATTACTTACTTAAGTACACTTAAGTACACAAAACATAAAAAGAAGTTTGGTGATCATTTATCCAAACACAATTTAGTGATCATTTACTAATTCTGGCAGTCAATTCGAATTTATTGGCAGTAAATTTTCGATTGGCAGTGATTTTTTTTGGTACTCGTTTAAACACAAGCCAAATAGTTGTACTGTACAGTACAGTCAGAATTAGGTTGAGTGAACCCAATGTACAGTAGGATACGGAATTAGCTGGGCAGACAGGCCAGTATCACTTTGCCTTGTACCAAAGTGATATGTCACCCCGCCAAGCTAAACCAGTTTTTTTACTGTATGACCATGTTTACGAAATGCTTAACCAAGTTCAGAAGAGGTAAATGAGGAGATCGCGACTGTAATGCGTACGCATAACAAGTACTTGTGATACATAAGTTCCTTCATAATGTCTTGTCTACAAGTTGACTATGTGTGGATATTCTTCAGGACAACTTTTCCTATGAAAAACCAAAGATTACTTTAGCCTGCCACGCAGCATTTCAATCCCGGCGCTTATCAAGTTCATAAGCTATTTTTAACTATGTATTTTGACTTATAATACCAAAGTTCTAACGTGTTGACGGAAAATATAGCAAGCTAACCTTCATATCAATCAATCAACCAAGGAGAAGTCCGAGGGAATTATTCTGTTCTGTAGTGCTGAGGATCAAACAAATTACTCTGAAGACCTTGATATTCAGTCCCTCGATAGAAAACCAGGCCAAATGTGATCTTTCAAATCACAGACTGTGTTTCAAATACACTTGACACTGGCCTAATTAACCTCAAAGGTTAGCACGCCAAATTAAAAGAAGAAGCATTCAATCAATTTTATTTCAGGAAAAATCGCTGCTGCGATTATTATATATACGACTGCATAGCTGCGACGATGGACTAGCCCCCTGTTACGGCGTATTGAATTACTGGGTTAACGTGGGGGCAAGTGGCACTTTCACCACGTATGGGAAAAAGCGTGACGCTCGCTCCGCTATGGCAGTTTGGTTGGCGCAATAATAGTCCTGTTATTACTACAGTGGAAATGAGGAGGGTTAGGTTTTGATCTGTTTGTATATAGGTATGTACAGTATGGTTATTTTTCTTTTTCGCTCGGCACTTTTCGTCGCTGAAATTCGCAAAACTCACAACACATTAAGATGTTATCGGGTTTTGACATATAGTTAGTAAGGAAAGCTATAAGTTGCAGTCATTGACAATTAAGGCATTAAAATTAATAAAGTAGATTTATTTATATTTGGCATTGTAAATTTTTATTTATGGAATTATTAATATGAAGGCAATAACGAGCAATCCTGATGCATCTGCCAGTAAAAATTGGATGTATTTAGTAACAGCTTTTAATTCAATATGTCTGATTCAATCATTGAAAGTGATTGTGCGAGTGACACATTTATATAATTTTTAGATCTACTCTACAAAATGTGACTTCGTTATATTTTTTTCTGCTATAAGGGAAGTAGGTAGTATAGTAATCAATCAGAATTAAAACTGAACGTTTATTGTGGATCGTAGTTTTAAATTTACATAATGTCCTTACGTTCAGCCATTGGGCATTCAAAATAAAAATAACAATAATACATTAATTAGTTCAGTTCAGTTCAAAGATTTTTATTCACAATATCACACAAATTGAAACTTAATGAACGTCATAACATAATCAAGCTAGCATAATAAAACATTAAGTAGATGCCTAATTATTAGTACACATTATATGAACTGGTTTAATGCCAGATGTCGGTGTCTTGTAAAAAGTCATTAATTTTGCAGTAGGCCTTTTTGCACAAAGTGGGCTTTATACATTTTTTTAATGGAGCTTCAGTTAAGTTTTGTATTTATTGCGGAATTTTATTGTAGAAGTGTATGCAGTGTCCCGTAAAAGAACTACTAACTTTTGTGGAAAAAGAAATACTATCAATGGTTTTAAAGCTACTGCTATTAAAATTAGCTATTAAATTAAATTTATAAAGCAAACATGTCAAATTATTATTATTATTATTAGGCAGCATGTCAACACAACATCATCCAGCCTCTAGGCATACAAAACATAAATGAAACTAATAATTAAACTATATAATAAAATGGATTTAATGTTGGGGAAATATTAGAATATTCTCATTTCAACATAGAATCATGTCAAAAATTTCCTCTATGGAGTACTACGCCTCAGCAGCTATATAATAGTTCTTCATTTTGTTTGAAAAGATTCGGGTTATCTATATTCATAAGGCTAGTATTTGATGGCACATCAAAAATACTGACTTGCACAGCAAAAAAGGATCAGAAAAAACACTTTTTATGTTTTAAATATTTTATGTGTACTCAAGGTTATCTTTTAATTATTTTTTGTTGTTCCTGCATCTTCAACCTATTATTCGCTTCGCTCACCCCCGTTACCCTTCACCTAAGCTACCGCAGAATTTTGTCCTGATATTTGCTGTGCAAATCAGTTTGATCATGGACGTGTTGTTGAATGCTGTTTGGTGGGTACGTATTTTTTGTTGTTGCGGCGGCTGTTTAAATTTTAGATCAGTTAAGGATTTGTTTTGATAAACATTATTATTTCATGAGTTTATTTTGCAGCTGGTGGTGGGTACGTATTTTTAGGGTTTCGTACCCAACGGGTAAGAACGGAACCCTATTACTAATAATAATAATAATAATAATAATAATAAATCTTTATTTCAGGATGTAAAATCCCATATCGATAGATACCTTAAAACTAGACATAGATATAAAGTATAACAATAGTAACTCTAGCCTAGCTAGGGATTTTGGTCTTCGGTCTCGCTTCCCTATAGCGTCGGTAGACAATGCCCTCCGGCCAGTAATCTTTGGCCAGGAACATTGTCTTGAGATCGGCCGGCACCCGAAGTTTGAAGGACAGAAAGTCCTTGGGTCTATCTGACTCCAAAAGATCAATCTGCACCGTCGAAACCTCTGTCGCCTGCTTGGGACTGCGCGGCGGATTCTTCTTCAGCCTTTCCAGGATGTGACGCTCGATGTCCTGGCAGGTCATGTTCACGTCGAGCCGGGAAAGGTAGATTAGGGCCGTGGGAGCGGCAGCTTTGAGGCTGCACTCATCGGCGGGGGCGGTGCCACGCTGATTGCGGCTGCGTCTGGAGCGGCGCTTCCTGGTTTGAACCAGGATGAAACCTTCCCCATCAACTGTCGCGTTCGGCGGGCCACGAGCGGGCCTGGCCGGCTGCGCGCGCGGCGCAGCCTGCAGCTTCTGTTGTTCGGCGGCGGGCGGTGCGGGGCGCGGGCGGCGGCGGCGGGCACGGCGGGACACAGCAGCATACGTTTCTTTTTGGGCTTCCAGTGATTTGGATGAACCAGAAGAGACCGCATTCGGTGCTGGTCGGCATGGCTTCGTGACGTCACGAAGCGGTGCGGTGTTCGTCAACGCGGGCTTAGCAACCCGCGTAACTGGGTCAGTCGCTTGTTGGGCATTTTTGCTGACCGTCGCGTTGTCGTCGCGCGCGTCGGCTATTCGCTGCGTCGGCAGCGAGGTATTGGCCTGACGCAATACTAACAACTCACGTTTTAGTTCAGTGCAAATGCCTTCCGAAGTCTCCAACTTGCTCCGGATGTCGGTGACGTCAGCCTGTAGTCGCACGATATCCTTCAGCAGCCGGGTGGCGTCGACGTGGTCGAATGTCACCGGCGGCAGCTTGTTCAGGTCGCGGGCCACGTAGGTCGGGACGTCATCGGGTTCGGTCTCCTTGAACACCCGGAAGATGTCCTGAAGATCCTTCTTCCCGCTTGCAGCACCCCTCCGCGCGACAAGGCGCACAGTGGTGGTGGCGGTTTCTTGCAGCACAGTCTTGGCGGCGGCGATCTCAACCTCCTTGAAGCTGGTCGAGCAGATCTGCTCCAGGGAGACCTCGTCCATCACGTCCAGCTTCTGTTGTACGAAGGCGAGCAGCTCGTTCACCAAGATGGTGTCCGCGCGCTTGGCTGGTACAGCCATGGCGTAACGATATTGCGAAAACTAGGTTGTCGCTAATTTACGGGGCATCGTCGCGTACGCTGCTAAGACTTCGCTGTCCGTCCGTCTGTCACCAGGCTGTATCTCAAGAACCTAGCTAGCTAGAGAGTTGAAATTTTCACAGATTATGTATTTCTGTTGCCGCTATAACAACAAATACTAAAAAACAGGATAAAAGAAATATTTAAGGGGGCTCCCATACAACAATTCTTTCACATCCACATACAAACTTATGGATGCACCTGGTTACGTACATGGAGTGTGAAAGTAACCGCACCAATAACTTTGTAAACAATATTTTGCTGTGTAAAATCCAAACTATTCACTCCACACCATCGCTTCCATTGAACGGTGGTACGGAACCCTTCCTGCGCGATTTAGACTCGCACTTGACCGGTTTTTTTGTTGTTGCGGCGGCTGTTTAAGTTTTAGATCCGTTAAGGATTTGTTTTGATAAACATTATTATTTCATAAGTTTATTTTGCAGCTGTCTGTTTTTTTTATTTTGAAAATAGCCCTGATACATTTCTTTTGGGCTTTAAAAGCACTGTCCTTGTTCACTCCGTCACCCCAGAATTCTATGCCATATCGGAGTGCAGATACTACGAATCCATGATACTACGTCAATACTGAGGCAACGTCTTTTGAATTTATTATTTCTTTTTGTTGGATTCTGGAGCATCGGATCACATAAAGAACAGGGATGATCTTTTCCTTGACTATACAAATCTGTTAACCCCACTTAAAATTTCAGTAGCTAAGGATGGTGCATTTATTTCAGCTACCAAAAAGGAAACCCTGCATGTTACCAGTGACACGGGCGTTCAAGGAGTCTTGGAGGACGTACTGTTCTGCAGTGAGGTCCAATACAACTTATTGTCAGTATCAAAGATGCAACGGGCGGGACTGACAATAATTTTCGACAAAAATGGAGCCAAAATCATAAAAGACGGTACAGTAATATTGAAAGGTAGGTCAACCAATAATTTAATTGCTGTAGATTTTGTAGCGTCTGTTAACATGACTCACCCGACTTACCTTACTTACGATGCCCAAAATAATTATACTTTGTGGCATCAACGTTTAGGACATATCAGCAAGACGAAATTCTTAGAGCTAAAGAATAATAAAATGGTTGATGACACAGAGCAAATTATTCCAGTAATGCCAAACGATGATTTATGCGAAGCATGTATAAGCGGGAGGCAGAGTCGATTGCCATTTAACCATGCCAAAGATAAAAGTCACATTAAGCGACCATTATACGTAGTTCATTCTGACGTCTGTGGACCCATCACTCCTACAACAGTTGACAATAAAAACTATTTCGTGTTATTTGTTGACCAGTACACTCATTACTGTGTTACCTACCTGCTAACTTACAAATCCGATGTATTCGCGGCATTCAAAGATTTTGTTTCAAAAAGTGAAGCAAAATTTAACACCAAATTAGTTAATTTGTATTGCGATAATGGTGGAGAGTTTATTATTATCTATTATTTATCTACCGAAATGAAAAGCTATTGTGTTGAGAAGGGAATCAATTATCATTTGACAGTTCCGCGAACTCCGCAGTTGAATGGTGTTTCTGAATGAATGGTACGAACTATAACCAAAAAAGCTCGTTCAATGATAAACGGTGCACAACTAGATAAACAGTTCTGGGGCGAAGCAGTGTTAACTGCTGTGTATTTGATAAATATAATACCAATTATAGCTCTCTCAGACAAACACAAACACCATTTGAAATGTGGCATAGTAAAAAGCCTCAAATTAAATATCTGAAGGTTTAACTGTGTATGTTTATATCAAAACGCATAAAGCAAAATTTGATAACAAGTCATGGAAAGGTGTCCTTATGGGATATGACCAAATGGTTACAAAGTTTGGAACCCAGAAACCGAAAAATATGTTGTAGTCAGAGATGTTATGGTAGATGAAATAATTTTTCTGCAGTCCAGGCCTACGCTAAAGCCTGAAGAGAATATTCAAAATTCTCATGACAAAACTGATAACGGAAATATGCCTAAATCAGTGTCACCAAAGTTTCAGAACTCTGACTGTTTAATTCCACGCCTCAACCGAACGGGCGTGGAGTGGAATCCTGAGGGGTGGTTTTCACCAGCATAGGGAGTATCACACGTGGTACTGACCTTGACGCCTTGGGCCGGAACTCAAAAGCTCAATTCGAGGCAGGAATGCGGGATAAGGAGCACAATGGGTGGGTGGAGAGGAGTCGAATCTTAATCTCGTCGTAGCCCGATGCTGTCGCCGTCGGGTTGCTTGCCGACACAAAGCGTCGCTGTCCGAATGCGACGAATTAATCCCCGAATCACATTAACCTTCCACGACACGAAGCACTCACTCCGATGACGTGAATGTACTTATTCCCGACGATTATTATAATTAACACTCCAACCAGGCCCGACACCTGTGTTAGACAATTTTTACACTAAAATCAAAACAGTCAAGGCCCGAACGCCAGGTGCTGACATTTTCTCTCACGACAAGAAAGTTACCTCTAACTCGTCATCTCGTTTCTGTACAAGTGACAGCTGCTAGTTCCGTTTCCGCTAGTGATGTCCCGATCACTCGCGGTCGATCCGCGCAACGAAAAACCGGTGCGTTCCGAAGCATAAATATTAAACAGTCACCCGCCCGGACAGGCCCGAACCTGTCCCTAATCAATAGGAAGGCGAGAAAGTGTTGCGACCGCTCTCTTGAGGACCGAGTCCCCCACCTTGACTTCTGCAGATCGAGGCGTGCCATCCCGACCCGTGTACAATTTGACGATCCGTCCTCGTCTCCATCTCAATGATGGCAGGTTCGCATCCTTAATCAGCACCAAATCACCGACTTGAGGGGGGCTCGTCCGGTCAGTCCACTTAAGGCGCTGCTGCAAGATGTGCAAGTACTCAAGGGACCACCGTTTCCAAAAATCTTGAGCCATCTGCTGCAACATCTGCCACCTAGTTAACCGACTTAAATTAACATCATCGAATGGGTATTCTGGCAGGGCGTTAAGGGGCTGACCTATCAGGAAGTGACCCGGCGTCAATGCTTCCAAATCATTTGGATCCGAACTGAGCGGGCACAACGGACGCGAGTTCAGTGTCATTTCAAATTTACAGAACAGCGTCGCAAGCTCTTCAAAGCGTAGAGAGGTCTCACCGATAATCCTCGTCAGGTGCGACTTAGCCGATTTAACCGCAGCTTCAAAAATTCCTCCCCAATGAGGACATCCCGGCGGACTGAAAACCCATTCAATTCCTCGTCGGGAGCAAGCCGTACCGATGGCGTCCTGGTTACCGTTCAGGAATTGAGTGACCTCCTGCAGATATCGCCTGGCTCCGACAAAATTTGTGCCGTTGTCCGAACGGATTAATGTCGGGAGGCCCCTTCGTGAGACGAACCGATCTAGACATGCGATAAATGCCTCTGTAGTGAGGTCACTGACCACCTCCAAGTGGACTGCCTTCGTGGCCAAGCACACGAAGACGCACAGGTATGCCTTCACTAATCTGGCGTTCCGTAGCTGTGAAGACTTGACCATGAATGGTCCCGCGAAATCCGTTCCGACACCCGCAAAGGGCCGGATTTCGTTAACCCTATCCGAGGGCAAATCGCCCATCTGGGGCTGCATCGTAGCCGCCTTGGCCCGATAACAAGGCAGGCACCGAAATACGACGCTACGCACTAAGCGTCTTCCCGATAGAATCCAGAACTCGCGCTGGAGAAACGCCATCAAGGCGTGGCATCCGATATGCCCATTCCGAATGTGTCGATCCTGTATCAACAGTTCGACCAACTTCCCTTTCCTAGGGAGTAACAACGGGTGGCGAGCCGCATAAGGCAGGTTGGCATTCCGCAGCCGACCTCCTACCCTCAGCAATCCTTGAGGGTCAATAAACGGGTTGAGCCGAGCCACAGCTCCCTTCAGTTGGACGCGTCCGCGTCTCAGAATGTCCAATTCGGACTTAAAGTGCACCGTCTGCACGTTCCGTACCAATGCGAACAACGCATGGTTCCGTTCCCGTGGTGTCAGGACCTGTGTCCGCACTCGTTGCGCCTCAGAATTCTGACAATTCCGCGCAAATCGGCAGATCCAGGCGGTCACATTGACCAGCTTGTCGAGCGAGCTGTACCGTTCCAGTTCCAGCAGGCTGAACTCCTCTTCCGGCTCTGGTTGCGACGTACAGACACCGAATGTCAAGGCGCCGTTCGCCGAGGTAACGCGTGGACTCATTGGCCAATCCGATTCGGCTTGAGTCAACCAATTTGGACCCCACCACAAGGGATGTCCAACCAACTCCGGAGCGTGACACCCACGAGACGCACAGTCTGCTGGGTTCATCTCCCCTGGAACATGTCTCCAGATTAAGGGAACCTCCGAATTCAAAATCTGCGAAACCCGATTCGCCACAAAAATCTCCAGCTTGTGAACTGAAGCCTTCAGCCAGCATAACACGATCTGGCTGTCCGTCCAAGCGTAGACCGTATCTTCTAACGCTATTGACCCACGAAGAACCGTCATCGTGTGGTTGAGCAGACGAGTCAGGAGAGCCGCTCCCGAAAGCTCTAATTTGGGAATGGTCAGGCGAGTGCGCAACGGCGCAACCTAAAGTAAGTAAAGAATTATTTATTTGCATGAATATAGGTTTACAACAGTTCTTACAGAGAATGCCACATAGAGTTTCTCTATATTCTGCCATGTAGACATACAAATTTTGTATCACATATGTAATTAAATAAATTAGCAAAATTTACATATTATTAACAATTATTATTTTAGTACAATAAAGTTATATAACAAATGAATTATTATAGTTAATATTAGTACATGTATATTTTATATATATATTATATATTTATATACACAATATTTTATTTTAATGCATTGTCAATTTATCATCTAAGAACTCCTGCACACTATAGTAAGCCTTTTCGACCAGGAAATTTCTCAGTAAAGCCTTGTATGAGTGCAGTTGGTTAGCATCCCTAATTGATTTCGGTAACTTATTATAGAGCCTTGGCGCCATACCTAAAATACTCTTATCATAAAACGCAGTGGAGCGTAAAGGAGCACTTAATTTGACCTCTCTTTTACTATTCATTCTCTTAAATAATATAATATATATATATATATATATATATATATATAATAATTATATATATATATAATATATATAATAACCTTGCTCTTGGCCATGACCAACCGCACATCAACCTCCCCTGAGGAGTCGACCGTACGCAGATATACCGCAGCTCCGTAGCCCTTATCCGAGGCAACGCAAAACCCATGCAGGGTGGCGGTGTATCGTTTGGTGGGGACCAACCTCCGTGGCAGTGAAATCCGATTGATGCCAGGGAGGGTCGAAAAGAACGAGTCCCACTCTGAGCTCAATGACCCGCCGATCGGGTCGTCCCATTTCAGCTCAGCAGACCACAATTGCTGCATAAAACACTTGAGCTGAAATGTTACCGGGGTGATCCACCCGTTTGGATCAAATGTCCTAGCCACCGTTGAAAGGACGTTCCGTTTCATCCAGACCTTCGGGGAGTCCAACTCGACCCGATACGAAAACATGTCTGACACCGGCTGGTACTGGACGCCTAATACCGACAACATATTTGGATTTTCCAAATTTTCAAAAATGTGGCGATCCTGCTGGTAGTCATCCGGAAGACCAGACAGTAACTCTGGAGAGTTCGACATCCATTTCCGGAGCTCGTAACCTCCACCCCGTAAGAGCTCAACTAGCTCGTCCCGTCGAGCGAACGCCTCCTCTACGGAATCTGCACCGGTACAGATATCGTCCACGTAGAGATCCTGCTCCAAGATTGCTGCTCCTCTAGGGAAATTTAACCGTTCTCGATCCGCTAACTCCCGCAGAGTGCGAATCGCCAAATAAGGACTAGACCGTAGCCCGTACGTGTTGGTGTTCAGCTCGTACACCTTGATGGGCTGATCTGGGCTCTCTCGCCACAGTATCAGCTGATACCGTCTATCGTCAGGGTGAATGACCGTCTGTTTAAACATCATCCGGATGTCAGCTACAAACACAACATTGTGTCGACGGAACCGTGTATGCAAACACTGGTTCAGGTTCATGCCGTTAGATGTTGATGCCGATCCATCGAACACTACCCGTATTTTGCCCTCCGGGGTCCTCAAGACCGCGTGATGAGGCAGGAAGCAGTGGTCTTCACGCTTCCAGTCGATACCCGAAATCGACATGTGGCCGAGCGACTCGTATTCCCGCATGAAATCGACGTACTTCTGCCGGAAAATCCCGTCACGCTTCATGCGTCGTTCCATCGACAGAAGCCGCGTCTCGGCTGCATGGTGTGAACTGCCCAGCGGTGGGTGATCACTCCGGAATGGAAGAAGTGTGAGAAATCGACCTGACCGAAGGCGACCAGTATTGTTCCGATAAAACTGTTCACACTCTTCTTCAACTGGGTCCAACCGGCGGACCGTAGGTGGTTCCTCCACCTCCCAAAACTTCTGTATCACCTCCGAGAGTACAGAACCGAATAAGGGACTACGAGTCGCTAGGCGTGGGGCAGCCGGCATGACCGGACCCATTACCGCATGGCCCAGTCTGGTGTTGACCGAAACCAGACCAGTCGCCTGCAACACGTGGACACCTGGCACTAACAGGTATCCCAAGGCATCGACACCCAATAAAATGTCTACTGGGCCCGGAATATCGAACTCCGGGTCAGCCAGTGACAACCCAGCGACCAACTGTCGCACCGAGGGCGACAACCGTACGTGGGGGTGTGAGCCCATCACATTAGGCATGACTAATGCCGTGACCGTCAGATTCACCGATGAATCCACCCGTGACGAGAGAGTAATCCGACATACTCCCTTAACGGAACCGACTTCCGTGTTCCCAATTCCCCGAATGGAATGTGGATACTCCCTTACCGAAATGCCCAACCGTCTTACAAGGTTGCACGAGACTAAGCACCCCTGGGCTCCCGAGTCCAATAGTGCTCGTGCCACACATGATTTGCCGTCCGAACTCCACGCTATCACAGAGGCGGTGGGGAGCATGACCGTCTGTGGAGTGGCGGCACCCTGTAAGTGGGCGGCGTGTCCTTAGCGGGAACCTCCGCGGGATCCGAACCCGCTGAGACCTCCGTCGGCCGTGGAGTAACTCGGCTGCTGATATGCCGGTGGCATATCAGACCGTATGTACATCAGAGGGTCCCAACCCGCATAATAGGCCCCTCGCTGTCCCGGTATCCGACCATACCGGACGGTGTACGGTGTGCCCGGTGGCCACCGTGGATGGAGGGGGGAGAGCGGATCCAACCTGCGGCGCTCTAGGAATGGGGGCGACATCCGACTGTTCGCCTCCCTGTTCGCCTCCCAGAGCGACGGGCAGGGTGGCGCAGAAGGTGGTGGGCTCCCAGCCTTCGCGCCACTCATAGGTGCCATCTGACACCCGCCCGTAACACGCGGTGAGCCAGCGGCCCGAAGTCCTCGCTGACCGTGGACAGCGGCGACCGAACCCCGGCTATCCCGCATGTTACCCCCCGCGCTGCCCCCTTCCCCTCGGGGGGGGTCCCGCCTGCGGGTACCCCAGTCACCCCGTTGGTGACTCCCGTTGCCCGGAGGGGGACTGAGTCCGGCCCTGGTTGGGCCCTGTGGCCGACCAACCTGAGTCCGGCCCTGGTGACCGTCCGAAGGGCCTGACCGATTCAGGCACAACACGATGTTGTGCTTGCCACCACAGCACTCACAGGGGAACGCGCGCGAGCACTCGCTCAGCGGGTGCGGCCCCAAACAACCGAAACACAATCGGTGGCGGAAGACTACCTTCCTGCGGGCAGCTACCCCGAGCGCCTTAAAGTTGGCACAACTGGTCACTTCATGACCGGCACTGTCGCAGTGCACACAGCCGTCACCCGACGGCGCGGCATTAAAAACGCCAAATTGTTTCGACCGCCCACCCCCCCGTGGGGGCGGGGGGCGCGGCCCCTCCCGCATCCACGCGGGTTGGCGCTGCACACTGGCCTCCGTATCCAGTGTGTCACATCGCCTGCATTCACCCTCCAAAAAATCCGTCAATTGGAGGAGCGTGGGCAGTTCCGAGCTACTGCCCCCATGCAGCTGTTCAAACCGACTTTGAACAGCTGCAGGCAACCGTGACAAAACCATATACAAAACAATATATGACCATTGGTCTACCGGCAGACCAAGGTTCTGAAGGGCCTTAGTGGCCACCAGCACAGGGTTGAGCACCTGTACTTGGATGTCAACATCCCGGGTTACTCTTGGGATGCTAAACAGCTTCCCCAGCTGCGCATCAACCAACCACCGTTTGTGTTGGTAGCTGTCAAACAATATGGACCGGGCTATCTCATAATTGCCCGCCGTGACCGTTAGGTGACCGATCAACTCCTTCGGTTCACCCCGCAGTGCCATCAATAGTTGGGCCAACTTGTAGGCGTTGTCCAGGTCGTCCCGACCGTGGACCCAACTATCGATTAAATTAATGAATGCCGGCCACTCATCAATTGCCCCACCGAAGGCCGGAATCTCCAGGTGTGGCAGCCGTCCAACAACACCCTTCGGGGGTGGGTCTCCGTTACCTTCCCCGCGGTCATTCCGTCGCGACCGCTTAATTTCTTCCGCGCGACGCTCGATGTCGCCCAAGCATTCCATCGCTTGGTCAGCATCCGCGCAGAGCTGTTTCACTGCAGCCACCGAGGCTTCATCCGTAAGCCCGAGAGCTTCAGCCTCCGCAGCCAGCCGACACACCTTCCCGACGCGTGTCATTGCGTCCTCCACACGCTTGAGCAGGACATCGTCCATGTCAGGTCGCTCCACATACTTATGAGTATGGGCGAGCCATCTCATCTCCTCACGCACACCATACCGCACTACCGTCAAGGGCGCCCGCATCTCAGTGTCGGCCGTGGAAAGATCAGTGATAGTGGATAATGAGTGTTTCAGATTGTGGATGGTTTTACGCAACTCACGGACATCCTGATTGATCCAGGTATTCATACCCTGGCGGCGCAATGGGTGTTTTTTCTTAGGAAAGTGTGTATTGTAAATGTGTAGGATGACATTTAAGACAGAGTCAAGACAGTTGTTGGGCGATGACGATTTACAAAGCAGGCTATTCCAGTCATACAGATTTAGGCTGAGCTTAAAGTTATTAATGTTTGAGTCTCAGAATAACCGTTTTATAACAATTGGATTTTTCTCTTTAGGCTTGTGAATTTGTATAACAACCACTACCCCGTAATGGTCGGAAACAAACATTTGAAACGGCTCAGCCTTCTGTATTTCAGGATCGGCTATGCTAGTGTAGGCATGGTCTAGACAGGTAGACGACTTTTTGGTAATTCTAGTTGGTCGCTTGATCAAAGTTCTGAAACCGGACATTTTCATGGTATCAGTGAGTTGTTTGGTGTTAGGAGATTTCACAAGTAGATCAATATTGATATCACCCACTCAAAAAATCACTTTATTGCTTTTGATGACGTAAAGATTTAAAAGATCTTTTAATTTGTCAAAGAAAGTTGAAATATCACCTTTCGGGGGTCTGTAGATGCATACCACAACTATATCGAGGCCCACACATTCCACGGCGCAGGCCTCGAAGTGCATTTGGACTGACAGTACGGTCACCTCCCTTCGCTCGATGGTCAGCAGCGGCAGCTTCACGTAGATGCAGGCGCCGCCCCCCTCGCGCGTGGATCTGGAGTACTGGGCGCACAGTTTGTAGTTGGTGATGTTGATACATGACAGTTCATCAGACCTGAGCCAGTGCTCCATAATGCATAGAACGTCAGTTTGATTTTGTGTTTGGAGCTCACATTCCAGTTTATAGGTTTTCTTGCCGAGTCTGTTTATGTTTTGATGCACCACTGTCATCGTTGCGCTGGAGTTATCATCACGCGGCGGTGGTCAGTTGTTCAGACTCATGACTGTCGGGGGGCTGCTTGAGCTTAGGTCGCAGAAAGGGCCGCCACTCGGTGACGCTAGTGTTGACGGGCCAAGCAGTTGTTGACATAAACTTTTCGAACACAGCCACCGGGATGCCGATTTTAAACGAGTTATATGTGTCACGCTTAGACGTTATTTGTTCCACTTGATACTCATAGCCGCTCTGTACATTTTGTAAGTGTTCTTTTAACCCATTTAGTCCCGCTGGCCCTATTTGAGGCCAAATGTGAGAGTACCCTCAACTTTTTTATTTTTTCCCCAATATTTTCTACGAGTACTCATTCGGCTCAGGAAAGAGGTTCGGTTTGCTGTAGATACTGAGAAAATATAAAAAAATATTATAAAGTCCAGTATTTAAGTGGCTTTTCATATAACTTTGAGCAGACTGGTGACTGACCGAAGGTATTTACTTTATTTTTTTGTTAGCAAATCATGTTATTTCTTTGTAATATACACATACCTATAGTTTCTGCTTATCAAAAATGGCACGAACTTAGTTATTTTCGATGGTTTGACAGTAGGAGGTAATGATAAACGTAGGTGTCCCCAAATGAGGCCAATGGGTTCAACAATAAACTTTTTTTTTTCGTAGGGTCAGTTTCAGTATGGCTAAAAGGACGTTCAACGTTGTCAGAGACTGCAAAGGACTCGAAGAGGCGATCGATCAAATCCTGACTGATGAAGGTGATCCTGATGTCAGTTATGATTTGGTGGCCATTCCTCCAGACCCAAACATTCTCATAGATGAAGAAGAAGGGGATGAAGATAATGTGCAGCCAATAATGCTCCCAAATGATATTCCAGGAAGAGTTGAAATATTTCAATCTAGGAATGATGATGGCGAATGGGATAGTAGTGATGATGAACCATTGCAACAGCGCAGGAGATTTGAAATCCAGGAGCCACGTTGGCGTAAATGTGATGGATCCTATGTCGATGTGGCGTCAACTGAGAATAACGTTCAGAAACGATATCGAGCAACGGGCACTGTTCGGGAAAACAGAACCAAAAAATGCCCTCTAATACCTGTGAAGGACATGAAAAAGAAAAAGCGAGCTGATTTCGATTACGATGAAGCTAACCAAATCCTATTTGTGCGATGGCTTGACAACAGTGTCTGTACTATGGGAACAAACTACGACTCAGTAAACCCCCTGGGAGGGAAAGGTAAAACGTCGGAACTCTGAAGCAAGAAGGAAGGTGGACGTAGATATCCCCTTTGTCTTCCAGAATTATAATAAAGGAATGAGCGGTGTTACATGCTCGATTTGGCTATTTCAAATGCTTGGCGCCTCCATGTCCTGACCGCTCAAGAAAAGCTGGATCAACTGCAGTTTCGACGAAATGTTGCTCGATTTTATCTGAGGAGTGGAGGCACTGACACAACAGATAAAAGGCGCCGTAAACCTTCCTCTACAGTGCCGAGTATAAATTTAGATGGTGTAAGACACGGCCCCAAGTATCTTCCCTGCCAGCTAAGATGCGTCATATGCCACAAGAAAGCACGCTGGCAATGCAAAAAATGCATCAAAACATTGTGTATCAAAAAACAATGTTTTGAACAGTATCATACTTGAGCCCACGTTGTGGCTCAAGTGGCCACTTGGCCCCAATTGAGGACAGCATTTTTTTTACATAAGAACTTTTTAAAAAAAACCCCTTTCATATTTAAAGAACACCTACATGTACCAATAATAAAGCTTTTTTGAAAATTCTACTGGTAGTTTGTTTTTGGGTCCAAATGGGTTAAGCTTTCAGGTGTGGTTTCTTTTTTAAAATAGCTGCCGTGTAAAAAGCGCGTCATTTATATACCTTGTATTTTTGTGTTAATGGCTGTACCTTTAATCACGGTCGGTTTTGATTTCGTTCGCCTGTTTCTGACTAACGTCCATTCGTTTTCATTACAGTTTGCCTTTTCATCAGTATGTTTTGTATTTCCAACCCAGAGAGTCAGAGAGTGTAGGGTAAGGTAAAACTGGAGTATTTATTTGCAAAGGAGAATGATTCATTCCCGGAGGAGTGTCGTGTTGGTTCAGAGGAGGCATCGTCGTCTTGACTGCATTCTCAGTTGGAGCCGGGGAGGTTATGTCTTGCTTGGCTGGTGCGGTCAGTCGGCGAGCCGGAGCTGGACGTTGTTTGTTTTGCGCAGCAATTTTCTCTTTCGCACGCACGGCGGTGATGCGCTTGTGTGGAAGCTGGTCAGTCGCCTTCGCTTTGGTGAGAGGGGGACAGCTATTTGGGGTTGATGCGACGCTCATTGCCTGAGGTGTTGTCGCTGCGTCATGATCATTAACAACCAGTTTTGTAGCCCCGTCACTGAGTTTAACTTGTACGCCGGCTTTTAGTTCGCGAATTTCGTCACTAAGGTCACTATTTTTTTTCAAAATGAAGTCAGTTTTTCGTTCAAAAGGTTGGAGCGCACTTACAATCGCACGTTTTATTACATTTACTTCTGCTGGTGGCATTTTGCCGCAGTTTATTTCGCGAGAAAATTTAAGACGTGTACCGCCGTGACGTCCGGGCACGACTGGACTGATGATGTGTGCTTATTCCACTTTATGTACATTACCTAAATCTTACGACGAAATCAAAACACGAGACGACAGAGTTCAATGGGAAGACGCAGTTAGGGATGAATTAAATTCTCTCTCTATAAATAACACATGGACTCTTGTACCAAAGCCTGAAAACAAAAATATCGTAGACTGTAAATGGATTTTTACAATAAAACATGATGAATTCGGTAAGCCTTTACGGTATAAGGCTCGCCTTTTTGCTAGGGGTTTCAGCCAAGAATATCTAACGGACTACAATGAAGCATTCGCGCCAGTAGCTAGGATAGCCAGTTTCAGACTATTGATAGCCTTTGCTAACCAATTCAATTTGTCAGTCCACCATATGGATGTTAAAACAGCATTCCTCAACGGTGAGTTAAAAGAGGAAATCTATATGAAAATTCCTGACGGAGTAATTGGCAAGGACAATCATGTCTTTAAATTGAACAAGTCCCTTTATGGACTGAAGCAAGCTGCCAGGTGTTGGTTCGAGGTATTTGAAAAATCTCTTAAAGAAAAGGGTTTTCTAAATGCAGCAGCGGACAGGTGCATTTATGTACTAGATAAAGGTGATGTTCATAAAAACATTTATGTCGTTGTTTATGTAGATGATTTGGCCATAGTTTGCGGTGACATTGAAACAATGAAAAACTTTAAAAGGTATTTAATGAGCAAGTTTGAAATGAAAGACTTGAATGACATAAAGTTCTTTCTAGGTATAAAAGTTACCAGGTACGATGATAAAATAACATTAGATTAAAGTGCATACATCAAAATTGTTCTGAGTAAATTTAATAAGAAAGATGCAAATTCAGTAAAGACCCCTTTAGAAAGTAAACTGAATTATGAGGCTTTGAATTCTGACGAGAAACATGACGCCCCATGTAGAAAAGTCATAGGTTGTTTGATGTATGTGCCAGCCATCCCTTATCATCACGGACTAAAGTATCGTCGAGATAAGTTATTGGCTGACACAAAAAATCGACATCACGTACCGGTTTTGGTACGTGATGATTATCGAGGACGATTTATATATAAGAAGAGTTATTTGTTAAATAAAACTAGACTGTAACTGATACCGGGATACAGATTACGTCATCTGGCCCGCCCGCTCGATGTTAGACAGGCTCGCAGCGGTGGTGTCGCATTTTACATTAAGCTAGGTTTAAAAGCAAGGGCCTACCCTCACCCGCTATCAGAGTCTAAAGTCGAGCAAATGTGGCTTTCCTTAAATGTAAATTCAACTAAAATTATTATAGGTACAGCATATCGACCGCAGTGGATGAAAGTAGACGACTTTTTGGATGCACTTACAGACTCCATTACATCATTTTCGAGATTTGATCGTATAGTTCTAACTGGCGATTTCAATATTGATTTATGTGATTATGACAACATAATGACTCGTAAGTTGCGGCAGTTTCTCGAGTACACGAAACTGGTAAACTGTGTAGCGGAGCCAACGCATTTTACCGATACTAGCGCAACATTGATCGATCTTGTCTGCACAAATGCACATGTGGCTGGAGTTTCCGTTGAGCATATGCCAGATCTCGGTGCACATGCTTTCGTTACAGTGGAATTAAAGTTAAAAAGGGATAAATATCAACCGCGTAAGATTACGTACAGACCTCTAAAAGATATTGATATGCCGTGTTTCAACGACTATTTAAATAAATTTAATTGGGACGCTATCTTGGAACATACAAATGTTGATCTTATGTTAGATGCTTTTGAAAAATGCATTATTGAGTTGTTTGACAAATTTGCCCCTTTAAAAACAATGGTTATAAAGAATAAACCCATGCCATGGTTGACCAGCAATGTCAGGTACATGATGAAGCTTCGTAACAAGGCTCACGACCGTTATAAGCAGTCAAAATCTGAATCTCATCGGCAAGAATATAAGTCACTAAAACATTTAGTTAATACTAGTTTATTCGCGGAGAAGAAAGCATTTTTCGACGAAAATATTAACAAAAACTTCCATAACCCTAAATTATTGTGGAAAAAACTTAGAGATACTACATTACCAAATTTCAAGAAAACTAATGATATTCCTGATAACATTGGGACTCCCGACGAAATGAATATGCACTTTTTAAATATTCCAGGGGTCAACTCTGTTAAGATTTCAGATCTCACTTTCTTTGAGTTTCACAGACATGGCCCTGCTGTCTTCCAGCTTCAACCAGTAAATGAGCATGCTATCGGTAAAATAATTTGCAAAATGAGTTCTAACGCTTGTGGTGCTGATCACATTACCATGAGCATGATAATACTGACGTTACCGCAAACTCTTAAAATTATCACCAATATTGTAAACAAATCTCTTACTACGGCCACTTTCCCCACTCACTGGAAGAATGCTGTCGTGCGGCCGATCCCAAAAAATAATTATCCACAACGTGTATCCGACTTGCGTCCTATCAGCATTCTTCCGTATTTATCTAAGATTCTTGAAAAGATTGTTTATAATCAGGTCGTCTCATTTGCGGAAATAAACCATATATTACCCAAGCTACAGTCTGGATTTAGAAAGAACCGGAGTACCACGACTGCCCTGCTTGATGTCGTAGATAATATACTTGCGGCTCAAGATACCGGAAATGGCACTATCCTAACCCTCTTAGATTTTTCTAGGGCTTTTGACTCAATCAATTCGTGTATGTTGCTTTCTAAACTTAGTTATTATGGGTTTGACACGGCCGCGGTGAGATGGTTCGAAAGTTACCTTACGAATCGTAGTCAGCAGGTGGTTTTAAGGAAGAACGATGGCTCCTGTGATGAATCGCAAATCACCTGTACTGATAGGGGTGTCCCCCAAGGTACCATATTGGGGCCTCTATTATTTATTATTTACAGTGCTGATATCATAAAATGCATTACTCATTGCAAATATCACATTTATGCAGATGACCTACAAATTTATACTGATTTAAATAATGACAATTTTAATGACAATGTTATCCATATTAATAATGATTTAGATAGGGTGGGCGCCTGGGCTGTTAGGAACGCTTTGGTCCTGAACCCAGCTAAGTCAAAATACATGATTTTAGGATCAAAAAATCAAATCAAGACACTTACAAACCTAAACCCACAAATTTCAATCGCGGGTGTCTTGGTTGAGCGTGTAAATGAGGCTCGCAACCTTGGACTTATAATGGACCAAGAGCTTCGCTTTGAGAAACATGTTCTTGAAATGGTCAAGAACTGTTTCTATAGGCTTAGTATATTATATAAGATAAGATGCTTTCTAAGCGAGCAAATGCGCATCTCGCTGTGCGAGTCCTTGGTCTTATCAAAGCTAAATTATGGCATATCAGTATATGGACCCTGTCTTTTCAAACGAACTCAACGGCTGGTCCAAAGGGTTCAAAATGCATGTGCGAGATTTTGTTTCCTTATTCCTTCACGCGGGCACGTAACACCCTTCCTTAACAATGCCAACATACTTAAGATAGCCGGCAGACGGGACCTTCATCTGGCCTCGCTCCTATTTGGTGTAATAAAGCGCAAAACGCCCGACTATCTATACGAAAAACTTACCTGGCGACATCCACACCATCACCAGCCTAGGACCACCTCGAGCCTACTGTTGATCCCCCGTCACGGGTCTGCTGCTTTTCGGGGCAGTTTCAGATATTTGGCTACGAAGTGCTGGAATAATCTGCCGCCACCAATCCGTGATCTAATGTCTATAGCTCATTTTAAAATAATGTGTAAAAAACATTTTTTAACACTTCAAAAGTCAAGTGTTTGACTCGGCTCCGGTGAGCTCTCACGTTACTCGCGTTACTCGTGTTTTGTTTTATAATGTTACCCTGTGGTTTTAAAGTCGGATGATACTGATACTTTTATGTACTTTATATATTTTCACAATGCACACAAGTTATTTTTGTTTATTCATTTATTTATTTCACTCTCTACGTAGGAATTTATATGTTGTTTTAATAAAATAGGTTATATAACACCCATCCATATATAATACCCACGCACGATATTTAGGTGCCGACAGAATATCAGCGCTGCGGGACTTGCTGCAAGTCCCGCAGCACATGCTGAGTCGGAACCCATTCGCTGTTGCGGTGCACACCGCATGGGGAATCTGGTCATTTTTGCTTTTTTTTTTACTTTTTTGTGAACCATACCTGTGTGTCTTAACAGTGAATAAACGGATTCTTATCTTATCTTATCTTATCTTAACTGAGCATATTCCAAGCCTTTTATTCCGTCTCCCGTAGGTTGCCACAACGTTGGCAAAGTGGTGACCCCGACGTTTGAATATCAAGCAACCTTCGGTTAAGCAGCAGCATGTCGTCGCCTGTGAAACAGAACCCGTGTGCAGCTACCCTAGAAGTACAAGCAATCAGCACTTCGTCTAAAATCGCAGACTTCTGGAAGGACAAGCCCCGGTTATGGTTCGCACATTTTGAAGCAGTAACCACCCCCCAGAAGTTAGGTGACGAATCCAAATTCCACCTAGTCCTTACCAAACTAGCCAAAGAGGAAATCGAACAAGCCAGTGACATAGTGATTTCCTTATCAGACAGCGGAAAGTACCAGAAGTTAAAAGACAGATTGATTTCGACATATGAAGAATCCCCGCATCGCAAATTCTAGAGATTATTCACGGACACCGACCTCGGAGACAGAAAACCGTCACAGTTATTAAGAAAAATCAAGGAGCTTGGGGAAGGTCAAATCAACGACGAAACTGCAAAAATGTTTTGGCTAAAACAATTACCGACCTCCTTAACCTCAATACTTTCGGCAAATAAAGAGAAAGGAATTGACGATTTAGCCCAGATGGCCGACAATATTTACGAAGTCTCGAGCTTCGAACAAGTTGCTGCGCTAAGCAGGGTCGACGACCCAGTAACGCAACTAACTGCCGAGCTAGCGAAAGTAAAGATTGAATTAGCTGCAATTCATAATAACAACAATCGTCGGCAGTTTTATCGCAGTAAGCCATTCTCAAGTTCACGGTCAGGAAGCCCGTTTCCATTCCGGAGAAACTCGAAGTTATGCTTTTATCATTCACGTTTTGGCAAGAGAGCTTTCAAGTGCGAGGCTCCGTGTTCCTGGAAGCAACAGGGAAACTAAAGCGGGCATGCACTGAGGCGGAGATGTGTGCTTTTTCACAATTTCATCGCCTATTTATCACAGACAAGAAGACTGGAGAAAAATATTTGATCGATACTGGCGCGAACATATCTGTACTTAAACGCAAGCTGAAGCATTCCGGGAAAACAGATTACTCATTACATGCTGCCAACGGTTCAAAGATCAGCACATATGGAGAACGATGTTGTGCCCTTGATCTCGGGCTTCGAAGAACTTTTAAATGGAACTTCGTGATCGCCGATGTCAATACCTCTATCATTGGAGCAGATTTTCTGGAGCATCATGATTTGTGGGTTGATTTACGCAGAAAAAGGTTGATTGACAACACTACCAAACTATCATCCAGAGGTAGAACCATAATAGTAAACCAAGCCACTTTAAGTACCATTGATGGGAGTCTTGTTATCGCAGACTTACTCCGGAGATATCAGCGCATCACCGTACCCACATCTCTGAAGATTAGTCCCAAGCACAACGTTCAACATTTCATAGAGACGCAAGGCCCTCCGGTCGCTTGTAGAGCCAGGCCTCTCCCTCCAGAAAGGTACAGGATGGCTCAAAAGGATTTCCAGGACATGATGGATATGGGAATATGTCGACCGTCAAACAGTTCATGGGCCAGTCCTTTGCATATGGTGAAGAAGAAAAATGGTGAATGGAGACCATGTGGAGATTATAGAGCCCTGAACAATATAACAGTCCCTGACCGGTATCCACTCCCACGGTTACTAGATTTCACTTACATTCTCGAGGGGAAACGCATTTTTAGCAAAATCGATATCCGGAAAGCATATCATTGCATACCAATGGCTCCAGAAGATATTTCCAAAACAGCCATCACCACCCCCTTCGGTCTTTTCGAATTTCCGAGGATGACATTTGGACTTCGGAACGCCGGTCAGACTTTTCAACGATTTATGGACTCAATATTCAGACATCAAATATCTTCACAACGCGGCGGAGCATCTTATCAAGAGCCAAAGGATGAAAACATATCAGATTTCACATTTTGTTTCGTCGACGACATCCTTTGTGCATCAGAAAATGAAGAGCAGCATTGCAAACATTTGGAGATAATTTTCAAGAAATAAGATGAACATGGTCTTACAATGAATCTGGAAAAATGCGAGTTCATGAAGAAGGAAATGGAGTTTTTGGGGTATCATGTATCCTGTAACGGGATTTCCCCCACTCAAGAAAAACTTGAGGCTATAACCAACTTTCCTAAACCAGAAAAGGTGAACATGTTGCGAAGATTTTTGGGTATGGTTAATTTCTATAGAAGCAGCATCCCAAAAGCGGCATTTTATCAAGCAGAGTTGAACAAATATTTACATGGCTGCAAGAGGAACGATAAGAGTGTAATTAAATGGACCAAGACAGGGGAAGAGTCTTTAGAAAAATGCAAGGAGCTTATGAAAAATTTAACAAGTTTATCTCACCCTGCTAATAATGCATCCATCTCGCTTATGACTGATGCTAGCAATGACTGCGTGGGCGCCGTTTTGCAACAAAAGGAGGATGGTGAATGGAAACCCCTCGGATTTTTTTCAAAAAACCTGACACAGACGCAACAAAAATATTCTACGTATGATCGAGAGCTTTTGGGTATCTACCTAGCTGTGAAGCATTTCCAAAGACTCGTGATAGGACGAGATTTTACTATCTACACAGACCATAAACCAATCACTTTCGCATTTTCCAAAAAACCAAATATTGATGACCCCTCGGAGAATTCGTCAACTAGACTACATATCACAGTATAGCACAGACATAAGGCATATTAGCGGATCAGACAACGTGGTTGCAGATGCCTTATCAAGGGTGATCGAGGAGATAATCACTCCTTCAGAAATTGACTTCGAGGAAATGGTCGAATTTCAACGCACGGATGCAAATCTTAAAGAGCTTTTCAAGAAATCAAATCTGACATTATCCAAGTTTAGTGTGCCCGGCAGTAATTCCCAGCTATATTGCGATACCTCAACCGGGCAACCGAGACCGTATGTTCCTGCAGTATTTCGGAAGAAAATTTTCGACTCGATTCATGGTTTGAGTCATCCAGGAAAACGAACCACACGAAAAATGATTTCAAAAAGATTTTTTTGGGATAACATGAACAAGGAAATAAACGAGTGGTGTAAAACATGCCTATCATGCCAGAAATGCAAGGTTACTAGGCACACTATTTCACCTATCGGCACATTCATGCCCGCTCAGCGTTTTGAGCACGTGCATATAGATATCGTCGGCCCCCTACCTACAAGCCAAGGTTACAGATTTCTGCTGACTATGATTGACCGTTGCTCTTCTTGGCCTGAGGCATTTCCCTTGAAGGAGATTACTGCGGAAAAAGTCGCTTCATGTTTATTCCAAGGTTGGATCTGCAGATTTGGCCCCCCCCTCCGGCTTTCCTCGGACCGTGGAAAACAGTTCGAATCTGAGCTTATTAAATCCTTGGCGAGGTTAATGGGAACGGAAAAATTACGAGCCTACCACCCGCAATCCAATGGAATGGTGGAGAGATGGCATCGTTCGCTGAAGGCGTCTCTCATGGCAAGGAACAGTAAGGAAAATTGGGTAAAAGAATTACCAATCGTCCTTCTTGGCCTAAGAAGTTGTTTACGAGACGACACGGGTTTGAGCGCCGCGGAAATGGTTAATGGAGAAACAATAAGGCTTCCCGGGGAATTCTTTGGTGATTCTGGCTTGCGATCAACGTATCACGACTACGTGCAAGATTTGAAACAACGAATATCAAAAAACTGCTCCGTTCCGAGGAGAGAGAATCACCAAAACAAGTATTTCGTCCACCCCGAGTTAAGCTCCTGCTCTCACGTTTTCATCAAGAGAGAAGGTGTCGCCAAAGGTCTGACTCCTCCTTATGAAGGGCCTTACGAAGTTCTACGACGAACGGCGAAATATTTCGTCATCAACAAGAACAACACCGTCGACACATTTTCGATTGATAGATTAAAGCCAGCTTTCCTACCAGCAGATCAGCCGAGTTCCATCACGTTCCCGCAACCAACGAGCAAAGCGGAAGACTCAGTTGTCGAGTCAGCACGACCAACAACGTCCAAGTTTGGTCGAAAGTACAAACAAACGTTGAGATTCCAACTTTGATGACGGCACTCGTTTGGTATAAATAGCGAATTGGTAAATCATAGAGTATCATTCGCTGTTCAGTAAACCAGCAGGAAACGCAACGAAACCACTATGGGCGGATATAACTCCAAGGAACAACTAACCATGACCCAAAACAACGGGATACAAGACGCCACCAAATTGACGGAAAATAACGCCGAGCGGAGGTGATAAAAGAGTTCAACGGTCATCGGGAGATATTCTTGCGACGCTCGGGATCCTCACCATACTAGCGGCCATCGTGTTCTTCATGGTGGCCAACCATTTTTTTAACGGAAGAGTTGGCGCCGCACTCCGGAAGAGGGGGATTACCTCAGCCTAGCTAGTCGCAATGTATAGTATTATTTAATTTAAATGTTTTCGTGCTTTGTTTTTTTACTTTTCCATTTATCGTAATTTACTTAATATTGCCTTTTTGTAAGGGAGGGAGTATCTGTGCCAGCCATCCCTTATCATCACGGACTAAAGTATCGTCGAGATAAGTTATTAGCTGACACAGAAAATCGACATCACGTACCGGTTTTGGTACGTGATGATTATCGAGGACGGTTTATATATAAGAAGAGTTATTTGTTAAATAAAACTAGACTGTAACTGAGCATATTCCGAGCCTTTTATTCCGTCTCCCGTAGGTTGCCACAACGTTGGCAAAATGTACATCATGTTATGCACTCGGCCTGACTTAAGTACAAGTGTAAATATACTAAGTAGGTATGTAAATAAAAATAACATAGAGCTATGGCAGTGTCTCAAAAGAGTTCTGAGGTACTTAAAAGGTACTATTGAATTAAGGCTGTGTTATCAAAGGTGTCAGGACTACAAAAATATTCTATGTGGATATGTAGATTCTGATTGGGGTGGTAATAATACAAAAGACAGAAAAAGTACAACTGGATATTTATTCACAATGTTTGACAATTGTACAATTACTTGGAGTACAAAGAAACAAATGTCTGTCGCAGGTTCATCTACTGAGACTGAATACATAGTCAGGTCATAAGTTCTGTCACATGTGCAATATGAAATAATTTAGAGATGTTTATTATTTATGTAAACATTTATATAGCAAAATGAACTTAATAAAACATAGATTCTTATGGTAATAAAGTTTATTCAAAATTACCCCCGCGATTTTGAATACAGGCCTTTATTCTGCGCGGCCAGTCGTCTATCGCAGCATGAACGAGGTCCATGTCAATATCGGCGGCTGCCTTAATCAAGGATGCCTTGAGTGACTCCAAATCAGGATGAGGCTTTGAGCAGGCCTTATCCTCCAAGTGTTGCCATATCTTGTAATCTAACGGATTCAAATCTGGACTGGAGGAGGGCCAGTCTTCGTGCCGGATGAAGTCGATTTCACGCGCCGCCAGCCAGTCTTGTGTTCTTTTCGCTCTATGAGCTGGCGCAGAATCTTGTTGGAATACCCAGTGCCTGTTATTAAACATGGTATGAGAAACAGGTTCCACAAGGTTCTTGAGGACTGTATTTTGATACACAACTGCATTCGTTTATACGCCTTTCTCACAAAAATGTACCTCAGTTAAGCCCCAATAAGAGACTCCCAACCAAACCATGAGCGAGGATGGAAAATGACCTCGTTGGACACGCGGAATACGGTTGCTCGCTTCTTCACTGCTGTGTGCGTACACCTTATCATTTTATTTGTTGTAGCTCTCTTCCACGGTGAAAATTTTTTCATCCGAAAAAAGAATTTCCCGATGCTTTTTTCCCGCGTACCGCTTCAACAAAGCGCGGCATCTCTTCAGTCTCAGGTCCATTAAACGAGCGTCCAAACGATGTCCTGTTTTTATTCGATATGACCTAAGCCCTAAGTCTTCATTTAACACCCTTTTCACCGTGGTCCTGCTCAACCCCATCTGAAGGGCCAACAGTTTCTGCTTACGTATGGGATTTCTTTGAATTCGCGCCTTCACAGCTTTTATCACTGTTGGAGTCCTAACAGAGCGAGGGCAACCACTTCTTGACCTGTCATCTACACTAGAGTCTTCATTGTATCGTTTTATGGTACGATAAACGAATCTTTTGGTTATATTCAAATTTTTCAGTAAGTCGAAAATCTGAATTGGCGCTTAACCGCAACGATGCAATGCAATAACTGCGGCACGGTCTTCTTTAAGTGTCCACTCCATATTTAAAAATGAGGAAAATTCTAAAAAGTACACATTTTTATTTACATGAAAAATTCGAAGTTCGAATTCAATAAACTTTTTTGTGGCCAGCGTTCTAAATTCAAAAGTTTTTATTGTGTGACAGAACTTATGACCTGACTGTGTATATGGCATTGTTTGAAGCTGTGAGGGAGGCGTTGTGGCTTAAATCTCTTGCGATTAGTATCAATATGGTTATAGATCAGCCTATTCTGATCTATGAGGACAACAATGGGTGCATTAGTATTGCCAATAACCCATCAAACCATAAGCGATCTAAACATATTGATATTAAATATCATTTCTCAAGAGAGCAAATTGAGAAAAACGTATTAAAACTCAATTACATACCCTCAGGTCAGCAGCTGGCGGGTGCTTTGACAAAGCCGTTGCCTGCCATCACTTTTCAAGGAATGAGAAGCCAGATGGGTGTAGAATAGTTTTCTGTATTTGTGTTAATGAACTGTTTTTTTTTTTTTTTTGTTTTTTTTTTGTATTTAATGTAAATAATGAGTTGTATAAATTCATTTCATGAAGTGAATAAAATGATTTGATTAGGTTTTTCTGGGTTTTCCCTAATCCTGAGCAACAAATGTTGGATCATAATATTGTATTTTTCCCAGTGAACGCTTGAAAGTTATACTCGGTCCGTTAGTTAAATTAGCTATTTTTTTAATTGTATAATGAAAATTATTTTTTGAGCGGGCGTGTTGAATTTATTATTTCATTTGCAAAAATCAATTGATTACCTATTAATCAATTTAAATATGCAAAAGTAAGGCCATCTTTTTATGTTTCTTTTACTCGTACTGTCAGTGCTAGGAGTTGGTCGATATTGCTTTCAAGTGACATATAAATAAAAATAAAATCTCAATTAAACTATAAACGGTGTTTGCTATTTATCCGAATCATAGCCCAATAATACCAATAACGTCCATAACTTTGAGCAGCATAATAGTGCATAAGAAAATTTATTAAGTTTTTGCTGCCGCTATCCTTTTGGTCTTTGTATGGAATTTGCAGTCCCAAGAATTTTGTGACTCGCACTTCATCAATGATGCCGTCTTCGTGTTTGATATTCAATGGCGTCAGTTCTTTTAATTGCTTAAAATTCATTATGTTTATTTTCTTCAAATTTATCTTTAATTTATTATATTGGAGCCATGTTATTATGTTTTTCATATATTAGATTGTCACATTAATTTTTTTGTTTATAAAGCACGTTACTATGATCAGCAAATAAGATCATGGGATGTGATGTTGCTTTAATGTCATTGATTATTTATTTATTTATTATTAGCCTACATCATCACACTGCTGGGCAAAGGCCCTCCTCCATTGATGTAAATTAAAAATAACAGAGGGCCTAAAACGATTTCTTGTGGAACCCTGACTGTAACTGTAGATGGTTCGGATGAATAGACTAGGTCCATGTTTTGTTTGGGATACAGTCTTATTGGGGTATTTTTTATTGTGGTAATTTTTTTCTCGATCAGATAAGCTTGATTTGAACTAATCTTGAATGTTGCCTCGGACTCCATATGTGTCTGTATAGTCTACAAAATCGAAGGCTTGAGTCAAGTCCATATATACGGCTGTAATGGTATCTTACGATCCAGCTTTATTATAAGCTTTTGTAGAAAATTATTGGGCTTATATTGTGAACTACATATTTTATTACTTTTGTACCGATCTCATCGTATCCCGTGCTGTTAGTATTTTATAAAGTCATAATTATGCGTGTGATGTCAGACGTTAGTTGGATTAAGATAAATAAAATTGTATTTATCATAGCTCGTAGATATTTTAAACAGATAACTATTATTATAACAAGAAGATTCTGTTAATGTGAAATGATTATTGAATGCCTTTACTATGTTTGTAGGTTTTTTTTATTATTATTTTTTTAATTTGTTCTCTAGGTTGATTTAACTTTGTACTATTAATTACTGATATTCTGATTATGCTGAATATGCGGCTTTAATCGGCGCAGTATATTTTCTTCCGATCTGTGCCGATTAAAGCCGAGAGGTGTCGAGCGGTAAAGAAATAATAATCGTATTGTACATATGTATGTCTGTCAGTCCCCGTTACTATGCAAGAGCTCAACTGATGTTGATAAATTATGCGTCATTAGATTCGCCTTGATGGCGCGAGCGTCACTGGGTACATAAAATTTAATAAATGGCGGATGTGGGGGTTGAAAACCCTTTTTTTTGACCCTCGAGTGGGGTATCAAAATGAAGGGTTTTAAAAGGCGATTACGGAAATATTTACTTATCTTTCACATGCTATGAATACACATTTCAAATAAATATTTACAGATTTTTCGTAATTTTTAACCCAAAAGCAGGAAATAAATGACTAACTGAAAAAGTAAAACCTCGACTACGCTTACTGAAAAAGACAAAGCAAGCAGATCAAGGCATTCCGTAATTTTTGAGTTTAGATAAAACTATTATACTATAATGTGGTAAATTTAACTAAATTAAAATGTAGGAGGACCAAATTAAATCTTATACAGTGGGTTCCGCTTGCATTTAAATTAATTTTAACTTAACACTACTATAATAATTTTATAGAATCTTAATAATTGATAAACGTAGTCGTATGTGCTTGTTTTGTATTTATAGTGTCCTGTAATAAAATTAGTATCACAAAATAATTATTAATCAAGTTTTACATAAGAGTTATGTAACTCTGGAAATGTATTACTCTGGAAATGTTAATACATTTCCAGAGTTACATAACTCTTAACGTACAATATAATTTAATGGGTCATACATTTGGACTCGTATGCCTTGAGAATATTACAAGTGCCTTCTGTCTTACCTCAATAACAACTTTAGCGATTTTTGCGGCATTTTCAAGCTGACTATTAAGAAATTAACTTGTTTAAGAAAACTTGTTGGGAAGTAGCTACTAATGTTGTTCAAAGTTTCGGTGTCAGTTGTTGGGCTCTCCTAGGCGATTTTAATTAAAAATACATATCAGAATGTTTAGTTTGCTAAGTATATCCCTAAATTTTGTGTTTATTTTATTGTATCTGTTTGGCATGAATTCATATAGATACTGTGTGTAAAATCTTGAATACGGCGTATGGGGTACCAGTCTGGCAGAGTTTGTGCGTTGAGCATTCTGTAATCGCCACTTCCTTGGGTGCTAAGTGCAGTGCTGGCGATCAAGGGCGTTTTGAGGGCCGAGCTGTTCCATGTTTTAACATGGCTTCAAATTCTTGCCGGGCTATCTTGAGTTTGTCTGGTGCTAGGCGTCTTGCTGTGCTTGCTATGGGTGGTCCAGGTGTGGTTTTGATATATAAATGTAGCCCATTAATGTTCCCACCGGAGGGCACGGGCCTTTATCTAGATACGAGTAAGATTGAGCCATACTCCACCACGCTGGCTCAGTGCGGGTTGATGAAGCTACTCTATAGGGCCTCTGACACAGATTAACGACACTACCACTGAGTAGCGATAGTAGGCGGGACCTATAGCTAACAAGTCATCCGAAATACCGACGCATCCAAAACAAATGCACATAGTACGGACACCCATCAAGTGCCCGTCTCGGCCAGATGTTGCTACCTGCAGGATCGTTTCCGATGTGCGAATACCGCTAGGCCATGGACGCTTCATTCGGTCTTGATATAGTGAATTGTATTGAGCTGGTGCTTACGCTCGGTCCCAGCAGGTGGCCGTTGGACTGCGTGGTATTTCGTGTCGCCAGTCATGATTTTCACTAATGATATCGAGTCTGATGGGGTGGTTGGCATAGCGACCTTGAGGCGCTGGTTACGGCCGTGCACGATGATCTCGCAGCGTGATAAGAAGTCAAATTTGATCAAAGCTTTTGTCACATCAGCTACTGTAAATTTCCATGAAACTTTTCGACGAATATCGCCATACATGTCTATTGGAGACTCATTAGCCGTTGAAAGTTGGCATTTGGTGTTGGGTCGGCAATCCTTCAGGGCAGAGCGTGGGAAGACACTGAGGTCGCTGCTGGTATCAACGAGAAACTGAGTCTTCGTTCTGCAATCTGTATCGAATAGGTGATCGGGAGATGAGAGGCAGCCTTTGGTCTCCATTATCGACCGTCTTGTCAGTTTTCCATTTCGTAGTCGCATGGTTTGAGGCATTTAAGTGCGCTGGCTCCGAATTTAGGTTGGTACCAGCAAGTTGGGAACTTCTTGTAGCGGTTTTTGGAGTCACATCGGCGATGACGGGAATGTCGACGATCAAGATGCGGTCTACGAGATGATGCGCTTGACTTGTTTACTAGAGTCGAAAGTGCGCTTCTTGTTTTGTTAGATCCGCGATTATTTTTTCCATAACATCCAACATACTGTCCTGTGGCATTTGTTACGTTCATGCCACCCAGTGTTTAGCGGCGAAGTTCTGTGTTTTGGAATTTTCAGCTATCCGGTTGTATGTTGGAACCACGTCATGCACTCTGTTCGCGAGCTTTGCTATGACGCCAGAAACGCTACTTGTTTCCTTAAAAAGCGGCAGTGATATTTAGTGGTCGCTATATAGCGTCGAATGATTGCTCAGCGAAGAACCCGAAATTTTAATGGATTTTATTTGACTTCATAACGTTACATTACATAACATTTACATATAGGCACATACATTGCTTCTGGCCCTTCACTAGGATATCCAGTGTCGTGGGAACCAGACACAGCGACGTCACACACATATAAAACAAGACCTGTTTTTTTTCTTTACTCCCCGCCGGGGGTTGAACCCGAGACCTCTCGCATGGTTGGCAGAGCAACAACCGCTGTGTCACAGAGGTCGTCGATTGTTCATGATATATTATATAATATAGAGCATGAAAATTAACATATCTTCGGTAATAATGAAAAAAAAAAACCCCAGGTCGATGTTTCTGGTTCCCCGTCACGGTATCCTATTGTGTGGCAAGAAGCAATGTATGTGCCTATATGTAAATGCCTGCATGTCAATAAGACCTTTGTATATCTCGTAACTATATCGTAGAAATATCATGTAATAGCCCACCATGGTTGAATTAGAAATTCCATTGAACGAATACATATGTTAGGGTAAAACACTGCGGTAGCTTAGGTGAAGATTAAAGGAGGCGAGAACAGCGAAGCCCCTGAATAGTCTTCGTATTAGTTCGACATGTATAACACAAAAAACACCACGTAGTACTGAATATAAATGTTTTAAAAAATACATGTTTTCGCGAAATTCAACCCTTTCTGATCATTTCATGAAATAATTGAATAAATCATGAAATGGTTGGCCATTTCCTGAAATGGTAGGCTATTTCATGAAATGATTAAATTCTACGATATAGCTACGACATATAAATCACTTTCCTCCATACGATTATTTTTGACTCAGAAGTCAACAAACACCAGTCAACAATCATCACAATCATTGTTCATCTTACAAATACTTAAGAAACGCTATCAAGGTACATACAATTGCTACCGTTGACTGGTGTCAACAGGTTGACACGTACTTTGTGATCTGTTTTTTTTTCCGTTAAACGACGGCAGTCTGTCTCGATTCTCAGAGTCTTCGGCCGTATTTTTACGGCCACAGTATAGCGTTCGCTAAATGTGGCCACCGCTTTTGGAAGAAACGAAAGCCTAAACTAACGGATGTGTCAAATTTGTAAAGAGGAAAAACTTGTTCTAAATGGTTGTTCTAAATGGTTGAGCAATAAGAACATACCCGTAAATCTATAGAACAAGGATATCCCACTAAAGGAGTGTATTTGTACATTACAGGATTCATATGTCGCAGCCATTTCGTATAATCAACAGCCCGGGCCGTTCATTAAGGGCCGGCTTTCAATCAAATGCCTAGAGCGTTTTGATTAAAATAAAGCTTCATCGAATATATTTCTCTTCTATCTATAGGTAGTATCTCATCAACAGCCTATCTACTATCAATAAAGGTTTAAACCTAAGTATAAACGTTTGCTTCACAACCCAGCAAGATTGATTCCATTCCCCTGAGAAGATTTATTAGAAAGTTTGCAAAACACGCGCAAGGCCGACTCTGTCCGACGATCAATTTCTTCCCATCATTTGTCAGTGTCTGCGATCTATCTGATCGGAAAAGTGAATGAATTTTGGCAACCGCTAGGCCTTCTATAGACTTAATACACCAGAGGTTTATGGAATCCAGTCCTTAAACAGTTGTTAGACCCTATGCACACCGAGTAACTGAAAAAATAAACCGGCTGGTAACTCAGATTACCCACTCATAAATACCGAACTAATCAATTTGCAGTCCTCAAAAAAAAACGGCGGCGGCTTCCATTCGATTAAACGGGAAATGACTCAAAAGAAATGGTCAGTTTATTTTAAGTTGTGTTAGTTGTGTGTATACGGCCTTATTGCATCTGAAACTCCCTGGGGGATGTCGAAGATACTTAGCTCAAAATTAAAGGACAAACTTTTATTCAAGGAAGCGTGTCAAAGGGGAAGTTTTTCCTGACAATCTTATAACTTGCAGTATTCTTTGAGGGATGTTGGTCGAATGTACTTACATTAGGGGTTGTTGTCTTTATTGGGGTAAGGGATAAGTTGGGATGAGTGGATACGGGTTATTGGAAGTCACATGTGTCCGGACGAGATTGAAAACTATTTGGAGATCCTTTGAAATGTTGGGCTCCTCATCGTTGGGTTGACGTCATAAGAAAAGTAGAAGCTGCTGTTATAGCAAGTAGGACAGGGCAATTGGCTCCTAAGGGCCATACATATTTTTATAATAATAATAATATAAATATGGCCCATTAATGTCTCCACGGAGGGGCACAGGTCTATATCCGGATACGAGTAAGATTAAGCCATAATCCACCACGGTGACTTTGTGCGGGTTGGTGCGATAGCGATAGTAGCCGGGACCTACAGCTTAACTTGTCATCCGAAACACTGAACGTCCGATATTGTACTTAAGATACATTAATTATCTCATTGGTAAGGATTCAATCCTGCATCTCCTGCATAAGAAGCAAGCGTGAAACACATTAGACCACAGAGTCCTTTTACTTAACCTCTTAAAATTATTTAACCTCTTGAATACCACCGGCGTTAGCTAACGCCACTTTTCCGCTATAGGTTTTACATTTTATTACCTGGCATGAGGTTCAAAATCGCGACCCGTCCCAACTACCCTCGGTTTTTATAGAGGTTAAGTAACGCATTTTAACCAATGCGAAATATAATAATAATAATAATAATACCTTGGACACTATTTACACACATTGATCTAGCCCCAAACTAGGATTCCCTGTATCTTGGGTACTAGACAATATATATGGAACACTTGCTAAATTAGAGGGAGAAAGCGCTGAAGGGAAGTGATAGACTCTCACATCCCTGCAGAAGAGAAGAGTTTTTGCCGACTACAGTTATTTTTTTACCATATCGCGTTTTTTTAATTATTTTCACTCCCTCACGCCCCTTGCAGTTTACCGGATGAATAAGTAGAATTATTATAAAACAAATAACATGATTTCATTTTATTTCAATACGTCATACAAACTTATGAATGCACCTGGTTAATTTTGTAAATGGAGTGTGAAAGTAGCCGCACCAATAACTTTGGAACCCCTCATCTCCACCATTTGGAAAAAGAAACAAAAACGGAATCGACAAAAAAAATCGAATCTGCCCACAAAATTTCCCGAGAATCGGTTGAGGAATACAACCTTTAGAGGAGAACAGCTGGAATCCCGACAGATGGACATACTAAAGCATTTTTGCCCAAGCTGATCGGAAAGCTTCGTCACTTCCCTTGCTCGGTCAACTATAGGTATGAAAATCAAAATAACTAAGCACAGAAAACAAAATAATTAAAGCTCATATTTCTTTCCAGTATTATGAGTTTTCCGGTCTTCACGATGAACTCTTCAATCATCAAAGCACCAAAAAGGGAAAAGTTTTTCCGGTAATTCCCATTTCCCGCCACAAACGCGATATTCCGGTGCATTAGCACAGAAGTCACGTGAGCGAGAACGGCTCACACGAAATTATTGTCCAAATTAGCCTCCACAGACATAAAACGGGAATAAGTGAGCATTCCGCCCCGGGCCATAAATCTGTGATGTCATAAAAACGAAACGGGAAAGCAATAAAATCTGTCGTCTTAAGTACCGTCCACTCGTGTTTAGGCTTATCTTCTTGGAATGACGAGAATCGCTCCGTAGAATGCAGTAAAGCAAATCTGAGGCTTACCATAACCTTAGTGATTTAGTTTAGGATCAGTAACTACGCAACGTTTCAATATCCAAAATGCTCCATAATGAGCATTATTTTAGATTTGTTGTAGTCAATATACAGTGTGATTCTTCATAAACTGGACATATTAAATAGGGTTAGACCCTATTTTATCGACAAAAAATGTTTAAAAAAATCCCAACCCTATTTTTGTTTACAGCCATTTCATTATATTTTTTTGTGAACCATGAACCAATTGTAAAAAAAATATAACTTTGGACTGAAAGGGTATGTTGTGGTAAAATCAACTGGATTGTAATGATGAAGAGCAGGCAGTACTGCAGTTACAAAAAAATCCTGAAAAAGTGTTAACTGCTTACTAAATTTACGCTTTGTTTTTGAACAATTGTGATTTTTCGACTACTTTTCTTAGTAATTGCAGTTTAATTCAGAATTTGGTCCCCAAAAAAGAACTATGATAAGACGAAATATTATTTTCCATCTCATTAGCTTTCAAATAGCAACTACTTTAACAGAGAGTTGACAGAAAACTATTATTATTTTAAATTGGTAGAACCGCGAAATTTTATATATTTTGATTTTTTGCTGTCCCCATTTCATTTTTTGTATAGCATGGATGTTATTTGATTTATTGGTGTTTGTTAAAGTTTATTGTATGGTATATGATTGTATTATATAGTTATTTACCGAAATACTACGCTATCTCTTGAATTTATATTTATTTATTCTTTTTCCCATTGGTCGTACGTTAATTCCCATACAAAATTTATTTGTCCCTCTACCGCTTTTGAGGAAAAATCTGCATATGCAACATACAAAATCCGATGTCTACCCCGTATTTTTTTTATTAAGATGACGTTTTTTGATACTTGCGCTACGATTCTCTAAAAAGTTTGCGCTAATGAATAATATATACTACTCAAAAGAAAATAGGGGCCACTAAGTATTTTGATTGCTACGTGAAAAATATAGTAAACAGTAATGTATATTTATTAAAATAACATGTAACAAGGCTTTTGTTTTAATTTATGCTAATAACCATTTAATTGTGTAGTCAATTGTTTCACTTATTTCAATTGACATGAAATTAGTCCATTGTCAACAGCAAAAACTAAACAGAAACTCTTTGCAAAACAAAACAAAAACTGACACAAGCTGTTTTTTTATGGTTTAGTAACGGGTGGGTCCTCCTCTCCTGTTTTCACACTCCTGGAGCCTTGAATGCATACTCTCGATTAAGTTTCTGATGTTTTCATCAGGTATCTCTTCCCACGCATGTTTCAGAGCATCCATAAGCTGTTGCTGGTTGTGAACCTCTTGCTCATGCTCCCTAATCCTTCGTTTCAATTGGTCCCACATATGCTCTATTGGATTTAAATCCGGACTATACGCTGGCCATGGTAGGACACGAATATGGGAGTCATCCAGTACAGTCTGATTGGCCCGAGCTGTGTGTGGGCGGGCATTGTCATGCATTAACCAGAACCCTGGCCCCACTCTCTGTGAGAATGGAATCACATGAGGCCTGATGACTTCATCGATGTACCGTTGTGCAGTTACTGTGCCTTGATTTAAGAAAACCAGCTCAGTTTTGCCTTGTAAGCTAATTCCAGCCCAAACCATCACACTAGGACCTCCAAAGCGGTCAATTTCCTTGATGCAGACATCGGAAAATCTCTCACCCTGTCGTCTCCATACTCTAATCCGCCGATCATCACTACAAAGCTTCACTTTACACTCATCTGTGAAGAGCACCATACTCCATTGATTCATGCTCCAATCTGAATGTTCGCGGCAAAAACTTAAACGATTTCCACGTTGAACCCTAGATAAAGGAATTCGTACTACTCGGCATCTGGACCTTTGCTGGTCTTCATGCAGTCGATTACATATCGTTTGGTCACTAACACGAGTCCCCGTTGTCAACCGTAGGCGATTTTGTAACTTACGTGCCGTCACAGAGCACTCTCGACGGGCACTCAATCGGATGTAGCGATCCTCTTGTGCCGTAGTCGCTCGCACCCTGCCCGATCCAGGCCTTCTTGCAACACTGCCAGTCTCTTGGAACCGATCCCACACATTTTGGATGGCTCGGCGAGAGAAACCCAACGAAAAAGCTACAGACCGCTGTGAATGACCTTCAGCAATCAATGTAACGGCTCTGGTGGCAGTAATGGTATCCACATGCCTTCGTTGACGTGGCATTATTAACAAAAGATGTTAAAAGAAGCAAAAGATGGACTGAAATAGTTTTTTAACAGAATAAAATTGTGATTCCATCTGAAAGGAATTTGACCTGAAACTCGTTTTTTTTTATTTGCTTCAATTTATGGCCAGCTGTAAGACTTAAACACCAGCATTAAAGAAGTTGGATACTGAAGGAGGCCGGACATCATTAATTGGTCACTTATTAATTAGTTTACATCTAAAAATTTAATCAAAAACAGAAATATGTAAGTGGCCCTTATTTTCTTTTGAGTAGTATAGATATTGTTTTATATATTTTTAAACATTCGTCCACTTTTTTAATGTGTGTGTTACGTCATGGAATAAAAATAATAAGGACAATTCCATTCCTTTTTTGAGTGGCGACACTATTGATTATAAAGTGGCAATATCAAATAAATCATAAACAGCCATTTTTTCTCGAAGAAAAAAGGTAAAACGTGTGGACGGTGTAACAACCCCCCCTTTCGTTAGTTGAAATAATATGAATAAACCCCACGAGTTAACCGAACGATTCTATGAAAAGTAAATTTAAAGATATAACCAGCTAACCATTAATTTAATGTCAGACGGAATTTAACCCTTACGCATTTTTTTTGGAATATTTCTCCAATTGGAAAGATTCTAATACCAACGATTGCGAGTATCTTATTTAGATGATTTGGCCAATTTGCGAGTATCTTATTTAGATGATTTGATCGTCTATGGGTAGGACTGCAGACGTTGTGATAGTAATAACCTAAAGTTCTTTTTAGAGTGGTTTTGGTTAAACAGTATCGTCAAGAGGATCCTCAGTCAGTGATGAATATAAGTGACATAAAAATATTGATAAGCATCGATTCCGAGCTTATTAGAATAAATTCCAAGTAAATAACCATTTAAAAGAAACTTTCGATTACATGTGTTTATAAAGGCGGGTTTGTGCTAGAGCTCGCGTCCAGAAGGGACACGGGCCCTAAGGTCGGGCCCCTTAACTCCGCCCGACGCCAGTGGAGGTCAACCGAGTTCTACGGACCCAAGACAGACGAAGTTAGATTTAGCTAAGCAAAATAAGCTTAAATTTTATAAAATAATGCTTACAACCACTCAAAATTGTAAACACAATTTATAAGAAAACATAGGGTTAACTTCATTAGAACGCTTTTGGCGTTATCTTTCACCTGTTTTGGGGCCATCCTCCTCCCACACATTCCCATACACAATCTACGTGACTGCATTATTTTAAAACTGCTGAAGACCTGGAATTAGCCAACTGAATACACCAGCACCTAGAGACCGTCTGAATCTACTCAAATCCCTCTCGAGTTAGTCTACCCGCCAATCAACTACATATAGACTATTTGGGTTATATTTTTTTATATGATTTGATATTGTGATTTCTCTCATCCATCAGTCCAACAAGTTTGTTGATCGGTTACGGGATATTTTTATTTGCACCTAACCGGTATTGAGGTTATCTTGAGAGACCCGTCTCTTAAGTTTTATTCCGTAACCATGTTGATGTTCATCCAGATATTTTATATATAAATTAGTTTTAAGACATGTAAATTCAGCGTTACTACTTAGGTCACTAGATTGATAATGTAGCGTGTGTGTAGGTTTGATTCTATCGGATTTCAGGCCATCCACAGGCATTCTACAGCGAAGTAAACTTCACTCTAAACAGGGGCGATGAGCGTCCCTGAATGATGCGACCAGGGTCTGTACTACAATGTCAAATCAATCCGAATTGTACAAATCCATCTTTTAATCGGGGTATGCGAGTAGTTCTCCAGTCCATGAGTAAGAAGAAGTCTAGGCACTACGTGCTTACGACAAAGGTATGAACCAGATAGTACTCAAAGCAGTGACAGCCTTTGGAAAATGGAAAGCACAAGTTCGTTCGAATTCCAATGCAGTAAGAATGATCGACCTTCTGAATCGCAGGCGTTTCAGAAGGGGAGAATGACTGCTAATAAACCTTAGGCCGCGTAGAATCTAGTAGAGTGTTCTTATAGTAATGTCAGCTTCTTGTAGAGTAAATTTGTATGTGTGTTTTTTGTGAATGACCAAGTAACCACGTCAATCTACATGCTATATGGAATTAGAATATGTTTGTCATTTAATGTAAAGATAGGTAGGCCAACCAACATGATATACGGTCAAGAAAAGAAAGATCAAAACAGCGACAATCAAAAAAATATTTAGTTTGTTAGATAGTTTTATAAGTATTTAGGTATTTCAAGAGTGAGAAGGAAATAACGTAATTATTTGTCGTCATACGAATTTCAGATACTTGTTTGTTACATAAACCTAAATAATTGTCTTTGTCTCCCTAACTACATAACCTCGACAACCTAGGTTTAGCCGCAACTAAACTCCTGTCTAGCCTAGTCTAAAATAATAGTGTTATACCACGTCCATCATCGACACCACTCGAAAATGGTTGAGTTTGATTTGAATGTGTTTGTATGTTTAATGACTGTGTGTGTGGGAATTTCAAAACTCGCTACACGAAAGGAATGAGGAGAGGATTAGCCCGCGAATATCCTAAGAGCCAATCCAGGAACCCTTTGGTGAAGGAAAAAGGAAATTAGGGCCGCTCCAAGCCCAGACTCAGACTCAGATCAATTACCTACAAGTTCTTATCTAACGACCTAAGGATAGTTTTGGAATTTGGGGTAGGTTGATTTAAAGGATAGGAACCGAGGTATATGTCGGCGCTTCAGACACTCACGAAAATCCACTGCAACACGCAATCACAAATCTTCAAGTTCCAGACGCGTAAAACGGCGAACCGAACTGTATATAATTCCCGAAAGACGTGTGTTACAGTAGTTTGACGCGGAGACTGAATGGCTCCCCCTCCCACGCTCCGAAAATACAATCTGAGTCTTAACTCACACTTCACTCGACGACCAGCAAGCAAAAAAGCCCCCTTTCATCTCGACCCATCCCTTTTATATTTTCTCTTCCCACCAAAACGTCCTACCCCAGGCATGCTCGCCAAACCACCATCTCAAACTCCGCGAGTCATTCTCATTGGTTCGTTTCATTTCCTTTCGAAACTCAGTGCTCTGATTGGTAACTGGTCTACACCGTATACACACTTTATATTTTAGATCACACAGTTCAACTAGAAATAGACTTTATAACATCATAAAATAATCTAAATAAAATAATACTCATATTTTTTTCTATATAAAACATCTTATTGCAGTGATAGTGAATAAAGTTCTAATTTGAGTTAAACCATCTGGAATTTAAAGGCGATCGACCGCCATCTGTATTTCCATCATTGAACTAACTACGCATCTGTTTGACCTACCAAACTATATCGTAATTAAACACGCTTATGTATGAGTTTCGATTGAATGAGCCATGGTAAATGCGACATTTCAAAACAACATCACAAATGTGTAAAATGGTCATAATTCGATATCCACTGAAAGCAACGGTGAAGTTAAACCATATTCATTTTAAATTTATGAATCATAACTTATTTCATAGCTCTTAAAGTTTATCCACATTTTGGAGATTGTTTAAACAAATATATTTCTACCTACTGAGATATAAACCAATTGTTTGTTTCGTCACAACGGGCGATTTGTCGCCAAAAATTGTGGATTTTTACAGCTTGATTCCAAGATATTCTGTCTCATTGCTATAAGTCATCAAGCAGGTTTAGTGTCACACAATTGAATAAGCCAATAAAGAGATAATTTTAATTTTAGGTTAGGTGTCACAATTTTTTGTCATGAATGTTACGAAATGCGTTACGTTACAGTCATGACAAATTCTTAAGTCTAGGCTACACTGTGCACTAACGTCAAACTCAAGGTCAACATTGAGTACTTTGATCTACGTACAGAGAAGATATGAAGTTTTAAAAAAAAACATAAAAAAATGGCACTGGAAATGAAAACTTCGAAAAAGAAATGTATGTACCATACAGAAGAATAAAACTACTCTGAATAGCTTAGAATTGTTTTAGTTAATTTTTTGTTACTCAGAGCCTCAGAGTATTTTAGTTGTTCTGTTTTTTTTTTTTTTGGTTTAAAGAAATTTCAACGTTTGTGGTGTTGTTAACAAAGTGAAGGCTCGCTCTAAGAGCTGGTTATTGTTCGTATTAGATTAACACATATCTGAGCGGAATCATTAAATTCCATATGATTAATTGTAGTTTCGTTATGTGTTAAATCCGTGTAATATTGTGTTTTAATCATGTTTAATGTTAGTAAAAACTTCCAATATAACAAACAGTGGGCCAATTTTCTGAAATTGTTCCTTTTTTAAAAATGAAACTCTGTATATAATAAAAAATATATATTTCTGTACTGTCATTATGAACTAATCTTAATAATATTTATGTCTGTAACATTCACCTAAGAACGTAACGGTGTGTTATGGTGTCATGCACGTTATGATACAACTTTTCGCGGTCCGACCCAACTAGCTCTTGCAGCTTTAAAGGAGAATCGCACAATGCAGCTTCATCTAAAGTACTGTCCCAATGCTTGTCGTATTCCAGCAATTCATGGGACTTCCATGCAGACTGAACTGTTGGATGGAGGATACCATTCACTGTCTTCAAGTCTTCAAAGCTTGTTGGCCCTCTAACCTCATGGAGCAGCAGGCGTAGGTGGTAGCACTCGTTGTTATTTGGATGAATCGTGTAGACCATACCTAGAGCTTGCATGTTTTTTACTCCTGGCCAGCACTCTACAACTTTCCCCTTTTTTCTTCTAGTTTTTTTTTGTTCCAGACAAAGTGTATCAGAGTACAACAGCGTCTTAGCAAAATTTACCGTTTTGCAGATAAAAAAAAAACTAATAGCATTGTCTGAGGTGAGCTGTTTATTTTATCTGACAGGTTATTAGAGGTGAAGTATACACGATGGCCGTATTCAAAATTAATAGCAAGGGGAGAACCTTTCGTGAATGGGAAAGGTTACAAAAATACAAATATAAAAATATTTATTGTTTAACTATGATTATTGTTACAAAATATTTGCAGAAGCCGTCTTTTAAGTATATGCATAACTGTGCCAGACGACTTCGCTCTCTTGTTAAAGTCTTATTGTTTCTTAAGTTAAACATTCAAATGATATAAACTAAAAAGTTAGAATAAACAAATTACAAAGGTTAAGATCCTCCAAACTGCTTCGAAACTGCCTCCCTATGGCATCCCGCAAGTGTATATAACTGTCAGCCCTCAGCTGCGCCTGTTTGTTCCTGGTATAGTTAAACGTCTCTATTTTGGCGCACATGTCAACAAAAAACTGACTAAAAAGGGAACGGAAATACCCCAGGTGATTGTCTTCTCCCGGTCTTATCATAATACCAAAAGAGTAGAAATTTGCAGCGGAGACTGTCTTATTAAGTTTTAATTTGGTCTCAGGATCACGCTGAGGTACAGAAATATAGTATCCATCTTCACCACGGCAAAACAAAAGCGGATACTGCAGGGCGTCGTATGAACGGTGGATCTTACTAATGCGCTGTAAGGAGTTATCGTGGCTTTCAAGGATAACGTCTCGTTTCTCAAATTGCTGACCAACCATTACTAAAGCCACCTCATTCGATGTTGGAGCATTAAAACGACCCCTGTGACTATCCAGTGGCTTCTTCTCAGCATTAATGACTACTTTAAATGATTAAGACGTTACAGGCACCTTGTCCAGTGCGTCCTTAAAGTATCTTACATATGCATTAAACGTATGTAAGATACGTTTAATGCGTATGTAAAAAAGCGGTCCCAATAATTACCGTCCGATTGCAATAATACCTGCTATAGCAAAAAAAAATGAAAATGGCTTAAGCACTCGATTGGTTCAACACCTTTCATTGACCAATGCACTATCCGAGCGCCAATATGCATATTGTCAGGGCCACTCAACAAATATGCTTGCCCGTGAGGTCATGCATCGCATCCTGAGCGCTCGTGAACATCAAAGCAGGTAGCCGTCTTGTTTTGTGACCTCTCCAAAGCGTTTGACGTCGAAGACCGTGATGTGCTCGGAATGAAGCTGAAGTATCATGGAATGTTTTAGGGTCCGGAGGTAACCTAAGATCCGATGGAACCATGACAGACATGGGTGTACCTCAAGGCTCCTCACTGTCAAACCTTGCCTTCTCTCTCCCCCTGAATGACTTACCGAAGGTTACCACTGACGGTGAATTGTTCATGTTCGCAGATGATGTAGCAGCTGTAGTCACGGGCAAAACTCTTCACTCACTAGAGTTCACACTCGATAAAGTTGCAAAACAATTATGGCACTGGTTTAAAAAAAAGGCCTCGCACTCTATCTAACAAAGACTTAACGCTTACTGGATATACGCGTCGAGGGAACCAGAATTGAACAAGTCTCCTCCGCATCATTTCTCGGTTTTGTCATAGACCAGACAATGACCTGGGAGCATCACGTACAAAAGCTGTTCGGTAAATTAGGTAGCACCTGTTTTGCGCTCAGTAGACTATCGTCAACACTTCCTAAAGAAGCGGTTCGGACCTGCTACTTTGTCACAGTGCAGTCAGTCCTGTCATACGGAATCGAGTTCTGGGGGCGCGCTGCTGACTGGGAGCGTATCTTCAGACTTCAGAAACGAGCCGTAGGACTGATTGTACTTGTGCCAGACCGCACTTTGTGGCGCTTGGAATAATGAGATTGCCATCCTTACTCATTTTTTAAGTTGCTACACATGTGAGAGTCAATGTTGGTAGTCTACCTAAACGTGGTGACCATAACAGTCACACTACAGAGGTGCAGATAAACTGGCCAATGTACCTCATAAATTAGAAAAAATGGCCCAATACAGGTGAGAGGTCCGAAGGTGTACAATTTGTTACCGGGCGACGTTACTAAAGCACCGAGCTTCCTAAACTTTAAAAATAAATTAAAAAGTAGCTTGTCAAGTAGTCATTCTACTCCTACGAAGAATTAATATTCTATTATTTGTACCAATAATATTACATAATACTCTTACGAGTAATGACAACATCCTTATTAATGACGTGACAAATATTCCCTTAATCTAATTTTAATTTATACATTTTATTAATTTTATGAATTTTGTTTGACTTGTAATGTATTTACTAACCACCTGGCATCGACCGTGTCCACCCCGGGGGCCGCAGCGGAAGAGGCAGCGAGGATGAAGACCCAAAAGTACTCTGTGCTTTTGGGCCAGTATATATTCGTCCCGCTTGCCATAGAAACCACCGGGGTCTGGGGAGTGCAGGGCAAGGCATTCATTAGGGAAATAGGGCGCTGCCTGAGGGACCGTGGCTATGACCGCCGCTCCGGATCCTATCTTATGCAGAGGATCTCCCTCGCAGTGCAGCGCGGAAGCGCCGCCAGCGTGATGGGGACCTTTGCATCTGATATGGTCCGGGGCGCTTTATTTTCTTAGTGTGTTTGTGTGTGTGTGTGTGTGTGTTTTTGCATATTTAAGTTTTGTACAAAGCAGTTGACTGATTCTTTACATTGATTTATTTTCATTATAATTAAGATATTAAGACTTCCTTTTTAGAATGGCTGTGTGATTTTTATTCAATAAATAAATAATAAAATATTACTAATAAATGATGTCTTATGTCTTATACAGAATAATTTAAATAACCAGCTAAATCTCTGACTTTCCGGTTGTGATTATGATTATATACGCGACACTAACTCATGTGATGTTGTGAAATTGGTAAGTATAAGATTCTCTAAAATCCTAAATAGATACCGGCCTACCCGATACTAAATTTGCATAATTCTTCATGTTACTATCACTAGAACCATTTCTATAAATGTTAATGAACTCGAAAACCGATGAAAATTCTGGAAGCTCGCGGCTATGAATGGTTAATGATAATATTTTCTTATCAGCAATCTGAAAATATGTAAATACATTTAAAATCGTACCTACTCATAAAGACATGGTAGAATGGCTCTAGATTATAATACTTTAGACAAAACTTTTAATTAGGCACCTGCACTCAACAATGTTTACAAAACTTTTTGATAGATACCTAGTACCTGGATATTCTATTTTAAACTTTGTAGCCGTCCGTGTCAAGTGAACGAATGCGAAAGAAAAATATTTCTCAATTACTTTAAAATGCTCTCCGATGCCCTCATAGCTTTTTACAAAAAAATACGTTTAATAAATTACGCAACCACAGCAATCAAATAGGTTTCTACACATTATCTGTCGGATCACAAAATAAAAGTCACTCACCCCTCTGCCTTCCTGAACATAGAAAGACACCATGTCGAGAAAATAAAAATAAATTTAAATACCAATAATGGTTTTATTTTTATTTATGAATCTTATGACTGTAATGAATTAATTCAAGTGGATCGCCTCAAATTCAGGCTTCTCCTATTTAAACCATTATTTAACAAACTGATTATATTATTTATCACACTCAAATTTTAACTACTGTTTTTAATAATTAAGAGATCACTTCACTGACCCTGTGCCTTCGTAGTTTTTCACATAACCTTGAGCCCGTAAACGCTCAAAGGTTTGATTAAATACCTTTCAGTGTCAGCTGTTCAGATCAGCTGTTTGACAGCGCTAGGTAGGTAGGTACCTAAAACCTAACGCTTCAATTAGAAGTCTCAGAGAGACTTGTCGCGGCGACTGTTGTAATAATAAAAACTGCCAAAATGCCCCCCGCATCATTATTTTATGCAATAGAATAAGGTATTGCCAGTATCCCGGAAAAAAACACTTAAACTTTAAAAATCTTTTGTGGCTAAACGCTTAAAGCAAATGCAACTTTTCCTGAATATAAACACTCTAGACCAAAATGCACACATTTTGCAATATCAACCATTCAGGTATATCTATCCGTACATAAATAAACGAAATATTCTTGCATGTAGTACGACTGCCATAAAAATATAAATTTGATAATTTTATTATTATTACTTTTTGCGTTTTTTTCACGAATCATCACTTAATCAATGATCAAAATAGACTGGTTAATCTGGCTTCAAAATTACACTCGTCTCAATATTCTGCATTTCAAATATTGTTTTGTTACAGTACCAGTGTTAAAATAAAAAAATAAAACATTACAAAACCCTGGTTACCTTCTCATTGAAACCCTGTGTCGTCATATTAAAGTTTACTCATAAACTCTATACAGATGTAGTGAATAATCCTTTCCTTTCGTATTTTCTCGGAAATGTTCGTTTTTGTCTTACTACTTCACTCGCACTCAGTACCCATCGAGACAACGTAGGGAACGGTCGCATTGCAAGAGGAAGTATCTATATAGAGTAGTTAATACCACAGAAATATTTTGTTGATATTTATGTTAGATTTTGTGATAAACTTCATGGACTCGTGTATTAATGCAGGCCACCTATATTTTTTTTGACTTTACATTTCACTCTTGTCTGTCATTTTTGTAAATAATAAACATTGATTTTATTCGATCCACATTAACAATTTATAACAGACATGCCGAAAGCACTAAGAAAAGGGAAACGTTTAGATCGGCAAGCCTGCGAAGTTATTTTCAATATTTATTTATATTTCTTAACTGAAAATGATAAATTCAAACATACCAACTATACTGCTTACTTTTGTAAAGTCCAAAAACGAGTTTCGGAGGCCAGTGGAATTTCTCAACGAACAGTAAATAAAATATTGCAAAAAGAATAAATAAATCAATCCACCTCCAATAGTCCGAAGTCGGCAAAGTTAGGTAGACCAAATAAATTATTTTGTCTAGGTCTTGACGATTTTGACTACAACGTTATACGCCGATTAGTGTATAATTTCCATTTGATATACAAACAAGTACCTACAATTAAAGCCCTGAAGTCCAAGTTGTCCGAAGCCATAAATTTTAAGGTATGTGACTTTACGCTAAGAAAAATTCTTAGAAAAATGGGATTTCGGAATAAAAAAGTTGAAAACAACAGAAAATTACTTATCGAGAAAGATGATGTTCGTTTAAAAAGAGTAAAGTTTTTAGCCGCGATAAAAAAGTACAGATTGCAAGGGAGAGATATTGTTTATATGGATGAAACATACATCCATACCTCACATTTGGCAGGTAAAAGCTGGGCTGACTCGTCAGAAAACGGAGTGAAACAGTTAATTTCTAAAGGACAACGTCTTATAATAGTGCACGCTGGTAGTAGAAAGGGGTTTATACCTCGGGCATTGTTAATGTATCAGTCTACTGATAAAACAGGTGACTATCACAACGCGATGAACAATGAAAACTATGAAAAATGGCTTCGTAATCAACTCATTCCAAACTTAGCTCCACATTCGGTACTAGTAGTAGATAATGCTGCATATCATAATAAGTACGTAGAAAAACCTCCTAATTCAAATACCAGGAAGCAAGACATGATTGATTGGCTATCCAAACATAACGTTCCGATTGATCCGTCATTAACAAAACTTGAAATATATGAAATTATTTGCAAGTACAAACAAGACTTTGTAGAATACTCTATAGATAAACTTATGAACGAATATGGACACAGCGTACTAAGATTGCCACCATATCATCCTGATTTCAATCCGATTGAAAACATATGGTCTCAAATAAAGGGATACGTATCCAAAAGAAACATCAGTATGAATATGACCGGAATATGACTACTGTGAAACAATTGGTACAGGAAAAGGTTAATATGATTGGTTCCGATGTTTGGGCCAAAGTATGTGACCACGCCATCAAATGCGAAAATGAGTACCGAAAACACGAACCTGAGTTGGGAAATTATATGGCTAGTTTTGTAATCACCGTTCATGAAAACTCTGACGATGATACACCAGAAAATAGTTCTGATTCTGACTGTGATATGTTGGAAGTATTGTGAAGTTGGAAGTATTGTTTCGCATCACACTGTCCACCCCGCTCCTCCTCCTCTTATCCCGCTGTCATAATCGAAGTCGTTCATCCAATCAGAAAATCATATTTATTTATATTAATTTCTCTGCTGGTTTGTTTTGTTTTATGTTGAGGTGTCTTTTTTGTTATGTCATAGTATTTTTAATGAATTACAAAAATTTATTGTTATAAAAAAGGTCTGCAAAATTCTACTGTAGTTTTGACTTATAGTTAGACTTTTGGGGTTCCAATCCTTATAGAATCATTAGATCATCCCAACCGGAATTTGGTTTTTATCAGTGCGTTTTATTGAAATAAAACGTCCTCAGTAACTAGTTATATTTTTGTTTACCTAACGAATTCTTTATATGATAGATACGTGGTGGTTTTAACATCTCAGTGTAATATACGTCAAACGGGCAATTTGACATTTGACATTGATAAATAAAGTATGCGATTTATTTGATACCTACACGTAATTTAATAATACAGTAATTCATAGACACATCGGCACCATTCGGGTGTTATCGTTGTTCCGAGTTTCGCCGATAGGAAAGGATTATTCACTACATCTGTACATATCTCATCTATCTATTCTGCTTGTATGCCTATACGAACCCGTACAATATTTTACAAAACGGTCTTGACAGAACTTGGGAATATTCCTTTTATTCGTCAAAAGTGCATTCATATGAAACCCACAATATGTTATTGCGAACAACCATCTTTATATTTCCGCGATCTGTTCAAAGATGAAGCTTATTTATTTCATAATGTTGCCCAAACCTGCCAACGCCTGGCACTGTTCTTACCGCAAATATGTATTATTTCTTATGACTAGTATTTAATCGCACATCAAAAATACTGATTTGCACAGCAAAAAAGGATCAGCAAAAATACTCTTTATGCTTGAAATATTTTATGTATACACAAGCTTTTATTTTAAGTATTTTTTGTTGTTCTTACATGTTCAACCTAACACGAAGTATATAGGGGGCTACGCTTCGCTGACCCCTTTACCCTTTACCTAAGCAACCGCAGCATTTTGCCCTGATATTTGCTGTGCAAATCAGAATTTTTGATGTGCAGTTTAATATTTCCCGATTCTTAAATCATCAGCAATCTCGTTACAAGTTCTTTACATGTTCGCCTCGAATATTGTTTTTTTCGAAAATTTTGTTTAATTTAATTAAAATTTTTGAGATAGTTAGTAGCCTACTAGTAATGTTAAGAGACGGTAATTCAATAAATTCAACATAAATATCTCGTTTTACGTGGCCGGTATTTCATGGTAAATTCTCGGTCTTTTTAATTTTAATGATTTTTTTAATTATTACTTTTTATAAACTTATTAAACTATTGTTTTATCGTCGGCCCTTGATAAGTCTGTCTAATTTATAATTAATCTGAAGTTTTGAAGTAGGTGAAAAGAGCGTTCAAAGATTCCGTTAGAAACATACATACATACAGGTGAAACAAATAAAAGTTCGTTAAAAGTACGAGGGCGTAAGCCGAGTTTCTTGTATTAAAATAATACCATAAAAAGGGCAATAAGACAAGTGTATACAATATCTAACATGGTGAGTAGTCAAACAAGGTTTGATATATCAAAAGGAACGTTTTTTAAAGAAAAAAAAATCCTCTTGGCAGATTCCGCATTCCAGTAAGTCCAAAGTAAGTTCGTTGGCAGGTCAACGTTGCGTATTCGAGTGTTGAAATTCTTTTTTTATTTCAGATCCTTGCCATGTCCTGGCTACTGTGCATGCAACTCGTGTGCACGTTCGCTGTTTTCCTGGCTTGTGTAAGTAACAAGGCATTGAGACTCTTATGTACATTGACATAAGGTTAATTTTATCTGAACTCGAACACTTTTTCTCTCTGGTAATTATTACTGCTTGAGCCACAGTTCGGCAGAGCACGTGGAAGTGAGCCCGTCTCAATACAAGATTTTGGCTGATACCGAATGCTAGAACATTTATTTACGAATACCATTCAAAGGTGCGTAATTAAATTCTATAAATTTACTGGGGAAATAACTATGTGAAGACTATATTTGGTTCTAAACAAAATGACAGGGCACTTCTTCTTACTGCAGTTTTCCTTCGGGGTCCTGATACTAATGGAGGGTCCACGTGGTATGGAACTTGTGCCCTTCATCGTTGGTGACCTACCTTATTGTTTACAAGGTGGTCCAGAGGTGTATCGAGCTGCCTACCTGTTTATCCATGTGAGATGTCTGTCACTGCAGTTTAGAAGTGCGGTCCCGGGGAAGCAGGGCTTTTCATCCTGATACACTCCACATATCACATCTCACTCCATACTGTAAGATTGAACGTAAATCTCTCCTCGTTTTATCCCTCCGGGTTGACTCAAGCTTTGAATATTCCTGTATTAATTAAGTACACAAGAATGTCATTCATTATTTGTAAGGGAAAATGCTAACCGTGATTTACAGTGTAACTATTTTAACTGTGTTGTCTTGTGTATGTGCATTGCATTAAGTATGGAATTAATTTAATTTACTCATGCCATGACCGCTCAATGAACAGAATCAGTCTACCATGCACAGGGTTCGGAATCAAGGTTGTCCATTCATAAATTATGTAAGTATTCCTTCTCTTCAATAGGATCGCTGGCGCTCATTCTATCAACCTGATTCATCACACTGCCAAACCATGTATTTCCCACGAGCGCTCTCTGAGCTAGGCCAGTAAAATTCATGTTACACGTTTGCTGTGAATGCTTCCGTGGGACATGCAAACGTTAATAAAGGCGTGGGTCACTACAACGAATGTTCTTAAGCCTATTTGTCTTTTAGGCGGTGAAGAGTGTCATACATGTGTACATGAACACACGTACAAATTAAAAGCTACCTACTTTTGAACCCAGCTATGAATCTCTCTTTCGCTCGCTCTGATACGGAAATATTTTGGTCTCCTACTCGATACTAAATACTCTGCGGTCTTTTTTAATACATGAAATAACACCAATGTCGCTTTGTGTTGGGGACACTTAATGGATGTTTCAGTGATGAAAACTTAATTCGTAGAACATATATGCGTCATAATGTCTCGAGGAGACGTCCTCGAGAAATTAAAACTTGTTCTAAGACATTAGAACAAGTTTTAATTTCCAAAACACAGTTGATTTAAATGGGGAAGATCCAGTATCTAATCAAAAGATTATTCTAAGTCGCAAAGTCTTTGGCGCGACCAACTCCAACGACCAATCTCCGAGCATGGCTCGGTGACCTGATATTTTTACCTAAATCCAAGAATTGTTTAAGACGGTCATGGCAATTTTACGGATTAGTTTAAGATCCTAAACTGAATCGCTATAAAGGTTGTGGTAAGCCTCCTGGGGGTAGAAATACGTATAAATTGGCCCGCCCCATAATCTTGTCTGATTATGACGTCACGGCGAAAAATGTTTCACAGATGAAACACAGCGGGGTAATGTGTAAATCTCCGAATAACAAATTGGTCTCAGGTTGTATTGTATTTTAAAATTTTGTTTTATTAGCGTACCTTGTCAACTTGTTACAAACGTTTCCTTATTCGTTTTCCAAGAAATTTTACTTTTCCTATCCTGGCGGTTTGCTGGAAGTTTTTTCTTAGAGATAGAGCGCTTTTATGTTTTTGTGACTTGTTTTATTTATCTACAAGCAATTATGAATCATTTTATATTTTATATTTCGCCGAATGTCATCGCAGAACTTGCTTGCACTTTGAGTACACTTCACTTGTAGGGTAGTATTTAAACGTGTGATAGTAAATGCATTTTTTAATAGAAACAATTATTAAATAGCACGAAGCACTGAGAACGGCTAGAAATACTCGTTTAGCTGAAAAAAAAACTGAATTGGGCGAAAAACTAAGAGCGACTAGAAGTCTGAACAACAGCAACTTGAAAAACTTAATTCGAGTAACGTTACGTGAAATACAAAACGAGCGTTAGATTTTGCTGTTCTTACATGTCAACCTAACAAGGAGGATAAAGGGGGTGAGCGAAGCGAGCCAGCTCACCCATTCTCGCCTCCGCATGCTCGGCTTGCTGGTCGGCAAGTTTGCTGGCCAGCCTCGGCCGCTCCGTCTCACTCAGTAAGCGGCAGTGCGCGGCCCCTGCGCCCCTCCGTGATTCGGCTCATAAAAAAACTCTAGAGTCTAGCTACAAGACTGCCTAGGAAGGACTGCCTAGTGAGTGGGCTGTCATAATTCGGATTTTCTATTCCGAAACGCAACAAAAAACATTCACGAAACTCGAGAAGAAATGGTCACAGGAATGAACGAAAACAAATGACACAATGACACGAATAGGGTAGTTTTTTTTTTAAATAGTTGCATCGTTTTTACACGACATTTGAGACCACAGACTATTTTTAAACCACCATTTTAATAATTTTTACGTTTCGTGCATATAATTGTTATTATTTATTTTTAAAAATACTACGCATTTCCTCGCAAAAAGAAAAGCGTTCGTTAAGAAAAGGGACCACCAGCTACCCAATAAACACTTACAATTATATTATATTCATACATTACTATGATTAAATTCCACGCCTTAACCGACAGGGCGTGGAATCTTGGTAGGGTTATTTTTCACCAGGAGTACTGACCTTTGACGCCGTGGACCGGAATTCGAAAGCTCAATTCGAGGCAGGAACACGGGATGAGGAGCACAAGGGTGGGGGGAGAGGAGTCCAATCTTACTCTCGTCGCAGCCCGATGCTGTCGCCGTCGTGCTGCTTGCCGACACAAAGAGTCGCTGTCCGAATGCGACGAATTGGGGACCGAACCACTTCAACCTTTCATAACACGAAGCAGTCACTCCGATGACGTGAAATATACTTATTTCCCGACGATTGTTCCGTGATGATTATTACAATTAACATTCCGACCAGGCCCCGATACCTGTGTTAGACAATTATTATAAATAAAATACAGCCAAGGCCCGAATGCCATGTGCCGACATTTTCTCCATGTGCAAAAAAGTAACCTCTAACTCGTCATCTCGTTTCTATACAAGTGACAGCTGCTAGTGATGTCCCGATCACTCGCGGTCGATCGGCGCAACGAAAAACCGGTGCGTTCCGAAGCATAAATATTAATCAACTACATTCAATTCAATTCAGGAAGAACGATATAAAACCCCACCCAAAGTTTACTTGAGTTTTATAATTTTTGCTTAACTCGCCGTCTAGCTAGCCGACCTAATTATTACGAAAAAAATTGTATGTTGTGTAGTCTGATATAAAAAAGCAAATGAGCAGAGATACCGCTGTAAAATGTAGTTACACTTGGTAGTATTTTCAACCGGTAATAAGGACTCTTGTCCCAAAAACCATATCTATTCCAAAGATGATAATGTTTTATAACTTATAAAAGAAAATAATAAATTAAATACCAACGTAGTATTTTATGACAACACATATTTTCTTCTCCAAAGTAAATTTGTATTTATTGGTTTTATGTTTCTACCTATCCGGATATGTAGCTTATAAAGGGATGTTAAAATGTACGTACCATCCCGTCCCCTCCGGGGTGTGTGTCACCTGATCGCGGCCTCGAAAGAATCAGAATCAATTTTTATTGCGGGAGCTGGGGATGGTGGTGCGAGTCTCTTACGCTCGCTAGTCAATCTTACCAACTTCATGCTGAGGGGAATGGTTAACAGAGACATAGACATAGACATAGACATCATTTATTGATAATATTCATTACACGTCATGACATGAATCATAATTCAATGTTATGTACCTAGTATAAATTGGTACATAGGGATGTTTATATTACTCATGTCTATACTATAATAAGCAATTGCTAACAATTTTAAAATAACTTACAAGCAGTAAATTAAATAAGTCAGTATATGTTACAGAAAAAAAATAATTAAATAATCAAACTGTAAATAATAATGTCAATGGTAATTGTAAATTATAACGTCAAATTATGTGACTAGTTCACTAGTTACATACCTAATGCTAAAAACTCATCATAGCTGTACAGGGACTTCTCAATAAGCCATGTTTTTAATTTACATTTAAAGATGGACACACTCGGAGCATCAGTGATAGCTCCAGGTAGCTTGTTGTACACTACCGGACCCATAGCGTGGATTGTTTTTCTAGTTTTTTCCAGTTTGTGCGCGATTGTAGCTAATTTGTTGGAGTTGCGCGTTTCGTACCTATGCCTTTCTCCAAGTCGTTTGTATAGGTGAATATTCTCTCGCACATACGTGGCCACTTGGAGAATGAGTAGGCTAGGCAGTGTGAGAATCTTAAGTTGTTTAAAGTGCGGTCTGGCTGACTCGTCAGTCGGTACCCGCGCCAGCAACCGCACGGCGCGCTTCTGCAGGACAAACACGCGGTGCCACTGCGCCGCGCGCCCCCACAGCTCCACGCCGTACTGCAGCAGCGAGTGCACCGACGCGAAGTAGCACGTCCGCAGCGACTCTGCAGGGAGTGTTGATGAGAGCCGACTTAAGGCGAAACATGCGCTCGCCAGTCTGCTGCATAACTTATTTATGTGCGCGTCCCAGGTTAACGCCTGATCCACCTGAAAGCCCAGAAACGCGGCAGTGTGGGCTTGCTCAATTTGAGATCCGTCCACGACGACTGCTAGTTTAGGTCTTCTACGCCCAGATAGATCAAACTGAACGAATTGTGTCTTTGTTGTATTCAGTAGCAGACCATTATGGCGGAACCAAAGGCACATGCGGTAGGCGGTTGCATTAAGCTTCGTCTCCAGTAATGCCAGTGTCGGAGCAGTTACTACTGCAGCTACGTCATCGGCAAATAAGAAAATCTCCCCCTCCCTAAGCACACTTGGAAGATCGTTTAGCAGTAAAGAAAAAGCAATATTTGATAATGAAGAGCCTTGTGGTACGCCCATGTCTGCCGAGAGTCCGTCTGACTTTGCAGCGCCTGCTGCACCCACTACGAACTGCATTCTTTCTTGCATGAAACTCGTAAGTAGCGACAAACAACAACGAGAGGTATGCCCCTTCCTTTATGGTGCTTCTCTCTGTGCTTTGAGTAATAAGGATGGAGGGATTCGCCCTATTGCTGTGCGGAGCGTGCTTCGATGTCTGGTGGCCAAACTCTGTAGCAGAGCTGTAAGGGGAGTTGCATCGTCGTTACTTCAGCCTCAGCAGCTGGGTATCGGAGTACCCTTGGGTTGCGAGGCCGCAATTTTCGCCACCCGGTCGTTTGCGTTCGATCCGGGTAACATTGACAACGTCATTGTTAAGGTGGACCTACGGAACGCATTCAATTCAGTTGAGCGTGAAGTTATTTAAAATAAGGTCAGTTAATGCGTTCCTTCTGTTTATTCCTTTCCACATCAAAGCTACTCGGGTCCGAGTAATTTTTTTTTGGGGAGAACCTGGTGGAATCACAGGTGGGTGCGCAACAAGGTGATCCCTTGGGACCGTTGATATTCAGTTTGGCGATCCAGGATGTGGTTAAGTCCGTGAGGTCCCCTTTGAATGTTTGGTACCTGGATGACGGCACAATCGGGGGACCTCCAGATGTGGTCCTGGCTGACGTGAATGTCATTATTCGCGGTCTTCAGGACTTGGGCCTTCATCTGAACCCGCAGAAATGCGAGTTATATCCGTGCTCGGGTATCTTGGCACAGGACTTAACAGCGGACTTTGACGCTTTAGTCCCTGGGGTGAAGGTCCTCGATAAAACTGATTTCACCTTGTTGGGGGCACCCATCTTTGTGGTAGGTGTGCCGGCCGTCCTGCGAGGTAAGATGGAAGGTTGACTTATTCATTGCGTACGGCTCCGATTTGGCTAGCCAGAGGGGAGGCAGATTCATACGACGATACATTGAGACATATTCTGGAAAACATTTTGAATGTTAAACTGTCTCCCTCTCAGTGGTCTCAGGCTGCACTACCCATCAGGTTCGGTGGTCTCGGCGTTCGTCGCCTACAGGACACAGAACTCCCTGCTTTCTTGGCCTCTTCGCATGGGGTGTTTAAACTTATCACTCGCATTTTGAACAGTAATGGTGACAATTTGAACATTCCGTTTGCGGCTGAGGCTTTGCGGCTGTGGCGGGTCCGTTGCCCAGGGAGAGATGAGCCAGAAAAGCCAGGCATTCAGCAAGCCTGGGATCAGAAGCTGTGCAAGTCATCCCTTGACGGGCTGGTGGAGCAGAGCACGGGAGCCGAACATGCTCGCCTGCTTGCAGCATCCCAACCAGAGTCTGGCGCTTGGCTACATGCTTTGCCATCTCAGCAGTTGGGCACCTTTTAAGATGACAACTCCCTGCGTGTGGCTGTGGCGCTTCGTTTAGGTTGCAAAATCTGCGAACCACATCGCTGTGTTTGCGGTGCTGCAGTTGATTCGCTGGGGAGTCACGGGCTGCATTGTGTTCGGAGTGCAGGGAGACTCTCTCGCCATCACTCAATCAATGACATCATCCGGAGGGCACTCGTCTCTCCTAACATCCCGGCGGTTCTTGAACTTCCTGGATTGTGTCGCAGCGACGGAAAACGACCGGACGGTCTGACGTTAATCCCGTGGGAGAGGGGTCGTTGTCTTTTATGGGATGCGACCTGTGTGTGCAAGTGTGCTCCATCCCACACCGGCTCAACTGTAGTAACCCCGGTTGCTGCTGCCGAGTCAGCGGCACGGCAGAAGTGCATTAAATATGCGCAGTTAATGGGAAGTTATCTGTTCGTTCCTTTGGCCGTCGAGACTACGGGGGTATGGGATTCGCAGGGTAGGGCCTTTGTCAGGGATATTGGGCGCCGCTTGAGGGACCGAGGGTTTGACAACCGCTCTGGGGCTTTCCTAGTCCAGAGAATCTCACTCGCTGTGCAGCGCGGGAACGCTGCCAGTGTAATGGGCACCTTTGGGCCGGGAGATTCTTGGGGCGGTTTGTTTGTGTAATTGTTTATGTCAGTTGTTTTTTCACGTGTTTTATTTTTATACGACGAAACTGTTTTTGTGAATTATATAATTTTTATTGAATAGAAATAAATAAATGATCTTATTCAACGTCAAAATTATACTTTTTATTATATACAAAATTATACAAGGCAATTTTTTTTTATAAAAAAAGGACTAAACTGTTTCGGAAGGTGGGCCTCGGGGTTAAGAAGAAATGGCAAGAAGATCCCCCATACCTTCTTTTAAAAAAAGTGACTTTACAACAGGTACTGGTTTCGGTCTAAGGAAATTCGCCGGCGAGTGATAGATTTGATCCATCGCCCCTCGTCGAATTTCTGTGCGCTGAAGTGGTATGGTCCATGCATTTTTGTCATCTAAGTATTCCTTAATACTATAATAGGACTTTCTTATCAGCTCATTTTTAACATAGTTTTTGTACCTCTTTTCAGGAAAGACCAATGATTCCAGTGGTATTTTATTGTAGAAGCGAATACAGTGCCCCATGAATGATGTGCCTACTTTACTTAGTCTAAATAATGTGTTAATTATATGGCTATCACCTACAATTTTAAATAAAGCTATGTTTTTTCTTACATGCATGACATTCTCGTATATATATTGACAGGTAACCGAATATTTTTTCTTTGAATTTTTCTCTTAATGGTTCTTTAGTATCTAATTGATATATCGCCCTGATCGCCCTTTTTTATAAGACAAATATCGTATTTATATCTTCTGCTTTCCCCCAGAGCAATATTATATAAGACATAATACTGTGAAAATAACTAAAGTAAACCAATCTGGCAGTTTCAATATCTGTAAGATATCTGATTTGTCTGATCGCAAAATCGGCTGAACTAAGTCTTCGTGCGAGATTAGTTCTGTGAGGACCCCATTGAAGTTTCGAATCTATAGTGATTCCGAGAAAGATTGTGTCCTCAATGAGGTCCAATCTTTCAGATCCTATTCTTACACTGCTTTCAACCTGTCGTACATTAGGCAAACAAAGTGGTTAAGTCTTCTTTGAGTTTAATAACAGGTTGTTTACATTAAACCCACTTAACACATGAGAGAGTGTTCTGTTTACGTCGTCTAGAATTTCTTCTTGACTTTCACCTTGAAAATAATAGATGTGTCATCAGCAAATAGAACAATCTGAGTCATTTTTTTCACCATATAAGGCAGGCCATTCACGTACACTAAGAAAAGGAACGAACCTAAGATAGAACCCTGGGGTACACCAATATTCATATGTGTTCCAGTGGACTTACATCTGTTTATATCTACTTTTAGTAATATTTCCATTAAATAAGATTCCAGTAATTTTAACTCATTATCTTCGATACCTCAGTGTTGTAGTTTGAGCAAAAGAGATTGATGGTCCACACACTCAAAGGCCTTGGAAAGATCACAGAAAATACCAACCGCATCCTGTGATCCTTCCCACGCACTATAAATGTGTTCTACTAACGCTACTCCGGCGTCCGTCCGTCCTTTAGTGAATCCGAACTGTTTTTTGTGGAGTAGCCCAGATGCATTGAAGTGAGAGAGTAGTTGACTCAATATGACCTTTTCAAAGACCTTGCTAAATACTGGCAATTCAAATACAGGTCTGAAGTTGGCAGGGATTTCTTTGCTAACGGATTTGAAAAGTGGTATTAATCTGCTCATTTTCATGAGGTCAGGAAAAACTTCATTTGCTATACATCTATTGAATGTGACTGCCATGTATGGTGCAATCATATCGATTACTGATTTAACCACGTTAACCGACATGCCCCATAAATCTTCAGTCTTTTTCATGTTAAGAAGTTTCAATGTTTTCACTATAGTTATAGAGCCTATTAGTTTGAAGTTAAAGCCATCCTTGTTTTGGGGCACATTTTCAACCAAGTAATCTAAAGAATTTTCAGAAGAGGATGGTAGTGCTTCTGTTGTTATTATATATTTATTATATATACTGAAAAATTTTTCAAATACATTAGCAACGTCCTCGTTGATGAGGGTAATTTGTGGTTTACTTTTAAATTAAAACTAGATTCACTAGATTTAACCCTGCCTGTCTCTTTTTTAATAATGTTCCATATAGTTTTAATTTTGTCGCCAGAAGCTTTGATTTTATTGTTGAGATGTAGGCACTTGGCTTTGTGGCAGTCTTTCCTGAAATTTTTAGAATATTTTTTGACAAAGACGTTAAACTCAGGACTGTAATCATAGGATTTTCATATAGTCTGGACTTGCTCTGTCTTAAATTCTCAGTTGCCCATTCAGAGAATTTTTATTTATTGTCCGTTCTCACTTTTGTCAGATTTAAAACCTTTTCAAATTCCGCAGATACAGATTTGAAGAAGCTGGAATATAATTTGTTCGGATCTTCATAGTAAGGTGTTAACGGTAGACTTGACACTAGTCCACTACGAAATTTTCCATTTTCTTCAAAGTTACTGGTCTACACAATACTTTATCGGGCTTTATAGCATTACTTTCTTCAAATACTACAATCTGATACTACAGTCTGAACTTAATGCCTTAACTATTTGTTTATCGTAAATACTACATTCACAGAATAAGTTATTTACACAAGTAGCGGAGGTAGCCGTTATTCGTGTAAGCTCCAGAGAGACATTGCACATATTGTTATTCTATTTATTTATGCAATCTTTACACTGAAACTGACATCCTCAATAACTAAAAAAAAATATAATCAAAATATTATCTACACACGCTTCGTCAAAATGCATTTAAATATCAATTAGAAATTATAAAATGTCAAAACTTAAAATTAACCGAACAAACCGCCCCGTGACATTTCTGTGCTGAAGGTTCCAATAACGCTGGCAACATTTCCACGCTGAACAGCCAGTGATATCCTCTGCATAAGAAATGCCCCAGAGTGGTAGTCGTAACCTTTGTCCCTAAGGCGGCGTCCCAACTCTCTTATAAAGAGTTTACCCTGCGCCCCCCATACCCCAGTCATCTCGACCGCCAGCGGAACAAACATATAGGCCGGCACGTGAGAGCGGCATATTTTAGACACTTCTGTCTAGCGGCAGATACGGCCGCGGCACCAGCGGTAGCCGCAGTCGACGCTACATGGGAGGCTGCGAAGGTACAGATACAAGTTGCGTCCCACAAAAGAGAGTGCCCTCTCTCCCAAGGAACCAAGGTCAGGCCGTCAGGGCGCTTACCATCCAAACGGCACAACCCTGGCGGCTCCAGCACACTCGGAACGTTAGCCGAAACTAACGCCCTACGGACAATGTCATTGATTGCGTGGTGCCGCGAAAACCTGCCAGCGCTCCTAACACAATGTAGGCCATGGCGGCCTAACTCGCCCACTCATGCCCCATAAACTCATCGATGCGGCTGGCAGATAGCGCAACCCAAACGCAAGGCAACTGCCACACGTAAATAATTATTGTCTAAGAGTGTGCGTAGCTGTGGAGAAGGTAATGCGTGCAACCACAGACCCGATTCGGGCTGAGAAACCGCACGCAACCGCGCCAATTCCGGACCCACAGACTGAGTAATCAGCTCATCGCGAGTGTTCTCGCACATGACCTCGTCCCAAGAACGCTGAATATTCAGCCTTTCCAGCAGATCACGCCCAGAACAACGAGCTCTCCATAAGCCCTCCGCCTCCTCCGTAAATGGGATGCGAAACCCATCACCATGAACACCCAAGATATGAGTGACGAGATCCACACTCGCCGCACTCCTAAACTCCCATGCCGGACAGGCAGTGCAGCCTGCATCCACTGAGACGAGGACATTTCCAGATGTATGATGCACTCCAGTAAATCCTTTAAAACTGCATCATAACTTAAAGTTGCCCGCCTATGCAACCAAACCGGGGCAGTCCAAATTTAATAAGTTAGTCTAGGCAAAGACAGACAACTTTTTAAAACTATTAAGGCAACATGTGCGGAAAGCTGCTTTGATGTTATTTGGATGCCGCGAGGATATCAATTTTTGACTGAATAACTCCAGGGATTCCCTCCGGGAAAATTGAGGCCCCCAGAAGTGTGAAATCCACCCTGCTCACATGGACAATTCCCGGTACAACCGAGTTTATACCGGCGCATGACTCCTGCGTCAATTGCCCAGAACAAAAATACACCTCACACTTCTGAGCATTTAGACTAAGTCCTTAGTCGCCGAACCCCTGACTAAGCCTTTCCAAATCCTCCACAACCTCCTCCGGACTACCACCGATCGTGCTATCGTCCAGATACCACACATTCAGCGGGGAGTGCAGAGAAGCCACAGCTTCCTGATTTGCCAAGCTGAAAAGCATATGACCCAAAGGATCACCCTCATGTACAACAACACGGGACTGCACCAAGTTCTCACCAAAAAATAAATTACTTGGGTCACTGTAGCACTGATGCAGGAAAGGGTACAAAGTAGGACAACAAGACAACACCTTCCCCAATATGACATCCCGCTCAACAGAATTAAAAGCGTTTTTTATGTCCACTTTAACAATGATGTCATCTGTTGTGTCCCTACTCATGGCAAAAGACCGCGTGGCATGAATAGCAGCCTCACAACCAAGAGCTATACCAAAACCTAATTGCACAGGTTGTAGCTTTGAAGCCATATCATCCCTCGCCGCACCACAGCACATTTTTGCCACCAAACGGCGAATTACGCTCCCCACGGCAATGGGACGAATTCCCCTGTCCTTCTTCTTTAATGCACATAGAGCGGCTCCATATAGAAAAGGGCAAACCTCCTTATTAATCGTGCCCTTTTCCAGGTTACATAATGAACCCAACAGGGCCACAGTGGCTATAACCTGCGATACGTCTTCTACCTCCACGGACAGGCACTCCAACGAAAGATCTGGCTCCGGAAGAGTCTAATGGACGGCTGGGAGAAGGATGTTTGTATGGCAAGGCGCATAAAGTCTCAACATTATCGTCCGCGATGGTGCAGTCTGACAATAAAACCCTGACCGCGCCACTAATGTCACCATCATGCACATTCGATTCAACGATCCTAAAAAGTGACCTCTGACTTGTTAGGAATTGCATAGTGTTGAATTTAAAAACTATCCTGATAATTGTTATTTTATTAATAATTAAATTTGAGCTATATTGTATGAGTTTAAAAAAAATGAAATCGTAACACAAGCAGTTGCTATTTCCGCCACCCGAAAGCGCGCAGAAAAATGGCGGCGGAAGTAGTACCCAAAATTAAATCAATATCGGATAAATGTTGTTAAAATATATCGTCATATTATAATGAGAAATTTATTATGTTAATGATTTAATTATGAGATTTATTGTGTGAGTTTTAAAATTATAAATTGTTACTTCCGCCACCCGAACACGCGCAGCGGAATGGTGGCGGAAGTAACAATCAAAATTAAAATTATATGGATAATAGACATTGTCAAAAACACAGAGTTAATTTAGTTATTCAATGTAAATAATTACAATATTTTTAAGTATACTTAATGTTGTCAACTTTGTTAAATTATATTTATGTTGGATTCCTCTAGAGGAACCTATAAAAGCTCGTGATTGTGAGTGGAGCGGGCAGTCTTTTACCGACACGACAGTGGATTGGAGCGAAATAAATTGTTCATAAGTCGAGTAAATCTTTTTATTGTCGTCGAGAGAAGTACTACCAGGACAGAGGAGTTTACAGACTAAAGGAAACTCCCCCAGGGGCTAAAAATGTCGGTAGTGATTCACCCGGACTTCCATTTGTGACATTTTCCTTCACTTTCGCGGTGAGTGAACGACTGCGGTCCTCCGATGAGGAAACCCTAAGCGCTGTATAGGAAAATATCAAAAGGCTATACCAATCCCACAGGTAATTGTAATGGATGCAACGCTCACTAACCTGCGACAACTTCGACGCAGCAATGCATCTAGCGCCCTTCGGTATGTGCTTAAGCACCCTTACATTTTTTCTGAAATTTGACAAACGGTCCAACGAAGGTGGTGGCGCAAGTACCCCCGGAGCATCCTGAACCGGCTAATGTGCACGTTCAAGCCACGTGGAACCACATACTGCTTCAACGAACCTGGGCAGTGGGGGCACAAAGCTGTAGGCGCACTCATAATAAATGCAGACAAACATAACAAAGTAAACATCACGGAGTACAAGTCAAATTACTTACATTCAATTTAAATAAAAATACATCAAAAAATATAAATCATAAAAATGCAAAGCTTATGTCAAAGAAAATGTCGATATTATTTTTCGTGAGCCAGAAAAACTAATTACAAACCGCACATACTACCGCAAGCATTAAGCTTTAAGTTATTTTAAGATATTGGCCTATTAGAAAATAGGCATAGTAATATTTAACAAACACAACAAACCTCTCAGAGACAACTTTGGACAGATACATAATTGTCACTTATGTGGTTTACTATTCTTCGCTTCGATGACGGGTGACAAATAGCGCGTGGGGTTGACTCACCGCTGCCGCTGCTGGTTACCGCTGGCGTGATGCTGCACGCAAAGTTGATGCTTAAGCGGCTCGCGGAACCGTGAAAGTCACCCGGCGGCTCGCGCCGGTAGCTGATCCACGTTCACACCGCGTGATCAACCTATTCACATTTATTTCTGTTATAAAGTGTATCCCTGCTTATGATACCGGGATAATTATGTGCCCAATTTGATGATGATTATGTTGTATTTAATTTGTACACGTTTCGCTTGGTTAAACGCGCTTACAGACGTTGTTTAACGGCCAAACGGCGCGCCACTCTCTGCACATATTGTAAGACTTAAATACTGCTAGGATTAGGATCCTGGCAGTATTTAAGTCGAATAGAGCGGTTTTTGGTGTCTAGTAAATCTATGTACGTTAACGTCGCCGCAAACTATGATGCGTTTGGACTTGTTCCTGGATACAAATTGAAGAACTTGTTCCATCACTGTCTCAAAGAAAATCTCCTTCGCCCCGCCTGTACACAATAACAATAGTATATTTTTCCATCTCAACACACGAGACTTCAGCATTCATTTCACTAGAAAGACTAACAATATCCTTTCGTTCTTTACACTTAAAACTATCTTTTACTAAAGAAACCATCTCTAGTTTTATTCTTTCTATTGAAACAGCTGATCACTTTATAATTTGGTATGCTTTGGTATACATCGCACATTCTTGCAGCCAGTGTTCTGTCATACAAAGTATATCTATTGTTTCGCTTTCTAAAAACATTTCTAATTCTAGCTGCTTGCCAGAAAAGCCTTGCATATTTTGGTGCATTAACTTTAAGCCATGCTTTTCTATTGTCTTATTTATTTATTATATTAGTTGTTTCACAGCATATAAATATAAATAAATAAAATAACTAATATAAATACGAAATGCCAGTTACGAAACAAACCGATAAGAAAGTCGGTAGGAGGAAAATTAACCTAATACATTTGATAAATATGGAATAAAATAATAACTAATAATTACAATAACATAACATTAAATTCAATTAAGTTGGCATTAAATTTAGATTAATTGATATTTAAGTTTGCGAGTGTGTTTGTGTATGTGTGTGTATGTGTGTGTGTGTTTGCGTCAGTGTGATAAATAAATAGTTCCAAGGATATCAATGTTGATCGTTGTGTATAATCTGACCGATTTCTGAACAAATCCTGGATATAAATTGAGGACAGCTTAGGCAAAAGACATCGACTTCCGCAAAGTATTTCTCATATATGTATGTGCTCCTATTCAGTGCCGAATGCAAAGCATAATTGGTGCGTGAGTGCGCGTGTCCTAGCACCGCCGGGACATGCCGGCGCGAGCGCGCAGGAGTGACCCTCAGCAGCATCGAGCTCACCAGCGAAGAGCTGTCCAGCCTGTTGTTGATCACATCGTATAGTAGTTTCTGATCCGCCAGCATTCTCCTGCCCTCTAGTGATATCAAGGAGTGTTGTGTTAGGCCGTCCCTGTACCCCGCGTGTGAACCCAACAATTTTGACTGATAATGCCTCATGAATCTCCTCTGAATAGACTCAATCCTCGTGATGTGGGACTGATAGTGTGGTGACCAAACGGGTGAAGAGTATTCGAGTATTCTGCGAACGTAGGCAAAATAGAGGACCTTAAGAACATGTGAGGAACGTAGCGGTTTTAATATATATTGGTGGTCCAAGTTAGAACACTTCCTGGAGAACGTGATCGATTGCCACTTTTTAGGATTCAGGTCCAAACTATTGAGACGGCAAAACTCGCAAAGACGATCAAGGTCTTCCTGGAGCCTGTGACAATCAGATTAGTCAGATATCGGAAAAAAAATCTTTGTATCATCAGCATACATTAAATAACTAGCAAATATGAAGCACGAGGATATGTCACACAAACAGACATTGAATAGCAGTGGCCCCAGGCGGGAACCCCGTGGAACGCCGGAAGGAATGGGAGCAAAGCGCGAGTGGTGAGGCTCAATTTGAACAGCTTGGCTGGCTTCGATTACGGAGGTAAAACTCAAACCATCTGAGTAGATCGCCATGTACACCGATTTGCTCCATTTTAAATAGTATAATGTCATGCCTGAGCCGATCAAAACATTTGGAATAGTCGGTGTACACGGCGACGACCTGATGGCCTTTGACCATTAAACCTGCAACAGATCCTATGAATTCAACCAGATTGAAAGTGGTCGATCGTTTCCTCATGAAACCATGCTGAGTTGACGGAATACTACGAGAGATGATAGGGTACACCTGTTCATGGACTATAAGCTCAAGGAGTTTACCAAAAACTGGCAGCACTGATACCGAGCGGTATTTGTTCTGTCTTGTTTTTAGGACCACCCTTGTGAATGGGTACAATAAAAGCCTTTTTCCAGTGAGTAGGAAAGCACTGTTCGTTGAGTGATCTGCGGAACAGTGTACACAATGGGGCAGCTAGCTGATCGCTACACTGTTTTATAAAAATGGGCGGTATTTTGTCGTGCCCTGCACCCTTGTTCGTGTCAATGCCCTTGAAGTACTTGAGGACTAGGCCGCTTGAAAGCTCAATGGAGCCCACATGGCTCAAATTAGGCAAAGAAGCATAATCAGGCAATAAACGGTTGTTTGGGTGATCATATAGGGAAAAAAAATAGTCTAAAAATACTTCACAAGCCTCTTCACCACCATTGGCAGTTTAAGCGCCATATGATATCTGTGCTGGAAGTCCATGGTCGCGGCGGAGGCCCTTAGCAAAGCGCCAAAACTTTTTAGGGTCACTGACAATAGCATCTCTTGTTCTATGAATGTATGCATTCCAGCACTGCCGCTGTAGACTTTTATGACGCCTCCTAAGCAGTGAAAAGCTGTCATAGTCACGAGGATTACCCGACCGTTTCCTTGCGTTATGAAATTTGTCTTTTTCTGCTGACATATTTATTAGCGATTTAGAGTACCAGACCGGGTACCCCTCGGGATTTCCAAAAATAAATGGTACGTATTTTTCAATTACTGAGTGCAGAATGCTATAGAAGTTGTCCAGCGCAGTCTCGAGCGGGCATGTGCTCAAAATTGAAATCCAATCCTTTGCTGCAAGTTCATTATGTATCATTGAATAATTAGCCTTTTTAAACTTATAAATCTTAATGGGAGGAGTACGCAACAACTTTATGCCTAGGTTAGGAGTTCAATCTCGAGGGCGGGTTGATGACGCATATCTTCGCGAGTGAATGGGTCCGGCGCTCGTACCACAGTCGCATCGCAGTCGCTAAAAACTAGTTCCAATAGTCTGTTATTCAATACATTATTATATAGGATCCAGCCTACTAGAGAAATCTCGTCGACCAGTTGCTGCTGACTGTCATTCAAAGTACCGAATGGACTCCAACCGAAACCACAAGAACGCAATCTCAATGAAATGTCGGGTAAGTTGAAATCGCCAAGCAGAAGGTAATGATCGTCCGGGCAACAATGGCGGATATAATCCGAAAGACTATCAACGAGAACGTTATGTTTCTGGCCCGATCCAGGTAAGTAGGTACAAACAATATGTAAACCATTAGTTGAGTGGATCGAACGCGCGTTTTCTATGACGTGAACGATCTCCAGTTGGGAACCAGCGAGCGCCGGCGGTGGCGGTGCACAGCTGGCGGAGAGCTCGCGCCGCGTGAGCAGCATCACTCCCCCGCCTGAGTAACTCGCCGGGCGCCGTCCGCCCCCGCCCCCGCCCCCCTATACATTGCGGTCCGCTCGGTGGACGTCATAGCGAGGCTCGCTCACCTCTGAGTCGAACACGCCATCTATTAAGTTCGTTTCGCAAATACCAATAGCATCATATGCATTCTTAAGTAAACCATGGACGAACGCCGACGTCTTTCCCCTGATGCGGCGAGAATTTTGTAAATATATTTTTATTAGGCCTTTTTAAAAAAAAGATACAATGTGTAATACATTCAGTTCAGAAATGAAATCAGTCGCAATGACGACAAAGAAATACAAAAATGGGTAAAAAGGGAACCAAGGAACTAGTTGTGTGAGGTATTGTTGTGAGAGTGTGTGTGTGCGGTTAATGTAGGAGCGGATAAGCCTATTTATTACCAGGGAGTAAACTATGATATCAGTGGTACTCAAGCGTTTCAGTTCGTGGGGCCTCGCGGTCGAAGCGGTGGTTTGCTTGATCTTTTTAAGGTGTTCAGTTGTGAAAGGCTGTCGATGCGTACCGCCGGGTAATTGTCATCTTGGCGAAGGAATATCTTGGCATTGCGTGTCCACGAATAACGAAACCCCAACTCATTGCCTTTAGTTTTTGCCTGTTACAGCAAGTTCTTATTCTCGGCGGTAAGATGCTCGTTCACGCTTATATTCTGACTCTTACCAGGGAATCCGACGATGTCGGAGGTGGTGACGCCTCGCCGCCTTCGAACTGCAACATCCGTCTTCAAGTCGATGCCCACGGCTTTTGCAATAGAAATGACAATTGTTTGGGCCGACTCAGACTTGCGCTCAGGGACCCCGAAGATCTCGATGTTATTCTGCCGACTCCTTTGTTCCATATTGTTAATACATGCTTTCAGTTCATTCGTTGTATTGGAAATTTCTCGGTTTTCAATTTTTACTTTGTCCATATCACCCAGCATTCCCTCCAGTTCGCAAACCCGGGCCTCGAGTTTGTCGACCCGCTCCCAGAGAATCACTGCGTTGTAAATTTAAGGAAATTAACATTATGACAGTGCCGTGTCAGTATATTTATGAAACCTAATGTACGTCCACAAAAATATTGGTAAATTTCCTAAGAATAGCGACAGGCACAATTTCAACACTAGAAAAAGGAATAAACTAGCTATACCTACTACTAGGCTCCATAAGGTTAATGTATCTTTTAAAGGGCAATGTATTCGCTTTTACAACAAAATACCGACTGAGTTACAAGAATTGTCTGTAAATAAATTTAAAAATGTTGTTAAAAATCACTTATGTAAAAAAGCTTACTACAAAATATCAGATTATGTAGAAGACAAGAAAGCTTGGGAAGGTGTTTGCTCCAATTCTGTAAAAAATAACGTATAAAGCTGGAGGTTTCTAGTCGCCTCTTTGCCTCCAGCATCTAAAACATTGAGGTGACGGAATTCAAATTGAGTCCTATATTTCCATGTACCTTATACATGTGTTAGTTTAAGATTTGACATTCTCCAAATGTTACCTATGTGTTTCTTATGGAAATAAACTCTTTTTGAATTATGATCCGATGTGAAATCAGCTGATTCACTCAGTTCCTGGATTTTTGTGGTTAGGAGGTCAACTTTTGTTGTCAGCTCGGAGATTAGTTGCGACGACCTGTTGACCTTATTCTCAACGAAGTCGCGGTGGCTCTTAAGTTGGCCCAGAAGATCGGTCGGATAAATTTGTCCAATGAGTCGGCTTGTTTCAATGTGAACTCATTGAGAGATTGAATTAAAAGTGCATGCATTTTATCCGACACCTGATCTTGTATCGGACTGGTAGTTATGCGAGTGGTGGATGCAATGGGACTGGTATTGATGGTCAGGGGAGTGGAGCCAGTATCAGATGATTCATTAGTACAAGGTTGGGTGCAAATGTTGACTGATTTGGTTTTATCCCGAGTTTGGCCGCTAGTATCCAGTGTCGTTGCAGGCGCCGGCACCAGTGAGCCGCCGCTCGCAAGCTCAGTCTCCTCCTTGCGCTCGGTTTCGTCACAACACATTCCGACCCAGCTACCCTTTTTCGGTTTTCTCATTTTCCTAAAGATGTTCTCGGGGATAGATGCGCAGTGGAAGTGGTACTGTGACTGACATGTTGTGCAAGTGATATCCTCGTTATCGTAAATAGGCAATTTACATTGAGAGCACTGCATTATGAAGGCTGGACGTGTGTCGGTGAAATTACTAGTGTTCGTAATTGAATAGGGAAGCGTTGTACCTTGTAGTGCTGTCGTGTGTATGATGATGGTGATAATATCCAATAGGTGTCTCGTCGACTGTGAGGCGTGGTGGCGGTTAGTGTCCAGTTTCCCATAAAGATAGTAGTGCCCGAAAATGTGAATCAGGTATGAATATACTTCCAAAATCAGTTTCAAAGTCTATTGAAAATGAATTTTGATATTTGGAATTAATATAGATAATCAATCCAATTTATTTAACGATGTAAAGTGAGAGAACAGAAAAATATCCTCAATCACTTTGACCACTTCAAGTACCCTCAATCACTTGTTGATTGTGGCAGCTTAAAGATATAATAGCATTGTTTGTACATATTGCCTTGTCAGTAGTTATATGCTTCTTATTACGTGTACTAATCGTTGTGGTGACCGTCATACAATTACTTAGTTTTGTTACAACAGATTCTAATATAAATGAAGCTAAAGACTTGGCTATTACGTCAGTGTCAATTTTATCAATAATAACTTTGATGTCCTTACTATTTCCGTCAGTGATGTATTTACAAATTAATAGATTTGTGTCAAAGAATACAATTTTTATATTGCGTACAGTCATATTAAACATATACATAATTAACCTGTGAGTAGCGTGCTGTTGCTTTCCATTCATTGTATTTTTTTAAGGGAAGGCACATAGAATAATCATGCCTACTTCAAGATTAGAGAGAGCTTCAACAAACTTTATCATTGTATGTTTCTCTACACCTATTCTCCATATATAATATTACGGTTGTGCCCTCCTCATATTTTTAGTTTAAAATGTTTTTGGCCATAACTTTGAAGGGGACATCGGGCATGCAACAGTTAACTACGGGATCTACGCGACAAGCAAAAAAAGCTGGTCCCATACCTACACCTAGCCTGTCCGAGAACATAACATTCCTACGAGGTGTCACGTGTGAGGTCCCGGCCGGCGGCATCGCTGTGTCAGTGTGTGTGCCAGTTTGCAGATTTAAGGATGGTATGATGCATCCGCACGCGCGAACATGCCCAGCTGCAACGGGGTGCTCCTTGGAGACGGCGTCTTCCACCATCATTTGGAAGCTGCGATTCCTCAGGAAGGAAGCGATGATCTGGACCAGTCTTCTTGGGGCTGGAGACGTCGACAATTTGTACAGCAACCCCTCGTGCCATACTTTGTCAAACGCCTTCTCCATGTCCAGGAGTCATAGAATGTTCGGGCCTGAAGACGAACTGTTCTGGGCGCGGCTGGATGTGGGGCAGTAGCTTCGCCAGCAGGAGTTTCTCAAACACCTTTGAGATGGTACTCAGTAGAGTTATCGGCCGATAGCTCTCAGGCAGCTTGGAGTCCTGGCAGATTTATTAGAATCAATTGTGAAATAATCCAATTATTATTTTGTTTTGCAATGATAATCACTTAACTGTCAAAATATGGAAATTTTCTTCAAAAACACTAAATCCTCAATAAAAATTTAGCGGTAAGTCTTCGCCATATGTATGTTTGACTCAAATGGTTTTAAGTGGTCTAAATGGTTCTTACTTCGGTTCAAGTCTTTGCATCGATCTACCGGACACCCTGTATATTATAAGGATGATTAGTTGAATCATGTTTCGGGATGGGGCGTAGTCACTTGCTTCCACGTTTATTCATTAACTTCATAGTTCATTTTACTTAACAATTAGCTGTTAATTCACACAATTCAGTATTTTTTCGCTCCTTTTTAACTATAGATGCCTATGCGCTTAACAATTTTTGCACATAAAATATACGAGAACGAGTAATTCATGGTTTTGGTAACAGAGAGGAAATGTTTGTAATAGACTAGAGTATTTTTTTTTGGAAATTGGCAAAACAAAACCTCCTTTTATCGTAATAACAGCGACCAAACTAAAATCTAAAATCACAGACAATTTGATAAACATCAAGGAAATGGCATTTTAGACACGATATAATCCTCAGATAAACGAAACGCTTTGCTTTAATAGATATAGCCTCAATTTTGGATACCAAACTAAATTATAAAATCACAGACAATTTGATAAACATCAAGGAAATGGCTTTTTAGACACAATATAATCCTCAGATAAACGAAACGCTTTTCTTTAATAGATGAAGCGTCAATTTTGGATGTCGTACCCTTTTGTAGATGGTTTGGTTTCTTTTGGTTTATTTTTACTCTAGAGAATTAGGTGATACTCGCCATGTGTATAGTTTGTCTGACAATAACGAACTCTTCAATTGCATCGAACAGCATCTGGTATTGTCATAACATAAACAAAAAAATAAAAACTGAAAATTTGAAATCGAAACTTTCGGGAAACTTTATTTTAATTATAAAAGTGAGACAAATTATAAAATTGCATTGGAAAGTCATTCGCTATGTAGTGTGCTATAAACAAGTAAAATTTACATGAGAAATCATAAAAACTTAGGCGAATTCATCAGCTACCACAGGTAAATATTAATTGATGTTTTTTCGTAGATTTTCTTGTATTTTATTATCGATGTATTTTATACATTTTACTTGATACATTGGATACATGGGAGGATTTCCCAAATTATTTTGGCCCCATAATATCAGAAATACGTTTATAGTGATATAAAACGATAAAACGAAAATAGTGATATAAAAAAATATTATGGATACACTGTCTAGTAAGAAATTATACTGCTTAATTGAAATAATTTGATCTATATTATCAATCTTTTCCAAAAAGTAACATTAATATGTGAAATTTGATGTGTGATTAAATGTCACCCTTTTAATTGTAGACTTACTCTTGAAAAACTATTGCTAAACGTGTGGATTGCGGCGCGCGCGAATTCTCAAGAAGATTTTACTGGAGAATGATTTTACCAGCAATAAAAAAAACGCAGACTAATACAAACTAGGGCGGAGTGAAAAGTCTGGTAAAAATTAAATAATGAATATCATTTATTTAAAATATATTATTTATTTTTCAACGTAGTTCCCTTCTCAACTCAACTCAATACACTTCATCCAGCGTTTCTCTAGCTTTTCCATTCCTTCCATAAAATACGATTTAGGCAACCCTTCAAAATAGGCATTGGTTTCGTGTATGATCTCTTCGTTGGAGCTAAATCTTTTTCCACCGAGCCATTTTTTTTAATTTGCAAACAGAAAATAGTCGCAAGGGGCTAAATCTGGCGAATATGGTGGGTGAGAAAGCAACTCGTATCGCAACTCATGGAATTTGGCCATGGCAATAGCGCAGGTGTGCACTCGTGCGTTGTCTTGGTGGAAGAGGATTTTCTTCTTAGCCAAGTGCGGTCGCTTCTCAGGTAAAATTTTGTCAAATTGATCCAATAAATTGGCATAATATTCGCCATTTATCGTTTTACCCTTCTCCAGGTAGTCAATATGGATTATCCCACGTGCATCCCATAAAACTGTAGCCATCACTTTATTGGCCGATAAAACTGCTTTGGCCTTCTTCGGAGCTGGTTTTCCCGTAGCAATCCACTGTTTTGATTGCTGCTTGGTTTCTGGTGTATAGTGGTGGATCCATGTTTCGTCAACTGTTATGAAACGACGCAAAAATTCAGCTTTATCCTGTTGAAACAATGCTAAACCTGCCTCCGAAGTAGTCACACGCATGCGTTTTTGATCAACAGTCAGTAAACGCGGCGACCATCGTGCGGAGAGCTTCTTCATATGCAAATGTTGGTGTAAGATATTTCGCACCCGTTCGTCTGAGATGCCTACTGTCTCAACTATCTCGCTCACTTTCATTCTTCGGTCGTTCAACACTATGTCATGTATTTTAGCGATCATCTCTGGAGTAGTGACCTCAACAGGGCGTCCTGGACGTTCAGCATCACTAGTACTAGTACGGCCACAGCGAAAATCAGTAAACCACTTATGAAACATTTTAATCGACCACTTTGAGTTAACAGGTATACTGCAATTTGTGAGTGGACTTCACACACAGTGGCCTTCAACAGCACCTGGGATGAGTTCAAGACCACTATAATACAAACCATAAAAACAACAACACCCCTGCAATGACCACAAAAACACTACCACAGAAAACCATGGAAAGGCCCTGAGGTAGTCAAAATTACCCAACAAAAACAACAAACCTGACAACTTTATCGACTTTTAAAAATGATGAAGCTGTTTAAAGACTACAGGAAAATTAACAACAGAATCATTGCAGGAGTCAGGAATTCAAGGATTACGTTTGAAAGAGGGATAGTAAACAGTAGCCCTAAATGCTATTATGGGTACATTCGCCAACAGCTTACATCCAGATAATCCGTACCACACTTTTTCACTAAAATTCGAATTCACAGCGACAGTTACTAGTAAAAACAAAGAAGCTGAAGAGATGTTCGCAAAACAATTTGAGAAATCCTTTGTAAGAGAACTCCCCAACATACCAATTTCTACTCCAGATCCACCATATCAATTTCTACTCCAGATGTACCAACCATAATAAACTGACCATATTGAGTTTTCGCCAGACGCAGTGACAAAAGCAATGCAAACCTTGAGCGATGACACAGCTATGGGACTAGTTTGGATACCTGCAATTGTCCTCAATAAATGCAGCTATGTTTTGTTAACTTGTATCTATTATAAAAAAATCCTTTAGAACGGGTAACCTACCGCATGACTGGAAAGAGACATGTAAATAAAATACCATCAATATCCATAGCTGCGGCGATGGTCTAGCCCTCGGTTAAGCAAAATGGAGTATTGAATTACTGGCTAAACGTGGGCACGACTGCGCCTCTGCCACCCCGTAAGGGAATATGGGTGACGCTATGTTATCTAATGTAACGAAGTATTAATATAAATAGGCAATAATCCATTGATTCATTATTCTCAATAAATTGTCATTTAAGATTGAGTAGGTTGCTGTCTCAACAATATTGCAACATTCTAAATTAATAAAAATATGAAAGTAAACTTTGTAAAAACCAATATTCAATTAATCATTAAGGGTTTCTAATTGTTTTTCTTTTCGACGTGGATTCTAATGAACTGTTTCGAGTTTTATAAGGCAATTTTTTCGAATGACATAATTTCCTTTGTTTCGGAATTTAATTAGCAAGATTTTTATTAAACCCCTTAACCTCTTGAATACCACCGGCGTTAGCTAACACCACTTTTCCGTTATAGGTTTTAAATTTTACTACCATGACAAGGTTCAAAATTGCGATCCGTCCCAACTACCCTCGGTTTTTGAGAGGTTAAGCCCTGGTGACGCCATTGACGCTGTGCCGTAACAGGTTGTGCCAGCACATACGCCCGCCACAGATATGCGGAAATATCTATTTCCACGTAATGTTAAGATAAGTTGACGACCGTCACAGATAAGGTATATTTATATACATCACGTAGTTTTGTAGTAAGTTGTATATAAGCTTAGTATATCCTATAATAAAGTAGTCTAGTTTAGTCTCGTATTTGCGCGCATCTCAAGCCTTTTATTTTACTCCCGAAGATGTCGCTCTCCTTATAAATGCCTCTGGCAAACAGGTTTTAAATTTTATTACAATAGAGGTTTAAAATCGCGATGAATTTTTTCATTTCGTTTCGTTTATTGCCATAAATTACAGTAATTTAGGTACAGATGGTCGAACAGGATAGCTCTATGTAATTTTACTCAACGAGTGTAGCAGATATCACAAGGGAGATATAGGTACATAACTCAGGCAAGAAATACACTAACTATGTCATGATAACAATTAACAATATATTACAATTAGATGTCACAGGGATCGAGATAAAATAATGTCACTTAACAATAAATCAATGGCTTATACAGTAATACAGTTGAAGGATAACTTAAAACAATCGTCATAAACATAAATTAAAATTAAAGAACTCATCCAAATCATAGGGCGACACCGTTAATAAATAGTCTTTGAGGCTTACGATGAACCTATTTCCGGTCAGGGTCTTAATACTCAAAGGTAGGCTGTTGAACACCCGGATGACAGTGAACTTTGTAACCCGAGTATAAGAAGCAGTTCTACAATGGGGTATCTCTAAATTGCCCTTGTTTCTTTTATTTATTCTTTCACTTAAGCCTGGCACCTTTTGAGGAAACTTATGGGGATAGCGCCTTATAAGTTTACACAATTCAATTATATATAAAGGGCAGATCACTGCCATGTCTACCATCAGGTATGAATTTTTAATTCCTTGAAAGACGGTCTACATGACTCCATGCTAGAGCTTATGTTGTTTATAATGCGGATGGCTCTCTTCTGCAGTACAAAAATTATTTTAATATCAACGCTCCCTCCCCACACTGCCAAACCGTATAGCACTCTTGATTGAAAAAAGGCAAAATAAGCTTGTAGCGCAGCCTTCTTTGATGAAATTTTGATCAAGTTTCTTAGGGCATAACAGAAACTACCACACTTTCCCACCAAAGAATCAACATGCCTCTTCCAGTTTAGGTTCACATCCGTGAAAATTCCCAAAAAATTTGCATGGGAAACTGATTCAATTTCTTCGCCCTTTATTTTTATGCTAAGTTGAGGTACTTGGGTGTTGTGATTTCTGAAATGAATCAGTATAGTTTTTCGGACATTAGCGCTCAGGTTGAGACTCTCAAACCATTCTATAATGCCATTTATATATTCATTGATTGTAATTGATAGGTTTGCATGATTACCTCTTTTGAATCTAAAAAATACGGAGACATCGTCAGCGAACATTACAAATTTGCTTTTAGTTTGTGAGGGCAAATAGTTGATGTAAAGAAGGAATAGAATAGGCCCCAATATTGATCCTTGGGGGACTCCAGACTTTATTTGATCACAGTTAGACTCAACCTCATGGAGGACACCCCTATCATCAATGGTAGGCAAAACTACGAACTGAGTCCGGTCACTAAGATACGACACGAACCAATCAATCGCTATCCCTCTTACGCCATATCTATTGAGGATATTTATGATTAACATGGTCAAAGGCCTTCGATAGATCAAGGAGGACTGTTATAATATTGTCATTTCTATCGAGTGATACAGCTATAAGGTCCGTCATTTCGAAAATAGCGTCTATAGTAGAGGTATCCTTTTGAAAGCTAAATTGTTCTTTTGCTAGGATCTTTTCAGAACACAGGATGTTCGATTCCAAATCGATATTCGATCGATGGTTTCGGAACGGCCATTTTGAATTTGACGTTGCTGCCAACCTAGCAGTTTTTGACAACTGACAGACGAAAGCCCTCGCAATGTAAACGCGTTTTGGATAGGGTATTGAAATTAAATCGCAGTCCATCTGGAATGTATTCGAGGTTCCCTCAGGATTGTCTATATAGCTGAGTGTGTTGTGGTTCCCCGAACCAGATAAAGTTCGCATTTACGTGGCCGATTGGTTTTTTACCACGTAACATAACCTGTGTTGGAACACTGTGCTGATCGAGGCTGGCCCGCCAGTCACACAGGAGGTTGGCTGAAGAACCTGTCTACCAAGAAGAGCCTAGGGTGCACCCGGGCCTTGCAGAGAGACAGGAGGTTGACGGGACCGAAGCACAGACCAGGTTAGATCGAACCCAATCATTTTAGCTCGGTGAATCGCCGACGTTCACACTTCTTGGCAACTGATCGCTACGCTACCTCGTAGCTGATGGGCCCCTACGAGGTCATTAGGTGCCGAGAAGCCTGAACACAGGAAATTTCTTAATTGGTCCGCCATTATTTTCTCGAACACTTTTGATATAATGGGAAGTAGAGAAATCGGTCTGTATTTAGTGACATCATACCTGTCATCGGACTTATAAATTGGCTTAACACGTGCCTTTTTAAGTTTATCAGGGAAAACTCCTTCACTTAGGGATCTATTAATCAACTATATACTTGATTACCATCGATGACATACCATCATATCCACATGATTTTTATTTTTTAGACTCTCAATTTTTTTCGATAACTCTATGCTATTGATGAGTTTGACATACATTGACGACGGATGGAAATCAGGCAATTTCAGGTTTACTCGTGTATTAATGTTAGTACATGAATTTGTAAAGTAAGAGTTAAAAATATTAGCTGCATCATGGTTATCAAGGGCCGCCTTCGAGTTACCATTTTCCGACAAGCCAGTGTAATCTCTTATCTCTAGATTGACTTTCTCAGAGATGTGCGTATTTATCAATTTCCAAGTAGCTTTAACCTTGTTATGAGATTTCATTATAATCTCCTCATTGCACATTTTTTTAGCAAGATGAATTACCTGGCCTAATATAGTTGAGTACTTTTTATAATATTTAGAATCAGTTTCGCAATGAGTAACTTTAGATTTAATAAATAGTTCACGTTTAGTTTCGCACGACTTTTTAATTCCCGGAGTTAGCCAATTTTTGTGATTTTTGGTTCCATTCCCTCTAACCTTAATTAAAGGGCAACAGGTCTCAAAGGCTTCTATCAGTAAGTCATGAAAGGAGTTGAAGCATTCATTAAAGTCATTGCCATTATACACCTCGTCCCATGACAATTGAAATAATTGCTCAGAAAGCTTATGGAGGTTTGTTTCATTCAGGTCTCTCATTAATTTCTAGAATTTGGAAATATTTTTCTGTACTGATATATTAAGGGAAGCATACTGAAGGGCATGGTCAGATAAACCCAACTCAACAACGCTCGATGTGTTTAAGTCCACATTTGAAATAATATTATCTAGACAGGTCTGGCTATGATTTGTGATACGCGTTGGTTCTGCTATAAATAGCTTCATACGATATGACTGGAGCAGACTTAAGAATTCATTCGATTCCGCAGATCCGACAAGCATATCGATATTAAAATCACCGCAAATTATTACATTACGCTCTTTATGTCTTAAAACTAGGTTGAGTAGTTGATAATGATCAAAATACTTAAAAAAAATATCGTCCTTAATTGTTTTCGGTCTGTATGCACAGATAATGTAACTACCGCCCAAGTTAATACCGCAGATATCGAAGATATTGGGAATAGTCAATTAATTTATTTTAGTTGGTTCGATATGCTGAGTGCCATCCCTGATGTAGATGCACGACCCACCTTTACTCCTTCTTCCATTTCGACAAAAACTAGTGGCCAATTTAAAACCTTGCAAACTTATCGTTGCCAAATCCTCGCAGACTCTGTGGTGTTCATTTATACATAGAATCTCAATATTTTTTCCTATCTCCCCGCCCAGCCAATATTCAAGTATAGACAGCTTAATCGAGTTTAGGCTACAGATGTTGACATGTGCAATCTTTTTATTGGCAATGTGAGTTGCATCATGTAGGCTTAATTCCCTGTGACACCCTAATGAAAACCCTGGCTGGTCTTAATAGATTTAGTGTTGTTTGGAGAAATAGAATTTGAATGACCCATATCTACTTCGTTCTTGGTTACATTTTGGACATCATCATCTGTTTGGGTTTCTACATTTTTGGCAGCTGTGATTTTATATGAAGCATTTTGGGACCTGTGATATTCATCATAGTTTGTTTTGTAATTTTATCTAAAGATTTCCCTATATACATTTCTACAAATATAGAGTCTTGATAGCCTCTCCTCTTCATCTATGTTGACAAAGGTTGCATGTTCGAATCTAGAGCAAAGCAATTTCAAAGTACTATTAATTTTTTTCTCATTTAGAAATGTTACATTGCTGACATTGCATAATATTACATTTGTATGGGAGCTCTGGCTCAAGTGATAGTACAACATTGATTGGAAATGCATAGGGTCCTTGTCATTGGACCCTGCCAATACTATAACGAAATATTTCTTTGTATAATCCTTACATAGGTTCGTGCTGGATTCCACTACCTGACTCATAGCATTTGGTTTAATAAAGGACTCAACATTGTATTTACCATCTAAGAGATTAACCAGTATAACCTATTCCAGGGCTCGAAAGGTTAATAAACAATTGGGTTGAAAAGAATAGTTTTTTTTTTAAAGTTGGCCTAAGCTGAATTGAAATAATGGCATTAAAAATATTTGTCTAGCATTTTAAATGAGTTAACTATGTATTTCTGAAGATTTATCATAAGCCACCCCTTTATCGTCTAGCGCGGTTGCGGTGCACGCGGGCCTCCACCTGCTGCATCTTGCAAGTTAAATTTGACCCAATTCCCGGTTTTTTATTCAGCTGAAATTTTGTATACCTATGTAAATCGGATAACAATGCATTCTTCTTATGATGGATTCGGACGGTAGCCTTAGGAACTCTGTAATAAAATTAAGTAAACTTAATGGGGTTTGATCTCATTTGATTCACTCACTTTGGTCAATTCACTTTTGTTCATGTTTTGCCTTATTATTTTATTTTAAAAGAGCCTCCGTGGTTATGGGTCTCAAGCTTGCTTCTCACGCAGGAGCTGCAGGTTCAAATTCTGACCATAATTAATTTGTGATAAGTATGTTAATCATCCATGTCCATCCATGTCAATCCATCCATGTCATCCGAACGTTATTCTCTAGGTCCCGGCTACTATCGCTACTTGATAGTAGTAGTCTTACAACCCCACCATCAACCCGCACTGAGACAGCGTGATGGAGTATGGCTTAATCTTACTCGTATCTGGGTAAAGGCCTGTGGCTCACGGTGGGGACATGATTGGGCTTCATTATTATTATTATTTTTTATTTTAGACCACCTACCTATTCTTTTATTTTTTGTGCCAATTCGACAAGTTCCCACCATAACAAGGTTCATAATTACAAGTTTTCTTTTTTCCCATTCCCATTCATTCGCAAGTTGGGTACTTCCCACATTGACCACATCCCAATTCGACCACATTCAATATAGGCAGTTTTTCGTCTGCTTCACAAAAGGACTTTTTCAGAGGCTCAATGTCGCGCAGCGAGCTATGGAAAGGGCTATGCTTGGTATTTCTCTACGAGATCGAGTCAGAAATGAGGAGATCCGTAGAAGAACCAAAGTTGCTGACATAGCCCGTAGGATAAGCAAGCTGAAGTGGCAATGGGCAGGCCACATAGCGCGAAGATCGGATGGCCGATGGGGCAAAAAGGTCCTTGAATGGAGACCACGTACTGGCAAGCGCAGTGTGGGTCGGCCACCTACGAGATGGACCGACGACCTGGTGAGGATCGCTGGATCTCGTTGGATGCAGGTGGCTACGGACCGGTCACGCTAGAGTGCGATTGGAGAGGCCTATGTTCAGCAGTGGACACTAACAGGCTGAAATGATTTGGTCTGTAATTCAAGGGCGAACACCCATTTAACTTCGACTTAACGCACTCCAAGGGAGTATTACTTTTATAAGAAATCAAAATAACCACAAAAAGCCTAGAATTCATGTCTGAGAAACACGACGAGCTGCTGAAACGGATAGATATGCTGGAGTCCGAAAAACGTGATGACAGAAAATATATAAACTCTTTATAAGATAAAATAGAGCTCATAGAGCGTAAATCACGTTATCCATGCGTTGAGATACGAACTATTCCTAACACACACGAAGGGACCAGTCCGGAATCAAAAAACAACTTGTGCCAAGTAATGAAAAACCTAGCAAATGTTGTAAGACTTCCAATCACCGATAGTGAGATAAAGAATATCTATAGATCGATTAACACAAAATACTCTACAAACACGATTATTGCTGAGTACTAGTAGTAGATCAATGAGTGTAAATAGTGTCCAAGGTATTATTATGTTATTATAATAGTTCTGCAGTGTACTAAAGTAAGAGGCTCTGATATCAGTGATTAAAGCTTTTAACAAGAACAAACCAAATGGTGGTAAATTGAATACCACACATCTGGGAATAGCAGCACCAAAAAAGGGCATCTCTGAGACACTCACCCCGAAGACTCAACGATTGTTCTACTTAGCACGTGAATATAAATGATGATGAATGATAAAGAATACGTGTATGACTTCTGCTGGACCTCACGTGGAATAGTGTTTTTGCAAAAAAAAGCGAAAACAAGCCATACAACCGTATTGAGAGTAAGAGTGATCTCATCAAACTGAAAAACAATGTATGCCTAATATTCTTCATCACTTTTATTTCTGTTTTTTATTATGTGTTCAAACAAATACTTTCATTACACACACATCAAACAAATATGCCACAGAACTAACACAATTATCATCACCTTTAATGTCACTAAAAATAACCAAAAAAATTAAAATTGCATTACAAGGTAAAGTTTAAAAATGAAACAGTTGTAGCAATTTACTTCTATGAGAATAATTCACGGCACGGCAGTTATTGCTATTTACCGCTCGCCTAGTTACCCAAAAATAGACCCTTTTATGAAGTCGCTATCTAAAACCATTCAAGATCGATCTTCATTTCCAAACATAATATTGACAGGAGACTGTGATATTGACATAAACCCTGAAAACCATAATCCCGATACCGACCTTTATTAAAACAAAATTGGCTTTTATGGATTACTACCTGGACAAACCTTTGGACCTAGAGATCTAAGTAATACATGCTTAGATCATGCATTCCTTAAAATGAAAAATGTAGCAGTTACAACAGTTATACACTCTACATTAACGGACCACAAAGCTCTCTTTTTGTGCCTTAATTTAAAAAAGAAAAAGCTATGTGAAAGATCTATTTATTAATTTTTAGACACACAAGGATTATCACGATGCCTACAAGAAGTAAACGTCGACTTTATTTACGAGCTACCAGACTCCAATGATGCTATGAATGCATTTATAGAAACTTTACAAAAAGCTATTTAGTTCTAATACTAAATCTCTCAAACTCTCAAGTAGGTGAAAGATTATCAAACCTTGGATGATTGCAGGACTCCTACGCTAGGTACAAAATCGAGATAATCTTCACAGTAAATGTAAATGTCAGACCCTAGAAATGATATATTAAAAGTTACTTATAATAGATATAGGGCTTACTGCAATAATTGAAATAAAAAACTTAAGAGAGACTTTGAGAAATCACAAATTAATCAAGTGGGAAGCAATAACAAGCAGCTTTGGAAGGCTATAAAAATGATTTTCTCAATCACTCTGGTCAAAAAGAAACCTAGAGAACTCTTAACAACTTCAATTTGACCACAATCATCAATAGAAAGTGTAAACGAATATTTTATTAATGCAGGAAAAAATCTCGCTGAGGCAATTAATGATCAAGATAAAACAACTAACACAACTTCTTTCAGTCAAAACTTTCAGCCTAATTCTTTCGCATTGCTACAAACTGATAACCAAGAAATTAAAAGACTCATTATGAACCTAAAAATGAATGCTCTATTTGTTGGGATAATATATCTAATAAGATTTTGAAATCTCATTGTTTGTCCCGATTTTATATCATATCTTTTACTCATGTCTGGATAAGGGATTTTTTACCGATGCCCTCAAAAAATCAGTCTTTCTCCCAATTCATAAAGGCGGCAACCGGGACCATGTTGAACGATACAGGCCTATATCTATTCTCGCTATGCTTTCTAAACTACTTGAAAAACTTATGAACACTAGGCTGATTAACTATTTGAAAAAAAAAATATATCCTAGCAAAAAATCAAAATGGTTTTCGGGCAGGAAAGTCTACCTATGTTTGGGAATATTTCTGGATTTAGCCAAAGCATTCGACAAGGTCTCGTTGGAACTTCTTGTGAAAAAGCTTGAAATGATAGGAATAAGAGGGATAGAATTGAAACTGTAACACAATATGTGAAAATAGAGGAATTCACGAGCAGTACACAGTCTGTCCATTGGGGAGTACCACAGAGCAGTATCCTTGGACCTACATTATTTCTTATATAAATATGTATAGTAAGTGTACAAATGGGCTACAATCTTGTCCCTTGTTGGTCCCAAGAAAATATTTTGACGGTCAACACGGAAAAAACCAAATATTTGACGTATTCAATTAATACCTCTACACAACCTAATAACGAATACACAGTATTTGCTCATACATGAAAGTTTATAGGCAATATTGCAAGTATAAACATATGTGCGCATGTAGACTTTTGTAAAAGATGCCGAATATCAAATTAAAAAGTATAGCACTTGATAACAACCTAAAATTTCAAAAACATGTACAAAGTCTTAGCTCAAAAATAAGAAAGTTAATATATATTTGCAAATGTCTAAGATATATAGCTGAGCCATGTCTTATGAACCGCATTTATGTGGCTTTAGCCGAAACTTTCTTACGCTACTGCATTACCAGCTGGGGTGGTGCGTATAAGACTATTATTTTATGAGTTGCGAGGGCTCAGCGTGCTGTGTTGAAGGTTTGCACATTTTAACCCTTCCTTTTTCCAATAATTGATCTCTACAACTTTTGTGACGTTATGACCATCAGATAGATCTTCATACGGATCATTATACTGAAACAACGTAGTTTAGTATTTTCTAGTAAAACATTAATTAACTCTATAAGACGAAAAGATAGAATATTTCAAATTATAAGGGTGCGTACAAATTTCATGCAAAGCTTTCTTAAATTTCTGGGACCATTATTTTACAATAAACTAAGAAATGCAATGAAATTTACACCAAAATTAACTTCGAAACTAAAAAAACTACCTATGGCTGAGATCCCATCATATGATTAAACTGAAATAAATCTAACGATTTTATCTTAAGGTTATTAAGCAAACACATAAAATAACACTCATTATTCTTCCACACAGGAACACATACATACACGCAAACACACACAAACATACACACCCCACACACAAACACACACACTTGCTATTAACTTATTTACTTATGATTTGATTTTTCTATTTTCTAAGTAAGTTGTCTACGTCTCTGCCACTCCCGTGTGGGAAAAGGCATCAAGCTATATTATTATTATTATAATAAATTGGCTACTTTGATAATACCTTAACTCATTTTACTTCAGTAAATATGTACTTAATTACTTTTTTCGTTTTTTTAAAGATGTATCTAAAATCTATTCTACGGGTGGGAAGCACTACTGCTCATCCTACACCACAGGGTTCGCCCTTTTTAGGGAGAAGTGAACATTCCTTGTTCTTTACCAAGTGAAAAATCATGTCATATCTTGTTAAATTGTAAATTTATAAATGATTATTATTATTATATTATTAGTTGGGACGATTTTGAACCCTATGCTATGGTTATACAATTTTAAACTTATAAAAAAAAAGTTGCGTTAGCTTACCGTCAGTGGAAACTGAGGGGTCAAAAGACCGATGCTTCATCGCAGTAACTTACGCTTTACACACTTAACGCGGAAGTTCTAGTATTAACTATTTATTATAATTACTTAGCGTTAAATATAAACGGTGGAGTAAGTTATCTGCTAGACCACGATTAATGCAATTTATGGCGCGTTGCCAAGTCTCTAATAAGGTCAGTCTGAAGTTGACATTGTTGAAGCTATAATTCTTTGGAGGAGAAACGAAATGCAGAGTTTTTACGACCGACTTAAAAAAACTGCTTCAAAGAGGATTTTTCAAAGATACTACTAGGTAGGTGGTTATAAGAATGAAAAACGTCTACAGTGTAATGTAATAGCTTTCCTTGGTAGGTAGTGTAATAACTGGAGTAGTCACATTTTATAGTCGCTTTGGTGGAAATGTATACATCGATCAAATAGTTTCTTAAAATAAAAAAGTATAGTGTTCGCTCAGATAAGGTGGCGCCACCTTACTACTTACCGTCTCCTGTCAAAGGATGTATAACCTTGTTCATAGAAGGGTAATAACCACATTTTCGAGCAGGTTTACGAAGGGACTTTACCAAGATAGTCAACCGATTCCAGAGTTGTCATAACTAAACTAAATAATTAAAAAAGTGAGTTGGAAAATGGAATCTGGAATGGAATAGCTACCACACAAATGCTGTCGGATTCGAATTCAAATTGTCAGTTAGTAAGTTTTGTTGCTTTCTTTCCACAGAATTACTAAATTGAAACAAAGGTATTCTAACAAGAACTAAATGATCACGGGAGAGAGACAGTTTCTGTGCGAGTGATGTGAGCGGTGAGCCTGCATTATGAGACTGAGTATAGAGGAAGAAATGTAAGCTAGGATCATAGCAACTGGAGGTCTTTAGTCTCTGCCTTCCTCCCTTCCGGTAAAAAAGCGTGAGCATATATGTATGTCTGTAAGGACAAACATACAAACATACTCACACCTAGGGTGGCAGAGGCACAATTGTGCCCATTTTTAGCCAGTTATTCAATACCCTGTTTTGCGTGACAGGGGGCTAGCCCATCGCCGTAGCTATGGAATAATGATGGTTTCCTCACGATGTAATGTCAAATATTTTGTTCATGTCCAAAGATAATATACAACAGTGCTTCAACGACAATGCAAGATGAGTTTGTCCCAGTCAAGCGCAATTAATTTCTGTTTCGTTGACCCCGAAGTTACGTACTAAAATAAAACTTTCAAATTAACTCAATAACTTGCTGAATTTAAAGACATGTATTCACCAGGGGACATTTGCCGTGTTTCTTAAAAAACTAGGTCAGAAAAGGCCTTAAAAATCTACATCTCATTTCATTTGTATGTTAATTTGCCGCAACTTACCGCAAATGTTTCAAATCTGCAAAAACTCCTTCCTCTAGAACTTAGTTAAGTAAAATGGAATTTTAAGTATTAAAACTCCAGGGTCTCGCTACTAAGACCGCTTAAAGTAAACTTTAACCGTTCTTGCAGAAAAAACTTCATGTGTTAATATTTGTGTTGTTATATACTACTTGTATATACTTCATTGCATTAATTTCTCGGAAACTTTGCTAACCACACACAGTTTTCAGCGATTTCAATCTCTAGGGTGTTTTTATTAAGTTTTTAAAGCACAAGTTCTTTAAAGAAAATCATTTGGTGAGAAAACATGGTTGGCTTTAGAATAAAAACATTGTCGTTTTATGTTGATGTTACTTAGTCATGTTCGAAAAAACATTGAGTGGAAATCATAATTTATGAGAGTTCCAAAATGCGATTCCAAGCTTGATTTTATACAAGGAAAAATACCGTAATCCTGTGTTGGTCCATCAACACCATCTCCTCTAGAATGTATGTCGTTTTCACTCGTTTGAAAGAACATTATTTTTCTATTGTGATGTTAGTTCAGTCGGCAGGTACTTTTGACCTGGACACAATTCCCAATTCAATGAAATTTTGGGATATTGTTTGGGAATAGTGTGGGGTGTGGAATTTCAGTTTGTGACCTCAAGGAGCCTGTGCTCACTAGGGGGCGTAAAAAACCCCAAAAGAATTAACCTTTTTTGGTTATTCCCTTAGATTCCCCCAACATCGGTATTAACCACAGATGGTATTAACTCATCTACTACCAGAATTATATACCTGTACAATTCACTGCACAAGAGTCAAAACATAGATAGACATTGACGTATTCAATGTTAGACTGAGCTCATTCAGATCTTAAATAGATTCTCATTTACCTCAACTACACACTTGATCACGCTGTTTATTGTTTATTTAATAATTATTGAAATCTTAACCCAAAGGAAAGGAGAGCTAAGCGACTGCCTCGACAATCTATAAACTAAGACTTCTCGCTGGTCAGAATAGCATTTAAATATTAATTCATAAATTACTGCGTCTTTGTTTATTTTGTAGAGCTTATATGAAATAAATAACGAAATTAATAGTTGTTTGCTTTATTTTTTTTGGAACGTTTGAACAAAAACGATAGCTTAACTCAGTCAGACTCAGAAAAGCTTCGACGTTCAAAATACTACATGGCAACTAGCGAAATCTCTAACTCTAAATATGAAACCACGATGTCATTAGGGGTTATAAAACCGGTTATTTACGTTCATCAAATCACATTGTAGTTTGTATGGTCTAATCCTCATATTCTTTATTGCACAGAAACCTTAATAGTAAGGTAACAAAACATTTTATGAGCAAAGACGAGCTTATCTCTAAAGAGAGATTACTATTAGAAAACCTAGGCAGGACAGGAAAAGTTGTGCAACAGGAGAGAGAAAATAGATATGTGGGGTTGCGGAGATTTCGCAAAATATTATACATTCTCTCCTATATACGTATAGAAGAGAATGTGCATGTCACGACTCAGATTCAGATTCAGATCGTTTATTGTAGAACGTAGTTAAGCTTATATATTACATAATAAGTTCTGTACTTACGTCCAGCCGTTAGGCATACAAAATCACATACTAGGGAAAAAAGTGACAAAAAGTAGTTGAGTCAAATAGGCAATTACACAATGATGTCAAAAGAATTATTGGATTGGAAATTAAAATAAGATTATATTATAGATGTCAATAATAATAGAACATGTCATCTCAACACTATTCTAAATATTCACCTACAGAGTAGTATGCCTTATCAGCTAAATAATCATGTAATTTACGCTTTAACATATGTGTGCTATCCATGTTCATAAGTGACAGTAGAACTTTATTATATATTTTATTTATTATATATTTATTTAAGCCACAGTCGATATCTCCGGAAAAATAATACTTTCTAGTAGTAATAAGTTATGTGCCAACCTGAAAGCTCAAACATAATTTGTATAATAAATAAGCAATATTCCGAGTTATGACTGAGCTATGGCTCAGACTAGCTCCAGTGTCTGATGAACATGTTTCACAGCAATGCATGAACTGATAAGCACGCATCAGCTTTAAGCTGCATCATTATATTATAAATAATAATAATAATTAAAATAATATTTATTAATATACAGGATGTAACAGAAATATGTAGTCATATTTCAAGGGGTTGTAATAACATCAATCTGAACAACTTTCACTATAAAAGCGATTCAATCAGAGCAACTTTATTTTTTGAAATCTCCATACATTTTCATGGAGAAGTGAAAAATAAAGTTGTCCTGATAAAATCGGTTTCATATTTAGTCCTGAATAATGTCACTAACCACCCCTTAAAATATGGCTACACCTTTCCGTTCCAACCTGTACATTAATTATTATTATTATTATAGTAATTATTATAATTTATAACACACAGGCAGCTTAAAGCTGATGAGTGCATATTAGTTCACATCTCTCTGCACTTGGTTTATAAAATTGTCAAATCTATTTTTGAAGCTGTTCACTTATAGCGCACTAATTATGGTTTCTGGAAGGCTGTTCCACTCGCGGACTCCTCGGTTTATCCGCAGGTGTTTGCATGGGTTAGTGAGTACCGTCTGATGGAGTGATTCTGGTTCATCATAAACATGTCTTTCATGGTTGTTACGTCATAGTATCCAGTTTTTTGTATGTTTATATGATATTTCCATATTTACGTCGTTGCTCTAATGTGCCTAACACAGCTAGGACTAATCCTAACTCTGCAAATAATTGCTCATAAGGCTTTTCACGGAGTCGTACATCAAGATGATGGTTGATCTCCCTTGGAGATTATTCTTCTCGAGCAGGTCCTTATCCTTTTGAAAGTTTGGGCTCCATATTTGGAAGGCATTAATGTTGAATGTTTAATTTGGATTATTGTTCCCGACGTGCAGAACCGTGCACTTCCCAGGGTTTAAAATAATCAGACAATCATTTTTCCATCCAAAAATGCGGTTCAATTCTTCTTGTATTATATCGTGCGATATTAACGGATTTCCCATGATTTTTGTATTACATGCAAACAGCGACAGTCCAGACTTTATTATTACTTTTAAGTCCGTTAGATTTAGGCAGAACAGAATTGGTGCGAGCACTGACCCTTGTGGGACACCACTGAGGACGTCGTAGGAATCTGAAAGATCATTCGCAACACTCACCTTAAATTAATGATTCCTGAGATAGTTTTCTATCTGAATAAGAACGTTACAACGAATTTCAAAGTGTAGCCGTTTCAAAATTAGTCTTCTTGTTGGGACGCGGTCAAACGCTTCTCGTAGTCTACATAAACTATACGAGTACTACTACTCGGTCATTGCAATTGTTTGTCCAGTGATCTACTCAGAGCAGAAGGTTGGTCACAGACGATCTTCTTGGACGTGTTGTTGTTCGTCAGTTATTTCCTGTTCTTTAGATAGGAACTTGCTAATTGTTATAACAATTATCTTTTTCATTTCCTTACAGATGATGTTTGTGGGGCTTATTAGGCGATAGTTGGCGGCAACAAGTTTAACTCTTTTCTCATATCTCACAATACGGCGTCACAACTGCCCCTTTCAAGTCATGCGGTAGGCTACCTGTTCTAAAGTACTATTCCATAATAGATGCAAGTTTACTGCACAAAACATTGTTGCATTTATTGAGCAGTATTGCAGGTATCGCGTCTGGTTCCATAGCTGTGTCATCGCTGAATGTTTGCATTGCCTTTATCACTCCGTCTGGCATGCCAATGACTTTCACTCGTAAAAAGGTTCCAGTTTTACCAACATTGTGACGGAAGGGCTTCTAGAGTCGAATCAGATTGCAGACATACTTGGATCTAGGTATCATAAATAAATATCTACCCATTCACTAGGTCACCGTCAAAAACTTTTCAAAGGTCACATTCTTACTCCTATAAAGCCTCCCGATGGGGACATTAATAGACTAAGTTTATTATTATGCCAAATATAGGTTACAATTCTTCTGAGTAGGTTCCACTCGATGACTCACAACGATGATTCGATAGGGGCTTGATCTATCGTAAACTAATAAATCTCTTTTCATTTCCGAAATACGCAATAATATGAGAAAATCTGACACAAATGTGGAAAAATTACGGAAAAATTGAGATCCCTAGAGGGTTTTCCTCTTATCAGTGATGCGGAGCGGTGCTCAGAAAAGGGCATACGGTACGATTTTCAACATTTGTGGAGGTCATTAGGAATACCAAGAAGGTCTCAAGTGCGGTTCAAGTGGGCTCGTGTTACAGGCATACAAATGTTGTCAAGAAGGCTTTTTTCGGAAACAAATTAAATAAGAAAAATGATTTTTAAGGGTCTTGTCTATGTGGTTGTAGATATCAAATAAAAAAACTACCTAAATAAATAACATAATGTTAGGAAAATGGTGAAATAGAAAGTTCAAGATATTTCTGCCATTGCTGCATTGTTTGCCAAGATTGTCTCAATTACCACTTCAAACATGACTACACTGTAATAAAACTATTACGAGTACCTATATCCCTCTAAAATGGATACCGGTATACGTTACCTTTGCTTAATTATTTTTCTTGATATTTTTGTAATAAAACCAACTTTGTAAAACTACTTTGCGACTTCACAGTTTTCGAAGTGGATTTTCACGTATTAATTTTAGTAGGAAAACCAACTATGAACTTCTGCAATAGTTTTCAGCGGTTCCGAAACTAAGAACAATTGCACTGGAAGCGCCTTCCATCCCCTTACCGAAACTCTATAAGACGAAGTAAGAATGCATTATTTTGTGTCCGTAAAAATTTCATTGGGTTGCCACGTTAGCATTTGTTTTAACGTAATATAGTTTGCATCTGTTATTGTGTTTCTTAGTTGTTATCCGTGTCACAAATAAATTGATGTACTTCGTAAGTCGGATCCATTTTACTCTTACAGTGCCTCACCAGTTATCTCTAATAATATGGTCCGCAGTCAGCTCCGAACATCCTTCTCGGTTTTTCAGAACAGGTGTTCGACGCCGGCTATGTCAGTTAATTTCCAAATGCCGCAGAACGACGATGTCCCTCTGCCGCGCTCAGTTTTCAGTTAACCTTGTCCATCAAGCTCGCTTCCACTTCTAATTACTCGAGTTCCGAATGGTCCTAATGGGCAGGTTATGTAATCCAGTACCACTCAACTTTTACTGTAATGGCTGCCGCAGGACTTTTACCTCCAAGACTTAAGTAAGTACCTATACTTATTTAAATTATGTAACATCTTAGGGTAAGTCAACGTTGTTGTAACAAGTAAACGTTGACTGAGCGTTCGGTCTTAGTCCAGTCAGCATCCTTTACGCCGCGCGTCAGTGAAGTTTTGTAAATTTGACTGAAATCCGTTGATAAATTAGATTACAGCAAACATCAACCCTTTCCCCCATATTTTCCCCCCAATTAAAAAAATGCGAACGACTAAAACTTTTAAATAAATCAAGAAACTTCTATGCCAACTTTCGCCAAAATCAGTTCGAAAATGCCACCAGAGGCGAGACAGACAGACGGACAAAAGCATTTTTGGCCGATTTTGAAATTGAACGCTTCGCCGCTTCGTTGCAACCAAGTTCGAAACCGGTGGTTCTTAACCAGTTGCGATGGAATACTTGTGAATTTGGCACTTGGGTTTTGTATTTTAACATTACTTTTTGAGATCTCATTTTGGTTTTAATAAATTAGTGGATCGACGAAAACACCATAAACATTTGGATTTTATTATGCTCTACATTTCGTTGCGGCTTTTGCGGTCAGACAAATCAGATATCTTATAGATGTTGAAACTGCCAGATTGGTTAACTTTAGTTATTTTCACAGTATTATGTCTTATGGAATATTGCTCTGGGGGAGAGCAGCAGATATAAATACGATATTTTCCTTACAAAAAAGGGCGATCAGGGCGATATATCAATTAGATGCTAGAGAATCATTAAGAGAAAAATTCAAAGAAATTAATATACTTACGGTTACCTGTCAATATATATACGAGAATATCATGCATGTAAGAAAAAACATAGCTTTATTTAAAATTGTAGGTGATAGCCATACAATTAACACTAGAAATAAAAATAGGTTAGCACTACCATTATTTAGACTAAGTAAAGTAGGCACATCATTTATGGGGCACTGTATTCGCTTCTACAATAAAATACCACAGGAATCATTGATCCTTCCTGAAAAGAGGTCAAAAACTATGTTAAAAATGAGCTGATAAGAAAGTCCTATTATAGTATTAAGGAATACTTAGATGACAAAACTGCATGGTCCATACCATCTCAGCGCACAGAAATTCGACGAGGGGCGATGGATCAAGTCTATCACTCACCGGCGAATTTCCTTAGACCGAAACCAGTACCTGTTGTAAAGTCACTTTTAAAAAAAAAAGGTATGGGGGAGTTTCTTGCCGTTTCTTCTTAACCCCGAGGCCCACCTTCCGAAACGGTGTAGTCTTTTTTTTTATATAAAAAAAAAATGACTTGTAGTTATAAGTAAGTATAATTTTGACGTTGAATAAGATAATTTATTTATTTATATTCAATAAAAAAAAATGACTCTCTGACTCTGACTCTGTTGGTTTTATGATTTCAGTTTAATTTTTCGGTATATTAATTACGTTTTTTTATGAGCAACAAAATTTAAACCGAACATATCGTACTGTCTTACTTCTTTCCCCACATAGGTCGTTAAGGCACAAAATTCATGCCCACGTTCAGCTATTTTACTGTTTAATAAATAAGTAATATAGATTCAGCCGGCCAAACCTACCCAAAGCCGACGTGTCTTCACTTAAGTGAAATATGGCCACAAGGCAGTAGTTGTAGCGAAATACCGATAATAATGGTGCCGGAGAAAATTGTGGCTTTTACGTGATTGAACCAACCAGAAAACTGCCCGGTAACATGTGGGCAGATTGTCTACAGTAAAGCGATGGGTTACATATTAAAACATATATAAAATAAGTACCTTATACCACCCCGTACAGGAAAAGGCGTGACGCTATGTGCAAAATGTTGAAACAAAACAGTATTTAGCCCGGCACATATATGCAATGTATGTGCTTATATGTAAATGTTCATGTTTATGTTTATATTTTGTGCCACTATAGTCGAACATGTTAGAGTTAGTGGCAGAGCATGGTTTTGGTCGGTAAATCGGCTACGGCTGAAACTGTAACTTAAATCGAATTAGAAAATCAGTTTTTTTGTTTTTACGGACTTCCCCGAAAACCCTAGCCTATTAACATAGACTTTACATAGACATAGCAACTGTGCATACCTACCTTAATAATTACAATTCGTTACGCGCAACATCCTAAATAATAATGGAGAAGTGTTCTTGGAAACTTAACCGAACTGTCTACGTGAACTAAATACTGAACGTATGTTGCGTACAGAACGTACGTAATTGAGGGCCTGATTCTTGATCGAGTTGAACCGCCCTTTTAGGCCGAATCAGCAGCTAATCCTTCAATTTGACGACCCGAATGGCCGAGTCCGGCAGTGACCCGGCTTACGAAGCCAAGGGTCCCGGGTTCGATTCCCGGTGGGGGCAAATATTTGTTTGACGAGAACGGATGTTTGTACCCAAGTCATGGTTGTTTATCTATCTAAAAATAATATTTATCTATTTAAGTATGTTTATCGTTGTCTAGTACCCAATCCAAGTTTGGGGCTATATCAATGTGTGTCAATAGTGTCCAAGGTCCAAGGTATTAATTTCGGCCAATTAGCGTTGAAAATCCTATTGAAGGGTGCTTTTCAGTTATCGTACGACAGTAAAAATAATGGACAGAGCTATGTGTCAACCTCCTTCTCATTATTTCGCTTTGTTTTCAGTATGTCGTGCAGTTATCTTAGAAACTTCAAACAGCGCAAAAACGGATAATACATGTCTACCGTAAATAAGAACTGAGTTAACTTTTGCTCTTCAATTTGTTTCACTTTTTGCTCCAGAAAAGCTAAGAACTAACTTTAGACAAACTATTGCCTACTTCATAGATGCAGTAGTACAATTCAGTGGCGTTCTAGAGACTTACATTTCGAAAGAGCTCCGTGGTCTAATGGATCAATAATCACACGGGAGATGCAGGTTCGATTCCTGACCAGGTACCAATGAGATAATTAATTTATCTTAAGTACATTACACGGACTTTCTATCGGTGATGGAAAACATCTTCATTACTCCATAACTGCGGCGATGGGCTAGCCCCCTGTCACGCAAAATGGAGTATTGAATAACTGGCTCAAAGTGGGCACAATTGTGCCTCTGCCACCCCGTATGGGAAAAGGCGTGACGCTATGATATGTGTCAGATATTATTTTAAATGTAGTCCATTACAATGTCCCCACACAAGCCTTTACTTCTATTCGAGTAAGATTGAGCCATAGTCCACCACGCTGGCTCAGTGAGGGTTGACGGAGTAGGCTGGGTTGATTATTTACACAAGTTTGTACACTGTACCTTTATAATGTGCAAACGTGCTTGGAAAGCTTATACAGCAGTAGTATATATCTAAGGTAATTTCTGAAAAATATTTTTTTTTCCGCACAGAAAAAAATAAGCTTCTTGAGTGATGTGTCATCCCTTTTCGGCATGAAAACTTTTGTTACAATGAAATGCCATTTTGTTACGTCAAACGTTTATCCCAAAAGGCTCAAAATTGTGAGTCGAAATACCCGGAATTCCTGTCACTTCGTTGTATCGATGTAAGAAAATATACAAAAATTCGCGCCCTCCAGCAAAAGATGTACAAAAGAAATCCGTATTCTAAATCAGGGTGTCAATTCTACTATTTGTAACTTGACGCACTCCCTTAGCAACCTTAAAGGCGAGAGCTATTCTTGTGAACCACATTCCTAGGGTCTAATATTATCAAAAGTGTTTGTTACCCACTGTAGATATCAAATCAAAAACACTGATTTGCATAGCAAAAAATAATCAACAAAAACACTTTTTATGTTTGAAATATTTAATGTGTACTCAAGTTTATGTATTGTTTAAGTATTTTTTGTTTTTCTTACATGTCCAAGCTAACACGAAGGTTAAAGGGCCTTTACCCTTCACCTAAGCGACCGCAGCATTTTGCCCTGATGATATTTTTGATGTACAGTTTAATATTTCCCTTTTAATATGCCATTGAAAGCGTCACAGCACGTTGGACCATTGTAGAATAATTGTTTTTTTTTGGATTTTTTATTTTGGATAATATTGAAATTATTATATCAAACCACTTCTGAGCCAGCGTGGTGGAATATCAAAAAATCAAAATCACTCTTTAACAATGTCAAGCAATTAAATGACAACACCTCAATATCGACCTCAATTATCAGTAATTTCACAAAGCTCCCGAACAAAGTTATCGATTTGGACGTTCTTAAAAAGTATCAATTTTTACTAAACAATCGTCATCCCTATTTAGTCACGTTTTTTGGAAATAATATCTATACGATAGGTAGATTGATTTTATTCTGTGAAAGTCTTTACGTCAACTAAAAATACCCTCACAAAATAAAACTACTGAATACGAGAGTGAGTATCAATTTCGGACGCAATGCGCCTGCCATAACTACGACACACGAGACACGAATTATATGTAGTGGCTGATAGTGGAGATGAAGGAAAGTCCAAGGATGTGCAATTATGATTTATACCCAGTTCTTACATAAAGTGACTTAAAATTAACCAATGTTAGAAAGCGTCCGATGCTAGGAGCGCTGGTAATAAAAGTGAAATAAAATATATGCTTAGTTTTACTATTTCTAAATTGAGGGCATCGACGATATGTGCCTAACTTTGTGTGTTAGGTATATGACGACGGTGGCTTTGTATTACACCTCCCTCCTTAAGATGAGCAACTATTTGCTGATGTCTACTGCAAATGTTGCGGCTCGATTGTCCTGTGCTAAGTTGAGATGCGATAAGGGAATATCAGCCTGAGTCGTTGATTCGCATTTGTTATTTACAATGTAAGCCTTTCTTCGGCGTATAATGTAGACTGCAGTCAGTGCAGTTGCACCGATTAGTGCGATGACGTAGAGCGGAATCGTCGTATGATAGACGGAGGTATCTATTGTTTGTATTGTAATTGGACGCTCTGTTGCTAGCTGCGCTTGAATGTTATGCAGTTTGGATAATTCGATGGTAGTTAAATTATACTTTATTGTCTGATGTTTTCCGGCGATTGCTGGCCACGGAATGTTCATCAATTCAATCGGTAGTCCTTGAATCCTGTCTTCGACGTTGACTATTGTAAACTCCGGTGCCTTGATTCTGCAGTTGTGCGGGATGCGAGCTAGATAAGTTCCTTCCAACAGCTGATGTTGTTCTTGTTTGCATATAAGTTGAATTTTGGTGGGCCTTGGAAACGATAAAATGTAGTTCTGGCTATCCAGTTCCATAAGAGCTTCCTTGAACAGCGAGATACGCGTAGGTTGACACGTCTCATCTATCTCCTGTAAATATATTAATCGATGGATGCAGTCCCGTTGCGTTCGTAGTTGATGGCCGATGTTCTGCTTGCAGATGTGCCATGCGTTGACCTTCGGGCATTCAGCCTCTATGTACACATACTCGTTTATATTGGATGCCATGAATGGATAGGATGGGAGGATGATATTATTATTCTTGTTGGGGATCGGACATAACTTATAGAGGTCAAAGGTTTTTTTGATAAATATTGGGAATTTAAGTACTATAACAAGTCTTGTGTCTGCAAAGTAGGTTCCTAAATTTATTATATCATAATAGTACCTTATGTCCAATGAAATGATCTGCTCTGGTTCATAATAATTTTGCAACTTAAAGATGAGATCTCGTAATTGTTTAACTGATAAAACCGAATGATGCATAGAATTAGTACGACTAAATGCCAAAATATTCTCAAGTCTATCTATTTCATTACATAAATCTTGAACCTTCTCGCCAAAAGCGACGAAAAAATGAACAAGATTTGCATGTCTCATATTTCGCTCGTTATCAGTAGCCGTCGAATTATTGATGGCTGAAAGAGCTATCTGTAATTTTGCCTGATTATTTTTTAGATCGATAATTAGGTGGGCCTGTTGAGTGGTCATTTCATTGCATAGAGTAATGTGTTTAGTGTAGGTATCAGAAATACTTTTTTGGTTGTTATTCAAGACCTGGATAGCGTTTTCGAATCGGATAGCATCGTTTTGATCCAGATTGCCTGTGATATCTTTGATAAGAGCGCCTAAAGGGTTGAACAAACCTCTCTTGACTCGAGTGGCTAAAAATGTTTCAATGTGAGTAAGCGCTTTATCGAGTTTATTATATAAATGTTTAATTTGAAACTTAAAGATTGACGTGTCATCACTAAGAGTGTTGGAAGTATATGTGTAAGTGTCGGATAGCTGAGTCTTTAAGTTGAAAATGGTATCTTTGATTTTACCTAAGTCTATTTCATGGATGAAAGTGTGGTAATGGGAAATTATTTTAGCGGTGCCTAGTTTGAATGGTAGTAGGCCCGGTCCATTACTGAGGTTGTCGAGTTGTATTTCTTGTACTTGGGCCGCGGAGGTCGAGATCAGTATTAGGGATCTGTAACAACGGAACGGTTCTATTCTTTAGTGGCCGCTTAAGTCTTACTTTAGCTACTGGGCCGCGGTTTTTTGTAGTGTAAATATGAATTGGTAAATTACTAGTTACTCTGTCAGACTTAAAGCGGGGGGCAAGTTTTTGTCGGGCTGCGGCGGGGTTTCGAACAAACACCTCTTGATTTGGTTCATATTGAATTTGGGGTTCCCGTGTCTCATTTATTCTATTAGTACTTTTTTCTCGGTCGGCGAGCGACATGTTATGTATATGGTGGTAAATAGTTTCCATTCGTTCGCGATGGTCATTTATATATTGCTGCATTAATCTCTCTGTTAGGTTTATATTAATAGGGTCTCGGGGATCAAAGTGGCCTGATATAACTTCGGAAGGTCTGCATTTTGTGAAACTGTGCACTGAGCTATTGTAAGCAATTAGTGCGTAGGGAATAAGATTTTTGGCGGTTTCATTTTTGTGTTTTACTTTAAGCAGCCGTAAATGTTCCAAAAGGGTAGAGTTGAAACGCTCTATCATCCCGTTTTGATTTGGGGCATGGGGCATTGTAGTATTGTGTTCTATGTTGTGTAATTTCAAAAACTCTTTTACAATTTGATTAACAAACTCAGTCCCATTATCTGTTACCAAAGTCAAGGGATATCCGTGATGAGTAGCAAACTTCAAAAAAGCTTTAATGATACTGAGTCCAGTACAATCAGGGATGTGATATGCTTGCGCATATTTAGAGAAGGAATCTACGAGAGTTAGGTATTTTTCCTGTTCGATAGTAAGTACATCGGCGTGCGCTACTTCAAATGGCCTAGAGGGAGTTGGTACTATGTTGAATTGAGGGCGTGGTGGGTTGCGGTCATATTTAGCGGTATTACACGTGTTGCAAGTACTTATGTATTTTGTAATCGTGTCGCGCATTTTTGGCCAGAAATAACGTTTTGATAATGAGAGCAATGTCTCATTGATGCCTCGATGATTAGTTTTCCCTTCATGATATGCTTTTACTATAGATTGCTGCCTAAGGGGTAAGACAACGTTCTCCAGTTCACATTTTACAAGGACCAAGTTCATGGCTGAGCTACCAAAAATACGTTGTATGATAGGAATTATGGTGTAAATTTTGTTTTCGGGGTTGATCAAGAGAGCTGTGCGTGTATTGGGGTCTACATGAGTAGGTAGATAATGACAGTTTAAATTCACTTCACGATCGTTCGGGCCTACGGGATCGACAGATGGATCGAAAAACCTATTGACAGTTCAAATTCATTTCACGATCGTTCGGGCCTACGGGCTCGACAGATGGATCGAAAACCCTATTGACAGTTCAAATTCATTTCACGATCGTTCGGGCCTACGGGCTCGACAGATGGATCGAAAAACCTATCGACAGATAGATCGAAAAACCTATTGACAGTTCAAATTCATTTCACGACGTAGAGCCTAAGTTCGGGGTCGGATGATTCTTGATCCAGAACCAGGCTGCTACACAATATAATGTTATTAATATTCGAAATATTTGTAGTCTTATGCAGATTCCCAAGTGAATCATACCGATTTCAATATGAAATTTTTAAAACAAAAAAGTACATTACACTTAGATAAATTATGTACTTCTGACTCAACTAAAATACTTCGCCATGGTAACCTGTTACCAAATTCCATACGATGTCTGATATGCGGGCCGTCAAACTGCGGGAAAACAAATCTGATGGTCGGTCTTCTATTACATGAAAACGGGCTCCACTTCCAGAATGTTTACGTTTATTCAAAAACCTTACATCAACCAAAATACGAATTTCTTGAGAAGGTCTTAAGTTTAGTTCCGAGTATATCGTTCTTTAAATTCCATGCTAATCAGCAAGTACTCAGCACGGAGGAAGCGCAATCAAACTCAGTAATTATATTTGATGATGTCTCATGTGAAAATCAAAACAACATGCGTGATTATTTCGCAATGGGCAGACACAAAAATATTGATTGTTTTTATTTAAACCAGACTTATACTAAAATACCCAAACAACTTGTTAGAGACAATGCAAACCTACTTGTACTTTTTAAACAAGATGACATTAATTTACGACATATATATGATGAACATGTTAACACTGATATGACATGGAACGAATTTCGAGAAATGTGTTCAAAAATATGGAGTGATTCTTATAGCTACTTGGTCATAAACAAAGATTGTGAAAAAAATAAAGGGTGCTATCGTAAACAGTTTGACACGTTCGTCGTTTTTACCTGAGTGAAAGTATATATAAATGCTTTTTTATTCGATAGCTTAGCACTTAGCTTAGAAGAGGACGAGCATACAAGGTATTATTTAGATATGGAAAATAACTTAAAGGAAATCGTAACTGCTGCCGAAGCAGTAAAGAAAAAGTTTAAAAAAATGCGTAACGTTGAATCAGAATATGAAAGAGCTATAGGAAACGTGTTCAAACCAGTTCTTAGCCCCCTTAATAAAATTACTGATGCTATGAGGCAAACAGAGAGCAAAGAAACAACATGTCCTATCAAAAATGAAGAGATGAAATTTGAAAATGAAATCGACGATTCCATTGACTGGAGTGCAGCCGATGACACTTTACGAAATATAAGACGTTCTGATCAATTTATGACACCTACTCATAGCTTAGATCGTGCAGCGGAAATGGAAGGCGAAGATTCTGACAACGACTTTAATGAAGGACAAGAATCTGATATATCTCAAAATTCGATTGAGTCTGATGCAAACACTCAGAACCAAAATTGTTCATCATGGTCGCTTACATCTGAGTATTTAAAGAATACTCCTTTTGGAGTAAGAGTCGAAAGAGGAAAACTTTTGATGGGCTCAGCGAATGTAAATATCACCGATAAAACCATTACAATAGGAACATCTGATTACAATAAGACTCGAGGCTTGATGGAATTGCTAACCAAAAAATTACCAGACTTGGCAGATATAACAAAGGAAGACTTGGCAAATTACAAGTTAATGCTGTTGGAGACAAATGCACATAGGCGAGATTACGACTCAAATAAACCAGTAAAAAGCAACAAAGGAATAAAATACATAAACATTATTAAACCGCTATTTAATAAACATGACAATAGTGAAAGCAATCAGGTTCAAGGTTCAGGTTTACCTGTACTAAAAAAATGGAATAAAAATATAGACTATGTCTACTGGGATGATCCAAATGAGCTAGTGGATAGGTTAAAACTACTTATAGCATCTCGTGACGCTGGAAACACTGGACTTGATAATGAAATAATATCCATCATAGAAGAACTCAAAGAAAGTGGTTTGCTTGGTTAGAATAAATAATCATACTTAAATTATTTTGAGCACTTCATCTTCAACTCTCTACTAATAACTAGGGTAATCTACCTCAGTACTATGAATATTGATAAATTCGGTCACCATGTACATAAACGTTTACGTTTATCTGAATTGTTTGATTTTACTGACAATGCGTTGACCAAAAACGAAGAAGGACTTTTTGATCTTCAGTCGTCACGATTAAAAGGTTTAAAGGCACCACAAGAGTCAGACGACGCCGTAAACAAGGAGTACGTTGATATGAAGAGTAAAGATTTACGGGAAGATTGTCAATTTCTACTGAACGAAGCAATTAAAGATATACAAGGAGTGCTGAATAACTTTATAAAGGATGTTTATACGAGGAGTGAATTAGATAATATCATTAAATCGTTGAACAAAGATGAAGCAGCAGGTGGTAAACGAAATACATAAAAATGCAAGAAAAAATTTTTCTCGTCGATCAGTGCTTCTCAAGGGAATTGATGATTTGTGGCAGGCAGATTTGATAGATGTTATTTCATTGAAAATTTATAATAAAGGTTATAAGTTTATTCTTGTCGTTATTGATTGCTTCTCAAAATATGCGTGGGCTGTACCTCTTAAAACTAAATCTAAACAAGAAATGTGTCAAGTCTTCGAAAGCATCTTGCAGAAAAGTAGAAGACAACCAAATAATCTACAAACAGATATGGGAACTGAATTCTACAACGATGAATTCAAAAGACTAATGAAAACCTACAAAATAAATCACTATTCTACATATTCAGTTAAAAAAGCATCCATAGTGGAAAGATTAATCAGAACATTAAAAGCACATCTCTATAAGAATTTTTCTTTTAAAGGTAGTTACAAGTGGCTAGGTAAACCATTAGAAAGTGTAGTTCATTCTTACAATCATACAAAACATCGTGTTACGCAAGAGGAGCCTGCAAAAGTAACAAAGTTAAATGCAAGCAAAGTATTAGACAATATCAAAAAGTTCCAGAGTAAAACTAATCACGTTAAGAAACCTAAATTTTGTGTTGGCGATAACGTAAGAATAAGTAAATACAAAAGCTGTTTTAAAAAAGGCTATACGCCTAATTGGTCGACAGAAATATTTCTTATCAAGAAGGTAAACAACACGATTCCTGTAACTTATTTGATTGAAGATAGTCGTCGTCAACCGATTTTAGGAAATTTTTATGATCAAGAGCTCCAGAAGACCAAATATCCTGATGTATATTTAATTGAGAAAGTCATAAGAAAAAAAGGGAATAAGTTGTTTGTAAAATGGTTAGGTTTAGATGAAACTCAAAATAGTTGGATCGATAAAAAGGTAATAGTATAAACTATAACCTTAGTCTATTATCAGTAATGCATGGCGGAGGTCTTATTAACAGTTTTATCAATAATTTACCGATCGAGTTACATCTACCTGGCTATAATTATTGTGGTCCTGGAACAAAGCTGGTGAAGCGTCTAGCACGTGGAGATAAGGGCATCAATCTATTGGACAACGCATGTATGCATCACGACATAGCGTATACGAAATTCTCTGATTTAGAAAACCGACATAAAGCTGATTTGGATTTACTGAATATGACAAAACAGAGACTACGATCAAAAGACGCTAAGCGTGGTGAAAAGATAGCTTCTTGGTTGGTTAATAAAGTCATGAAGACAAAACTTAAAACCGGCTCTGGGGTACGACGTTTTAAAGATATGGTATCTAAAATAAAAGGTCATCTTCAGAAATTAAAACCAAAAAATAGTAATAGTGCTATTAAAGTTGCTTATGCAGTCGCCAAAAAGTTAATTGATGTAGATACCAAACACAACATAAGGATACCACGAATTATTCCGCTCCCTAAAAGTGGAGGATTTCTTCCTTTAATACCTATCTTTGCTGGGTTGTCTGCTTTAGGAAGTCTTGCTGGAGGGGCAGCTGGAATAGCAAAAAGTGTTAATGATTATAAAGCTGCTCAAGAAAGTTTGCGAGAATCAAAACGTCACAATCAAAAGATGGAATCAATTTCAGTGGGTCGAGGCTTATACATCAAACCTTACAAAAAAGGTAGTGGCTTGTTTATTAAATCAAAAAACTAATAAACAGGCTGCCTAAGCGTGCTCTGACTAATTTAGATATCATCGAATATGGTAGAGAAATACCATATTTCCGTGGAGTTTACATGAAAGATGCTTTACCACGAAAACCAAGAAGTATAGAATGTGGTATTATAAATTTAGACGATTCGCACAATGCCGGAACACACTGGGTAGCCTACATAAAACTGAAAGACTATTATGAATATTTTGACAGCTTCGGAAACTTGAAGCCGCCGGTAGAAGTTGTGAAATATCTCAATACTCCTAATTTGTATTACAATTATACTCGATATCAGACTTATGAAAGTGTGAACTGTGGACATTTATGTTTAAAGTACTTGCAAGATTTTTGGAATAAACATATAAAGTATTGATGTTAGCGTTTATTTTCACCATTGTTAAAATGTCATTCACCATATCAATAACAGGCAATTCGTCGCTTTTAATTACGAATTATTCTCCTACATTACAACTAGAGGGAGAATATGAGTGCGCTCTGCTATACCTATCTACCTTTAATTCAATTCCAAACGTTGATAGTACAAATAACAAGTTTTATTACGGTGAAAATGATGTTATTGAAATTCCTGAAGGAGCATACGAATTGCAAGATATAAACGACTACCTGAAAGGAAAATTGCAAGACATCAACTTTAATTTATCATGCAACAACAATACATTGAAAACGTACATTATCAGCAACAAAGCTATTCATTTTGAGAAAGAAAATAGTCTAGGAAATTTGTTAGGATTTGGTAATCAACCGCTTGAAGCTAATATATTACACGAATCACAATATCCTGTTAATATGCTTTCAACAACTGTGGTGAGAATAGAATGTGATATAGTGAGTGGATCATATATAAATGGCATATCAAGTCACATTATACATGAGTTTGCTCCTAACGTTCCACCAGGTTATAGGTTAATAGAAATACCAAAGAACGTTATTTATTTTCCCGTAAACCAAAATAACATAAGCACCATAACTGTAAGGATATTGGACATTAAGAATAATTTAATTAATTTACGTGGTGAAGAAGTTCAACTGTATTTACACCTTAAGAAAAAATGATTGATTTTAATAAAAACTTATCACGACTACCAAAAACGATTAGTCATACTTCAATCTCTCACAAGGAAAGGACTTGGAAGAAGAAGAAACTAACTGCAAAAAATATAAAATTCCTTAAACAAATTGGACTTTTATCATGAGTAACATTCTAGATATTTTGAGTGCGCCTGTCTATGATAATAGCATTGATGGTATTGAGATTCATTCGTATAAACCTTATGTCACTACATTCAATCGTAATGATGAAATTCGTATACCGATTAATCAACAAGATCTGTACATACTCCCATCGGCGAGCACGTTATATTTGGAAGGTGTCGTCAACGTTTCGAAAAACGCTGCAAAGGAAACGGTTGCTAGTGTGCAGTTTACAAATAATCCGCTGTTATACTTTTTTCAAGATATTCGTTATGAATTGAATGGAGTTGAAGTAGATAAGGTTAAAAACGCTGGAATTACTACTACAATGAAGTCACTGTTGTCTATGAATGATAGTGAGTCAAAGATGTCTAAAGCGTGGGGTTGGGATATCAATGGCACGAAAAACATGCAATCAGGAAAATTTTCAGCGTCGATACCTCTGTGTAACATCCTAGGATTTGCAGAAGATTATAAGAAAGTTATAATCAACTGCAAACATGAACTTGTTCTTCTTCGCAGTAACACAAACCTGAATGCTCTAAAATTAAATACCGGTGAAGTCGTAGAAGACGTAAAAATTCATAAAATTATATGGCGAGTTCCACATGTAAAAGTGAGTGACGCGGAAAGAATCAATCTTCTACGATTGTTGGAAAAGGATAGATCTATCCAAGTACCATTTAGAAATTGGGATTTGTATGAATATCCCTTGCTGCCAAGAACTACAAAGCATACATGGTCAATCAAAACATCTTCCCAGATTGAAAAACCACGATATGTTATACTAGGGTTGCAGACCAATCGCAAAAACGACGCTCACAAAGACATGTCACAATTCGATCATTGTAATTTGCGTGATGTAAAAGTATATCTAAACTCAACCTACTTTCCGTACGACAATATGAACGTAAGTTTTACTAACGACAATATTGCTATATTATACGAGCAATACGTTAGATTTCAGCAGTCTTATTACGGCAGAAGAACTGAGCCATTGTTGAGTGCAAAAGAGTTCAAAGAGTTGGCTCCTCTTTTTGTTATAGACTGTTCAAGACAAAGCGATAATCTGAAATCTGGACCTGTGGTTAATGTACGCCTAGAGCTCGAGAGTGAAGTAGAAATACCTGATCAAACGTCGGCGTATTGTCTTATTCTGAATGAATGTTTAATTGAATATAAACCATTAAGTAATATTGTAAGAAAATTATCATGAATACAAAAACTTTATTTGTAGATGTACAAGGTTTTAAAAATGCTGAGAATGATTTCATTGTTAAAGAACTTGCGTTGGCTACAGCCGAATACACTCAAGTATTTCTCATCAAGCCTCCGTATCCTTATCGATATTTATCAGAAGTGGAAAAGAAACGTGTACAATGGATTGAAAACAGTCTCGGGTACAGATGGGGTGAGGGACACGTTGATTTTCTGCAGTTCAAAAGTATTATCAAACCATATCTAGAGAACAAACTTTTAATAGTTAAAGGTTTAGAAAAGGTAAAATGGTTGAAAGAATTGTGTGAGAACTGTGCAATAATAAACATAGAAGAAAAAGGATGTCCAAATTTAAAACAGTTGTTTGAGATGTTTAAATCACATCTCAATGATTTCAGTTGTATAACTCACAAATCCAATTGTGCTCTAAGAAACGTATTATGTATTAAAAAATGGTTTAAAGATAAACAAATAACTATGTAATTATTTTACTTTTGTTTTATGAGTGTATGTGTTATCGATTAGTTTAAAAAATGATTAATAATAAATGTTTGTTTACCTAAATTATTGATTTTATTTCAGCATCCCTTAAAACTACACAAGGGTTAAAGACTTAAAGTACATAAATAAAACATCAAAATAAATTAATAGTGAATTTTATTTATTTAAATAGAATCATTGCATATTTTTTTACAAATTTTATTAACTAAATTCTCTGACAATTCCATTATTTCATCAACCACTTCCGATTGTATGTACTGTACGCTTACAACACTATCATCTGAATTTGTAGAAGTCTGAGGTCCATTTAAATCATGAATTTCTATTTTAATCATACGAAGAGCTCGTTTCGGGGCCTTTGTTATAACGTATGAGGATAACACTGCAGGATTTAATTTCTTTCTGTCCAATCTGTTCTTCTTCTTCTTTTTCTTTTCCTTAGTGTCTTGAATGGGTGTCGAATCTTGCAGAACGTCGTCATAATTCTGAGGCTGAGCGTGTTGGAACCACAAGGCGGAGGGATCCATTGACTGTAAAACGAAAAACATAATATAGTTTCCTGTGAAAATAAACTTTATAATAATCATATAAAAATAGTCAGTATGTTTTTACCTCGTTTAATATAGACATATTATCTTGGTGTAATGAACCGCGTCCTCTTCTTTAGCTACCTTCTTTAGAAATGGTCATTGTAACGTAATTACACAAATCACCTAACCTTGCATTATTTCATAAAATTATGCTTACGTTCACATGCAACATTGACATATTATCATGTTTTTCAAATTGAGTTCATTGAACGCAACACGTGCAATATTCACGTTGTGATTAGTCATCATAATCATTTCAACGTTATCGCTTTCAAGCGATATGTTCCATCTTTTAGAAAACCATTCTAAAGTACCTAACCTCTACATACAAGTCCACTCCGGCTGATATCTGACATTAAGTAGGGTATGTTGTAACATTAAGCTTAAAAAGAAACACGAAACATAATCCGAGAACACATTTTTTATTTTAATATAACAATATTCACTTAAAAGCTATAGTTTAGAGTCTATGTTGATTCATACTTTATTTTTAAAACAATATTCACTAAGCACGATATTTTATTTTTAAAACAATATTCACTTACAAGCTATAGTTTAGAGACAAGTTATATTCATACATATACAGCTCAAAATGCTGATTCATGACCCCATGAAAGAGTTGATATTTTATTTTTTAGAATGATGCGCTTATCATCATTACTTGAGAGAGCTATTTTATTAAGCGACTGTGTAAAAATTTCATGTTTTAATGACCTGAATACCATATTTTTTTTCCTAACTAAATTATTATCTAATAAAACACCTTTATAGTCCTTAAAACTCAATGTTTTCACAACAGATTTTTTGGTTCCTTTAGCTTTTTTTAATTCAGTATCTTCAGTTTTTATGGAATAAAGTTTAGACCGTAGGCCTACAAATTCGGCTATAAGCTGACCTCCTAGCTCATCTTTAAATAACCCAGGCACTTTTTTATTATGCCTCCTTATACCGTACATATTATTACACGCGTAGTTGCTAGTGTCGAAGTATTGAGGGAAATTGTATTTTATGTCTTTGTAGACATCTTTCGTTGTTATGGAATACAGAAAACTGTCAGTATCTGTGTAACACATTTTTATATTAGGGCCATAAAAAGGTTTCATAACAGAATAGTGAAAGTCGTACATATGACTCTTAGATATTTCCAAAACAGAAAAACCAATGTAAATTGGTTTATCGAGAGTAATTTTTTCAGGATTCATCTGGACCGCTACAAAATTTTCAGTAAAAATAGTTGAGCTATGGTAATTAGGTCGAGCTATTAGTTGCTCTGCGCCTAAATGTTTTTTCGTTTTGTTATGTTTATCAGACCACTGATTTACTAATTTAACATTTAACCTTTTTTCCGTATCCTCAAGGGTTTTACCAAAAATGCTATTGTTTAATAATTTAAAAAAGTCTTGTTCAAATTGAGATTTAGCTTTTTGCCTCAATTCCGTATTTAAATCAATATATTGTTTCAAATATGGACCTTGTTTAAATTTAATAACTCTGTGTATGCTTTTTAATTTAAGTCCATGTTTCAGACACGTTTTCAAATGAATATAGTGCATGACATAATTATATTTGTCATACAAATTCGGTATCAGTTTACTCGTTTTCGATCCAGGCGGTACAAATTTTTGTGGGCAGAAAGGTAAATCGTTATGATGATCATGCAGAGATTCAGGATATTCTAGATCGACATCAAAAATGTAACCTACATCTGAATTGTCTTGTAAACAGAGAATGTCAGAAACTTGAAACACAGGATTTTCGATCAATTCGAAATCAGAGTGTGGTAAATAACTACACATAGCAAATCCGTACAAATTATTACAATCTATATACAATAAGTAATTATCAGGATTCGAGGGGTTGTAGTTCGAGAGGTACTTATTATTAGCACTGGCATAGCGAGTAGAACATAAACAAACACCTCCACGAATACCTTTTTGTATCATTCTGATAATTTCCAGATCATCTATTAATTCTAATTTTACTTCTGTTTTTAACAGCATTGCATCGAAGCTTAAGCTGGGAGCTGTTATGTAAAAGGCTGGGTCTAACCTATAATTAGTTTTACATGTCTTTCTAAAACTCTCAAAAATATCCGTCAACAGCATTACATCTGATTTTAAGTATAGATCGGTATATTGACCAAGGTTTGACAAATGGAATAAGCGCCACACACACTGTGCGTGAGCATAATCTAACTCTGAAATAACCTCATCAGTTAAACTGCTGTAGAAACACTCACGCGGAGGTAATTTATTTTCATCATAACGTTTCCATTTATTCATGTACTCGTAAGGATAAATACCTTTACGTCTCAATAAGTCGAATTGCTGTTTATCGGGGAAGCAACGAGAGAGGTGGATAAAATCTTCGATTGCTAAATTTTCTGCAACTTTTTCTAAACTAGTACCTAAAAATGCGAATGAGTCAACAAAACGAACAGCCATATAGTCATTATTGTTAACAGGAAAGAACTTTGTAAAAGACACATAATTTTCTTTTGTTCTTGCGATAACATTTATGTTTCCGTGCATTTCACCTAGCTCTCGTATAAACAAATGACAGTCATAGCCTGACAGATTGTGGAAAAAAATTGGGACGAAAGATTTAGGGAGCTTAAATCGAAGGTTACAATAATCATGAGCTGCCCCGCGGTAGCGTCCAGTCAAATGACAATGATCTTTAACCTTTCCTTCAAAAATCAACTTATTACAGAGGTAACAATTTTTCGACTCTAAAAAGTTTTTCAGCTCATTTTCATTAAGGGGTAACATGTCGATAGGATCGTTTAGTATTTTACTTATCGTTTCAACGTCTTCGCCTAATATTTTTAAAAACTGTTGAATACAGTCCGGACCTCGGTATGATTGATATCGATTTAAAGACGCATCGTAGGAGCAAACAATATAATATCCGAACGCTACTGGAACGTGTTTTTGAATCGACTCCGTAAAATTCGAGTTTTTCTCCGAACAGGGTTGTAACATAGACTCAAAATCTGCGTAAATGACAAATGGCATATCATGCATGCGTTCGAAATGTTTGAACTGTATCAATATCCCTTTATCAGGCAATGACGTTTTAACTCCACTGCACACATGCTCATTACGCTTTTTATCATTAGAAAAAAATAACAAGCAATCATCACAAAAAAATATTCTACCATCATGTTTAGTTATCTGAGACCTTACAAGCCTACTCAAATCCTTAATAAGACAATAATGTGTTAGCGCACCCGATTCCAAAAACAATAAATTTATACGATGCTTCCGCCCCTTGTGAACAGATTTGTATAAAGGTCCTACAACAACAGACTTTTCACTGAGACCATAAATATTAATACTTATGTTATCGTTATTCTTTTCAAAAATCTTTACATCCCTGAAACCTGCTGGAAACTTCATGTTTTTTGTGTTAAGCACAGTATCGAAATGAGGATATGAACTCGTTCGGTGTGAATTTTGTTGTGCAGGAAATAAAGCTGCCATTATGCACCATAGAAAACAGAAATTATCTGAGTTCTGAATATTGACACACGCTCGTTTTAATTTAATAGGTCTAGGAAGATCGATAAACCTTGAACCTCTTAGTGGATTATATTTGTTGATATTGACTTCCAGATACGAATTTGCTACAAAACTCCAACCACTGTCTCTCTCCTGAAATTCATCGATTTTTGCAACAATTAAATTTACAGCGTTTTTATAAATATCTTCAAAGTCATAATGTTTGTGAATCACTATATTGGGCGTGGCGAACGATTTAATCTCCCGTTCATCATTCTTAGGTAAGGAGAACTCAGCATACAGTTCAAAATTTACCTTAACGCTGTTAAAGGAGCCGATCCGCGCCTCTATCAGCTCACGTACGCGTGACCGCAGCGAGCGCAGATAGATGTTCGGAGGGCAAGCATTAGAGCCCGCGCCGTCCGCCGCCGCCCCCGAGTCCACGTTGCTTAGTCTGTACGTTGCGATTCGACTGCGGAAAGCACTAGATATCTTCTCAAGACCCTCACCCTTAATAACAGCATTATTATTTTTGTGTACAGTGCTGCGCAAATGAGCTGACAAACTTTTACTTTTTACAGAGACATCACAGGATGTACAATATACTAATCTATTATTAGACATCTTAATTATATGTAAGGACAAAACCTAAGAAATGATAAATAAAACCTATCTAAAGTCTCCACAATATAAAAGGGTCGGTAGCCCAAACTAAATTTAACCTTATTACGTCAGTGACACGGACGCTGTCACCGAGCCTTTTATTTTGTGAAGACTGTACCTAAGTTACACCTAATTTTTACTACCTACCTACCTTTCGTGGGGCCTACAATAAAGGATGCCTGCCTACCTAATAAATTATAAAGTAAACATAGTAAACTTATTAAATAAATTTTATTAACCAATAAATCTAATCTAAGTTTTTCTTATCACCGAAGAAAAATCCCTCTTCAGTAAAAGACGTCTTGCAGAGTTTTAAGAGCTCTCGCAGGAGTCCCAGTTGTGGTGAATTGAAGTCAGCTTGATACTTCAATGCCAGCACCGCCTTCTCGTAGCGTTTGCGAGGTTCCACGTCTTTGATATCCGCCACCTGGTAGAGTTTCAGGTCCAAGTAGAGGTCACCCTCCAGTTTAATACTTCGCCGCACGACGCCGTCGGCAACCCGCTTCGAGTATGAAGACCTCAGCTCTGGTTTCTTACAGATCACCTCGTCCTCGCTTTCGGAATCCAAAGCGCGCCAACTCTCTTCAGGCTTCTTAGTAACAACGCTCTGCTGCACCTTGCGTTTGGCTGGAGGCTTCAGGTCCTTTTGCGGTTTGCGTCTGTGAAACAAAACAAAAGTTATTTACTGGACGTCTAGATACCTAAATTTTGACAGAAAAATATAGAAAGAGAGATTTTAGAAACCCTGTTAAAACTAAAGAGATAATATGTCGTGACATAGCCTTATTTTATTCATACTTGCTGCTCGGTTCGAACTAGGATTCATGAATTAGAAGTCACAAAAAATATTCACCTTTGTACTGTATCGTCGTCAGATTCGGCGGCACGCTTCGATGCTGTCTGCTTAGCGGGAACCTTCCTTTTGTTCCTGAAAACATAAACATCACTGTAGCATATTGCAATTGTGTAGAATGTAATTATCAAAATCTATCGTTGAAAATAAAAACTTAATTACCTCACAATCTCCGATTCCTCATCCGATTCGGCTACACGCTTTGATGCCGTCGGCTTAGCGAGAACCTTCCTTTTGTTCCTGAAAACATAAACATCACTGTAGCATATTTCAATTTTGTAAAATGCTATTTATCAAAATCTATAGTTCAAAATAATAAGTTAATTACCTCACAATCTCCGATTCCTCGTCCGATTCGACTACACGCTTTGTTGACTTTGTAGCGGCTTTCTTTTTGTTGCTGTTAACAATAAAATATGATGATGGTCTATGTGAGTACCAGGGTGACGTAATATTATGAGAGCATAATAAAGATATACGTATAGCAGGTATAATGATATTTACCATAAGAAAGCAGCCTCGTCGTCCGTTTCAAACGAGTTCCGCTTCTCATTAGTCGCAGCCTTCTTCGTGAAGTACTCAGTGTCCGACCTAAAAATAAAAAGAAGTACATATGTAGATAAATGAGAAAATAAAACTAAACTTTAGCTTACCAACACTCTTGCAGTACCTAAGATTAATTAGTTACAATGTAAAAACGTAAGACATGGAGAGACTAGTAAGATATCAAATAATTACATGGTATAGGTATATTCGATTATTATAAGTTATAACCCATTTGATCCGTCTACCGGCTAATACAATGTAGTACCCATTTTACGTACTACACTTGCATTCAAACAGGTTATAAAGCTTTTCGAATAAGTTATAACTACTTATTTGGTCCGTCTTCCGGCTTATACCAGGTAGTTCTCCTTTTATGAACTACCCTAGTATCCAAACAAATAGTTATAAGCTTTGTACACCATCTATGCAAAACAAAAAACATACAATTAGTCAAGAACTATGTCTATAAAAATAACTTAAAAAACTTACTGACATGATTGTAACGCAGTGGATACGCAGCTTGCAGCAGGGATATGAAGACGGGGCGCGGTGGACCTGGAGCGCGAGCACTAGCGTGAACGTCTGTAGCTTGGTGTTACTGCCAACAATGGTACAAAAGTAATTGAAAATTTTTCTTTCGATTTTGGCAGTTTTATTGGAAATAAATGATGAGCATGCAAGTAATTTACAGGGTGTAATAATGAAGTCATTGTTTGTCGATACCTATTCAGTGGCGTGAAAAACTAGATTCATGAGAAAGTTTTATTAGCATTATCTATGCATAACATTTTAATTTTAACTATAAATATATTTTCCTGGTATGTATATTTACAAAACTTCACTGCGGTGTAATGAACAAATAATCATAAGAAAAGTTAATTACTTACGTTTTACTCCTTACGTTTGATATAAGTAATCAACTCATAGGACAAGAAAAAAATAAAAAAATAACACATTTACGTTATCAGTTATACCTTCGGAAATCTTGTTCAGAATAAATACCTAACCTAGTAACAACAACCTATGCTGTTAGCAAAAATAAACTCTATTATATTTACAACATAATACTCATTTACACCCTGTATAAATTTGCACACTTGCGACTATGCAAAAAATAATAGAGGTAAAATAAAATCAATTAAATGTGATGACAAACAATACCGCCAGCGGGTAACGTGAGACCGGCATCCGTCATCGATTGCATACACTTGCGACTATGCAAAAAATAATAGAGGTAAAATAAAATCAATTAAATGTGATGACAAACAATACCGCCAGCGGGTAACGTGAGACCGGCATCCGTCATCGATTGCATTGTTATACGAAAGCAAATCACACTAGGGTTACCAGATACAATTTATTAAAACCGGCATTGGTAACTGTGGCGATGAGCTAGCCCTATCGTACCTACGTCTAACATCACATAAAATGTGTCGTGTAAAAGCTATAATCATTAATTATATGTTACATTACGTACAATCGGCAAAGAAGTTCGGTTTGCAGGGCACACAAATGCCACTCTTTGTGTGCGTAACGTTGCGACACGAATCGCTGACTTGAATGTGTGTGCGTTACATTGGTCGTCACAGCACAGTCACAGATATTATAATACTGTCTGAGCATACAATCACTATGTGTCTTCGTTGAATATAAGACTAGTTTTTACCGCTTCCTACAGAGTGGACGATAGCCCAACGGGTTAGATGCCAGACTAATGACTTTGAGGTATTGAGTTCGATCCTCTATCAAGGAGGGAAAAAGCATGGTGATGTTTTTTTTTAGATACTTTTTTTTAATTATTATTGATCAGACCAAATATTTATTCTAGATTAAGGGCCGGTTTCACCACTGCTGATGAAGCCTATCTGCCAGTTAAACTTAGATTTTTGTATGGCGTTATTTGACAGATAGGCTTTATCAGCATGTGGTGAAACCAGCCTTATTTTTTTCATAATAAAACAAAATTATATTTCGTCCTAATAATAATTTATTACTAGTTTGTTATAATAAACTACACTTAATTTACTTATTTTAGTTTTAGTCAGACAAGGACAGATGTCGCAGTTGATGATATATAAGCTATGAATCAACATGCTAAGCAATTAGAAATTATGTGATAACTTCTAACCTGAAGTAGCAATAACATCATAGACATATAAATCACCTTATCTTATGATAACACAAAGCTTTCACATATTAATGGTTATGTTTTATTTAATATCTTAGTGGAGCTCCTTCTCTTACTATTATTTGTTGTAGTCTACTTCTCATGCCAGTGACCATATTCCAACACATGTCAGTGCCTCGCATTATCTCCCAGGTTGAAGTAACAACTTCATCTAAATTAGACCTAGATCTCACATTCGATGGATCCCAATTGAGCACCATATGTCCCCATAGATTTTCGATGGGGTTTAAATCAGGGCTTTTAGAAGGCCAGTCAATAACTGTCAAGGATTCTTGCTTGTTAAACCATTCTTGCACAATATGGGCGCGATGCACAGCGCAATTGTCATGGACAAAGTATATATGCTCATCCGGATATACAGTTCGTACGGTTGGTAACATGACGTTCTGTAAAATATCCAAGTATCCTTGAGCAGTGTTGCGAGCACTCACTTGCACTAATTCACCGGGGCCCATCGACGACATCCATCCCCAATATCCCAAAGTAATACGGCCACTACACCTGCACGGTAGAATGTTTGCTAAACTATATCGTTCATTATTTCTTCTCCACAGTATTTTACGCCCATCCTTGTCTGATCTAAAAGTCTTTTCATCACTAAAAACAACAACATTATTACACCAATCAAAGTCCAAATATTCACGGGCAAACCGCACTCTGTCTTCACGATGCTCATTAGACATCATAATCTTCTTCGCTGGTCTCCGACATCTTAAACCATCAGCTCGTAAGTGATTGCGAACTGTTTGTAGTGTTACATTATGAAGTGTCGCCGTAGACCGGGTGCTGGCAAACGGATTGCTGTTATGCGCTGCAATGATGTCGCGATGGCGATCAGATGCAGCTGTGTAGGCTACAGGCTGTGGGCCTGGTCGACGACTTTCAACATGTCCAGAATCTGCATACCTATGAACCCACAGTTGCACTGTTCTTCTCTGTAAAATAAGAAAAAAATACAATGAAGTAGTAACACAAGGTATAATTATAATCATAATTTATAAAAAACCTTCAAATTTATTTTTTATATGCATAACTCACCGATATCATTAAACGTCGTGCTATCTCGCTAATTGAAATGTTTTGTTCATACAAAACAATGATTTCCGCCTTTTTAAAAGTGGATAGATGACTTTCCATGATAGATAACAAATCTCAATCACAATTTACAAGGAACGAAATGCAATACAACTAATGCTGAGAGCGCGCAGACGCAAAACAATTTTAAAGAGGGTAGCTGTTACATTTTAAATAAAGAAGGTAGACTATGGCCTTTTTACCGGGCAAGTTTACAACTCTTCGAACTCTAGTTTGGTTAAACAATTGTAATCAATTTATATTCGATGCTATGTGAATTTAATAATACTCGTAGCTTCTAAAAAATAATTTCCTTTGAGGGATCGAACCTTTATCTACATATCGTAATTCTAGCACCTAATCCACTAGGCTATCGACTACTTTGCATAAAGCTGTGAAAACTTGCGTCATAATCAATGAATGTATGGGATCAGAAAAACGCACACAGACGCGACATTAACACGAATACTGTGTTAGTGTGCATTGCTAATCGTAGCTATTGGCAACGTTACGCACACAAAGACTGGTGTTTGTGTGCCCTGCAAACCGATCTTCTTTGTCGTGTGTACTTTACTTACATACGTTGTACTTACCATGGATATTATACGATTCAATGACTCGCTTTACCATGCGAAGTATATTTGATACTTACAGCGTGCTAGTTGGTGCAGTTAACGTTACAAACTCACTTTAACATTAAAGTTTTGTTTTTGTATAGTCTCATTTCGATAAAAGTTGCAACAGTTAAGGAACATTTAGAAGATGGTAACACCAAATTTTACTTTAAATAGTAGATTTTAAATTTATTTATGTGAAGTGAAGTTAGTGGACACATCGTGTGTTGTTAATCCTTTAAATTATGATCACCTTGATTACAAAACTCCCTGAAGAACCAGGCTTTCAAGAAAGACAAAGCAGATCTGGTTGGGATAAGTACAAAACGAACTTATTTCTTGGATTAATACGCATTGATGGTCTCTGTGTTGCTGAAAACTAATGGTGTAGTTGTTTAGATACTAGGGTAGTTCATGAAAGGAGAACTACCTGGTATAAGCCGGAAGACGGACTAAACAAACATCTTATGTTTCAGCTTCCTTTCAGTTGTTATTTAGTATATATTTACATTGTCAAAGTGAAAGTGTAGAGTCATTTGTGTAGCTGAGCAGAAAAATGGTAAGTTAAAAATAGGATATTATATTGAAAATCTAAAATTACTTGTCTGGATGCAAGTGTAGTACGTAAAATGAGTACCACATTGTATTAGCCGGAAGACGGACCAAATGAGTGATTATAGGTTTCCGAAATTATATTGAAAACTAAAATTACTTGTCTGGATGCAAGTGTAGTACGTAAAATGAGTACTACATTGTATTAGCCGGAAGACGGACCAAATGAGTGATTATAAGTTTCCGAAATTATATTGAAATGAATTTGAACTGTCAATAGGTTTTTCGATCCATCTGTCGATAGGTTTTCGATCCATCTGTCGAGCCCGTAGGCCCGAACGATCGTGAAATGAATTTGAACTGTCAATAGGTTTTTCGATCCCTCTGTCGATAGGTTTTTCGATCCATCTGTCGAGCCCGTAGGCCCGAACGATCGTGAAGTGAATTTAAACTGTCATTATCTACCTACTTACATGATTTTGGATTGTTTTAGATAAACTACTTTCTAATCTTTGGTCGAATAAGTCAATTGAAGTCTTAATATGACCTTCAAAAGGTTGCGTGACTGTAGGCCTGGTTCTAGGCGGGTGATTTATAATGTTCAACACAATCTGTTTTTTAAATTTATTCAAAGGGTCAGTGCTTATAGGGATTTCTAGTGTCGGATTTTCGGCGCTAGTGTGAGCGGTGGCTGTAGCTGAGGAGCTAGGAATAGGGTTGTGATCGGGTGCTGATATCGTGGAAGACGATGAACTTGTATTAATCTCCGAATGATTGACTAACAGTGACATATTCTCGTTGTTTATCTCGATGCGAGACAAAGCGTCTGCGTTTGTATTGGCCTTGCCTTTTTTGTAGACTATGGTGTAATCATATTCCGCTAACTTTAACCTCCATCGAGTGAGTCGAGAATTGGGCTCTTTCATGTTCATGAGCCATTGCAAAGGCTTGTGGTCTGTAATTATTTTAAATTTCCGGCCAAAGAGGTAAGGTCTAAAATACTTGGTAGCCCAAACTATAGCAAGCAGCTCTTTCTCAGTGGTGGAGTAATTCACCTCGCTGTCATTGAGAGTCCTTGAAGCATATGCTATAGGGTGGTCTACGCCCGTAGAACCTTGAGATAAAATCCCTCCTAGGGCGTAATTTGACGCGTCTGTAGTCAAAATGAATTCTTTTGAAAAGTCTGGATATACTAAAATAGGGTCATTTGTCAAAAGAGTTTTACAATGTTCGAAACAATCGATGTAATCGGAATTGATGATAATTTTGGATCCTTTTTTTAAGCATGCGGTAAGCGGTTTCGTAATTTTTGCAAAATCTGGTATGAATCGACGATAATAGCCCAGTAAACCTAAAAAACCTTTAATCTGTTTAGTAGTTTTTGGGATTGGGTACTTGCATATTGCGGCAATTTTATCTGGGTTTGGTTTTACGCCTTCTCGGGTAATAATATGGCCTAAATAGGGGGTCTCGCGTTTTAAAAACTCTGATTTATCCATCTGAATTTTGAAATTGGTTTCGCGGAGTCGTTGGAATACTTTCTTGAGGTTCACTATGTGTTCCTGGAGCGATGTGGAGTATACCAAAATATCGTCCAAGTAGACTATGGTATTTTCAACGCCTTGTAGGATATTATCCATAACTCTCTGGAATGTTGATGGTGAGTTTTTTAAGCCCATGGGCATACGAAGAAACTCATAGTGTCCGCGCTCTACATTGAAACCAGTTTTGTGAATGTCTTTTGGGTCCATCTCTACTTGGTAAAATCTGGCCAAATCTAGTGTAGTAAAATACTGACACCTTCCCAGTTTATCTAAAATATCAACAATATTTGGTATTGGATATTTGTCCTCAACAGTCTTATCATTAAGTTTTCGAAAGTCTATGACTAGTCTCCACTTAACCTTTCCTGATGCGTCTGATTTTTTTGGGACTACCCAAATAGGGGCACTCCAGGCAGAGGTAGATGGCCGAATAATTCCTTGTCTCAACATACTTTGTACCTGATTTCTAACTTCTTCTCTATGTATGTATGGATATCTATAAGTTTTACTATGAACCGGGTTATCGTCAGTTGTATTAATCGAATGTTTAATCTGATTTGTGAACGACAATTGTTCGCCTTCCACATAAAAAACATCGGAGTATTCGCTGCATAAGTTTATCAAATTACATGATTCTTCATCGTTTAGGTGTCCAGTGCGCAAACGCGGTATGACTTCCTGTGACCGGGCATTGACACTTGAAAATTGCAAGGTTTGCTCATTGTATAGTTGTGCATGTACGGGTTCTGTTAATAATAAAATAATGTCATTCTGTGTTGGATTAGATATTTCCACATATGCAAAGTTATTTTTAGATATTGAAATACACTCGTTGATGTTACAATTACAGATCATCTGTTCATCTATATGAATTTCACCGTTATTTATTGTGGTCGGGACTTTTAGTAATTTTGATGACTGGGCCGGGATTATGTCCTCCAATAGTTGGTGACTTTCTGGTCCATGCATGTGAATTTTGTTATTCGCGAACTGGGTGCTAAGTATTCGACTTCCTAGATCGATATTCGCTTGCCACTGTTCAAGTAGATCGCAACCGATAAGGCCATCGAAATAATCATGAAATTTATACACGTATAGTTTTATTGATTTTGAGTCTTGGATTTCGTTAAAACAGGGGATAGTGACTGAATAGTTGTTCATGGTAGATGCGTGTATGTTGGTGACGATAAATGGGTCATAATTAAGAGTCAAACCGGGAAAGTATTTATTTAAAGCCTCGGGACTTATGAAAGATTGATTAGCGCCAGTGTCCAGAAGTAACCTTAGGGGCGGGTTTTCAATCTGTATATAGGGCAGTTGCCGCTTGTTTTGTATATTTAACTCTATTCGGGGTAACTCCCCTCCGTATCTAAGGGAAAATTTGATTCATTTTCTTGGTTAACGACAACCTGATCATTTTGATCATAACATAACGTATCTTGGGGTGGGTATTCGTATGATCCCATATAGAATTGTTCTGCAGATAACGGCTCTTCATAACCATAGTAACAAGACTCAGAAGGGTTTTGTATTTCATGTAAATGCATTTCTCGCGACCTGTAGTCAACATGAGAGTTGTCATTGCTCCGCCAATTGTTGGGCCTTGTTGGTGGCAAAGTTCGGGCCACGGGGTGGCTAACACCACTCATGGGTTGGGCTTGATTGTAAGACTGATTTTGCCGAGTAAATTGCGCTTGGGGGATCCTAAAGCCGGTAGACATGTTAGATCTGGGCATGGCACTAAAAATTTGCTGTGTGCGTGAAGGACCTGGATTGTTAGGGTTCCGCTGATACCTGTTTCTTTGCATTGGTGGTGGGATTGGATCCTGATTTGTCATAAATGCGTGTGTGTGTGGATTTGGTGCAAACGAATAATTTTGAGGGATTTGAGGTCTAACAGATGTAGGTGCAGTGAATATTTGTGACCTAGCTGAAGGTGCAGTGAATGGTGTCATGTTTCTGAAGGGGGTTGGCTTGTTTTTGCCTTGCAAATAAAGGATGTTCAACTCTTCTTGCGCAAATTGGAGAGCATCCTCTAAGGTGTTTGGTCGCATGCATCGAATTCGCGATCCTAGTGGGTCATTTAAGCCTCTTAGGTATGACTGAAGGGCAAGCTTTTTATATAGGGAACGCTTGGCTTCAACGGTGGTGGCTACGCTATCATGTAGTTCCACGTATGTCATGATAGTGCTCAATAGATTTTGTACCCGTTCGTAAAAATCTTGCGGTGTACCTGTGCCTTGAATTAACATGGACAGGTCTGTGTAGAGAGCAGACTCGTCTCTTTGATCACTGAAATTGTTGACCAAAGTATTTCTGATACCTTGCCAAGTGGACGGTGTGCCATTGGTGGCTAATGTACGGCCAGCAGGTCCCGTAATTTTATTTAAAATGCCATTTAATAGATATAAGTTAATCAACTCATGACCTGGGGCGGCATTTACATATGTCTGAACTAATTGATCACATAATCTTAGGAATCTAATTAGGACGTTTGGATTCCCGTCAAATTCGGGCACATTTCTTAGTGCTTTATGAATGGTATCTAAATCTGCGGCCGCCATTTCAGTAGGAAATTCCTCCTGTATAGGGTCTAAATCCCTAAATGCGTCTCTTTGCTCGATGCGAAGATTACGGCGCCTATTACTATCACTCAGGGAACTACCCCTAAATCGTGCTGAATTAGGATGGAAAATTTTTGGGATTATTCAGGACGATTTGGAAAAAAAATTAAGGAAAATGGCAACCAATAATTAGAGTATAATGTACTTACAAAATTAACAGCATCTTTCCTTGGTTGGAGCCTCGTTCTATCGATGTCTGGATAAGGCGGGTTCCTCTTCACGTCCAAAAGCCAGCTCTCATAGGTTCTTGTTGTAGATGTAGATACAGCGACCAGTTCAGCAGATTGATACTCGAAGAATCCGGAACTGATTCTACAACTCCGTGACTGCGCCAATTATATGTAGTGGCTGATAGTGGAGATGAAGGAAAGTCCAAGGATGTGCAATTATGATTTATACCCAGTTCTTACATAAAGTGACTTAAAATTAACCAATGTTAGAAAGCGTCCGATGCTAGGAGCGCTGGTAATAAAAGTGAAATAAAATATATGCTTAGTTTTACTATTTCTAAATTGAGGGCATCGACGATATGTGCCTAACTTTGTGTGTTAGGTATATGACGACGGTGGCTTTGTATTACACACGGATACCGTGTTGATATGTGATGATGTATAATAAAAATAACATCGCTGATACTCGTTGTACCTGTTCAAAGTTGACGACCCGAATGGCCGAGTCGGCAGTGACCCCGCCTACGAAGCCAATGGTCTCGCGTTCGAGTCCCGGTGGGGGCAAATTGTTTTTTGATGAGAACGGATGTTTGTACCCTAGTCATCGTTTGTTTATCTATCTAAGTATAATATTTATCTATCTAAGTATGTGTATCGTTGTTAGTACCCAAGATACAGGGAATCCTAGTTTGGGGCTAGATCAAAATGTGTAAATAGTGTCCAAGTTATTATTATTATTTATTATTATTATAAAGTTATACAAAAATTTATAGTGACTCCAACTGTTTCTACCATGGATTTCATTGTGAGGAAACCTACAAAGATATCTCCATGGCTACGACGAGGGGATCGCAAAATTGACTATTGATTGGCCTCACGAAGTTTTGCATAACTGGTAAAAACTGCGGCTTTATATTAAGGTTAGGTTTGCTTTGTATTTGTTGCGTCATTATAAACAACTATCGCTTTGAAACCGAGTGTATTAACAAATTTATACTATATAGAATAAAACAAAACAGACAGGAGCACTTGAAATGTGAAAGCTTCGAGATTCGAAGCGCGTAGAGATTTTTCTGTCCGTAGCAAATGGCGTTACGGCGGCGTAGCAGCGCAGTCTTGTCGGCGTCCCGACCACGGGATGTTTTACCCAATTGGAATTGGAGAATTGGGTACAACAAAACTGAAACTGGCAAAGATATACCCAGGGACAATAATTTCTGCTTAAATGTAGGTGATGTTATGAAATCTCACGCTGAAGTAGCTCGAACTTTCGAAACATTCTCACCAATGTTTCTGTCTAGGGTGAGTGTTCCGGTGTTTTTTGTTTACCCTCTCAATAGCAATAAAAAAACACGCCACTACCGTTTTTTTTTTTCATTTACTCTGTCAGTCGACCAATCAAGTTTGAGATATTAGAAAGAAGGTACGATTATCCTCTATTTCCGGTCAGTATAGCCAGTAATAAAAAATAATAGTGGGTAGTAGTAATTATTTTATAAAAATAAATATTATTCTTAGTCCATTCTAGGTGTTTATGCGCGAGTGGCCTGCAGGTAAATTAAAATTTAATGCAAGTCCATACTAGGTGTTCATACGCGAGTGGACAGGTTAAATTGATTGTGAAAAGTGCAAATAATATGCCAAAACGTCTCAAAAGTGATGCACGGCTAGTATTTTAAACGTTTTATCTTTACTGAGAGAAGAGAAACGCCTCCAAGATCCCATAATACCATCTGAAAAGCTCAATGAACGCGCTGCTGCTGCCACAGGTCCGTGTTGCCAGATATGGAAGAATGAAATCACCCATTATTGAAAAACAGTTTTATTTGACTACTCAGAAATCGAGGATAGTTCGCGATTTTGAACCCTATGCCATGGGAATAAAATTTAAAACCCATAACGGAAAAGTGGCGTTAGCTGACGCCGGTGGTAACAAGAAGGTTAAAAATACACCTTAATATTTATTTTTTAATGTTTATATTTATAATTGTCCTAAATTATCGAAAACAATCTGAAAGTAGTAGTAACGTCATCATAATTGAAAAAAATTGATTGCGATATTTTACGACGTGGTAGTTCAAAATGCCGACAAAAGACAATTCCGACAAAAGACATTTCTAGAAAACATGGTAGTATCTCGGGTCGGTAATTATACTTCATTATTCAGGTCCGGTGGCTCCGAGTTTTCTTGATGTTAAAGAAAGCTCGAGTAAGGCATTTCTTTGCTTCTCACTAAATCTCCCGGTTAATTTAGTCATGCGATCCGGCCCTTTATTCTATATTTGGTGTTTTATTTACTCTTACAGCTTGGTAAATCAATGCAGAGAAAATCTAATCGCAACCAAGTGACATTTTAGCGGAATATTGCGCGTTTTATTAGATAAGTCAAATATTGTAAAAAAACACGCAGTAGCCTGCAGCATGTAACCATCCGTTCCTGTATGTTCCCGTAACCAAGGGTTCCGTACCTCAAAAGAAAAAGAAAAAATATCATGTGCGAGTCTAACTCGCGCACGAAGGGTTCCTTACCACCGTATAATGGTAGGGATGGTGTGGAGTGAATAATTTGGATTTTACATAGCCAACTGTTATTTACAAAGTAATTGGTGCGGCTACTTTCACACTCCATGTACGTAACCAGGTGCATTCATAAGTTTGTATGTGGTATTGAAAGAGTTATTGTACGGGAGCCCCCTTAAATATTTGTTATATTCTGTTTATTTTTGTATTTGTTGTTGTAGTGGCAACAGAAATACATCATCTGTGAAATTTCATCTGTCTATCATGGGATCATGATATACAGCCCGGACGGACGGACGGACAGCGGAGGCTTAGTAATAGGGTCAAGTTTTGCACCCTTCGGGTACGGAATCTTATTAAAGGAACCCTTACAGGGTCCTTCGCGTGTCTGTCCGTCCGTCTGTCATAGGCACTTTCCCCAGGAACTATAAGAGCAAGTCTTAAAATTTTCTTCAAAAATACTTATTCTGATAACCGCAATATAATTCAAGTATGATATGATGTATTTGATAAATTGTTGTCCTGGTCGCCCCATGTTTGTGAGGTCAGCAGACGAGTCTTTGCGTCATTTCACTCCCTACGGAGATTGCAGCACTTCCTGCCACAGCAGACTAAAATCACCCTTGCCCAGTCCCTCCTACTACCTTTAATCGACTATGCAGATGTTTGCTGGATCGGTGCGAACGAAGAACAACTGAACAAACTCGAACGACTTCAAAACCTCGGGATTCGGTTTGTCTTCGGGCTGCGCAAGTATGACCATGTCTCACAGTATCGCAAGGAGATGGGGTGGCTTCCGATCCGCCTTCGTCATGATATGCACGTTCTCTCCTATCTGTTCAACATTTTGCGAAATCCCCGCTACCCCTCATATCTTCGAGAACGTTTCGAGTTTATTTCCTCCAGGCATAGCAACCGGAGATCCCACACGATGTCTCTTCTCTCTACTCCTCGGCATAACACTGCCGCTTACAAACACTCGTTTAGGTTAACGGCGATCCGACTCTGGAACGCACTTCCCTGCGCTATTAGAGATAGTCCCTCAATTTTCACTTTTAAGACAAGATAGAAAGAGCATTTCCTTTCTCTTTCGTGATAGGTACTTTTATATATGTATATATAAGTAGTATATTTTTGATATATATAAAATTTTTTGCTGTTGTATTTTATTTAGTATATATCATTTATTACATTATTATGTTTTAGTTGTAAACAATTAGATGTGTACAGTTTTATTGCGCACTAGGACTCTCCTGTTGCACAAATTTTCCTGTCCTACCTAGGTTTGCTGGTAGAAATCTCTCTTTAGAGATAAGCTCGCCTTTGCTCATAAAATGTTTTGTTACCTTACTATTAAGATTTCTGTGCAATAAAGAATATGAATATGAATATGAATATATGAAAAAATATTGCCCACAAAAATGTGGAGGGGGTAAAATAATGACAAAACAAAAAATGAAACATCGTAATAAGTCATGTAGGGTTGCGTTGAAAAGGACTCTGAATAAAATTTTCAAAAATATTTGATTAAAATTTTAGTTTTGATTACTCCAGAAGTTATGATTAAAAAACCGGCCAAGTGCAAGTCGGACTCCCGCACGAAGGGTTCCGTACCACCGTTGGTTACCAGTGGAGTTGGATTTTACATAACAAAATGTTGTTTAAAAAGTTATTGGTGCGGCTACTTTCACCTTCCATGTACTTAAGCAGGTCCATTCATAAGTGTAGTATGTGAAATAGTTGTGTTCGCCAACGGATAGCACGGTGGAAGAATTGCCTACAAAGAGCAAATGTAAGTCCTATTCGATAGGAGTCCCGGCCACTCTCTTTGACACCTGCTTCTCCACAAGCGTGTGGCCCGAGAATGCCCGTATTAGGGAGTGGCTGCCCTTTCGTGTAAACATGGAGATATACTAAACCAGCAAAACAAACCCACGCACTTCATGCCCCAATTGGTACCTGGATATAAAATACTAGAATGTCCGCGGTATCAAAACCAGACTACAGTTCTGGCGGCAAAGTTTGTTGCTGCTGGACTCCCATCTTGTTGCCTCTACCGAAACCTTCCTGGATTCCTCGGTTGGAGATGCCGAGGTTATGGCGGGCGGCTGGAGCGTACAGCGCCGTAACCGCGTGTCTGAAACGGCGCCGAGATCTGGAAACGGAACATGGAGAAGATCTCTGGGCTACTCTTACTGTTGATGGTATGCTGCTTACAGTCTGTGTAGTGTAAATCGATCCCAGCAAGAAGAAGAAAATGAAAATAATCACGCAAGAAGAAAAGGATGCCGAGTACATGAAGTGGTTCGATAAGACTGATGAAAATGTGGTCCGGATAACCGGTACCTTAATTATTCTAGGAGACCTTAGTATGAAAGTGCATCAGTTGAAATCCTTAATTATTATTGCTATTTTCTATCTGTCTGTGGCATGTATGAGACGAATGAAGTGGTTAATGATCGTGGGGGCGTGCTTGATGTGGTGTTGCTGCCGGAGAGCCTGCGTTACGTAAATGTGCGCGCTTCCGTGACAGGAAGCCTGGTGTCACGCTCTGACGCCTACCACCCGCCTCTCAACGTCATTGTGCCCGTGTTGAGTGCGGGGGGTGCCTACCAGCGATCCGGCCGCTTAAATCCCAGCAACATTGGTGGCCGCAGTTACCGGAACTTTGCCAAGGGAAACCACGCAGTCATGTACCAGGTCATGTGTGGCGTATCCTGGGACGGTGTTCTCGAAGCCACTGATGTTGAGACGGTAGTCGGTCGCTTCTACGATACCATTTACGAAGTCTTCAACAACTCCATCCCGAAGAAGACCAGACCAACCCAGCCTACTAGGAGATACCCGGTGTGGTTCACTGGTGACATTATGTAACGGCATTAACGGCAAGGTCGAGCCACCGCTATCAGTAGCTATGATCGTCTATTCTATCTACTCCAAAAAGAGATGTCCCGATTCAGCTGTAAGATTTGTAAGTTAAGAATGATAAGTCCGAATTTCTCGTTCGTTGAGAAGTTCGTTAGGCGTACAATAGTCGAACGAAGTTTGGTTCAGGAAGTTACAGTTTCAAGTTAGACAGAGAAAGCATATATGTCCGCAAGCCGGTAATTCGCATCAGTCAGCGGTGTATTGCGCAAGATCGATCGTTGTTATATTTTGTGTGATGGTACCATTTATTTTTTTGTATATATGGGCGCTTGGAACTTCTTTTGGTGGTCGACCACGATTTGTAATATTTGTTTGGGATATCGTATAGATATCCGTCGTAGTTTTACGACGTGAGTACTCAATGATATTTCATGTGCTCGCTAGTAGCGGCTTGTGGTGGTTCCAATGATATAATTAGTTCACGGCAATAACGATCCGAAAAGACCGGTTTACACAATTGCGATTTGATTTTCCGAAATGGGTTCTGAACTAGCGGTTACCTCAAAAGGTCCGTAACGTTTTGAAACCTTCAACTCTGCGCAATTTGAGCTGGATGTTATCGAAACGTAGTCATTAGCGCTTTAGGAGATCTAACCCACACCATAGCGAAATGCATACTTCGGTAAATTCCAATCTATGAATTCCACTAGCCTCAGCACGTCCTCGACTGAGCCTAATCATATATATTGACCCAGCCTACACATTAGACCTCCAGCGAAATTTACATTTAATTTAAAGATGCAACTTGAATCCAAACTGACCCAAGGCAAGGCAAAACAATCTACCCGGTCCTAAACAATGAACTTTAGACTGTAATTTGATCTCTTCGCGCGTCCCCGACAACACTCAAATGTCAAAATATCAACAGGATAGGTTATCTGTATTGACACCGGTTTAATTTTGTTCTGAATTTGTTATTTCCATCCGCGGAACCTCATCGATCAAACAGTCTCCCTATGCCCTGCCAACCTAGGTTTAGCCGCAACTAAACTCCTGTCTAGCCTAGTCTAAAAACCTAGTGTTATACCACGTCCATTATCAACACCACTCAAAAATGGTTGAGTTTGATTTGAATGTGCTTGTTTATTTAATGACTGTGTGTGTAGAAATTTCAAAACTCGCTACTCGAAAGGAATGAGGAGAGGATTACCCCGCGAATATCCTAAGAGCCAATCCAGGAACCCTATGGTGAAGGAAAAAGGAATTTAGGGTCGCTCCAAGCCCAGACTCAGACTCAGATCAGTTACCTACAAGTTCTTATCTAACGACCCAAGGATAGTTTTGGAATTTGGGGTAGGTAGATATAAAGGATAGGAACCGAAGTATATCTCGTCGCTTCAGACACTCACGAAAATCCACTGAAACTCGCAATCACAATTCGCCCAGTTCTGACGCGTAAGACGGCAGACCAAAACTGTTTAGAATTTGAAAGACGACTGTCACAGTAGCTAGACGCTCAGACTGAATGCTCTCCCTTCCCCCGCAATCGTATTTATAGTCCCCACATATCTGGAAAAAAAATGGCGTCCTTTGCGAACACGCTCTGCCCAAGCGAAGCTTCTTATCACTAACTACACAGGGTCTAATTTCAACCATGCCATGCAGATCCGCCGTTCTACAAATTGTGTGTACGCATATTCACTATGATCAACCGTAGGTTATCACTCAAGTCATTCGGTATGGCCGATACACAAAATCTGTTGATTGCTGACCATAAAAGCTTGTTGCGATTAATTAAGCCTTCCCGACCGCTAGCGCGCTGGACAAAGACCACTAGAATGCTATTCATACTAGTCGTGTCAAACTCGCCATCTCATACCTCAAACGCAATTGTATATTTGCAATCAACAAAATAGCTTTCTCCGTATCGTTCCATAATAACCTTTCAATATTTAGTTATTCATAATTTATTTCGCGCGCAGCCAACTCGGCTCTGATCCCTACACATCTCGCAGGAATGCGACAAAAACCTTGACCTGAACTCTGTTCCTGGAACCAATCCACGCGTCGGCTCATTGTTTTTTGCTAACTTACCCTGAGCTACGCAAAACCCCAAACGTTATATGAACCGATTCTCGTATTCAAAACAGCGCGGCGATGGGCTAGCCCTCTGTCACGCAAAATGAAGTATCAAATGTACTGACTCTCGTGTACCATTACAGCCGCCTCCCAGACCTTGAGACACTTATCTCAGTTAAACATGGCGCAAGGATCTCATTACCACTATGCTACCCATGTTTTGTCCATATCTACTCTATATGTACGGACATCTCAAATCATGTACACAGACCGATGAATCTGTCAATTATGTATATAACGAGACGGGGAGGGCGTCAGGATCTTCAGACATGGCGCAGCGGCGAAATAAAACGTTTTCCGATTCTTCACACTTCTAGTTATTTGATTTTTACAATCATCTCCTTAAAATACAGCTTGATTGAAAAGATATCGACGGATTAGGTCTCAAGAAACGCGGCAAGTTCAGTGCGGAGAGGTACACTTGTGTTCTGTTCCGTAGTGATGCTCAGTCCAAAGTGACCGCGCTTCTCTCTCCTCGCGCGTAGACTCCCAAAACACGTTTTACCAAACCCAGGCCTCTCATTGGTCGAACCTCGCAGGCCTACCAACCTATCTGTCAAAACAAGTGTTGCCAGCTCCGCACCGACCTCACCCAGGCGGAAGCCTGACGTTTCAAATCAATAGCACAGAATACTTTAATAGTTTGACGTTTAAGAATCACAATATTCAAGACTACCTACGTCAAAACACAAAATACGAGTCTTACGTTTATAAATCTTAATAATCACAACTACCAACACAAATACCACTAAGTACTGCTATCGAACGTCAGAGGGCGTTGGCAGCACTCCGACACGGCCATCATGACATATCACGCGTCCACGCGTGAGGACGTACCTGAGGACAATAAGTTTCCGGAGAGTAAAGTGTTACTCGGCCAACCTGACCAAAGGGATATGTGTGGGCAACTAGCTCTGATACCCGATAGCAATATTACATCCATCAATTATTTAGAAACCAAATTACAGTCAGTCATAAAATAAGAATCATTTTAACTAGAACTGAACAGATCCAAACCAAAACAAGATTAATCCTTGCATCTCATTTCTATGTGCACAGCTCATCTTTACACCGTAACCTCTATCCGGTTACACCAACAGTGACCTCTGTCCGGTCATCCACCCACCAAGGACCTCTATCCGGTCATGGTCGTGTCACCTCCATCCGGTAACAGCATCAGAAACTCAAAGCCAATCACCACACCTCATCAGCAACCGCATGCCACCGTCAATCAAGGTGGCCGCACTGCAACGGGAAGATCAGGTCCCGAATGGTCCGACCCTTTTACGCCTACGTCTACAGTTGCTGTGGGCTATTGGCATCACTCATATCCATCATACTCTAACTAATAAAAGTTAAGTACCAAAAATTATCATAAAACATATTAGGTTCTGTTCAATTCAGTTCATTTTAAAATTAAGCACTCTCAATTAGAATTAAGTAGATTCATTTTGGTCATCAGATTCATCATCGATAACACTGTTATCAAAAGTACCACTATCTGGCATTTTACGCAGTCTGTCATGGGCGTACTTGTAAGTTCGGTTAGAGGTAAGTGATTTCAAAATGTACCGATTACCTTCTAGGACTTCACTGACTTTAAATGGGCCCTTGTACTTAGGATCAAGTTTTGTCTGGTTGCGCTCTTCATTTTGGAGCAGAACGAAATCACCAACAGAGAACGGATTCAGCTTAGCTTTAGTACTATCGAATCGTAACTTGTCATACTCAGCACCTGCTTGTATGTTCTGTATAGCTTGGTTTCTCACCTGTTCTATGTCAACCTCAGGCTCTACGTCGTCAGCGAACATGACATCTAGTGGTCTAGCTACCTTACCAATTAGTAACTCCAGTGGACTGAACTTAGTTACTCTACTTTGAGTGCAGTTTAGAGCAAGCTGGATATCTTGTAGAGAATCTTGCCAGGACTTTTTACTTACTTCAACTGCTGTGAGCATGTTCTTTAGAGTGCTCATAACACGCTCTACTTGGCCATTTGCTCGGGAACTGCCTGTAGCGATGAGATGAAGCTTTATATTGACAGAATTACAGTAGTCTTTGAAATCTCTACTTGCAAAACAACGACCTTGATCTGCAATCACTCTTACTGGGGTCCCAAACAAAGATACGCAAGCCTTTAAAGCTTTAATGCTACTCACCGTGTCAATTTGTAGAGTATGGTGCAGGAACACATACTTTGTGAACGCGTCGATTAGTACAAACACGTACTCCTTTTTGTTATTTTTCCCACTAAGCTTACCGGTGGCGTCGATGTGCACTGTGTGCCAGGGTATAGCGACCTTGGGAATAGGGTGGAGTTCAGCTTGAATCTTACCAGAGTGTGACTTTGAAACCTTACAGGTTACACAATTCTCGACGAATCGTCGCACATACTTGGCCATATGTTCGAACCAGTAACTCTCAAATACTTTCTCTAGAGTCTTTTGCCAACCCAGGTGCATGATTCCTTCATGCACATTGTTTATTATTGACCACCGAAGTGACCGAGGTACTATGGGTAAAGAGTGGGTCTTACCATTGCGCTGAATTTTACGATGCAAGACACCGGACTTCAGTTCGTACGTTTTCGCAACGCTTTCAGGAAGCTCCTTATTTTTGTAGTCGGCCAGGGTCTGTGAAAGCTCCTGGTCACGCTGTTGCTCAGCTAGAAGCCAATTGTCCGAAAGCTCAGCGAAATTCACGATCCTTTTCTCTACTTTCGAGATGACCTTCTCTTCTACAGGTAGAGGATTCCTAGAGAAAAAATCTACGTGTGCCATGCGCTTACCCTCTCGGTGAATGATGTCGAAGTCAAAGCTTTGCAGGAAAGCCCACCATCTGTGCACACGTGGGGCTAAATCAAGCTTTTTGCGAGACATTTGTAGAGAATTACAATCCGTTACCACGAGAAATTTTCGGCCATGAAGGAAGTGACGGAAGTGTTTCACTGCGTTGACGACAGCCAAAGTCTCCAATTCATACGAATGGTATTTCGACTCGGCGTCAGTGGTACGCTTGCTGAAATAAGCAACCGCTCGCATCTTACCTTCCTTCTTTTGTAGTAGTATCGCACCATAGCCGATGGCACTCGCATCGGTATGCAATTCTACATCGAGATCTGGGTCGTAGATACTCAGCACAGGCTCATTCGTAAGGGCAGATATGATCTGCTGCCTAATCTTCTCGTGCTCAGGTTTCCAGGTTAGTTTGCCTTTGCCAGAAGTGAGGGAGTATAGTGGGGCCATAGTTTGCGAGAACTTCGACACGAACTGGCGAAAATAAGACGCTAACCCGATGAACTGACGAAGTTGTGTTATCGTCTCAGGTGGTGGTAAAGCCGTGAGAGCCTCTATTTTGCGGGGATTGGGGCGAATCTGTCCTTGACTAACCTCATAACCAAGGTACTCTACTTTCTCTTTCAAGAACGAGCACTTTTTGATGTTCAAGGAGAAGTTCTTATCAGATAAAGTCTCTAGGACGACTTTTAGCCTCTCCAATGATTCAGCAACAGTCCCTCCAACAATCATCACGTCATCAACGTACACGACAACATATGAATGGACAAGATCACCTAGAGCTTTTACTATTGCTCGTTGAAACACAGATGGAGCGTTTCTTAACCCGAAGGGCATTGTCAAGTACTCAAATTGGCCGTCAGGCGAGACAAAAGCTGTACGCTCTATCGATTCCTGCTCTATAGGGACCTGGTGGAAACCAGATGCCATATCCAGCACAGTGAAGTAGTGGCCACCATGAAGTCTTGCTATCTGATCCGATATGAGCGGAAGTGGAAACCTATCCGGGATGGTATTATCATTTAATTCGCGATAGTCGACACACAATCGTTGGGAGCCATCCCTTTTCTGTACCAAGAGTATTGGACTAGAAAACGGAGAAGAACTAGGTCGGATGATGTTAGCCTCCAGTAGCTCTACAATCTTGATCCGAACAGCTTCGCGCTCCGCAGGACTCAACCTATAAGGTCTACGATTGACAGTCCTATGGGGATCTTTTAGCCGAATTTGCATGGGTGCTGTATCAGCAGGAGTTCGGGGTGTTCCTACGATAAAAGAATCCCTAAACGACTCTAGGATCTCTATCAGCTTAGATTTACTGTCAGATGGAACGTCAGTGTCGATCGTCTGTAAGTCAATAGTCTCAGTTTTCTTGATATTACAGGACTCTACAATACGCGTTTTGACAAAACTCAGTTTGTTGAAAGTCATATGCACTTCTACACCTTGCATCATAATCTCTCTACCTATCATAAGGTCATAACGCAAATAGTGATCCGGTAACACATGAAAAACAACCACAATAGCAATATCATCTATCTCCACAACAGTCTCAATCTGCATGGTAGAGTAAACCGAAGTCTGCCCTATGCCAGTCATAGTCACTGTATTATGTAATCGCTTGCCTTGAAGCTTGCACGCGACAGACTCTCTTACTAGTGAGCATTCAGCTCCAGAATCATAATGAAACAAGAACTGCTCACCAGATGTGCGAAGATGTCCCGTGTGTGCATTCACGTTGCATACGTCGATCCTCTTCTCCGAAGAGCTGGCTCCGGGGTTGCTCGCGTTGGGTTTGGAGATCCTCTTCGGGCAGCTGCTAGCGTAGTGGCCTCGGGCTTGACAGTGGAAGCAGGTAACCGACGACTTGTCCCCCGTTCCGACGCTGCTGCTAGACTTTGGACGCTCGTCGATCTTCCTTGAAGTAGGCTTGACGCGGAGGTTGCACGAAACAGACTTGTGGCCATGTTTTCCACAGGTGTAGCAGACTGGTTTAGGGACCGTAGAAAACCGTGCACGCTTACTATCTGGTCCATCTTGATCACTGTTCATTTTCCTCTTCATAAACGACACAGCCTTCAGTTCTTGTTGCAGTTCATTGCGAGTCTTTATATCATGGGTGAATGCGAGGCGTTGAACACGTGGATTGAATTGGGAAATGTGCGCCAAGATAATACCAATCGCAATCTGTTCAGTAGAATGAGTGTTCCATCTTGACATCAGGGATGACATGAGGGAGGCAGCATATGCAGCTATGCACTCGTCGTCTTTTGGTTTATTACCATGAAGATTGATCAGGAATGATGCAATAGTTTCGGGGCACTCATACCTTGCAATGAAAAGAGCCTTGAAGTCACTCCAGGTCATCCCAGGGAATGCGATTGTTGAAAGCCACGTAGACGCATCTCCCTTCAAAGCATGGCTGAGGGCAACCATGAGTTTGGCGCCTTGTTGTTCTTGATCGGCGATGCACATATCCGCCGTCGAAATCCAGGCTCGGGCATTGACGTCAGTTTTCTTGGGATCGAAATCTGGCAGTTTCAAATCACGCGGCGAATTAGGTTTCTTGATAGCTTGCACCAGCGCCATGAAATTCCGATTTTGTTGTTCGAGAAGTAATTCCCATCTTCTATCTTCGGTTTGGTCATGTGGGACTTCTGGATTACATCCCACTTCTGATAACGAGACGGGGAGGGCGTCAGGATCTTCAGACATGGCGCAGCGGCGAAATAAAACGTTTTCCGATTCTTCACACTTCTAGTTATTTGATTTTTACAATCATCTCCTTAAAATACAGCTTGATTGAAAAGATATCGACGGATTAGGTCTCAAGAAACGCGGCAAGTTCAGTGCGGAGAGGTACACTTGTGTTCTGTTCCGTAGTGATGCTCAGTCCAAAGTGACCGCGCTTCTCTCTCCTCGCGCGTAGACTCCCATAACACGTTTTACCAAACCCAGGCCTCTCATTGGTCGAACCTCGCAGGCCTACCAACCTATCTGTCAAAACAAGTGTTGCCAGCTCCGCACCGACCTCACCCAGGCGGAAGCCTGACGTTTCAAATCAATAGCACAGAATACTTTAATAGTTTGACGTTTAAGAATCACAATATTCAAGACTACCTACGTCAAAACACAAAATACGAGTCTTACGTTTATAAATCTTAATAATCACAACTACCAACACAAATACCACTAAGTACTGCTATCGAACGTCAGAGGGCGTTGGCAGCACCACTCAAAAATGGTTGAGTTTGATTTGAATGTGCTTGTTTGTTTAATGACTGTGTGTGTAGAAATTTCAAAACTCGCTACTCGAAAGGAATGAGGAGAGGATTACCCCGCGAATATCCTAAGAGCCAATCCAGGAACCCTATGGTGAAGGAAAAAGGAATTTAGGGTCGCTCCAAGCCCAGACTCAGACTCAGATCAGTTACCTACAAGTTCTTATCTAACGACCCAAGGATAGTTTTGGAATTTGGGGTAGGTAGATATAAAGGATAGGAACCGAGGTATATCTCGTCGCTTCAGACACTCACGAAAATCCACTGAAACTCGCAATCACAATTCGCCCAGTTCTGACGCGTAAGACGGCAGACCAAAACTGTTTAGAATTTGAAAGACGACTGTCACAGTAGCTAGACGCTCAGACTGAATGCTCTCCCTTCCCCCGCAATCGTATTTATAGTCCCCACATATCTGGAAAAAAAATGGCGTCCTTTGCGAACACGCTCTGCCCAAGCGAAGCTTCTTATCACTAACTACACAGGGTCTAATTTCAACCATGCCATGCAGATCCGCCGTTCTACAAATTGTGTGTACGCATATTCACTATGATCAACCGTAGGTTATCACTCAAGTCATTCGGTATGGCCGATACACAAAATCTGTTGATTGCTGACCATAAAAGCTTGTTGCGATTAATTAAGCCTTCCCGACCGCTAGCGCGCTGGACAAAGACCACTAGAATGCTATTCATACTAGTCGTGTCAAACTCGCCATCTCATACCTCAAACGCAATTGTATATTTGCAATCAACAAAATAGCTTTCTCCGTATCGTTCCATAATAACCTTTCAATATTTAGTTATTCATAATTTATTTCGCGCGCAGCCAACTCGGCTCTGATCCCTACACATCTCGCAGGAATGCGACAAAAACCTTGACCTGAACTCTGTTCCTGGAACCAATCCACGCGTCGGCTCATTGTTTTTTGCTAACTTACCCTGAGCTACGCAAAACCCCAAACGTTATATGAACCGATTCTCGTATTCAAAACAGCGCGGCGATGGGCTAGCCCTCTGTCACGCAAAATGAAGTATCAAATGTACTGACTCTCGTGTACCATTACAGCCGCCTCCCAGACCTTGAGACACTTATCTCAGTTAAACATGGCGCAAGGATCTCATTACCACTATGCTACCCATGTTTTGTCCATATCTACTCTATATGTACGGACATCTCAAATCATGTACACAGACCGATGAATCTGTCAATTATGTATATAATATTTACACAACTCTATTGAGCTCTCTCCTGTCTTATCTTATTTATCTATCTAACTATACAACCTCGCTTACCCGCAACTTATTGTAATTCGTATTACTATATATATACAATTTTTTTATTTTTTTGTTTTTTTTTGTTTTTGTTTCTAAACCATGCAAGATCCTTAAATCTACAAATTAGTTACTCAAATTTACAGCTTACAGCTTAATTATATAACTTTTATACACTATCTTATTTATCTACGCCCTTATTCGTCCTCACATAATACCTGGCTATATTTATAGTATTGAAGTTACCCAATATCTCATTCGAACCCGGATCTACTAAAGTATAACAGTTCGGATATACCACTGCCGAAATAACATAAGGCCCTTTATACAACAATGAAAATTTCCGCATGATTTTATGTTCTTTATTTGAACGCACAAAACTCTTAAGTTTCACATAATCACCTATACGATAGACTTCTAACTTACGCCGTTTGTCTGCCTGTCGCTTACGTCGTTCACTAGAACTTTTAGAGTTTTCTATCGCTACATTCCGCACCTGTTCCGTATCTCGCACACTATGACCTAATAACCATTCATCGCCTAATTCCTTGTCAATAGTTAACGGTTCCCGCCTACCAAACGCTAACTCATTAGGCGCAAAGCCTGTGCTTGTGTGTTCGATATTATTATAGCAATTCTGAATGTCCGGTAACACGTCGACCCAACTACGATTACTTCCGCCGCAATAAGTTCTAATTAGTCGACCTAGCTCGCTATTCACTCTTTCTACGCTATTAGAATTTGGACAATACACCGACGTATGAGTGACCCGAATCCCTAGCTGTTTGAGACCAAATTCCCAAACTTTCGATATGAACTGTGGTCCTGAGTCCGTAATTATAGTTTCGATAGGTATTTCCCTATGAAATCTCTTTATACAAGCGAGCACGCTCCTACCTGTCGCTTTTCGCATTGGATATAATTTTATTACTTTACTGTACACGTCTTGAATCACATATATATATTGATATCCGAATTTACCTACGGGCAATGGCCCATAAAGGTCCGAGAAAACTTTCTCACCCAACCTTTCCGCCAACACCGTTGTACAAGGACCAACGGTATTGTTAGTACTTGGTTTGACCTTTTGACATATGTCACAACTTCTTATCACCGTGCTAATCACCCTACTCATATGAAGAAAATAATATCTGTCCTTCATCAGTGCTAATATTTTATATCTGCCGTAGTGACCTATTTCTTCATGTATGTGTAAAATTAGTTCCTCCTGTAGTGATTTCGGAATTACTAGCAACTGTACGTTCCGCTTCAGCACGAGAAAATATAACGTATCACCTACTAGCTTGTAATTATCAAACCCTCTCGTCCCCGTATCTACCACCCTACGTCTGATACAACCGCTTATTCGATTTAACCGCTCATCTTCGCTTTGTAATCTCGCAATGTCCCGTAAACTCGAAATAACACTTGCGGTATTCGATGCCTGAAATCAGAATATTCCCGGCTGAACAGTTATACTGTCAATCATACCTCCAGGTCCCACCATTTGCCTGCTTAGCGTGTCAGCAATTTGATTATCAGTCCCTCGCACAAATTCTATGTCGTAATCGAATTGCTCTAAAAACATAACCCACCTAGTTACGCGTGCACCCAATAAAGTCCACGACTTAATGAACGTCAAACTTTTATGATCAGTTCTAATAATAACTTTTTCTCCCCGCAAATATATCTCAAATCGCTTTTAAGTGTATATAACTGCATACATTTCCTGTTCGCTGACAGACCATCTAGTTTGAGCTCCCTTAAATGCCTGCGAACAAAACCCTATAATTCGTTCCTGGCCCAAATCATCTAATTGATAAACATAACCCCCAATTCCTATAGCGCTGGCGTCGCATTGGACATAATATGTTTTTCCCGCCAATGGCTGACTCAATATTATACTTCCTGAGAATTGTTTTTTTATCTCGTCAAAAGCACTCTGCACCTGCGCACTCCAGACGAACTTGACTCCAGACCGTAATAAATTGTACAAGGGCTGTGTTAACGTTCCAAAATTTTTTATAAACGTCCGAAAGTAATTTATGAACCCCAAAACGCCCTCAATTGCCTGACAGTTCTGGGTGACGGATATAATTTAAGTGTTTCAATTTTGTCCGGGTCCATTTGCCAACCTTCTGTAGACAAAATATGCCCCAATAACTTGACTTTTTTTTGTGCGAACTCGCATTTTTTTAGTTTGCATGTGTAGCCCGCGTCTTTCAATTTACTCAGAACCGTGTCCACTTGAGACAAATGCTGATCGAAGTCACCCTCAGTTAAAATCGCCAAATCGTCAACAAAATTTAAACAATATGACCTAACCTCTGGCCCTAAAATTAAGTCCATCGCCCTCGAAAATGAACCCACACTGGTTTTCAACCCCTGAGGTAAAACGTTGTAAACATAACTTCTGCCTTGATATACAAAACCCGTGTATCGTTTAGATTCGTCTGATAATGGTATAGAAAAATACGCATCTTTGATATCAATAACCCCTATGTAGTTTATTCGGCGCCCGGATTGCAATATCTCACTCATTAAAGGTGTGGTTTCAACCTCCCCAACCATTCCCGTGTTTAATTGGCGTGCATCTAGCAATATACGGACCTCCCCTGACTTCTTTAGTGCACAAAATGGACTGCTGAAATCCGTAGACTGCCTGCTAATAATACCTATCTGTTCCATTTCTTCCAATCGTTTTGTTACTTTATCGCGATAAGCGAACGGTATGGGATAGCTTCGTTTTACGAAAGGCGTTTCATCTCTCATTTTTATCTCATGTATATATTTATTTGTCCGACCTACCCTATCGCTAAACAACTCTGCATGTTTATTTAACACTGGCAATAACTTTGTTTTGTGTTCAACAGGTATTGATGAATTATTCACATATTCCTCTATCATATTTCTACTGGTATCTTGGTTCTGTACTTCCATTGTACAACAGCAAGAATCCTGATTAGGACCAGTACCTAATGGTATTTCACACATCCGCCCGGCGCTTCGTATAATTAGCCTGTTATTACCCTCACTCATTAAACTGGCTCGCGTCTGTTGTATAAAATCAAACCCTAAAATTAAATCTTTAGGCACCCTTGTTAATACTAGCATTGGAGTATCAATAACGCATTCACCTATTGTTAATGGTAACGTAATTAACTTATCAACCTTTTCCTTACTGACCCCAAATGCACCTGTGATTCTCAAACTTGGAATCGGTATTTCCGTCGGTTTTCCCAATTGCCTGCATACTTCATCGTACACTCTCCGACTAATTACACTGATTTCGCTGCCCGAATCAATCAAACTCCTTACAACAATATTCCCAATACGCACATCTATCTCAGGTAATGTCAATGTACTACATAAATCGCGCCTACACTCAGTCGAATCGTCGTCTCTGAATATCGTATGTAAACGTCTGTCATTGCGGCCTATACAATTCAATCTAGATTTTTCATCTAAACACACGGCATATCCGTGCGCTTTATGCGCTAATAATTGAATAAATTCATTCACACCCACGTTCAAGTCCAAATTACACAATTCATACAGTCTATGCTTTTTTCCAATTTGATCGGCTGTCCACCCGAAGCGTAATAAATATCTGAGCGCGAACGACCCGCGCGAGTCCACTAGTTTTTTGAATTCGAACTTATCGCATTATTCCTGTCACTTGAACTTTGCCCTGCCTCTGTATTATCTGAAACATCATTGCCCCTTTGGAACCCTATTGCCTTGAACTAGCCTGAGGCTGTCTACCTCTACCGCGAAAATAACCGCGAGCGCGCGTCCCAAATTCGTTTCGCGCCTTTGTTACCGCGTTATAATTATTCCTACGACTCACCGCGTTATAACGTATCGTATTTACCCGCATAACACGATAATGCCCACGCATGTAGCTATTCCGCCTTACGTTATTCGTATTCATTGTCTCCGAACTCTGCAACGCACTTAATTCCCCATCAACATTCCGTTCTAAATGCCGAAGGAACTCGACCGCATCTTGTATAGTCATCGGTTCCTTTCTAGCAAAAAACGCTACCTGAATATCACGCGGCAACTGTCTGAAAATCGTGTTGATTTTCTCCGTATCAGTAAACGGTATCGTAAGCTCATATATGCTATTCAATTGAGAGGCAAAGAATTCTTCCATACTTTGACCTTTCTTGGAATCAAACTTCGCAGTTAGTAATCTTTGTTTAATTAATTCCTGTTCATTATCACCCCAGAATACCTCTCTGAAACCTTTTCCAAAATCCGAATAGGTTCGCCATGAGTCTCTGTATATGCTCATTCGAACTTTTGCAATTCCTACCAAACTATCCGTTGCCCATATCAAAGCCCTAGAACTATCTCCCGAGACTTTAATATAAGCCTTTAAATCTCTTAAGAAAATCATCGGATTTTCCGAACTCCGCCCATCGAATGTCGGCAACTTCTGTGTCATTTTCACAATGCATGATTGACGATTTTCTACCGATTGTTCAAACGTCTCTAGTTCCTGTTTGTCAGTCTGTCTGTCCGAAGTCCTACTAGTATCGCTCGCGCTAGAACCCCTTTCCAAACTGTCTAATCTATTCACTATTTCAGATAACAATTGTGTCACCTGTCCTGACGCCATTTCACTTGTCTGCGAAAGTGAATCGTCTTGTACAACACGCCTAGGCCGGCCCATTATTTCCTGAACACTAAACCGTCGGCTCGTTCGAAGAATTGTGAAAACAATGCCCCCTTTTTTTTGCTTATTTCTTACTTACAAAACTGAACTGTTTAAAATCGTTTCTACGTTGTGTTATTTTTAAAAGTAACGCGTTAGACCTTGATTCTTATAGAATATCTAGATATCAGACTATCTAGGATATCCATCGGTCACGGCACCAGAAAATCTGTAACGGCATTAACGGCAAGGTCGAGCCACCGCTATCAGTAGCTATGATCGTCTATTCTATCTACCCCAAAAAGAGATGTCCCGATTCAGCTGTAAGATTTGTAAGTTAAGAATGATAAGTCCGAATTTTTCGTTCGTTGAGAAGTTCGTTAGGCGTACAATAGTCGAACGAAGTTTGGTTCAGGAAGTTACAGTTTCAAGTTAGACAGAGAAAGCATATATGTCCGCAAGCCGGTAATTCGCATCAGTCAGCGGTGTATTGCGCCAGATCGATCGTTGTTATATTTTGTGTGATGGTACCATTTATTTTTTTGTATATATGGGCGCTTGGAACTTCTTTTAGTGGTCGACCACGATTTGTAATATTTGTTTGGGATATCGTATAGATATCCGTCGTAGTTTTACGACGTGAGCACTCATATATATTTCATGTGCTCGCTAGTAGCGGCTTGTGGTGGTTCCAATGATATAATTAGTTCACGGCAATAACGATCCGAAAAGACCGGTTTACACAATTGCGATTTGATTTTCCGAAATGGGTTCTGAACTAGCGGTTACCTCAAAAGGTCCGTAACGTTTTGAAACCTTCAACTCTGCGCAATTTGAGCTGGATGTTATCGAAACGTAGTCATTAGCACTTTAGGAGATCTAACCCACACCATAGCGAAATGCATACTTCGGTAAATTCCGATCTATGAATTCCACTAGCCTCAGCACGTCCTCGACTGAGCCTAATCATATATAATAATCATAAAGATGCAACTTGAATCCAAACTGACCCAACTCAAGGCAAAACAATCTACCTGGTCCTAAACAATGAACCTTAGACTGTAATTTGATCTCTTCGCGCGTCCCCGACAACACTAAAATGTCAAAATATCAACAGGATAGGTTATCTGTATTGACACCGGTTTAATTTTGTTCTGAATTTGTTATTTCCATCCGCGGAACCTCATCGATCAAACAGTCTCCCTATGCCCTGCCAACCTAGGTTTAGCCGCAACTAAACTCCTGTCTAGCCTAGTCTAAAAACCTAGTGTTATACCACGTCCATTATCGACACCACTCGAAAATGGTTGAGTTTGATTTGAATGTGCTTGTATGTTTAATGACTGTGTGTGTGGAAATTTCAAAACTCGCTACTCGAAAGGATTAGCCCGCGAATATCCTAAGAGCCAATCCAGGAACCCTATGGTGAAGAAAAAAGGAATTTAGGGTCGCTCCAAGCCCAGACTCAGACTCAGATCAGTTACCTACAACCCAAGGATAGTTTTGGAATTTGGGGTAGGTAGATATAAAGGATAGGAACCGAGGTATATCTCGTCGCTTCAGACACTCACGAAAATCCACTGAAACTCGCAATCACAATTCGCCCAGTTCTGACGCGTAAGACGGCAGACCAAAACTGTTTAGAATTGGAAAGACGACTGTCACAGTAGCTAGACGCTCAGACTGAATGCTCTCCCTTCCCCCGCAGTCGTATTTATAGTCCCCACATGTCTGGAAAAAAAAATGGCGTCCTTTGCGAACACGCTCTGCCCAAGCGAAGCTTCTTATCACTAACTTCACAGGGTCTAATTTCAACCATGCCATGCAGATCCGCCGTTCTACAAATTGTGTGTACGCATATTCACTATGATCAACCGTAGGTTATCACTCAAGTCATTCGGTATGGCCGATACACAAAATCTGTTGATTGCTGACCATAAAAGCTTGTTGCGATTAATTAAGCCTTCCCGACCGCTAGCGCGCTGGACAAAGACCACTAGAATGCTATTCATACTAGTCGTGTCAAACTCGCCATCTCATACCACAAACGCAATTGTATATTTGCAATCAACAAAATAGCTTTCTCCGTATCGTTCCATAATAACCTTTCATTATTTAGTTATTCATAATTTATTTCGCGCGCAGCCAACTCGGCTCTGATCCCTACACATCTCGCAGGAATGCGACAAAAACCTTGACCTGAACTCTGTTCCTGGAACCAATCCACGCGTCGGCTCATTGTTTTTTGCTAACTTACCCTGAGTTACGCAAAACCTCAAACGTTATATGAACCGATTCTCGTATTCAAAACAGCGCGGCGATGGGCTAGCCCTCTGTCACGCAAAATGAAGTATCAAATGTACTGACTCTCGTGTACCATTACAATTACTGGTGGTAGTGTGGGAGCCAGGTTCAAATAAATACGCGCGGGGTTGGTGGTAAGACTCCTTGCTTTATTGAATATCAAATCCTTATATACTAATTATTCTAGGACAATGCCCCCTTGATGGTAGGTTCAGTATAGGTACACGTGTAGTGTCCTATGACATTGGTCTTATTACTAGTGCCCTTATATGGTTCGGTGTCTTATGACGGGTATCGCCATGGGCAGTCGTTACAATGTTTACCTGTACCTACTTACTTAAGGTGGTCACACACTACACCTTTCCCCTTATTTTTTATAGAAAAATATGACATTATTTTTTATATAACTAAAACATGTCTAATCCATAGTAATACCTATGTCTAAAAAAGTAATATAACTGACTTATTATTAATGTTAAGTAATGAAATCTAACCAATCTATATATAACATTTTTTTTTCTTTTTTGGTGGTAACTTATTTTTTATATAATTTTAAATATTTTCCAATTCAATTGACAAAGTACTATACAATCAAAATTTTAAGCTAGGTTAGCTTCTGATCTGACTTTAAATGATAAATGACAATAATGAAAATTAATCTTTGCATAATATTTTATGTACTTAAAACTGAATTCCATAAACCCTGAAAATTACTGTTAACTGAAAATACACGTTATATCTCTTCTTATTTGAACTTAATTATACTTTAGGAATTTAAACAAATATCAAAAATTATCCAAATCAATGTTGTATACCTTCAAGCGCTATTAACTTTTCATTAATTACAAAAATATTAGTTTAATCTATCTTTTATACAAAACAATTTCATTTTCGAAATACCCTTGACTTTTACAATTTTAAAAATTAAAAATTTAAATATATTTAATTATTATACCTTACTCATACAGAATTAATTACCCGTTAAAATATCTAAATAAAACCCATTAAATATCTTACTCTGTAATTATAACATTATACTTATCCAGTAATAATGAGGTGGTGGTTCCACCATTCTAAGACTAAAATAATTAATAATGTTATTTGAAAAGAAAACACTGGGTGTGTTTTACACACTTATACAAAATCAAAACAATCTAAACCAAAAATACATGTCTATAAACACATAACTGATTGACAATATAGGGTTGTAGGGGTAGGGTTGGCAACATAAACATTTTAATTTTATTTTCACCTTATCAGTAGTAATTAAAACTCAAACGAAATAACCAAGAAACTTTCTTCTCTACTACAAACTCAAAAACAAAAACATCGTAACCATAACTTTATATCCTGTCCTCTTTGCTTCTCTGGCTCTCTATAAAACTCTTTGTCTATGTTTTATTTAAACTTTATTTCATTTAGCGTAAATACCTTTTATATTCGTCATATCTCATTTTTACTTTCTTATCTAAAACATACTTTACATAAACATAATATAATAACCATCTTTTCAAAATCTTTGCCAGAGGCAATTATAAGGAGAGCGACATCTTCGGGAGTAAAGTAAAAGGCTTGAGATGCGCGCATATAATAGACTAATTTATTATAGGGAATCCTAGCTTATAGGTTGGTACATATTATTAATGACGTGCATAAGACATAGTGCGTGATGAATATAAATATACCTTATCTGTGACGGTCGTCAACTTATCTTAACATTACGTGAAAATATGACTAACATAGTCGACCGGCACAGATACTGCCCCCTTTAGGGAAAAAAATAAATGAATGTAAATGGAAAAAATCTAAGTTAGATACCATAACGAACTTATATCAACTGCAATAATAACTAGTAGTATTTTAATAAACAAAATCAGATAGTAACTGTGCGTACTTCAACTTAATCTAAAGGTAAATCTTACACGAATCTAAAGGTAAATCTTACGCGAAAACAGAAAAACACTAGGAAAATGGGGCTTCGCGGTTAGTAAACTAACCTAACCTATAACTGGAAAAGATCCGCAGGGGAGTCGTCTGATGCTGCAGCCGCCCATGTTTTTCAGGTATCAATGAGTCAATTTACATCGCACGTCGTTGAAGTTGTAATCACTGTTTGTTTATAATTGCGACCGTACCTACACAAGGATGATTGTGCTGAATCAGCGTCAGCATTAAATCTGTAACCTTGGCTGTAGGCAGTCAATGATCTCGTGCGTCATATGTACGTGCGTGCTCTTCACTCTTGAGTGAATATTAAGTTGTCGGTTGATGAAATTTGTGTGCCTAAAAACCTTGGGATTTGGCAACATAGGGCACATCTTGTACACCAATCGTTTATATATATATATATATATATATATATATATATATATATATATATATATCTCTCTCTCTCTTCAGTGATTTGATTATTCTTCGTGCGATGTTCTCCCTGGATGATTTCAATATTCGTTGAATTAGGTATATCGATGATGTTTCAATACTCTTCTGGGGGATGGAACGGCTTCCTATGTGTTGAACTTAAAAAGCTGCTTGCTGTGAATGAATTTGCCGACGCGTTCGTTTCTGCTGGTGCGAGAGGTGCGAGAGCGAATCAGCAGTCGGCTGACTATCGGGTCATTGTTCTTGCGGTATCTTGAGTTCGATGCGGGAAATCTTGTTGAAATTATTTATCTTTTGGCTTCTGGTCCGTTTTCAATCTGGTCCGGTCATGGCTTGCTTGATGTCGTCTTGGTTGTCGGGGCTCGGGGATCTTTGACGAAGTGCTTCTTGCTTGCACTTCTAAGGTGGCAGCACACGGAGTTTTCTTCGCGGCTGGGTCCATGCTGCTATTACCGAAGGTTGCTGATGTTCAGAAGTCGGGTCACCACTTTGCCAGAGGCAATTATAAGGAGAGCGATATCTTCGGGAGTAAAGTAAAAGGATTGAGATGCGCGCAAATACTAGACTAATTTATTATAGGGAATCCTAGCTTATATACTAGGTTGGTACTTGTTATTAATGACGTGCATAAGACATAGTGCGTGATGAATATAAATATACCTTATCTGTGACGGTCGTCAACTTATCTTAACATTACGTGAAAATATGACTAACTTAGTCGACCGGCATCAAAATGTACTTTTCTTTTCATAAACAATCTCTTTCAATCAAAGTCTTTATTATAATCTCCTTATCACTTCATTAGGTACTTTCATTATCGGGATCCGGACCCTTAATATTCACATGTAGTGAGTGCACATTTTAGGTATATTTTATTATACACACTTGTATTTACTATATAAGGTACTTTTTATAATAATACTTAAATACATAGACTAATAGTACCTGGCTCCAGGTCTACCTGCCTGAGCCTACTCGCGAGCTTATTAGGTCATCGATATCCCACGTTCTCACAAAGGAAACTCGTTCACGTCATGATCGAAGCGAAGGATTCGTGCCTTGTACCTTGTACCTTTGAGACTTTGATGATTATACATCAACATAATGGACTCGCCAATAGTCACGTATCTTACTCAAAACATAACTTAAACTCATTCCAAATGAATCCTCCGAATTTTAAGTATATCTGTAACATGTCAGATGATCAGTCCAACTGTTAATAGAAACCTTATCAAACGAAGTATTCCTAGCTAACTTACCCATTGCAATTGAGTACTTATCAACATTCCATACGATATTCTTTTTGTCGCAATGAACAAATCATACTTATTTATCTTTCTTTCAAAACAATACTTACTTTCTTGTCCATACAAAATACAACTTTCCTATGTAATTCGTAATTAAATATCTCGTCTCGTCCGCCTTAACCACTGCCATAAAAAATCAACATGCTGAGATATCTAAAAACTGACATATCACTCTTCTACTTAACTCATCTCTAGACAACAAAATGTCATAGTCATACATAAATAAACAAATCAATCTTTCCTTAAACATCACTTACTGTTCCGATCAACATCTTTAAATCGTAAACATAGACTTTCACATTCAATCTATTCAACATAGGGCAACTCTCCATGTATCGTATTTTATTCTAGTTACTGTCTGTAGGTTGTCAGTAATTAGCCATACATACTCATTCTGTTTACTTCATATCAATAAATCTTCCTTCCATGAAATACAATAATATTCATACGTTAGTAAGCATCCCTTTAACATCCGTACTTTGAAATCATACTGCACTGCCTAGTAAAAATCTCTTTCCTGGCACTTACTGTACAAATATACTTATTTAAACTTTATGCATAGGTTTTCATACACACTGGTTTCTCCATAAATGTCTACTGAAACTAAAATGATCAATATTCAAAACAAATAAATTTGTAATCAACATGATTATACTTTAAAACTATAACTTTACCAAAAATAATTTCCTTTAACTAATGTGACCACTATAACGTGTCACAATGTAAAACATCAATATAAAAAATGCAGTTATCTCAAATAACCTGTCCTTTTATCCTGTAATCAGACTTTTCTTTATTTCTCTTTTTATAATTTGTCACTTTCCAAACTACTTTTAATGATTTTTTAAAAACGACAATATTCGTTGGTCAGACTATAGTAGTAAACTATTTTGCATCGCGACGCTAAGCAAAAGAAACGTTTGTTGCAAACTAATATTGCATTAATAAAATCGTGGTTCCGTCTTTCTTTAATAAATTTATTATTATACTCCAATAACTAATTCATTTAAAACATCTTTCAATATACTAAATATTATCAGCATCCTGTTATAATAATAAAAAAACTTCATACATTCATTATACATCATCATTTTCATAAACTTTCAATGTAATCCTTTCTTTCAAATTTTCACCTTGGTATCTATGTAACATCCATACGGTTCCATACTTAATTTCTCTGCTGAACTCTAAACAAACATCCATCACCACATACGGTTTCTTGGGACGGCCGCCGCACGCCACACGGCTTAACAGTGTTACTCGCGCGTTCCGTGTATTTTATTAAAATTCTATCACTCAAAGTGATTATCTAAAATTTGATTCGACAAAAATACCCAACAAATAATAAAGTTAATTGATCAATGTGATAAACAATACAAATTATAGTGAATAAACCCAGTAAATATCGATACAAATCTGTGAGTTGGAATATTTCTTCAACGTCAAACAGCTGATCAAGGTCGACCGGTCTACGAGAGGTGAATTACCGGCCGATGACGACGCGCATCTACGCATCTCACTCAGGCGCACGGAATATTCTATCTGTCTCTGTTCTGCTATCGTTCACCTGAGCCGATCGTTGCTGTTGTTGCGGAAATATGGCATTATTTTGTGATAAATGTAATAATGCAATCAAAGAAAGGCACTTTTTGACGTGTTCTTCCTGCAAAGAGTCTTACCATTTGGACTGTTGCTCCATATCCTATAAATTTTACCTGCTTATTAAAGACAAAACAACCTGGAGATGTGTACCGTGCATTGACAAAAATGCACGCACACATATTGAAAACCCCGAAACTTCGACTGACAACATCACTCGCCGAAATTATAGGCCAATGGTTGCAGTACGTAACTCCTTCCACGAATTGTCTAGTTTGATGATGGATGAAGAGGTTGATTCAAGTAGCTATTTCCAAAGCCCGTGCATGGATCCGTGTAATAGAAGCTGCCCTGAAAGGACAATAGTATATGCGAAATGTGAAGAATTAGACAAGCGTGTCTTGGAATTGGAGAGCAAACTATTAGCGGCTGAAAATGAAATTGAAAATCTTTTTTCTGAAAATACGAAACTTAAAGATGAAATTAAACGTCAGGATATCAAAATAATACAATTAACAACCTTAAGTAAAACAACGCCATCAAGACATATGAGTACCCGTTCAAGAGAAATAAGTAACAAACAGAAAATGAACCAGAGCATAATCAACACAGTAGATTCAACTCAAACGAATACCAGGCTTACACCTAGATCAATTCACACTCCGAGACCAAAAAAGAAAAATTGTCGTAAAAAATACTTAAATAGTACGCCAAATACATCTCATGTGGATGGAGTAATTCTGGAGGAAAACTGTTCGTCTCCTATCCTGAGTGGTATCGAGCCAGGGAAGACTTCTGTTTATATTTTTGGTGACGAAAGAGTGCGTGGACTGTCTACGAGAGTGATCCATAAGTTGGTTGAGAGTAGTGACTCCATAAAAGTGTCTGCTTCAATAAAACCTCATGCGCAAAGTGAAAAAATTCTGAAAGAACTAGACGGTATGAAAAATAGAATTACAAAAAACGACGTAATCGTTTTATCAGTAGAACGCAGCGATAGAGATCCTTATGCTCTGCTTACTAACCTATGTAATACATTGCACAATTTTGCTGAAAATAAAATATTATTATTAAATGTTAGTAATTACAGGTACCTTAACTCGCATGTACTTAAAAATGAAATGAGAAAATTTTCAAACCAATATGAAAACTGTAAGTTGCTAGATATCTACAATAGTAACCAAGTAAGTGCCTACTCGCCAAACACTTTAAAGTACATGGCTTCTGAAATAATGACAGAGTTGGTTCCTTCATGTAAAAACACTGCAAAATGTTTTCGTTGATGTGGTTGGTACTGTTGGCCCTGTATCTAGTAAGGAGACCATACAAATAGATAATTGTGATAGTTTTTTAATATTCAACCAAAACATACAAGCTATTGGCAAGAAATTAGAGACTTTACAGATTTCACTACAAGATCTAAGGGTTAACGGAAGGGACGTTGATATAGTATGTCTTAGTGAAACGTTTGTGAAGAAAGGCTCCGAATCAAACATTAAGATAAATGGCTATAAATTAGTTTCAACTTATTGTCGTAAAAAAAGTAGAGGCGGGTGTGCAATTCTAGCAAAAAATATTTTGAATGTAAGGAAATACATATTGAATTAGCAAACGATTTTTATTTTGAGTGTTGTGGTATTGAAGTTATTGGGATAGGGCTAATACTAAATAATATTTATAGAATACCAAAGAAAACTAAGTCGCATATAGGTCCAGGTGTATTTATGTATAAATTAGAAAAATTGTTAGTCATTAACTTTAAAATATGAAAATAAAAAAAAAATCTATGTGGAGACTGGAACATTGACCTACTAAAACAGGATAACTATTCAAAGGAGTTACAAAATTTGTTTTCAAATTATAATTTTCAATTGCACATAAGGTCTCCTACAAGACAAAATACATGTATTGATCAAATAGCGAGCAATATAAAATCCGCGAAGGTAGATGTATTGAAACTGGGTCTATCTGATCACGAGACGGCCCAAATATTGAAGTTTGACATAAAGAAGCTTAAAGCTTTTAACACCTGGTTCGACTTCAAAAGAGACTATAACACTCAAAATATAAAAAAAATCTGCGAATGTATCAGTGCTTTGTCTTTTTCAGACGTATTGGAATGTGAAGTGACCGCGGAAGCTTTTGACCTATTTTTATGACTTAATATGTTATTCTATAATCTATGTTTTCCTATAATTAAAGTTAAAAACAATAACCGAGCTAAAGATATAGGGTGGTTAAAGAAATCTTGTAAAACAAAACGATCTCTATACTTAAAATACAGGCAAACAAAAACGAATAAACAGACAAATAAGATTATATTCAAAAAGTATGATAATATCCTCAAACGGTGTTTAAACAAAGCTCAGAAATTACATAACTATAAATACATAAAGAACCATGAAAATAAATGTCAAGCTACTTGGAATATAATCACGTCGTCAATTTCAAATGAAATAAAAAATCATAATAATATTAATAAAATCAAACTAAATGACATAGAATTTTCTAATCCCAATGACATTTGTAATATTTTGAATGATTATTTTATAAACCTGACATGTCCCCATAATAATTTAATCAATAATAATAATATCTCATCAATTAATAGCACAGAACAAATCAATCAAAATACAATATTTGTAAGACCAGTTTCGAAAACAGAAATATATAACATTATTATGTCCCTAAAAAACAGTAAGGCAAGTGGCTTCGACGAAATTATTAAAAAAATTATAAAAGGTTGTGCATATAAGATCTGCTATCCTCTAAAACATTTAATAAATCTCTCGTTTGTTGAAGGGTGTTTCCCCGAAAAACTAAAGATTAGTGTGATTAAACCCCTGTTTAAAAAAGGCGACCAACTAGATCCCAGCAATTATAGACCTATCTCTTTGGTTCCAATTTTTTCAAAAGTATTTGAAAAAGCGATGCAATCTAGGTTGAACGAATTTCTAGAAAAACACAAAATACTCCGTCCTGAACAATATAGTTTCCGTAAAGGTTCATCAACGATTCATGCTTGTTTTGACTTAGTACGTTTAGCAACTCAAAACTTAAATAAAAATATACCAACAATAGCTTTGTTTCTTGATATGAGCAAAGCATTTGATTTTGTTAACCATTCATTGCTTTTAGAAAAACTAAATTCTTTCGGAATTTGAGGCGTAGCGCTAAACTGGCTAAGAAGTTTTCTGGAAAATAGACAACAATGCACTGAAACAAGCAAAATTCAGGAAAACAACGGCATCGCCACAAAGCAAATTTATAGATCCCATTTTAAGATAAATAACTCAGGAGTACCACAAGGAAGTGTCTTAGGACCATTACTGTTCCTACTATATGTTAATGATCTCCCAAAATCCATCCCACATGACTGCTTGTAATTTGCTGATGACACCACGTTAATAATACAGTGCAAAAAACCAGATAACTCTGAAAACGTAATTAATACTGCACTTGGGGACATTATAAAGTGGCTTCAATCATATAATTTACAAATTAATATTAACAAAACCATTTTTATGCAATTTCTCTCCTATAATTCAAATGCGCATCCTATTTCTATTGTATATAATAATAAAACAATCTCCGAAGTTGACAATTTTAAATTCCTAGGCATCACAATCGACAAAAATCTAAATTGGAAAAAACACGTAGAATCGGTATGTAACAAAATAAATCGCTTTGTGTACGCTTTGTACCAACTGAGGCAAACTGTCTCTATCGAAGCCGCTCTAATGGCCTACCACGGTTACGTCTCCTCTGTACTCAGCTATGGTCTGATCCTGTGGGGAAATTCGGTGGAGGTGGAAAGGGCTTTCAAAATTCAAAAAAAGTGCATAAGAGCGATCTGTAAGGTTAAATTCGATCAAACATGTAAACCACTTTTTAAAAAACTTAATATTTTACCTCTACCATGTGCATACATTAGAGATGTTTGTGTTTTTGTTTCCTCTCATCGAGAAAACTGGAGATCCAGAAATGAAGGACAACAGAGACAAATAAGAGAAAAATACACGAACCTACTATATCAACCTCCTGGATTTAAGGACATTTATAGGAAGAATATATACAATATGTGTATTATTTTGTTTAACAAGCTGCCAGATGACTTTAAAGTACTGACTAGCAAGTCCTTAAAAAATAATCTTACTAAGTGGCTACAACAACACCGTTTTTATAGCATTAAAGAATATTTAGAATATAGAAACTAAACATTTATAAATATAAGATTTTACAAACGGACATTTTAAATTTGAATTATATAACTAAATCAGAATTAAATTAAAACGATTTACTATAATATTGCGCTATTTCATAAATTATAATTATAACTATTTTGCATGCTTATACATAAGCTGAAAACACTGTACATACTTTAAATTTAAGATCATCTTATTACTGTTTTCTGGCAAATAAAAATCATTTCATTTCATTTCATTTCGTTTCTAATTAAATCATTATCATTACTGTTGCTCATCTGCACCTGTAATAAGAGCTGGTAGGTATCGTCACGATCCATTTTTGTCAGAACTAAAACAAATTCTCGGTGGTCCCCTAATTTGGTACTCTGTTGTTAACTGTATTGTTTTGCATCGAGTTATATGCAAATATGGTTTGAATACGTATTAACTGGATATGTTACTAAGGCAATTATTGTAAATACTTTACAATTTAAAATTATAAATTCACTGGACTAAGTACACACAAACATACGCCACACAATCAATGTGATCCTTTAACTCATTCATCATCAAATTAAATTATTAAAAAAAAGTGTAGTTCTTGTCGTCAACCCTTTACAAATTAATCTGAATTATTTATTAAGTACACCATATTCAGGGGTGTAAAGTAAATACTACAAATCATTTATAAAATACTTACTTAAATATTCAATTTCTATTCGATCATTATTTTTCTTTTATATCCAAATTAACAATTTCCGTCATTATTATTTAACACACAAAACAACATCTGACAAAATAAATCAAATTAACTCGCATAAAATGTATAATTCATTGACATGGAATTGGAAAAAATTGGTCACGACTCACGCTCATGAAGACTTCACGTGGTGCCTATCATTCCTACTGCGTGGTGCTGCAGCTCATCACTCCGGGACAACATCTCCCAGCTGCTCCTAATCGGACCCGTACATTGTAATTCGCCCTGCGCCCTGCGTCACACACACACATCAACTAGGCTTGCACAGATCACCCGGCACCCAACAGGATTCCTCTTTGTATTTTAATTTAGATTTTTGGTAATTTGGTATTATTTAGGATTTAATTTGGTCACTTGTTCTGGACTGCATACTGGTCTGGATCTGGTTCCCAGTACATATTTTTTTTGCTTGGTGTTTTTTTTTTTTTTTTTTTTTTATATTTAGGTAGGTACTTATTTTATAATTTAAGCACACCTTTAACTTTTATTCTTCGTTTTTTTATTAATTTCATTTTTATTCTTCATTATTATTTTTATTCTTCATTTTTATTTTTATTCTTCCCTTAGTTTTCACTCTTCATTTTATATTTATTCTTCTTGCTTAATTTTTAGATAACTACGTATTATTTTAACATTTTAATTAAAATTATGTTTGCATTTTATTGTTCTTTAATTTATTCACTTTTTTTCCATTTCTTCATTATTTCTCACTTTTTATTAATTCTCCACTTTTTCATCTCACATTTCCACTATTTATATTTCACTGGCCATTCGGCCCAGCGCTACCCCGCGAGAGGTAGGCTGGCCTGGCAAGGTCGCCATGTAGTGTGGGAGCCAGGTTCAAATAAATACGCGCGGGGTTGGTGGTAAGACTCCTTGCTTTATTGAATATCAAATCCTTATATACTAATTATTCTAGGACAATGCCCTCTTGACGGTAGGTTCAGTATAGGTACACGTGTAGTGTCCTATGATATTGGTCTTATTACTAGTACCCTTATATGGTTCGGTGTCTTATGACGGGTATCGCCATGGGCGGTCGTTACAATGTTTACCTGTACCTACTTACTTAAGGTGGTCACACACTACAATAAGGGACTTGGCCACGAAGGCCAAGCCCCACCGTAATTAGAAAACCTGGAAGAGGCCGACTGACTACGACTCATTCAGCGAGCTGAGAGCCAACCTCAAGTATTGCATAGATACTGCCTTCGCCAACCACATGAGTAGTATGGAAAGCAATATAAGACATAACTCGCGCGCATTTTGGAAACATGTTAGTGGCCTTCGATCGAAGGGTGGTTTCGAACCTCGAGAGCTTCGAACATCGAGGACGGGAAGCAGCCGCATTTGCACAATACTTATCAGACGTTTTCCTGCCTGATGAGCCAGCGCTCGATCCGGATCTGGTAAACAGTTCTGATGGCAAGTGCTCTGATAATTACATACAAGTTTCACATATCTCCCGTAGAGACATATTGGAAGGACTGAAGCAGCTACGGCCAAGGAGTACAATTGGACTGGACAACGTCCCTCATTATTTTGTGAAGGCCTACAGTGATCAGCTGGTTCTACCTTTGGGTCGGATATTCAATCTTGCTCTAAAGCAAGGTAAGTACCCCACCAGCTGGAAGCTTTCTCGAGTCTGTTTTTTTACCTTTTACCTTTATCCCCAAGATAAATGACACTGCCTTCGTTGATAAATATTAGCCTATTGCGATCCTGAGTTCTTTGGCAAAACTGTTCGAGTTGATCATAAATGGCAAAATCAGTTCGCAGATTGCGCCATATCTGGCTGACTCGCAACACGGATTCAGGAGTCGCTGCTCAGTTAACACCAACTTACCGACGCTAGTCGAGATTGTGTCGGAGTGCATGGACATGGGGTGTTAGATGGTCGTCGCCTTTATGGACTTCCATAAGGCGTTCGACAGAGTCGATAACGACGTCCTAATGAAGAAGTTGTGTGCCATTGGATTTGCCCCACGGCTGTTGGATTTCTTCGCTGACTACCTGAAAAACCGCCAGCAATATGTGCGACACGGCTGCTTTGAGTCCCAACTGTACCAAACACGGTCGGGCGTTAGCCAAGGGTCTATTCTGGGTCCGTTGTTATTTATCATTATGATAAATGACCTGGAATTAGAGCTACAATACGCCAATTGCCTTCTATATGCGGACGATCTGAAATGATACTTCCCGTGAGTTCAGAGGATGATTGTAGTTTTCTGCAGGATGATCTAGACGCGGTTCTTAGGTGGACTGTGAACAACAATCTCCTATTTAATAATGACAAGTGCTAAGTTATGTCATTTACGCGTTCTTCTCGGCCTATAAGTGCAACGTATTCACTCGGTACGGAGTTTTAACTAGAGTGAATATTAAGGACCTCGGTGTTACGTTCGACCCCAAACTTACATTACATGAGAACATGAGCACTTTAGCCAAGGAATGCTTTAAAAGATTGGGGTTGTGATACGGAATAGTACAGATTTCCGGGATCCGCACGAAAGCTCTTTTGCTCGAGAAGGTAGACAAAGCTTTCCTACGATACATATATAAGTGGAAATTTGGATACTATCCTTACCTATATCCATCCGCATCGGGTTTGCTCGGATACAACTCACTAGAGTAATACCGAGCGGCTTCTGACTGTGTGTCGATTGTTACAAGGTGACAGTGACTGTGTCACGCTTGTCGGCACCATATGCGCGCTATTCGTGCCCGACAAATATCTCCGTGCGCGCACGCAACTGTTAGCGTCGGCAAGCAACTGTCAGCGCAGGCACCAACTGTTAGCGGGCGGCACGCAACGTACGTTGGCGCACCAGCAGTCTCCGTTGGCGAGGGCGCAGGACAGCCTTAATGCTCTGTTGGCTGTAGCACCATTGACTGATCTGTTTGGTGATGCATTGAGGCATATTGTGCGAGAATGTGAAAAGTTTTGCGAGATGAATGTGTGAAATCTGTATTATTATTATTTTTCTATTTGAAATGTTTTAATTGAAATCGAATTAAGTTTAATCTTGACATTTATTAATTGTATTTGACGGATAATTTGTAATTTATTTTATTTTTTATATTGCTTTTTATCCTCTGTATTTTTCCCGTATGTGTACAATGACTTGGAGCCATTTCGGCAATGTTGTACATTTAAAATTTGATATTAAATGAATAAATAAAACAAATAAATAAGTGAGTTTGTATGTGGTATTGGAATAATTGTTGTATGGGAGCCCCCTTAAATATTACCTTTATTCAGATTTAGTATTTGTTGTCAAAGCGGCAACAGAAATACATGATCTGTAAAAATTTCAACTGTTTAACTATCACGGCTCATGATATACAGACTGGTATTAGACCAGATAGACAGCCAGACAGACAGATAGACAGACAGACAGACAGCGAAGTTTTAGTAATAGGGTCCCGTTTTTACCCTTTGGTTACGGAACCCTAAAAACTGCAAAAAATGTCCCCCTGTCCCCCTTATCTCCAAAACTACAGATCCTAAAATTATGAAATAAATACAGAATATAGAAGTTAAAACCAAAGATTATAGAAAAACCTACCCAGAATTGCCAAGGTTTCTTATTTATCTGTTAACCACATACAAGCTTATTAATGCACCTGGTTACGTGCATGAAAGTAGCCGCACCAATAACTTTGTAAATGATAATCAGTATGATATATAAGCGGCACTTAACTTGAGCAGTAGCCTGTGAATACGGCGATGGGTAGGCTGCTAAGATATAATAATAATAACAATTATATTTATTTATTTCAGATATACATCCATAATTAAACACGGTAAAATGAAAAATAAATTGAAATAATGACACAAAACAAAAAATAAATTAATTGGTAACACAGAAAACACGATCTAAGTATGTAAGTTAAGCCTACGAAGCCAAGGGTCCCGGGTTCGAGTCCCGGTGGGGGCAAATATTTGTTTGATGAGGACGGATGTTTGTACCCTAGTCATGGTTGTTTATCTATCCAACTATAATATTTATCTTTATAAGTATGTGTATCGTTGTCTAGGACCCTAGATACAGGGAATCCTAGTTTGGGGCTAGATCAATGTGTGTAAATAGTGTCCAAGGTATTATTGTATCGAAGCCTCCAGAGAACTGTTCCTCCATTCCTATTCCTACCATCTAAAATGCATGAATGTCTTATTGTATAAAAAATTCAAAAAGGAGTCATAACAAGAAACAATGAAATATGTGTCATTGTTTCTTGTTATGACTCCTTTTTGAATTTTTTATACAATAAGACATTCATTGCCCTATGTTGTACAGACAGATAGAAAATGAAATTGAAGAACAGTCAGGTATTACTTACTGTATACATTGTCACTTATTTTACGTAAACACTCAGAAGTATGGTCAGCATCAGATATAATATGTGAGGTGTCTTTTCTGGCAACATACTTAGATAGATATAAACATAAAACGGCAAAACGGCATCATAATCTGGATTTTCCTTGTACTTCAACACAACTTCGTCGCATATTCTCGGGATAGTAGTCACAGCAGACTGCTGTATTCAGTTCGCTAATAATCTCATATCGTTTTAACGAAGTAAAATAAGGAGCACTTTGGAGTTGGATGTGACGGTTTGATCGTCTCCATTCCTAGACAATGAGCCTTTTCAATGACGATTATGGCATCTCCATATGGAATCGGTATGTTTAGCCCAAATAGCCCAGTCAGCAGTGACCCTGCCTACGAAGCCAAGCGTCCCGGGTTCGAGTCCCGGTGAGGGCAAATATTTGTTTGATGAGGACGGATGTTTGTACCCTAGTCATGGTTGTTTATCTATCAAACTATAATATTTATCTTTTTAAGTATGTGTATCGTTGTCTAGGACCCTAGCTACAGGGAATCCTAGTTTGGGGCTAGATCAATGTGTGTATATAGTGTCCAAAGTATTATTGTATCGAAGCCTCCAGAGAACTGTTCCTCCATTCCTATTCCTACCATCTAAAATGCACATTCATTATCAATTCCGCGATATTATAAAAATTCTGGTCTACCGACTGAGTCAGTATTGTAAACAAATAAAATTGTCAAGTAGTTACAGGACAAGAGACCTTTGTACCTCTGTGATACAGATAAAATTTCCAGCCAGTAATCAAACGATCCAAAGATAGTTTCTTGCGGTTATATGATTCGGGTTATGGTCTACCACATACGGGGCAAAGTCCAAAAAGTTACAGCTTTGCAAGTAAGAAACCCCTGGTTTATATGCTCTGCCGTCAGTCGACCATCATTAAAATATGTATCCGATTATTCACTTCGGGGGCAAACAACGAAATTCGAAAAGTGAACTTAAATTTTATACAAAATAAGAATAAAAAGCCGATGTGATTTAAAAGGGGGTAAAGCCATAAAGTGGGCAAAATATGCATAAAATTTAAGGATATACAAAAAGTAGGCAATTCTCTTCAAATACTATGGGCACCTCAAATTAGGGACAAATGCAGAAAGGGGGAAAGTACCGAACAAATCCTTTATAAACGTCCTTTCAATCTATTTAATGCAAGACAAACTACTACCGCTTTGAAACGTGTTATAGCAGCGGAGAAGAAGCGGCGCAAGAAACTCGTACACTGCAACACGGTCTACTTGTCTTCTCTTTATGTTTATTTTTTTTCAAAAAAAGGTCTTGTGTTAGAAACGTGTGCGTGGTTCTTGAGTTGCGCTGGAATATAAGAGCACCATACCTTTTTGTCATTAATGTAATCATCTAACCTATAATATGCTTCATAAATATCTTTATCTACATACGTATCATAAACCCTCTTTACTGCGTCTAAAAACCGCACGTTAAGACCAGCATAATGTAAAACTATTTGATAAAAACTCATTTCTTATCTGAATATTGATCATTATGACCATAATGTACCAAAATTTGTCAAATTATGACATTCAAATTTCGAACGCCGACGCCCGCCTGCGTGCCGCCCCTAGTTTTTCTGTGAAGTTGATACTACTGAACAAGCTTAACAACTGCAGAGCAATGATCATTGCCACAATGCCGGTCAAACATGCGGTTCCTGAACACATCAAAGAGAGCTTATGATATGTGTCTAGATAAACTAGTGTATGTAACTGTACATAATGAGGCATTAATACTCTCAAGTGATATTTTAAACCCACTCTCGAGTATTAGTGCCCTCATTATGTAGCAGTCACATAAACTACTATTATGTTTTTTTAACAATTGTTATAGAATTGTATACTTAGAACCACAAACTAAGTTCTAACTTTAGCTAACCTATAGTAAGGTTGGTCAAACTTATTTCCAGAGTCAGAGTCAGAGTCATTTTTTTATTGAATATAAATAAATAAATTATCTTATTCAACGTCAAAATTATACTTACTTATAAAAATAACAAGTAAATTTTTTTTTTATATAAAAAATCCGCATCTTGTTGCAAAGAATAGAGTTAGAAAGTTAATGGTTCGTTTACGTTACGTTAACGTTACTGGCTTCTCTTTGAGGCTGTTTATTAGAAAGATGCCTAAAGAATTTGAGCACTAAAGCTTTGCAACAAGCAAGCAATACGACGCATCAAGACCCCTGTGGTGCGGCGGTTGTGGCTCTGCCTATCATGCGAGAGGTCCCGGGTTCGAATCCTGGCTGGGGGTAAAAAAAACAGGTCTTGGATGTTTATATGTGTGTGACGTCGCTGTTTCTGGTATCCACGACACAGGGTATCCTAGTGTGTGACTAGAAGCGATGTATGTGCCTGTATGTAAATGTTTATGTTTATGTTAATGCAGTGTGCAAGTCATTTTGATAGAATCGACACTCCGGCCGTAGCTTAATCGTTATCCCTCTCAGTTTTATGGTTCCGCGGAACAATGCATAATCCATTGATAGGCTGAACCAATTAATTATCCTGTGTCTGGGTTCGTCTAAGACCGGCGGTTTTTTAAATGAGCAGTGTTTTTATAATAATGGTAAACGGGAACACGATGCTTGTTATTTTTAATGCTACCGCGGCAGAAACTGTTATCATTTCCTGATCAATGTTTTTAATTGTCTTACTGTATTTCCTCGTGCTTTTCATTTCAGTAAATTTAAAAATCTTAGCTTGTAATTTTTAATGACTTGGATACTTTTTGTCTGGTTTGTGAAGAGTGGGGTCAGAAACAACGTATGTGCAGTTCACACCAAGTTTATTTTACTCTGCGCGAGCTGCCACCTCTGTCTCTCTCTCTCAGCCCATTTTACCTTATGCGAGAAAGAGAGGTCACAGCTCCAAAGCAAATTGCCGCGGCATACACCTGTACACAATACATTTTTATGTTATGTTCCTATTATACAAAGTACATCACCGAAATGTTGTATTTCAATAAAACATAGACGGCCTTACTAATAAAAGAAGTGATTCACTGTGTAACTTATACAGTGTTTTGTCTTGCTTTGACATTTGATATTTAGTCGACGTATGAAAAGGACAAAATACAGTATAAGTTAAACAGTGAATAACTTTTTTATTAGTAAGGCCGAGAGTCTTTAATTATAATCGTAACTTTAGCCATAGCATAAGCTGCCTTCTGTAGTATTTGTTGGTAAAATAAACTAATCTATAGCCCGCAAACCACTGCCAGCAGTCTCAAACTAGTTAGAAGCGCAGCTGCATAGAACAGAAATTATAACATTAGTTTATATTTAGTTAGGACGTAAACACTTTAGGAATATTGCATCAAAGGATTTTAATTGGCGCATAACACGGTCTCATTATGCAAGTGGTAGCTAGGTTTTAAAAGCCGAGGACTAAATTACATAAAATGGCGTCGCGCCATTTCTAATACCGGGTGGTAAAGGCACAGTTGTGCCGAAGTCGAGAAAACAATTAAAGTGCTTACCAAATAACTTTTTCCTTCGCCGTTAATTTGGTAGCAACGAAACCAGTGTGCTAATTAAAAAAACGCCGCCCAAAAATTGGGGAAAAATATTTTGTCAGTCACTGTGTATTTCAGTGACTGACAAAATATTTTTTCAACGTCAACGTCAAGCGTCAACCCTTAATTATCAAACAATCAAAGCAATATTGACCACAAGCTAACTCCGCAGGTTTCTTTGAATCAAATAAAATAAAAAGGTGATTTTGTAAATGTAGCTAGGTCGCACAATGGCTGTCGGTTTTCAAGTACCCAGTTACTTTTCTACCATAATTGTATGATCTGGCAACGTCATAACCGCTATCCTATTTTAGAAAGTGGACAATTGTTATCTGAGTCTGTAAACTACATTTTTCTTTCCCCCATATTTGGACAGTTGCGCACTACAGCCAACTTAACGGAGATGGGGAAAGTTATCTAGATGGCACTATACACTGGTTTTTCGTCATATCGTGAAACCACCATATGTGTCGTCCAGTTTCTTCGCTTTTAGCTTCGATAAATGCGACGATGGGCTAACCTCTCGTGATGCAAAATCGGGGTATTGAATAACTGGCTAAACGTGGGCACAATTGTGCCTCTGCCAGACCGAATGGGAATAAGCGCAACGCTTTATTGTTTCATACATATCACTCGTATCAAAACAAAAAATTTAATTATAACAAGCTTTAAAAGAGATCTAAAATCAGTCTATGGGAGTTTCTTCGCTCTTCTTCGCCCACAATGATCCAATGTAGAGAAGAGGCAAAAAATTACGTTCGCTGAGATTATGTAAATAGTGTTAAAGAAATTTGAACTTTGAACTTTCATTAACACTTAATTAATTAATTAGATAAGGGTATTAGTGTTAAAAACAACTTGAAATTCACTCGTAAACTAACTAAGACTCATTATTTTGAAAACATAACAATTACTCTTAAAACCCCGTACTATTCGATATGCGCGCTATACAGACCACCCTCGCTATTGATTATGACACATTGTAAGAATGAATGTATTCTGATCACAGGTGATACAAATATAGATCTAAAGACCACATCAAAGCAAAGGGAACATTATCTAAATATGCTGTCCGAGCGTGGTCTTAAGTGTGGACTCGCAGACTATACGCGTATCGAAATGAGAAAAAGCAAAGTTTGTACGTCTTGCATAGCATTTGCATTTTTGCCAGACTCCCCACATTGGACCCGTACTCGGCCGCTATTGATACTGTACTGGCGGACCACCGCCTAGTGGTCATCATCGCGTGCACAAGACCGGTCGCTGGCTCATCGACCCAAATACAGGTTGCTCGTAGAAACAAACAGAAATCGACTATGCAACGCGGGGACATAACGTTAAATGAGTTACACAATATAGAGAATTCCACTAATTATATGCAAGATTCTGATAATATTTGCAAATTTCTCATAACAAACTTGAATAAGGCGTCAGACGTAGCTAGGATGATCACACACACTTCACCTAAAAGATTTTGTGAACAATGGATTACTAAAACACCATAACATTGTGTGAAAATAGAGACTTCAATCATTCAATTCATGGAGAAAAGATATTAGTGATATAGAAAAAATATTATCTTATATCAAAATAAGAAATAAAACGCAATAGAAATACTGACTATAAAAAAAATTTTAAAATAATTTTATAAACTCTGGAAAAATGTGGCAAATTGTAAATAATATCTATTGACTAAGCCATCCCAAAGTGATTTAGCTCGCAAAATACTACTCCAAAAGCGATAGCCAATATCTTTGCTGACACCTTTGATGAATCTGTCCAAAATATACCACCGAAATGTGACGTGAATTTATGTAATAAACAGTGCGATAGGACGGCTAGCGTAGGTATACGTTTAACGCTTCTATTTAAAAAGGCGCCCATCAGGTCCATAAGTCCATACGACAAGGTATTTAAAAAAAGGCAAGCTTAAAACTATCGGCCTATCACATTGCTGTCTTCAATAGACAAAATAATAGAAAAATTTGTTTGTGACCGTCATAAATTTTACCAAACAAATAACTTAAATTCTAACAGCCAGTACGGATTCCAGCCCCGAAAAAGCACAACGTTTACCAACCATTTAAAATACCAACCTTGATGATAAAAAGCAAGTTATAGACTTTTCCAGAGCATTCGATACTGTTGATCATAAAAAACCAGCCAAGTGCGAGTCGGTCTCGTGCACGAAGGGTTCCGTACCACCGTACAATGGTAGGCATAGTGTGGAGTGAATAGTTTGGATTTTACATAGCTAAATGTTGTTTACAAAGATATTGGTGCGGCTTCAGTAGGAACAACCCAGGCCTCGGTGCTCGGGCCCCTGAATTTTATGATCTATGTAAATGACATGTGCGACTGCCTTGACTAGTGGTCAGCATATTAGTTCGCTGATGATACTCGCAATCTATAAACTTCATGCTAACTTCGACAAGCTCAAGAAATGGTGTCATGACTCTGGCCTTGTTCTTAACAGCGATAAAACAAAACTCATGCACATCAAATCACCATACTTGAAAGGGAATCTTGAACGGCAATTTGTATCGCATACCCATAATTGTATACATGAGGTGGCGTTTGTGTTGCCGGACCGAACGGACGTGTCCCCGAGATGTCGCAAACGCATTTAAACAAACAATAGTTTTCATCCCCGGCGCGCGCCTTTTGTTCTGCCTCCGGAGGCCCGAAAACGAGCCTGGCTTATAAGCTGGCTTATACCGCGTGTTTCTGTAAGGGTTACCTGGGGAATGTGCGCGATCCATCTAGGCACCCCATCTGTGCAATACCGCGCATTTCAGTGATTGTGACAATACTAGTGCGGTCAAGTGTAATGAATGCCCAGAGAACTGCCGATACTCTTAGGCATCCCATCTGTGCAAGCCCTAGAATTCTAGGCCAGGTGCACGTCTGAGCCACGCAGCGACAGGCCGGCAGCGAGCGACGCCTACGCAACACACCCTCAACGCTACTGCCTCCACCACCACCGCCGCTAAACACACCAACCTGGTGAGATCATTCCGATTAGGACATCATTGATAGTGATTACCTATCTCTAACTTTATTTCTCTCAGGACCACTCGCCGCCTGACAATAATAAACCACCACTTACCGCGGCCGTGGTCGCCCCTATTGACTAAGGCATAATCACATTTATAGGTACGTCATAGGCAGGATATAACAATTCCCTACCTACGCAATATCAAAATCAACTAATAAAACATTATTATAGCTACATATCCTCTGTACTGTCAAACCCAAAAATGCAAAATGGCCGCGTCTGTCACGCGGTCGCACGCGAACTCCGCCCGCTAACATCCCGTTTCATTAAAATGACGATATCTCTTTTTTTTCTATGGGAGCTCTCTAAGAAAGTTATATCGTTGGAATGGCTTTTAAATAAGCTGTTCAGGCTTCTCGGCACCTAATGACCTCGCAGGGGCCCATAGCTACGAGGTAACGTAACGATCAGATGCCAAGAAGCAAGAACGTCGGCGATTCACCGAGCTTAAGTAAATAGATTCTATCTGACCTGGTCTGTGCTTCGTTCCCGTCAAACTCCTGTCTCTCTGCAAGGCCTGGGTGCACCCTAGGCTCTTCTTGGTAGACAGGTTCTTCAGCCAACCAGGTATGGCTGGCAGGCCAGCTTCGACGCGCACAGTTTTACGTAAATACGAATTTTATCTGGTTCGGAGAACCACAATACACTCAGCTATAAGACAATCCTGAGGGGAGCCCGAATACAATTGCAGATGGCTTACGATTTTATTTCAATGCCCTATACCAATACGCGTTCCATCGCGAGAGCTTCTCGTCAGTCAGTTGTCAAAAACTGCTCTGTGGCAGCTCCGTCAAATTCAAAATGGCCGTTCCGGAACCATAGATCGAGTATCGATTCTGAATCGAACAATCACCCGCCCGGACAGGCACCCACCTGTCCCTTAATCTACGGGCAGCCGAGACAACGTTGCTACCGCTCGTTTTAGTACCGAGCCTCCTACTAGAACCTCTGCAGACCGGGGGGTCCCGTCCCTGCCGGGGAACAAGTTAACAATGCGCCCCCTGCGCCAACGCAGTGGCGGTAGGTTAGCATCCTTAACCAGCACGAGGTCACCAACACTAGGGGGGCTGGTTTTGTCAGTCCACTTAAGGCGCTGTTGTAAGATATGCAGATACTCGAGCGACCAACGCTTCCAGAAATTCTGAGTAAACTGCTGCAACATCTGATACCTTGACAACCGATACAATTTCACTCCCTCGAAGGGGTGCTCGGGCAACGCGTTAAGTGGCTGTCCTATCAAGAAATGGCCTGGGGTCAGAGCCTCCAGGTCATTTGGATCCGAGCTGAGCGGACACAACGGTCGCGAATTGAGAACGGCCTCGATCTTACAAAACAATGTCGCGAGCTCCTCAAAAGTCAGCGCGGTCTGACCTACTATACGCCCTAAGTGCGTCTTCGCTGACTTAACTACGGCCTCAAAAATCCCACCCCAGTGGGGGCAACTCGGTGGGCTGAAGGTCCACTGTATACCCCGACGGGAGAGGGCCGTTCCAATATCCACTTTATTTACATTCAAAAAGTTGACTATCTCTCGTAAGTATCGTTCCGCACCGACGTAGTTAGTGCCGTTATCAGAGCGGATCAAAGTTGGAAGTCCCCTTCGAGAAACAAACCTATCCAAACAAGCAATGAAAGCCTCTGTCGAGAGATCAGCAACGAGCTCGAGATGTACCGCCTTGGTGGATAAACAAACAAACACACACAGGTACGCCTTGTATTGCTTAGCGTTACGCAATCGTGAACTCTTCACCATAAACGGTCCTGCAAAATCCGTACCAACACCTGAAAACGGTCTGACCTCATTCACACGATCAGGGGGCAAGTCCCCCATGAGAGGTTGCATCGTGGCAGCCTTAAGTCGATAACAAGGCATGCACCGAAACACGATGTTCCGTATGACACGGCGGGCAGATAAGATCCAAAACTCCCGCTGGAGCGTGGCCAACAACGCGTTACAGCCGGCATGCGCGTTTTTAATATGACGATCAGTCACCAGCAATTCAACTAACTGTCCCCCCTTGGGGAGCAGAAGTGGGTGACGAGCCGAATACGACAGATTCGCATTGCGCAATCTTCCTCCTACCCGAAGTAACCCGGTCGAATCAACAAAGGGGTTGAGACGCGCGACGGCTCCCTTCAATTTCGAACGTCCACTTCGTATAGTCTCCAATTCTGCCCCAAACTTCGAGGACTGTACCAACCGGACCAAATTCAGTAGCGACTCGTTTCGCTCTGCCGGAGTCAGAATAGGGTTCAACGTTCGCTGATCGCGAGGAGTACGACAATTTCGAGCGAATCTCCTAATCCAAGTGGACACGTTTATCAACTTGTCAAGTGAGCTATACCGGTCCAGCAGAAACCCGGCGTCAGGGACCTCAGCCTTCTGGGTAACATGCACGGCCGCTCTGGGGCCATGATCCGAAGATACTACTACATGGCTGTGGGGCCAGTCCGATTCTCTCCTGGCAAGCCAGGGTGGTCCCCACCACAAATGGTGTCTAACGAGTTCAGGAGCCCGACATCCCCTGGATGCACAATCAGACGGGTTCAATTCTCCTGGTACATGTCTCCAAGTCAGTGGGACCTCAGACGACACAATCTGGGAGACACGGTTCGCGACAAAAACCTCTAAGTTATGGACCGAAGCCTTCAGCCAGCACAAAACAATCTGGCTGTCCGTCCACGCGTACACCGTATCCTCCAAAACCACTGACCCACGCAACACTGTTAGAGTGTGATTCAAAAGTTTGGTCAAAAGAGCAGCCCCGGACAGTTCCAGTTTTGGAATCGTCATCCTTGTCCGAATAGGCGCTACCTTGCTTTTTGCCAAAACCAAACGCACGTCGACCTCCCCGGTGGAGGTGACGGTTCGCAAATAAACCGCTGCCGCAAACCCTCGTTCAGAGGCATCACAAAACCCGTGAAGGGTTGCCCTGTAATCCCCAGCAGGGACCAATTTCCTCGGCAGCGATACATTATTTATGTCCGATAGCGAAGTGAACATTTGCGTCCAATCAGTCAACAAATCACCTGAGAGGTGGGTGTCCCAGGTCAACTGAGCCGCCCATAGCGTTTGCATAAAACATTTGAGAGCAAAGGTGACTGGAGAGATCCATCCATTCGGGTCGAACGTTCTCGCAATCGTTGACAGTACTGACCGCTTCGTCCAGGCCTTCGGTGTTTCTAAAACCACCCGATAGGTAAACTCATCATGGACGGGCCGGTACTGAATTCCAAGCACTGACAACATGTTAGGGTTGTCAGGATTCTCAAAAACGTGCGGGTCTTGTTGAAACTCATCTGGGAGACCAGCCATCAACTCAGGGGAGTTGGACATCCACTTGCGTAGTTCATAGCCGCCTCGTTCCAGCAATTGAATGAGCTCGTCACGTCGGTCCAGAGCTTCCTCTACACTGGCTGCCCCTGTGCAGACGTCATCGACGTACAAATCTTGCTCCAGGATAGCGGCGGCTCTAGGATAGCTCACACGGTCACGCGACGCCAACTCCCGCAGGGTACGCATCGCCAAATACGGGCTAGACCGTAACCCATACGTGTTCGTGTTCAACTCATAGACCTTGACTGGCTCGGCCGTGGACTCACGCCAAAGTATCAACTGATACCTTCTGTCAGCCGGATGAATTACCGTTTGCCTAAACATCATCCGAATGTCTGCGACAAATACAACCTGGTGCCTCCGAAAGCTCGTGAGAATATCCGAAATATCACGACTCAACTTGGGTCCCGAATGTAGACACTGATTCAGGGACATCCCGTTCGAGGTAGGTGCTGACCCATCAAAAACAACTCGAATCTTGCCGGTATCCTCAGATCTCCAGTCCACACCCGATACCGACATGTGTCCTAACGACTCATACTCCCTCATGAAATCGACGTATTTTTGTTTAAATACGGCGTCCCTTGACATCCTACGCTCCATCGACATCAATCTCGTCTCAGCCATCTTCCTAGATTCTCCTAGTGGCGGTCGATCGGCCCTGAAAGGCAGTCGAGTTACAAAACGACCAGAACGAAGGCGACCAGTACTATTCTGGTAAAACAACTCGCACTCTTCTTCGTCTGCGTCGACTCGACGAGCGGTGGGAGGTTCCTCTATCTCCCAGAACCGTTGGATAGCGTCTGACAACGCTGAGCCAATAAGTATGCCATCTGACTCGGCAGGCCTAACCATTGGCAATGCCGGACCCATGATCACGTGACCAAACTTAGTATCCACAGCAATCAACCCGTCCGGCTGAAGAACTCGCCGATCCGACAACAGAAACCTACCCAAAACGTCTGCTCCCAGTAGCAGATCGACCGGGGCTGGAGTGTCAAAATCGGGATCCGCCAACTTGAGTCCTGACGTCAGGAGTCGAACGGCCGGATTCAACTTCACCAAGGGGTGTTTGCCCATGACATGCGTCATTACTAAAGCCTGCACGGATGTTTTTGTCAAAATGTCATAACGTGGAGAGAACGTGATCACCGATTGACCAACTACATTCGTAACCGTAACATTCCCCACGCCCCGTATTGAATTATTATACCTATTTACCTTGAGGCCCAACCATTTTGCTAAATCGTTCGATACAATGCAGCCCTGAGCTCCAGAATCTAATAGGGCGCGAACGTATTTTGGGTTGCCCGCCAAATCCCAAACAAGCACAGAGGCGATCGGTAACACCACCGTCTCCGGTTGGGGGGCAACAAATTGTTGGGCCGCAAATTCCTAGCGAGGGTCCCCGGGGCCCCACTGTGCCTGTAGCCGATCAGGTAGGCAGCTATACGCCAGAGGGTCCCATTGTACAAATGGCCCACGCGCCGGTTCCATTGCCACCCTACGACGCCCCCCGAAGGGTTGTGGGCGTGAATTCAACCGTGGCCGCTCCATGAGCGGGGGGGACATCACATGCGACCGACGAGGACGCGGCGACGAGCGGGGCGACAACTGAGGCGGCGTCCGAGCCGCATCCGCATAGCTCGAAGGTGTCCCATGCCACCCGCCCGTTACGGCCTGCTCAACATACCCAATGTCCCGCTGAGTCGGATGCTGAGTCGCAACCGAAAACTCAGGGCCCCCCATGTGATGACCCTGAGTGCGGCCCTGCACCCCTGGGTGGCTGCGTGCTTGTGGCCCCATTGCCCGCTGAGTCGGACGCTGAGTCGCAACCGAAAACTCAGGGCCCCCCATGTGATGACCCTGAGTGCGGCCCTGCACCCTAGTACCGCCCTGTGCACGTGGGGACATTGGCCCCTGAGTTGCGCTCCGAGACGCAAACGAATTCTCAGGGCCCCATGCCGTGTCACCCTGGGTACGGCCCTGTGGTGGCTGTTGGCCGGACCGGTTCATGCACAACAAATTGTGGTGGGCCCCACCACAGTATCCGCACAATTTTGTGCGCGTGCAGTCCCTAGCCATGTGTGGCCCGAGGCACAGGAAACACCAGCTCCGCTGCTTGGCCATCCGGCGCCGTCCCTCAACCCTAAGTTCCCCGAACTTATTGCAATCGGCCACAGCATGGCCAATCTGCCTACAACATGGGCAGGTCTCACCTGCACTCCTGGGTGGGGTCAATGCACTCACAGTCCCATACGACTGCCGGTTGGTGCGGTCCTTCCTCGTCGGAGTGCCCCTACTCACAGCGCTCCCGGCAGCTCTCTGTGGCTCCGAAGGATGGGTGACCGTCAACCCCAAATTCTCTGCCCGTCGAGCCTCCTCTTCCAAAAATCCGACCAAGTCGGAGAAGGCGGGCAGGTCCTCGGCCGACCGCCCGTGAGACTGTTCGAAACGAGTCTGCACGTCAGCGGGTAGGCGGGAAAGTACAATGTACAGCAATAGGTACGACCATTCACCAACCGGAAGTCCAAGATTCTCTAGGGCCTTGGTGACGGACAACAACGGGTTCAAAACCTCCGTCTGTATGGCCCCGACCTTGTTCACAACCGGGATGCTAAACAAACGGTTCAGTTGGGCATCGGCCAACCTCCGTTTGTTGTGGTAACGTCTGACCAGCAATTGCCTGGCCGTTTCATAGTTACCCTCCGTAACTGTCAAATGAGCGACCAGCTCCCTGGGCTCACCCCTCAATGCTGCCACCAGCTGAGCCATTTTGACAGACTTGGTAATGTCCGATCGCATGTGCACCAAACTGTCGAACAGATTGATGAAGCTCATCCATTCACCGGACACTCCGTCAAAGGTAGGCATAGTTATAACGGGTAACCTGGTCCCCGATCCCTGATGCGGCAGAGGTGCTTCAATGTCACCACCACGGCTGGACTCGCGCTGCCTACGTATGTCCGCAGCCTTCTGCGTGATAGCAGCTGCCATGTCCATACACTGGTCGACATCCCCTAGCAACCGTGACAGCCTGTCAGGTGAGCAACCATCAACTGCTTCCGCCTGCGCGGACAATTCGAGCACCCTGTTGTAGCGTTCCTTAACGTCCATAGACCGCTCCAATACCACATCATGCCTATCTAAACGGTCTATCAGACCGTGTGCGGAGGAAAACCATCTGAGCTCCTTAGAAACACCCTTCTGTATTTCAGACAACGACATGATCGGAACGATACTTACTCACAATTTGCAGTAACTCAATTATATTGGACCCTCCAGTCTACAACACAAACGAGGGAACCCTAATCTATAACTTAAACAATGCTGGTTTCCCCAAACAATAGAAACCGAGTTTTATATCTACACAAATTCTGTAAACAACAATTTAGTTTCCCTATATCATATAACACACACAGATAGTCAATATTAGTTCAAGTTACAAATTGCTATAAACTGAAAACAATGTCCAAACATTCATTAGCATTACTAGACCACTAATAGATTGACTATGCAAACTTCAAACTGCAAACATGATATGACTTCAATGCAAATTTCAATTCACCTACAATGTACCTGTAATGTAATTACTATTCTGAGTCACATCTCAGTACAACTGGTCATTTAGGGAAAACTGTTATATCTGTCTGTCTACTACCAGCAGTAGACTTATAACTTATAATACTACCAATCTATGTGGATACAGGAACAAAACCAAGTTAGCTAATAACCGCCTATATCCGTGGGTTCCTGGAGCCCTTGACGGCTGCAAATCTCAGGAAACCACGCTCTTGCTACCAAAATGTTCAGGCTTCTCGGCACCTAATGACCTCGCAGGGGCCCATAGCTACGAGGTAACGTAACGATCAGATGCCAAGAAGCAAGAACGTCGGCGATTCACCGAGCTTAAGTAAATAGATTCTATCTGACCTGGTCTGTGCTTCGTTCCCGTCAAACTCCTGTCTCTCTGCAAGGCCTGGGTGCACCCTAGGCTCTTCTTGGTAGACAGGTTCTTCAGCCAACCAGGTATGGCTGGCAGGCCAGCTTCGACGCGCACAGTTTTACGTAAATACGAATTTTATCTGGTTCGGAGAACCACAATACACTCAGCTATAAGACAATCCTGAGGGGAGCCCGAATACAATTGCAGATGGCTTACGATTTTATTTCAATGCCCTATACCAATACGCGTTCCATCGCGAGAGCTTCTCGTCAGTCAGTTGTCAAAAACTGCTCTGTGGCAGCTCCGTCAAATTCAAAATGGCCGTTCCGGAACCATAGATCGAGTATCGATTCTGAATCGAACATAAGCTACCGGATAAAAAAGAATAGTCCAGTTTGCTTTGCCTGAAAATAAATTCGAGATAATTCTCCTCGAGATTTCTTTTCTCCTCATCTTCGATGGACCATTCAAAACAGTCATTAACAATAACCTTCCACTAAACCCTGAAACTCTGTGAATAAGCCAACCCAAAACTTAACAATCCTAGAATTATTTTTACGTATCATTCAAGCAATCTTCTCACGCACCCATTCTGGGGCGTGGGGAGTCAGGGTCAGATCATCGGATCTCTTCCTGAGGAAGCGCCTCTGTCCACTCCTATGGACAGGTCATCGGGGGGCCCTCGCGGGCGGTGGAGATCTTCTCACTTGGGGTGTTCCATTGGATCATCGCCGGCTAGGCAACCAGGTCGCATGGCAGGCGGCGGCGGTCGTGCGGGCGCGCGTGGTACGGCACCATGTCGCGGATATGCGGATGTTGTGAGGTATCCGCACGCGCGAACATGCCCTTCGCCAGCCTCTGGACAAACTGGTCCACTGTTTCCCATCTGAGGTCCCTCTGGATCGTCGCATTCCTCACGTAGCGGGGGGCGTCGACGATGGTACGCAAAGAGAGGTTCTCTTGGGCTCGGAGTCTCCGTTTGTTGAGCGTACCATGGAAATAGCCTGTATTGAACTTGAACAACTTATTGTAATGAGCGTATACAGACCACCAGATTCATCCTTTGATTTATTCGAAAAGAAAATGGATGAAGTGTTGATTAAAATCAGCGATAAAAACATTTTTTTTTATAATTTGTGGTGATTTTAATGTTAATCTGTTAGAGGATAATAATATTTGTACTAGATTAAAATCTTTATTTTTATGTCACAACATGAACTATCTGTTTTTGGAGCCTACTAGAATTACTGCAACATCTGCTACCTGCATTGACAATATATTTACTAACATTACGCCCATTTTCAAATCGGTCATCAATAAATTAACCTCTGATCACTCTGGTCAGATAGGTATATTCAATATTAAAATAAAAAACGACCAAAAAGAGGATATTACATGTGTGCCCGTTAGTGACACTCGGCTTGAACACTACAGGAATAATATTTTAGATAAACTATGGGAAATACCATACAGTGACGATCCAAATTTGTTGTACAACTCAGTATTTAACCTTGTCAAAAATTAATATGATACGGTATTTAAATCAAAAACTATAAAAGTTAATAACAAAGCTTTGTTTAGTGATTGGGCGACAGTTGGAATTCATAGGAGCAGACGAAGATTATATGAACTCTATGAAGAGAAATCATATAACAAAAATACGGCCTTTCTAGATTATGTTCGTAGTTATTCAAAAATGTTTAAACGCGTTTGTGCCGTAGCTAAATCTAATTTCATTAAAAACAAAATTGAATCTAGTAGCAATGTAATGAAAACGACTTGGCAAATTATAAACAGAGACACTGGAAAGGCCAAAGCTACACATAATAACTTCAAGCTTAAGATAGATAATCAATTGCTAAGTACAGACCTAGAAGTAGCAAAAGCTTTCGAAAATTTCTTTACGGACATTCCAGTTTCAACAACCAAGTCTTTAAATTCATCTGCCGCTGCTGCTGAATCTATACTTAAACAAAACTTTGAGGAATGTAAAACAGATTTTAAATTTAGGCACGTAAATAATGAAGACATTGTAAAAGCGTTTAAATCCCTGGAAATGAAAAAGACAGCTGACGCCCATGGTCTATCAGTAAAAATTATTAGTTCCATTGTAGATTGTATTGCACCTCACCTTTGTTGTATATTTAATCAATGTATAGATAATGGTGTGTTTCCTGACTTGATGAAACTAAGTAAAGTTATACCTTTATTCAAAGCTGGTAGTACATCAGACCCCACCAAGTTTAGACCCATATCGATACTACCAACGCTTAGCAAAATATTTGAAAAACTCATACTTAATCAATTGCAAAGTCATTTTTATCTCAATAATTTAATTCATATTGCTCAGTTTGGTTTCACAAAGGGTCGTTCAACAGCCGATGCTGGTGTTGAACTAATCGACAATATTTTTGATGCCTGGGAAGACGCAATGGATGCAATAGGTGTCTTCTGCGATCTATCCAAGGCTTTTGATTGCGTCCATCATGACACTCTTGTCAGGAAGTTACGCCATTATGGTGTAAAAGATCAGGCACTTGGCCTTCTGGAGTCATATCTAACAGATAGGGTTCAGATGGTCGATGTTAATGGGAAAAGATCACCTGGGTCTTCAATAAGTATGGGCGTACCGCAAGGTTCAATTCTTGGTCCTTTCTTGTTTTTAGTATATATTAATGATTTACCTTACCTTGTTAAAGCAAAACATGGGTTAGTATTGTTTGCCGATGATACTTCTTTGATATTTAAAGTTAAAAGACAGCAATCAAATTATGACGAGGTAAACAATGCTATCTCTAGTATAGTGAACTGGTTTACTGTTAACAATTTATTACTTAATGAAAAGAAAACTAAATGTATTAAATTCGTGTTACCCAATGTGAACCCGGTAACTACAGACATATTTATAAGAGGACAGAGATTGGACCTTGTGCAGTCGACTGTCTTTTTGGGCATTACTTTAGACGTCAAACTACAATGGGATCCTCATATAAATAAATTGTCGAACAGACTGAGTTCGGCAGCGTTCGCAGTTAAAAAAATTAGAGCTCTTACCGACGTAGACACCGCTAGACTAGTCTACTTTAGTTACTTTCATAGTCTAATGACCTATGGTATTTTATTGTGGGGTTACGCTGCGAATGCTAATAGTATATTTATTCTGCAGAAACGGGCTGTTCGTGCAATTTATAGATTAGGGCCTAGAGTGTCACTGAGGGAAAAGTTTAAAGAAATCAATATTCTGACATTTGTGTCTCAATATATCTATGACAATCTTGTGTATGTAAAAAGAAATATAACTAATTTTCAGAAGTACAGTGATATACACAATTTTAATACTAGAAATAAAGACAAGTTGGTTGCTTATGTAAGCCGACTACATAAAATTAGTAATTCTTTTAAAGGCAATTGTATACGCTATTACAATAAGGTCCCTACTGATATTAAAAACTTACCTTTAGACAAGTTTAAAATAATAATAAAACAGAAATTGTATAAAAAAGGTTACTATAGGATATCTGATTACTTAGAGGACAGATGTCCATGGGAATAGATTGCTTGAGTAAGAAGCTGTTTCGATATATAATTAGCATTCATTTTGTTATTTGACAATATTTTATTTAAAAAAGGAAACGCAAAAGATGCGACGACTGTGGAGTTTCTTCGGTGAGCTCTTCTCCACAGATTCCGCCATTGTGTTAGTGAACTCACCCAAAAAAATGTAATGACGGATCTAAGTGATGTAACAACATCCTATGGAAATAAATGATTTTTGATTTGATTTGATTTGATTTGTTCGTCTCCGAGCACAGGGCGTACCATGCCGGGGCCGCGTAGGTGAGGCGGGATCTCACGTAGCACTTGTAGATCCTGAGCTTCGCCCTCAGAGGGAGGCTGGAGTCGAGAAGTGGACGCAGCTTGGCGCGTGCCACCTTGACCTGGTTGACGACGTTGTCGACATGTTGCTTCATGGTGAGCAGGCGATCGATGGTCACTCCCAGGTACTTCACCTGCGGAGACCACGCGATGTCCTGTCCTTGGAGCTGGAGTGGTGGCGGAAGGGGGGACTGGTCTGTGATGAGCGCCTGTGTCTTCCCAACTTTGACGGACAACCGCCACTTAGCGAGCCAGTCGGGCAAGATGTCCAGGGTGCGCTGCAGTTTGACGGCAGCGTGTTGAGCCTCGATCGACGACGCGTAGTAGGCAGCGTCGTCGGCGAAGAGTGCCAGCTGGGCACCCGGCCCGACGGGGATGTCGTCCGTATATTGGGAGTAACAGGCTGGAGACAGGCAGGACCCCTGAGGGACGCCGGCTGCAACGGGGTGTTCCTCGGAGACGGCGTCTTCAACCATCACTCGGAAGCGGCGATTCTTCAGAAAGGAGGCGATGATCTGGACCAGTCTTCTTGGGGCTGGAGACGTCGACAATTTGTGCAGCAACCCCTCGTGCCATACTCTGTCAAACGCCTTCGCCATGTCCAGGAGTACTGCGACAGTGTATTCTTTCTTGTTTAAACAAACCGTCATGTCATTCAGTACTCTGGTGAGCTGAAGCGTCGTAGAATGCTCGGGCCTGAAGCCGTTCTGTTCCGGGCGTGGCTGGATGTGGGGCAGTAGCTTCGCCAGCAGGAGTTTCTCAAACACCTTGAGATGGTACTCAGTAGAGTTATCGGCCGATAGCTATCAAGCAGCTTGGAGTCCTTGCCCGGCTTGGGCAACATGATGAACAAGCCCTCCTTCCATTGGGTTGGGAAGTGGCCCGTGCGCAAGATACCGTTAAACAGGTGCGTAACGGCCGCCACAGTACGTAGCGGCAAATGTAGCAGCGCCATGTTAGGTATGCGGTCTGCGCCCGGGGCTTTCCTGGGCTTGGTACGTCTGAATGCACGCATGATATGGCCGGGCGTGACGACGGTGGGGTCCTCTTCGGGAGCTATCGGCGAGGCGAAGTACTCTCGCAGGTGTCTCTCGACTGCTGCGACGTGCTCCACATCATCCGTAGGGTTCGGCTTGAACTGCTTCTCGAGGCATTCGGCGAAGATCTCCGCACGGTCTTGGGCTCGAAATCTTGGTAGGCTGTCGCTGCCCAGGATTGGTCAGACGGGAGTTGGAGTAGTCGACAAATCCCGGCATAGGCGATGCACGGAGGGGACGTGGTCGCCCATGGACTCGACGTGGCGTTTCCAAGATTCTTCGGCGTGGAGATCAAGTCGGCGCTTCAGCTCTGCCGTCATGGCGTTGAGCCTGGTCTTCATCGTTGGGCAGCGGGTTTGCTGCCACTGCTTCCCGAGAGCGCGCTTATCGCAGATGAGTGCGCGTAGCTCAGCAGGAAGAGGAGAGGGCTTCCCCCCGCGAGCTACGGTATGCGAAGATAGGTCGAGCGCGTCTCGGATTTGGCTGGTCAGCAGTGATGCCAGGCGGTCAACGTCTTCCGGCTGGTGGACTGGACATGTGGTCGAAGACTGGTCGAGGGCGGCGGTGAAGGCGCCCCACTGGTAGCGTCGGCGTGATGCTGGTGGAGAGACCCAAGTGGGCAGGTCTGCCAGGACGAGAAGTACTGGCCTGTGGTCCGATGGGAGGTCAGGGAGAACCTCCTGGCTTGGCGGAGTCCGGAGATTCTGACGACTACGACGTCGATGGTGTCCCAACCGGCCCGCGAATCGAAGTGGGTGGGCTCGTCGGGACCGATGACATCGTAGTTGTGGCTCACGGAGTCGGCAAGGATGGCGCGTCCAGCTGGGCACACCCTGGTGGAGTTTCAGACGGTGTGCTTGGCGTTGAGGTCGCCAGCGACGAGCGTCGGATGCGGCGACTGTAGCAACCCCCGTAGCTCAGAGGTGCGGATTGGGGTACTGGGGGGCTTGTACACGGCGTACAGTCGCAGCACCTGGCCGGCGACCTGGAGGTCGACGCCCAAAGCATACAGGGATGTATACCCCTAGGCATTAACGAGCTGGTGGACGATCTTCCTGCCGACGATGACTGCCAAGCCTCGAAAGGCCCGGCCGCTGGTGGACTTCTCGTCCTTGCGGTAGACGAAGTAGCCGGGCAGCGACAGCTTGTCGCTTCCGGCTAGGAATGTCTCGCTGATGAGCATCACGTCGACGCGGTAGTCCCTCAGGAACACGTGGAGCAGCAGCTTCTTCCCTGTCAGCGACTGCGCGTTCCAGTGGACGACCCTGAGCGGCTCATGCATTGCGGAGTAGAGCGGTGAGTCTGCCCAGGGCAGTGGGGTCGCTGAGGAGGGCGAACAGGGCTGTGAGGTGCCCCAAGTTCTGCTGCCCTATCGAAGCAGCCGGAGTGGCGGCGCCAGCGGCGGCCGCTGTCTCGCTAGCGGCGAGAGTAGCCGCCGCGGCGCCGGCGGCAGGTGGAGCCGTCGCCTTCTTCTTTCCCCCCCCCCCCCCCCCCGCAGTGGGCAGTGGCAGTGGCACATATGCGACGAGTGCCGGAACTGCTGGCACCTGTGGCACTGGGCTGGGCCCTGCTTGGAGCGCCAGGCCTCGATCTTCACCCCCGGCATGTACACGAGCTCCGTGATCTCATATACTGCACCGGGGGCACGGTCGGGGTTCTTCCGCAGGGACTCGAAGAAGATGCAGCCGGGGCGCCCCTTGCGCACCCGGATCTGCTTGCAGTACTCGGCCTCCACACCGAGTTCCGCAAGCGCCGCGACAATCTCCTCCGGCGCGGTGATTGAAGGCAGCCCGCGGATCGCCACCTTCTGGGTCTCTGAAGAGTCGGTCGATTGAATTCACTATCCTTCCCCTCCTATAGAGCAGGTCATTCCGCCCCCCCCTCAAAACTTGTGCCCTCTGGTATGCCGGCCGAAAGACCGGAACAGGTTTAGAACCCTGGCTGGAGAAGCACCATTCATTCATTCATTCATTCATACCCATAATTGTATACATGATCCTAGTGTAACTAAATCATGCCACTGCCCCAACAGCGAAGTCGTCAACTCGCATATCTACGTAATACTGATGATTGACCATAAGTTTAATTGGAGTCATCACATAGAACGAGTTAGAACAAAGCGGCGAGCTTTTCTAGCGAATATTTACATATTAAAAAGTCGCCTACTTTTAACATCAGGCTGATGCTGTAGAATGCTCTGACAGATTCTGTAATCTCCTATGGACTCAGCAGCTATGGGCTCACTCATAAATCACACCTCGACTGTATATTACGTCCTTCAAATTTAAATACTAAAAATAATAGTAACTCAAAAAATCAGACTCCAGTAAGCAAATGATGATCTCAACCTATTTAAACACTGTAAATCACTTTCATTACACATCAAAGTAGATAACGCACTATTAAAAAAACAATTCATTGATTAATCCATCCAATTACCGATAGAACACAAAATAGGCACCAGAAACTCCACGAAAAAAAAAACTGACGACTGTAGGAGCTACTAACTACTACGGAAAATGCTGAATTTCATATCTTGTTCCTCGTCTTCTTAACAGTCTCTGTCCCGAACTTAAATCGTCAATCAACCACAAAATTATCACCACAAACTAAAACCACACCTTATAGGATTACAAAAAAAAAAGTCGAGTCAAGATAATAGGTGACATGACAGCGTCTCTGTCACTGACGCAATAAGGTTGAATTTAGTTTGGCCCATTGCACCTATTATCTTGACCCGACCTTACCATAATTCTACACGAACTGTTATTGTGCCTTTTAGCCAGCGAACGACCTCACGCTTAAAACGTTTATGTAACTACCTACATACTATTAAAGTTTTTTTTTACCACATAGAAACCCTTGTGGATTATGTAGTAAACCTAAGTTAAATATACAAGAAACTCTGTAAAATCGATAATAAACGAAAAATTAATAAATAATTGAGCAGTTTTTCTTTGGCCAGACATTGCTTCTGCCTTTGCACCAGGTTATATCCTAGTCGTAGGTGCCAACAGCAACGTCACACACATTTAAACATCCAAGACCTGTTTTTTCTTTCTTTACCTCCAGCCGGGGATCAAAACGGGGACCTCTCGCATGGTAGCAAGAGCCACAACCGCTGCGCCACAGAGATCGTCAAAATATCGTCATTTTATCCAATATAAATTAATTACACTAAACCACGTCACTCTGAAAACGCTTGTGCATTAGATCTGTCAGATTTGCACAACATTTCACATCACTTCATAGCACTCTGTCATAGTGTGGGGTCCCGGGTGGCAATCTATCAAACTGTCGACTCGAAAGGGTATTCATTCACCACGGGCGGTATGGACCTGTCAATCTCACCTTGGTCTGAGAAGGTTCTAGGGGCAGAAAGGGCTTTATTGATAAGTAAGCTGATTCGGTTTAACGCTGCGCCGTATTCTTATACTTAGTGAATTTAAACATACAGGGTGTTATATAAATATGTTCTTTTAACCTCTCTACGACCACAGAAAATTTTGAGGCACCGCGATTTTGAAAATCATATCATGGTGATAAAATTCAAAACCCATAACGGGAAAATGGCGTCATATGACTTCCATGGAGCTCTGTCGAATGGGTTTCATAGTGAAAGTTGTTCAGGATGATGCCCACCTCTTACACCCATGATTGTTTTCAAAATATGGCGTATTCAGATCGTATCGCAGGAATACGTCCCACCCACAGATGTAGATACTTTTATTAAACTTTGGCTAAGCGTGGAAACAGTTGTGGCGGAGGCCCTCCGTATGGGGTAAGCTGTTACGCTATGTATGTATGTATATACACATTGGCAAGAAATGTTGGAAATAAATTATTGCAACAGTTGCGGATACTGCAAGTTTTAAATGAAAAATTTATTTTGTCTATTAGAACAGTGGTACGTTAATAAACGCTTATGTTGGCATCAATTATTTTCTATAATTTCTTGCCAAAGTATACCTTTATTACGATTTATCGGGTTTTGCATAACATTAGTATTATCTAACGATAATACTAATGTTATGCAAAACCTCAAAAAAGGTAACCCTCAACACCTTCCTTCAAGTAGTCTTCCACTTCAAGAAAGGTTTTGTTTTTAATTTTAATTAGGTGTATTCCCTCCCCAGCAAAACAAAATTACCAATTTTACATAAAACAAAAAATAGTTACTTTTCTTCAATATTTTTTTAAAAATTTGTCTTATCGTAAGTAATCCGTTGATTGATTGTTGAGTAATTGAATGAACAGAAAATTTACTTGTTTTCGTTATTTGCCAAGAAAAAGAAAATATGATAGGTAAGTAACAAAACTATTTCTCAATATTTCCCATACAGGATGGCAAAGACACAGTAATTCCCAATTTTCGCCAGTTATTTAATCCAACATTTAATGAAACACCAATGAAATAAGCCATATAATAATCCACGATAGACTTGCCATCAGGGAAGCTATTAATTAGTAAAAGCCGATTAGTGCATTATTATTTTATTTTCCTGCCTGCTAAATTATAATAAACAGAGCTCAACTAAAATATGCCCCGAGAGATCCAGTAATTATTTAGTTTAGCTATAGCTGGGAGATAATTATTCAAAATTCTTAAGAAACATTAACTTTGTGCCAAGTCTTTGAGACTTGAGATGGTCTTAAGTATTGTGTTAAGGATTTAGGAAACCACAGCAAGCAACTTGTGCGCGACCTCTGGTTTGCTAAATCCGCCATTTGTGTGGATGTTTTTAATAGATGGGCTTCTATTAGACACAAATCTTGAGTAATACCACTTTTTATAGGTTTTAGAACGAATAATCAATTTCTAATTGTCTAATTTGTGTTTGGAAATCAATTTCAAAGTGAGATTTTCTTTTTGTTAGGTACCTATTAGATCTTTCTTATCACTCGATAGATTTTTTTATCTGAATTATCGAAGAACGGCAATTCTTTGACATGTCGTAGTTGATTGATGATCTTTATAACACAGAAAATATTGTCTGATTTGGCCTTATCTGGCATCTAGGTTGGAAGTTGACGCAGCATCTCGGTTGGAAGTTGACCCAATCTGGCTCCAAAAAGCAATTTTAGCAATGTAAAATTTTCTTACCACTCTGTTTTTAATTTCTGACATATCGAAGAATGGCTATTCTTTGAAATATCGTTAATGAATATTGATTTTTATGACACATAGGTGTCTAACATGTCATTATCTGGTATCTTGGCGGGAAGTTCGCCGAAACCGGTTTCAAAAGCTAGCGAACTAAGCTTTGAACAGCATGTACGGGTGACTTTTAATTAGTTGACCGACTTTCAGGGTTATTTCATGTGCCTTTCGAACATTTTCAAAGCACCGTTATCAGGAGGTTTTTTTGCAGCCGTTAAGTTTCCTGCTGCTGGGCGAAGGCCTCCTCATGTTGCAACCACAATTCTCTATTATGGGCCGAGTCCGCCCACCCTGGCAGAAACGTTATGAAGAGGATTACTCGAAATAAATAAAACACATTTAAATCCATCTACCCAGCCGTCAAAATTCACAAATCCTACACATACATATACACTTATATACCTACGTGTTTTCTGATGTTAGCGGAAAGAGAAAGAGAACACAAGTAATGCCGCCCACGTCACAAATTTGCCGACGCCGCTGGTCTCTCTCTAACTCCAAATTATATTTGCAAGGTAGTCAAAACCGTTAGTTAATAAACTAACGCGTTAGTTGATAAACTAAGGCGTTTGTTGATCAACTATCGACAGATAGTAAACCAGACCGACAGGGTTTAAGATTTTCATTTATTTTGTACTTACATGTCAACCTAACACGAATACTATTCGGGGGCTAATTCTGTCGCTCTATCGCAAACTGGCTTCGCTAGAATCTCGTAGTACCAGCGTCTTTGTAGGCCTTATACCACGATAGTTAGCGGCGAGATTCCCTTTGTAAATGTATTTTCTATAAGCTTGCAATGAGATTTTTCATGTGCAATAAAAATATACGAAAAATTTACGTGCGTGCCCAATCAACAAATCTCATTGAACAAAACTCGAATGACTATTTAGTGTGTGATGTGAGAACTTACTTGTAAATTATGATTTCTAGCTATGTATACCTGATGCCAAGTTTCTTGTCCCCTGAGTGCCGCCTGGAGGGGGTAGCGGGGCAAGGGAACAAGAAAGAATATGCTTGGGCATTGGGCAAGAGAGAGGTGGTAGCCTCCCTCAGAGGCCAAGAAACCCTTTTTATACCTATATTTGTCTTCTCTGTCATTTTTAAACATACTGTGGGCTTAGTATTGTGTGTTGAATACCTTTTGTAGATGTAGATAGGTGTTAGGAAATAAAAATGCCTGTACTTTTATCATTTCAAATTTGGTAGGTAGGTAGGTAGGTACCTTCATACTTGCGTGCGGCGATGAGCTAACTCCCTGTCACGAAAAATGGAGTATTAAATAACTGGTTCAATGTCGGCACAATTCTGCCGTGCTTACGATAAGAGCAGTCAAGTTTAAAAAAAAATGAGTTACATGTAGATTCAGAATCAGCGTAGCTTAGCTCTATCATGATAAACTGATCCCTCGTTAAATATTTAGCTAGATTCTTACATCTTACAACACAACAACAAGCACAACCACAGTAAGTATAGGTAACTGTAAAATTTTAAGTGTTCTCCTATCCTTTCCTTTACCATATTAACAGTAACTACTGAACATCAGAATGTTCGGCCAATGGAAGTAGGGAGTAGGCTCCAGTATTTATTTAACTCATAAATATGCTAGCCAGATAATTAGTGACTCAACGGTTAGAAAGTTATAAGCATGAATGTCCCTCGGCTAACCTGAATCTTCAAAACTAAAAACCCTAGAGACACTGTAACTTCAGGAAATGCTCTTTTAATGGTGATTGAGTTAGGCAAAGCTGATCTATGATGGAACCGAGGAACAAGAACTATCACTTGCCAACATAAAACAAATCACAATACAGAACCTGCAGTAATTTTATTTTTGCTTTCATTTTCACGTACATCATTTCGTAGACCACGAGCATCTTAAAAAATCAATTCAATTCAATTTTTGGTTTAATGGCTTGCAGTATTGAAGGTGAAACGAGGTTCTTAAAAAATCTAGATTATAAAATTTATAGGTATTGCCGAAAACCACGGGTTTAAACTGACAGTTGACAATTTGGCGCGAAAACGGACTCATCAGCGTCTTGTGACAGGAAGACACGGGGAGTAAGGGAAATAGCGGTGCGTCAATCTCCACCTCCTTCTTTTGCTTATAAAGGACTGACGATTGACTAGCTCTGTCCATCCATTTCCATGGCTCACAGTTAAATCGATTATCGATAACTGTACACAAACAGGGTTTATTTTTAGTCCGTATACACACACATTGAGCGAGCTGATGCTCGCTCAATGTGTAGGGACCCGGATATGGCATGGTTACCATTAATTTCATTTTTTCCCCTCACACAAAAAAAACTCGGTCATTACTTCCTGTGTAATCCATTACTTTAACACCCGTCTTCTGACAGGAAGTCACAAGACGGGTGTTAAAAAAGTTCCGTTTCACATTTTTGACGTGATAACGTCTTATGAATCCATGAACGCCGGCTGCACGCCCGAAAAAGCATGACTCATTTCACGTTCCGCCTGAGCCGGGCGTGCAAGCGAGAGCGCGGAACAAGCGATAGAGAGGCACGATCGGCCTAAGCGTTTCTTTTGACGTTATTACGTAAAATTATCGTCGGTAAACCGACTTTACAGAAAACCATTTTTATAGTGATTTCTGTTAAAAATCATTACAACAAAAATAAAAACTTGCAAGAGAGGAGTCTTTAAAGTTTTATTTAGGTAGATCTTTAAATGAAAGCTGAATAATGGATATTTATCACATATATAATATATGTGATAAATATCCATTATTCAGCTTTCTTATTTTGTAGTTTTAGATTTGGTTTTATTTTGTGTGAGTTTTACGACCATTGTCGTCAAATTCTTTAGTTACGACGGCCCTGGCTATTTTTTCGGAACTTTGTAACTTCTTTTCTCGACGAACTTGGGGTTTTAAAACGAAATCCCGTGCGAAATCAACTTATAAACATGAAAAAAAACATCATCCTTGCGTCGTTAAATTCTGTAAAAAAGTGATCTACTCACGATTTCCCTAGTGTTGAACGTCGAAGATTACTTTGGATTCAAGAAGTTGAAAAATTAAAGTCTGAATTGACCATAGTAGGTTAGTCTATACTCTTTGGTTGTTAATTTACCACAGACCCATAAATGAAAGCCATGGCGAATCCATCTATTCCACTCTAATTTCAATCCAATCTCTAAGCAAACTCAATACAAAGAAATGTTATTTAACTGTGGACTTTTAGAAAACTAAACACAATAAAAAGCAGATAGAAAAACCCTTAAAAAACAAAGCAAGTAAAGTAGCGAGAAGCGAGAACAGCTGACTTCTTTTGTTCTGAGATTTACTATTGGAGTTTCTACCGTCGAGTCATACGGACTTAAATCGTGTTGCAAAGGTGTACCTTATATAGAACTGACAGTGTACCGAGTGTTAGACAACAATGGCCCACAACGTACAATCCAGACAACACAATCAAACTCACTTTTTAACTAAGGAAAGACGTCAGGGTATGGTCTTTAAAAAATGGTTGGCTGCTCAGCTATGCAAAGAAATTTTTCAAAATATAAAATCATATACAATAATTAATGTACTAACATAAATTATTGTCCCCACCGAAGGGAGCAGGCATTTACCAGGATATAAGTTATATTGAGCCATATCCTGCATGCTGGCTCAGTGCGGGTTGATTATTAAAAAAATAATACTTAAGCGCATAAGTTCTCACGACGCATATTATAATCCTTGTCCGCTAGTAATTGAATGTTTAGGGGTGAAAACTTAATTAGGAACAGATTGCGCTGTTTCTTAACGTGACATGAATAGTGAACAGACACACACATAAATAAAGCAGACAGACAGACATAAATACACAAAATGAAATAGTGAAGCTGTAGACGGTGACGCTCGATTTCCAGTTTTAATTTATTTTGTAAATCACTCTAAAGCTAAAACTTCTCCACCCTACCTTTACACTCCTGTCTCACGAACATACCATCTTTGTTGCGCCATGAACGAGGAAGAAAAACGCAGACTCAAAGAATGGTTTGTAGGTCCTAGGAGCGACATCTTGCTAACACAATGAAAAGGTACTGTGCTGACCAAACAATGCACCAACTATGAGATACGGTTCGAGAATTTTTCTTGACCTCGGCGACACTGCTCTAGCTTGTTTAAAATGACCGAATTCTGAACCGATCAAGTTGAAAGTTGGTACACTTATGTATTTATACGGAAAGGAACGAGTAACGTATCCTCCGTAAACTTGATTCGCCTGAACCGATTCACCTAGTTGAATCAATTCAGGTGAATTAAGTTTACCTAGGGGTATCGTGAGCATGTAGATTTTGAATTTGGGGGCTATTAATCAGAAAATTAAAAAATATATTTGAAACTGAATCGTGTTACATATCAAATAAAAGGGCTTGTCACGAGATTTTTTACCTTTGCTTTTCCCCCAATCTCCGAAAATACTGATGAAATATAATGAGAAATCTATGGTTTAAATATACAGGGTGGAATTTTGTGACACCACCTGGAGGGCAATTACTCTAAATAATGGAGGTAGCAAATTTCCCTCAAAGGAAACATTCCTTTATTTTTAAATTAGGTAAAGACTTTTATATATGAATTTGAACTTTTATTTTTGAATATATGGTTAAAATTTGTATAAAAGGGATCAAACTGGCTCGATAGCCATTACGCAAATCCTCACTATATAATTTAGCTCAGTCGCTGGCCGAAGCCTAAGGGAAAGTGTGTCACATTGACTTTTCACATCCAAGCCTCTTTCTTTTTTTTACCAATTACGTAACAGTGTCAAAGTGAACACCCACTCTAAAGAGGCCCGTATACAATATTATCGCATAGACAAATATCGAACCTTACAGGATTCGTGCGAATTTGCGTTTGGGGTAGAAGATAAACGGTTTATCGTAAATGAGGATTTATGTGGGAATTATAAACAGGTATTATTGGCGTTGTTGGATAGGAATGCGGATAGATTTGCAATTGCAACTGACCAGTTAGGTAGGTCGGAGAAAGTGTCGGTCGATATTAAGACTTATGATGAAGAGCCGGTTCATTGTCACCCGTATCGCGTTTCGCCGGTGCAACGAGAAATTATTGAGGAGCAGGTCGCGGAGATGTTCAAACTAGGTGTTATTAGGGAATCCACTAGTTCTTATGCTGCGCCCGTTGTGTTTTTTAAAAAGCCCGATAATGCATGGAGGTTTTGTGTAGATTATCGGAAATTAAATAAGAAAATTTGTAGGGATAATTATCCTATTCCTCGGATAGAAGACATTGTCGATAGTTTGGCCGGGGCCAGGTATATTGCGTAGTTAAATCTCAATTCAGGTTATTGGCAGACGGTTATTATGGAAGGTAGGCATAAAACGGCTTTCGTCACGACCACGGGTCTTTATAAATTTAATGTTATTCCGATGGGTTTGTCAACGAGTCAAGCGGTTTTCCAACGGATGATGTATAAAGTTTTAGCGGATTTAAGATTTAAAGGGGTTATGGTTTACATAGACAATGTAATTGTGTATGGTAGAACGATCGAGGAGTTTACCCATACGTTGCAGAAAGTTTTTGGGCAGTTTAGAGAAGCGAACTTGACCTTCAAGCCATCCAAATGTAAATTCGGTTTGTGCGAGATTGAGATGCTACGTTATCTAATCTCGAATGAAGGAGTAAAACCTAGTGAGAAAAAGCTGAAAACTATGCAACAGGTTCCAACTCCCACATCTACGAAGGATGTGAAACAATTATTAGGTTTATTTTCTTATTATAGAAAATTTGCATCGAATTTTGCGAGAATATCGTTACCTCTCACTAAATTATTGAAAAAGGGGGTAAAGTTTCAATGGAATGAAGAATTGCAGAATTCGTTCGATTATATTAAGAAGGTTATGTGTAGTGCGCCAATACTTTCCTATTATTCGGGGGATAAGTCGGTTACTACGAGAGTTTATGTGGATGCGTCTAACGCCCTGCATCAGCAGGGCGTTGAAAAAATGAGTCCGATTGCCTATGCGTCTAGGAAGTTAACGGATGCGGAGAAAAAATATAGTACGACGGAGAAAGAGTGTCTGGGGTTAGTATGGGCGTTAAGGCACTATAGGCATTATCTTTGGGGATCGTATTTTTAGGTTGTTACAGACCATAGCGCGTTATGTTGGTTACAGTCGAAGAAAGATATGTCTGGTCGGTTAGCGCGATGGGCGTTAGCGATACAAGAATGTGATTTCGAGATAGTTCATTGCTCGGGGAAAAGCAATGTAGTGGAGATTTTTTGAGTAGGAATCCGCTAATGGAAGAAGGGAAACGGGAAACAGAAGGACCTCAGTCTTCTTCTCGTTCTAAAGCTGATGATGATGGTTTGGAAGTTTTTAGTATTAATGTAGAGTCGTTACAGGCGGATCAAGAGAACGATTCATTTTGTAGTAGATGGTTAACGCGGTTGAGCGAACGTCCGGAAGCGTGGCGTAGCGGTTTTTGTTTGAGAAATAATTTATTATATAAAAGCGTACGTAGAGATGGAGAGATTATGGAGGTATTAGTATTGCCTAGGTCTTTGTTTCAAAATGTAATGAACGAATTACATGATGAGGCATGGACAGGAGGTCATTTGGGTCTCGCAAAGACGTTAAAGAGGTTTTGGTCGAAATATTTCATGCCGAAAGCCGATAAGGAGATAGAGCGTTATATAGCTTCTTGCGAGCCGTGTCAAGAAAGGAAATTAGTTAAAAGCGTAGCAGATTTTATGCCGATTAGGGTCTCGGATATTTTTGAGAAGGTGTTAGGAGCGTTTCCACGTTCGTCGAGAGATAACCGATTTATTATAGTCGCGGTAGAGTATGCGTCGCGGTTTGCGATATGTAAGGCGTTACCTAGGGTTACATCGGAGATGTAGTACGGTTTTTAATTGAGGAAATTGTCTGTAGGTTCGGGCCGATTAGGGAAATTATTTCAGATAGAGGTACAGTTTTTACGGCGGGAATCGTAAAAGAAACGGTAGAGCACTTTGGGGCTAAAGTGATACATACAAGTTCGTTTCACCCACAGAGTAACGGTTTGGTAGAACGAATGAATAGAACGTTAACTTCGATGTTATCAAAATATTTAGGTAGTAATCGAAGGCAATGGTGCTCAGTTTTACCTTTGGTAGTACATGCGTATAACACTAGCGTGCAGGCGTCAACAAAAGTGTCGCCGTATAATATTTTATTTGGTAGGGAACCGTGCTCAGTGGTGGACCGATCATTAGGATTAAACGCAGTTGGTTTAGACGAAACGATAGATGAAAGGGTAAATCGTATGGGAAGGCTGCTGACTAAGGCGTTAGGGAATATCGCGAACGCACAGCGTGTACAAAAACGGTATTACGATATGAGATCAAAACCCAGATCGTTCCGGGTGAATGACTTGGTTTTTTTATACGTACCAAGGCGGATAACGGGAAGATGTATGAAGTTGGCACGTCTGTATCAAGGACCATACAAAGTCATTGAGATCGTTGGGAGGTCTAATGTGCTGATTCGTCGTCTGAACTCACGGTCACGGGGCGTTATTGTTAACACAAATCGCTTAAAACGCTTTGTGCTGCGTTGAGGAGTTCGTCTGATATTAAATAATTATACATTAGGGGTATAATATAATTTTATCCCGGTTGATGGTTTGTATGGTTATGGTATGGTATGGTTGTGGTATGGTTTGATGGATGGTAACATACTAGATTTCCGTGGTAGAATACCTTTATATGAGAAACTTTTATAAACGACAGTTCGAATAATTGTTTGAACCGATCGCCTGGTTTTATCTTTGAGAGCAGTATGACGAGGCAATAGCTATTCGTCATAGGGTTCTGTTTTGGTTCCTGCGTTCTTAAAGTATAGAGTTGGGATGATTTGGTAAGGGGAGAGTAAGGGTTGTTCATAAAGTTGGTAACGAAGGTTTCTCAATGAAAGTAATTTCTGATGTGGGATAACTCTGGTATTCGATACACATTAGAGATTCTTTGTAGTGTCTTAACTTGGGTAATTGGTTGCAACTCACGGCGATTATCTTAAACTGTTAATAGTTAAAGATAGTTTACTGAATTCCAATGGATTAGTTGAGATGTTTGTAAGTTGTAGTATCGGTTTTAAAGCTAGTTGATTTCATCGTATTATTGGAACGAATTTTAATGAACACATTTTTATGCTGTGGCTTAGTCATACGGTTCTATAGATTAATCCTGTTAATATGGTTGACGTTTCTATATTTGAAAATGATATTTTTTTTTTCTTTGATCTTTGCCTGCGTTAATTTTTGAAATATTTCCATTCGGTGGAAAAAATGAATTTTTAAAAAGATTTTTTTAAGCAAAGATGGAGTTGTGTTAATTTTAGGAACGGAGGTATTATAGTTGTCTGATAAGTTTTTCGCTAGTTTTTTTTGTTAGAAAGTTTGTCGAATGATAACCATTCGAGAAGCTTGTAACATCCCCCCTCTCTATATCGTCCACGCTTCTTTTAAACGCAGTCTCTTATTAATTGTGATGGCCAAATAAAATAGATCGTCTATTAAATAAGAACTCCTACTACTTGTGAAACCAGTAACCCTAATTCTAGAGGTATGAGTAAGAAGTGGTGTCAACTTTGACAATAGATTTCAAACAAGGAAATTTTTAAATTGAATATTTAGTAATTTTAAGTTTCAATAAAAGATTTATACTTAAATATGTCCCCACTAACAAGAATGATACAGATTAATATCCATCAAATGATTAATAACTTTATAAAGCAGATTCATAGAATAAAATGTCATAGTATATTTTGAGTATTGATAAAAATGAAATAAAAAAATAAATATTAAAATAATAAAAGGAAAATTTGATATTCATAAAATTTTGGGGAAGAAACCCACCACTTGATTCGGTCTTCTACCCAGATAATTCTACAAAACCAATTAATTTGTAGTTCTGATACTCGTTTATAAAAAGAGTAGCGTATAAGTATTCTGAATTGGATTAAGTCATAGATTCACCGGATTGGGATGGGGTATGACCTATCAGGATGGGATTATAGTTTGTGAATGACATTCAACTGTCTCATCAATCAATATCTGATATTTATGTAGTAAGATTATATTAAATATTCTTCCACATATAGAAAGCTATAAACATACACAATGAAGTTTCACTGGTTGTTTATGTTACACGATATGTATTTCAATAGAGACTCATTTGTCTTTTAGTAATGCACAATAGCATAGCATGAAGTATAAAATATTTCTTCACGTCCATAGAAGTGCGTAAGTAGCATGATTCATTTTAAGGTTAATGAATTGACCTTCAATCTACCATCAGTAGATCCAAACATGATATTGTTACTTCGTAAAGTGCGAAGATATAAATATGTGTATCCGTATAGTAATATAAATATGCACATCTGAATAGAGCATAACTGTGAATTTCCGTACTTCTATTGCTTCATTCTGGCGTTATGTGAACATTGGCGGTGGCTTTGCGACGGCTTATTCCATAATTTGATCAAAGGTAATTAATTAATAACTATTGTATTAATAAAATTAACCATGACCGCCTTCCATGATTGCAATACAAGGTCTAGGGAAATTGAACCTTTATCATCATTTAGTTAATTCTCATATAACCTCAGCTATAAAAATAATGAATAATATGTTTATCGTAAGTCAATGACAAAATATGAACACGTATATAAATGAAATACGTATGAAACCAATCAGTTTTATTTCCAGTTAGACGAGAATTGCAGGTTTGTTTATTTAAATTCTGAATTCTCGACATCGAGTCGAACATATCAAATTTAAAACGCTGTTGCAGAAATTAGTCAACTCAGTAACTACTTTCAATAAGTTTATAGTCTCTTTGACTCCAAATACTACAAAGTAGTGCTATATTAATATTTCAAACTTCATTCCACGACGCTGGAATAACCACAAATTGAATATTAATTCAAACTCTCAATTTCATTCAACATAAAAATGATATGACAGTTGACTGGCTTTATCTAGGATTCAGGTAAAAATAGAGTATATAAGAACAGATATTACTTAATACGAGAAGTAAATAAATTCCTTTAAATAACAGACATTAACAGGGAGAGGGATAGGAGTAAATAAATAAGGAATAAAATGTTAGTAAAACATAAATATACTCTATTGAGAACCCCATAATATTCTATTTTTTTATTACCTAGTTATTTATATATAAATATATATATATATATATATATATATATATAATTATTTAAACCGAATATTTTCAATTACCCTGGTGGATTTAAAAAACTGATTCCCGCCTGTCCTGAATATATTGATTACCGTATTGTCCGAAATAGTTTTCCGCTTTTTATAATAGAAAATCAAGAGTTTAAGAAACCCAATAATCGCTGCATAGTAGGTAGTTAAAACTCGACAAAACACAAAACCTTCCTGCAACCTCAATCAAAATAAAACAGTAAAAGTTTCTAGAAAACACAGTTCAAATAACGTCCAAATTAATCAGGAAACACAATAACTATCTGGTTACCGCCTGTCCTGAATATAATGGTTACCGTGTTGATTGAAATAGTTTTCCCCGCTTTATAATGGAAAATTAAGAGTTTATGAAACCCAACGATTGCTGCTTAGTAGGTAGTTAAAACACGATAAAACACAAAACCTTCCTGAAAAATCAAATTAAAATAAAACAGTAAAAGATTCTCGAAAACACCGTTCAAATAACCTTGAAATTAATCAATTAAAGAATCTAGGAAACACAATAATTATCTGGTTACCGCCTGTCCTGAATATAATGGTTAACATGTTGATTGAAATAGTTTTCCCCGTTTTATAATGGAAAATTAAGAGTTTATGAAACCCAATGATTGCTGCATAGTAGGTAGTTAAAACTCGACAAAACACAAAACCTTCCTGCAACCTCAATCAAAATAAAACAGTAAAAGTTTCTAGAAAACACAGTTCAAATAACGTTGAAATTAATCAATAAAAGAATCTAGGAAACATAATAATTATCATTTAAATCAACCAGTAGAAGATTCTAAAAAAACCACCAAACACACTGTAACTACCCTCCCCCTCGACGTTTTTGAAATAATATGAATAAACCCTACGAGTTAACCGAACGATTCTATGAATAGTAAATTTAAAGATATAACCAGCTAACCATTAATTTAATGTCAGACGGAATATAACCCTCACGCATTTTTATTGGAATATTTCTCCAATTGGAAAGATTCTAATACCAACGATTGCGAGTATCTTATTTAAATGATTTGGCCAAAGTAGTGGTGATCGTCTATGGGTAGGATTGCAGACGTTGTGATAGTAATAACCTAAAGTTCTTTTTAGAGTGGTTTTGATTAAACAGTATCGTCATGAGGTTCCCCAGCCAGTGATGAATATAAGTGACATAAAAATATTGATAAGTATCGAGTCCGTGCTTATTAGAATAAATTCCAAGTAAATAACCATTTTTAAAAGGCATTTCGATTTCCTCCTCCCACACATTCCCATACACAATCTACGTAACTGCATTATTTTAAGACTGCTGAAGACCTGGAATTAGCCAACTGAATACACCAGCACCTAGAGACCGTCTGAATCTACTCAAATATGATTTGATATTGTGATATCTCTCATCCATCAGTCCAACATGTTTGTTGATCGGTTACGGGATATTTTTATTTGCACCTACCCGTTTCTTAAGTTTTATTCCGTAACCATGTTGATGTTCATCCAGATATTTTATATATAAATTAGTTTTAAGACATGTTAATTCAGCGTAACTACTTAGGTCACTAGATTGATAATGTAGCGTGTGTGTAAGTTTGATTCTATCGGATTTCAAGCCATCCACAGGCATTCTACAGCGAAGTAAACTTCACTCTAAACAGGGGCAATGAGCGTCCTTGAATGATGCGACCAGGGTCTGTACTACAATGTCAAATCAATCCGAATTGTACAAATCCATCTTTTAATCGGGGTATGCAAGTAGTTCTCCAGTCCATGAGTAAGAAAAAGTCTAGGCACTACGTGTCTACGACAAAGGTATGAACCAGATAGTACTCAAAGCAGTGACAGCCTTTGGAAAATGGAAAGCACAAGTTTGTTCGAATTCCAATGCAGTAAGAATGATCGACCTTCTGAATCGGAGGCGTTTCAGAAGGGGAGAATGACTGCTAATAAACCTTAGGCCGGGTAGAATCTAGTAGAGTGTTCTTATAGTAATGTCAGCTTCTTGTAGAGTAAATTTGTATGTGTGTGTTTTGTGAATGACCAAGTAACCACGTCAATCTACATGCTATATGGAATTAGAATATGTTTGTCATTTAATGTAAAGTTAGAGGCCAACCAACATGATATAGGGTCAAGAAAAGAAAGATCAAAACAGCCACAATCAAAAAAATATTTAGTTTGTTAGATCGTTTTATAAGTATTTATGTATTTCAAGAGTGAGAAGGAAATAACGTAATTATTTGTAATCATACGAATTTCAGATACTTGTTTGTTACATAAACCTAAATAATCGTGTTTGTCTCCCTAACTACATAACCTCGACAACCTAGGTTTAGCCGCAACTAAACTCCTGTCTAGCCTAGTCTAAAATCCTAGTGTTATACCACGTCCATCATCGACACCACTCGAAAATGGTTGAGTTTGATTTGAATGTGTTTGTATGTTTAATGACTGTGTGTGTGGGAATTTCAAAACTCGCTACACGAAAGTAATGAGGAGAGGATTAGCCCGCGAATATCCTAAGAGCCAATCCAGGAACCCTATGGTGAAGGAAAAAGGAAATTAGGGTCGCTTCAAGCCCAGACTCAGACTCAGATCAATTACCTACAAGTTCTTATCTAACGACCCAAGGATAGTTTTGGAATTTGGGGTAGGTTGATTTAAAAGATAGGAACCGAGGTATATCTCGGCGCTTCAGACACTCACGAAAATCCACTGCAACACGCAATCACAACTCTCCCAGTTCAAGACGCGTAAAACGGCGAATCGAACTGTATGGAATTCCCGAAATACGTGTGTCACAGTAGTTTGACGCGGAGACTGAATGACTCCCCCTCTGAGTCTTACCTCACACTTCACTCGACGACCAGCAACAAAAAGCCCCCTCTCATCTCGACCCATCCCTTTTATATTTTCTCTTCCCACCAAAACGTCCTACCCCAGGCATGCTCGCCAAACCACCATCTCAAACTCCGCGAGTCATTCTCATTGGTTCGTTTCGTTTCCTTTCGAAACTCAGTGCTCTGATTGGTTACTGGTCTACACTGTATACACACTTTATATTTTAGATCACACAGTTCAACTAGAAACAGACTCTATAACATCAAAAAAAATCTAAATAAAATAATACTCATTTTTTTTCTATATAAAACATCTTATTGCAGTTATAGTGAATAAAGTTCTAATTTGAGTTAAACCATCTGGAATTTAAAGGCGATCGACCGCCATCTGTACCTCCATCATTGAACTAACTACGCATCTGATTGACTCACCAAACTATATCGTAACTAAACACCCTTACGTATGAGTTTCGATTGAATGATCCATGGCAAATGCGACACTTCAAAACAACATCACAAATGTGTACAATGGTCATAATTCGACATCCACTGAAAGCAACGGTGAAGTTAAACCATATTCATTTTAAATTTATGATTCACAACTTATTTCATAGCTCTTAAAGTTTATCCACATTTTGGAGATTAAAAAAAAAAAAAAATCTACCTACTGAGAAATAAACCAAATGTTTGTTTCGTCACACCATCCATTCAAAGATGTCGCTTTTTTATTTCATAATTAATCTGGCGCATTCTACGTATAGATTTCTAGACTAGATAAATAATGACGATTATAGAAGTAATAGGCAATTACTGTGACGACATATTCAGTAGTTTAAACAAGGTAGAAAACATTTACAAAGATGCATGATAAGCAATTAACTTCTAGGACTTAAATTTAATTAGCACAACCCGATACTCCCGAATAGCTATTCAGAAAGGACCCACAAATTAATAACCCAAAACCAAAAGTAAAATAGAAAAATAAAAGTTGACAACGGAGAATCGAACCTCGAACCTTAATATTTCAAGTCTGGTAACAACGCGATGAGCCACTTCAGCTTATATGAGGCCTTGTGAAATTTGCGATGCCTTCGATAACCACTAATCTCCATAGTTATGTTTATACCAAATTTATCTTGCCGCTTAATTGAGCATTGGTCAACACCAATCTTACATCACCGTTATTTGTTTGGTTTAAGAATATTTGACTTCTCTTTTTGCAGTTCATAGTTGAATCATTAAATCACGTTGCCCTAACCTGCCAACGCCTGCCAACTTTTTATAGCAAATAAAAAATGTGTCTCAGATCTTTACATTTCCGTTACAAGCTAAATCTTAGCTAGATTCAGTTGTTTGCCTTCGTATTGTGATAGAGAGTTTTCTAGCGTTAGGTAGGTTAGTGTTAAGCCGCGAATAATTGTATGATGGGATCATAGGGTGTTATAATGTAAGTTTTTTAAGGTGCATAGCTTACACCTTAAGTGTAGTTAGGTTTATATTAAGTAGGATATACACCCTAAGTGTAGTTAATTGTGTAACTTAACATATGACCTTCGGTCAGTTTATTCTATTTCTCGTCAATTTTTTTCTTATTCATGTCAATGTTTTGTTTTGGTACTGGTCTTATGCGTGATCAGAATTTAATGTTAGGGTATTTAATGTTTAATTAAGTAGGTTAGATGGGATGGTTGGACAGATAAGGATTAGGGTACTCGATGTTATTTAAAATTATGCTTGCGGCATATTTACTGTTTTTTAAATTTCAAGCATAGCAAGCTCACTTAATGTTAGCATTTAATGTTGTTTAGATTTTATACTTTGAGATAGGGTTGTCATTTTAGATTTTAGACTTTGAGTTAGGGTTGCCACTTTGAAAAAAAAAAAAAAAACCGTTGGTTTTTTTTTTTAAGGGAGGGGGGAATGATTGTAAGGTTCGATATTTGTCTATGCGATAATATTGTATACGGGCCTCTTTAGAGTGGGTGTTCACTTTGACACTGTTACGTAATTGGTAAAAAAAAGAAAGAGGCTTGGATGTGAAAAGTCAATGTGACACACTTCACCTTAGGCTTCGGCCAGCGACTGAGCTAAATTATATAGTGAGGATTAGCGTAATTGCTATCGAGCCAGTTTTATCCCTTTTATACAAATTGTAACCATATATTCAAAAATAAAAGTTCAAATTCATATATAAAAGTCTTTACCTAATATACCTAATCTGTAGGGCTAGCAAATTCAAGTATAGGCCGTGGTAGGTAGTGCTCAAGACATCACATTCTACACCTTAAGTGTAGTTAGGTTTTGTTATTTAATGTTTAATTAAGTAGGTTAAATGGGATGGTTGGACAGATAAGGATTAGGGTACTCGATGTTATTTAAAATTATGCTTGCGGCATATTTACTGTTTTTTAGATTTCAAGCATAGCAAGCTCACTTAATGTTAACATTTAATGTTTTTTAGATTTTAAACTTTGAGATAGGGTTGTCATTTTAGATTTTAGACTTTGAGTAAGGGTTGCCACCTTGAAAAAAAAAATCCGTTGGTTTTAAAAACGACAGTTCGAATAATTGTTTGAACCGATCGCCTGGTTTTATCTTTGAGAGCAGTATGACGAGGCAATAGCTATTCGTCATAGGGTTCTATTTTGGTTCCTGCGTTCTTAAAGTATAGAGATGGGATAATTTGGTAAGGGTCTCCCCTTACCAAATTATCCCAACTCTATATTAGTAAGGGTTATTCATAAAGTTGGTAACGAAGGTTTCTCAATGAAAGTAATTTCTGATGTGGGATAACTCGGGTATTCGATACACATTCGAGATTCTTTGTAGTGTTTTAACTTGGGTAATTGGTTGCAACTCACGGCGATTAGCTTAAACTGTTAATAGTAAAAGATAGTTTACTGAATTCCAGTGGATTAGTTGAGATGTTTGTAAGTTGTAGTATCGGTTTTAAAGCTAGTTGATTTCATCGTATTATTGGAACGTATTTTAATGAACTCATTCTTAAGCTGTGGCTTAGTAATACGGTTCTATAGATTAATCCTGTTAATATGGTTGACGTTTCCTATATTTGAAAATGATAATTTTTTTCTTTGATCTTTGCCTGCGTTAATTTTTTAAATATTCGGTGGAAAAAAATAATTTTTAAAATGAATTTTTAAGCAAAGATGGAGTTGTGTTAATTTTAGGAACGGAGGTATTATAGTTGTCTGATAAGTTTTTCGCCAGTTTTTTAACCTCCTGATGTCCACGCCTCACCATGTAATTCGTTCATTACATTTTGAAACAAAGACCTAGGCAATACTAATACCTCCCTAATTTGTCCATCTCTACGTACGCTTTTGTATAATAAATTATTTCTCAAACAAAAACCGCTACGCCACGCTTCCGGACGTTCGCTGAACCGCGTTAACCATCTACTACAAACTGAATCATTCTCTTGATCCGCCTGTAACGACTCTACATTAATACTAAAAACTTTTAAACCATCATCTTCAGGTTCAGAACGAGAGGAAGACTGAGGTCCTTCTGTTTCCCGTTTCCCTTCTTCCATTAGCAGATACCTACTCAAAAAATCTGCCACTACATTGCTTTTCCCCGAGCAATGAACTATCTCGAAATCCCATTCTTGTATCGCTTACGCCCATCGCGCTAACCGACCAGACATATCTTTTTTCGACTGTAACCAACATAACGCGCTATGGTCTGTAACAACCTGAAAATACGATCCCCAAAGATAATAACCAATAGCCCATACTAACCCAAGACACTCTTTCTCCGTCGTACTATATTTTTTCTCCGCATCCGTTAACTTCCTAGACGCATAGGCAATAATTTTTTCAACGCCCTGCATCAATACTGCATCCAACGCCTCGTTAGACGCATCCACATAAACTCTCGTAGTAACCGACTTATCCCCCGAATAATAGGAAAGTATTGGCGCACTACACATAACCTTCTTAATATAATCGAACTAATTCTGCAATTCTTCATTCCATTGAAACTTTACCCCCTTTTTCAATAATTTAGTGAGAGGTAACGATATTCTCGCAAAATTCGATAAAAAAATTCTATAATAAGAAAATAAACCTAATAATTGTTTCACATCCTTCGTAGATGTGGGAGTTGGAACCTGTTGCATAGCCTTCAGCTTTTTCTCACTAGGTTTTACTCCTTCATTCGAGATTATATAACCTAGCATCTCAATCTCGCAAAAACCGAATTTACATTTGGATGGCTTGAAGGTCAAGTTCGCTTCTCTAAACCGCCTAAAAACTTTCTGCAACGTATCGGTAAACTCCTCGAACGTTCTACCATACACAATTACATTGTCTACGTAAACCATTACCCCTTTAAATCTTAAATCCGCTAAAACTTTATCCATCATCCGTTGGAAAACCGCTTGACTCGTTGTCAAACCGAACGGAACAACATTAAATTCATAAAGCCCCGTGGTCGTGACGAAAGCCGTTTTATGCCTACCTTCCGTAATAACCGTCTGCCAATAACCTGAATTGAGATCTAACTCCGCAAAATACTTGGCCCCGGCCAAACTATCGACAATGTCTTCTATCCGCGGAATAGGATAATTATCCCTACAAATTTTCTTATTTAATTTTGTAAGGTTCGATATTTGTCTATGCGATAATATTGTATACGGGCCTCTTTAGAGTGGGTGTTCACTTTGACACTGTTACGTAATTGGTAAAAAAAAGAAAGAGGCTTGGATGTGAAAAGTCTTGTGTTATTCACAATATCATCTTTAAACTTATAAAAGCACCTGGTTACATACATGGAGTATGAAAGTACCTATAACTTTACAAACTACATTTTGTTATCTTAACCCACACGAAAATACCGTATAGCTCTTAAAAACTAAATTTTTCATAATATTACACTTGTTTTTTTATTTTTTATTTATTTATCCATGTTACAAATTGTTTTATTTTAGACAATGTTTACGGAGCGATCACGGAAACCTACATGGTTTATGCGTGATCTCGCTCGCTCTAAACTAGAGAACCAACAGACATTTATTTTTATTGACCCGTCTCAGCAAAGCACAGTAGTTACACATGTTAATTATGCAAGATATTATATTTAGTTGTATTTTGTGATTTATGTGTTCCTACGTGCTCCACCGAGATAGACCTTAACATAATAACTTTATTTCTTATATTTAAAGTAATGTACAGCTATTTAAATAATTGTGAGTGCAAACACTAATTCCTAATTATTTTGTATCTATAGATATACTCAGATGATAATTGATACAGCGGCATCACGACGACTTTCGCACCGAGTAAGTAAGGCCATCTATCTATATAAATATCTAGATAAATGAGTTACTAGATACCATTAAGTCGGTGTTTCTTGTATTTGGCGACGCTGCTCTAGCATGTTTGAAATTAAAAAGTTTTATTTCTGTTTCGACTTCCTAATTACTTTTTTACCACTGACTTATAATTATTCAACACATGACACTTATTTTGTTGTATCTTTAGAAATACTCAGACGAGAATTGACAAAGTAACATGCTCACGAAGATTTTTGCATCGAATAAGTTTGCACATAAATCTATCACCTGAAAATACCTTGGCGAGCTTCGAGAACCAAAATGAAACACAAGTTTGCGTTTATATGTGTCATTTATTGAAATTTACTTTTCAATAAATGACACGGTATCGAAGTTTTTACTATATAAAAACTTCGATACCGCGAGTTAGACTACAACTGGCGCCATCTGTGAGAAGGATACGATAACAAACATAGACTCAAAGGTAATTTTAGCTTGAGGAGTGTTTAGAGTGGGTTCATATTATACATTCCGCCCACCAAGAACGACAATTTTCGTTCTTTAGATAAACAACAGGTACTACCTAAAGAAAAAATAACAGCTAAAACCGTTAGACTTAGTTTAAAGTTTAACAGAAGCAAAACAACAAAACAAATTTTGGTTTAACAACAAAAGTTCCGACATGAGGTTGTACACTTAGGATCTAATTGCTTAAACATAAAAATATAACATTCAAGTTATTCAGGTTGCTACAGGTAATAAACAAAGTTTTGAGGTAGGCCTCTTTATCAATGAGCCGCCACACTTTAAGGTTACTACTCGAGTAATTTTGTCAGATCCGGGGTGTTTATCAACAATTTTTCCCATTAGCCAACGAGTTGGAGGCAAATTGTCTTCTTTAACCAAAACAATATCACCAATGTTTGGTTCTGGTATGGTTTGTTGCCATTTGTATCTTTGCATGCAATAAGCCAAATACTCGTTCGACCACCGACGCCAGAAATCCTGCAACATTCTCTGGGTTAGTTGCCACCTCCTGAGGCTGCTGACATTATTGAGCTCATAGTTCCGTTCAGGAACGGTGATTAGCGGCTCACTAATCAAGAAATGGCCAGGGGTTAATGGCAACGGATCATCACCATTGTCACTAGGCAACGGCGATAACGGCCTTGAATTTAAACAAGCCTCAATTTGAGTCAGGACAGTTGTCAATTCTTCGAATGTGAGAGTGGACTCGCCTATGACGCGCTTGAGATGAAATTTTGTAGATTTCACTCCCGACTCCCAGAGGCCGCCAAAGTTTGGGGCATGATGAGGGATGAAATGCCAAGTGCATGCATTGTTGCTTAGATAGTCACGAATCTCTACTGCAATGGATGACTCTTCAGCAGCAACCAATCTACTGAGCTCCTTGGAGGCTCCGACAAAGTTTGTCCCATTATCGCTCCACATATCACTTACATGCCCACGGCGAGCAACGAATCTCTTAAACGCAGCTATGAAGCCTTCCGCAGTTAAGTCGCTGACGACTTCAAGATGTAAGGCTTTAGTGGACATACACACAAAAAGGCAAATATAACCTTTGTATGATTTGTTGCCACGGCCCTTGGACACTCTAATATGAATGGGTCCAGCAAAATCTACACCGCTGTGCAGAAATGGTCTAGTCGGAGTCACTCGACTAGATGGTAATTGACCCATAAGTTGATCTTGTGTGGTTGCACGATTCCGTACACAACGCACACACTTACGGACTTGAGCTTTGACTAGATTTTTTGCAGAAATGATCCAATACTTACTACGTAAGTAGTTAAGCATCAGTGTTGGACCACCATGTAGCGTCGCCTTGTGAGCTTGATCAATCACTAAATTAGTGAAAAAACCTTTGTGTGCAAGGATTATAGGGTGTTTGACGTCTGCAGGGACATTTGAGTTTTCAATTCTTCCGCCCACCCTCAAAATGCCCTTCTCATCAAGGAACGGACACAACGACTTTAATCGCGCTTTTTCTTGGTCAAGTCCGTTTTGAGCGTGCTTTATACAAACTTCATGAGCCTCATCGAGTTCTTCGGCAGTCAGGTAAGGTGTAATTTTTTTATTGTTTAATTTATTTTCGTTTAATTTCAGGAATCTGCGGCAGAAAGCAATAACACGAGTCAGCCGGTTGAGTGAGGAGAACTTTGTCCATAATGAATCCTCTGGAATTTCGTGCTTTGTGAAATGTGAATTGACCTTTCTTTGTTCCAGAACTGTACGAGTACCCTTTGGTCTTGTGTACAAGACTTCTGGCTTGCTCAACCAAGATACATACGTCCATGCATCCATAATTCACATTGTGACAAATCTGATGGTGACATGCCTCTCGAGGCGATGTCAGCTGGATTGTCTGCGGATTCACGTGTGCCCACTGCGAATTATCCATGTGTGTGAGGATATCAGACGTGCGATTTGCAACGAATGTGACCCATCGCGAAGGATGACTACTAAGCCAGTTCAGCACAGTGGTCGAGTCTGACCATCCACGTATGTTGGCTTTCTCAATCTTTAGTACCCCTGCGGTTTCATACAATAACTTGGCTAGCAATACAGCTCCCATTAGTTCAAGTCGAGGTATGGACACTTGTAGCACTGGGGCTACTTTAGTCTTAGCAGTAACAATGTTGACATGCACGTTTCCGTCTACATCTATTGTTCGCAAGTAAACTGCAGCTACGTATGCCAAATTCGACGCGTCGCAGAATCCGTGAAGTTCCTTGCGTTGATCGCTTTTATTTACTTCCAACCATCTTGGTACCCTAAACAGGTGTACACTGGAGAGATTATCACAATAAGTCTGCCATTCCAGGAGCAGTTCGGGTGGTAGTTCGTCGTCCCAATCGATTCCAGCCAACCAAAGTTTTTGAATAATCACCTTGGCTGTGATCACATATGGCGCAAGCCATCCTAGTGGATCGAAGAGACGAGCTATCTCTGATATCACCTTTCTCTTGTTGATGGTCTCATGTCTATCAGGGAGTGTCGCACGGTACTTGAAAAAATCCGTTTCCTTGTCCCAGAAAAGACCCAACACCTTGATCACGTCATCCTGTTTTATGTTCACCTTTCCTTCCTGGGTTTCACTCTCGCCTAGAATCTCTCTTTCGAGTTCCTTATTGTTTGTTATCCACTTTTATAGTTGAAAACCTCCCTTGACATGAATTTCCATCATTTCCTTGTGGATTTTTCTTCCTTCTTCCACTGTCTCACATCCCGTCATCAGATTGTCTACGTAATAATCATTTTTTATTTTTTCAGACACCATAGGATATTCTGCACCTTCGTCAATGGCCAGTTGCTGGAGGGATTTCACCGCTAGGTAAGGAGCTGGTGCTGTCCCGAAGGTAACACGTAACAGCCTGTAATCTTCTATTTCAGATTCTGGATTATCACGCCACACTAGCCTTTGAAAATCCGTGTCGGGTTTGTCGACTATGACTTGTCGATACATTTTTACAATATCTGCGCTCAAGCATATGGGGTGCATTCGCCATCTCATTATTATGTGGCGCAGATCTTGTTGCAGTGTAGGGCCGACCATCAACGTGTCATTGAGAGACACTCCGTTGGATCCTGGATCTGATGCATTGAACACAACTCTGACCTTGGTAGTGGACTTGTCCTCGCGTATCACTGCGTGGTGAGGTAAGTAAACAGCTTCAGATCGTTTAGGATCATCTGCGTTCTGTATTCTTTCCATATGGCCAAGGTCGAGGTATTCATGAATGACTTTAGCATACCGTATTTTGATCTCAGGGTTCTTCTTGAAACGCTTCTCAAGAAGTTGAAATCTGCTAACCGCAATGTCTCTCGAATGACCGTCTTTACATTTGGGGTCTTCCTCGCGAAATGGAAGCCGCACAATATATCGACCATCATCATCGCGGCGTGTGGTTTCCTTGTAAAAATCCTCACAGCGCTGTTCTTCGTCAGTGAGCATTTTAGGTTGTGGTTCGCTACCGACGGACTCGAGCTCCCAGAACTTTTTGAGCATTCCGTCGTTCATTCCTACATGCATGCTCACAACAACGTTATGATGACAAGATTGTGAGCCAGTAGGATTATTGGTCGTTAGGGGACCAGATAATATCCAACCCAGAGCTGTGTTTTGAGCTGTAGGTGATCCGCTACCACCAGTTATCAGCCCATCTCTTATGATTCGACCATAGACATCGGCACCAAGCAAGATGTCAATTTTGTCTGGTGTGTGAAACTCGGCCAGTGTGATGTGTGCCAATTCTGGCCAGCTGTGGTAAGTCACTCTCTCGGCTGGGAGAAGACTCGTTATGGTGGTCAGTACGTGTGCACGTACTTCGACCATGAATAATGGATCATGGTGAGACTCTACTTTTATCGCCACAATGCTTTTTGAAGCCAGTGGGCTTCTGTCTCCACCTAGACCAGAAATGACAGTCTTGGTTGATATTCTTTTCAATCCAAGAAGTTGCGCTGCTGACTCAGTGACGAACGACGCTTGAGAACCTTGATCAAGCAAGGCTCTCAACTGGTGAGTGTAACCTTTGTTGGCTTGCACTTTAACTATGGCCGTCGCCAAGAGTATTTGTGATGGATACTGTTCTTTGGTGAAATGTGATGTGACGTTGTTACTCGATTGATTGTTGTTCAATGAAGTCTTCACATCAGACACCGATGAGATTACTTGTTGTTCCAAATTAGGCCCAGCCGTTGGCTCTGAAGCTGGCTTCGGATGAAGTAACGAGTGATGCTTATTTCGGCAAATTCGACATTTTGCCGTGATACGACAAACATTCGCTGAATGGTTTTTACCCAAGCAGTTAAAACAGAGACCTTTTTGTTGGACAAAAATACGTCGCGTGTCCGCACCTTCTGCAGCAAACTTCTTGCACGTTCCGATTTTGTGATCGTGTTTGTGGCAGAATGTACAGACTGGGTCGTTGGAGCTTCCAGACACCGCATGCATCACTTTAAGTTTATTAACCGTCTTAGCACCGTCTAAAAACTCCAACGATCGGAATCTCGACTCCAAGAAGGTCTTCATAGAGTCGTACGTCGGTAGTTCAACGGAAGAACTAATATGTTCCTCCCAATGTTTTCGTGATTCAGAGTCCAGTTTCGGCCGAATTATGTAAATAACTATGATGTCCCATGAACTGACGTTTACCCCTAAATTCTTTAATCCATTCATCGTGTCAGTGGTGGCATCTAGCAATTCTTTGATGCCTTTGCTTGGCTCCATTGACAAGATTGGCATGTTCATGAACCGTTTTAACAAACAGTTTGAAATATATTTTTTGTTATCATACCGATGACTAAGGGTGGCCCAGGCTTGTCCGTAGTTTAGAGCCGTTGTGGGAACATGTCTCAATAATTGCTCCGCCTCCCCCTTGAGGAGCCCTTTGAGGTAGTGCATTTTTTGCACGTCGTCCAAAGATGCGTTGTTGTGGATAAGGGTCATGTACAAGTCCTTAAACGTCGTCCATTCGTCATAGGTCCCCGAAAACATTGGGATGGTTATTTTCGGCAATTTTACTTTATTGTCTGGAGAACTATTAGAATTTGAACCAGACGAAGAAGAGCACATTTCCAGCGCTTCCTTTATATCCGATTTATAATTTATGTACAGCTCTTGAGTGTTTCAAAGACACTCTCTATGTAATAATTTGTTTGCAACAACGTTGGTTCTAAGGTTAGTTTTCTGTGCGAAGCCACACACACTCTCCACTGCTCGTCTAGAGATTCCAATCTCACCGATAAATAGCTTTGCTTTGATAAACGATCTTTCGATGCCTTTTTAAAATTTATGTAGGCCTTTTCTATTAATTGCTTGGCAGCCACTTGACTGTTGATCAAAGCGTCCATTTTTATCGTGATATTATGCGTTTCAAGAATAAAGAATTTTTTACCTGTCCTAGAAGATGAAGTGTTCTGGGATTCGCTCAGAAATATACACGTTTAACTTTAAAATGTTCAAAATTCGAAGATACAAAATTTTACAAGTCTCAGAAAAATATTTAAATTTTTTACAAGTGTTTGGGCATTTATTCGGAAATTGGGCATGGATTCCCCGTCTGTACGTTTTTCTTAAAATTATTCTAAGTCTAAGTTAGTACGCAAATTACTTAAAATTTAACAAGTCCCAAATTCCGCAAAATTTTTATAAGTTAATGGAATGCACTTCACGATATCTTGAAAGTTTAAAAAGTCTTGAATTCCGCAATTTTTTTCTAAGTTAATGGAATGCACTTCACGAATTCTTCAAATTATTACACGAATTATACTCACAGTTTTTCTTCACAAACCACTGTGTAGCAGCAACATCTGGTCCGGGTAGTAGGTGTACTACACGTTGTTGCCATCCACTGTCAGATACGCTCAGTAGCTTGGAATTGCAGCAGGTTGCCGCCAGGTAAGTACGCCGGTACGCCCCTCTTGCTCCACCTCGGTTGGTAGTGGTAGGTGCCTCCACCCACTTCTCGCCAACCACCCGTTTGTGTCGCCGCCTGTACACCAACTACCTCTAGTTGGTAATTCAGCACCCACCACGGTGCGCACCGCGAATGACAATCCGCCAGGCCTCTGGTGCTTGGAGCAAAAAGTCGCACTAAACGCTGGTAGGTCAATTATACGACCCGGTTCTGAAGGACCAATGAAAATACCTTGGCGAGCTTCGAGAACCAAAATGACACACAAGTTTGCGTTTATATGTGTCATTTATTGAAATTTACCATGAGCCTTTTATAGGATGGCATAAAAACTTCGATACCGCGAGTTAGACTACAACTGGCGCCATCTGTGAGAAGGATACGATAACAAACATAGACTCAAAGGTAATTTTAGCTTGAGGAGTGTTTTGAGTGGGTTCATATTATACACAGATGATAATTGATACAGCGGCATCACGACGACTTTCGCACCGAGTAAGTAAGGCTATCTATCTATATAAATATCTAGATAAATGAGTTAATAGATACCATTAAGTCGGTGTTTCTTGTATTTGCCGACGCTGCTCTAGCATGTTTGAAATTAAAAAGTTTTATTTCTGTTTCGACTTCCTAATTACTTTTTTACCACTGACTTCTAATTATTCAACACATGACACTTATTTTGTTGTATCTTTAGAAATACTCAGACGAGAATTGACAAAGTAACATGCTCACGAAGATTTTTGCATCGAATAAGTTTGCACATAAATCTATCACTGATAATTGAGTATGCAACCCGGCCCAAATCATTCCGTTACGTACTGCCTACATAGAAATACAGGTCAGTTCAAATGGCTCGCTTACATTTTATATATTAAATGTTCGTATCGACTCTGGGTGTACCACTCAGTTTTGGTTAACTCTCACCTAAATCACACACACAGGTCGCTATCTCGATCCCACAAACTAATAGCTTAACACTTACCCAACTAGGATTTATTGGAAACATCGTAATACTCCAATGCACTTTGACTCCTGCAGAATCCTGTAATAAACTCTGCTCAACTTCGTTTAACTTTGATTGGGGTTCAAAATTAATTCCTCCTTGGGATAGTGGCAATCTAATTTCGGAAACAGTTATCAAGTGGCATGGCGTCGTTTGGGGACTGGGAATGAACAATACGTAACTGTTATGTGGGTTTGGTAATGTTTTGAAATTGCTCAATAGTAAGCGACAACGCTGAGTTGTTTTTGATATATTTTAGATGTAATGCGATGAGCTAGCCCCCGTCACGCATAATGGGGTATTAAATAATTGGATATATGTGAGCACAATTGTGCCTCTGTCACCCCTTATGGAAAAGGCGTGACGCTATGTTTGCTTGAGAATAAGGATTGATTTATTGGTTAAAAAAACCTGAGTGTCTAAAATATTTTCGGAATTTGGTGCTGCGTCAGTTAGGGCCCGCTTTTCCAACATTGTCCAATAGTAAAAAAACGCATGTCATATGAAAGCTATTGGGTTTTACTGCGTTTCATATTATGGCACCGAAGATCAAATCCACCGCGAAAAAGGTGTTTTGGTAAGTATTATTTCTTACAAATGCACTAGCTCTCAACCCCAGGAAAACACAGCTCATGCTCTTCAACCTGGCGGGAAGACCGAAACGCCCACTGCGTGTGGCGATAGAGTCTGTAGACCTGCCTAAGGCCGAGAGACTTGTTTGTGTTTTGTTGAAAAATTGGTTGTGTTTAACTAATTCCTGGTTATGTATATTAAAGATCTGCCTTTCATGGGGGAGAAATTGACTGGCATAGTGTGGTTTGCCGATGATATTCACTGGTCTTCAAAATTGAAAGACAAAATGAAGATTTTGATGATGTTAACGGTGTATTGTGGTGTATTGTTTGGTGTGCTAGTCTTTAACCTTGAATATTGTTAAACGCAGGTAAAACCAAGTGTATCAAAATCTGACTTCCAAATGTCAGGCAAGTTGAGACCAGTTTAGTTTTAGACAGCAACACTTTATAATTAATAAATGATACGAAGTTTCTTGTAATAACCATTGATAGCAAATTATAGTGGGGGCCCCACATAGACAAATTAGTTAGTAAATTCTGCGGCTTACGCTGCTAGGAACATCACACAAAACACGGATGTGGCTTCATCTAGGCTAGTATATTTTATTTTCTCTCATAGTGTCATGCCCTTGGTATATTTTTGTGGGGGAAAGCAGCGGATATTCAAACTATTTTATTATATAGAAAAGATCTATTTGAACAATTTATAATTTAAATCAAACAGACTCCTTAAGTGAGCTTTTTAAAGAAATTGACTTACTAACTAAAGCTAGTCAATTTATTTTCAAAAATATAATGTATGTACGCAAGAACTTAACAACTTTTTCCAAACTTACCGATAGCTGTAAAGTTAACCTAAGAAATAATCACAGACTAGTTGTTTAGACTCGCGAAGGTTAGCAATTCTTTCAAGGGTCAGTCCATTCTCTACTACAATAAGATACCCCTGGAGGTTTTGAAATTGCCATTTAAGCAATTTAAAAAGCATGTTAAAGCGACTTTGTCGAAAAAGGGATTTTACAATGTTCAAGATTACTTAAATGATGGGACTGTGTGGGGTAAATGTAGCTCAACACAGTCCTTGCTGTTAATAATTTTGCCATTATTTATTCCTGCTTATTAATAATAATTATTAATATTGTAATATTTGAATAAGTTAAACACAAGCAATTTTTAAAAGAGATCTAGAAATCAATCTGTGGGAGTTTCTATGTCCTTCTCTCCCCCAGTAGTCCAATGAAGAAAAGAGGCAAAAAATTACGTTTGCTAAGTATATATAATATCTACAGTAACAAATAAATTTGACTTGACTTGACTTACTTGACTAATACAAATATTACAATATAAATCATTATAAATACAATAATTAGCAGGAATATATAATAAATTATTATAAATAATATGCATGAATAAATAGTAACAAAATTATTAATGGCGAGTTCTGTGTTGATGTAGAAGAACCCTGTAAACCAAAAGCCAAAAAGTGCATATCAATAGGATACAGGAAAACCTACATACCCTGCTGGAAACCCGAAAGTAAAGATACCAGGAATACTAGAAAACGGGAGACCATGACATAGGTGTAGATTTCATCCAGTCACTTGATTGAAACAGAAAGTAGAAATCAAGGATTTTAAGCTGTATAGCAGAAAGACATGGCGAGTCCTCAACAAATCGACAGTAAAAACTGCCTCCAAAACAGCATCCTTTCCTGAAATACTTCTTAATGTCATATCAAACAGAAATAATTAATTAATTTATTGCAATAAACTTCATGTTTGATGGAGGTGTTATATTCATATCACTTAAGTAATATGTAATTATACCCATATGGTGTAGCAATTAGGCAAAAAATAAAAATAGATAGCTATGTTAGAAACAATTTTAAGGTACACAATCAAGAAGTCTTCCATTTAAAGATTAAAGAGAACATTTGAACTAGATAACGGTAAACACATAAATTGTTATAATAGATTTTGCTTGATCAATATAATAATAATAATAATACCTTGGACACTATTTACACACAATGATCTAGGCCCAAACTAGAATTCCCTGTATCTTGGGTACTAGACAACGATACACGTGCTTATATAGATAAATATTATACTTCGATAGATAAACAATCATGACTAGGGTACAAATATACGTTCTCATCAAAGAAACATTTGCCCCCACCGGGACTCGAACCTGGGACCCTTGGCTTAGTAGGCAGGGTTACTGCCGACATAGATTAATTGTATTTCATTTGATATATTAGTCAGAGTTGGGCGATAATTTCAAAATGTCATTTAATAAAAAATGACAAAATTATAAAATTCACTTTAGCTAATTCATTTAGGGACACAAGTACACCAAGAGTATCTTCAATGCTATAAAAATATATTATATTGTAATGCTATTAAGGCTTCAGGTAACTTATTCTATACTTTTATGGCTAACATCTTTATTCCCCAAAAGTGGGCAACTGTTCTACATTGAGCAACTTCTAGTTTTACTTTATTTCGTTCATTTAGCCTATTACTGAATCCAGGTGGCCCAAGTGGGATTTTTTCGGGATAACGTCTGACTAATTTATACGATTCAATTATATGTCGCCCTGTTATAGGGTGTAGTTTCAATTTTCTAAAAGAGTCCCTGGACTGGATTTGCGAGCCTGAGGTAATCAAGGAAGGTATCAGAAATTTACTTTGCTATAAAAGGCCTATCTCTCAACGAATTCTTTAAAAAAATTGCCCAAAAATGCAGACTCTCAGATTTTTATTCCAAAATCCTGGAGCGAAATAAATTTCCTCCGAAATTCAACAGGTATAAAGTGGATGCAATTCTCATTGCATTCATTCATTTATTATTTAAGAGCTACGCTTTTGTCGGTGGAGTTCCTTCCATGCACTTCTTTACACTGCCCTCATCTTAACATCCTGATACGACACTACATTTATCTTCTCCTTGCAATTCTCAAACCCGAAAAAATACCAAACGACCCAGCCAGCTATAGACCCTCTTAGATCACTGTACAAACTACTGGAAAAGTTTATATATTTCAGAATCACACCACTTAGTCGTTCCCATGTAACAGGCAGGCTTCAGAAGCGGAAGAAATTGCACTGACCAAGTTCTGTTCAACTTATTACTCATATAGTAGCTGGGTTCCAAAATCAGCTGAAAATAGTAGTCAAGTTCATAAAACTTTCTGCTACTTAGAACACTGTTTGAAGACAGGGCCTCCACCTAAAATTGGGGTTAGGTGTGAACGGAAGGTATGATGTTCCTGCATTAGTTATTTCTACTGTGGGGTTTATTGTTGACGACCTTAGCCGTGGGTTTAGCCTAACATGTAGTGGCCCTGGATACGAAGCTGACGGTTCTGGGTTCGAATTAAATATTTGTGTGATGAATATTTGTACAAATATTTATTTCATAGTCTTGGATTTTTTTTTATGTATTTACATAAGTATTTAACTCTACTAAATATATCGTCATGAAGTACCCATTACACAAGCCTTGTTGAGCTTACTATGGGCCTAATTCGATTTGTGTAAAGATTTATCTCTAATATTTATTTTTTATACAGTTCGGGAAGTTAGTCATGCACCCTGTGCGGACGTCGCAGCTGAGGGAAGCTTCAAACCTGGACAAACCTGAGTTTTTTATGCTCCGGTGTGTTCCAGTGCACTTGTCCTGTTGTCTCCCGTTTCCTGTCTACTTACGAAGGTTGGTCCCTGGGAGGAATAGAGTCGTGGGGCGGCTTGGGGATGGGGCTGAGCCATTTGGTTCCCCGAGGGGGTGACCGGTTGGTCCTGCCTCTCCACCGGATGGTGCTAAGCCATATGATTCCCCATATGAGGGACCGGCTATTCTAGCGTCTCCACCGCCGGATTGCCAGCGCCACAATTTTGCGCCATTTGTTGGCGTAGGGCAGCAGCTATCTTTAGCTCATCTACCATTCGCTCCCTATGAAGTTTTTTTTTCGTGGCGCCGCTTTGGCGTGCCCACTTATGGTCGTTTTCATTTGTCCTCCGAGTAAAGCGCGTGTCGCACTGCAGTTAAGTTGGTGGTCCCCAGAAATGATCCATCCAGAACCTGCGGGAGAAAGGTAAGCTTGCTGTGCGTGCCGGCCCCAACTACCACAGGGAGGGATTGTGCCCCGATGTTGATGCGGAACCCTTCTGGGGTATATGAATGTCCTTGACTGTCCTCCATTTTCACCCCGACTCCTCAGCAATGCTTTAAACTTCAGCGAAAATTGCCTGGTGGTGAAGCAGTGTCCGCCCGCATGACCGGATTACCGGGTAAGGTACTAAGGGCACTACGTGGCTGTCATCCCCAGGTCGTGGTTATTTTTTGGGTGCACACCTACCATAGACCTTACTTCCTTCGCCAATCATTGTCCCTTTAGGAGGTCGGATAGGCTGTAGGGCCGAGAAACACTATTACGCCGTTTGTCATTCCTGGAGGAGGTCCAATGCGCACCCCTTGTTCGCGGCTACCTGCTCATAAAACAGGCAGCCGTCCCTCCAATAGGGGGGCCATTCGCTATCCGCAACTTGCGATATGATTGATCTCATGGGGAATGGGTGCTTCTAGAGCACCATTGTCCACATCCGTCAACGTGCCTCATTGACATGTGTGGGTCCATAAGGCAAGCGTGGGTTCGTCAGGCAAGACACAAGTTTGTTTTGTTTGGTATAGTTACAGCACTGTGTATCGCGTGCGTAAGTTACATATGATAAGTATAGTATATATATACATATATAGTATAATATACGTCGTAAAACAAAACTTTTGACTTCTTTACGTGGTTCTACTCCACTAAATGTATTGTGAAAGTGCTTTTGAACAACGGGCTCTCTCGAATTTTCTCACAATATTTGTTAAACTTAAAAGGGCAGATACACTCACTTTATTTGACTCCTAAATTTATGATTTTAAGTTTGATGTGGTTTGTTTTTGTTTTCTGCCGTTGCGTCGTTTGTTATAAGCTGATAGGAGAGATTTCAGCTTTTATTTTTTCGTCGTAAATGTAAGGCACATAAATTGTTATTATTTATTATGGATCATATTAGCCAGACTTTCAGGTAGAGGGTGCACTGTACAACTACAGTGCAGATGAGGGTACTTTAAGAGGTGATAACGTAAGGGACACCTTTATGTACGGGACGATTAGCCAGCTGTACCAAAGCCAGCCTAAGCAGAATGTAGACTATGAATAACCAAATTAATATATGGTACAATACATAACATAACGTAGAGTCACGCCTTTTCCCATACGGGGTGGCAGGGGCACATTTGTGCCCACTATTAGCCAGTTATTCAACTACATGGTATTATTGACGACCTCTGTGGAGCTGCGGTTGTGGCTCTGCCTACCATGCGAGAGGTCCCGGGTTCGATCCCCGGCTTGGGATAAAGGAAAAAATAATCCCCAGGTCTTCGATGTTTATATGTGTGATACGTCGCTGTTTCTGGTTCCCACGACCCAGGGTATCCTAGTGTGCGGCCAGAAGCAAAGTATGTGCCTGTATGTAAATGTTTATGTTTATATTTAATAAAAATAAACGGTCAAGTGTGAGTTCGGACTCGCCCACGCAGGATTCCAAACCACCGCGTGATGGTGTTCAAGTTTCTTGCATGAGGATTAGGTATCTTTAACTTTCCTGTGTGTTTAGATTAAAAAATGTTGTTAACAAAGTTATTGGTGCGGCTTCTTTCATACTCCATGTATCTAACCAGGTGCATTTATAAGTTTGTATGTGGTATTGAATGAAATTCTGCCCCCTCTGTTTTAACCATACAAATATTTATATTTTTCTCGTAATATTTGAGTAAAGACTCATATTACGTATTTTTAAACAAATTTCAACTTAATCTGTTCAGAATTCGGTCGTTTAATATTACTTCTACAAACCTAGGACACACTCACGAGTGATAATGGTTCCGTTTTTTCCTTCTGAAGATACGGAACACTTAAAAGTGTTAAATGCACCTCTTAATTCCAATACCACTTTTTTAAACGAATGAAGTAGAAGGAGGCAGATAGGTACCTCGGCAATTAAATACAGAAAAAATATATAAACATTTGCGGATTACTGAGTGTTTTAATGAAATTAATAGTTTTCATGCAATGAAATGTCGTCATTACGTGCGTTATAAAGTTATAACAGGCTTGGAAGTATCACGTTTCGGGCCTCACAACTCGAGAGAACTGTAAAGGAATTTCATACAAAATTGCAAGTAAGTACGGGAAGTAAATGTTTTTTAATTTTTTGCTCAACATTAACGGGCTCACGGAAATTACTATTAATAGTATTTTCTCAAAAATAGTATGAATCGTTCCCATAATATCTGTGAAGATAGTATCCGAAAGTAACTCATCCTTAACAATTTTTAGATGTGTCCCGGAAAATGCAAAAGTGTTAAGTAAATAAGTATGAAATCACATTACATATCATAATATGTAAATAAAGAACAATTTTTTATCGAAGATAAGCTAAGGAGGTTATAGGCAGTTAAGGGCCTTTAATAAAAAGGAGTGCTTTAGAGGTTAACGTGTCCGAATTGCACTTATATTGCACGATGTAAAATGGCGGAAAACTCAATTTATTCGTATTTTTTACTATTTTGATACTAATTAGGAATTAGGAATTCGATACACACAGAAGAAAAAGAAGAATAAAATAAAATATTCACAATAAACATAGATGGTTTTATTTTTGAGAAGAGCACACGCTTACACGCTTCGAACATAAGTGCCATTCTGGCCGGCTCGGCCAGCTAAATCATACTCGTCAAGGTTGGATTACTTACTGGTCTCTGCAGTAATGTACTGTTTTAAATTTGAATTTATTTTTTATTTATCTCTATGATATTTTCTCATATCCTCAAAATATGATAATATCATGGTTTCTTTAATTCTACTTATTTCTTTTATTTACGTTTATAACTATCTTCTTACAGTACTCTAAAAATGTATCTTTATGCGTGCCACTTATTATTTTCGCGAAATTTCCACTCTCAATTTTTTCATTTATGTCCTGCTCAACCTCAAACCTTTCTTTGGCAAATATTGGACATTCGGCTTTGATGTGGGGGACTATTTCGCTCACGGCTGGGTCGCAGGCGCACGATGGGCTATCCTTACGCTTGAAACGGTGTAGGTATTCGGAAAACCTACCATGCCCTGTGAAAAGTTATGTTGTGATGTATGATTGTACAATATTTCGTGCTGCTTTGTACGCTGCTGATGCATCAGGGAAAAACAGCTTGGTAACTGCAGCCGTTTTCCCGCCTTTATATCTCCTATTTTATTCGGCAATTGTTTCCAGTCTGTTCATACGCTTGACGCTGAGAGCAGCATCTTTTGCGAGCTGATCGGCTCTCTCATTTCCTTCCAGTCCTGCATGGGCACCCAGAACAGAGAAACACACTTGTTCTGGCGTCTACAAAGTGTCAATTTGTCTCTAATATCAACTGCTAGGGGATGAGTAGAATCGACGTTTGCTGCCGTCTGGAGAAATTTCAAAATAAATTACTCACGACGGTCAATTTATTAAGTCCAGAAAAAGTATATGTTGCAGATCGCTTTTCAGCGCGACGATCGAAATAGTGGTAGAAAATTGTAATTTTTCAATAAAACTTTATGAAATGTCACTATTTAATGGCAACACTGATGTCAAAGCGACCCGAAACACTAGCCACCATGTAAACACAGCCAAAGCACACAAGAAGGCACTTTATTTCACACAAATCGATGCACTTTTGTATTTTTCCCGATTTTTTTAATGCGGAGCTGCTTTATTTTCGTGGCGCTTGCGGTAAACGTCCGAGCGGAACTGGTTAGGTTAGGTTAGGTTAGGTTAGGGGAGAAAGAATACATCTACAGTAATCCCTGCTTGGCGTAAGAGGCCCCTAAAAGGGAGCCGGAGTTATGGGCGTTCAGACTTCCAACTCTGAACGCCTATGACTCCAAGACGACGACTGGGAGGGCACTTGAAGCTCTCCCAGGGCGGTCGCTGGCGGTCGCAAGCGGTCGGGGCGGGGGCCCTTGATCGCAACAGTGCGCCGCGAGGAGTTTACGACGGGATTGGTTGTGGCCGTTCCCGTCGTGAAGTGGGAGGAAGTTGAGATGCTTCCTCCCTGGGTGCTGGGGACAGTTCCGGTGCGTGTCACCAGCGGTCCCGGAGCTGCCCTCACCATGCACCATGACGGCCACCCCGGGGGTTTTTAGTGGGTGCAAGCCCCACATAACCGCCCTGGCGCCCCTGCGCCTCGGCGGTATCCGTCAGGGATTTTCCCCCGGGCATCAAAAAAAAAAGAAAAAAGGTTAGGTTAAGTTAGGTTAGGTTAGGTTAGGTTAGGTTAGGTTAGGTTTGGTTGGTTTATTTTATTTATTTTTTTCTTCAATGAACATACCGGGAAAATTCATCATGGACGTCTGGGAAGGGGAACCCAGACAGTGCCGGACTCCTACCGGCTAAAAACCCGATTTGTCCAGACAGTGTTTCCTCCGACAAAATTGCTCGGAGATATTATAAATTATATTTTCTTTTGTCTTCTTCATCCAATTTCTTCCGTCACGTGAGACGTGCTCACGCTTTGTTACGTCTTGTATCTTCATAACATAAAAACAGAACAAAATAAAGGAGAAATGTTTATGTACATTTACTAAGAATTTTATTAACTAATTACCATGACAACTTCTGCACAACACATTTTTTTTTTATACTTATATACTTATTTAAAATATTCGGTTCTTTGATAGGTTTATTTTTTTTTTCTTTTTTATTTCTTAATTTACATATACTTAATTTATATATAAATATTATATAATATACAATTATATAATTTTATATACAATTTTCTTACATTTACATTCTTATTACTATTTTGCTTATATATATATAGTTTTGTTACTTATATGTTTTGAAACATGATTATTATATTCCAAGAACATATGAATTCCTACCTATATTTTTGCTACCATTTCTTTTTCCTGCTTGCTGAACAATTTTTTCCATAAAATCTACAAATCGATCTTTAATTTTGCAAGTTAAAAATTCCGGCAGATTGTCTTTATTCAACTGTAGGTCCGTTTCGATTTCTAGGCTCAATCTGTCGGCTCCATATTTAGGACACTCTAATAAAAGATGCGTGATTGTTTCATCCACCGCCGGATCACAGATGCAGGCGGGGCTATCCTTGCATTTAAACCTGTGGAGATAGAAGGCAAAACCGCCGTGGCCCGTTAGCGCCTGCACAAGAAGAGGGTTCAGTTGTATATTTCTGATCACTTTATAGGCTACCACGGCATTTGGGAGAAAGTCCTTAGTTACGGAAGCAGTCTCTCTAGTAACTTAGCGGTTGTTCCATTCGACCAGGGTCTTGTGGCGAATCTGTGTCTTAACAAACGACACTGGGCAAAGACCATAATCAGGTGCCGTCTTCCTTTGCAGTGCGGCTTCTTTGGCCAGCAAGTCGGCGCGCTCGTTTCCCTCCACTCCGACATGTGCTCTTATCCAGAATAACCATATTTTTTTATTCTGGTAATAAAGCTGCCTGATATTACTCCTTGTTTCGCGACAGCCAACGGGTGAGAGGAGTCCGGATTCTGAAGTAATTCCAGCGAGGATCTAGAGTCACTGAAGATATTTGTTTCGATATCTCTTTCCCTTAACAAAAGTTTCGTGGCCTGTAGCAGAGCGAACATCTCTGCCTGAAACACAGTGCAGAAAGGCTCCAGCCTGAACTTCCTGCTTTTCCGTTCCGTACCGTCCCGCCAGAAAGACAGTGCAGCACCGACCCTGCCTTCAATTTTGCTTCCGTCAGTAAATACTTGTAAGCCCTGGATATTGTGTTTGGCTAGGGTCTGCAACTGCATATCTTCCAAGCAGGCGAATTCGACACTGAAGTTCTCAGCAGGATGAGGAGCTAGCGGTAGTACACCCAGCTCTCCAAGTCCCTCCCCCATATAACCGCCAAAGGCTTGCCACGCTTTGCTTCGTACAGCTTAGCCGCTTCGCGCACTCGCATGTCAAGGGGTAGCAGGCCGGAGAGCGCCAGACCAGCACTCAGTGACACTGTCCTATGAGCTTTCACTATTTTTTGTGCAAAACTTCTCTGCACTGAGTTTAGTTGTTTTTGCACGGATATTCTCTCCGTCACCGGTGCCCAAGCGCTGGACGCATACATAATTAAAATTCAATTAAAAATTTAAATTCATTTATTTCGGGTTACTGAGACCCATATCGGAAAATCACATTACATTCAATTCAAATCAACATAAAATAGAATTTATTATTATTATAATCATAAAGTTAAAATAATATAGGTACATGTCCAAAAATTTATCAAAGACCAAATATTGAAAATAAAATTAAAAGAGTTATGAAATTACAAAAAAGACAAAACACACGGACAATACTACAACTTAAAAATTCCTCACAAACGGAACTGCTGGAACATGCCTGTTACAGCAATGCCGCATGTAGGGACAGTCTAGCCTATTGGCAATCATCTCCAGGATTGCATTGGAGCTCGCCCGGACCCTGCGCACCAGAGAGGCGCTCCGTTTGCGCATGGTTGTATGGAAGCAGGCAGTGCGCGCCTCCGCGAACATTCCCGAGGCGCTGCAGAACCGAGGGAGCCCCATCACAATCCGGAACGCGTTATTATAGAGGACGCGAAGGTCGCTGAAGCTTTTCTGTGTGTAGTGAGCCCACAGGCTGCAGGTATACAGCGAGGTACAGTATGCTCGAAAGAGCGTAACTTTAACCCCTGCTGAACACCTAGCAAACCTGCGAGCCAGCATGTTAGCTCTTATAGAAAGTAACCTCTGCTCTCTCTCGATGTCCACATGATCCCTAAGATCTGGCAAAAGAATATGCCCCAAGTACTTAAATTTGTACACTCTTTCTAGGGAAATTCCAGCTAACTTTAGTGGCGGGACAAACTGGGTGCACATGAGCCAGCCTGAAAGATCATATACTGACTTTTTGCCACATTATATCGCAATCCGTGATCACAGGCGTATTCCTGACCTACGTGCAGCAATTTCCTCAAACAACATATCGATGCGCTCATCAGAACCATGTCATCGGCGTAACTGAGATTATTGACACACACGCCATCTATGTGACACCCGACATGGATGCTGCTGAGCGCAACAATCAGGTTATTCATGTAGAGGTTAAAAAGCGTGGGAGAGGTGAGGTCACCCTGTCTGACATCACACTCCAATCGATATTGCTCTGACATCACCCCTGCCCATCTTACATAATTTCGCTGATTCCCGTACCAAAACTGAAAAATGCGGGTGAGTTCCTTCGGGAGCTTTACATCTTCCAGCTTTTCCCACAGGATATCATATTGGACTAAATCAAAGGCTTTGGAGAGATCAAGGAAGCAGGCGTATACAGGCGTATTTCTCTTTGTGTAGTAGTTGATGGTGTGCTTGAGGCACAGAATTGCGGTCTCCGTGGAAAGCTTCGGACGAAAACCAAATTGGTTATCGTGCAGACTCACGTACTTATTAAGCTGCGCATTAAGCAAACCATCAAAAACCTTCGCCGCAATGGTAGCAAGAGAGATAGGCCTATAGTTACCAGTATTGGCTAGGTCACCCTTTTTGTTTTTCACTATAGGCACTACCAACGTCTTCATAAAGTAATCTGGTAGGTAATTGTGACTCACACACAGAGAGTAAAATATCGCTAATATACGCGAGATATGCGGTCCCGCATGAAAAAAGTGCTCAATGCTAAGGCCGTCATGACCAGGGGACATTCCTCTGGTCATGTTTTTTATAACATTTGCCACCTCCTTGGCGTGAAATCTAGTTCCTATAAATTTCCTGTTCACATCAGCACTAAGCACCTCTCCTGCAGGTATAAAAACAGGATCTACCACTGCGACGTATATCGTTCTGATTATCTCCGGATTTAGGCCCCATGAGATTTTGGCAGCCTGACATAGCTGCTTGTAGATATTCGTAGCTTTAACACAGACATGGTTCACGTGTTTTTTGAAATTTAACTTATTGTCTATGATTAAACCTAGCAGCTTTATTTCTTCTTTCATAGCGATCTCAACCTCGCCCATGTGGATGCACGGAGTGGTGAATTTTAGCTTGTTTGTTATCACCATAGCGTGGGTCTTGTGTGCTGCGAACTTCAGTTTGTTCGTTCTACCCCATGCCACCACACGAGTCAGTGTTTCATCACCTTTTCTTTCTATGTCGGGTACCGAGTTTCCGGAGAATACCAGCACGATATCATCAGCAAATGCTTGGCAGTATACGCCTCTCTCGCCCAGTTCGTCCAGCAAAGGGTCTAGCAGGACGTTCCACATGGTTGGGCCCCCAATCGATCCCTGAATGCAGCCCTTAGTCGTGGTTTTAGTAAACTCATGACCACCATAGCGGACACACACCTGCCTGTCAACGAGGTGGTCCGCCATCAAATTCCGCAAGTTTCTTGGGTATCTCTTCTCCTGCAACCTACATTTGATGGATGGCTACCAATCGCTTTTGAAGGCTCCCTCTATATCTAGCGATATTACGAGATTGATGAGTTTTTTGCTCATGTTGCCTTTAATGTGTTGGAGCAAGTCGTATAGGGAATCCTCTGTGCATCGCTAGGGTACAAAACCGTACTGTCGGGGATTTTCTTGGGGTAGGAGGTGCCATCTGATCCTGCGAACCACCAGTTTTTCCAGGATCTTACCTAGTATTGATAAAAGACCAATTGGCCGGTAGGATTTGGCATAGGTGTAGTCATCCTTACCGGGCTTTCTGAGTATCACGACTGAGGCCATCTTCCAGGGCTTCGGAAAACAGGACAGCTCCAGGCAGCGATTTGCTATTGCTAGGAAGATTTCTGGATTCACAGCTATCGCTTCCGCGCAGATATCGGCTGTGAACCCGTCCGGACCCGGGGTCTTCTTTGGGTTGAAGGTTTTGACCACTCCTTTTAGTTCCTCCACCGTAAAAGGTGGGTCTTGTGGTACCCCTGGTTCTAGAACTTCCTGTGCCTCCGCTCTCTGGCGCGTCAATTGGTGAACTTCGTCGTCGTCAGAAAACTGGTCATCAGGAAAGAACACTTTCGTCAGGTGCCTTACAGAGTCCTCCATACTTAGAACGACTTCATCGCTCATTAAAGGCTGGTCTTCATACTGCTTGGAGGTGTTACGGATGACTCTATAGACACCATCCCACATGCTCTCCCTATCCTGCTTCTCGCAGAACTTCTTCCAGCTCTGTACTATAGCCTGTCTAGCTTCCGCCTCGAAGTCCCCCTTTGCAGCGAGGTAGTGTCTGACCACGTATGGACGGCGCCTAGGTGCTGCGGACGATATCCTCCTTTTCTTGGTAACCATGACAGTTTTTAACTTCGCCAGCCTTTCGCTCCACCAAGGCAGCTTCACCTTTGTAATCGTCTTCCTCAATGGGATGGTTGGCTCACATGCGTCACCTATGCTATTTATATATTTATTTATGTGTTCTTCCAATTTTTCTTTTGTATCTGATTCCTGTATAACGTTGGCCTTAAATTTTTCTTTGGCTAAATTTTGTTTAAGTATGTTCCTGAACTCTATCCATTTTGCTTTATTGGTGTTATACTTTCTTGTTGTGTTCGTTTTTCTTATGTTTACAGGTTTCTCCATCCTGATGGTAAAGACGATCGCATTGTGATCCGAGCTTGTGAAGCCCTGGTCAACCCCCCAGTCATGAACGGCTCCCAGCATGTTTATTGTGCATGCCGTTATATCCACGTGGCTTTGGAACAATTTCTCTCCTCGATACGTGTAGAATGTTGGCGTTCACCCCTCATTCAAGACTTCCATCCTCAGCTCTTCCAGTGCCCCGACAACCGCTTCTCCTATGTGATTCTCTTTGACACTCCCCCACCAGGTGCTCCAGGCGTTGGAGTCACCTCCCACAAGGATCTTTTCCAGCTGGAGCTTTTCGCACACTTCTTTTAATTTTTCAAGATCCTGGTCAATTGGTTGATCTTCCTCAAGATAGATCGAAATTATTCCAATTGACCCGTCCGAGGTTTTGAGAGTCGCGATGGCCATATTCTCTGTGGTTAGTAGGGGGTGCTCTACAACATCGATGTCCTGATCGAAGATTATGATCGCCGCCTTGACCGGTTTTTGTCTGTTGTGGGAGCGCTGTACCACACGTGTCCCCTGGACGAGTGCGAATGAGGTTCTGCGTTTACCAGCTTCTACGTGGAGTTCATGCGTTGCCAGCTGCTTACGCTGTAAATTTGCCTGGATCACTCCGAAGCTGCTGGGAGAGTCCTCCTGTGTTGGTGTTGCGCCCAGTTCGTTAGTCAAATTTACCAGTGGCTAGCTCTTAGCAGTATGCCACGGTCGACCTAGCAAGTGCATCCCACCTCCTGCGGATCGGGCACACGCTGTCAAACGCTTCGTGATCGTGCGTTTCAAGTTTTGCTGTGAGGCAATTTTTGCACAGAGGTGGCTCATTTGAGGCCCGTAAATTGCGTTCCGCTCGCAGATGTGGCCCACCACAATGCGAACAGATGTCCACATCGTCCGTGCATTGCCTACGCCCATGCCCAAATCGGAGACAACGGGAACACTGAATCAATGGGGTCTGATCAAAAACCTTCACCCTCTGCATGTCAATGTGTATGCGACCCACTTCCGTCAAACGTTGCCACACCTGTGGGGAGACCTGCATTACAACGTGGCACTCCAGCGGGTTCCTTGCCCTTTTCCGATACTTCACGGTGATCTTACATTCCTCATCAGCTATGTCTCCCAGTAGATGATCATTCTGGTTTCTCACTGCTTTGGCAATTGTCTCATCCGTGCTATATGCCAGAACATTCATTGCGATCAACAGCGGGTGCTTGTTAATGGTTGGGTCCACTTTGAGACCAGTCTGTGAGGCTTTAATGCGGTCCGTAAACTTCGCGAGGTCCGCCTTGTTGTTGCAGCCTATTATAACCTTCTGGTCTTTAGCTTTTCTCAGCTTATTGATGCGGATTCCCGTGGATGTAGCGTTGACCGCTGTGCGAAACCTATTTAAGACGTCGGTGCTCGAGTCTTCGTCGTTCTCAGAGGTTACAATAATGGAATGTATTGGAGCTGCTCCGGATGGCGGTCCTTTGGCCAATACACTCGCGTAGGTAGTCTGGATATTTCTTAACGGATAGGTTTCCGAGCCGATGCCTTTTGACACGTCTTTTAGTTTTTCCGATAGCGCCACCGCCTGGGTTAGGTTGGTTAGGTTAGGTTAGGTTAGGTTAGGTTAGGTTTGGTTAGGTTAGGTTAGGTTAGGTTAGGTTTATCCCTGTAGGTCGGGAGAAAGAATACATCTACAGTAATCCCTGCTTGGCGTAAGAGGCCCCTAAAAGGGAGCCGGAGTTATGGGCGTTCAGACTTCCAACTCTGAACGCCTATGACTCCAAGACGACGACTGGGAGGGCACCTGAAGCTCTCCCAGGGCGGTCGCTGGCGGTCGCAAGCGGTCGGGGCGGGGGCCCTTGATCGCAACAGTGCGCCGCGAGGAGTTTACGACGGGATTGGTTGTGGCCGTTCCCGTCGTGAAGTGGGAGGAAGTTGAGATGCTTCCTCCCTGGGTGCTGGGGACAGTTCCGGTGCGTGTCACCAGCGGTCCCGGAGCTGCCCTCACCATGCACCATGACGGCCACCCCGGGGGTTTTTAGTGAGTGCAAGCCCCACATAACCGCCCTGGCGTTCCGCGCCTCGGCGGTATCCGTCAGGGATTTTCCCCCGGGCATCAAAAAAAAAAAAAAAGGTTAGGTTAGGTTAGGTTAGGTTTATCCCTGTAGGTCGGGAGAAAGAATACATCTACAGTAATCCCTGCTTGGCGTAAGAGGCCCCTAAAAGGGAACCGGAGTTATGGGCGTTCAGACTTCCAACTCTGAACGCCTATGACTCCAAGACGACGACTGGGAGGGCACCTGAAGCTCTCCCAGGGCGGTCGCTGGCGGTCGCAAGCGGTCGGGGCGGGGGCCCTTGATCGCAACAGTGCGCCGTGAGGAGTTTACGACGGGATTGGTTGTGGCCGTTCCCGTCGTGAAGTGGGAGGAAGTTGAGATGCTTCCTCCCTGGGTGCTGGGGACAGTTCCGGTGCGTGTCACCAGCGGTCCCGGAGCTGCCCTCACCATGCACCATGACGGCCACCCCGGGGGTTTTTAGTGGGTGCAAGCCCCACATAACCGCCCTGGCGCCCCCGCGCCTCGGCGGTATCCGTCAGGGATTTTCCCCCGGACATCAAAAAAAAAAAAAGGTTAGGTTAGGTTAGGTTAGGTTAGGCTAGGTTAGGTTAGGTTAGGTTTAAGGTACAATACAAGACCTGTTTTTTTTCTTTCTTTATCCCCAGCCGCGGATCGTAACCGGGACCTCTCGCATGTTAGGCAGAGCCACAACCGCTGAGCCACAGAGGCCATCAAACATTTAGACATCCAAAACCTGGAGATTTTTCTTTCTACCTTTCCAGCCGGAATTCGAAACCGCGTCCTCTCGCTTAGGAAGTAAAGCCTGGACCACAACACGAAAGAGGTCGTAATAAAGGTGACGTTTAATTATATGTCAAAATTTTGGGCAACGATAGCATCCATTATTATGAACAACTTTTCCCTAGAAACCTATGATCAGATTCAAAAGAGTAATCTCCGAGGCCCTGATCCTGAATCGTGAGTAAAATTCTTCAAGCGTTAGAGTAAGTACTGCAGTCATATTTTAAGGCGTCATTATATTAGGTTGATTAATAAAACGACCGAATAAAACACTATTGAACGAGATACTATCAACAGCGGAATTTCCTGTATTGAGTGAAAAAAATACTGAATTACTAATTTGCGCGACTAAATTACTGAAAGATTTCACGTTACATAGCGTCACGCCTTTTTCCCATGCGTATTGGCAGAGTCACAATTGTGCCCACTTTGAGCCAGGGGCCAGCCCATCGCCGCAGCTGAATGGTTTAGCCACCGATTTTTGACTATTCGGTAATTCAGTCAGGCAAAACCGTGATTTTTGCCAAGAAAAACCTGGATTTACAGTCGTACTTTTAAATACTTCCCTTACATAAGTAATATCATTCTGAACTACTCTGATCAAATCGGTTTCAGAGTGAAAGTTGTTAAGCATAATGTCCACAGCAAATCCCTAGGTACTTAACTCATGAAGCGATACCGCACGCTCGATATCCTTCGATTCAACTGCGATGTATGTAAATTGCTCTTATGCCCGAACGAAGGGATCTAAGTAAAATTGAAAATCAGCTAAATTAACTTACTAAAATATCTAATTGCAGTCGGATCGATTCATTCTGAGGTAAGAGCAATTTATATCGGTAGTCGAATCGATATCGAGCGTGCGTTATCGCTTCATGAGGAAAGAGTCCTAGAATATGACTACCTACCTACCTCAGTTACATCCTGTGTCGTAGCTATGTCCTAAAATTTGATTATTTTATGAAATTGCCAACCATTTCATAATATTGCCAATTATTTCATGAAATTATCAGAAAGGGTAGAATTTCCGAAAAAAATGATTTTTTAAAAGTATTTGTATTCAGTATTACGTGGTGTTTATTGTGTAATACATGTCAAGGTAAACGAAGACTATTCGGGGACTTCGCTGCGTGCACCCCCTTTAATCTTCACCTAAACTAGCGCAGTGTTTTGCCCTAAAATATTTCTTTGTTCAATGAAAGTTGTAATTCGACCATGTTTGGCTATTTCATGGTATAGTAAATTTTACGATATGACCCGTATCGAATGACATACTTCTCTTATACATCCATGATAAGCTCGTTTTTATAAACTTGTATCCTATAAGTTTTCTGTCTGCGTACGGGACCCATGGTTAAGACATATGCATTAATTCAATAAATATTTCATTATAGTTCGGTAGAAATGTCCCACAAGAAATAATACCAGTCATCTTCACTCGGCCACACATCTAGTGTATTACCCGGCCGCTTCTGTCAAAAGCACTTTTATGAGGAATTGTCGATGCAGACAGATATCTAACTGGTCTATAGGGGCCGGGACGTACGGCGTCATCTTTAAAGTAAAGTAAAAAGTATTTATTATCACCATATCATATAAAATAACTGACAGGTATGAGACACAAGATTAAAGTAATTGGCGTAAGAGTGACTATTGACTTTGAATATTTATTGTATTGATAGCCTGTTTCAATAAGCTCTGTCTGTCAGATTCATTGTCATGATGATTTATCTGTTCAAAAGGGCTTGAAACAGTTCTTGAAATATTCATCTAATAGATTATTTCTGGTTGAATATTCGAATTGATATTTTATCTGCAGCTAAGATTTATGCTGTAACAGTGTAAACAATTTTGGTTGAATGTAGCTAAAGACGGTAAGCAAATATTTCCGCTACTAGTTTCAAAAGGTCTTTTGCAGCCATCAACCAATATCAACGCCGGTCAATGCTAACATGTTGTATAAACGAATACGTACAATACTCTTGATGTCTAGATATATTTTTCAATCCTCCTACGAGTATCTCCCGGTGGTGTGGCCAGGTTATACCCTGCTTCAAACGAGAGCATTTTCAGACCTCTTTTATGGTATTTTTATTGAGGTCTCGAGCTGTCGGCTTGTAAGGGATGGCAGGTATTAATATTCAGCAGGGTTTGTCAGGTATTTTGCAGTCACTATTACACGTCCTTTTGTTGGAGGGATAAAAATCAGCCTTGGCCTCGTGGGTCGCTGTGACCTTTAGGACGACTCTCTTATCATTAAACGTGGAAAGCAAACATTTACATTTACATAAACATTTACATACAGGCACATACATTGCTTCTGGTCTCACACTATATACCTTGTGTCGTGGGCATCAGAAAGAGCGACGTCTCACACATATAAACAAGGCCTGTTTTTTTTCTCTGTATCCCCAAACGCGGATCGAACTAACTTAAAATATTAGTGATCACTTCAGTCATCTTTATACGATGATATCATCAAGTCGACAGGATCTCACTGGATGCGGTTGGAATAGTACCGCGAGGATTGGCGCTAAAAAGAAGGGGCCTGTGCCCCGCAGTGGGTTAATATAGGCTGAGATGATGATGACATGATACGTTATCTTTATAGCTGCCATCCCGATGTCATGCTTAATGGAGTATACTTGAATATCTGACTAATCGTCGGGGCTGCTGTTTTCGGAAACTCGTGATTAGTTTCCTCAAACAGTTTCAGTTACAGATATAGACAGCCCTTGCGGTATCGCTGTGGGTATTTCCACAGGTTGGCTTACCTCATTTTCAACCGACTTCAAAAAGTAGGAGGTTTCTTATTTGACTGTTTTTTTGTACGTTTGTTACTCGATTATTCCGTCAATTATGAATCGATTTTGATGATTCTTGCTTCGGAGCTGGTCCCATATAAATTTTGTCAAAATTAATTTAGGGCTTTTTGATAAAATCAACAATAACAAAAATATAAAATATGTCGTTTTGGTTTGTAGTTCCGTGCAGCAAAAGTTTTGATGAGGACTTTTCACATAAATAGACTTCATTAGCATCCCCATCGGGGAGAAGTCAACTAAGGCTTGAACTTGAAGGCGGTTTATTTAAGTTTTTAACTTGGTGAATGATAGACCATGTGGTCTCACGTAAATAAATGCTCTGTACTTTCTTGCCTGCCCTTTAATTATTTGACGTGTCTAAGCAAGATGCTCAATCGATGTTTAAATTTTAAAGCCCGGTAAAACGCTTATGGCGTATCAGTTCCATAAAATTTATTTCGAAAAAACATGTCAGGGGGATTTTAAAATTAAAAGAACGTTTTTGTTATTCATTTTTAGGCCCGCAATAATAAACTGCTCTCAGCTAGAGCTGTTTATTATTTCGGGGCTCTGTCCAAAACGTAAAATGTCATTCATCTACTGACGGCGAAAGTAATAAAAGTCCCGCACATAACGAATCAATACATTTTGCTTTATCGCGGGTATATTATGTTTGGATTCAATCTAGCATAATCATGCCTACAATTGGCTATTAGGCACAAATATACCAAGCAAACGCCTCGAGTAAGCGGGTCTTTTTCATAAATACTATGTTTTAAAAAAATAAAATAAAGTGATAATGTCGTAAGTCTAAATTTAATAACTGTTTAAAAGTTGGTACAATTGTGCCTCTGCCACCCCGTATAGGAAAAGGCGTGACACCATGTTACGTTGTGTTTTATCACCACCGTTAAGGTAAAGTTTACCTTACAGTACCCATATACCTACAAAAAAGTCCTAAGTGTTTATCTCGGCAGGAGTAGCATATCCTAATAATATTTTACCCACTATTCTCAATAAAAATCAAAATAAATGCAAATGACATAAAATAATTTAAATAGGTATCCAATAACTTTAAATATTTAAGACAACAACAAGAAAATATGTTTACAAATAGCTAGTAATTAAGTTGCATTACTACTGTATCATTTGCATATCTTTATTGGGTTAAATACTGTGAAAATGAAACCATGAAAAGCATATAAAATTTTCTTATAGGTATCTGATTTCTTGACGGGAAAACTATTGTTAATTATAGAATTACGTATACCTGTACTATATTAAATTATTGACGAAACTTGTGTGGATATATTTTTGTGGTTTAATAATAAATATTTAAAATAATAAAATTATAACTTATAGCATAAAGCCTGTAATATTACATGAATACCACCAAATATTCAAGCCATATCCAATAAAGCATGGCAGAAACCATTTGCGCCTAAGTTAAGTCAGTAATTCGATACAAAATTTTGTAACAGGATTCATCCATCCATCGCCGTTATACTCATAGTCAGATTATCATTTCAATGCGACCAAACAATCACTGCAATGCGATTATCTGGTAACTATTGTCACATGCAAATAAGCTTCCAAAATTATGCGCGATTATGCTGACCAGCAGACTTAGCATGATGATGAGTAGCTTAGAAATGTAGGTATCGAACTGTGACTATTGAAAATCTTCTGAAATTAAAAGTAAATTGATTCAAAATTCAAATATCTGTAGATATTTACATACACTTACCAAATGTCATTTTCTGCCATTTCTCTATATTAGACCATATGGGAGGAGAAGGGCAAAGAAACTCCCACAGATTGATAGATCTCTTTAAAAATTGGTTTTGTTTAACTAGTACAAATAATACAACATTAATTATTATAAATAATAGGCAGGCATTACAAAATTATTAACAGAAATTTCTGTGTTGAGTTACATTAACCCCATACACTCCCGTAATTTAAATAATCTTGGACATTGTAATATTTTTTTGGTTTTTAAATTGCTGAAATGGCAATTTAAAAATTTCCAGATATATCTTGTTGTAGTAGAGAATGCACTGCCCCTTGAAAGAATTGCTAACCTTTGTGACTCTGAACTGGGGCGCAAATAGTCTGTGATTATTTCTTAGGTTAACATCGCTATGTACATTTTATATAAATTATTATATTTTCGAAAATAAATGGACTAGTTACAGTTAGTATGTCAATTCATTAACAAAGCTCTCTTAAGGAGTCTCTACGTTTTAAATTATTAATTGCTCGAATAGCTATTTTCTTTAAAATTTTAATGGATTGAATATCCGCTAATTTCCCCTACAACAAGATAACATAGGACATGACACTATGAAAGTAACTAAAATATACTAGGCTAGATGTAGCCACATCCTTGTTTTGTCTAAAGTTTCTAACAGCGTAAGCCGCAGAACATAATCTACCAGCTAATTTATTTATGTGGGGTCCCCACTGCAATTTTCTGTCAATGGTTATTCCAAGAAACTTCATAAGATTTACTTATTCTAACGTCTTGCTGTCTAACACTAAACTGGTCTCAACTTGCCTGACATTTAGAAGTGAGAATTTGATACACTTTGTTTTACCAGCGTTTAACAATAAATTATTAACTGTGAACCAATTCAAGGTTAAAGACAATACACCTATAACTTTATTAATTTTGAAGGCCAGTGAAGTATGATCAGCAAACAACACTACATTAGCAAATTTTTCCACCATGAAAAGCAGATCTTTAATATATACCAGGAATAAAAAGGGGCCTCATATGGAACCTTGTGGAATGCCAAAATGGGAGACTGCGGTCCGAAATTGCACTAAAAAGGAATCGTGCTTGAAGGATTTGAAAGAATTAATTAAATCGTTAGTATAGCAACTAATTGTTGCGCAAGCAATCAATCGAAATACCTGCCAGAGATACAGAATCAAGATACGGCCTGACCTAAAATCAAGGCCTAATGCCAAATTATGGTTTTAACACATATACTGCGTATCTCTAATGTTCGGTTCGCCACATACAGTATATTGGTTCACGAGTAGATGATTGGCGTAAATGAAAACAACTATTACTCTTCTAATCGACTCATGGCTCTTAAGTTTATCACATGTCATATCCTTTTCGTCTGGTTGCTGAAACATGAACCACATGTGAACATTTGTAAATCACATAGCTTTTGTTTGTGTTTATTATGGCACACATTGTTAAGGTGGCTGGAAAGCAGTGGACGAGACTGGCGGGTGACCGCAGCGAATGGCGTGCTCTGGGAGAGGCCTATGCCCAGCAGTGGGATGCCAAGAGCTGATGATGATGATGATGATGTTGGCACACATTACTACTCCGCCGTTTTTCAATATAATTTCGATTAAATAATTATTTATTCACCAACTGTTTTGGTCTTATTTTGGATTAAGGCTATTGGAATGAGTTGAAATTATATTGTTTACACGTAAAAATGGTGTATCAGTTTTTTGCCCATAAAAAACAAAATAATACATATTTTTATTATTCAATGCCCATATTTTAAGCTTAGATTTTCTGCTTAACAGTAAAATCTTGAGAGCGCGTGAAATTTTTTAATGTGTATTTGAAACATGTACATTTCAAATTTAAAATTAAAATTTGATGAAATTTGATGAAATTTGAAATTTGAAATGTACATGTTATTTGACGACAAACTTGCTTTCGCAGCAATATTTAGCGCAAAAATGGAAACTCTGCATTTAATTTCCCAAATTATTGCTGCTGCAATCACAAACACCAAAAATGGTTGCTATACTAGAACACTGTGCACACTACCAACAATCTTCAAAGTCCACTCGATCCGATTGCAGAATACATGGCGAATGTCAGGACGTAGGTACAATAAAGAATAAGAAGATATATTAATTCACCGTTTCACTAGTTTCGCTCTCCTCTGCATAGAAGTAATTATTTGGTACAAATTCGTTGTAAGTGCTGAATAATTGGTAATTCGTGCGCCCATAATCTGCCAATGTTCAGCTGTTAGGGTAACTGTTACCCGATATAACGCTATTATAGCTCTATTATTCAGGAACAGTGGTAACTTATTCAGCTGGGTGCTGAATAATTTGGGCCCAATTTAGAGTTATATCAGTCGAGGATGCTCTAAAAATGCTGTTATTCAGAATGTTTATGCTGCTAATGTTTCCACAGTGGACTGCAATACCGCTACTATTCAGAAGTTTTGTGTTTATTGGGAGTACAAAAGACATAAGTTGAAACTGATATATTGTACTGAAAATTATTGACATAAGTGTCAAAAAATTCAGTACAATATTATTTGAATTGTATCTCCGACCCCAAATTGTATTGGATTCAAATTAGGGCTCCTTTGGAAGAAACATTTATTGTAGGGTTCAGTAAATTAAGTTTTTTGTAAATTGTATGTATCATTTGTACAAAATTCTCTTCAGAGAGAGATCAACAGGGAATTAAGGTGGTTCTCATCGACTAATGCGTTGGTGGCACGCAAGGACAGGAATGATGCTTTGTTGGAGCGTTCCATGGAGGTGAATGATCGCTCTAACATTTTTTTAGAGTTGTGTGCCATAGCAGAATCCATTGAGAATTTTCCACAACGTTTCAAGAAGTTGGACAAACTAATAGCGGATGTTGATCAGTGTTAAGACATGGCCGCTTCCATCACCTAGATGGCTCATACGACGTCAGGTCAGGGCAGGGCTGGTCGCGTTGCTGAGAGTGATGGCCCGCTTCAAAGTGTAGTATCTAGATTGCCGGCTGGTAGAGCTGCCTCATTTTGACGGAGTTACAAATGAATGTGTCATGGCGCATGTAAGAAAATGCGTTTTGTAAATTTTTAGAACGCACACATAACTTTAAATAAAATATTTAATTTAAGTTTATCTTAAGCCAATTTCCTCCATTTCTTATGGAGAAAGTTTCAAGTATCATGATTTATTTAACCTTTCTACAATTTCATTTCCACGGCTCTACAAAATGCAGTTGTAAGTGGCACTAATTGTTTACACGCACAGTGGGGACGGGGAAGGGAATGAGGCGCGGGGCGCAGGAGACAAAACACAAAACCTGGCCTGGCCCAATACTACCCCATTAGGTACTTACTTGATGATTATTTACAGAATATATTTACAGAACCCTGATGATGATTTAAACTATATTTTCCCAATCCCCTAGTGCCTATCACCGTGAAATCCGTTCATAGAACTCTTTAACAACATAAGAGGAACTAACAATGCAAATATCAAATCAACTCTAGTAGTTACGATAAAAATGCATTAAACCCAAAAACCCGACTCAAATCGGTTAAATATGTACAATCGGTATGAACCGATCGGTTCAGTACCAGTTCTTTTATTTGGCCACGACTGAAGAAAACTGGCTTTATTGCACATGAAAATTCATATTACAACCTTAAAGAAAATACATTTACAAAGGCAAGCTTAACTAACAAGAGATTTCCTGTATGAAAAGAAATAACTGATAGTAGTACAGGTAGGAAATACAAGTAAATAATATAAATAAATGTTTTTACATAGATTTCATATTTCGCCCTGTTTAGGGCTAACGCGTGCAAGCAGGTTAATGCCGCATATATACATATATGTATATGTAGTATGTAGACCTATATATATATATATATATATATATATATATATATATATATATATATATATATATATGTAGTATGTAGTATGTAGACCCCGTCAAGAGGAGCTATAAAATTTGTAAACACACATTCAGAGGTTCGCAACCTTTAGATAAAATAAAATAAAACAGTTTTGTAATGATTGAAATTTTTAAACAGGGATATAATTATACTAACCCACTTACACACACACATCACACAACAACAACAACAACAAAAACAACGACAGTTATTTCATAACTGTCTTCAGACAATTCCGAGTATTCTGTTTTAGAATCAGTTGCATGGATAATAAAACTGTCTACCGTACTATCTATCATTTCATAAATTTAACCATAAAAGTTATTTTCGTCCTTGATGAACCGTTCTACACAACGCTTCCACCTTTCAATAGTAACCTGCTGCAGTCCTTGTTGGAGCAACGACTTCACCTGCTCAAATTGAAATTTGTGTTGTTGCGAGCAACATATCCCTTAACATCGGCCCAAACATGCTTAGTTGGATGAAGCTCACACTGATAAGATGGAAGCGCATAACATCTTTCAAAATCTTTATAAAACAATTATGATATTAACGATCACACATCTAAATTTAATCAATTTTTAACGACATGATAATTGGTAGGATGTTGTCCTAAACAAATGCCTATTACGCTTATCAATCTATATCAAAACTGTAATACTGCGGCTTTCTACGAATACGCGTATTGGCGCGCACCGCCGGCGGAGCAGGAGCAGCCTGCGTTGATTCCGGGTCGGACGCGAATTCTGAAAAGCCCGTGGGGTACAAAGCTGGGTCACGTTGTTCCCCATGGGCTTTTCAGAATTTCGAACCGCTTAAAAAGCCAGAGCGCTACAGCGCGACGCTGCGTTGTACCACACGGGGTTTTCCAGCGGTCACATTGACAATTCACCGTCTGAATAGCTCGTGGGGTGCAGCGCCTGGGGAGTTGTATCCCTCTGGCTTTACGTGAATTAGCTTCTAGTTTATAACCGGACCGCTACAAAGCAACAACAAAATTTATACTTCTTATAGATTAGATCGAGTTCGTTCAAGTTAAGGTCAATTTTCCAATCCTCAGACAATCTTTATATAATCTAACGGTGCTGGAAAACATCGTGAGTCAACCTTCATTATCCCATAGCTGCCCCGATGGGCTAGCTTCCTGTCATGCAAAATATAGTAATAATAAACTGGCTAAAAGTGGTCACAATTGTGCTTCTGCCACCCCGTATGGGAAAAGGCGTGCTGTGAAAAATGTCTGAACCAATCTTGCATTCGAAACAAGATCTTAAAGATTTTGGACGTTGTGATTGGCAGCGTTTATATATAGTTTATATGATAGCTGCGGCAATGGGCTAGTCCCATTTCACCTAAAATGGAGTATTGAATAAAGCTATGTTTTGTTGTTAGATAGGTAGGTATTTCATTATGTTGATTTGGTAGGTGCTATGAAAATCGTATGAGACTCCACCGGTGAGAAGTTAGCAGTAAAAGTTTTTTATAACGCGACCGAATTCAAAAGTCCGAGATTAAAATTTATTTAAAAAACTAAAATGTACTTATTTATTATTTTATTTATTTATTTATTTATTTACACAAAATTTTACATAGTAACTCATTAGGGGAACACCACTTAAACCACTGGAGTTTGTGTGTGGTGTGATCTACTCATTAATTATCGTATTTAAGTTAGCAATAGCATTATTTTAAATATTCAATTACATCATTAATAAATCAATCACATAATATTCAATAGTATTCATGACATTCAAAAACATGATTTTAAAATTCAATATAATTAGTAGGTACATTTCTCAAGAACTATTCCGCCTTTCTAGTTTTTCTGTAAAGTGTGATTTGAGTTTAGCTTTGATATCAGTTTGACTGATCGAGTCTCTAATGTCGGGAGGTAAGGTGTTTATTAATCGCGTCATCATGTATGAGCTCGTCCGCCGGACATAGCTATTGCTACTTAAATCTGAAACCAAATCAACATGTAGACCCGAAAAATGCTACAAGAAAAAAATCTAAGTATGCCATAAAAGCTACCTACGTTGTTTGATTATATTGAAAATATTTCTCTACATTACTATTTGAAGCCCAATATGTGTAAGGGCTCTAAAACTTTGGACCTAGAAGTAGAAGATTTATATTCCTAAGTGGAAAATCAACTCAAATAAAATGATATTTTAAGCCCTGTAATGGTATGTCCCAAAAAGTTTTGGACCTGGCCGTTATTCTTATTAACATGCAATAGGGACACTAGTATACTAGATGAGACATCGTGAATGGCCTTGCCGGACCTGGACATAGTTATGAGTAGATTATACTATATACGCCTAAGTAGAATATAGTAGATATAGCAAGTGGTAGGTGATGTATACGCCTAAACAGAATATCAACCCAAATAAGGTTTATATTTATAGCCCTGTAAAGGTATGGCCCGAAAAGCTTTTGGACCTGAACTTTATTTTGCAACCGGAGGTAGGGACGATCCTACAAGATTAGATACGGTGAATAGATTTACCGGACCTAGATATAGCCAGCCTTAGATTATTTATATGCCTAAGTGAAACATCAACTCAAATAAGTTGATATTTCAAGCCCTGAAATGGTATGGCCCAAAAAACATTATTCTGAAACATGAAATAGAGAGTTTTCTATCAAATAAAATAATGTGAATGGACTTGCCGTACCTGATATAGCTAATAGTCGATGATTTATACGTCTAACTAGAATATCAACTTAAATAAGTTGATGTTCCCAAACCTGTAAGGGCATGGCTCGAAATACTTTTGAATAAACGTTGGTCTGTAACATGCAGTTACGACTACTCTATCAGATGTTGTACAAAAAGTGGCCTTGCTGGACCTGGATATAGAAGTAGGTGATTTATACGCCTGAGTAAAAAACTCAATTAAAATAATTTTATATTCAAAGTCTCTTTGTCTAGTATGCAAAAGAGACTATATCACCAGATGAATCCTATATCTAGTAACTAGTATATTAATTATATGCCTAAGTGGCAAATAAGCTCAAATAAGTTCAAAGCCCTGTAAGGGCATGGTTCGAAATACTTTTGGACCTGGACATTGGTCTGTAATGAGCAGTTAGGACTTCTTTATCAGATGTTACACCACAATTGGCCTTTCCGGACCTGGATATAGCTAGCAGTAGATGATTTAAACGCCTACGTAGAATATCAACCCAAATAAGTTGATATTAAAAGACCTGTGGGTATGGCCCGAAGTACTTTTGGACCCGGACGTTGGTGTGTAAGATGCAATCAAAACTACTCTATCGGATAGTACAATGGGCCTGACCGGACCTGGATATGATGAGTTGATATTCTCAACCCTGTAAGGGCATGGTTCAAAATACTTTTGGATCTAGACGTTAGTTTGGAACATGCAGTATGGAATACTCTATCAGATGTTATACCAGAAATGGCCTTGACGTACCTGGTAATAGCATGCCGTAGATGATTTATACGCCGATGGAAAAATCAACTCAAACAAGTTGATCTTCAAAGGCCTGTAATAGTACCTTTTTAACTTTTGGACCTGGCCGTTTCTTTTTTACAGGCAGTAATAACAACTTTACCAGATGAATTACCAGAAGTAGCCTTGCCGGACCTGGATACTTACGCCTAATTAGAATATCAAACTAAATTAGTTGTAATTCAAAACCCCATGGCCGCGCCATTGAAAAAGACTAATTGCGGATACCTCAATGAAAAAGCATCGTAGATGTCCGAAGTTTTCGGTAAAACCTTGATTTAGATATTTCAATATTTGTAAAAATACGGCGAAAAAACCATAGGTTTATATTTCAGGAGCTAGAGAACGGTATCGCGTAAAAATAAGCCGTGATTATTTATCAAAGAAACTAAGCAGGTATTAGCGAGATATTTTTTTGTAAACAACACCAATTAACACGTAAAACTAACTAAAATAGGCAAACACATATTTTTCGTGATATAATTTTGGTAGGGTCACCCTGATTTTTAAAGAAACTAACATGTTTTTTTTATTATCATTTCATTTTTAATTTAGAATCCCTGAGATATAATTTCTAATACTAGGTGGAAAGTTTTCTGTAAACAAAAAGCCATGGTCACCCTATAGATACATACAGGTCTCTATCTTCTATCCCCGCATTTTCCCCACTGTCTCTCTCTATAGCTCCTGAGATGTTCTTACGGTAAGGCAGTTGTTTGTTTATCACATAGGTCTAAAACAGCACTCATCTATTATCTTTGACCCATGTAGAATCACTTGGCGGCGCACGGATAGGGTTTGCCCGAATGTAAATTTAATATTCCGCATATTCTACGCCCATAGGTTCTTCTGCTTCCTCGGTCCCTTTCTGTATAATACATTTAATAAAATTGTAATATTTATGAATGATTTATATTTAATTGTAATTTATATACTAATAATATAAAATTACACTGAGACTGTTATGGTAGCTACCTATTTGTCAAAAGTAAATGTTAAGTTTTCTCATAATTGAGTGCTTGCAGGGTTTTTTTAAGATTATATCTGTGTAGGATATATTTATATCCTGCAGGGTTTTTTTAAGATTATATCTGTGTAGGATATATGTATATCCTGCAGGGTTTTTTTAAGATTATATCTGTGTAGGATATATGTATATCCTACACAGATATAATCTTAAAAAAACCCTGCAAGCACTCAATTATGAGAAAACTTAACATTTACTTTTGACAAATAGGTAGCTACCATAACAGTCTCAGTGTAATTTTATATTATTAGTATATAAATTACAATTAAATATAAATCATTTATAAATATTACATGAACCTGAGCATACATTATGTACATATCGTTATTGTTATTTTCTCAATCACCCTCTCACACTCACTCATTCATTCTCATACAACTAGAAGAGAGGTTCACATAGTCACTCTTAGCATAGCATCACGTCTTTTCCCATAAGGGGTGGCAGAGGCACAACTGTGCCCACTTTGAACTAGTTATTCAATACTCCATTTTGCGTGACAGGGGGCTGGCCCATTGCCGCAGCTATGGAGGAACGAAGGTTTACTCACGATGTTTGCCATCACCGTTAGGACGTCCGTATAATGTACTTAAGATAAATTAGTTATCTCATTGGTACATGATTAGGAATCGAACCTGCATCTCCTGTGTGAGAAGCAAGCGTGAAACCCGTTAGACCACGGAGATCTTATTAATTATTATTGATATTTTTAATCTTTCTGTCGTTTATTTTTACGTTTTGTTTGTTTTTGTGAGTCAGCGTAATTAGCAAAAATATTATTTAGGGAAGAGCGCTGAGCCTGAAATACAGGTTATACCTAGCTCAGGTTCAGATGTTTCCGAATGTTACTCCAACTAAGTACCAGGAGTAAAAACATCTTTAATCCTGTAACTGTTCTCTTGTATTTTGTTTGATGAATAAAAGATTATTATTACTTATTTTTATATTCAAAATGGGTTAAAGATATCAAGAAAATGAACGGAATGTTTTTGTCTATATTAGTTAGTCCTACATATTGATACTTATTAATAGGAGTTGTTTACAAAACAATCTCTTGCTAATACTTAGTTTCTTTGAGAGATAATCACAATTTACTTCTACGCGATGCCGTACTACAGCACCTGAAATATCTAGGATAAGTATTTGTTGTATTTAAAAAAAACAAATCTAGGTTTTACAAAAAAAACGTCTGTTTTTTTTTGTAAAACCTAGATTTGTTTTTTCATAGATGCTTTTTCAGCGAGACATCGGCGATAACGAGTTTTTCACCGTTTTGGCCATGGGGGTTTTTATCTCGCAGATCCTAAAATATAAACAGTTCAATCGGTTATTGCCCAACTTTCACGTCTCTGCGCTCCTTAGTTTTAAATATCTCCATGGCCGCGAGGTTCTCCGCGTTTCAATGGCGCGGCCACGTTTAACGATTACAACTTTTTAACCGTAACTTTGACAAATTTATGGTTTTGGGATTCAAACTTTACAATTTTTTACAAAATCTTGGCATATTAAAAAAAAACCTGTGGCCGCGGATAAAAAATTACATATAGTCGATCAATCGATAAACATAATTTTTTGTTGCGTTTCTCTGTATGTCTAATCAATATTGAATGCTTTACATAATACCTACATCTTTTATATAATATCTTAATAGGGGAAACCCCTCAAACTACCTATATTTAAATAAAAGAAATACTTGCTGACTATTTCATAGGTACATAAACATAAAATATAAACATTTACATACAGAAGCGATATATGTGCCTGTATGTAAAAGTTATGTTATGTTATATCCAGCTGCAAAATGTCGGCCGAATCTAAGCTGAAACCACTTTTTTGGCTGGAACAATCGCCAATAATAATAGTTCTTCTCTATATCATACCACGGGTGCCACTACAGTACAATAGCGAACTTAACTTAACGTTAATATGTCTCCCTCACAGTGGTCGCAGGCAGCGATGCCTATACGGTTTGGTGGTCTCGGCGTTCGTCGCCTTCGGGACACGGAACTCCCCGCCTTTTTAGCCTCTTCGCGGGGGGTGTTGGAGCTTGTCACTCGTATTTTGAATATTAATGGTGACGGGTTCAGCATCCCATTTGCGGACGAGGCTCTTCAGCTGTGGCGGGTACGTTGCCCGGCGGGAGACGTTCCGGAGAAGCCAGGCGTGCAGCGCTCCTGGGATGAGAAGATATGTAAGTCGACACTTGACGGGTTGTTGGGGCAGTCCTCGGGAGCGGAGCTTGCTCGTCTGCGCGCGATCTCCCAGCCGGAATCTGGTGCTTGGCTGCATGCGTTGCCGTCTCCTCATTTAGGCACCCATCTAGATGACAACTCCCTGCGCGTGGCCGTGGCGCTTCGGTTGGGATGTAGCATTTGTGAGCCACACCGCTGTGTTTGCGGTGTATCAGTCGATTCGCTGGGGCGTCACGGACTACACTGCGTCAGAAGTGCAGGGAGGCAGTCTCGTCATCACTCCATCAATGACATCGTCCGGAGGGCTCTCGTCTCGGCTAACATACCGGCGGTTCTTGAGCCGCCTGGTTTGTGTCGCAGCGACGGGAAACGTCCGGACGGTGTCACTTTGATACCTTGGGAGAGGGGCCGTAGCCTTTTGTGGGATGCGACGTGCGTGTGCACTTTCGCGGCATCTCATATAGGCTCCACCATGCAGACTGCTGGTGCGGCTGCGGAGTCGGCGGCGCGGCAGAAATGCGGTAAGTACGCACAGCTGATGGGGAGTTATTGGTTTGTTCCATTGGCCGTCGAGACCACGGGGGTGTGGGGATCGCAGGGTAGGGCCTTCATCAGGGACATTGGGCGTCGCTTGAGGGACCGAGGCCATGACTACCGCTCCGGAGCGTTCCTGGTGCAAAGGGTCTCACTTGCTGTGCAGCGCGGCAACGCTGCCAGCGTAATGGGTACCTTTGGTCCGGGAGCGTACTGGGGTGGTTTATTTGTGTAGTTTTATGTATTTTAGATTTATTTATTATTTAAGTAGGTTATTATTATTTGGAAGCATATAATTTTTAAGTTGTTTCCCTGCCATATCTTGTAGTTTAGCAAGTGTTTAAGTTTAGTTTTAAGTTATTGACGAAGTTTCCTGTAGATTAATCGAATTGTAAACTATATTTTGAACAATGATTACATAGCGAACTTATTTAATATGTAGGCTGACCATGATACCCTTTCTTGTACTATAAATGCCTATGATGATGATGACTTGTAGCGGGGGCGTTAAGATATCAAATCCCACATCATATCTGCCTACCGTTATCTAAGACTCACACGTAGACACATTGACACTATAGATGATATTTAAAAGCGGGAATACGAATCAAAGTGACAGCGTTTATTAATACCACATAAGAAAAAAAGAGAGCGCACCAATGTGTTCGACTCAACCACACCACTAAAAAACCACATAAAAATTGTTTAAAAATAAACTACGCTATTTTGACAAAAATATTTTCAAGTAGAGTTAATGAATACATAATATCCACATTTTGTATGTGATTCCGCAATTAAATTAAGAATAATTTCAGAATTGCAGAAAATAAAAAATTTAGGTACTTTCGTAATTAAATTCTATCCAGAAAATTTAATCCAATCGCGTTTTCCTTCAGTCAGAATCTGCATGAAATACTCAATAAATATCCGTCATCCGGACGTATATTATTATAACAACAACAACTGTTGTTATTATTAGTAGTTAATGTGACTGCTGCATAATGGAGGGCATTAAAACTCGAGAGTGGGTTTATGAAACCAGCCGAAGGCGAGTTTCATAATAATATCACTCGAGTGTTTTAATGCCTAATTATGTACAGTTACATACACTAGTTTATCTACACACATATCATAAGCTCTCTTTGATGTGTTCAGGAACCACATGTTTGACCGGCATTGTTGCTCTGCAATTGTTTAGCTTGTTCTGTAGTACCAACTTCACGCAGGCGGGCGTCGGCGTTCGAAATTTGAATGTCAGTACCAACTTCACAAACAAACTAGGGACGGCACGCAGGCGGGCGTCGGCGTTCGAAATTTTAATGTCATAATGTGTAGAAAAATTACACATTATGGTCAAAATGTGTAATTTTTTAGATAAGAAATGAGTTTTTACCAAGTTGTTTAACATTACGCTGATCGTAACGTGCGGTTTTTGTACGCAGTAAAGAGGGTTTATGATACGTGTGTAGATAAAATAATATACGAATGTAAATAATACACATAATTTAGGTAGTAAAGAGAATGTAATGAAACATATATGAGTCGACCCGTAACGTTAAGTAAATTAAACATGCCGGTGCCGAATTGCCTGTTTTACAATACCTATAAACAACTTATAATCAATCTCTATCGGCTGTTGTGTACAACACACAGGTATTTGTCGTTGATTCATTAAAGTTTCATCTTGAGGCACTTCACTACCTTCCCAAGGACGAAAAAAACATTTTCGGTATACATAGCACAATCAGCACAATCAACACAAAGACAACCTTTGACTACCGGGGTGCTCCGATTTGTTTGTACTAGCAAAATCACTTGCGCTCGAAGCGGCATTCTTTGACTGAGTTTCGGCGTTCTTTGAAATTTTTGGCGGCGCGATCAAAGGTGACTTTAACAGAATAAATAATGTTTATAGTCGACAGGCAGTGCAAGTCAGTGCAACCCCCTCGCTCCCCGTACTTCTGTTCGACAATAATTTAAGGCGGTAGGCAAAAAAGCCATTCGTAAATCTAAGGCGCTACGCAGACAGGAGACGGCGTAAGGCATAAGACGTAAGGTAACGTTTGATCTTCGCCGCCTACGCAAACAGAACTTAGTAGCGCCTAAGGCCGACTCAGTTTATTCCCTTTCTTGTACTGTATATACCAAAGGCATTAAGATATCATATCAGAGATACACCCTTACACATATACACCCTCACACATACACACTCTTACACACATATAGGCATCGACCGTAAACCTAATTGTTTACCTCGATGGGTATGGGCGTTATATAATGCAGAATAAAACTGTCAAATTAATTCCACGGAGAGGGTGCTAAGTGTCTGAGACCAACACAGATAAAGTAAGCAAAGAGTTTCTTTCATCCGAGTACAACAATTATTTAAGTAAAGCAAGTTTATGCAAAGAGTTTCGTTAAGAGGTTACAAATGAATCACAGAGTAAACTGAGTAAGTAAGTAAAGCAAGTTTAAGCTAATAGTTTCGACTCGAAGAAACGAAATATCTTAAAACTTTGCTGTTGACAATGTCTGTCAAGTCTCAGTGCCCTCTAACAAAAAGTTTTGCTTAATCTTCCCCATTATAGCCCTAGCCTAGGGCGGTATATGATTATATCCCTAGGGCCCCTAGGGATATAATCATATACCGTAATATAGTTTTACCATAGAGTATTAGGCTGTGGTTCTCAACTACCAATAGTATACCAACAATATATAGTACATTACACGGCGTGAGAGAACCTTCATTACTTATCTTCAGCGACGGGATAGCCCCCTATCACGCAAAATGCAGAATCGAATAACTGGCTAAAAGTGGACAAAATTGTGCCTCTGCCACCCCGAATGGGAAGAGACGTGACTCTGTGTTATGTGTTATAAACCTATAATTATGATAGATACATAAAACATAATCATTGTCATACAGGCACATTCATTCTTCTGGCCCCACACTAGGATATCCTGTGTCGTGGGAACCAGAAACAGCGACGTCACACACATAAACATCAGAGACCTGGGGATTTTTTATGTTATCATACGATCGCAGTCTAGTTTTTATGTTAAATATATCGCCTCTGTGTAGATATTGATGTCATGTAAGGGTCAAGGGTATAGTCCTAAGATCTAGCGGGGTCGTTGAGATATAATATCCGCCCGTTATCTAAGAGCCTGAGGCCATTAGGATCTTTACGGTCTTGATGTATGAGGTGTGATGTTGCTAACAGCATTTATGTGGATATATGTACCTTCAGAAATTATGAACTGTTCAATCATCACAGTAATTAGTGTTTTATTGATAATAAAATTTGATTAATAATTTGTATTAGTATTTTAATGTAGGGTAGGTTAATGATATTATGGCCGAAAACACGGATACTTACTAGAACTCGTACATTACGCCATGTATCTTATAAACTCCTTTATTCTTGTATATCTGATATGTTCATCTAGAAAGTAAGTAGTGATTAAATTCAAAAGACGATTTCGATTTTCTCTAACTACTTACTATTTACTGTCTTGTGAAAGTAAGATCATTTTAGGCAGAATAACCGGAAATATAACCTGAAACATATATCCTCGGAATAATGTATGGATAATGTTCGATTCCAAATCGATATTCGATCGATGGTTTCGGAACGGCCATTTTGAATTTGACATTGCTGCCAACCTTGCAGTTTTTGACAACTGACAGACGAAAAGCCCTCGCAATGTAACGCGTATTGGTATAGGGTATTGAAATTTAAATCGCAAGCCATCTGGAATGTATTCGGGTTCCCCTCAGGATTGTCTATATAGCTGAGTGTGTTGTGGTCCCCCGAACCAGATAAAGTTCGCATTTACGTGGCCGATTGGTTTTTCCCACGTAACATAACCTGTGTTGGAACACTGTGCTCATCGAAGCTGGCCTGCCAGTCATACCTGGTTGGCTGAAGAACCTGTCTACCAAGAAGAGCCTAGGGTGCACCCGGGCCTTGCAGAGAGACAGGAAGTTGACGGGACCGAAGCACAGACCAGGTTAGATCGACTCCATAAGTATTAGCTCGGTGAATCGCCGACGTTCACACTTCTTGGCATCTGATCGCTACGCTACCTCGTAGCTGATGGGCCCCTGCGAGGTCATTGGGTGCCGAGAAGCCTGAACATTTTGGTAGCAAGAGCGTGGTTTCCTGAGATTTGCAGCCGTCAAGGGTTCCAGGAACCCACGATTTGGGACTATCAATCTGTAGGTATAGGCGGTTATTAGCTAACTTGGTGTTGTTCCTGTATCCACATAGATTGGTAGTATTGTAAGCTATAAGTCTATTGCTGGTAGTAGACAGACAGATATTACAGTTTTCCCTAAATGACCAGTTGTACTGAGATGTGACTCAGAATAGTAGGTACTCAACTTAGGTACATTGTAGGTGAATTGAAATTTGCATTGAAGTACCAGTTAGTCAATCTATTAGTGGTCTAGTAATGCTAATGAATGTTTGGTTAACATAGGTAGTTACATTTATTGATAGCAGGCTATTACATTGTTTTCAGTTTATAGCAATTTATAACTTGAACTAATATTGACTATCTGTGTGTGTTATAATGATAAAGGGAAACTAAATTGTATTTACAGAATTTATATAGATATAAAACTCGGTTCCTATTGTTTAAGGAAAACAGCATTGTTTAAGTTGTGGTTTAGGGTTCCCTCGTTTGGGTTATAGACTGGAGGGTCCAATAAAATTGAGTTACTGCAAATTGTGAGTAAGTATCGTTCCGATCATGTCGTTATCTGAAATCCAGAAGGGTGTTTCTAAGGAACTCAGATGGTTTTCCTCCGCACACGGTCTGATAGACCGATTAGATAGGCATGATGTGGTATTGGAGCGGTCTATGGACGTTAAGGAACGTTACAACAGGGTGCTCGAATTGTCCGCGCAGGCGGAATCAGTTGATGGTTGCGCACCTGACAGGCTGTCACGGTTGCTAGGGGATGTCGACCAATGTATGGAGATGGCAGCTGCTATCACGCAGAAGGCTGCGGACATACGTAGACAGCGCGAGTCCAGCCATGGTGGTGACATTGAAGCACCTCTGCCGCTTCAGGGTTCAGGGTCCAGGTTACCTGCCATAACTATGCCTACTTTTGACGGAGTGTCCGGTGAATGGATGAGCTTCATCAATCTGTTCGACAGTTTGGTGCACATGCGATCGGACATTACCAAGTCTGTCAAGATGGCTCAGCTGGTGGCAGCATTGAGGGGTGAGCCTAGGGAGCTGGTCGCTCATTTGACAGTTACGGAGGGTAACTATGAAACGGCCAGACAATTGTTGGTCAGACGTTACCATAACAAACGGAGGTTGGCCGATGCCCAACTGAACCGTTTGTTTAGTATCCCGGTTGTGAACAAGGTCGGGGCCATACAGACGGAGGTTTTGAACCCATTGTTGTCCGTCACCAAGGCTCTAGAGAATCTTGGACTTCCGGTTGGTGAATGGTCGTACCTACTGTTGTACATTGTACTTTCCCGCCTACCCGCTGACGTGCAGACTCGTTTCGAACAGTCTCACGGGAGGTCGGCCGAGGACCTGCCCGCCTTCTCCGACTTGGTCGGATTCTTGGAAGAGGAGGCTCGACGGGCAGAGAATTTGGGGTTGACGGTCACCCATCCTTCGGAGCCACAGAGAGCTGCCGGGAGCGCTGTGAGTAGGGGCCCTCCGACGAGGAAGGACCGCACCAACCGGCAGTCGTATGGGACTGTGAGTGCATTGACCCCACATAGTGAGACCTGCCCATGTTGTAGGCAGATTGGCCATGCTGTGGCCAATTGCAATAAGTTCGGGGAACTTAGGGTTCAGGGACGGCGCCGGATGGCCAAGCAGCGGAGCTGGTGTTTCCTGTGCCTCGGGCCACACATGGCTAGGTACTGCACGCGCACAAAAATGTGCGGATATTGTGGTGGGGCCCACAACAATCTGTTGTGCATGAACCGGTCCGGCCAACAGCCTCCACAGGGCCGTATCCAGGGTGACACGGCATGGGGCCCTGAGAATTCGTTTGCGACTCGGAGCGCAACTCAGGGGCCAACGTCCCCACGTGCACAGGGTAGTACTAGGGTGCAGGGCCACACTCAGGGTCATCACATGGGGGGCCCTGAGTTTTCGGTTGCGACTCAGCATCCGACTCAGCGGGCAATGGGGCCACAAGCACGCAGCCACCCAGGGGTGCAGGGCCGCACTCAGGGTTATCACATGGGGGGCCCTGAGTTTTCGGTTGCGACTCAGCATCCGACTCAGCGGGACATTGGGTGTGTTCAGCGGGCCGTAACGGGCGGGTGGCATGGGACACCTTCGAGCTATGCGGATGCGGTTCGGACGCCGCCTCAGTTGTCGCCCCGCTCGTCGCCTCGTCCTCGTCGGTCGCATGTGATGTCCCCCCCGCTCATGGAGCGGCCACGGTTGAAGTCACGCCCACCCCCCTTCGGGGGGCGTCGTAGGGTGGCAATGGAACCGGCGCGTGGGCCATTTGTACAATGGGACCCTCTGGCGTATAGCTGCCTACCTGATCGGTTACAGGCACAGTGGGGCCCCGGGGGTCCTCGCTAGGAATTTGCGGCCCAACCATTGGTTGCCCCCCAACCGGAGACGGTGGTGTTACCGATCGCCTCTGTGCTTGTTTGGGATTTGGCGGGCAACCCAACATACGTTCGCGCCCTATTAGATTCTGGAGCTCAGGGCTGCATTGTATCGAACGATTTAGCAAAATGGTTGGGCCTCAAGGTAAATAGGTATAATAAATCAATACGGGGCGTGGGGAATGTTACGGTTACGAATGTAGTTGGTCAATCGGTGATCACGTTCTCTCCACGTTATGACATCTTGACAAAAACATCCGTGCAAGCTTTAGTAATGACGCATGTCATGGGCAAACACCCCTTGGTGAAGTTGAATCTGGCCGTTCGATTCCTGACGTCAGGACTCAAGTTGGCGGATCCCGATTTTGACACTCCAGCCCCGGTCGACCTGCTACTGGGAGCAGACGTTCTGGGTAGGTTTCTGTTGTCGGATCGGCGAGTTCTTCAGCCGGACGGGTTGATTGCTGTGGATACTAAGTTTGGTCACGTGATCATGGGTCCGGCATTGCCAATGGTTAGGCCTGCCGAGTCAGATGGCATACTTATTGGCTCAGCGTTGTCAGACGCTATCCAACGTTTCTGGGAGATAGAGGAACCTCCCACCGCTCGTCGAGTCGACGCAGACGAAGAAGAGTGCGAGTTGTTTTACCAGAATAGTACTGGTCGCCTTCGTTCTGGTCGTTTTGTAACTCGACTGCCTTTCAGGGCCGATCGACCGCCACTAGGAGAATCTAGGAAGATGGCTGAGACGAGATTGATGTCGATGGAGCGTAGGATGTCAAGGGACGCCGTATTTAAAAAAAATACGTCGATTTCATGAGGGAGTATGAGTCGTTAGGACACATGTCGGTATCGGGTGTGGACTGGAGATCTAAGGATCATTGTTTCCTTCCACACCATGCCGTCCTACGAACCCTTACCGGCAAGATTCGAGTTGTTTTTGATGGGTCAGCACCTACCTCGAACGGGATGTCCCTGAATCAGTGTCTACATTCGGGACCCAAGTTGAGTCGTGATATTTCGGATATTCTCACGAGCTTTCGGAGGCACCAGGTTGTATTTGTCGCAGACATTCGGATGATGTTTAGGCAAACGGTAATTCATCCGGCTGACAGAAGGTATCAGTTGATACTTTGGCGTGAGTCCACGGCCGAGCCAGTCAAGGTCTATGAGTTGAACACGAACACGTATGGGTTACGGTCTAGCCCGTATTTGGCGATGCGTACCCTGCGGGAGTTGGCGTCGCGTGACCGTGTGAGCTATCCTAGAGCCGCCGCTATCCTGGAGCAAGATTTGTACGTCGATGACGTCTGCACAGGGGCAGCCAGTGTAGAGGAAGCTCTGGACCGACGTGACGAGCTCATTCAATTGCTGGAACGAGGCGGCTATGAACTACGCAAGTGGATGTCCAACTCCCCTGAGTTGATGGCTGGTCTCCCAGATGAGTTTCAACAAGACCCGCACGTTTTTGAGAATCCTGACAACCCTAACATGTTGTCAGTGCTTGGAATTCAGTACCGGCCCGTCCATGATGAGTTTACCTATCGGGTGGTTTTAGAAACACCGAAGGCCTGGACGAAGCGGTCAGTACTGTCAACGATTGCGAGAACGTTCGACCCGAATGGATGGATTTCTCCAGTCACCTTTGCTCTCAAATGTTTTATGCAAAGGCTATGGGCGGCTCAGTTGACCTGGGACACCCACCTCTCAGGTGATTTGTTGACTGATTGGACGCGAATGTTCACCTCGCTATCGGACATAAATAATGTATCGCTGCCGAGGAAATTGGTCCCTGCTGGGGATTACCGGGCAACCCTTCACGGGTTTTGTGATGCCTCTGAACGAGGGTTTGCGGCAGCGGTTTATTTGCGAACCGTCACCTCCACCGGGGAGGTCGACGTGCGTTTGGTTTTGGCAAAAAGCAAGGAAGCGCCTATTCGGACAAGGATGACGATTCCAAAACTGGAACTGTCCGGGGCTGCTCTTTTGACCAAACTTTTGAATCACACTCTAACAGTGTTGCGTGGGTCAGTGGTTTTGGAGGATACGGTGTACGCGTGGACGGACAGCCAGATTGTTTTGTGCTGGCTGAAGGCTTCGGTCCATAACTTAGAGGTTTTTGTTGCGAACCGTGTCTCACAGATTGTGTCGTCTGAGGTCCCACTGACCTGGAGACATGTACCAGGAGAATTGAACCCGTCTGATTGTGCATCCAGGGGATGTCGGGCTCCTGAACTCGTTAGACACCATTTGTGGTGGGGACCACCCTGGCTTGCCAGGAGAGAATCGGACTGGCCCCACAGCCATGTAGTAGTATCTTCGGATCATGGCCCCAGAGCGATCGTGCATGTTACCCAGAAGGCTGAGGACCCTGACGCCGGGTTTCTGCTGGACCGGTATAGCTCACTTGACAAGTTGATAAACGTGTCCACTTGGATTAGGAGATTCGCTCGAAATTGTCGTACTCCTCGCGATCAGCGAACGTTGAACCCTATTCTGACTCCGGCAGAGCGAAACGAGTCGCTACTGAATTTGGTCCGGTTGGTACAGTCCTCGAAGTTTGGGGCAGAATTGGAGATTATACGAAGTGGACGTTCGAAATTGAAGGGAGCCGTCGCGCGTCTCAACCCCTTTGTTGATTCGACCGGGTTACTTCGGGTAGGAGGAAGATTGCGCAATGCGAATCTGTCGTATTCGGCTCGTCACCCACTTCTGCTCCCCAAGGGGGGACAGTTAGTTGAATTGCTGGTGACTGATCGTCATATTAAAATCGCGCATGCCGGCTGTAACGCGTTGTTGGCCACGCTCCAGCGGGAGTTTTTATCTTATCTGCCCGCCGTGTCATACGAAACATCGTGTTTCGGTGCATGCCTTGTTATCGACTTAAGGCTGCCACGATGCAACCTCTCATGGGGGACTTGCCCCCTGATCGTGTGAATGAGGTCAGACCGTTTTCAGGTGTTGGTACGGATTTTGCCGGACCGTTTATGGTGAAGAGTTCACGATTGCGTACCGCTAAGCAATACAAGGCGTACCTATGTGTGTTTGTTTGTTTATCCACCAAGGCGGTACATCTCGAGCTCGTTGCTGATCTCTCGACAGAGGCTTTCATTGCTTGTTTGGATAGGTTTGTTTCTCGAAGGGGACTTCCAACTTTGATCCGCTCTGATAACGGCACTAACTACGTCGGTGCGGACCGATACTTACGAGAGATAGACAACTTTTTGAATGTAAATAAAGTGGATATTGGAACGGCCCTCTCCCGTCGGGGTATACAGTGGACCTTCAGCCCACCGAGTTGCCCCCACTGGGGTGGGATTTTTGAGGCCGTAGTTAAGTCAGCTAAGACGCACTTGGGGCGTATAGTAGGTCAGACTGCGCTGACTTTTGAGGAGCTCGCGACATTGTTTTGTAAGATCGAGGCCGTTCTCAATTCGCGACCGTTGTGTCCGCTCAGCTCGGATCCAAATGACCTGGAGGCTCTGACCCCAGGCCATTTCTTGAAAGGACAGCCACTTAACGCGTTGCCCGAGCACCCCTTCGAGGTAGTGAAATTGTATCGGTTGTCAAGGTATCAGATGTTGCAGCAGTTTACTCAGAATTTCTGGAAGCGTTGGTCGCTCGAGTATCTGCATATCTTACAACAGCGCCTTAAGTGGACTGACAAAACCAGCCCCCCTAGTGTTGGTGACCTCGTTCTGGTTAAGGATGCTAACCTACCGCCACTACGTTGGCGCAGGGGGCGCATTGTTAACTTGTTCCCTGGCAAGGACGGGACCCCCCGGTCTGCGGAGGTTCTAGTAGGAGGCTCGGTTCTAAAACGAGCGGTAGCAACGTTGTCTCGGCTGCCCGTAGATTAGGGGACAGGTGGGTGCCTGTCCGGGCGGGTGATTGTTCGATTCCAAATCGATATTCGATCGATGGTTTCGGAACGGCCATTTTGAATTTGACGTTGCTGCCAACCTTGCAGTTTTTGACAACTGACAGACGAAAAGCCCTCGCAATGTAACGCGTATTGGTATAGGGTATTGAAATTTAAATCGCAAGCCATCTGGAATGTATTCGGGTTCCCCTCAGGATTGTCTATATAGCTGAGTGTGTTGTGGTCCCCCGAACCAGATAAAGTTCGCATTTACGTGGCCGATTGGTTTTTCCCACGTAACATAACCTGTGTTGGAACACTGTGCTCGTCGAAGCTGGCCTGCCAGTCATACCTGGTTGGCTGAAGAACCTGTCTACCAAGAAGAGCCTAGGGTGCACCCGGGCCTTGCAGAGAGACAGGAAGTTGACGGGACCGAAGCACAGACCAGGTTAGATCGACTCCATAAGTATTAGCTCGGTGAATCGCCGACGTTCACACTTCTTGGCATCTGATCGCTACGCTACCTCGTAGCTGATGGGCCCCTGCGAGGTCATTGGGTGCCGAGAAGCCTGAACAGATAATATATAATACGACGGGTACTTATGAATGTTATGATTCACTACAGGGACTTATTATCTGGATGAATATTACCTCCATCTATGTTCTATAATCTCTTATTTTCTATCTCCAACGCCAATTTTTTCTTTCGAATTACATAAAGTAAAAGTCCTTAAGAATTAATTCAGCGAATCGACAATGCTTCCGAAATTACTTTTTACTCTCTTGCCCATTTCTGGAAGTTGTTCTTTGCTTTGAGTTTCCGCGTAATAAAAGATGCAAATTATTCCCGATTTTTCCGCGTTGTTCCTGTTGAGACGTTTAACTTTCGATTGCTTATCGTACGTGCACGAATTTTGGTGGCCACTTTATCGATCAAAACAATGGAATACAGATAAATAAAGATAACAAATACATGTACAGAAACGAGCTTATATAAAAAACATAGCGTAACGTCTTTTCCCATATGGGGTGGCAGAGACACGATTCTGCCCAATTAAGACAATTATTTAATACTCCATTTTCCGTGGCAGGGGGCTTGCCCATCGCCGCAGCTATGGAGATTGAAGGTTGATCCACACAATGTATTCCATTACTGTCAGAACGTCCATTAAATGTATATGTCGCAGGGATGTGTTAAAATCAGGGATTTGGCCATAAGAAATTAGAAAATAATGACATGATTTTGACATATCCCTAAACACATCTCGGGATTTGACCAAATCCCTGAACTAAATCTAGTGAATTGGTCGAAGCCCTATACGATTTCATCTTCGCGCTTCTACATCGCGCCTAGAACAAAATTTGTGTATGCCTCAACGCTTAATGTTGTTAATTGGTTGTTGTAGGTTAATAGTTATACAAGGTGACATTTAAAAAGCTGACCATATTTTGGGGAATGATAGCACCGATCATTATGAACAACTTTCCCAAAGAAACATATGGTCGTTAACGAAAAAAAAACAGGGCATTAGCCTTTTCTGAAAGGTATCGTGTCAGGTATCAAATTAAAGGGCTTCATGAGCCGGTTCCAAAAATATATTATTAATATATTATACTACATTATTACCTTTCGGCCACCTGTTTTCTAAAAATCCAAGAAATATTTTAGTAGGAGACGGATTAGTAAAGAGGTTCTATACAGACCATGAGAGTGAGTCAAATAGACTATAACTATTTTCGTAAAAAGTCATTAGATTATATTTTAAATCGCAAAATGTAGTTTACAAAGTTATTGGTGCGGCTACTTTACTACTTGATTTTTATTAAATCTATAACACTTACCTAAAAAATGGGTGCACAGTCCCCCCTGTTAGCGAGATCTACTGCCCACAGGGCTACTTGTAAGGTATTTATTTTATATAAAGTACTAACTACGAGTATTATGACGTAGGTGGAAACAATGTAGGTTAGTAGCACGGATTACTTCATTGTTTGGAGTGAGGTGATTGAAAAAGATGGCAGGTGGTAGCTTGATGTTACAAACTGATGATACTGTAAGGCTTAAATGACGTCAGATTGGCGTCTGCCGGCTCAGACACGGTAAAAATCCTTGTGGTCACGCCTTCGCATCTTTCAAATGAGAACACTTCCCACGGGATTATTGCGGATGATCCGGTACATTTCCGGGACATATTACCGGGATTACGCACGGGATGTTCAGTGTGAGTGATGCTTGAAGCTGCCACAAGAGTTTCGCTCATCTGAGCCTAATTGTTTTGAATCGTGACATTTTAACTTAATAGAAAAGTAATACCTGCGTGATGACCTCTGTGGCGTGGCGATCGACGTTCTGCCTTAGAAGCGAGGGTTTTAATCCCGGCCGGGAAGGAATCAGACGATCTTGCAGACGGTTAGTGTTTCGGTTATCCATCCGATACCAAATATTTTACTTTTATACTTTAATAAGCAACTTTTATTTTCACTTCTCCATACAGTTTGAGCCGGACGATCAGCTGTTTTGTATGGAGATATGAAAAATAAAGTTGCTCTGATGAAATCAATTTCATAGTGAAAGTTGTACAGAATAATTCCCTTAGCAACCCTCTAAAATATGACTATATATTTCTGTTACAATTAAAGCTTATTAAAGTATAAAACCTGTGTACTCAAAATAGCTTAACGAAAGCCAAAACCGAAATATTTCGGTACCAAAACAAAAGGGTTGGGCGCCCGACCTTTATTTTTACGGTACTCAAATATTTTTACCGCTATTATAGGTTACCATTTGACGCCTAAAAGGTAGAAATTTGCTGTCCTCCGCCATGCCGCCAAAACCAGAAACATTTTTAAAATGGATTGTTGAGCACCTGGAAATAGTATGGGACTCTTCTTAGGGTTTCGTACCCGAAGGGTGCCAAATGGGACCCTATTACTAAGCCTCCGCTGTCCGTCTGTCTGTCCGTCCATCCGTCCGTCACTGGGCTCTATCGGATCCACCGAAATAGGTAGAGACCTAAAATTTTCACAGAATGTGCATTTTTGTTGCCGCAACAGCAACAAATAATGAACTACACGCAATTTAGAAAATTGAAGGGGGTCCCCATACATGCGAAATACCTCATAACATCATGATTCAATATCAACATAAATTTCGCTGCTCTCAGCAACTTTGAGATGGCTCAGTCAGTTTCGTATCGGTTTCGCAATATCGAAGTTCCGGGTTCGATTCGCAGAGAACACATATCTTTTTTCTTTTTGTTTTGGATTTATTATTTACGATTTATTGTTTTTTTTTCTTGTACGATGTTACGGAACCCTCCGTGTGCGAGTCCGACCCGCAGTTCGCCGACTTTTTTGTATTAATCTACTTTAGACACACACGTTCAAAGCGTAAATCACCCTTACTCAATGAAAAAAAAAATGGTCGCGTTTTACTTCAGCCTCGTTAAATTTTTGATGATATGCAAATATACCTAGCTCTCAAGGGAGCAAGCGTTCAGGTATTTTTTCGAAAAATCCTGTTGCCGATTTATTTGTTATACTTGCTCAAATAGGAAGCGGCCAGATGAGTCTTTGTTAAGAAAAAAATATTTAGACAAGTTCTTTAAAAGAAATATTGAAAAAGCTTACGAAGAAACTAAGCTAATAAGCTCTGGATTTCCTTTGAGGAAACGACTGATATTTTTAGGTAGAAATGTCATGAATTTTGTAGTTTGACCTCTAAAAGAGAATAACAGGATATCTTATTTACTCTTTGCAAGTTGCTGAAAGTTGCTATTGGGCATACAGTTTCTCAATTTGTTATAGACTTGACGTATAGTATGTAAACTTTGTGGAATAATTCCATCGAATTTGATACTAATTAATAATAAGTGATTAATTGCGCGTGCTTCATTGTTATTCATAATATTAAAACTAAAATTGTAAAACAAAAATGGCGATGTTGGTGGATGTTGGAATTGTTTAAATACAAAGAAACATGTGGCGGAAGAGCTTTGATGAGTGATTTAAAATTTTAAGGCAAATATCGACGACCCGAATGGCTGAGTAGGCAGTGACCCTGCCTACGAAGTCCAGGATCCCGGGTTCGAGTCCTGGTGGGGGCAAATATTTGTTTAATGAGAACGTATATTTGTACCCTAGTCACGGTTTTTATCCATCTCAGTATAATATTTATCTATCTATGTGTATCGTTGTCTAGGACCCAAGATACAGGGAATCCTAGTTTGGGGCTAGATCAATGTGTGTAAAGGTAATATTATATTAAATTATATTATAAAAGTGGAAAAAATAAAAACTTCACTCGCATTTAGTCGGTTTCAATTTAATTGGTCCAAAAATTTAAAAGGACGATACCACACGTAGAAAATCGATTTCGGTACAAGAACGAATAAGCATAACTTTGCGATATTTGGCTACAGGAGATTCTTACACCAGCTTGTAATTCATATTCAGAGTATCCAAACAATCAATAAGCATTATAATTCAAGAATAGACTATATTATGGGCAAGGATGTACCATATGTAATATTTTATTCCCTGAAAAAACCCCTAAATAATTTCATCCCTCAAAAAAAATCATAAATGAGAAAAAATCTTCTATATCTGGGGAAAATGCCCTAAGGTGAGGACACTGACCTGTGCATGCCGTAATCACCACCGCGCCACCGTTCCCGTTCACCGTTCCCACAGACCACTGAATCATCAGGCGCGCGCGAATCACACGGGGCGCGCGCGCAATGTTTCTTTCCGGACCAAACGGGCGTCTAAACTAGCGTTCTTGGATCGCGACGCTGATACGATACGAAGGTACGTTACGGACAAAATAACATATCTGGAACCACCTTAACATGTTTTTAAAGGCGCACCTCCAAAATAATCAGACATCAAAAGAAAAAGTTTTGGGTAGAAATCGAGATTTGGACGCAGTACGAGAATATAGACAAAAAAACCGGTCAAGTGCGAGTCTAAATCGCGCACGAAGGGTTCCGTACCACAGTTCAATGGAAGCGATGGTGTGGAGTGAATAGTTTGGATTTTACACAGCAAAATATTGTTTACAAAGTTATTGGTGCGGTTACTTTCACACTCCATTAACGTAACCAGGTGCATCCATAAGTTTGTATGCGGTATTGAAAGAATTGTTGTATGGGAGCCCCCTTAAATATTTCTTTTATCCTGTTTTTTAGTATTTGTTGTTATAGCGGCAACATAAATACATAATCTGTGAAAATTTCAACTCTCTAGCTAGCTAGGTTCTTGAGATACAGCCTGGTGACAGACGGACGGACGGACGGACGGACGGACAGCGGAGTCTTAGAAATAGGGTCCCGTTTGGAACCTTTCGGGTACGGAACCCTAAAAATAGATAGGGTTATTGTAATAGATGTAAAATTATTTGATTCGAAGTTTAAATGAAGCATTATTTACCGCCAAATAACATGCCAAATTGATCGCTAATGTTTTTAAAAATTTGTGACAATGTACATAATTTCTGTTGTTTTGTGTTTAATTTATAAGTAAGATCATCTTAAATAATAATTTAAATACTTAAGTTCCGATATTTAATTTAGTTCCATGTCCAGTCATGTCCATACTTCTGATTTCGTTGCGCTCCAAGGTATTCCGATAACTCCTGATAACTTTTTAACCGCTATACCACTAAAATATATCCAAGAACCATCACAGTCTACTACCAATAAAAAAAACGCATTGAAGTATCGTTTTGAGTGCTAGAGTGCCAAGGACAGACAAACAGACAGATAGACAGTCAGACGATACAAGCTTATAACACCCGTCTTTTTCGTTGGGAGTTAAAAAGCGGTACTACATAAAGTAGACGTAGTACTCGTATTACTAAGTTATTGCAAATTTCCATCATATTACAGGAGCAGTCAATGGGTATAACCCCCAAAATAAACATTGAAACAATACGTATCATAAACAATTTGAGCTCAGCATTAACATTACAATTACGCATGTAAATTAACCAGACAGAGGCCTGAGGCAATAAATTTAACCCATTGAGTATTATCAGAATAGTCCCATAGCATCTATATGTCACCGATTGTCAAAACCGTTAGTTTATAATCTAACGTTTTTTTGTCGTAACTATATAAATTGTAAACCGTACTGCTTACGAATTGTTGCGTTAGAGTATAATAAAACCTTTAAATTGTAAACTGCTTTAAACTTGAATTGCAAAGGAAATACCAGGACAAACACTGCGGTAGTTTAGGTGAAGACTAGAGACATGTAAGAACAAAGTTAACGTAAATTCTAAACCCTGTCTGTCTGGTTTACAAATTGTCGATGGTTTAAAAACTAACGCGGCTTTGACAATCTTACGGAATCATATACATACTCGTAATAGAAAGGTGTTGTTATATTGTTGTTATTGTTATGGACATGATTCCAAACAATTTTTACTATAAAAATTAATGAGACGAGACGTGAACAACTAAGTTGCTTTGATCAAATCGGTTTGATTTCAGAATGATTTCCTTAACCACCCCGTTCAAAATACCTAATAAGGTATACAAAAACGTGTTGTCTAGGCCCCTTTCAGTGTATGCGGGATTCATTACGTACGACGGGATTAATAAAAATATCTGCCTACACAAGACAATACTAAAAATAGAGCTAAAAATATAATATGTATAATCGTACCGTGAAAACCGTGAGTTTATATTTATTATATATTATCTATCGCATCAGTTGCTAAACTATCGATGAATTGTGAACTGAGCAGACTGAATTTTAGATAGTTTATACAATATACGTGTCAAACTGTCAAAGTGTGAACCGTGGAATGCACTTAACGCGCTGATTGGCTGAACAGTTATACGCAATCGTTGGATGTCATATGTTTTCGCCGAACGTAAACAAACAGAGGATTTTGTTGTTTTATCAGTTTTCGTGCTGAAAATGAGTACAAGCTATAATAGTGTGATATTTATTGTAAAAAAAAATAAGTTTTAGTGATCAATCACTGTTAGCCGCCGAGCTTAAACGAATAACATAACTTGGGTTATAGGTATACCTACTATAAATATTCCCTGTATGTTATCTGTTTTATATGATTTGTGCACATATATCCAATCGACAATGTTGCTGGTCGTCAAACCTATTTCTACAAAAAGCCGAAATTTCAGTTATTGTTGGTCAACAACAATTTACCGTAGAATTGCAAAAATAATGCAGTGGTCATAGTGACCAAAGTAAGAAGTTGGAAACGTTGGAATGGAAAAGACAAAATATTCAAAGTTCTATGAAATTAATAGACGACTAATAATACAGTCTAATCTTAGGGTAGGAGGCCAAGAAATACTACAACAACACCAAACAGGTCATTCAGTGGTGCTGGAGCCAATAAGGCGTCGAGGCTGTTACTTGCCCGGATATACTTGGAATGTACTAATTAAGCTCTTTTATTTGATATATAACAAGGCCCTGTTAAAAATAACCCGACCAAGTGCGAGTCAGACTCGCGCCAAAGGGCACAAATCACATATTTTTGTGAATTTTCTCTTTACCCTATAACTTTTATTCCCATAAAATATCAAGCAATGGCACCTAATCTCAAAAGATTATTTCAGATTCAAATTAAAGTTCAAAATCATTTATTTCCCGTAAATATTAAAATATGTTTAGAAACGTTATTTTTGCCTATTCTCTATATTGGACCACTGTGAGAGAAGAAGGGCAAAAAAACTCCCACAGATTGATTGTTAGATCTCTTTTAAAAATAGGTTGTGCTTAACTAATACAAATATGAAAAATTTAATTGTTATGATTAATAAGCAGGAATAAATAATTACGAAATTATTAACAGCAAGGTCTGTGTTGAGCCAGATTAACCCCATACAGTCCTGTCATTTAAGTAATCTTGAACATTGTAATATCCCTTTTTCGACAAAGTCGCTTTAACATGCTTTTTAAATTTCTCAAATGGCAATTTCAAAATCTCCAGAGGTATCTTACTGTAGTAGAGAATGCACTGACCCTTGAAAGAATTGCTAACCTTCGCGAGTCTAAAACGGGGTGCACATAGTCTGTGATTATTTCTTAGGTTAACATTACAGCTGTCGCTAAGTTTGGAAAATGTTGTAAGGTTCTTGCGTACATACATTATATTTTCGAAAATAAATTGACTAGCTACTGTTATTATGCCAATTTCTTTAAAAAGCTCTCTTAAGGAGTCTGTTCGTTTTAAATTATAAATTGCTCGAATAGCTCTTTTCTGTAAAATAAAAATAGTTTGAATATCCGCTGCTTTCCCCCACAACAAGATACCATAGGACATCACACTATGAAAGTACCTAAAATATACTAGCCTAGATGTAGCCACATCCGTGCTTTGTCTGATGTTCCTAACAGCGTAAGCCGCAGAACTTAACCTACCAGCCAATTTATCTATGTGGGGTCCCCACTGCAATTTGCTATCAATGGTTATTCCAAGTAACTTCGTATCATTTACCAATTCTAACGTGCTGTTGTCTAACACCAAACTGGTCTCAACTTGCCTGACATTTGGAAGTGAGAATTTGATACACTTGGTTTTACCAGCCTTTAACAATAAATTATTAACTGTGAACCAATTCAAGGTTAAAGAGAATACACCATTAACATCATCAAAATTTCCTTTTTGTCTTTCAATTTTGAAGACCATTGAAGTATCATCAGCAAACAACACTATGTCAGTTAATTTCTCCACCATGAAAGGCAGATCATTAATATATACCAGGAATAAGAAAGGGCCTAATATGGAACCTTGTGGAACGCCAATTTTAACACGCGATCCATCAGATTTTACGCCGTTAACTTCTGCCTTTTGAATTCTATTGCTTAGGTATGATCTTAGTAGATCCAACGCTTTATTTCTAACTCCGTAATGATTTAATTTAATTAATAGCGTATTATGATCAACACAATCAAACGCCTTCGACAGGTCGCAAAAAACTCCGATAGCATCCTGTGCGGCCTCCCATGCAGAATAAGTATGAGATACAAGGGTAATACCTGCATCCGTAGTCGATTTACCCCTAGTGAAACCATATTGTTTAGCGTGGAGTTGTTTTGTACGGTTGAAGTGTGAGAGCATTTGATTGAGTATAATCTTTTCAAATATTTTACTTAGTGTTGGAAGAACAGATATTGGTCTGAAATTTGAAGGATCGCCCTTATCTCCCGATTTGAACAGCGGTATAAGTTTACTGTGTTTCATGAGGTCTGGAAAAGCCCCATCGTCAACACATTTATTGAATATATAAGCTAAGTGTGGGGCTATAACTAGAATTACTGAACCAATGACTTTGACTGATATACCCCACAGGTCTTCCGTATTTTTTAAGTTAAGTAATTTAAACGTTTTGACAATGTCCTGGGGATATACATGATAAAATTTTAAATATACATTACTGACGCTAGTGTTATTTTTTAATAAAGTCTCTGCTTCAAATGGAGATGAATTTAGACGGTCCGTTGTGAGTACGGGTACATTGGTGAAGAATGTTTCAAAAGCTCGAGCAACATCAGCGTTGGATTTAACAACATCATCACCTATCTTTAGGCAGAAATCACTGTCCCTTGGTATAACTTTGCCAGTTTCGCGGTTTATTATTTGCCAAACTGTTTTCATTCTATTATTTGAATTTGAAAGTCCTATAAGATGTCAAAATATCGACTCGTAATAATAGTGAAAACTTACCGATACTTATGAAGTGCCATAATAAGGCCAAAACAGTATTTCCTCCTTGTCGAAACGCGCACGAAATTTAGCGTTATTAATACATTTAACATTTCAAAGTTAATTGAAACTTGATACCGGGTATCCAACGCGTATGAAAATAAACCTATAAAAAAGATATTGAAGACCATACGTCGAAAATGATATCTCGATAAATCGATAACTCGTACGGATTTGTAGCAAAGCACTCAGAGACATTTTTTTGCATTTTAGCATCGAGATTATACAGGATATCCGGTAATTCGATACACATATTATCAGGGGTTAAAGTTGAGCCAGTTACCTCCAAAAACTCCATAATAGCCTATCCTTAAATTAATGGGTTTGGAGTAAATTAGGTTTTTAACTTTTTTAATTATTTCCCAGATTTTGCATAAAGATATTAATTACGAAAAAATAAAGTACTTTGGGTAACTTTCTGACTGTGGTTTGTCTGCTTAAATATTAAGATATAAGATATAAGATGTTTATTCATAAATTTCCTTACATGTCAATAGCAGGTACAATACAATTGTATTAATTGTAAAATAGCAACAACACAGTGAAATGTCACATTAATAAAACTACACAATGTCAAAAGAAAAAATAAAATGATGATGTCAATTAATGAAGTTCAAATGTCAAATTATAATATCAAAATCATAGATTTTATTTAATCTCTATGTCAAAACAAGTACCTATAGGAATCTAGCAAGTTATACGCTTTGCGGTGTAATGAAGTCATTATAGCTGTAGAACGTTTGCTCGACAAGCCAGCGTTTTAATCTATATTTAAAAATATTGATATATGGGGCGGAGGTGATGTTCTCCGGCAGTTTATTGTAGACAGTTGGTCTTGCGACCTGAGTTTGTTTTGCGGCCTTCATCAATGAGTGGGCTACTGGGATGAGTTTGTTGGCGGCCGCGTTGCGTGTGCTGTATCTGTGGACGTCCGCGTGCGTTCGGAACGAGTTGAGTTTTCCCTCACGTACACCGCGATCTGGAAGATCAGTATGGATGGTAGCGTCATGATACCGAGCGCCTTGAAGTGCGGTCTGGCGTGCGTATCCCGCGGCACTCGTGCTATTATCCTTAGGGCCCTTTTTTGCATTCTGAACACGCGCTCCCAGTCGGCAGCGCGTCCCCATAGCTCGGTGCCGTATTGCAGTAAGGAGTGCACAGTCGCAAAGTAGCACGAGCGTACGACATCGGCGGGTACGGTCCTGACTAGGCGTCTAAGCGCGAAGCACGCAGCTCCGAGGCGCCCGCATATCTTGTGAATGTGGTGGGCCCAGGATAGTCCTCTGTCCAGCTCGAAGCCGAGGAACGTGGTGACCTGGACTTGAGCGATCAAGACTCCATCCACCGAGGTCGACAATGCTCTAGGCTGGCGGCCGCCAAAGTAAAAGTGGATGAATTGAGTCTTTTTCAGATTTAAGGCCAGGCCGTTCCTGCTGAACCAGTCGTACAGTGCTGTCGCAGTGTCGTTCAATCGTTGCTCCAGTCGGTCAATGCTGGGGGCGCTCACTAATGCCGCGACGCCATCTGCGTACATGAGTACCTCCGCGGTGTTGATAGCTTGTGGGAGGTCATTTAGGAGCAAAGAGAAGAGTATGTTCGACAGGGAGGAGCCCTGGGCCACCCCCATCGATGTATGAATGGCATCAGATCTGACGCTACCTCCATCGCCTGCCACGATCTGTGATCTTCCGACCATAAAGTCGGTCAACAGCGAGTGGGGGGCGCCAGCTATTCCGTAGTGGTGCAGCTTCGCGGCGAGCACGGCGTGGTCTGCAACATCGAACGCCTTGGACAAATCACAGAACAGCACAGCGACCTGGAGTTTCTGTTCGCGAGCACTCACTATACGTTGCGTCACCTCGCGCGAGTTAATTTTATGAAGTGCGACGAGTAGATTTTAAAAATGCTTTTTATTAATTTTACAACTTTACTTAATTGATAAAAATTATAGCTCTAGTACACGTGTTGATCGTTCTGTTGTTACTAACAGTCTGCGCCTGATGGGCGGATACCATCCAATAAATAGTACGTCGTGGGGCGGAAGCTGGCAGCCGAGCGTGATACGGCGCTGGCTTCGTTATCTCTCTGCGTCAGAGGAATGTCGGTCCCTTGACACCTCTCCTCCGGATCTGAAGCACGTCGTCTCTTCTGATGAGTGCTGAAGTATGAGCGGTACCGGTAAATGACGTAGGTCACCATAATGAGCAATACTGGTGAAATGTAACTTGCATTTCTCAAGTGTAGTTGGGTATTCGTTCGGCTTGCTAATTCCAATTCTTCTTCTTGGCTCCGCAGGTTTTCGGAGTCTTCGTCAAAATTTAAGATTTTACTGTTGGTGGGCTCAAAAGTAACTTCCCAAGTTTCCGGGCGATATACTCCTAGCTGTGTTTGGCAACTTTCGTGTAGTAGGTATGATCCAGGTGGGAATTTCTTTTCTTCTTCGCATGATGTGGTGATATTTGATTCTTCGTTAATATTAGCGTGGAGCGTACATTTTTTTTTCACTTTACGGACATGTAATAGCAAAAAGTTTGTGTCTATTAGGCTCAAATTTACTTATGTAAAATATAATTTGAATTGATTGAGAGTAACTGTCTCCGCCACGTCGTTGAAATTTTGAAAAACCTTGATTTTAGACGCAACTTTATTGCCATTCAAATATGATATTTTATACAAAAATGATTTATTTTATTTCATTTTCCCATAGCATAATAGCACATTATTGTATTAAAACACTAAAAGCAGGATGATCTAACGTTGTTAACCTTAAATAAGGGGATTGCGGGGGCGCGCAGTGAGACACTTTGTACTGTTTCAAACTTGTGTCAGTGCGCTATTTGTTGTGAAAGTGAACGGTCGCGCATTTATTCTCGTATCAAGTAGCTAGCTAATTTGTGTTTCTCAAGCATGGATAAAACAAGGAGTGCATTAAAGTGTCCTCTTTTTGGTGATTGCTGTGACTTAAAGCCAAATATCCTACCTACTTACGAAGATGTAATGAAGTATTACGAATGGACGAGGCAAATACTCAAAACAAATGCAAAAGAACCAACATTTTCTGATATTGCTGCAATAGTGGTATCTACCATTGAAAATGTATGGCTAAATGCATCTTTGAAGACAGTTACGAGAACCCGTGTCCTGCAAATGTTGAAAACCTATCACTTAAAATGCAAAAATTTGCTTAAATCCGTCAAGAAGCTTTCACCGGAGACATTGGGAACTTTTCGACAGAATAGTAAGTCACTGTTCGATATCTCAGCTTGCAAATGCAGTGATTTTGAGCGATGCGCTTGTCCAAAGGATAAAAAAGTTCCAAAATGTGAACAATCTTTTCTGACAGACCAAAAAACCTCTCGCAGAATGGTAATTGGTAGAATCCACTTAACCGTTACAAAAAAAATGCAAAAGACCCAAAAGAGGAAACAACAACAACAAAAACTGCCAGATCCATCCGTCAATACAAGTTCTACATCAGTTGTTATGGAAGTTTGTTCCTCTCCGGTATCGTCGGAGTCCGAAATCCGCAGTGGTACAGCTTCTCCCACAAAAAATATAAAAGAAGGCGTTTCTGCAAACAAAAAGGCAAAGTTGTCATTTATGGATTTTCCTAAGTTGTCAAAAACATGTGACCGGTACGGAGTATCAGACAGGGCAGCAGCAGCCATTGCATCATCTCTTTTACATGACATTGGGTCGAATATTGAGGTTATTGACAGAAGTAAGTTGCGCAGAGAGAGGTCTAAAACTAGACAAAAGTAGATGGAGGAAGCCAAGGAAGTTTCTGCATTATATTTTGATGGCAGGAAGGACCGAACTTTGAAAATTATCAAAAAAGGCAATAAGAACTACAGATCAACCACAGTGGAAGAACACATCTCACTTATACAAGAGCCAGGTTCGGTTTACCTGGGTTACGCCGTGCCACACGTTGGTTCGGCTAAAGGAATTGAAACCGCTATTGCGAGATTCTTAGCAGAGGAAGGCATTTCCCTAAACTGTGTTATGGCAATTGGTTGTGACGGAACAAATGTGAATACTGGAAAATATGGCGGTATTATACGCCTACTTGAAAAGCGATTGCAGAAACCACTTCAGTGGATAATTTGCTTACTCCACATGAACGAATTGCCTTTGAGACACTTGTTTCTCTATCTCGATGGCTCAACTTCTGGACCAAAGACGTATACAGGACCTTTGGGAAAAGCACTTGAAACTTGCGAGCACTTACCAGTTATAAAATTTCAACGAATTGAAGGCGAAAACCTACCAGAAATGAGCCCAGATCTGAGTACCGACCAACAGTACTTGTACGACATTGTTTCAGCGGTACTCTCAGGGGATTTTACAGAAGATCTAGAAAATAGGTCCCCCGGTAAAATGTCACACGCTCGTTGGCTAACACGTGCCAAACGAATACTACGTCTCTATGTAGCCACAGAGATTCCATCGCCAGCTTTAGTTATTTTGGCCACATTTTAGTAAAAGTGTATGCTCCATCGTGGTTTTCCATCAAGATGAAACCATCGTGCAAAGATGGTACGCGACATCTCTTCAGCATGATTGCAGCCTCTAGGTATCTCTCTGAAGACCTGAGAATAGTTATTGATCCTGTGATTCAGCGAAATAGTTATTTTGCGCATCCTAAAATGTTTTGCTGGCGATGATTTGTGACGAAAGAAAACACATTCGTGAACTGGCCGCTCGACGAATCCTGAAGACCCGCAGTGTGCCTGAAACTTCTACACTAAGGATGTTTGAAGTGCCAATGGTAAACTTCAATGCGTCCAATTACATTGACATAATAAACTGGCAGACGAGAGTAACTGAACCACCGATTCTGAAGAAGTTAACAACGGAAGAAATAGAGAATATCGCCCAGTCGGGCGGAGAAGGTCAACTGGTATTTTTACGACTACCATGCCATACTCAAGCTGTGGAGCTTGCTGTGAAAATGACCACAGAAGCTTCCACTTCTTAGTGCACAAAAATAACACGTTTAGGAGCAATAAAGGCTAAAATACAGTCAAGGAAGGAAATGCCAAAGTTTGAAACATAACGTGATTTTAGAGCAACTTAATATTTTTTTATTATTCTTTGTGAAACACCTTTCTTCTTTATTTTAATAAAAGTCTACTTAACATGCCTTACTTACAAATTGAGTATCATTAAACACCCTTTTATAACTAATTTTAAATTAAGTACAGTACATTGAAACACACTGAGTTTTCTAAAAAAATCTTAAAGTTTGAGGCTAAAGCGGAGGCAGAAGATATTATTCAAATAAGATAAAAATTAACACGTATTTCTATTTTAGTGCAACACACAAAATCCTCACTATTAGAACAAGAAATATTAATAAAAAAAAATCCCCATACATCCGTGCTCCACCCTAGTTAATATACATGTATTTTATGCTTTGGTTTATTTGTCTCTCGTACTGATGTGGGAATTTCACTTGGTAGAGTTGACACTGCAGCGTCTGAGTGGAAACGGAGGTCCTTAGGCATTCTTCTGCTGGTTGATTCTGGCAGTAATCGTCGTTGCAGTTGGCAGCTTCGTAGATTTCTTCTTTATATTGAAGATACTGTCGTAAGGATAAGGATGGGTAGGTACAGGTTTGTGCACGTCGTTGTATTACAGGTAAAAAGGTATAGAGGTTGTATGTATGATTTTGGTATAGAGGGATATCCAAAGTTATAGTAAGTCATTACCTGTCATTGTTAATTCTGTCTTTATGTTTTTTATCAATTTGTTCAGGTCATTGTCATGGGTGAAATTATTTGGTATCGCCTTAAGGGCTACTAAAAGAAGTTCGACCTTTAATACTACAGGGTGTAACATTCCATGTCTAGCAAACGTGATGGTAGTGAGTATATCATTACAAGTTTCATAGCGGTTATTAAAATCAGTTTCTAACTGTAGTAGATGAATAATACTCAGGGGTTTGTTTCTATACGCCATTTCCCTAGCTTGAAGGGCTTCTAATCTTTCTATATTTTCGGTAAGCCGTTTGGTTATAGAGGCAGTTAGGCTAAACTTATTCTGTATATCAATATAATCTGACTGGTCAAGGTTTCCAGTCAGGTCCTTTATTAGGGTTCCTAGTCCGTTAATTAGTCCTTTCCTAATTCTAGTTGGTGTTAAATGTTCGATACAATGCTTAAATTTAAGATTACTATCCACTAGCTTATTATTAACGTTAATATCTATTTTATCTTTTAACTCCGTTAACAAGTTTGTGTCTTTCCTTATTGCAATTTGTAACGATTCTATATCTATGGGGAATATAATCTTCCATTGATCTATTATTATATTTCTTTGTCCGTTCGGTATGATAACAGTGTTTCCTATAAGTCGGACCGTGCTGTGGATGCCGGTTCTGCAAAAAGCGAATTATTTTCGTTAATGCTTGCCTTTTTAACATGTATTTCATTTAAATGTACGATTAGATTTTTGTTATTACGATTATTTTGTATTTCGTATCTATTTCGATCTAATATTTTAACTATTTTTTGTGGTCCTTTATATCGCGGGGCATTTGTGTTTATTTTACCACTATATTCTATATATAACTTTGTTCCTACTTTGAGTTGAACGGGATTTGCTGGAAGAAGTTTATTTCTTGCTTTAATAGTTTCTTGCTTTTTGGTAGTTATTATATCTGTTACATCGTTTAAATATTTCTGCGATGTTTCAGTGTTAAAAGGTAGATTGATTTCTCGTAAGAAGTGCAGTTCGTGAGGTATCTTTTCCGTTGTACTATGTAATGTTTGGTTATATCCTAAGACGGCGAGGGATATGTCTGTTTTAATTTGGCAACGTAAGCGTTCGCTAAGCGTAGAATGAAAGCGTTCAATATTTGCTTGGGAGGTATGGTGGTGTGAAGTGGTATAGTGAGCGGTGATTCCCATTTGTGTTAGAAAGATGCGCTGTAGTTCATTGTGAAAGTTAGTTCCTTGATCCATTGAAATTTCTTTTGGTATTCCTACTAGCATGAAGATTCGCTTAAGAGCTGACTCGGTTTCCTTTTGTGTATTTGTTTCGAGTGGTTCAACAAATGTCCATTTACTGAATACATCTATTCCTGTTAGATAAAATTTACCTTCCCAGGTAAAGAGGTCTATTTGCCATTTTTCCATTGGGGCTTCAGGTGTAAGTGTGAGTTGTTATGGTGTCTTATGGCGTTTTCTATCGTATTTATTTCGATTGCAGATTTGACAAGTAGCAAGGTATTTTTCTACATACTGTTTGAGTTTCTCAATATAATATTCTTGTTGGATTTCTTTAGCTAGTACGGGTTGTCCTATGTGTCTCTCAAACTTGAGATGACGCTCTTTAATAACTTCCATGATTTGTTCTTCTGATCGTAATTCTATTTTTATATCAGTGAACCAAATAATTTGAACAAGTTTGGTATTTATGTGTTTTCGATAAGTTTCGCTAAGGCGTTCTCCTAAGGAGGTTTCTTCAAACACAATGGCATAACGTGTCGGCGGACAGTGTTCAATGAGGAATCGTTTGAATTCGTTTTCGGCGTTCTGTGGGGTTACACGTAATTTGTAGTCGTATGTAGAGTTATTCTTTTTTACATGTGTCATGCTGTATGTGTTGGCTTATGAGACGAATATTCTGTTCATTCTATATGGTGGTTGAGCGGCCTTAATTATAAATCCCGTGGATGAGTCATCATTATTGCTGTGTACAGTAGCGCAATTGGTGTGATGGATCTCTACTCGAGAGAGAGCGTCGGCAACATAATTAGTGGACCCTTTACGATATTGGATCTTGTAATCGTACTCTTGGAGTCGTAACTTCCATCTGTTTAGTCGTGCGTTAGGCTCTTTTAATTTGGACAACCATATAAGTGGTTGATGATCGGTTTCTAGAGTGAATGTTCTTCCATATATATAGGGTCTGAACTGGGTTGTAGCGTATATGATCGCAAGTAGTTCTTTTTCCGTTGTGCTGTATTTTCTTTCACAGTCACTCAGTGTACGTGAAGCGTACGCTATGGGTCGGTTGTTTTGTGATATTACTGCTCCTAATGCTATATCACTAGCATAGGTGGTGATACAGAACTCTTGGTTAAAATCAGGGTATGCAAGAACTGGTGGATTGCTGAGGAGTTTTTTACTCTTCAGGAAAGCTTCTCTATAGGCGGGGTCGGTGATGTCAATTCGCACTCCTTTCTTAATGGCATTGGTTAGTGGTTTAGTGATGTGTGACAATCGCGGTATGAATTTACGATAATAGGACACAAGTCCCAGGAAAGATTTGATTTCTTTCACGGTTTTAGGAATGGGGTAGTTTTGAATGGTTTTTATCTTTTTCTCATCTGGTTGTAATCCATTCTCGGTTAGAACATGTCCTAGGAAGGATACTTGTCTTTGTGCAAAGATACATTTACTTTTGTTAACTTTCAAGTTTGCTCGGGATAGGGTGTCTAAAACCGTTTGGAGTCGTTGATGATGTGTTCGAGTGTCAGGTGCATGAACGATGTCGTCTAGGTATACTAAGCATTCGTTAGCATCTAGATGTTCTCTGAGGATTGCATTCATAGCGCATTGGAAGGTAGCAGGGGCATTTTTGAGTCCAAATGGCATTCGGAGGTACTCATAATGTCCACGGGTGTAGAGAAGGCTGTTAGGGGTATAGACTGGGGGTCCATTAAGATCTGGTGATAACCAGCTGTGAGGTCCAGAGTGCTGAACACTTTGGATCCATTCAGTTTGGAAAATATATCTTCGATATTCGGAAGGCGGTATATATCTGAACGAGTTTTTTCATTGAGTTTGCGGTAGTCGATGACCATTCGCCATTTCTTGTTCATGTCTGTGCTTTTTTTTTTTCAACTAGGTGTGCAGAACTTGACCAAGGGGAGTCCGAAGGTTGGATAATTCCATTCTTCATCATTTCGTCGATTTGACGGGTGACTTCACGTCTTTGTATTTCGGGTAACCTGTAGGGACGTTGGTAAATTGGATCTTCATCTAAAAGTTTTATTTCATGGCGAGCATGTGGGTTCGAAGTCTTAGAGACGTCGTCAGTGAAGAGGTTTTTATATTGATCGGTAATTATTTCAATATCGTCTTTACACGCGATATGATACAAGGGTATTTCGAAGGTGTGGGCTTTTAGTTGGTTTTGTCCTAAGTCAATGGTGTTAACTTGTTGAAAGTAAGTCCCATCCTATTAATATTTCATAAGTACTTGAGAAGTCCAGTAGGTACAAATCTATCAGCTGTGTGTCTTGAACGGGTAACAAGTAGTTGACAGGTATTCGTATTTTACCGTTATGAATTGTTTTATTGTTTGCGGTTGCTACTATAAAAGGTTCGGGGCAGAATGATGTGGTCTGATAGTGCACAAGATGTTCGGCTAATGATTGTGTTATAAATGAACGATGACTTCCAGTATCGATGAGGGCCGTAGTATTCATGTTAGGCATTTTAATGTAGTGCAGTGACTGTATGTGTGCTAAATTAAATTCGGGGGTTGGTATGGTTCGTAAAAATTTCCATCTTGTTGTTCAATATATTCGTCCGGTGATTCAATGTTTTTATCATACTCAGGATGTTGGTTATTCGCATCCGGGGGATGTTGTTGATGTCCGTTAGAGTTATCGCATCCTGACGGGTCAATGTTATCGTACTCAGAAGGATCAATGTCGTGGATATCCGGGACGTGATAATTGTTATCTCTAGACCTTTTCAACGGAATAATTGGTTGGGGGGCGGTAAGCATACTGACGTCAGGGGCTCTGTATTGTGGCGGGTTAGGTATGTATGATATGTTGTTAGATGGACGGGGTTGCTGTTGAAACGCCTGATACGGAACGTTTCTTGGGGCGTTATTTCGCGGAAGGTATTGTTGTGGAGTATTAAGCGCTTGTGCTCTTACTCTGGCACTGAATGGTGATGGCGGGTATGCGTGGCGTTGCGGAGCTTGCGGATGTAGCTGAGGGCGAGACACGGGTGAGGGCATCGGGTAATGTGGTCGCGATGCGTTTACTACAGGTGCTCTATACACGTTGGTCGGAGGTGTGTTATTAGTTCGTGGCATGACGTTAAGGTCTCCTTGCTTCTCAAGAAGCTTTACCATGTTAATCCCAGGTGTGTTTTACCACACTGCCTCTGAGGGCTAATGGAAGGTGGGAGGATAAGTTTTGTTTGCAAGCGGATTTGAGCATGTAGATTACTCCTGCATCGGCACTGAGAAACTGTCCTTCGCTTTGAAGCGTTTCCAGTCTGACAATATAATCAGCATAGGTTTCATGGGGTGTCTTAGCAAGACGTACTATTTCAGATTGGATGTCACTGAGGTTTTTACGGGATGTCACTGAGGTTTTTTTGAATCGATGGAACAGTAATGGTTTTAGCTCTGTCCAATTTCCGGGTATCTGTGCGAGTTGTAACAGGAAGTCCTGTGCGGCTCCTCTTTTCTCTTTCTCTTTTATACTTTATTGCACAAAAACAGAAGATACAGATACTACAAAATGGAAACTAGGTGTACAAAGGCTCCTGTCAGTTTTCCTAAGATTATTCTAAACTTAACTTCATCTGATATTCGTGCATGTAGCATTAGAAATAAATCTACTGATCTAATAAACGATATGGTCTTGTTTTCACTACCATCGTAATCTAAAATTAAAGATTTTTCTACATTTCTATTGGGATCGTTCACTGGGTTATTTTGATTTGGCTGTGCCATCTTTTTATTTCCTTTTAAACTTAAAATGCTAGGCTTAATGTATTGGGCCAGATCGAATTCCTTTTTGGTTCGATTACTGGGAATAATTCCGTTTTGTTTTAACAACAAATGACGGTCGGCAGTTAATCACTAGAGTAAGTTTGTATCGCAAGGGGCTTTAATTTCGTCAGTCGAGTAGTCGGTCAAACGAAAGTTAAAGTAATAATCTGTCTCCTATCAGTCAGTCCAGTTATCTCGGGGGACGAGGGGGGGGGACGAGGATAAGATCGACAGTATCTACTCACATGAACACGATGATGAACCAGTGAAATCTTCATTCTTCAAGGTTCGTGCGGCGGGACCCTGTCGAAGCTGCAAGACGAGTCGTAGAGTTCTTCTAGACGCGTAGTTGTTTTCTTCAGGGCCCCACGTTGGGCGCCAGTTAATTTTATGAAGTGCGACGAGTAGATTTTAAAAATGCTTTTTATTAATTTTACAACTTTACTTAATTGATACAAATTATAGCTCTAGTACACGTGTTGATCGTTCTGTTGTTACTAACAGTCTGCGCCTGATGGGCGGATACCATCCAATAAATAGTGCGTCGTGGGGCGGAAGCTGGCAGCCGAGGGTGATACGGCGCTGGCTTCGTTATCTCTCTGCGTCAGAGGAATGTCGGTCCCTTGACACGCGCGAGTGCGGTTGTCGAGCGGCCCGCGCGGTAGGCGTACTGACGGTCGGTGAGTGCGGACGTCGATGATAAATAGTTGATTAGTCGCGAGCTGAGGCCGTTCTCAAACACCTTTGCTACAGCTGGTATGACCGCTACGGGTCTGTAGCCGTCAATTTGCTCCCTTTTCCCCTTTCCTTTGAAGATTGGGGAGATTTTGGTAATTTTTAAATTTTCTGGGTATGCGCCTTCTTTTATGCACTTATTGTAGACGTCGGAAAGTAGTGGTGCAAGGGGAACAGCACCGAGATGTAGGAGGTCCATCGATATGTTATAGACGTCTTAAGTCGTCTTACGAGGTATTCGTGCTGTAACGATTCGATGGACCTCGGGTGGTGTGAACGGCCTCAGTCTCAGCTAGCGGTCGGAGGGCGGGCGGGCGAGTGTCAGGGCGGCGCAGGCGGCACGCAGGTCCGCGGGAGGCGCCCCGCAGGCGACGGCAGCCCCGCAGAACCTGGAGTTCATCGCGTTGACCGCATCTAGCTTTGACTGAAACTTGTCACCAGCGAAGTCCCTCACAACGTCTGTAAAGTCGATGAAGTTTTTGGTATTTTTACCACATTCCTTATTGACTACAGACCACATAGCCTTATTTGCATTGGAGTTATTATTAATTAAATTGGTATAGTATGTCATTTTTAGGGTTCCGTACCCAACGGGTAAGAACGGAACCCTATTACTAAGACTTCGCTGTCCGTCCGTCTATCACCAGGCTGTATCTCAAGAACCTAGCTAGCTAGAGAGTTGAAATTTTCACAGATTATGTATTTCTGTTGCCGCTATAACAACAAATACTAAAAAACAGGATAAAAGAAATATTTAAGGGGGCTCCCATACAAAAATTCTTTCAATACTACATACAAACTTATGGATGCACCTGGTTACGTACATGGAGTGTGAAAGTAACCGTACCAATAACTTTGTAAACAATATTTTGCTGTGTAAAATCCAAACTATTCACTCCACACCATCGCTTCCATTGAACGGTGGTACGGAACCCTTCGTGCGCAATTTAGACTCGCACTTGACAGGTTTTTTTGTTTTGAAGCAGTATATCATATTTTTAATTTAATCGGTCAATAATAGGTGATAATACAGTGCAGTCTTGTCCGTCAGTCAGTTCTATTAAGTCAAATAATAGATGTTTAATGTTTTTAATATCTTGAGATATCCAGTTTTGCTTCCTGGGCGGATTTAGTTTTTTTAAGGGGAAGCATTTTTCGATGCTATTCGAGATTAGTTAAATCACAGACGCTGCTAAGTGCTCCGCTGATGAGTTGTGAGGACAACGCGAACGTACTTCGTCCCAGTCGATGGCAAGTATAGCTGCAATAAAGCTATCGCGGTTTAGAGCCCCGTACGGCCTACCCACTCGAGCGACTCCGGCGCCGTATTGGTCAAGCGGTCGGGCGCGGCGGACACGGGCACGCACGGCACGATGGTCACTGAGGTTAGTAACGACGGGTTCCGCGTCCACCTCATCCGATGCCAGGTTGGAGTAAACGTGGTCTAGTGCGGTAGCAGTCGATGCCTGGTGTCTGAGAATGTAGCAGACTATTGCAGAACATATGCCGCCGGTGTGCTTGCGCTTGTCGCTCGTTTCGTTGGCTCGAATCCGAGGCTCGATTGGACCAAATGAAAGCGTGATCCCTTAGCCTTCTTCTTGTGGACTGTATTTGGACTGGAATCAAACTATTAACTTTCTAATTTCACTTTTATTCGTATAAAGAAGCACCAAGCACATGTTAACATCAAGAGCCTATATTGGACAGTGACAGTACAATCAACGTTGCGAGTGGCGAATATTCAAATGTAGATTATATTTTATGTTGCCATAAACAGGCTGCCACCGGCAAAAATAACAATTATAGCTAGTTAAGCTAAAGGTTAAACTTATGTTCGCCTTTGGCGCAAATACATACAGATAAATAATTAGAGCAATGATCAATCACACGATCATTTAAACATTGAATTTGATAACCCACTAACATGTATCTTATTCTCTACCACTATTACAGATATCTAGACAGATTTATTTGCAGGAAGTTATACAAACAAATCTATTTAATATAGCAAAGCATAACCTAGACTTTTTATTTCTTAACGGATAGTACACACATAGCCAATCAATAGTGACTTGTAACATAATACCTTAATTCTAAATATACCTCCTACTATTGTTCAATAGGCAGGACACAAATAGTCTGTAATGACCTATTATACATTTTATGATCTGCTGTTTTTAACGTAACGGCTCTTACTTTGCCGTCTTTCCCCGGACAGACTTTTACAACTCTTGCCATTGGCCAAACTAAAGGTGGAGAGTTAGGTTCCTTCATAAGTACAAGCTGGCCTTCAATAAGGTTAGGCATAGACTTACTCCACTTGTTTCTATTTTGCAATGTGTTTAAATAATACTTATGCCACGCCTTCCAAAACCTTTGCTATAGTTGGGTACATTTTTGCCAGAAATCAAGCCTGTTACTCACACGATCAGAAATATCTCGTTCGGGATACATTGACAAAGCTGTTCCTACCAAGAAATGTCCAGGAGTCAAGTAGCAGTAATCATTGACGTCCTCTGATAGAGGTAAGATAGGACGTGAGTTCAACACGGCTTCTATTTGACACAAGACCGTATTTAACTGTTCATAAGTCAGTTCAGCACTTAAAACTATTCTCTTTAAATGATATTTCATGCTTTTCACAGCCGCCTCTGCAAGCCCTGCGAAAACAGGGGCGTAAATAGGCGTAAAATGAAACTTTATGCCTTCTTTTGCTGCATAGGCTTGCACAAGCGTCTGATGATCAGCAGAACTATTAAGCTCGTACAACTCAGCTAGCTGGTTCCTTGCCCCACGAAAACATCCCCCATTATCACAAAAGACATCGCTGGGCAAGGCACGTCTGCTCAAAAAGCGTTTGAAGGTTGCCAAGAAGGCATCTGTCGATATATCAGAAGTCAATTCTAAATGTACTGCTTTTGTTACAAAGCAAACATAAATACAAACGTATCCTTTAGTGATTACCGTGCTTCGCAACCTCGAATTTTTTATCTTAACTGGCCCAGCGAAGTCGATGCCTATCTTTTGAAATGGTCTGCATGCAGTGACGCGATGCTGAGGCAAGGATCCCATGAGTTGCTTTGCTGCACTAGCTTTAAATCTGAAACATACCATGCATCCATGAGTCACTTTTTTAACTTTTCGCATACCAGCTACCAGCCAATATTGTTGGTTTAAACTCGCTAAGAGCGACTTAGGGCCAGCATGTAACAACCTAACATGCTCTCTTTGTATGATCAATTCTGTTATTCGAGATTCGTTTGGTAGAATTATAGGATGTTTCTGTGCGAGTGGTATATCTGAATTATCTAATCTCCCACCTACTCTAAGCAAACCATTTTCGTCTAAAAATGGATGTATTGGTTCAAGGGAGCCTTGCACATTGTTGCCTTTTCGCAATGAAGCTATTTCATCATTGAAATAAACCGACTGTTCGTGCTTTATTATAATATGCAACGCGCGTTGCAATTCGTCAGGATTCAGCACTCTCGCACTAACCCTACCATCGCCTTTTATATTATGACAGAATCTATAAATGTATCCTATTACCCTGGTCATTTTATCAATGTCTGAATACTTCTCTATTATTTGAAGAATATCATACTGTACCGCTGTAGCAAGTACTATCATATCAGGCCTGGGGCTCTCCGGTTTCATCTCAGGTAAGTCTTCAGGTAAGTTCTGATTTTTATTATCAAATGTGTACTCACATTGCAGGAATTTTGGCCCCTCCCACCAGAGGGAGCATTTTGGAAGTTCCTGTGGGCTGATGCCTCTGCTTATGAGATCAGCAGGGTTGTCTGCTGATGGCACATATTGCCATTGCCATTTGGATGTTTTTTGCTGAATTACACTTACTCTGTTCGCAACGTAAGCTTGCATCCTTGTTTTGTCAGTCTTTATCCAAGCTAAGGTAATTTGTGAGTCAGTATACAAGTAAACATCATCTATTTGTATGTTTCTACACAATGTATCATATACTCTTTCCGCAAGTATAGACAAAAGCAACGCAGCATTAAGCTCCAGCCGAGGTATTGTTAGTGGCTTTGCACGTGGGTTAATTCGCGACTTTGAACAGAGCAAGTATAATTCAGCCTTACCCGTTATGTCGACCACGCGTAGGTATATACAGCACCCGTAGCCTGTTGTGCTGGAAGCGTCGCAGAATCCGATCAGCTGCACCGCCGCTGCTTTGTTGGTTGGAATACACCTTCCTAAATTAATGGGCTGCATGTCAGCCAGACTGCTAGCAAAGTTAAGCCATTCTTCGATCAAATCGTTAGGCAAGCGATCGTCCCAATCTAGATTATCTGACCAAATTTTTTGAATAATGCTTTTTGCTCGCACTACAATTGGACTAGCAAAGCCCATGGGGTCATAAAACTTTGATATGTAACTTAGGACTTCCCTCTTTGTTATTTTATTACTTTTAAATGCTTCTGGGCTGTTGATAGTGAAACAGTCCCTTTTAACGTCCAAGGTAAGTCCCAAGGTCTTCATACTAAAGTTTCCCTTTTGAAAATCAAGCCCACTGAATTGTTGTTCAGCCTTAGGTATGCTTCGAAGAACTTCAGGTGTATTGGAAGCCCATTTGTGCAAGTTGAAACTGCCATAGCTCAACAGCTCACATAGTTGTCGTTTAGCCTCAAGTAGTTGATGCATGTCAGAGCATGAGTACAAAACATCATCAATGTACGTGCAATTTTTTAATATGAAGGATGCCAGTGGTATTTCTTGCTCATGCCTCTGGGCGAGTTCCATTAAACATCGCGTAGCTAAATAGCTCGAAGGTTTAACTCCGTATGTGACTGTGTCAAGGCGAATACACCGCAAAGGCTGGTCTGGGCTTTCCCTCCACAAAATGTTCTGGAGTGAAGAGTGTTCCGGATTCACAAGAATGTTGCGAAACATCTTCTTGATATCTGAACTCCATGTGAATTTCCCAAATCTATACAGCATTACAATATCGAACAATTCTTTTTGTACTATAGGCCCATTCAATAGAATATCGTTCAATGAGATCTTCTTGCCGGTTTTCATAGACGCGTCAAATACCACCCTTGTACGCGTAGTTTTGCTTTGTTCATTTATTACAGCATGATGCGGCAAGAAGTATATCGCATCTTCATTGAAATTGTATGAGTTAATATCTACATAGTGTCCATGTCCCAGCTCTACATATTCATCTATAAACCTTTGATAATCTGTCAGCAGATTGATGTTTTTTTGCAGCCGCTTTTCAAGGCTGAGAAATCTATGTAGAGCTAGGTCAAATGAGTTACCTAGTGTTTTATTTATACTGTCTGGCTCTAACTTCAATGGCAAGTCAACAGTGAACCTTTTTTTATCTAGTTTGACAGTGTTTTTAAATATATCCTCTGCTAGTTGTTGCTCTGAGTTCCCCTCTTTCCCCTCAATTAGTAGTTCTGGAACACGCTCCACCTCCCAGAACCTTTTGACAATCTCATTTATACCCGAGTCACATTTAGTACAAAAAAGTACAACCTGATTTTTTATGATGTCTGATGTGGTGGCCCCAGCGATGATATGGCCAAATTGTGTATTGAAGATACTCGGAGATGTAGACTGCTCGGGGTTATTGCGTGCAGACTGATTCTGCGACTGCTCAAGCGGCAGTATTATCTGGAAAAATACATCAGCACCAATCAACATGTTTATTTCTGATGGCTTGTTGAATGTTTTATCAGCCAAGGTCAGTCCAGCCGGTATGGATATATCTTTTAGATCCACTTCTTTTTGTGGCAGGTTACATGTTATCGTTTCCACCACGTGACAGTTGATGAGGGTGTTGAATGTTGAGGTCAAAGAGTAAACCTGCAAAGGAATGCAATAGCTTATTTTGCTTTTGCTTTGAGATATGCCTATCAGGTTAATATCACTACGCTGAGGTGTTAATTCCAATACCTCAACAGCCTTTGTAGTTATCAGTGACACTTGAGAGCCAGAGTCTAGAATACATTTGACATGCACCTCTCTTCCGCTCTTTGAGTACAGCTTGACACGAGCTGTAGGGATAAAAACATTAGTTGACCCTCCTCCAGAAAGAAGAACCACTGGTTCTGGCACTGCACTGCTGTCTATGTGCAGCAGGGTGTTGTGTTGGCCTTTGCATACCCCACACCTAAAGTGATATTTACATTTGCCAGTGTGTGGGTTGAGGCAGGTATTGCAAGGCTTTTCCCTTTTGCTGAATGACAACCTCTCATTTTGTGAAGCTAGCTTAAACTTAGGACAAGCAAATAATTTGTGAGACAACTTACAATATATGCAGTCCATCAATGGCTTGTCTGACGCTGCAGCCAACACTACCTTAATCTTGCTCGGGATCTGTGAGCGGCCCCCAGCTTCCTGCTGCTCTGAACAGGTGTTTTCCAGAGCTAGGGCTCGCTTCTCCATGTATATCAAAAACTCTTCCATGGTGGGCTCGTCTTCCTGCTTTCGTTCGAGGTGGTAGGCTCGTGCACTGTAGTTGTCCAACTTTCGTCCCAGTATTTCTAGGAGGATCGGGTCCCATGCCTGTACTGTAATAGCTAAGTTTTTTAAAGCCGCAAGCGTTTGACGTATTACTGTGATAAAGTTCCTTATATCCTTAGCGTTTGCGAACTTTGGCAACTTTGTCATGTCAAGGAGAGTACTGACATGCTCTGATATAATCCTACTCCTATTGTAGTACCTCTTTTCCAACAGTTGCAATGCTTCCTCATAACTTTCCTCACATAAGGGAAGGTTCTTTACTAACTCATACGGCTGCCCTTTTAGGAATGAACGCAGATAGTATAGTCTTTGTACATTGTCTAAAGCCTTGTTATTATGAATGACAGACCTAAATATCGACATGAACGCTACATATTCTGTGTATTGACCTGAGAAGCTTGGTATGTCAATATTAGGTAGCTTGGCCCTAGAGACAATGCCACTACCTGACCCCTTGGACAAGTCTTTCTGTTGCTCAACGTTAGAACAACTCTGTGTTTTGATATTTTCGTTATACACAGTTATGCAATGGAGATATTTTTGCTCATAGTCTTCTACATTTTCAGTGTCAGATGAATCCATTGCCAAGATTTGTTTATTATAATCTTCGTACTCTTTGAATACTTGTAATAATCGGTCGCGTTTTGTTATTAACGTTTCAATGCTGTGCAAATTAGATTTATCCGACACAAGACTCTCAACATAGGTGACGTTTCTAGTTATCGTACCTTTTACATAGGCCCGTGAGGCGTTGAGTTTCTTGAGTAATGTTTCCTCCATTGTTATGTACTAATTATAATTCTACAAGCTATTACAAAGTACACAGCCTTTTTTTAATTTGCAAAAAAATGTCACAGGCAAAACAAAAACCAATCAGTAAAACAAGAAGGAAGATGGCGGACGCAAAAGTGCAAACCAAACTTAGTTCCCTGACGCTGCCGTTGCTACACGCCGCTGGTGGCGCCGCTTGCGCTGACAGGGTGCCAACTTGACGGAAGCAGGTTTCGGCGGCAAGTTATAAACGGGCCTGTCCGGTGTCGTGCTGTCACTCGCGCCGAGTCGGGATTGGTTCCCTCCTGGTTCCCCACGTTCTCGCTGGCGCCACTTACGCTCCACGCTAACCGCAGACTACCAACTTGACAGTGTGAAGTTCCGAAATATTCCTCTCTATTCTATGGTCCTCTCGATTTTTTCTCCTTCCGCCTTATGACTTTCTTCTGAAAATGTCTGAATTTCTTCAATGAATTCTGGTTTTGTTTCTGTCAGCAGCTTGATGTATTCAGCAGCAGTCGATGCCTGGTGTCTGAGAATGTAGCAGACTATTGCAGAACATATGCCGCCGGTGTGCTTGCGCTTGTCGCTCGTTTCGTTGGCTCGAATCCGAGGCTCGATTGGACCAAATGAAAGCGTGATCCCTTAGCCTTCTTCTTGTGGACAGTATTTGGACTGGAATCAAACTATTAACTTTCTAATTTCACTTTTATTCGTATAAAGAAGCACCAAGCACATGTTAACATCAAGAGCCTATATTGGACAGTGACAGTACAATCAACGTTGCCAGTGGCGAATATTCAAATGTAGATTATATTTTATGTTGCCATAAACAAGATGTAACTCGTGTTGGGAAGTCTGTGAGGTTGGTAAAGTTATGAACTGCAAGTAAATCATTTAGGCGATGTAGGTCAGGAGTTTGGCTACCAATGCAGTCAATGTTATGATCGCCCACGATTAGGCAGTTTAAACTGAGTTCGCTGATTTTGTCGAACAAACGCTCCAAATGATCTAAAAAGTCATCGTTATTAATTAAATTCGTCCTATATATACAAATAACAGTAAAATTAAAGTCTATCATGTCAACCGCTGATACTTCCAGGTATCTTTCCACTGATAACGCAGTCAAGTCTTTGTTCTCGATACATTTCACGGTATTCGTCACAAATATAGCAGAACCTCCATGCTCAATGTTGGACCTACAGTAGCTCGATATCAATGAGTAGCCGTCAAACGTGCTACTCAATGAGTTTAGGTCAGCGTCGTTTAGCCAATGTTCCGTTAGGGCCAGTATATCGCATTGCAGCTCATCCAGCATCACTTCGATCTTCTGAGTTTTCTTGTCCAGAGATCTAAACATTCTGCAGGCATACTGTGAGTGCGGCAGGCGCGGTGTTGTTATGCGCGGGCATCGTCGGCGGCGGCAGCGACGGAGGGGAGGGGATCTCCGCGTCGTCGTCGCTCGGGCAGTTCCCCCCGCTGCTCGGCGCGGGGGCGCCGGAGAAACCAGTCGACGAACTTAACTCGCGGCGGCCAGACTGATGCGTTGCTAAAGGTTTCGTACAGGCCCTCCGGTATGCCGATTATGAAGGACGCGTGCTTGTTTGACTTTATTGTTCTTTTTTCGACAAAATAGTTATCTGATTTAGACACTTTTTTAAGAAAATTGTGTATATTTGTCTCCGATGTTTCTGGTTTGAACAACCATGCCTGTATGTATTTGAGTTGTTCTACGGTCTGGAGGTCATTGTCGGGCGTTCCGGTGCCAACGGTGATTCGTTGTTGTAGTCTGCGCTTTTGTCGTGAAACGGTTTTCCAACCGTCGTCACTATTGGAGTTATTATGCATTGGTGTTTTGAGGTAGTTGTGGCACTATTACGGTGTTGAGAATGTTTTTCCCAGCTTCCAAGGATAGTGTCGGGTTTGGGGTGACACTACGCAGTGGCATTGTGGTGGCACTGTCAGGGGTGTTGTTGTTGATGGTCTAGGGGCTGCTAGTGGTATGTTTGAGTTGGGAAACGGGGGCAGTGGTATGTTTGAGGGCAGTGATACCCTCTTCTTCTGAGTCAGCTGTGTGCGTGCTTGTGTAGGGCGTAAATACACCCACAGATTGATTTTTAGATCTCTTTTAAAATTTGCTTGTATAACTAAAATTATTATTTTTTTATTATTATGACTAATGAGCAATAATAAATAATTACAAAATTATTAACAGCAAGGTCTGTGTTGAGCTGGATTAACCCCATACAGTCCCGTAATTTAAGTAATCTTGAAGATTGTAATATCCCTTCTTCGACAAAGTCGCTTTAACATGCTTTTGAAATTGTTCAAATGGCAATTTCAAAATCTCCAGAGGTATCTTATTGTAGTAGAGAATGAATTGACCCTTGAAAGAATTCATTTTTTCCTTGAAAGAAACCTTTGCGATTCTAAACCGGCGCGCATATAGTCTGTTATTTCTTAGGTTGTCATTACAGCTATCGCAAAGTTTGGGAAATGTTTTAAGGTACTTGTGTACATACATTATATTTTGAAAATAAATTAACTGGCTACAGTTAGTATGTGAATTTCTTTAAAAGCTCTCTTAAGGAGTCTGATCATTTTAAATAAAAAATTGCTCGAATAACTATTTTACGTAAAAGAAAAATAGTTTGAATATCCGCTGCTTTCCCCCAAAACAAGATACCATAGGACATTATGAAAGTAACTTAAATATACTAACCTAGATGTAGCCACATCCGTGTTTTGTCTGATGTCCTAATTTTGATGTAGTGAGTTCATCAACTCAGCAAACCATGAGATAAATAATTCTTAAACTCAGTTTAATAACAAAGGTTTTGTCACAAAATATGTTTAACATTTGGCATACAAATTATCGAAATTATTACCTGTTTTCCCATTTATCCAATGTGGTAAAAATGATTACACTAACTGTTTAACTAAATAAGTCATAGCAATAATTGTAAAGTAATGAAAATAACCCTAGGGAGGACAAAAATCACTTTAGTATAATTCATATCCACCCATGTAGCAACTAGTTATGCGAACAGGGAGAAAGGTATTTAAAAATGTCAAATTTTAAGGAATGCAGCTGGGACAAAAAAAGATTAATTAAGACAATTAGAATGATCCATAGAAAAGTGATGCCTATTCCTTCTAGGAAACTCTCTGCCTACTTTACACTTATTGCGATAACATTTTTTGTTTAAAGTCAGTGTTAACATTTTTAATATTTTGGATAGCTGATTAACAAAATGGCTGTTTTAAAATTGAAAATACGTTTTCTCAGCATTGAAATTAAGAGGTTTATAAACTATTCTATTCAATCATTAATGTCTAAGCTAACAAACGATATTCAAAAAGTTATCTAAAAATATGAGACTTTTAGAAATTAAATAATAATAAAAACACATTACTTTTTATACCTTTTGTTGCGTGTAAGTTTCATATAGTAAACTGATTTCGTCTCCAAGTATTTCATTGAAAATAATGCATAATTTTTAATATCATAAATATAACAGATATGATAAATATTTTATGCACAAATTCTACTCTAATAAAATTCTAAATACATAAAGTTTTATGTAACTTAATTTTCTCCTCATTAGTTTGGCCTAGAATTGAAGCTAAAGATGCATTTTCTTCGCGCCAGAGTTTCTTAGGCCAAAGCCATCGCGCTGCTGATAAATGCATCAGGTTCGGCGAGTTCGAATAGCATATTCAGCCACCGTAGCCAAGTTGCATTCGCTAAATTGTCAGTCGCTATGACGACGCTAAGAAATTGTATGCGATTTAATGTTTACCGTGCAAGGTATCAGCACAGAATACTTAATAATACTACGTAGTATGAGGTGACCTTGAGCCGCATATACTTAGCGTCTCGCAGCGAGTGATAATGACAAGTCATTGAAATTATGAAAACCGTGAATGCATATGATATGCCATCCTATATTGGACTATCTACCCAACGAATTCATATAATTTCAACCCAACATATTTTTCCACTTTTTAGCAACCAGTTGTAACAAAATGGCACTCGAATAGGTATACAGTAAATCTCGTACCACAACTGCCATGTTACAAATTCATCAGTACATGTGCTCGCCATATTGCGGTTGCGGACAAGTTCTGTACTGTGCCATCCTTTGGGATCCTTTATTTGCATGAAACATTTTGAGTATGTGGGCAGTTTTTGAGGAAAAGACGGCCATCATGGATCGTTATTTATTTCGACATCGCGCGTTCTACACGCTTTTTACACAACTACGGCGAAGCCAAAAGAAGGGTTATAATTTTAGCCAGTATGTATGTATGTATATATGTTCATCTGTTCATTGAGAAAATCTGAACTACTTATCAGAATTTAAGTAATATTAGAAGCGTCTTGATCCCCCGCTCGTTATAGACTAATTGACGTCACAAATCTATATGGCACCATCTAGCGGCCATGTTTTATAATTTTTAAGGTTCCGTACCTTCAGAAGAAGAAAAAAATACCTTGATATCCATCCGTCCGTCTGTCAAGACCCTTATATTCAGGAACGCGTAGAGATATCAAGTTGAATTTAATTTTGATTACTCAAGTTTTGGAAGTTATCTTGAAGTTGTGAAAAAAAATACTTATATGTACTTATATTATGATCATATCAAGTTGAAATTAGTATCAATTACTCAAGTCTGTTGTCTCTACAGTAAAAAAATAAACTTATATGTAGGTCAACGCTATCAAAGGATACCGCTATAGACATATGTTTGTCACAATTTTGCTGAAATGGCAGCTGTGTCCGCCTTTGCTCCCGCTCGGCCCAGAGTTTCATTCAACAGAGGATATGTTTAAAAACATGTCACGTGATCATTTAAAAACAATTGACACAAATTAAATTGACTTCAAATGAGGTTAGCACACCATATGAAGAAGTAAATAGAATTTGACAACATTGGCAGATAGACAGCCTGCAACTGTCCCAGCGCCATCAAGTAAAAATAATAAGCTATTTAAAATCGTTGAACTATCTTGGTGTTAACAAGATTATAATAATATAATAACAATAATAATAATAATAATCTTTATTTCAGGTTAACAAAAACCCATATCTATAAATACCTTACACCAGATACATAATTTATTATAAAAAACACACAAAATATTATCTAACCTAGCTAGGGATTTTATTCTTCGTTCTTGCTTCCCTGTAGCGTCGGTAAACGACGTCCTCTAGCCAGTAATCTTTGGCCAGGAACATCGTCTTGAGGTCCGCCGGCACCCGAAGTTTGAAGGACAGGAACTCCTTAGGCCTTTTTGACTCCAAAACCTTTATCTGTACCTTTGCCTCCTTGAAACCAGACGGTGGATTTTTCTGCAGCTTTTCCAGGATGTGAGGTTAAACGTCCTCGCAGGTCATTTTCACGTCGATCCTGGAAATGTATATCTGAGCGGTGGGAGCGGCAGCTTTCAGGCTGCATTCAGAGGCGGGGCTGTGCCACGCTAATTGCGGCTGTGTCTGGAGCGGCGCTTCCTGTTTTGAAACAGGATAAAGGCCTTCCCCATTGACGGTCGCATTCGGCGGGCCACGGGCGGGCCTGGCCGGCGGCGCGTGTGGTGCAGTCTGCAGCTTTTGTTGTTGGGCGGCGGGAAGTGTGAGGCGTGGGCGGTGGTGGAGGGCATGGCGGGACACAGCGGCATACGAGTGCTTCTGGGGTATACCAGAAAAACCGCGTCTGGTGCTGGTCGACTCGGCTTCGTGACGTCACTAGGTCTAGGCCTAGAACCAGGTCAGTTGCAGTAATGGCATTTTCGCTGACCGGCGTAATATAGTATATAGCGTATAGCAAGGTATCAGCCTGACGCAATGCCGAAATTTGACGTTTGAGGTCAGCACAGATGCCTTCCGAAGCCTCCAACTTGCCTCGGATTTCGGTGATATCGGCCTGCAGTCGCACGATGTCCTTCACCAGCCGCGTAACGTCAACGTAGTCGAATATTACCGGCGGTAGCTTGTTGAGGTCCCGGGCCACGAAGGTTAGAACGTCGGTGGGTTCGGTCTCCTTGAAGACGCGGAAGATGTCTTGGAGATCCTTTTTCCCGCTCGCGCCTCTTCGCACCACGAGGCGCACGGTGGTGATGGCGGTTACGTGCAGCACGGTTTTGGCGGCGGCGATCTCAGCCTCCTTGAAGCTGGTCGAGCAGATCTGCTCCAGGGAGAGCTCGTCCATCACGTCCAGGTCCTGTTGCACGGAGGCAAAGAGCTCACTCACCAAGATGGTGTCCACGCGCTTGGCTGGTAAAGCCATGGCGGTATCGGTATTCGAAAACTAGGTCGTCGCTGTTATAACTTGTGCATTTCTTTATATAGGGCGATCTTCAAAAGGTCGCAATAACAACATAAAAAGATTGAAACAACTCATGTGCACTATAACATGTCAATATAACAATTATGTTTATCTTGACATATAAATGAATGAATGAATGAACGAATGGTGCTTCTCCAGCCACGGTTCTAAACCTATTCCGGTCTTTTGGCCGGTATACCAGAGGGCACGAGTTTTGAAGGAGGGCGGAATGACCTGTTCGGTGAGGGGGAGGAGGGTGATTTCAATCGACTGACTCTTCAGCCTAAAGCCAATATAGGAAATGTGGAGTGAGGAGGATTTGGGATGTGGAGATCAGCAGTTTTTTATCCAAGTTCTTGCTTTCTTTCTAGTTTCCAGTATCTTTGTTTCTATAAGGTCTATCTCGTATCTGACTCATGTTCTGCTTAGTTTTCCTAAGAGCTGTCAATTTCACTGTCTTTTAACAAGATGATCTTCGTGGCTTGAGGCATTTATCATTTTCTCTAAAAAGCACGAGTCCTTCCACTTGCTGTTTGAAATATTCTCTTTTCTTTTGTCTAAATGAAGTTTGCCTTCGTCTTCTTGTCTTTATAAGATTATTGTCTGCCAGTCGCTACTCGCTATGCTAAGAGTCTAACTGCTTCACCCGTCCACTTTTTTATCTCATTTGTATTGAATTCTTGCGCTTATCTGCTTTGATTTGCATTTTGCATTTTGGGTTGATTGTATTTATTGTCGACCTTTGAGATTTAAATCAAATTACTCGACACTAAAGAATACACAGTATTTGCAGAATTTTAAATGTTGTCATTTCTTATTCAGTCCTTGTGCAACACTAGTCAAACCATACATAATTATGTGATTCACAAGCCAAAAGCACTACATCACTCTGCTAGGATATTGTACTATATGTGGGTAGTTTCCACCTTCCTCAGTCGAGAATAAACCTTGGAACGAACACGCGTATTTTATTATTCGCCGATACTTTAATGGCTAACGAGGATAAACGTGCCTAAGAACAGTTATACCGAACATTTTATTAGTGTGTGGAGTGTCTGGAAATCTAGATAGTCATTGGAACGCAAAAATGTCTATCGGCAAGGTTGGGGCATTCAATGTGTCGTCGGGTAATTGGACCATGTACGTGGAACGTTTGGAGATGTATTTTAAGGTTAACGATGTGAAAGACGAATTGTGGCTTCCGACTCTTATCGCGGTGATGGGCGAGGACGCCTATGAGTTGCTGAGTAACCTGGTCAGCCCAAAGAAACCGTCTACTATGAAATATAGTGACGTGGTCAGTGCGTTACGTAATCACCTCCACCCGAAACCATCAGCAATGGCTGAACGTTATCGATTCCGTCAAAGAAGACAATTGACGGAGGAATCTGTGTCACAATATATGACGGAGCTAAAGAAATTAGCGAAGGATTGTGATTTTGGAGGCGTTTTAGAAGAGAACCTGCGTGACCAATTTGTGTGCGGGTTGCGTAGTGACATCACTCGACAGAGGCTCTTCGCCGAAGAGGACCTGAAGTACGCCACAGCTTTGAAACTGGCTTGCTCACTGGAAGCGGCGGAGCGGGACGCAGCGGCAGTGGATCGAGCGGAGTTGGGCGGGCGGGCCAGCGCGCCGCCGCCCACGCCGACCGCGCCGGTGCTGGCGCTCACGACATCGTCGGGCCGGCGCGCGGGAAGGCAAACACGTGCCGTGACGAGCTCGAGTACAGGGACAAGCCAGCGACAGACCAGGACATCGGAAGGTGGTGCGCATTACACGGTGTGCGGGGCGGACAGCCATAGGCCAGAGGACTGCCGATACAAACGGTTCATTTGCAGCAGATGCAAGCAACGAGGCCACCTACGTAGGCAGTGCTCGGTACAGCCTGGACCAGCGCATTCCCGGTTTGGCAGCAGAAACGTTCATCACGTGGACGCGGCGCAGGAGTCGCCGCAGCAACGGGACTATAATCATATCGAGGATTCCTCGGAGGAAGACTTTCATCACCTCAGTTTGAACAGTTATAGACCGGTGAGCATGTGTTTGATGGTCGGTGATGCGAAAATAAAAATGGAGGTAGATACAGGTTCGGTGGTATCGTGCATTAGCAAGGCAACGTATGATACCTATTATAGTTCATACGACATTGAACCTTATCCCTTAACGTTAAAGTTCTATGACGGAAGTAAAGTAAAACCGCTGGGTTTTATCAAACCAAAGGTGGTATATAAGCAAGTTGTCATGAATCTGGAATTGTTCGTAATTGAAGGGGGCACGACTTCTTTGTTAGGCCGACATTGGTTGTATGAGCTAGGAATAAACATTCCCATGGTAGGAAGTTATTCCCGATCGGATCAGGTGGAAAACCAAAACAACCTCTCAGCTGGAGAAAATACTGATCTAAAGTTATTACTCCACAGATATAAGGACTTATTCAGCGGAGGACTAGGAAGGTACAGCAAGGGTAAAGCTACACTGCACGTGCGCGAGGGTGCCGTGCCGGTGTTTTGTCGCGCGCGCCCGCTACCATACGCACTGCGGGAGACAATAGACGCGGCGCTGGACGGCATGCTACGCGACGGCATCATCGAGCCGGTGGAGACCTCAGAGTGGGCTACGCCTTTGGTGCCGGTCCGCAAGGCTGATGGTGGCTTGCGTATTTGTGCGGATTACAAGGTAACCCTAAATTCTGTCTTGCTGATCGACAAATATCCTTTGCCTAAAGTGGAGGACTTATTTGTAGGCCTTAATGGAGCTAGGTATTTTCCCAAAATTGATCTCTCACAGGCATACAATCAGATAGAACTAGATGACCCAAATAATCTAACGGTCATCAACACGCATAAAGGCCTATTCAAATACAAACGGTTGGTGTATGGATTATCGTCAAGTCCAGGCATAATCCAACGTATTATGTCAATGTTGTTACACGATATCGCTCATGTCCAGGTATTTTTAGACGACATAGTTTTGGGTAGCTCAGATGAGAAATCGCATATAATTCTGATTGAAAAAGTTATGAAGAGATTGCAAGAGGCAGGTCTGAAGCTGCAAGAGCAAAAATGTTATTTCATGATGGATGAAGTAAAGTATTTAGGTTTTATAATATCTAAAGATGGAATAAAAGTGGACCCCGAAAAAGTGGAAGCAGTGACAAAAATTCCACGACCAGTCAATGTTTCGCAATTACGTTCGTTTTTAGGCTTAGTCAACTTCTATGCCCGATTTGTACCAAACATAAGTACAACCCTATCGCCCGTATATGAGTTGTTAAGGAAAGGGGTACAATGGCAGTGGAGTCAAAAGTGCGAAGCAGCTTTTAAAAAGATAAAACATATTTTGACGAGTACAGAAGTACTTGCTCATTACGAGCCCAATAAACCGTTGATTCTCACTTGTGACGCGAGCCCAGTAGGTATCGGCGGGGTGTTGACACAAGTAGACGGAGAGGGGATGGAACGAACGGTTTCATATGTGTCGCGCTCTTTATCACAAGCGGAAAATAATTATTCCCAGATAGACCGGGAAGCGCTAGCTATTGTATTTAGTCTGCGGAAACTGCATCAATATGTGTATGGTAGACAGTTTACCTTGCGTACGGACCACAAACCCCTCGTAAGTATTTTTGGCCCCAAACAAGGAATCCCAATGATGGCAGCTAGCCGGTTGCAACGCTGGTCAGTCATTCTTGCAGCATACACGTATGATATTCAATACATTAATACCAAACGAAACGGGGCGGATAGTCTATCACGGTTGCCAATACAGGCGGAGGTAGGAAACGAAAAGTTAAGAATGCCAGAGCAAAGCCATCTTCATTTCGTGGCAGATGAAATGTTACTAGACTACCATGAGGTGAAGAAACAAACATGCATGGATCCGTTGTTGAGCAGGGTTCTAGGTTATATTAGGACCGGGTGGCCGGAAATCAACGAAAACAAAACGCTCCAACCGTACTTTAATCGCAGATCAGAGCTTTATGAAGAACTTGGCTGCGTCATGTGGGGCCACCGGGTAGTAATACCTACAGCTTGTACACAAAAGGTTTTAAAGGATTTGCATGAATGTCACATGGGTACAGTTAAAACAAAAGGCATAGCACGCTGTTTAATATTTATGCTTCGGAACGCACCTCCTCTTGTTGCGCGACTCGGAACGGAAACAGAACCGCAGCTGTCACTCGTATCGAAACGAGAGGAGAAATTGGAGGTTATCTTTTCTCGTCGGGAGAAAAAACATGTCTGCTCAGGCTTCGGGCCAGTGATTGTAATTCGGTGTAACAATTACCAAATACAGGCGTCGGGCCTGATCGGAGTGCTCATCATAAACATCGTCGGGAAATAAGTAGATTCGCGTCAGCGGTTGAGTGATCCGTGTTGATTGGACATCGTCGCATCGGACGGTGACTCCACGTGTCGGCAGGCAGCACGCCGGCGACAGCGTCGGGTAGCGACAGTGAGATTCATTCCCAATCCTACCCAAACTTGTGCCCTTATCTCGATTTCCTGTCTACGGCGACAAAGGTCAGTAATCAATCAAGATCTTTTCTCCCGTGCTGGCAAAAACCCAGCCCCCTCAAGATTCCACGCCGTTCGGTTGAGGCGTGGAATTAAACATTTGGTAGCAAGCGCGGTTTCCTAGTGGGAAATCATCGATTCACGGTTGTAGGGTTGTTTTTTTGCCACATTGTAGTTGGGAGAAAAGAATATCTCAGATTGGCCGGCAAGTCGGCAATGAGTCTGTGGTCGGCACCACAATTAAAGTTCATTTTCGGTTAGTGAAAGTATAAGTGTCAATTTAGTTAACAATTATTATAAATTTGTAGTCGGAAACTACTGTTTGTGCGCATAAAAGATTGAACAGTCATTCTGCGAAGTAACTAGATTGTATTACTTGCGGTAGAACGTCGGGTTCTATAGAACAGTACTATATACTGCAGTGTTATTTCGGTTTACAGAGCAGGGTCAGGCTATTTAAGGGGTATTAAGCTGATTTTGCTGACCTCAGTAGAAGTGTGGGTCATATCGGAGGGGCCACTTCTAGAAGGTCACAGCTTATTATTTTGTATTGTTTTCATAATCAAGTTTTGTGGGTTATTTTTGTATTGTGTTTTATGGTGGCATTCTCTAATTGATTTGGAGTGTATATTTATAAGGTGTATGTCCACAGGGCGACCATATTAAATATTGTTTAGGATTTAATTGTTTTAGTGGTTGCCTTGGTTTTTACAACTTAGTTTTAATTTCTGTGCCCAGCGCTGACGGGCAAGTGCTGGTCTCTGGCTGTGCTTAGTTCGGTAGTGAAGCATAGGACCAGAAACAATTGAATCGGTAACCATGGCACCTTCGCCCTTGACGGTACTGCGGTATGGTGTCCGTGAGGAGATGAGATGGCTCGCCCATACTCACAAGTATGTGGAGCGACCTGTCATGGACGATGTCCTGCTCAAGCGTGTGGAGGACGCAATGACACGCGTCGGGAAGGTGTGTCGCCTGGCTGCGGAGGCTGAAGCCCTCGGGCTTACGGATGAGGCCTCGGTGGCAGTGAAGCAGCTCTGCGCGGATGCTGACCAAGCGATGGAGTGCTTGGGCGACATCGAGCGTCGCGCCGAAAAAATTAAGCGGTCGCGTCAGGATGACCGCGGGTAGGGTAGCGGAGACCCGCCCCCTAAGGGTGTTGTTGGACGGCTGCCACACCTGGAGATTCCGGCCTTCGGTGGGGCAATTGATGAGTGGCCGGCATTCATCAATTTATTCGATAGTCTGGTCCACGGTCGGGACGACCTGGACAACGCCTACAAGTTGGCCCAACTATTGATGGCACTGCGGGGTGAACCGAAGGAGTTGGTCGGTCACCTAACGGTCACGGCGGGCAATTATGAGATTGCCCGGGCCATATTGTTTGACCGCTACCAACACAAACAGCGGTTGGTTGATGCGCAGCTGGGGAAGCTGTTTAGCATACCAAGAGTAACCCGGGATGTTGACATCCGGGTACAGGTGCTCAACCCTGTGCTGGTGGCCACTAAGGCCCTTCAGAACCTTGGTCTGCCGGTAGACCAATGGTCATATATCGTTTTGTATATGGTTTTGTCACGGTTGCCTGCAGCTGTTCAAAGTCGGTTTGAACAGCTGCATGGGGGCAGTAGCTCGGAACTGCCCACACTCGTCCAATTACCGGATTTTTTGGAGGGTGAATGCAGGCGATGCGACACATTGGATACGGAGGCCAGTGTGCAGCGCCAACCCGTGCGGATGCGGGAGGGGCCGCGCCCCCCACCCCCGCGGGGGGGTGGGCGGTCAAAACAATTTGGCGTTTTGAGTGCCGCGCCGTCGGGTGACGGCTGTGTGCACTGCGACAGTGCCGGTCATGAAGTGACCAGTTGCGCCAACTTTAAGGCGCTCGGTGTGGCTGCACGCAGGAAGGTGGTCTTCCGCCACCGATTGTGTTTCGGTTGTTTGGGGCCGCACCCGCTGAGCGAGTGCTCACGCGCGTCCCCCTGTGAGTGCTGCGGTGGCAAGCACCACATCGTGTTGTGCCTGAACCGGTCAGGCCCTTCGGACGGTCACCAGGGCCGGACTCAGGTTGGTCGGTCACAGGGCCCAACCAGGGCCGGACCCAGTCCCCCTCCGGGCAACGGGAGTCACCAACGGGGTGACTGGGGTACCCGCGGACGGGACCCCTCCCGAGGGGAAGGGGGCAGCGCGGGGGGTAACAGGCGGGATAGCCGGGGTTCGGTCGCCGCTGTACAGGGTCAGCGAGGACTTCGGGCCGCTGGCTCACCGCGTGTTACGGGCGGGTGTCAGATGGCACCTATGAGTGGCGCGAAGGCTGGGAGCCCACCACCTTCTGCGCCACCCTGCCCGTCGCTCTGGGAGGCGAACAGGGAGGCGAACAGTCGGATGTCGCCCCCATTCCTAGAGCGCCCCAGGTTGGATCCGCTCTCCCCCCTCCATCCACGGTGGCCACCGGGCACACCGTTCACAGTCTGGTATGGTCGGGTACCGGGACAGCGAGGGGCCTATTATGCGGGTTGGGACCCCCTGATGTACATACGGTCTGATATGCCACCGGTGGCATATCAGCAGCCGAGTTACCAGGCCGACGGGGGTCCCAGCGGGTTCGGATCCCGCGGAGGTTCCCGCTAGGGACACGCCGCCCACTTACAGGATGCCGCCACTCCACAGACGGTCATGCTCCCCACCGCCTCGGTGATAGCGTGGAGTTCGGACGGCAAATCTTGTGTGGCACGAGCACTATTGGACTCGGGGGCCCAGGGGTGCTTAGTCTCGTGCAACCTTGTAAGACGGTTGGGCATTTCGGTAAGGGAGTATCCACATTCCATTCGGGGAATTGGGAACATGGAAGTCGGTTCCGTTAAGGGAGTATGTCGGATTACTCTCTCGTCACGGGTGGATTCATCGGTGAATCTGACGGTCACGGCATTAGTCATGCCTAATGTGATGGGCTCACACCCTCACGTACGGTTGTCGCCCTCGGTGCGACAGTTGGTCGCTGGGTTGTCACTGGCTGACCCGGAGTTCGATATTCCGGGCCCAGTAGACATTTTATTGGGTGTCGATGCCTTGGGATACCTGTTAGTGCCAGGTGTCCACGTGTTGCAGGCGACTGGTCTGGATTCGGTCAACACCAGACTGGGCCATGCGGTAATGGGTCCGGTCATGCCGGCTGCCACCCGCCTAGCGACTCGTAGTCCCTTATTCGGTTCTGTACTCTTGGAGGTGATACAAAAGTTTTGGGAGGTGGAGGAACCACCTACGGTCCGCCGGTTGGACCCGGTTGAAGAAGAGTGTGAACAGTTTTATCGGAACAATACTGGTCGCCTTCGGTCAGGTCGATTTCTCACACGTCTTCCATTTCGGAGTGATCGCCCGCCGCTGGGCAGTTCACACCATGCAGCCGAGACGCGGCTTCTGTCGATGGAACGACGCATGAAGCGTGACGGGATTTTCCGGCAGAAGTACGTCGACTTCATGCGGGAATACGAGTCGCTCGGCCACATGTCGGTTTCGGGTATCGACTGGAAGCGTGAAGACCACTGCTTCCTGCCCCATCACGCGGTCTTGAGGACCCCGGAGGGCAAAATACGGGTAGTGTTCGATGGATCGGCATCAACATCTAACTGCATGAACCTGAACCAGTGTTTGCATTCAGGGCCGAAGTTGAACCATGACATCGCGGATATTATCACACGGTTCCGTCGACACAATGTTGTGTTTGTAGCTGACATCCGGATGATGTTTAGACAGACGGTCATTCACCCTGACGATAGACGGTATCAGCTGATACTGTGGCGAGAGAGCCCAGATCAGCCCTTCAGGGTGTACGAGCTGAACACCAACACGTACGGGCTACGGTCTAATCCTTATTTGGCGATTCGCACTCTGCGGGAGCTAGCGGATCGAGAACGGTTAAACTTCCCTAGAGGAGCAGCGATCCTGGAGCAGGATCTCTACGTGGACGATATCTGTACCGGTTCAGATTCCGTAGAGGAGGCGCTCGCTCGACGGGACGAGCTAGTTGAGCTCTAACGGGGTGGAGGTTACGAGCTCCGGAAATGGATGTCGAACTCTCCAGAGTTACTGACTGGTCTTCCGGATGACTACCAGCAGGATCCCCACATTTTTGAAAATTTGGAAAATCCAAATATGTTGTCGGTATTAGGCGTCCAGTACCAGCCGGTGTCAGACATGTTTTCGTATTGGGTCGAGTTGGACTCCCCGAAGGTCTGGACGAAACGGAACGTCCTCTCAACGGTGGCTAGGACATTTGATCCACACGGGTGGATCACCCCGGTAACATTTCAGCTCAAGTGTTTTATGCAGCAATTGTGGTCTGCTGAGCTGAAATGGGACGACCCGATCGGCGGGTCATTGAGCTCAGAGTGGGACTCGTTCTTTTCGACCCTCCCTGGCATCCATCGGATTTCACTGCCACGGAGGTTGGTCCCCACCAAACGATACACCGCCACGCTGCATGGGTTTTGCGATGCCTCGGAGAAGGGCTACGGAGCTGCGGTGTATCTGCGTACGGTCGACTCCTCGGGGGAGTTTGATGTGCGGTTGGTCATGGCCAAGAGCAAGGTTGCGCCGTTGCGCACTCGCCTGACCATTCCCAAGTTAGAGCTTTCGGGAGCGGCTCTCCTGACTCGTCTGCTCAACCACACGATGACGGTTCTTCGTGGGTCAATAGCGTTGGAAGATACGGTCTACGCTTGGACGGACAGCCAGATCGTGTTATGCTGGCTGAAGGCTTCAGTTTACAAGCTGGAGATTTTGTAGGCGAATCGGGTTTCGCAGATTTTGAATTCGGAGGTTCCCTTAATCTGGAGACATGTTCCAGGGGAAATGAACCCAGCAGACTGTGCGTCTCGTGGGTGTCACGCTCCGGAGTTGGTTGGACATCCCTTGTGGTGGGTTCCAAAATGGTTGACTCAAGCCGAATCGGATTGGCCAATGAGTCCACGCGTTACCACGGCGAACGGCGCCTTGACAGTCGGTGTCTGTATGCAACCAGAGCCGGAAGAGGAGTTCAGCCTGCTGGAACGGTACAGCTCGCTCGACAAGCTGGTCAATGTGACCGCCTGGATCTGCCGATTTGCGCGGAATTGTCGGAATTCTGAGGCGCAACGAGTGCGGACACAGGTCCTGACACCACGGGAACGGAACCATGCGTTGTTCGCATTGGTACGGAACGTGCAGACGGTGCACTTTAAGTCCGAACTGGACATTCTGAGACGCGGACGCGTCCAACTGAAGGGAGCTGTGGCTCGGCTCAACCCGTTCATTGACCCTCAAGGATTGCTGAGGGTAGGAGGTCGGCTGCGGAATGCCAACCTGCCTTATGCGGCTCGCCACCCGTTGTTACTCCCTAGGAAAGGGAAGTTGGTCGAACTGTTGATACAGGATCGACACATTCGGAATGGGCATGTCGGATGCCACGCCTTGATGGCGTTTCTCCATCGCGAGTTCTGGATTCTATCGGGAAGACGCTTAGTGCGTAGCGTCGTATTTCGGTGCCTGCCCTGTTATCGGGCCAAGGCGGCTACGATGCAGCCCCAGATGGGCGATTTGCCCTAGGATAGGGTTAACGAAATCCGGCCCTTTGCGGGTGTCGGAACGGATTTCGCGGGACCATTCATGGTCAAGTCTTCACAGCTACGGAACGCCAGATTAGTGAAGGCATACCTGTGCGTCTTCGTGTGCTTGGCCACGAAGGCAGTCCACTTGGAGGTGGTCAGTGACCTCACTACAGAGGCATTTATCGCATGTCTAGATCGGTTCGTCTCACGAAGGGGCCTCCCGACATTAATCCGTTCGGACAACGGCACAAATTTTGTCGGAGCCAGGCGATATCTGCAGGAGGTCACTCAATTCCTGAACGGTAACCAGGACGCCATCGGTACGGCTTGCTCCCGACGAGGGATTGAATGGGTTTTCAGTCCGCCGGGATGTCCTCATTGGGGAGGAATATTTGAGGCTGCGGTTAAATCGGCTAAGTCGCACCTAACGAGGATCATCGGTGAGACCTCTCTACACTTTGAAGAGCTTGCGACGCTGTTCTGTAAGATTGAAATGACACTGAACTCGCGTCCGTTGTGCCCGCTCAGTTCGGATCCAAATGATTTGGAAGCGTTGACTCCGGGTCACTTCCTGATAGGTCAGCCCCTTAACGCCCTGCCAGAATACCCATTCGGTGATGTTAAGTTAAGTCGGTAAACTAGGTGGCAGATGTTGCAGCAGATGGCTCAAGATTTTTGGAAACTGTGGTCCCTTGAGTACTTGCACATCTTGCAGCAGCGCCTTAAGTGGACTGACCGGACGAGCCCCTTCAAGTCGGTGATTTGGTGCTGATTAAGGATGCGAACCTGCCATCATTGAGATGGAGACGAGGACGGATCGTCAATTTGTACACGGGTCGGGATGGCACGCCTCGATCAGCAGAAGTCAAGGTGGGGGACTCGGTCCTCAAGAGAGCGGTCGCAACACTTTCTCGCCTTCCTATTGATTAGGGACAGGTTCGGGCCTGTCCGGGCGGGTGACTGTTTAATATTTATGCTTCGGAACGCACCTCCTCTTGTTGCGCGACTCGGAACGGAAACAGAACCGCAGCTGTCACTTGTATCGAAACGAGAGGAGAAATTGGAGGTTATCTTTTCTCTTCGGGAGAAAAAACATGTCTGCTCAGGCGTCGGGCCAGTGATTGTAATTCGGTGTAACAATTACCAAATACAGGCGTCGGGCCTGGTCGGAGTGCTCATCATAAACATCGTCGGGAAATAAGTAGATTCGCGTCAGCGGTTGAGTGATTCGTGGTGAAGGTTGAAGTTGTACGGTCTCCAACTCGTCGTATGCGGACGGCGACTCCTCGTGTCGGCAAGGTTCGGTTCCTCTCCTATCCCAAACTTGTGCTCCTATCCCGCATTCCTGCCTCGAATCGAGCTTTCGATCTCCGGTCTGCGACGACAAGATAAGGTAACAATCAAGATTTTCTCTCCCGTGCTGGCAAAAACCCAGCTCTTCCCGATTCCACGCCGTTCGGTTGAGGCGTGGAATTAAACACACGCAGTTATGTGTGGTGGCCGGGCGTGGACGAGGCGGTAGAAGCGTTGTGCCGGGGTTGCGTGGTGTGCGCGGCGGAGGTGGACGCGCCGCCGCGCCAGGCGCCTGCGCCGTGGCCGTGGCCTGCCCAGCAGTGGTCACGGATACACGCTGACTTTTTAGGTCCAATAGAGGGAAAACTCTTTTTGTTGGTAGTGGACGCTCGAACAAAGTGGTTAGAAGTATTTAATGTACACAGCACGAGCGCTAATCATGTCATTAGCAGATTTAGTGAACTGTTTGCTAGATGGGGAATCCCGAGGCAACTGGTGACAGACAATGGCCCCCCTTTTTCCAGTGGGGAAATGGCATTTTATATGAATAGGCAGGGCATAAAACACTCGTTCTCTGCGCCATATCACCCAGCGTCAAATGGCGCGGCGGAAAATGCTGTCAGGACTATTAAAAGGGTGATTAAAAAGGCGATGCGGCAACGTCATAATTTAGATTTAGCTATTCAAACGTTCTTACTATATTACCGCAACACTGAACATTGCACGACCGGCGAAAGTCCCGCTTCGCTTATGTTAGGGCGGCCACTTAGGAGGGGCGAGGCGAGAGTGCAGGCGGCGCAGGAACGGCAGCGCAGGCAGCGGGGTGGCGGCGGCGCGGGCGCGGGCGCGGCGGCGCGGCGCACGCTGCGGGACGGCGAGCAGGTGTGGTTGCGGCAATATCGCAGCACGGACCGCTGGGCGCCGGGTACGGTCGCACAGCGTGTAGGTACATTGGACTATAGGGTTGTTGATGCACTAGGCCGAAATCATCATAGGCATGTCGATCAGCTAAGACAGCGAAATAGGAGTTCCTTAGTAAGTCCAATAACTCAGCCAGTTGATACTCAAATAATTATTCCTGGCCAGGATGACGCACCTGGGGACGTATGGGCCTCCCCTCCGACTTCTCCACAGGTTCGGGCGAGCCTGAGCGAAGCAGGGCCTGGCAGGGCGACAACGAGTGTCACGCCAAACGCATCTATACCGGAAGACGATCCCGCGACTACGTCAAGCGAAATACTTTTGGATGCTTCTACCCCTGCTGTACCTACCACCTTTCGGCCGATACGGCAATGTCGACTAACGAAACCTCCAAATTATAAAATTTAACAACTTCTATATTTTATGTTGTATTGTGTATTAGGTATATAGGTATCGGTAGGTAACTATTTTTTTTTATATACATATTTACAGCCTAGCTAGTAGTCTAGTAGTCTAGTAGCCGTCACTTTGTGTAAATTCGTAAATATTAAGACAAGCCTAAAATTTAAAAGTCTACATTAGCCCATATGTGAAAGTTTTTTCAATGTTAGATGAGTTAGTTATAATTTAAATGTATTTTATGTGGTACATTGGTTCCTGAGTTAGCATTTGTTTAACTATTAGGTTCCCACAGTATGCGTTTATTATTTTTTTTAATGTTTTTTTATTATTATTATTATTGAAAGGGGGGTAAATAAGGGGAAGATACTGTACTATATGTGGGTAGTTTCCACCTTCCTCGTCGAGAATAAACCTTGGAACGAACACGCGTATTTTATTATTCGCCGATACTTTAGATATAACGTCATGACACGGTAAGTATTTTACTGAAAATACTAAACTGCTTTGTTTCACTTCTCACCAACCCAACCCCAATTTAAGGCTTCGCGGTTTTTGACCACATGTCATGGTAACAAACCTATAACGAAAAATGGACCTCTATCGCAGACATGGGTCGGTAAGAGGTAACTCTTCTTATCAACTGCATTTCTGTAAACATACTTATGTGTGATTTACAAGCTAATCGTGGAGATCATGGAGCTTCTCGTTTTTAGCCTAGGTTGTTAGAATATAACAAAACGGTTAGGCGGCGTCCGCTAAACTCCAATGTTGCTGCTAAAATGTAAGTGTTTGACCATTCTGATCAAATGTAAATAATTCTACACATCTTATCGAACGTGTATTCGTTTTGTTTTGATGATGTGTTAGTTCTAGGTAGTAAAACGATCTCACCCAAATCTGCGCTAAGGATTGCACTATCTTTCCAGCGCCCGCGCGTCCGCTGTATTAGTTGCAGTATATCAGTTGCGCATTTACGCATCTACCAAGCAGCATCCGCGACGATGTACTGTGACACAGTGACGACCTACGTTTCGAATACCAATACTACAATGTCCTTACTAGCCAAGCGCACGGACACCATATTGGTAAACAGAAGTTGGACGTGATGGACGAGCTCCTCCTGGAGCATATCTGCTCGACCAGCTTCAAGGAGGCTGAGATCGCTGCTGCCAAAACCGTGCTGCACAAAATCGCTATCACCACTGTAAAGACCAACGCCTTGCACAATACTTACTTAGCAATTATTATTGTATAAATTTAGCAATCTCTTATACCTAACAGCCACTTACTTAGAAATAAGAAAGAAATAAGAAATAAGAAATTTATTTGCTATGTCAAGGGTATTGTACAGTAATTATTCTTGGTACATTGATTGTGCTCCTTAAACAGCTAGTCAATATAGCATGCAAATATATACAACACGTTTAACAAGTTTATTCAGCAGTTTTAAAATTGAAAAAATCTTGAAGTGAATAAAAACAATTATCTAATAGCCATTTTCGTAGTCTAGATGTGAAGAGATTAACATCGAGGTTTTTAATATATCGAGGTATCTTATTGTACACCGCGATACACATTGCGTCACAATTATTTTGGTACAGTGCTGTTCTGGGACAGTGTTTATAAACAAGCTTATCGGGATTTCTGGTATTTCTGGGATATACATCACTAGCCCTGGCAAATAGATTTGTGTTAAGTTTAACAAATTTCGCTACTTCCATTATATATAGACAGGGAAATGGTAGTATTTTTAACTCGCGAAACAATGGCTTGCATGATACGTGCTGCGGTACTCCAACTATTGATCGGATGCATTTTTTTTGAGCGATAAAAACCGCTTGCTTGTCGGTACCGTTTCCCCAGATGATCAAGGCATATCTGAGTGCTGCTTCTATATATCCGTAGTAGGCCGATATCGCCGTTTGTCTTGATGCAACTTTACTTAGCCTTCTTAAGACAAATACAAATCTATTTAATTTTCCGCACACTTTCTTGGTATGCTCCTTCCAATTTAGATTCTTATCAATTATTATACCTAAGAATGTTGCATGGTCTACATTTTGTAATTGTTGTCCTTGGTGATTTATACTTAGTAATTTATTATTTATAGTTTTATTAAAATTCATTATATTAGTTTTTGTTAAATTTACTTTTAAATTGGAATTGATTAAATAATTTACAATGGTTGTCACAGTTTCATTAAGGTCCGAGATATGATTACTTAAATTATTATTTTTTTGTGTCACTATTATTGAAATGTCATCAGCAAATAATATACATTTGTGTTTGATGTGGTCTGGGAGATCATTTATGTATATGAGGAATAAGAGAGGACCAAGGACACTGCCTTGTGGCACTCCGTATTTATTAAACCTAGGTTGTGACTTATATGTTTTTAAGACATTATCTTCTACTCTTGTGGTTTCTACATATTGGGATCGGTCCCCTAAGTACGTTTTTATCCAGGACAGTGATGGGCCTCTTATTCCGCATTGTTCAAGTTTTATCAGCAGTACTTCATGGTCAACAAAGTCGAAGGCTTTGGACATGTCAAACAATAAAAGAGTCGTAGTTTCTTTTTGATCAGCCCGTCGGCTTAAATTGCTAACTAGATTAAAGGCCGCTAGTGTTGTAGATTTTTTTTTTTGGAATCCATATTGATCGGGTTTTAATATTTGATGTGCGGTAAAAAATTTGTTGAGTCGAATTTGCATGGCTTTCTCAAATACTTTTGACAGTATTGAGATCAGTGTTATTGGCCGATAGTTACCAACATCGTCTCTACTGCCTTTCTTATGCAACGGTTTAACTTACATCAACTATTAGTGAAAAGAACCGAACCACATCAGCGTTCTACTTTTGCCTTACTCGATAATAAACGTCAGTTATTAAACTAGCTGGATTTCATTAAAACTATCCACCCCTAACGAAGCAACGGGCTGCGGCAACAAGACCTGACGGCCCATACATAAAATTGGTCCTTCGAACCTTCAACATCAGACCTCGAGTCATCCAACTCTACGGTGCAAGCTACCTAGCAAGCAAACATCGTGTGCTTGTACGCAAGAAGTTGCGCTAACTGACCTCAACTCTACGAGGAAGTCCACCATAGTGGAAACTGAAGACATGGACAACGTTGGGGTCACAAGAACCTAAAGCTTACGGAAAACCCGTCAACTACCAAAATGTTCAGCAACGCAGAGATTGAAGAACTCATCAACAAGCAGAGCGCAGCCTTCGAAAACATCACGACAATCTGTCAAAACTACAAGAAGGACTCCGCATCTCGCAAAACTCAAGAGTACTTGGAGAAACGATCCAATGCTCTGGACTTTCACTAGCTGGAGTTTGAAATTAACCACAAAACACTTTTGCAATTTGAAGACAAAAGCAACGAGTACTTCGTGAAAGACGTCTACACGAAGACCAGAGCCTTGTACGAAGAAACGAAGCAAAACATTCAACAACTACAACAGCAACCACCGCAACAACAACTACTAACTACGGAGGGATGGATGCAACAGCAACACTCCTACCGCCATCGCGAGCACATCGGGAACGCAACCGCCGGAAACAGCGCAAGCAACCCCGGGAACTAACATTGATAGCAACAAGGCCGAAACTCTGTTGCGTCAGCAACGTTTCAACTTTAACGCCTTCGAAAGAGCTGTTTCGAAAATCAACATCTCCTCAAGCACCGAAAAATGAGACTTAGAGGATAAGCTCGCACATCACATTGAAAGCTAAATGGGGCGCATTTAACAAAATACACTGGGAGCTCGAGTACCTACTACAAGGTGCGAATGCGGGATACGTGGATGAATTCATCAAGTGGGAATCTACCTATGAAGAATACAAGACAGAACTAAACCGAAAAATGTGGTCGTCTCAACACTTCCAGATGTCAACTCCGAAAATAGATCTGCCGGAATTTAACGGAGATTATACTAAATGGGTATCCTTTAAGGACCTGTTTACGGATACTATTCATACAAATCCGCTACTATCCAAAGCACAGAATATGCAACACCTGAAAACTAAGCTGAAAAACGAAGCTGAAAAGCTTATTCAGCATCTCAGCGTGAGTGCGGAAAACTACGACTCCGCCTGGGAAATAATATGTCACCTCTACGATAACAAAAGACTTGTCTTCTCATCATACGTCAACACTCTGCTAAATCAACCAAAAATGCTTGAACCAACCGCCAAGAGCATCAAGAAGATTCATGACGTCACGTCGTCAATCCTCGAGCAACTATTATTGAAGAAATTGGATCCCTCAACATACAGCGACTATATCCACGACTTGAAAAATCCAAGAGATTTTCCGGATTTAGAAGAGTTCATATGCTTTTTGGAGTCAAAGTTCATGGCGCTTGAAACCATGTCCAACGATAAGAATTTCCAAAAACATCAACAATCCACAACAAGCGGATCGGCCAAGGCTTCAAACAAATATAATAACTACAGATCGAACGAGAATAAGCCGAAACAGTGGACAAAAACTTATCACTTGTTCGTTTGGACATGCCCACTATGCAGTAAAAATCATGTGTTGATGAACTGTCCTATATTTCAAGACATGGCCGTCGAAGCAAGAATCATGAATGTTGTGAAATTGCAACTCTGCAAGAACTGCCTGTTTAGTCATGGCACGAAAAAATGCGAGTCAAAGAAAACATGCAAGATCTGCAACAAATATCATCATACAATGTAACATGATCATAACTATCGCGCTCAACGGACATCAACCGCAGGACCTACTACTGGACTAAGGGCAGCAAATCACATAAATGAGGATGGCAACGAGGTGTTATTGGCTACTGCCCAACTACTGGTGAAAAATGCTGACGGCGACTACGTGAAACTGAGAGCACTCATTGATCAAGGCTCTCAAGTAACTCTGATCACCGAAAATGCTACACAACGGCTACGACTTCCGAGGAGAAAACTGAGCGCAGTAGTGTCTGGAGTTGGCGCATCCTTAGGAAACAGCAAAGGAGCCGTCAGGATGGAATGCAGATCTATTAATTCCGACTTAGAATTTGTAGCGAAAGCGCTGATAATGAGAAAACTGATAAACAATTTGCCGATCACCAATTTGAAACATGAGAACTTCGATCATCTCGAGAACATCAAACTAGCTGACCCATCTTACCACATATCTGGCCCTATCGACGTGCTGTTAGGGGCGGACTACTTCTCCGAAATTATCATGGGCGGCCTCCTCAAACAGGAAAACAACAACGCACCAATAGCGCAACAGACCAAACTAAGATGGATCCTGTGCGGAAACATGAAGATGAAGACCCTGAATTGCTTCGTCACCCTCAATGAACTAGACGATATCACGCGCTTCTGGGAAACTGAAGAAATAACAACCGACAGCACTCCTCATGAAGACTTCTGCGAAAAGCACTTTGTGGAAACAACGGAACGGCGGTGCGACGGCAGATACGTAGTCAAGATGCCATTGAAGAACGACATCACAACAAAACTAGGGCAATCAAAGCCTCAGGCCGTCTCTCAATTTTTACAATTAGAGAGAAGAATGGCTAAACAACAACAACTTGCAATACGCTACAAAGAATTCATAAATGAATACAAGGCACTGGCAAGGCACTGGGTTACATGAAACCGGCAAAAATGTCAACAAACTCGCAACTACAAACATACCTACCTCACCACGGTGTAATTAAAGAAGAGTCTAGTACAACCAAACTACGAGTAGTATTTAACGCGTAAATGAAAACCGATACGAAGTTTAGCCTCAACGACTGCATGGAAAAAGGTCCTGACCTCCAAAAGGACATCTCAGCCCTTATCATCAACTGGAGAAAGTACAAATTCACACTGACAGCGGATGTGGGAAAAATGTGCCGGCAAATCTACGTGCACGAAGATCAGCAAGCCTTACAGAAGATCATCTGGAGATCATCACCATCCGAGCCGCTCCAGGAAATACAGTTATGCACTGTGACGTATGGAACGAAAGCAGCGCCTTTCCTCGCTATGCGCACTCTACGACAACTAGTTGATGATGAAGGAAGGACATATCCAGATGCAGAAAAAGCTCTACGTCATGTTTTCTATATGGATGACGTCATAACTGGGCGAAACTCAATCGATGATGCGTAGGAACTTCAGTTACAGCTGGACAAACTTCTTCGAAATGGTGGATTTACCCTACGGAAATGGGTGAGCAACGAGCCCGCTATTCTACAAAATCTACAGCAAAGATACAAAACTGATCAGAATACTTTCAACTTCAAAAAAGAAGAATCAACGAAAACTTTGGGTCTCAGCTGGATGACAAACGATGACGTGTTTTTCTTCAACTGGGAGGTCCCAACAAGCAATGGAAAACTGACAAAATGTATATTGCTATCCGATATAAGCAAACTATACGACCCACTAGGATGGTTGGACCCCATGGTTATCAAAGCTAAATTCATGTTCCAAAAACTATGGACGGATAATTTCACATGGGACGAATGCCTGCCTAACGAAATAACAAAAGAATGGGTGTTATTGCGCTGCGATCTACCTAACATCAAAAACATAAAACTACAACGATGGATTAATTGGAGACACCCAAAGGCAGTCGTACAACTACACGGATTTTGCGACGCCAACGAAAAGGCTATTTCAAGCGTCATCTACAGCAAAACCGTATCTGAAACTGGAAAAACCAGCATAACCCTAATTATTGCTAAAGCAAAAGTGGCTCCACTTAGGAAGAAAGTAACTCTACCGAGGCTTGAACTGGAAGGGGCCGTCCTATTAGCGAAACTAATGCAGAAGGTCAAAAATTCCTTAACTGAAGTACCACTGCAAATTTATTGTTGGAAAGACTCCCAAGTGGTCCTAGCATGGCTATGGGGAAATGAAGCCAGATGGGAAAAAAACATCGGAAACAGAACCGCACAAAATAAAAAAATCACACCCGTAACAGAATGGCGGTACGTGAAATTGGGAGGAAATCCATCTGATTGTGCAACCAGAGGTCTCCTACCCACATAACTAAAAACCTTCAACTTATGGTGGGTTGGACCTCAATGGTTACCTGACTGGAATAAACAGCAAAAAACGGAAATTAGTTCGAAATCTACAATTAACGAACTCGAAGTCCACCAAACGTGTGTGACAGCAATACCTACACAAAACATGTCGAGGCAACGAATTCAACATCGGTCATCAAAACATTGCTTGCGTCGCGCAGTTCGTTAGAGCATATTACAAGAATAATCAGTTGGTTGCTGAGATTTAAAGAAAAAACAACTTCGAAACGAACATTTGAAAACTATCTGGAACTGCAAGAATTTGAAAAAGCAAGAAACATCGTCATCAAGGCCACCCAAACGGAAGAATTTGGAGATGACTTGGAAAACATAAAGAAAACTTTATCCGTGAATAAGAAAAGTCAACTTCTGCTACTGTCACCCTTCATAGACGACTACGGTATACTGAGAGTTGGAGGACGTTTACAAGCTTCAGCGCTACATTATGTTACGAAACATCCTATTATTCTACCTCACAGCGGCCGCTTAACTGAACTGGTCATCGAGCTGACCCACAAGCAAACTTTGCACGGCGGTCCCCGCCTAACTTTAGCCAAATTAAGGCACCGGTATTGGGTCGTTGGAGGAAATAGAGCTGTGAAAAAACAACTCCGGCTTTGTATCACTTGCCACAAATACAGATCTAACAAGACCGAACAGATCATGGGAAATCTGCCGAGTGTAAGAATAACACCGTCGCGCCCCTTCACTCACACAGGGGTAGATTTCACCGGGCACGTGGAGATAAAAATAAACAAAGGCAGAGGAGTGAAGACAAGCAAAGGCTACATAGCCATCTTCATCTGCATGGTCACGAAAGCCATCCACATAGAACTCGTGTCGGATATGACGTCATCAACATTCCTCGCGGCTTTGAAGAGAATGTGTAACAAAAGGGGTACCCCAAAACATATGTACTCAGATAATGGCTCCAACTTTTTAGGGGCGGCAATAGGGGCGGCAAGGGCTCCACGACAAGAATTCAAGTCCTTCAAGACGCTGATGTCCCCAGAATTCTGTAGTGAAGTCAACTCCTTAGAGATACCGTGGCACTTCAATCCACCACTGGCTCCAGAAGCAGGAGGACTATGGGAAGCTGCAGTACGATCAGCAAAACATCACCTGAAGAGGGTCCTTGGAGATCAAAAGCTGACATTTGAGCAGTTTTCGACACTACTGCACCAAATCGAAGCCTGTTTAAACAGCCGCCCTCTTTGTCCTATCTCAGAAAACCCAGATGACATCGAGTATCTAACGCCAGGACACTTCCTTACGGGAAGTTCCATCATGTCACTGTACCAAGATGACCACAGTGATATTAAACATATCGATCTCAGTAACAGATGGATATTAACAGAAATGATGCATCAACACTTTTGGAAAAGATGGTCTAATGAATACCTTCATCAACTACAACTTCGAACAAAATGGCAACAGAAACGAGAAAACCTGAAAAAAGGCGATCTTGTACTAATAAAGGAAGCAAACCTGCCACCTGGAAAATGGGCTATGGGAAAAGTGATAGACCTATTTCCGGGAAGCGACGGCAACACACGGGTCGTCACTCTAAAAGCTAAGGGTGGTACACTGAAACTACCTATCAACAAACTGGCCCCACTACCAAGCAACACTTTAGAACCAGAAGTCAAGCTGGATTCCCAAGAAGAGCAAAAGAAGCCAACCCCGACAATGAAGGAGTATCGAACCAGAGGAAGCAAAATCACCAGCTTCATGGCATGTCTCATGTTAACGCTGCTAACCATACCAATCAGTAGCGCCGCTACAAGATCAACAGCCTACAGCATTATCCCAATAGACGGGAATCGACCGATCTACTTCGATGAAATCGTCAACATACAACTAAAACACAACAAGTGGACTCTACTGATTTATTACGACCTCACTTCATATTGGAACACAACAAAAAACATCAAACTGTACATCGATCAAATCGACAAGCTCTGCGATCAATCAGAAAAACCAACATCTTGTTTTCCGATGATCAACCATTTGCGACATGAAATCCATCAAATATCGGGATTCAACGAATTACTGAGAACTCAACACCTATCCAGAAAACGATGAGGATATTTTAACGGAATCGGAAGTCTCGCTCACACCCTATTCGGTGTCTTAGATGAAGAATTCGCGAAAAAATACACGACAGACATCGAAAAACTACAATCGAACCAAGAATATCAGCTAGAACTCATCCGAAATCAGACTCTAATCGTGGAAGCTGAAAACGACGTCATGAAGAAAAACCAGAAGTTCATCAACAATTTGAAGTTGTCTCAAAATTCATCCAAGAAACAAGCCTTTCGATGAAGAAAATAGAGAATAAAGTATACAAGGCCAACATTATGAATGACATCACCTCTTCCGTAGCAACTGCAAGCCTGTTAACATCGAATTTACAAAGAAATCAAGAAATGCTGGCGTACGTCCTAACAGACGTCTACAGAGGCCATCTAGATACCAAGCTCTTCACTCCAGCTCAGCTGATCGAGCAACTCAATCACATATCAACTAGAATGTCAAAACGACTATCTCTACCCGTCAAAAACGTTCAGCAAAACATCAAAGAAATGAATAAACTTATCTACGCAAAAGCAAGAATAAATGACAACTACCTGCTCTTCGAGTTACACTTACCGCTTATAAGCGATGACGAATACAAATTATATCGCGCGATACCTATTACGATGAACTGAAACGATATCTATATCACCGTGAAGCAATCGCCAAATTACATCGCTACAAACATCATGAAGAACACATTCATAAACCTGGAAGAAGAGGACATCCAACAATGTATGACATCTAAAAATAACCTTTTATGTCATGCATACCATCCCATCTACAACACATACGGAAATAAAATACCATGTGCAGCAAAAATGATAAGTCAACAGACTGGAATCCAGTGCGAGGTCGAACAAGTTACTTGCACCGACAAAGGGATCAAATTACATCAACAAAACGTATGGATGTTCACTTGCTGCGGAGCGTGTCAACTTAGAGTGATATGCGAGAATCAACTTGCAGCGTCGACAGTAACTACGAGCAGCACAGGCCTCCTTGCCCTAGGGCGGGGCTGCGTGCTACAACAAAATGGAGCTAGCCTTTACTCTTACAACACGTTCGGGAGTAAAGTGAAGTTAGAAGAGAAATACATGCCGGTGCCAAACTTAAGTGCACCAAACGACATGGAAATCAAGCCAATTGACGTGCAACTTAAACTACGCGAATACAACATGACAAATGAGAAGATAGAACAACAGATTGCTTACCAAAAAGAGCATGAAAAATTGGTGGTCCCAGTAACAACACACGATATATATCATTACACCTCTACGTCACTACTGTTCATTGGAGCAATAATCGTAGTTCTGATCTGGGCCGTAAGAAGAAGGCAAATGGCAAGGATCAGCCAACGAGCCAGCCACGCGGAGAGGACGGAGCGACGAGGACACGAAAACCCAGGAATCCAGCTCCAGGAGATGTTCACACAGATGCAACCCCAGGAGCCGGCACAGTCCCACCGAACCGAAAGATTCAATATTTAATGTTTAACGTCACCAATATTATGGACTTGTGTGATTTATTTATTTATTTCATTTATTACTTAGGTACATCACTTACATTGTAACTTTTATCTTCTGTAGCTGCTGTGGTTCGTTTTTTGTTCCTTTTTTTCACTCAGGAGCATGTATAGGCCAACGCCTTGCACAATACTTACTTAGCAATTATTATTGTATCAATTTAGCAATCTCTTATACCTAACAGACACTTACTTACATCAACTATTAGTGAACAGAACCGAACCACATCAGCGTTCTACTTTTGCCTTACTCGATTATAAACGTCAGTTATCAAACTAGCTGGATTTAACTACAACGATCCACCCCTAATGAAGCAATGGGCTGCGGCAACAAGACCTGACGGCCCATACAACCACAGTACGCCTCGTGGCGCAGAGGGGTGCAAGCGGGAAAAAAGATCTCCAGAATATCTTTCGGGTGTTCAAGAAGACCGAACCCAACGACGTCCCGACCTACGTGGCCCGGGACCCCAACAAGCTGCCGCCGGTCACGTACATTCGATCACGTCGTCATCACTCGGCTGCTAAAGGACATCATGCGGCTGCAAGCCAACGTCACCGATATCCGAGGCAAATTGGAGGCTTCGGGAGGTATCTGTGCTGACCTCGAACGTGAATTGTCGGCATTGCGGCAGGCTAACACCTCGCTGCCGACGCAGCAGATCGCCGATGCGCGTGATGACATTACGCCGGTCAGCAAAAATGCCATTACTGCAACTGACTTAGTCACGCGGGTTGCCAAGCCCGCGCCGACAAATACCTCCTCGCCTCGTCACGTCACGAAGCCGAGTCGACCAGCACAAGGTGCGGTTTTTTCTAGTTTCGTATGCTGCTGTGTCCAGCCGTGCCCAACACCGCCGCCCGCGCCCCGCACCATCCGCCGCCAAACACATTACAACTTTTTCTGCTATGCCAAAATCAGCAGTTGTTTTGCTGTCTTTGCCTTCATAAATATCCATTGAAACCATATAGCCGGTTAGAGCACAGCATAAAACCCAAACTTTGAATCCTCTTTTTACTGGTTTCAAAAGCATACATTGTTTGGGCATAGATCTGCCTTTGAAGGGTATCATACTCTCATTCACGCTCAGGAGACGTGATGGACTAAAAAAAATTTTGATAAATTCTGAAAGCATACTCAAGATTCATCCGACTTTGTGTAATCTTTAATATTCAGGATAACCTCGATGTTTCATAGACGAATTATCATCGAAGTGCAAAATTCTCAATATTTTTGGATTTTTTTTGAGACTCATCATGTCAGCGATACGAGGGAAATAAAAAATCGGATAACTGGACTAGTACAAACGAATAGATGGCAATAGGTGAAACCCCATTATTATCAGTATTCCTAAAACTGCTTTTAGTTCGTAAACTGATAAATTCAGGGTGTTATTAGACTAAAGATTGCTCTGAGTTACTATGTGCTGAAGCAAAATGTTTGTGAAAAACATCATAAATATTTTAATGGTGAGGAAATATGCGCTTCTTTTATGCCGTGTTACATGAAAACTAAATTTTTATTATTCTTGTGGTGTTCGAAGTATTTTTATTTATAATTTATAAGTTCTTTGTTGCACACAAATCATACAAAAAACAAGAGTTACATAAAAAAAGTGTACAAAGGCGAGCTTATCTCTAATAAGAGATCTCTTCCAGCAAACCAGGCAAACAAGGGAAAAGTTGATGGTTGAGCAGGGGTAGACCTATATGTACAATATATAAAATAATAAATAAAATAAATTAAATAATAACTATAATAATATACTAAAATACTATAATAATATAATAAATACCTATTATATACTACAAATACTATTTTATACACTATACTAATACATACTTACATGCATACTACCTATAACTCTAAAGGGAGAGGTAATGCTTCTTCACACGACTTTTAAAGATATTCAGATTAGGACTGTCCCTGACGGTGCAGGGGAGTGCATTCCACAACCGAATGGCCCGGGCTCTAAACCCGTTCTCATAGAAAGCGGTGTTATGCTGTGGAGTTGTGAGCATGGAAACTGCGTGAGTTCTCTGAGGTCTGCTGGAAGAAAGAAATTGAAAACTGTCTCGTTAGAAAGTTGGGTAGCGTGGATTACGTAAAATGTTGTAGAGGAAATTGAGGATATGTGAATCCCGACGAAGACGAATCGGCAGCCACTTCAACTCCCTGCGATGTTGTGACACATGGTCTTATTTGCGCAGCCCGAAGATAAACCGAATCCCGAGATTTTGAAGTCGTTCGAGTTTGTTCAGTAGTTCTTCGTTAGCACTGACCCAGCAGACATCAGCATAATCGATGAGGGGTAGAATGAGAGATTGAGCAAGAGTGATTTTGGTATGTCGAGGCAAAAAGTACTGAAGTCTCCTGAGAGAGTGAAAGGTAGAAAATACTCGGCGACTTACCTCATTGACATGCGATGACCAGGACAACTGGTATTTTACGAAATCTGTAAGGATTAGATACAGGCCCACCTTGTCTTATGTCTCTGGTACCTCTAATAGCTGCTTGTGCTCTCACAGAACCCCTGGTACGACCCCGTCTACTTTGTTGTGTTGGTATTTGTTGAGGGACTGGTGATATGGGAATCGAGGATCGATGAGATGAATCTTTTCTCACGGAGGCGTCTTCTGAATCTTCACTGGATATTGTTCTTGTGATAGTTCGGAATGGAATTTCTCCTTCCGGGTCTAAACCCTCACTCATATGCATGGCATTTTCATCGCCTTCATCATCATTACTTAAGAATACATGGGCAGTATGGCCCATGGCATCTCTTCCACTACCAGACGATCTATCAGGACCTTGTGCACGAAGGCGTCTTCGTCCTTATGCTCTTACAGGACCTCTGGTACGAACACAGCCTCGTCGTCGTACTTGAATTAGTACTGCTGGTGATGGAAATAGTAATATGGAACCACTAATGACTGGAGCTGGAGAATGATGTGGAGGTGTGTCCATGGTATTGCGATGAATTTCTCCTCCAGCTGAAAATCTCCGTGATATGACATTCAAAAGTAATTCATCTTCAGGTTCTAAGTCCCCATGAGGGAGGCTGAAAATTCTAATATATGAATATTAGAATTTTCAGCTTGCTAGTCATCTATGCCCTCGATCAAATTGACTAGCTAATCGTAGAACATTTTTTCTAAATATAACGCTGGTATAGACATCTAAAACAAACAGAAAATACAAAATAGTAAAACATCAATTATGTAACAGTTATCGCACAAACCTTACCGGCCTTCATACCAACACTTTGATACCTATTATCCTCTTTTTGGATGAACATTTAAAAAATCTTAAGTTTTTCGGTTAAATTTAATTATTATACTTTGCAAAAGTTAACTGTAATAGCCCCAAATAAGTACAATAAACAAATGATAATCTCCAATATGCACTTGTTGCAATTCTAACCTAAAAATCTGTTTTTACTACCTGTTCAGTTAAAATAGTTATTTTTGCTGTAAATATTTAATCCTGTTCAGTTTATTGTTAATCGTTAACTTTACAAATACAGGTTGATTAATTGTTAATCGTTAACTTTACAAATACAGGTTGAGATAATCACACTAATATTATAATCGTGAAAGTTTGTGTGTGTGTTTATATGTTTGTCAGTCTTTAGCGCTGAAACGGCTGGACGGATTTAATTGAATTTTGAGATGTGTATAGATCATACCCTGACTTAAAAAATAGGCTACATTTTATCCCGAAAAATAATCACTGATTCCGTCGGATGTTCAAAATGCATCCATAAAAAGTTTTCATAAATATGTCACTAGATGGCGCTGCATGTATTTTACATCGCGGTATGGTTTGGTTTCAAGCTTACTTCATATATGCCGGCACTGACACGCACTGACTGGAAGTTTCGACCGTCGCGCATACGGATCTCCGCTTCGCCGTCCCGTTGCAGTTCACCCGCCGCTTCGTGCGAAGCGGACGTGTGTAACACGCGCCCGTGCGCGCCGCGATCGCGATACCCGCGCCGCGAGTGTTCACGGAGGGGATTATCACATCGGGACGGACGCCGGCTCTGCCTAAGGTCGTGCCTGGTGTGTAACCCTTTCCGTGACGCCAGCTCGTCCATAGCCCGCCGCTATGGACGAGCCCAAAAGCCCTTCTCAGGGCTATAGTGCCAGTGACATTGTGCGAGTTTGTGAAAGTGATAGTGACGATGCCGTGAATGTGAACAGCCCGCCGCTGGGTGAAACCCCGCGTCGGCGCCGCGCGCAGCGATCGGCATCACTGGAAGGCCTGCTCACTATCTCCACGTCGACGGAGTACGGGTCGCCCGTGGTGCGGCGTCCTGTGTCCCCGAGGGCAGAGCTTGAGCTGGACGAATTATATTTAATTCGGGCCGCTCAAGCCAACCTGTTTTCGGCGGGCCTACTTCGTGCCATGGAGGCATACGTCGCCGCAAGCCGCGCTGCCCTGTCGGGCAAGCCCACGGCTTGCTTCGGCGCCGAGCTCCTCGACGCGCAATTAGTGGAGCAGGCAAAAACGCGGCCTTTGGTGCTGCCACCAACCCGCGGGACTAGGCGCCCGCGTAGCGAAAGCCCGAGCGACGAGCTGCGTCTCCGAGGAGATGGAAAGCGAGTCCAGCTTGCGGACTCGCCGACCCCGCCACCGACGAACCAACCGCCGCCGAGGAAGACGGGCCTCGACATGCCGTCGCTGTCGCCCTGGACAGGCGCGCTTCAGGCACCCGCCCCCGGACCGACCGCCGCGTGTGAAATAGACAGTGAGAGTGCTACAACACAAATTACAGGTACGAGTGTTTCACCTATTAAGTGCTCTCCCGCAGTGTCGTTTGCCGCGGCGGCCGCGACCGCGGGCACCGCGCCCCAGCACCGCGCCCCCCCCCCGACCAGTGAGGCACCCGGTGCCGCCAACCGCGCGTCCGCCCGCCCCGTCGGCGACCACGTCGCGAGTGCCCGCCCGCCCCACGCGCTCCGCCGCTGCGCCCGCGATAGTGCCCGCCCGCCCTACGCGCCCCGCCGCCGCGCCCGCGAACCCGCCCACCGCCGCGACTGTGCCCGCCCGCCCTACGCGCCCCGCCGCTGTGCCTGCGAACCCGCACGCCGCCGCACCCGCGAAAGGGCCCGCCCGCCCAATGCCGCCTGCCCGCCCAACCGCAGCCGCGGTCGCCACCACCACCGCCGCCCCGTCGGGAGGCGCTGCGCCACAGCAGCCCCGCCAGCCGCGCTATCCGCCCCTTATTGTGGAGGTCCTCCCCAACTAGGCCGACCACTTCAGGGCGATAGCCAGCGAGCTCGGCCGGGCTCCCAGCGCGCGCGCCTACCAAAAGGGTGTGCGCTTCACCCCCACGGCCGTCGACGAGTACCGGCTTGTACAGCGCTATCTGTGCAGGCTGGAGAAGGACCACGGAGTTCGGTGGTTCTCTTACTCGCTGCCGGCCGACAAGACCCAGAAGGTGGCGATCCGCGGGCTGCCTTCCAACACCACGCCGGAAGAGATCGTCGCGGCACTTGCAGAACTCGGTGTGGAGGCCGAGTACTGCAAGCAGATCCGGGCGCGCAAGGGGCGCCCCGGTTGCATCTTCTACGCGTCCCTGCGGAAGAATCCCGACCGTGCCCCCGGTGCAGTATATGAGATCTCAGAGCTCATGTACATGCCGGGGGTGAAGATCGAGGCTTGGCGCTCCAAGCAGGGCCCGGCCCAGTGCCACAGGTGCCAACAGTTCCGGCACTCGTCGCATATGTGCCACCGCCCCCTGGCGTGCGTGCGTTGCGGCGGTCCCCACTCGGCGCGGGAGTGCCCCCGCCCGAAAGACCAGCCGCCGACGTGCGCCAACTGCGGTGGCCCGCATACGGCCAATAACGCGACGTGCCCCGTGTTCCGCCAGGAGGCGCGGAATAAGAAGGCCGGCACTGTGGCGCTCACTAATGCGCCTGGGCCCAAGAAGATGCAGCCCCCCCCTCCACCACGTCCTGATCTGCAGGAAGAAACGGCGCCCGCCTCGCTTATGGCGCAGGCGAACGACGGAGTCCCCAGGCAGAAGACGAAGCGGGGGGGGAAAGAAGAAGAAGGCGACGGCTCCACCTGCCGCCGGCGCCGCGGCGGCTACTCTCGCCGCTAGCGAGACTGCGGCCGCCGCTGGCGCCGCCACTCCGGCTGCGGCGATAGGGCAGCAGGACTTGGGGCACCTCACAGCCCTGCTCGCCCTCCTAAGCGACCCCACTGCCCTGGGCAGACTCACCGCTCTGCTCCGCAATGCATGAGCCGCTCAGGGTCGTCCACTGGAACGCGCAGTCGCTGACAGGGAAGAAGCGGCTGCTCCACGTGTTCCTGAGGGACTACCGCGTCGACGTGATGCTCATCAGCGAGACATTCCTAGCCGGAAGCGACAAGCTGTCGCTGCCCGGCTATTTCGTCTACCGCAAGGACGAGAAGTCCACCAGCGGCCGGGCCTTTCGAGGCTTGGCAGTCATCGTCGGCAGGAAGATCGTCCACCAGCTCGTTGACGCCCAGGAGTATACATCCCTGTATGCTTTGGGCGTCGACCTCCAGGTCGCCGGCCAGGTGCTGCGACTCTACGCCGCCTACAAGCCCCCCAGTACACCAATCCGCACCGCCGAGCTACGGGGATTGCTACAGTCGCCGCATCCGACACTCGTCGCTGGCGACCTCAACGCCAAGCACACCGTCTGGAACTCCACCAGGGTGTGCCCAGCTGGACGCGCCATCCTTGCCGACTCCGTGAGCCATAACTACGATGTCATCGGTCCCGACGAGCCCACCCACTTCGATTCGCGGGCCGGTTGGGACACCATCGACGTCGTAGTCGTCAGAGGTCTCCGGACTCCGCCGAGCCAGGAGGTTCTCCCTGACCTCCCATCGGACCACAGGCCAGTACTTCTCGTCCTGGCGGACCTGCCCACCCGGGTCTCTCCGCCAGCATCACGCCGACGATACCAGTGGGGCGCCTTCACCGCCGCCCTCGACCAGTCTTCGACCACATGTCCAGTCAACCAGCCGGAAGACGTTGACCGCCTGGCATCGCTGCTAACCACCCAGATCCGAGACGCGCTCGACCTATCATCGCACACCGTAGCTCGCGGGGGGAAGCCCAATCCTCTTCCTGCTGAGCTACGCTCACTCATCCGCGATAAGCGCGCTCTCCGGAAGCAGTGGCAGCAAACCCGCTGCCCATCGATGAAGACCAGGCTCAACGCCATGACGGCAGAGCTGAAGCGCCGACTTGATCTCCACGCCGAAGAATCTTGGGAACGCCACGTCGATTCCATGGGCGACCACGTCCCCTCCGTGCATCGCCTATGCCGGGATTTGTCGACTACTCCAACTCCCGTCCGACCAATCCTGGGCAGCGACGGCCTACCAAGATTTCGAGCCCAAGACCGTGCAGAGATCTTCGCCGAATGCCTCGAGAAGCAGTTCAAGCCGAACCCTACGGATGATGTGGAGCACGTCGCAGCAGTCGAGAGACACCTGCGAGAGTACTTCGCCTCGCCGATAGCTCCCGAAGAGGACCCCACCGTCGTCACGCCCGGCCAGATCATTTGTGCATTCAGACGTACCAAGCCCAGGAAAGCCCCGGGCGCAGACCGCATACCTAACATGGCGCTGCTACATTTGCCGCCACGTACTGTGGGGGCCGTTACGCGCCTGTTTAACGGTATCTTGCGCACGGGCCACTTCCCAACCCAATGGAAGGAGGGCTTGGTCATCATGTTGCCCAAGCCGGGCAAGGACTCCAAGCTGCCTGAGAGCTATCGGTCGATATCTCTACTGAGTACCATCTCAAAGGTGTTTGAGAAACTCCTGCTGGCGAAGCTACTGCCCCACATCCAGCCGCGCCCAGAACAGTTCGGCTTCAGGCCCGAGCATTCTACGACGCTTCAGCTCACCAGAGTACTGAATGACATGACGGTTTGTTTAAACAAGAAGGAATACACTGTCGCAGTACTCCTGGACATGGAGAAGGCGTTTGACAGAGTATGGCACGAGGGGTTGCTGTAAAAATTGTCGACGTCTCCAGCCCCAAGAAGACTGGTCCAGATCATCGCCTCCTTCCTGAAGAATCGCCGCTTCCGAGTGATGGTGGAAGACGCCGTCTCCGAGGAACACCCCGTTGCAGCCGGCGTCCCTCAGGGGTCCTGCCTGTCTCCAGCCTGTTACTTCCAATATACGGACGACATCCCCGTCGGGCTTGGTGCCCAGCTGGCACTCTTCGCCGACGACGCTGCCTACTACGCGTCGTCGATCCAGGCACGGCACGCTGCCGTCAAACTGCAGCGCACCCTGGACATCTTGCCCGACTGGCTCGCCAAGTGGCGGTTGTCCGTCAACGTTGGGAAGACGCAGGCGCTCATCACAGGCCAGTCCCCCCTTCCACCACCACTCCAGCTCCAAGGACAGGACATCGCGTGGTCTCCGCAGGTGAAGTACCTGGGAGTGACCATCGATCGCCGGCTCACCATGAAGCAACATGTCGACAACGTCGTCAATCAGGTCAAGGTGGCACGCGCCAAGCTGCGTCCACTTCTCGACTCCAGCCTCCCTCTGAGGGCGAAGCTCGGGATCTACAAGTGCTACGTGAGATCCCGCCTCACCTACGCGGCCCCGGCATGGTACGCCCTGTGCTCGGAGACGAACAAACGGAGACTCCGAGCCCAAGAGAACCTCTCTTTGCGTACCATCGTCGACGCCCCCCGCTACGTGAGGAATGCGACGATCCAGAGGGACCTCAGATGGGAACCAGTGGACCAGTTTGTCCAGAGGCTGGCGAAGGGCATGTTCGCGCGTGCAGATAGCTCTCAACATCCGCATATCCGCGACATGGCGCCGCACCACGCGCGCCCGCCCGACCGCCGCCGCCTGCCACGCGACCTGGTTGCCTAGCCGGCGATCATCCAATGGAACACCCCTCGTGAGAAGATCTCCACCGCCCGCGAGGGCCCCCCGATGACCTGTCCATAGGAGTGGACAGAGGCGCTTCTTAAGGAAGAGATCCGATGATCTGACCCTGACTCCCCACGCCCCAGAATGGGTGCGTGAGATGATTTCTTGATTGATTGATTGCACTGACTGAGGTTGTTCTGTTGATTTATTGCTAAAGTTTCTCTCTCTCTCTCTCTCTCTCTCATCTCGATAGTTGGTCTCTTTTGTCTTGATAATTACAACAAGGTATTTTATTTATAATTTCGGATAGGTTAAAGGTTAACTGTGGTTCTTTCGCATAGAATTGTATTTGGCATTGTAACTTTTTAAATTGAGAATGCCTCGCAAACGCAAAACAAATCTTTCGTCGAGCTCACAAGGAGCGCGAACTAAGAAGATAGCTAGACAGCAAGAATCTTCTGTTCATGCTGAACAGCGGAGAATTGAGCAAGCGGCGCGTCAGGCAAATTCTCGAGCATCTGAAACCTCAGCGCAGGCTGATGCTCGACGTCACCGGAACGCTAACCGCATTGCATCTCAGATTGCTGCGGAGACACAAGAGCAGTCGGATGCTCGACGAAGGGATATGGCAGAACGTATGGCTTCTCAACGAGCCTCTGAAACACCAGAGGAGGCGGCTTCACGACGACAAGAGGACGCAGAGCGCATGGCTTCTCAACGAGCCTCTGAAACACCAGAGGAAGCGACTTTACGACGTCAAGAGAAAGCAGAGCGCATGGCTTCTCAACGAGCCTCTGAAACAGTCAAAGAGGCAGATCTGCGCCGAAACGCTGTTGCCCAACGACAAGCTGAACGTCGGCAAATATTTTCAAGGAATATGTGGGGAGTTTTCAAAAAATGTGCTTTCGACTACGATCCTACTTTAGATTATAGTAACCATAGACTCATCAAAATTGACCGTATAAACAAGGCTTGCAGATTCTGTGGGGCACTGAAATGGAAAGAGGAAACGGCGGGAATGTGTTGCTCTGGGGGCAAGGTAGCCATCCCCACATTAGCGGAGCCGGTCGACCCTTTAAGGGAATTATTTTTGGGCGAGACTGATGAGTCACGGCGCTTCCTAAACCGAATAAAAAAATATAATTCATTTTTTCACATGATTTCCTTTGGGGCAGACAGAATTCTCGCGATGCTGGGTTTTCACCAACCTTTACGGTGCAGGGGCAAGTGCACCATAAAATAGGGTCACTTTTACCTCCACCCAACCGTCAAGCACAATTTTTGCAAATTTACTTCATGGGAGACGACTAGGCAGAAACCGATAGACGGTGTCAAATTATTCATGGAGTGGAACGAGCGACTGTCCAGAAAATACAAAACGTCCTGCACGATCACAATAAATTGGTGCATGACTTTAAATCAGCTCTCGAGAACATGCCTGATGAGAGCTGCAAGGTTGTGATCAACCCAGACCGCGTGCCGAGGGGGCAGCACGCGCGCCGCTACAACGCGCCGGCCGTCACCGAGGTGGCGGCTGTGGTCGCGGGCGCCGACCTCACGGTCCCAAGAGACATCGTCGTACGCAAGCACAACGACACGCTCACCAGGATCGCTGACACTCACCGCTTCTACGATGCGCTACAGTATCCCATTATGTTCTGGAAAGGACAAGTTGGATATAACTTCAGTATTCCTCAAACCAATCCGGCGACTGGGCAACCGATCCTGAACAAAAATGTATCATGCATGGCTTTCTACGCGTTCCACCTGATGGTCACCGAACACGACTTCAACTTGCCGCTGCGGTGTAGGGTACTTCTATCCCAATTTTTGGTAGACATGTACGTTAAGATAGAGAGTGAGCGTCTAAGGTTCATAGCGCTAAACCAAAGCAAGTTGCGTGCAGAAAATTACGTTCACTTGCAAGATGCTGTTGCGCACGATGGCAATGTGAATCCGAATGACTTAGGGCAGATGGTGATCCTGCCATCGTCGTTCGTGAACAGTCCACGATACCTCCACCAATACACCCAGGACGCGTTCTCCTACGTTCGGAACTATGGGCGGCCGGACTTATTCATTACCTTCACGTGCAACCCAGCCTGGAAAGAGATTAAAGATGAATTAATGGGTGGGCAAAAACCGACGGACCGGCACGATATCGTAGCACGAATTTTTAAAATCAAAGTACAAAAGCTGGTGGCCCTCCTCACGAAAGGGCATGTATTTGGCGAAGCGTAGTGCTTCATGTATTCGATTGAGTGGCAAAAGCGTGGCTTGCCCCACATGCACTTGCTGCTGTGGTTAAAAGAAAAATTGCTTCCGAACCAAATCGATGAAGTGATATCAGCTGAGTTACCAGACCTTAACGTTGACAAACAACTATATGACACGATCATTAAGAGCATGATCACATGACGGACCATGTGAAACCCTGAATCCTACGTCGCCGTGTATGAAGAACAGGAAATGCACAAAAAAGTATCCTCGTGCACTGTTAAAAGAGACCCAAACCAATGATAATGGGTATCCGTTGTACAGACGCCGAGCACTCGAGGTAGGGGGACGTACAGTCACAATTAAAATCAGGGGTACCGCGCAAGACGTCGTAGTAAACAATAGCTGGATAGTCCTTTACTCGCCGCTCCTTTGCAAAATGTTTGATGCTCACATTAATGTAGAGTTTTGCAACTCGGTTCAGGCAATTAAATACATTTGTAAGTACATCAACAAAGGCAGTGACCAGGCCATATTTATTGTGCAGCAGCAAGGCAATGCCAATATTAACACACGAGACGAAGTGCAGATGTTTAGAGCTGGTCGATACGTGAGCAGCAACGAGGCAGCATGGCGAATATTAGGCTTGCCGCTTCACGAGAGGTACCCGACAGTGATACATCTTGCGGTACATCTTCCAAACAGTGAGCGCATTTACTTCACAGAGGCTAACTTGCGCGATCGAGTAGCGACACCGCCGACGACTACACTTACAGCGTTTTTCCGTCTGTGCCATAATGACGAATTTGCCAAAACATTGCTGTACGCGGAAGTGCCAAAATACATGGAACGCTGCGCGGAAAGAATGGAAGCGTCGTGTGCAGGGCAACCCCGTGGAAGGCTGGCATGGTGTGAAGGCGTCGGATACTCTGGGCAGAATATATACCGTACACGTTACACACTTTGAGTGCTACTGCGCGCGGTTGCTTTTGACCCGCGTCCGGGGCCTCATCAGTTTTCAGGCCCTTAAAACAGTCGATGGACAGGAAAAGGCTACGTTCCGAGAAGCGTGTGAGGCCATGGGACTTTTGGAAGATGACGGCCACTGGGACTCTACGATGGAGGACGCCGTATTGTGCCGATCAGCGGCCAAGTTGAGAGAGCTCTTCGCCATCATGTTGAGCACTTGCGGACTCTCGAACCCCCTGCAACTTTGGGATAAATATAAAACTGCTTTATCGGAAGACATCACAGACAGCACAGACCGACGTGCACAGGTACCGAGAGACAGCACAGACCGACGATGATATATATTTCAACGAAGCGCTTAAACTTATTGAGGACAAAGTATTTTCAATAGTTTTTAGAAACTATTGAAAATACTTTGGCGGCTTTCTGATTTCGGCATGCCCATCCCACAACGAACAGGAGAGTTGTGCAATGATTTGATCAGGGAGCTCAGTTATGATACCGCAGCCTTAGGAGCTCAAGTTGCTCAAACTGAGCCTCAGTTGTTACCTGAGCAAAGGCAAGTTTTCAATAAAATAGTAAGCCGCGTGGAGAGCGAAGAAGGGGGTCTCTATTTCTTAGACGCATCAGGGGGCACAGGCAAAACATTTCTGTTGAATTCGCTGCTGGCGCAGCTGCGCAAAGACAGGAATGTTGCGCTAGCTGTTGCGTCTTCTGGGATAGCAGCGACCTTGCTCAGCGGAGGCAGAACTGCCCACTCGGTGTTTAAACTTCCACTGAACCTTGCGGGTGAGGAAACTCCCACTTGCAATATAAGCAAGAGCAGTGGTCGTGGAGCTCTGGTGCAGCAATTCAAATTGATCGTGTGGGATGAATGCACGATGTCACACAAGCGTGCGATTGAAGCGCTCGACCGCAGCTTGCAAGACATCCGTGGCAACCGCACGTTAATGGGTGGAGTGGTCGTCTTGCTCGCAGGTGACTTCCGGCAGACGCTGCCGGTCATTGAGCGCGGCACTCCGGCAGACGAAATCAACGCTTGCCTCAAAGCTTCACCAATATGGGCAAAGGTAGAGAGATTGCACCTCACAACTAATATGAGAGTCCAGCTCCACAACGACCAAGAATCCGGAATCTTTGCTCAAAACCTCCTCAAAATCGGCGAAGGCCGCATGGCAATGGATGCGGAAGGCCTTATCAAATTTGAAAGCCACTTCTGTAATGTTGTAACCTCGGAAGAGATCCTAATACATATGGTTTTTCCGAGCTTACAACAAAACATGAGCAACGAGGAGTGGTTGTGTGAAAGAGCCATCATGGCGCCAAAAAACGAGTCGGTGGGAAAAATTAATAAAAAAATTATCGATCAAGTCCCGGGTGTGGTAACTACTTACACATCAATCGATACTGTGATGACCAATGACGATGCAACAACATACCCAGTAGAGTTTATTAACTCTTTAGAGCTTTCGGGAGTGCCGTCACACAAGTTGGAACTGAAGGTGGGTGTGCCTGTCATACTAATGCGTAACCTGGATGCTCCAAGGTTGTGCAATGGCACCAGGTTACGCATCACGGAGCTGAAAAGGCACATCGTGCAAGCCACCATCATCACCGGCGAGGCCAGGGGAGAAACGGTATTGATACCGCGAATACCTATTATCCCAACGAACTTGCCCTTTCAATTCAAACGCCTGCAGTTCCCATTGAAAGTGGCCTTTTCAATAACTATTAACAAGAGCCAAGGGCAAACATTAAAAGTGGCAGGCATTCATCTGGGCACCCCATGCTTTTCGCACGGGCAGCTCTACGTTGGCTGTTCACGTGTATCGAGAGCTAGAAATCTCTATATTTACGCAGAGAACAACAAATCTCGGAACGTTGTATACAGAGACGTATTGCAGTAGATTTCTGTCTCTCGGTGCATTTCACGACTGTTTGCGATACTCAACATTCTAAATGATTTAATTTCCGGACATGTGTACAAATATACTTACAACGGTTCTCTACGTTGGAATACCAGAAACTCTTACAGAATTATTTTTGTTCTCTTTTTTAAACACATCAGGTATATTACTACAAATGTGCACAATCCAAAGCATGGCGTAAATCCGACTACTACGCGGGCGAAGCCGCGGGTAAAAGCTAGTTATTTATAATTAAAGGAAAATAACTAAATTATCTATGAACTTACCCTGAAAGACGCAAATATCACATCTAACAACTAAATTATTTAATAATATACGAGACAAAATCACTTCTCCAGATTGTAAACACTTATGAGAGGGAAGAGACAAACGCAACCACCAATATGTTGCTCCTTACCAAGGTCCTGTGAGTAACTTTACTTTGGTGGTTTCATTTGTAGCTTGCGCCCGTTCAGGGCCTACTCAATAAAGCAATAAGGTCGACTGCTAATGCAACCCTACATGAATTATATATAAGAGTCAACCTTGTCAGGTGGTTATAGTTGCCTTATTATATTATATTATATACTGTTACGAGCGTGGGGTTCGTATTTGATAGAAAAGCCACTGAATAAATCCACTAATTAAAACACTCACTTTATTACCCAAATTAGGCACTTACAATTCACACGAACTGTACATAAAATCCACTAAAACACACACACACTATTTCACTAATTATGCACTCACTATTCACACGAAGAGTCTTTCTTTCCGATTATCTTTGTACTAGCACTCGATCGCAGTTAAAATGTAACTAAACTCGCGCCGGCCGTCGTCGCCTTTTATATCCCGCGGAGCCGCTCTGGACACATTGTCCACACATATCGCGAATATTCTAGTAAGGACCAGCGTGCGGGCCGAGAACATTCGAGACCATATATGTCTCTCTCTAATGGTGCACTCTCTCTGTCACTCCCTTCTCGAATGTTCCGAGTATAGCTATCTCTTTCTAGTAGTGCTATCTCTGTCACACACTTCTCGAATGTTCCGAGTATAGCTATCTCTTTCTAGTAGTGCTATCTCTGTCACTCCTACCGGATATTTCGCCATATACCGATTTGTGCTTCAGAGGCCCATAAGGGGTCCTGAAAACGCCTGAAAACGGGTTTTCAGGTTATGGCGTCATCTGATAGAGGGTGCCCTGAAACGGACTGAAAACATGTTTCAGGCGCCTGAAAACGACGGCAACTTGGGTGAAATTGCGATCTTTAGATATGTGATAGAGTAACTTCTGAAACGGCCTGAAATAACTTTTCAGCCCGCTGAAAACGCCTCTACAGCACTGAAATTGACGTTCAAAGTTTTTTGACCTAACCTACCGGCGTAACACTACCCCCTCCTAAGACATGCTCGTCCCGAGCATCATTATTTCCGTGGTATCTGGCCAGCCGGTTAACATGAAGAATCTTGCTCGGACTACGAGGATTCCGCTGGATTCGATACGTGACGTCGTTTATTTTGGTGACTACCTTGTAAGGCCCTTCCCAATTCGGAGATAGTTTCGGGGACTTTCCTACTCGTCGCATAGGGTTATGTAGCCACACCAACGAACCTTCCTCAAAACCCACTTGATAAGACTTCCGGTCATATCGGGTTTTCATCTTTATGCTAGCGTGGAGCCCGTGTTCACGTACCAGGCTGTGAACATCATCAATCCGATCCCGCAAATCACTTGCATATTCCGTGATGGTCCTTGGTGTATCGGGCGGACGTCCAGTCAGGAGATCTGCAGGCAGACGGAGTTCTCTTCCAAAATTCGCATACGATGGAGTAACTGCCGTACTTTCATGAGTTGCCGACCTATAAGACAACAGGAAGAGGGAGATATGCCGATCCCAATCTTTTTGATGGCTCTCAACGACCTTGGCTAGATGTCTCTCTAGTGTCTGGTTAAATCTCTCAACCATTCCATCTGACTGTGGATGATGCGCCATAGTCCTCGTCTTATGAATTCCCATTATGCGACAAGTCTCCTGAAAGACCGCAGACTCGAAGTTCCTTCCTTGATCACTGTGGATTTCGAGTGGTACCCCAAACCGGCAGAATACTTCGTTCACTAACTTTTCAGCTATGGTTACCGCTTCTTGATTAGGAATGGCAAATACTTCAGGCCACTTCGTGAAGTAATCCATCACGACAAGAATGTACTTGTTTCCGGAGTCCGATGCTGGGAATGGTCCTGCGACATCTAATGCAACCCTTTCCCAAGGGGCTCCCACGTTGTACAACTTGAGTGTTCCTCGGCTACGGGTATGCGGCCCCTTGACTGATGCACAGTTAGTGCATCGTTTACACCAATTTTCAACATCTTCTCGGCAGTGAATCCAATAAAAGCGTTGCCGAATTTTCATTAGCATCTTTTTTACTCCAAGGTGTCCACCGGATGTTCCATCGTGAAAGCTTCTCAAAACATCTTTCACCCTTTTCTTTGGGACAACGACTTGCAGGTGAGCATCCTTCCCATTTGTTGATTCCCATTTTCTACATAGAACGCCATTATGCATAACCAAGCTATCCCATTGTGCCCAGTAGCTTTTTGTTATCGCACTCATAGGAGCTACATCACACCATCTTGGTTTAGGTGCGCCAGCATTAATCCAATCAAAAATGGGTCTCACGTCAGGGTCCTCTTGTTGCGCTTGCTGCATGATTTCATCACTCCACTCGTCGCTAACCGTATCAGTTCTCATCATTCGAACACATTCCTTGCCTTCTTGTCTTGAGCAATGTTTACAGTTGTCCGCACAAGGTCTACGTGATAGGGCGTCAGCATTTCCATGTGATTTCCCACTACGGTGTTCGATGATGAAATCATACTCCTGCAGTTGTTCAATCCATCTCGCCACTTGTCCCTCGGGGTTTTTAAATTCTAGCAACCACTTTAAAGCAGCATGGTCAGTTCTGATACGAAACTTTCTTCCCAGCAGGTATTTGCTGAAATGCTGTAACGTCTTGACAACTGCTAGCAATTCCCTCCGAGTTACACAGTAATTCCTCTCTGGTTTTGACAATGACTTACTGAAATATGCAATCACAACTTCGTTATCTCCTTTCTTTTGCGACAAGACACCTCCAATTGCAGTATTACTAGCATCTGTATCCACAATGAAATCCTCATCCGGGTCTGGATACCCCAATATTGGCGTTTCACAAAGTCTTCCTTTAAGCTCGTTGAAACTTGACTCACATTGTTCGTTCCAGTCAAATGATCGCTTTTCTTCCGTTAATTGATGCAAAGGCTTTGCTATATCCGAGAAGTTCTTCACAAAACGTCTGTAGTATGAACAAAGCCCCAAAAAGGCACGTACTGCAGTCTTGTCTTTTGGCGTCGGCCAATCCTTCACGGCGCTTATCTTCTCAGGATCTGTCTGGATGCCGTCCTTCGAAATCACGTGTCCTAAGTAATTCACTTTACGTTTGAAAAACGAGCATTTCTTCGGACTGAGTTTCAGATTTACCCCTCGTAGTTTGCCTAGCACCTGCTCCAATTTATTCAAGTGGTCGTTGAAGTCTCTACCAACGATAATGATGTCATCCAAATAGACCAAACAAGTTTCTCCTAGAAGTCCAGCTAATATTTGTTCCATTAATCTCTCAAATGTGGCTGGTGCATTACACAGTCCAAATGGCATAACATTGAACTGCCAGAGTCCCTTGCCAGTAGAGAAGGCCGTTTTCTCCTTATCCTTGTCCTTGATTTCGACTTGCCAATAGCCACTTTTCAGATCCAACGTTGAAAACCATTTCATTCCGTTCAATGTGTCTAAAGTGTCGTCGATTCGTGGAAGTGGATAACTGTCCTTCTTGGTTACATCATTAAGTCGACGGTAGTCAATACAGAATCTCATGGTGCCGTCCTTCTTCTTAACCAAAACTTCGGGAGAACACCACGGGCTTGTTGAAGGTTCAATAACGCCGCTTCTTTGCATTTCCTCGATCATGCCCTCAACCTCCTTCTCCCGAGCTACTGGAACTCTCCGAGGGCGCTGTCGGATAGGCATAGTTTCCCCAGTGTCGATCTCATGCTGAACCACTCCAGTTCTTCCAATGTCATCATCATGCGAAGAAAAGACGTTGCGATATCGTAGCAGTAAGCTACGCGCCTTAAGGAATTCCTCCTCGGTAAGGTGCTCCCTGGAGTCATTTAGTAATTTTTCAACATCCATTGAAGGCTTAACATGCCCAGGTTTCACGTTTTCCTCAGATTCCCGGCAGCCTCTTATCCAAGAAATTTCTTGGCATGATCCGACCAGCGTTCCTTTATTGAGGACGCATTCCGTGTCGCTTGGATTAAGGATCCTTACAAATGCTATAGATGCCGTGGTTACCATTGTACGGGCTGTTATCCACGGTTTATCAGCATCCAACCTCTCTACCACCACACAGCGGTGAGATTGCGGCCTTGTGGAGTTCGGCAATTTCACTGGAACTAAAACCTGTGACCTTGGTTGAAGAATGGTTCTCCTGGTACAGTAAACATTTCCATTTACTCCACCTTGTATAGGAATCTCATCAACTCCAAACTTTAGAACTCCAACCTTCAAGTTGATTTTACAGTCATGTCTCCTCATAAAATCCAATCCAATAATGCAGTCGTCGACGATGTTAGCAACGATCATTTTATGCCAGTATTCTTTTTCACCTATTTTCACAGCTAACTCTCGTTCTCCTTGGACGGAAATGTAATGGCCGGTAGCAGTTTGCAGCTGGAGATGCCTAGGTCGGACTAGATGATCTCTGGTCAGGTGTCTCAGTAGCCGAGAGCTGATCACAGTCCGAGAAGCTCCGGTGTCTATGGTAAGGAGACATGGTATTCCACAGATTTCTCCATTGACAACCAGACTATTCCCGTCGTTTGCCTGTGAGATCATAATTGGGACATTTCTACCGCCAGCCAGCACTCGTCCCATATTCCTGGCTTTTATTCGTTTCCCTGTTGGGGCTCTGACTCCACAGAGCCTATTTTCCTCGCCATTGGAGCGGGGTCTCTGTCCCTCCTAGTCCTTTTTGGACAGCCTGACTGCAGGTGACCACGTTCTCCACAATGGTAGCAACGTGGCCCAAATTCGCGGCGGGAATCTACTGGCTTCGTAGTCGACACTTCTCGCACCCTGAAAGGCCTGGATGAATCCTGTCGTACAGCTTCCACCTCGAGAGCGTGGGCTACTGCATCCTTTAGGCTGCCATGATGTCCCAATCGCACGGCTGCCCTCACTTCCAGATCCCGGATCCCATCGATGAAGGCCTGCACCAGCATACTGTCCACAAAGGATGCTGACGTACGTTGATAGGCCTTCCTAACCAACTTCTCGATTTCCAGGGCCCACTGTTGTAAGGACTCGTTACGTCCTTGTGTCCTGTCCTTTAACTGAGCTCGGTACACGTGCTCCAGGTGACTGTCACCGTATCGTGCCTCCAAGGCTTCTAGAAGGCGGTCGTACGTCCGGTCGTTTCCTAGAGCCTCTAGTATGGTAAGAGCCTCGTCGCGCAGCGCCAACGTCAGTGCTGTCCTGGCTTGCTCCTTACTCCAACCATTAGCCTGGAAAACAGACTCGAACTGCAGCTTATAGGCAGTCCACGATGAGCTACCGTCAAAGGGAGGCACTTTGAACCTGCCGCCTCCGGACACCGATGCGTCGGGTACATAGGTACTTGGACCATTAGCCACTTTGATCTCAAGTTTTTGGAGACGGCTCTCACAGGTCTCAATTTTTTTATCGACATCATGGACTCGACTCTCTAGTTTTTCATCCATATCGGCCAGTTTTTCCTGGACCTCGAACAACTCTCTCTTCCATTCGGTCGTGGACTCATGTACCTCACGAAGCATTCGTGCCTGTTCCTCCTGTTTTCGCGACTGTTCCTTTAGGAGGACGAAGATAACGTTGAGGTCTACTCCTTGTGCAGCTGGAGCAGGTGATTCCGACGTACCAGGCATCAAGTCTCCAGACCCAGACGTTTGGCTTCGCGTCGTCACTCCTTTTGGCTCGGTTTCTCGTGGCATTAACGGCATTTTCTATCCCACTTCTGACACCAAATGTTACGAGCGTGGGGTTCGTATTTGATAGAAAAGCCACTGAATAAATCCACTAATTAAAACACTCACTTTATTACCCAAATTAGGCACTTACAATTCACACGAACTGTACATAAAATCCACTAAAACACACACACACTATTTCACTAATTATGCACTCACTATTCACACAAAGAGTCTTTCTTTCCGATTATCTTTGTACTAGCACTCGATCGCAGTTAAAATGTAACTAAACTCGCGCCGGCCGTCGTCGCCTTTTATATCCCGCGGAGCCGCTCTGGACACATTGTCCACACATATCGCGAATATTCTAGTAAGGACCAGCGTGCGGGCCGAGAACATTCGAGACCATATATGTCTCTCTCTAATGGTGCACTCTCTCTGTCACTCCCTTCTCGAATGTTCCGAGTATAGCTATCTCTTTCTAGTAGTGCTATCTCTGTCACACACTTCTCGAATGTTCCGAGTATAGCTATCTCTTTCTAGTAGTGCTATCTCTGTCACTCCTACCGGATATTTCGCCATATAACGATTTGTGCTTCAGAGGCCCATAAGGGGTCCTGAAAACGCCTGAAAACGGGTTTTCAGGTTATGGCGTCATCGGATAGAGGGTGCCCTGAAACGGACTGAAAACATGTTTCAGGCGCCTGAAAACGACGGCAACTTGGGTGAAATTGCGATCTTTAGATATGTGATAGAGTAACTTCTGAAACGGCCTGAAATGACTTTTCAGCCCGCTGAAAACGCCTCTACAGCACTGAAATTGACGTTCAAAGTTTTTTGACCTAACCTACCGGCGTAACAATACTTATTTCGCTTCTAACCTATAAAGCGTTAATATTAATATTATAACATCGTATCGATAAGTGCCAATAAGATGTCTCAAAATAACAATCTTACAAAATAAATAAATAAGAACAAAGACAAGCTGTAATGAACATAACTTATGAGAAACTATATGGAACGAATTGCTCTCTTCTGTAGCAAAAATATACCGATTGGATATCTGCGGCTTTACCCTACAACGGAATGCCTTATGACATAATGATGTGAAATTAACTGAAATATACTAATCTTGTAGTGGTTTCGACAGAAAACTGCCTAATTTTTCGTACAGAAATAACTGCAGAGCTCGATCTTCCAGCTATAGGCGATGTGTGAGGACCCCACTGCAATTGTGAATCTAGATTAATACCGAAGAATTTAGTTGACTGTACCAGGTCTAAATGCTCGTTATTCATTATAAAATACTTGAAGTGGGATCCACTCTGACATTGGGTAGCGAGAATTTTACACATTTGTTTTTATTTTATTTTACACTAAATTATTGGTAGTAAACCACTAAGTAAAGAACTAGCGTGATTGTTTTGTTAGCAACGTCCGAATTATTCTGTGTTCTGTCCAACTTAAAAAAAAGTGAAGTATCATCAGCAAACAAAACAAAATCACATAAGTTTTTTACAAGTTCAAGTTCAAATATTTTTGTTCATAATAGCACAAAAATTGAGACTTAATGAACGTCATGACATAATCAAGCAAGCATAATATAACATTAAGTAGGTGCCTAATTATTACATAAAACATAATATATAGGGTGCAATAAACTGGTTTACTGCCAGATGTCGGCGTCTTGTAAAAAGTGATTAATTTTGTAGTAGGCCTTAGTGCTCAAAGTGTGCTTTATACATTTTTTTAATCGAGCTTCAGTTATGTTTTCTATGTCTCATAAAGGAACTGCTAACTTTTGTGAGTCTGAACATTGGAAAAGAAAGTTTATGTTTATTTCTAGTTTGCACATTGTGGCGGCTATCTATGGTTTTAAAGCTATTGATATTTTTCCTCACATACATAATGTTTTCATATATATGTTACGGCTAAAGCTAGGTGTGAAACTAAACTTTAGTTAAGCCGGCTAGTGTTAAGATTAATTTCGAGCCTCGGCTAATGTCCGAAATAATGTTCATTGCGATAAATGATTTCAACATTAGTCGGCTAAACTCCGGTTTAGCCTCGACGCTGTTGAGGCTAAAGATGGGTTGAGAAAATATGGTTGACATTAGCCGATTAAACTCAAGTTTATTTTTCAGTATACCTAGGCTAATGTTGAAAAATTACCGTTTTAATCTGGAATAAGTGATAAAAATGATTCGGTAGCCGTAAACACTGCGGTAGCTTAGGTGAAGGATAAAAGGGGTGAGCGAAGCGAAGCCCCCTTTATCCTTCGTGTTAGGTTGAACATGTAAGCTAGAAATTAATCTTAACACTAGCCGGCTTAACTTAAGTTTAGTTTCACACCTAGCTTTAGCCGTAACATATATAATTACATTATAAAGCCGTAACATGTATATTATATACTCATCGAAAGAGTTCCCAAATGTGCAGATTAAAGGATTTCATAACCATTATTCCGATTGCCTTTGGAGAAAAGCTAAAAAAATAGATTTCATTAAAAAGAAGAACAAATGGCCAAAACAAAATGTTGGTCTTTGAAGTGTGTTAACCACTTCTCCCAAATTACTATATTCGCAAATGATGGGAATTTATTAAAAATAATGCTGCAAAAATACGAGAAGTAATAAAAATAAAGAAACTACCTTAGTAAATTACTTCGAGAGTTACTGGCTCAAGAGTGAAGCATTCATAAACTCGTGGTGCGTGTTTGAAGAGAGACATCGCAATACTAACCAAGTGGAGACATGGCATATGAACGTTAACCAAGCTTTAAAAAATAGAAAACATGTAAGCATTATGCAATTTTTAAAATCAATTTTGGAGGATGGAGAACCAGAGAGAGAGAGAGAGAGAGAGAGACCCAAACTAATCGATTCCATTTAGTTATACTGAGCAGTATAAATATTTGGACGATTCAGATCCAAATTATTCGAATGCATTTAGTTATACTGATCAGTATAATTATTTGGACGATTCAGATCCAAATTATTCGAATCCATTTAGTTATACTGAGCAGTATAACTATTTGGACGACTCCGACCCAAATTAATCGAATCCATTTAGTTACTGGCTCAAGAGTGATGCATTCATAAACTCATGGTGCGTGTTTGGAAAGAAGCATCTCAGTACTAACCAAGTGGAGGCATGGTATATAAACCTTAACCAAGCTTGCAAAACCAGGAAACATGTAAGCGATAAGCAATTTTTAAAAGTAATTTTGGAGGATGCAGAAGATGTTATTATCGATATATGGGACAGTAAGGAGAATAGAAAATAAAACAGGATTGTCAACGATAAAGATAAAGATAAAGATAAAGACTTTTATTTGCGATAGATATGGTTATACAAAGGTGTTACTATATAGTTTCAGTCAGATACACACATCCAGCTAATTAAATTATAGCATGCAAAACAATTATGACATAGAGCCACATAATTTTAAATAGTAGGTAACAAATTAGTCAAAGTTTACAATTGACACAAATTTTTACATTATGTGCTAGGAATTCCTTAATCGAGTAGAAAACATGTCGCATTAACCAATATCTTATAACTTTTTTAAATTTCTGTTTGTTACTTATAATTTGGTGGTGACTTGGTAATTTGTTCCAAATTGTTGTGCACATAGCGTAGCAGTTTTTTGTAAATCTTGCACTTTTTGGGATCACAGCAAGGGTAAGTTTGTTAGGTTTCCTTAGACTCCTAGATGTTAGGTTTTTCGCTTCTGTAAACATTTTTTTATTTTGCATCACAAATGTAGCTACTTCTAGAATATAAAGGCAGGGTAGAGGCAATATATATAGAGCTTTAAATAATTGTTTACATGATACGTCTGGGGCAACACCTACGATTGATCTAATACATTTCTTTTGAGCCACAAATGCCTTGTTTAAGTCTGTGCTGTTTCCCCAAACAAGCAACCCGTATCTCAGTACTTACTCTACGTATGCAAAGTATGCTGTTAATGCTGTGTCTCTGCTAGCCACTCTAGTCAGCTTACCAAGAGCATACGAAAACCTATTTAATTTATTGCAAACGCGATCTATTTGAAATTTCCAATGTAATTTATTATCAATGTCAATACCCAAAAATCTAACACATTCAGCATTTTTAACAATTATATTATTATGTGATACATTAAGATTATTTATATTATTGAAATTGATATAACAGGTTTTATTAATATTTATATTTAAATTATTTTTATTTAGCCAATTAATAGTATTTAATATTACGTCATTTATTTCCTTTTCATGTATTGATAATGAATGTAGTTTTGGTGTTGTTATAATTACTGTTATGTCATCAGCGAATAATATATTTCTATACTTAGTAATTTCAGAAATATCGTTAATGTAGAGCAGAAATAGGAGCGGTCCGAGTACACTACCTTGAGGCACGCCGAATTTATTAAATTTAGGTTCGGATTTGTAAGTTTTTAAATTCCTTGCGGCATCAAATCCGGTAATCTCTACAGTTTGAGACCTATTTTTTAGGTAAGTTTGAACCCAGTTATATGTCGTTCCTCTTACACCGTATGTATAAAGTTTTGTCATAAGCAGCTTGTGGGACACGAAATCGAATGCCTTTGACATGTCAAAGAATATAATTGTCACATAGTTATCATCGTTTAGTCTGTGAAGTATGTCGTTTACCAAATTAAATGTTGCTAGAGTTGTAGATTTTTCTCTTTGAAACCCGTATTGATTTTCGGTTATAATATTATACTTTGACAAAAAAGATGAAAGTTTATTATGCATTACTTTTTCAAAGAGTTTCGAAAATATTGGTATTAGGGTAACAGGTCTATAATTTTCTATAAGATTCTTATCACCTTTTTTGAATAGAGGTTTTGCAATGCTTATCTTTAATCTGTCTGGAAAAATACCACTTTGTATGGACAAATTAATCAAGTAAGCTAATACTTCACTAATCTCTTTCTTGCAGGCTTTAATTATTTTTGTACATATTTTATCATACCCTTCTGCGTTTGTATTGTTGAGGGTCATTATATGTTTTTCAATCTCTATTTTGTCTATTGGCGTTAAGTAAATCGAATTATTTATTAAAGTTTGGTTGGTATTTTTACAATTATTGTTTTCCACATTTGTCAGATCAATAAAGTAATTATTAAATATATTTGATATTAATTTAGGATCTTTTATTGTTTCATTATTATAAATTAATTGATCTATATTTCTAGAACGTAAAAGAATTGTTTATTTCCTGATTGATTATTTTCCAAGTAGCGCTACTTTTATGTTTGTGATTCGATATGTATTTTCTATTTATATTTCGTTTAGCTGTATTAACACATTTCTTTAAAAGTTTGCTGTAGTTTTGGTATTTCTCCTTATTATATGTAGTATTATGAGTATAATATAAATAACGTAACTTCCGCTTGGCAATACAACACTTTCTTATCCCTTTAGAAATCCAATTTATTTTGCATTTGGTGTTAATTTTAATCCTTATATTTGGGAAACATAACTTATAAAGTAAACAAAAAATATCATGAAACTCGTTGAAAGCTTGATTTAGATCATTTTGATTGTATACTGTATGGAAAGATAAGCTTTTCAAATAACTCTGAAATGTTGCAATGTTCTCTTCTGTATACATACTCTTGAACATATAAAAGGTTTCCGGTATATTCAGTGAATGTTTAAGCTTCATGCGTAAAAATTGAGCTGTATTATGATCCGATAAGCAAAGAGGAAGCACAAAACCATTCATATTTCTCATGTTACTAATTATAAGATCAATGCACGATTTTTTTCTTGTAGGTTCTAAAATATGTAAAATAAGGTTACAATTTTTTAAAATGTCACTTAGTCTAGATGATTCATATTTTTGTTGTAACATATTTATATGTAAGTCTCCTGCTAACATTAATTTCTGGTTTTTGAATTTACAATGAAATTTATAAAGTAATAACTCTAGTTTTTCAAAGAACATGTCCAAATTATGTTTCGTATCATTTGAAGGTCTATATATACAAATAATTACAGTGTTTTTGCAGGGAATCTTAATTGCACAACATTCAAAATAGTTAGAGACTGAAACGTTCCCAAGAGATTCTAGTTGCTCATATTGAATACCTCTTTTTAAGAAAATGCAAGAACCACCTCTTCTGGTTTTTCTGCAGTAAAAAGCCGCTAGTTCGTAATTTGGCATCTTAACGTTTAATGCATCACTTTTTTTAGGAACGTTTCAGTCAAACATATTACTTCAGGGTTAGAACATTCTTTCATATCATTAATGGTAATTGTAAGTATATCCAATTTAGACAGTAGTCCCTGAATATTTTGATGCATTACTAAAAAACTTGATACAGTATTATTGCAATCATTTCTATGATTATGCACGAAAAAAATCTAGGGTCTTTGGCTGCTTCTCAGTATTTGAATTATAATCCGGAGAAGCAACCGAGTCAGTCTGAGTATGCATATCAACCGAAGTTACCCAGTTTGTCTTAGTTCCAGAATTTACTGATAAAGGTAGCTGCTCTTGTGTTTTGGCGTAGTTTGAGGATACAGTGATTTCTTTTGTCAAATTTCTGCATGTAAATAATTTGTTAAGTTTTATTCTATTTGAGCCTTCATTGTCATTTATATCTAAGTAGGTTGCATGTGTAAATCGTAAACGACGTAATGATAATGGATGCACATATATAATTAGTAACTGTAATATCTCAATTCCCACTTTTCTGTAAACATTGCGATAGACCTATTACACTGTATTTGAATTCCGTTCTGTATTGCTGCCTGTTAATGTAAATATTTTTAATTTGAATAAATATACGTAAAAACGGAAAAATATCCATAAATAAGTATTATTAACTGCTTATTTATTAACGAATTGAACTATTTGGACGAATCCGACCCCAACTATTCGAATCCATTTAGTTATGCTGAGCAGTATAACTATGTGGACGATTCAGATCCAAATTATTCGAATGCATTTAGTTATACTGAGCAGTATAACTATTTGGACGATTCATATCCAAATTATTCGAATCCATTTAGTTATACTGAGCAGTATAACTATTTGGACGAGTCCGACCCAAATTAATCGAATCCATTTAGTTATACTGAGCAGTACAACTATTTGGATGACTCAGACCCAAATTGTTGGTGGACCAATTAGGTCACCACGGCCTCTCCTGTCAGCTCATTGCTGGCCGGTGATCTCGTCATGCCAGCCTGAATGACGTCATTCACCGAGCCCTTGCCAGTTGTGTTGTGCCAGCCATCCTCGAACCCAAAGGTCTGGCAAGTGACGTTGGCAAGCGGCCTGATGGAATGACGCTCATTCCCTGGCAAAACGGGAGGTCGCTGATTTGGGACGCGACATGCGTAGACACGTTGGCACCATGCCACCTACCGGCGACCTCAGCCACAGCTGGCGCTAAGGGTCTCAAACGACGGAAACACGCTGCCATTGGCGACGAATTTCTATTCACGTGGAGACCCTCGGGCCGTGGGGCCCTGACGCTCGACGATCTGTCGAAGCTTCAGGATACCGTAAAGCTGGCACCTACCTTGCTCAACGTATTAGCTTAGCGATACAGCGAGAAAATGGTCCCAGTATATTGGGCACCTTGCCGCCCGGTAGCAATCTTGGGGAAAATTTTAATTGATTAAAGGTTTTAAGTTTAGTTACATTAGTAAGCTTATTATGTAAATCATTTTTAACCATTAATGTTAATATTAGTATGAAGCTTCAAATATAATATATATATATATTTATTGAAGATGTCAAAACAAATAGATTGACACTCTTTTACTTTTTATTTACTATCGGTCTATTACTATTTTCGTACTTATTAGTTAAATTTAATAATTACTAAATTACTTAAATCGGTAGGGTTTTAAGTCTATATATTTTATTATTGTTAGAAAAGCTGCGACATCTCCTTCTTCTACTTTCGTCTTGGATAAAATACTTCATAATGACGGCCCTTAGTATCAACGGGATAACGGCTTGCTTTCTGTCAAAAATGCAGTATTTTAAGCTCTAAGACCATCGTTCAATAACAATCACACAAGCAAGACATCTCGTACATTTCATAGGCGTCGCCGGTCCGCAATCTCTAATCATCGCAGTGGACTTATTTATGAGATTGTGACAATGAGTTAAAAAAAATAGAACGTAAGCGCGCGTCTTATTACTTTTGAAATCAAATCTCATTCTCTCTCATAACAATTTTCTTCAGAGCGGAGAGGAGAATTCAATCTGGTAAAACGTCAAAGTATTTGTGCCTCTACCACCAAGTTTCCTATAAAAAGTGCGTTAATCTTTGTGTGATATGGAGCTGTGAATAAGAAAGATTCTAATTATATTTTGGTCTACTTTTGGCCCTTGGCATATCTGTTTTCCCCATTTTTGACTCACTTCAGTGGTTGTTGGCAATCTCTAATCATTGTTGAGGGCAAGTTGCGCGAAGTTTCCAGACTACCCCTTCCACTTTGCAGTTTGTGTCGTGTCCTTGTCCGAGATTACACATGTAAATGACATTCTCCTTGTATTGGTTAGGCCGTTTATTTGAGAAGCCAAACATGAACACACTTCGTAATTAGTAATTTCTTTAACACAAAACAGGCATACAGACAACTTATAATAGAAAAAACTTGTACAAAGGCGACCTTATCTCTGACAAGAGATTTCTTCCAGCAAACCATGATAGTTAAGCGGGTACAATCTTCCTTCTTCTTCCTCTTCCAAGCCGTATTCGGCCACGGTGACTTTTTAAAGGTTCGTTGGTTGCTTTGTGGGGCGACGATCGTGTGACGTCATATGTCTATTACAGGCAATCTTGGCAGAAAACGTGCACCCACACAGAGTGCAAGTTGGCACGCCATCTACGTAGTTGCATACTATGGCTGCTAGTGATCTAGCCTTCAGTTGGTCGCGCTTCGCGTCCAAGTCAGCCCGTCTTTGAAATTCGAAGCGGTAAACGCTTTGTTGCACCAAGTGCCGCCATTCAGGACGATTCCCTGCCTGACTCTCCCACGAGGGGGGCCCAATGTTGCATTTCTTCATGTGTCTCTTCTAAACATCCTTAAATCTGAGGAGTTGGCCGCCAGATCTCGACTTGCCCTCCTGCAGTTTAGAGTAAAAGATGCGCTTCGCCGCTCTCTCCTCGTCCATTCGGGTTACATGTCTACTCCATCATAGCTGTCGCCTCATCAGATACGGGTCTGTTCCGCCGACATTCGCCCGTTGAAGTATATCGGTGTTGCTCACACGATCCGACAATTTTATGTTCGTGATTTCACGTAGGTATCGAAGATGGAATTTGCCCAATGTTCGAATATGTTTGCGGTACAAGCACGACGTCTCAGAGGAATACATTAGGTTAGGTATTAGAATCGCCATGTAAACAGATATTTTAATAGCAAGCTTGATGTCGTGCAAGTGGAAGACCTTGTGCCAAAGCTTGCCGAAAGCTGCTGCTGTAGCTCCAATGCAGGGGTTTATTTCAGACACAAGGTCGCAATTGGATTTATACTGCTACCCAGGTAATTAAACTGCTTTACCTGCTTCAGTTTATCTTTGTCAAGTCGTATTGTCGATTGTTCTTCGATTGTGGGTGTAACCATAACTTCAGTTTTCACATTAATCTTCAGACCAAAATTACGATACAAGTGATCAAGTTTCTGGATCAACCATTGCAGACTTTGGGTGTTTCCGCTTAAAAGCACAAATCATCTGCATACGTAATCTCTGCTATTGTGGTGTATAATGCTTTGGCACGAGCTTTGAGCCTGGCCAAGTTGAAAATCATCTTATCAGTGCGAAAACGGATTCGCACGCCATCGGAGAGGTCCTGTAGAGCGTCCCTTACGACAAATGCGAAATATAGGGTGAATAGAGTGGGCGCAAGCACGCATCCTTGCTTAACGCCGCAGCTGACACGGAAGAAATACAATTGTTCGCCGTTTATTGTGACACAACATTCCATGCCGTCATGCAGAAGCCGAAGCAACCTTACAAACTTCACTGTGCATCCTTTTGTTTTTTGCATGTTTTTCCAGAATTTTCCATTAGGCTTCACGCGCCACGCTATCAAATGCCTTCTCTAGGTCAACGAAGCAAAGATAGAGCATCTGGTCTTGCTCTCTTGTCTTTTCTTGTAGCTGATATACTATGACAGCAGTTAGAACCCCCTATATGAGTTGCAGTCCTTTGTTTTTGTGTAGACCTCTTTTTCTTCCCACATGCGTACGAAAAACTTCCAGATAGTAATATGCAACGAGTCTCCACCGTATTTAAGTTGCTCTCCTGGTATACTGTCAATGACTGCCGCTTTCTTGTTCTGTTGTGCTCTGATGATAGAAACAACCACGCTCAATGTCAGTGGCTCATCTAACTCATGTGCTGTTAGTAGTGCAGGTATGGTTTCAATGTGTCCTAAGTCAACTGACATGTCGATTCGATGAGATGCACCGATGAGTTTGAGGACCACTGCATAGAACTCTCCCAGCCGGTTCGTGTCGGGTAGCCAATGTATTTTACGGGCCTTCTCTTGCCACCACTTGTCCTTCAACTCTCTCGTGAGTCCACGTAGCTCAAATTCAATGTGCTTCTGCGTCTCCCTGTCCACGGTCTAGCTTATGTTCGAGGAGGAGGGTTCGTTATTTCATAAGTGTTTTTGTGAGACATGTATTATTATAGTCGAACCAATCTTCACTCATCCGGATTTTTAAGCCTAGAGTCTGTTCGCGCCCCCACCATGACGCCACGCGGGCAGCGAAGGTCGCCCCGCCACCGCCGCCGGCCGCGAGCTGCGGATCTTTTCTATTCGCCTCAGGACGGCGTACCGCACGCACGTGTCCCACATACAAATTGCACCACACCATGTATAACTCATTAAACGGTTTACTTATAACTTCTTCTCGAGTTTATCATCTAACCTTATGTACGCTCGTACATAATTTGGCGCCCCCGGGTGGACACGGATCATCTCCAAGCTGAAAAAGTGAAGCAAATTGCGCCGCGCCACGCCCGCCACGTTTCTTGCCGTTGACATCTTGGTCTCCAGTCAAGCAGCTTCATTCCCAACTGCGCTGGAGCGCAGTCGTGACTGCCCTGATCACGATCTCAGACGGAATCGCGTATTTTTCCTATGGTGTATGCCTTGATGTCGGATATGTCAACCGAATATTTTACACAATTTTGTTTAGAATGATTTTGTCACAAATCCCAAATTGGTAAATATCAATTGCAAATTACTGCTGAATTTTATTTCGTCATAAATAGTGAATTTAAAATGAAAGGTATTCCTGAAGTACCCCGAGGCCTCGAAGAAAAGACCCACTATGTCAAAAGAGGGTAAGGTTTGGTATTGTAATATAACGGACATCAATATTATCCCTCGGACATCAATATAGTCCCTCTCGTAGTCCCACTGGCTGATGTTACCCCACCAAATTGAAAACCGACCGACGTAGTGCCTAATTATGTAAATCTATTTTATCAGTTGGGGTGGCAGTGGCACAGCATAGACATGCCAGTCACAATAACACATCTTTTTTCAGATGGGGTGGCAGAGGCAAAATCTAACATAATATAACATTATTATTTTTTACGTCACTGTTTTTGACAGGTGTTACTACTTTTGACAGGTGTCATCTTTTTGACATGTTTTTTGTCAAAGCCCCACGGGCATCTGCTAGTTATAAATAAATTGCCTGTGGTCCCTCTAAAGGGAGTACGAGAGGGACCACGGGCAATAAATGACGGTCTCGCTCAGACGGAATCGCGTATTTTTCCTATGGTATATGCCTTGATGTCGGATATGTCAACCGAATATTACACAATTTTGTTTAAAATGATTTTGTCACAAATCCCAAATTGGTAACCGAGTAAGTCTATGTTCGACTTTGAGAAAGTGTTCCCAAATGTGCAGATTAAAGGAGGATTATACCCATTATTCCGATTGGAGAAAAGCTAGTAAAAAATATTTTATTAACAAGAAGGACAAATGGCCAAAAAAAATTGTGGGACTTTATAGTGTGTTTACCACTTCTCCCAAATTACCATATTCGCGAAGGATGGGAATATATTAAAGATAGGGCTGCTAAAATACAAGAAGTAAAAAAAATACAGAAACTAACCTTTGTAAATTACCTCGAGAGTAACTGGCTCAAGAGTGAAGCATTCATAAACTCGTGGTACGTGTTTGAAGAGAGACATCGCAATACTAACCAAGTGGAGACATGGCATATGAACGTTAACCAAGCTTTAAAATTTAGGAAAAATGTAAGCATTGTGCAATTTTTAAAAGCAATTTTGCAGGATGTAGAAGATGCTGTTATCTACATTGAGGATAGTGAGGAGAATCGAAAATAAAACAGCATTGTCAACGACGTAATGATAATGGATGCATAAATGGATTTAATTAACGGTAATATCTCAATCCCCACGTTTCTGGAAACATTGCGATAGACCTATTACACTGTATCATAATTTTGGTCTTTATTGCTGCCTGATAATGTAAATATTTTTATTTTGAATAAATATGCGTAAAAACGTAAAAATGCCCATAAAAAGTCTTATAAACTGCTTGTTTTTTTTACGAATATAACAATTTGGACGAATCCGACCCAAACTAATCGAATCCATTTAGTTATACGGAGCATTATAACTATTTGGACGAATCCGACCCAAATTAATCGAAACCATTTAGTTAAACTAAGTTGTATAACTATTTGGATTTTTTTGTCCATTTTGTTATATCTTTTAACTAATAGTATAACTAGATGAACGAATCGGCACAATGAGCGCTCAATGTCAATGACGCCACGGCGACGGTCAGCTTTAGGTATCCTTTATTTGGCGTTTGGAGAGTCTTCTTTCAGATCAATGAATGTTAGAGAGTGATTTTATTGCTAATGATAAAAATAGTGGTACTATGAGAATAACCGACAATTTTTCCTTTTCTCCTGGCTTAGCAAAGCCATTTCAGAGTTATGAAACTAACCTATCTATGTTGGAGAGACAGTAGAAAAAACCCATCCCCACCCCTCCTCGCCTAATACTTATTCTCTACCCACAACCCCCACCTTAGGTTATCCTATTCCCCCTCCTTACAAAACCCCGTCACCCGCCAGCCCCCGATGATAAGTCATGTCAGTGACAAAATGGCGGAACTTTTAAGGGCTGTCGTTTCCAATCTATTGGTTCAAATTGACTGAATTTTTGGAATTTACCTATTTAAATTGTGAACTAATGAGTCACAGTAAATCAGGTGACTAGCTTTATCTGCAACATAGTTATAGAGGGGTCGAAAAGTCCCGAAGTGTCCCTCCACTCCCCCTCTTTAGTTTTTTTGCAGCATCTTGTGTAAAATGAAGTCCTTAGTATGCCTCTCAAATTTAATTGAAATCTGTTGATTTATTGATTAGCCAATAAAAAAATAATATTTGGTTGTCTATAAAGTCGGTTTACGAACGATACGTTTACGTGATGACGTCATAAAAAACGCTTAGGCTAATCGTGCCTCTGTTTCGCTAGACCCGCGCTCTCGCTTGCACGCTCGGCTTAGGCGGGACGTGACACTTTTTCGTGCGTGCAGCCGGCGTTCATCGATTTATAAGACGTTATCACGTCAAAAATGAAATAAATCAAGGAACTTTTGTGCCAATTTTCGTCAAGATCGGTTGAAAAATGCGACCTGTACCCGAGAACAGAGACCGGCAACGGCATTTTTGGCCGATATCGAAACTGGACGCTTCGCTCGCTCGGTCAATTAATTATTAACCAAAGAGAAAGGGATTATAAAAACGTTAGATAAAAGATAACTGAAATTGACCTTCATTGTCACTGATGATATGATAATGATGATGATGCTGTCCTCTTCGTCGTATCAGACGACAGCGACCTCTGCTATCTTCTTGTGTGTGCTTTAATGTGGCTGGCGAAAACGAACTTGTTTTTAATTTTCCCATGTTGCATGGGGCTCACCATTATAGGTACTAGTAGTCCCAGATCATTGTAAATTAGGCCGACTAGAACCACACTTTTGAAAGACGCTAAATACAGCTAAAATCAACTGAAACACAACAAGGCATTGTTAAGTAGGAACCTGGCTGACAGGCAATAATCTTACCATGTTTGACTACGTTACTTAACCGTGCTGTGGGTACTAAAGCTGTGTTTATCCTGTACTTAGCGGCTGTCACAGGCCTGACGCAAGACCCCTGTGGATAGAAGGGTTTAAGGCGAGTTTTATTTCCGTAATAGTTATATTTAAACAGAGCGTAACAGGTATCCGAATTACCATACATACTATGTGTTGTGCCTGAACTTAGGAACCGCTCAGTAGACAGTTCTAACTAGCAGGAGTTTGTTTGGCCTAGCAAACTTAGTGGGCTGCTTGCGGCGTCTACGTATACATATTATGGACCGTGTAATTAATCGGTCATTATAAACAATTCCCTCACAGTTTGAATAATGCCCAAAATGAGAGGGCAGTGTGATTACAACTCTTAGAATACTCAAATTACCCGGGCCTCTTATAAAATGCCCATCACCTGTGGGGCATAACAATGTTTCTTTTCATTGGTTCTCTCTGCCCTATGATAATATTGTTGTTCTTACATGTTCATCCTAACACGAAGGATAAAGGGGGCTTCGCTTTGCTCACCCCCCCTGTGCCGTTCGACTATGTTAGTCATATTTTCACGTAATGTTAAGATAAGTTGACGACCGTCACAGATAAGGTATATTTAAATTCATCACGCACTATGTCTTATGTACGTCATTAATAACATGCATCAACCTGGTATATAAGCTAGGATTTCCAATAATAAACCAGTCTGGTATTTGCGCGAATCTCAAGCCTTTTACTTTACTCCCGAAGATGTCGCTCTCCTTATAATTGCCTCTGGCAAAGTGGTGACCCGACTTCTGAACATCAGCATACCTCGGTAATAGCAGCATGGACCCAGCCGCGAAGAAAACTCCGTGTGCAGCCACCTTAGAAGTGCAAGCAAGAAGCACTTCGTCCAAGATCGCCGAGCCCCGACTTCGGCAACCAAGACGACATCAAGCAAGCCATGACCGGACCAGATTTGAAAACGGACCAGAAGCCAAATAATTTCAACTGAAGATTTCCCGCATCGAACTCGAGATACCGCAAGAATAATGAACCGATAGTCAGACGACTGCTGATTTTCAAAATGGAGCTCGCACCAGCGGAAACGAACGCGTCGGCAAATTCATTCACAGCAAGCAGTTTTTCAAGTTCAAGACATAGGAAGCCGTTCCAGCCCCCAGAAGAGTATTGAAACATCATCGATATACCAAATTCAACGAATATTGAAATCATCCAGGAAGAACATCGCACGAAGAATAATCAAATCACTGAAGAGAGAGAGATATATAAACACAGTCAGGTCATAAGTTCTGTCACACAATAAAAACTTTTGAATTTAGAACGCTGGCCACAAAAAAGTTTATTGAATTCGAATTTCGAATTTTTCATAAAAATGAAAATGTGTACTTTTTAGAATTTTCCTCATTTTTAAATATGGAGTGGACACTTAAAGAAGACTGTGTCGCAGTTATTGCGTTGCATCGTTGCGGTTACGCGCCAATTCAGATTTTCGACTTACTGAAAAATTTGAATATAACCAAAAGATTCGTTTATCGTACCATAAAACGATACAATGAAGACTCTAGTGTAGATGACACGTCAAGAAGTGGTCGCCCTCGCTCTGTTACGACTCCAGTAGTGATAAAAGCTGTGAAGGCGCGAATTCAAAGAAATCCCATACGTAAGCAGAAACTGTTGGCCCTTCAGATGGGGTTAAGCAGGACCACGGTGAAAAGGGTGTTAAATGAAGACTTAGGGCTTAGGGCATATCGAAGAAAAACAAGACATCGTTTGGACGCTCGTTTAATGGACCTGAGACTGAAGAGATGCCGTGCTTTGTTGAAGCGGTACGCGGGAAAAAAGCATCGGGAAATTCTTTTTTCGGATGAAAAAATTTTCACCGTGGAAGAGAGCTACAACAAACAAAATTATAAGGTGTACGCACACAGCAGTGAAGAAGCGAGCAACCGTATTCCGCGTGTCCAACGAGGTCATTTTCCATCCTCGCTCATGGTTCTGTTGGGAGTCTCTTATTGGGGCTTAACTGAGGTACATTTTTGTGAGAAAGGCGTAAAAACGAATGCAGTTGTGTATCATAATACAGTCCTCAAGAACCTTGTAGAACCTGTTTCTCATACCATGTTTAATAACAGGCACTGGGTATTCCAACAAGATTCTTCGCCAGCTCATAGAGCGAAAAGTACACAAGACTGGCTGGCGGCGCGTGAAATCGACTTCATCCGGCACGAAGACTGGCCCTCCTCCAGTCCAGATTTGAGTCCGTTAGATTACAAGATATGGCAACACTTGGAGGAAAAGGCCTGCTCAAAGCCTCATCCTGATTTGGAGTCACTCAAGGCATTCTTGATTAAGGCAGCCGCCGATGTTGACATGGACCTCGTTCGTGCTGCGATAGACGACTGGCCGCGCAGAATAAAGGCCTGTATTCAAAATCGCGGGTGTCATTTTGAATAAACTTTATTACCATAAGAATCTATGTTTTATTAAGTTCATTTTGCTATATAAATGTTTACATAAATAATAAACATGTCTAAATTATTTCATATTGCACATGTGACAGAACTTATGACCTGACTATGTATATATATATATATATATATATATATATATATAAACGATTGGTGTACAAGATGTGCCCCATATTGCCAAATCCCAAGGTTTTTAGGCACACAAATTTCATCAATCGACAACTTAATATTCACTCAAGAGTGAAGAGCACGCACGTACATATGACGTACGAGATCATTGGCTGCCTACAGTCAAGGTTACAGATTTAATGCTGAAGCTGATTCAGCACAATCAGCCTTGTGTAGGTACGGTCGCAATTATAAACAAACAGTAATTACAAGTTCAACGAGGTGCGATGTAAATTGACTCATCGATTCCTGAAAAACATGGGCGGCTGCAGCATCAGACGTCTCTCCTGCGGATCTTTTCCAGTTATAGGTTAGGTTAGTTTACTAACCGCGAAGCCCCATTTTCCTAGTATTTTTCTGTTTTCGTGTAAGATTTACCTTTAGATTCGTGTAAGATTTACCTTTAGATTAAGTTAAAGTATGCACGATTACTATCTGATTTATGTTTATTAAAATACTACTAGTTATTATTGCAGTCGATATAAGTTTGATATAGTATCTAACTTAGATTTTTTTCCATTGTTATAAGTACATTCATTTATTTTTTTCCCTAAAGGGGGGAGTATCTGTTCCGGTCGACTATGTTAGTCATATTTTCACATAATATTAAGATAAGTTGACGACCGTCACAGATAAGGTATATTTATATTCATCATGCACTATGTCTTATGTACGTCATTAATAACATGCACCAACCTAGTATATAAGCTAGGATTTCCAATAATAAACCAGTCTGGTATTTGCGCGCATCTCAAGCCTTTTACTTTACTCCCGAAGGTGTCGCTCTCCTTATAATTGCCTCTGGAAAACCCCCCTTCACCTAAGCTACCGCAGTGGTTTCCCTGATAGTATCTGTGTTATCACATTAACCGCAACCCACATTGCCATGTTCATAATGTCTGGGCATAGTAATTAATAAGGAAGTTCAAGTTATAATTATTCACTTTTCCCAAAGTAGTTTGTCATTATTCACAATAATGCCCGGGTTTATCACTTGGTCCATGAAATATAAATATATGGTCTAACGTAATGGACCATATAGCATAGAGTGAATGCTCATTAAATATCCACAGTACCTAATAAGTGAGATTGGTTCCCGAATGCTGAACTATTCACAACTTTGTGCAGCATTTGGCGATTGGAATTTCCCTACGAACCGTACTCTCACTGATTGGAATTGTCATAACCAACCTACTCTCTAAAACTTATATTTGCACACAGTGAAAGTATGAAATTATTTCCACAATTCAAACTGACTCTGAGCTGTGTGTCTACAGACTGTAGAGTGAAACATTTTCGTAATTTTGTACATGACAATTTCCTTCCTTAAGCACATAGGGTCCTATTTCGCTGGTGCTATTAATTTAATTTAACGGTAGTGGTCTGACAAGGGTCGGTTAAAGTCAACAGAACGGGCTGGGTTGATTCTAAATTAGGTGCGGGTATCTCAGGATTCAGATTGCGGAATGGCCTGCTATACTGTTGACATAACACACACTTAGATTATAACTTACTTACAGGGGTTGAGAGCACTTGTTGGAAGTGGATTATGGCTGGGATATAACCCTAAATGAGTAGCTAGGGCCTCTTTGATTTTTATTCCTTAGGAGTTAACGAGTTGGAAAGGCAGAATCGATCGTACATCGTACTATATTTTGTAAGTATTTCTATTTGTAAATCTTTTCTGGTCAGTGTTATTTTCTCTTTTTCCTTCTCCCATGGCAGGAAAGGACAGTTCAGTCGGTTACTTAAATGAAGCTATATTTAAAGCCCAGATGCACAACTGCCACTTAAAGTTTAATAGACACTCAAAGACATGTCACTGTCTTTCGCTTGGTACCTCAGATGAACGAAACTCTTTGCTTACTTACTCTGTGGTACTGTCATTTGACAACCTCTGCGGCACTGCTGTTCAAGGCTCTGCCTCCCAAGCAAGAGGTCCCGGGTTCGAATCCCAGCTGTGGAGGAAGAAAAAAAAACCCCAGGTCTTGGATGTTTAATGTCGCCGTTTATGGTTCTCATGACACAGGGTATCCTAGTGTCGGGCCAGAAGCAATCTATATGACTGTGTTTAAATGTAAAAAATAATATACCGTTCGTATTATTCATAAGCGGCCCTCGATTTGAGCAGCAGTCTGTGTATTATGTCCTGTATGAACAATAGTTCGTCACTCGTAGATTCTAACTGAGTCACAGTGACTGTGTTTTGATAAAAAATCTCAGTTGGCGCCTGACCGCAACGATGCAATGCAATTAACGCAACTTTACCGTCTTTTCGAGTCCACTCCATTTTTGAAAATTACGGAAAGTCTTTGAAATTACTTTCTAAAAATATTCGTTTTTCGAAGGCCAATAACTTTTTTTGGTTCACGTTCTAATTCAAAGTTTGAGGTAACTATGTGACAAAACTTATGGGTCGGCCATGCAAAATCCAGAAGGTGACTTTCGTGAGGAAACCCTATTCCAAAGTCAATGCCCGTTTTCTGACAGCTAATAAAAAAGTATTTTTTCCAAATTTGTCATTATAAGTCATATATATATAAGTTGGCCAGGCATGTTTTTTTATTTTTTTCATGCCAGTTGACAGTTCAAAAGATATTATACCATGGCAGGAAATGCAATTTTGATGGTGATAAATTTGGGAAAAGCTGGCCTATGAAAACGGACAACAAGAACTGTCGTTTATACGCAACAAACAGACCATTGTTTTGTTGTTTTGGTTTATATCGACAACTTTATCTCCACGTTATCCTCTGTCTTGGGATTATTACCTCAAATTCTTTGCTAAAGACGACCCTGGCTATTCTCTCGCTCTTTTGTTACTTGTTTGCACATCTGATTTTAGTTTTCAAATCAAAATCCCGTGCGAAATCAACGGAAATCATGGAAAAAATATCTTCATCCTTGCTTCATTAAATTCTGTAAAAAAAGTCGTAGTCCCGTTTTCTGTAGTGACGAACGATGAAAATGACATGGGTTCAAACAGTTTAACAAGTCTTGGTCTGAAATGACCATAGCATGTAAGTGTAGGTCCATACTCATTGGTTATTTATTTATATGCTTATTTATTTATAGGTTATTTATAGATCACCTGTCACAGCTGTAATTTTTTTTTCACCTGTCAGAAAAACCCCCAATTAACTCAAAAATTGTGGGGCAAAAATGACCCGCGATTTTGAACCTTGGTAATGAAGTTCAAACCTATGAAAAATAATAAATCATCTGTTGATGGCCCTAAGTTTTTTTTCCTCATAAGAGTCAAAAGGTTTCCAAAAGGAACCTTTCAGATATCGTACAAATGTTAGCCCTGAGAATGGGTAACTGGACCGCAATTATACAATTGTATGCTCCAACCACTTTCAAATAGGCCACAAACCACAAACCAACAGTTTCCCCATGATGGTATGGATTTCATTCTCTTATCATGTCATAAAACCAACAATGACATCGTATTTAATGGTTTACGAAGGCACGTTTCTATGAAGTAAACGATTTATTTGGCCTCTTAAATGCTTTTATCGTCTGCATTTTACATGACACGCCCGCGGCTTACTAATCGCACATCTTTTTGTGAGCCGTTTCACGGGAGACAGATAACGCTATCCGGCGCGTCACTTGCATACATATTTACGCGACGGTTTTTCCGATAAAGGGTTGCCAGAATCATAGATATGAAAAAGTACAAGGAATTATATATTGAACTAGGATTTACCCGGCGCGGCTTCACACAAGCTCTGTACTGCAGGATTGTCGAGCATTCGCTAGCGTTAGTGTGCCAACAATCTATAAAATTTCAAAAAGTTGTAATACATTACTTATCCGCTTGTCTATAGTTCAGTCAATAGAAATACTTTTTATGGCATGTAAAAATGCTTTTGTATGCAGTTAAATTGTAATTTGAAAGGAAACACTAATGAATGTACAGAATGTGGGAAATATGCCAGAATTAAATCAAACGGACCCATTTAATTTAAGTTAAGATTATAGAGGCAGTGGAAAATATACCAGAATTCAAATAAACGGATTATCTTGTAAGAAAATACTTATAAATGTATAGAATAATATAAATGTGCCAGAATTTAACAAAACGGACCAATTTGTAGGCATAAAATGTTCCATTTCCATGACTCAAATAAACAGTAATTGTAAGAAAATACGTACAATAAAGAAGAGGTTGACTAATTGCAGAATTATCTACTTATTTTTTCTTTTTTTAAACTGATTTATTTACTACAAGCTAACTAAACATATATTAAATACTTATGGGTGAGGACGTGACGGAGTGGAGATGCGAGTTTCTTAGCCGTGCTCTCACGTCTGTCTGACATCGTTGGGGTGAGGGAAGTAGCAACGAACCTTCGAATTATTAGTAGTAAAATATGAAACATATCAAAGCGTTTTAAGGGGACTTGTATGAAACTACTAAATAATTTGAGACTTGGAAAATGTGTTTTACTATATCATAGGACTTTTTTATAAACTACATTTGGAGTTTTGCGTTGTGTAGCTAAAATAACTAAACTATTTGAGGAGCTCACTCTGGAGCGAGCAATATAAAGCTGCCCATGTGAAAAATAATACTCTGTTAAATCGATACCCACTGTTGTAAATCAAGCGCCTGTGACTTCGTAACTAGCAATAAGTACTCAATGTGTCGTTGCTGTTGTTTTTCAGTCAGGCGTTTTTTCTCTTATTATAATCTGTGAGAACTACATATCGTGCTGCGTTTATTTTTTCAATTTCCCAAGAATCTCATCATTTTCAAATAATTACATGGTCCTTCGAGCCGGATATTCAAATTACGAGGATCAATTGGAGTTTCACGGAAAATCACTGGAGTAATTGGTGAATAGTGAATATTGTGAGCGGCCGCATGAACAGTTTGATGTCACAAGTATTTTAAATCTCAAAACTACAGTAAATCTTCACGCCAGCCAATTAGTAACGTAGATAGAACCCAACACTCGATAAAAAGGTAGTATAATATGTATTTGATCGCATTTGAATCAGGTTAGTATCGTTTTAATTTCAACATATGACCTAACTTTTTGTCAAAATCAAAAGCTACATTTTGTAACTTTTAGTCAAATTTCATGTAACTTCAGTACAAACGTCAGTGTATGTTTATCGTCTATGTCCTAATAAGTGGAGTTAAAAGTGTCCTGCATCAATTTAGTCATCTTACGTGACAGTTAACACTTTATAAAATTGTTAGGTATACAATTTCCCATAATTAGGTAGGCATTTATAAAAATCATTGTACAAAAAAAAAACATTGTAGGAACCATTCCTGTTATTAGTTAGTAGTTCGCATTGCTGGAACCGATGTATTAGCCTGGAATCTCTGTACTTGTTAATTATCACTCTTTTCACTTGATAAATTGTATCAAATTCCAGGACTGTTCATTTGACACCTGCCTTCAGTATGCCTCCAAAGGAAGATAGGGATAAAGACCCAGCCAAAGTACGCGCCAGCTACAAGGGCCAACTAACTACATTCTCAACATATCTTCAAGGACTAAGTGATACGGCATTGAGTGCTTCCGATGCAAGCGAACTGCAACTCCGTATAGGTAAAATGTCAATATTGTATGAGCGTTTCGATGAGGTACAGTTGGTTCTTGAGTGCCAGGAGGAATCATTGCCCACACAGTTAAAAGAGCGTACAGACTTTGAATCTGATTACTTTCAGCTTGTTTCCCAAGCTCAAGCTATTTTAGACCAATACAATAAAGTAGAAAAAAGTGACAGTGTTTCCTCTACTTGCAACACAGTACATCAATCTTAAAAGCTTGTTAAGTTGCCAACTATTTCATTGCCCAAATTCAGTGGCTCTTATGATAACTGGTTAGAGTACAGGGACACATTTACTAGCTTGATTCATAACAATCAAGAAATAGATGATATCAATAAGTTCCACTATTTGAGAGCCGCCTTGGAGGGCTCAGCAGCTATTGTCATAAAGTCGATTGAGTTCTCTTCAACGAATTATTCTGTGGCATGGGATCTTATCTGTGAAAGATTCAATAATAAAAAGTTATTAGTGCAAAATCACGTTTCGGCGCTATTCAACATTGAGCACATCACAAAGGAATCCTCACAAGTCTTAAAACGTCTTATTGACCAAATTAACAAGAATCTAAGAGCTCTTAAACTCCTCGATGAGCCAATTGAATATTGGGATACTCTACTCATATATATAATCACTCAAAAATTAGATTCTAAAACATATCGCGAATGGGAGGAATTTAAAGGGCGAATGAACGCAGGCAAAGATATTAAATTTGAGTCATTTCTTTCATTCCTGCGCAGTCGCGCAGATTTAGTAGAAACTTTGGAACTGTCGCGGTCAGGTCAATTAGGTCAGACGAAAGTCAATACCCCCAAACTTAAAACTATGGTGTCCGTTACGTCTGGTAATGATAATAAGTCATGCCAAAAATGTAATGGTGAACATAGTCTTAGCGAGTGTTCTCAATTCTTGTCATTGAGTAATGAAGCGAAGTTGAAGTTGTTGCCTAACTATAAAATATGTTTTAATTGTTTGTGTAGCGGTCACTTTGCGACCATGTCGTCTAAAACCGAGAGTAGTGGTGCTGTACTACTATCAACGACTTTGATAAAAATTTATGACTCTCATAACAGACAACATGTTGCACGAGCTATTTTAGATAGTGGAAGTACATCCTGTTTAATGACCGAAAAATTGTATTCGAAATTAAACTTGCCTGTTAATAATATTGACAAGTCAATAATGGGCATCAACAATGCTTCCACGCAAATAAATAAACTATGTCAGGTATCAGTTACGTCATTGGATGATTCATTTTCGATGAAGTTTAGTTGCTACGTTTTGCCTTCAATCACTGACAACGTGCCTTGCAGTCATATCAATTTAAATAACTTAAATATCCCATCAGAGATTAATTTGGCCGATCCACACTTTCACACACCGGCCCCGGTGGATTTGATAATAGGAGCCGATGTTTTCTGGGACATTTTAGGATCTCAGCGCATAGCATTGGGTGAAGGTCAACCTATCTTGTTTGAAACGAGGTTTGGATGGTTGGTTTCAGGACCTATTGGTCCCACTTACTCATCAAAAAGCAAAACACTTAAATGCAATTTTAGTAAAATTGGTACAACTCAACATGAGTTAATCGATGACACGGACAAACTTGATGATGACTCATGATCTCATGACCTTGTGCGATTTTGGCAGTTAGAGGAAGTAAATCCTCATTTACCTCACTACTCAAAAGAGGAGCAATTATGCGAGACTCATTTCATGGAAAACACTACTCGTCTGAAGGACGGACGGTTTTGTGTAAAGATCCCTTTGAAGGAATCACCTGAGTTACTCGGCGATACACATCATAAAGCTAAAAAGTGCCTTTTATCACTAGAGCGCCGTTTTGAATCTCAATCAAGATTAGGTCAGTTATATAAAGATTTCATGGCAGAATACGAGTCATTGGGCCACATGTCAGAGTGCACATTACCAAATTCAGACAAACCTGGTCATTTCATCCCACATCATGGTGTTCTGAGAGAAGATCATTCAACCACTAAACTTCGAGCTGTTTTTAATGCCAGTTGTCCTACTACTACTGGTATTAGTTATAATGATATTCAGATGGTTGGTCCTACTGTGCAGGACGATCTATTATCCTTGCTCCTGAGATTTAGGCAGCATAAGTATGTATTAGCCGCAGATGTCGAGAAGATGTACCGCCAAATCATGGTTCATCCTGACTTTCGACATCTGCAGCAAATATTTTGGCGTAGTTCTCCATCTGAACCCATCAAGTCCTATCAACTTAACACTGTTACCTATGGGACGGCGAGTGCCCCGTTTTTAGCTACAAGATGTATCAAACAAATAGGCCTTGAGTGTGAAAATGAACAGATCACAGATGTGATTGTCCATGACTTTTACGTCGATGATCTGCTCACCGGTGGAGATACTGTTAAAGAAGTGCTTGACATACGTGAACAAGTCACTGCCAAACTTGCATCAGCATGCATGCCACTAAGAAAGTGGAAGTCTAATCATGCTCCATTGTCAGCTGACACATGCACAACCACAATTAATATGAATATCGGAGCGTCAGAACCGAATAAAACTCTAGGTTTGAGCTGGCAAACTGAGAAGGATCAACTAAGTTTCCCCATTTGTATTGCCCCAGTCAAAATAAACAATACAAAAAGAAATGTATTATCTGTAATTGCTCAAATATTCGACCCGTTAGGTCTCCTTTCTCCCTGTGTCATCAGAATGAAAATGCTATTACAGAATTTGTGGCTTAAGAAATTATCATGGGATGAGCAGTTGCCAGCTGATATAACAGAGAGCTGGAATGAAATATTAAATACGTTGCCTTGTTTAAATGAAGTAAGCATACCACGGCACGTATTGAGCGAATCATATCAGTGGGTTGAGATTCATGTTTTCTCAGATGCCTCTGAAAAAGCGTATGGCGCTTGTTTATATCTTCGCAGCGTTAGCCAATGTGGAGACGTAGTTGTTAACTTGTTAATGGCAAAAAGTCGTGTCTCACCAATCAAGCCAACCACAATTCCTCGCCTAGAACTTTGCGGAGCGTTGGTTGGACCACGTCTTTATGTAAAGGCTACAGAGGCTCTTCGTTTAAAGATAAAGTCTGTCACGTTCTGGACAGACTCAACAATAGTGCTGGGTTGGTTGAAAATGATGCCCAAACGATTACAACCATTTGTGCGTAATCGCACTGCTGAAATTGTAGACAAGACTGGCAATTGTATGTGGAGACATGTCCCTACGGACTTGAACCCTGCGGATTTAATATCACGTGGAGTCAGTATAGATTCATTGAAATCTCTTGATCTGTGGTGGTCGGGTCCCGCATTTTTGAAGCATGATTCAGCAAATTGGCCTTCACATCAGGTATCTAATGTATTGTTGCCGGAAACGTGCCCTGAAGTTTCGTTAAAATCAGTTGTCACTGATGGTTTTCAAATCTTTTACGTTTAAATCGCACAATCGCATATGTTCTGCATTTCATCAAAGCATGTAAAAGACAAACCAAAGATAACAACCTATCTGTAGATGAGTTAGACCAAGGATTAAACATTTTAATAAAGGATTCTCAAAGAGAATCATTTCCTGAATATGAGATTCTGTTACACAACAAACAGTTACCTATCAAAAGTCAATTATTGAAATTAAATGTGTTTATGGATGATAATAAAATCATGAGGGTTGGTGGTCGCTTAGCTAATTCGGATTTTTTATATGAAAAGAAACACCCAATACTACTACAGTCCACTCATTCACTTACAAGGTTAATTTTCGAGTTAGAACACAAGCGGCTTATGCACGCCGGACCTCAATTATTGTTGTACAGTATCAAGGATAAGTATTGGCCCATAGGCGGCCAGGGATTAGCGAAAGCTTGTTACAGGCGATGCGTTCGCTGTGTGCGCATGATAGGTCGCACTGTCAACCCATTAATGGGAAATTTACCTGCTACTCGTCTCGTACCGGGTCAAGTTTTTATAAATGTAGGTATGGATTACGCTGGCCCTATTTCAATTGCAAGTCGTCAAGGTAGAGGTTGTCGAATAGTTAAAACTTATATAGTGATTTTCATATGCTTCAGCGTCAAGGCCATTCACTTAGAATTAGTTGGCGACTTAACTAGCAACAATTTTTTACTGGCGTTGCGTCGATTTATGTCACGGAGGGGCAAACCCCAAAATCTTTACTCAGACAATGGTACTTCATTCACAGGGGCGTATAATGATATCTCTAAATTCATTAAGGACAATTGCAGTTCGCTATCAGAGGAGGTTGCCAATGATGGCATTAATTTTAAATTTATTCCTGCGTACTCACCACACTTTGGAGGACTTTGGGAGGCAGGGGTTAATTCGACTAAATTTCATTTACAACGAGTGTTGGGACAATGTAACCTTACTTATGAGGAATTAAATTCTACTCTAACCCAAATCGAAGCCATTCTTAATTCGAGGCCGCTCACACCGATGTCGACGGACCCTGAAGATTTGACGCCGCTGTCACCAGGTCATTTTCTTATCGGACGTCCTATTACTTCATTGCCGACGAAAGATCTCATGGAGTACTCCACCACTCATCTCAGCCGTTATCAACGCATAGAACAATTGATACAGCATTTTTGGACCAGATGGTATAAAGAATATGTGTCGCAACTGCAACATCGAACCAAATGGCAGAAGAACAACCATAACTTGAAAATTAATTCAATGGTAATACTTAAGGATGATAATATGCCTCCTTTGAAATGGAGACTTGGAAGAATAGTGGCAGTCTTTCCTGGTCGCGACGGAATCAGTCGTGTAGCAGACATCAAAACCGCTGGTGGAGTTGTACGGCGATCATTCTCGCGAATTTGTCCTCTCCCAGAAGATATCGTAGAGGTTGAAAGCAAAGCTTTCAACGTGGTGGGGCATGTTGTAAATCAAGCGCCTGTGACTTCGTAACTAGCAATAAGTACTCAATGTGTCGTTGCTGTTGTTTTTCAGTCAGGCGTTTTTTCTCTTATTATAATCTGTGAGAACTACATATCGTGCTGCGTTTTTTTTTTTCAATTTCCCAAGAATCTCATCATTTTCAAATAATTACACCCACCATTTTAAGCGACTGTCCTTGAGACGTATTATTGGTCATCGCAAAACAGGCATTGACGGGAAATTGAAGTCTCTTAAAGTCGAATGGATAATCTGTTGGGATAAGCGGTATTTTAGGTACGAACACTGTTTCCCCTTTGTACAACCTGTTAGGATTGTTGCCTCTATTATATTTATATACAGTGGTTGGATGCAAAATCGAGTGCCATTGCATAACTTGGGTGGTTGCAAGTTACACAAGAGCATCACGGGTGCACCCACTTTGAGCAACAGTTTATGTTCCGGAATTCCCGGAGGGTTTTCAACTGCGAAAATTAACTGAGTCATCGCCCTCTATGACACTATCGATTGATTGTTGGTCACCCTCAAAGGAATTTCAGAGATTGTAATATTTTTGGGGGTTAGAATCACGCGTTCGCACAACCAATCCGTAGGTTTTTCTTTTAACAGATGTATTACTGGATATATAATGGATGTAAGTTCAATTATATTAGACACTATATTACTCAGATACGGAGGTAAACTAATTTTGCCTTCAAATGGTCACCGATCTCGAGAAGCATGCGAAAAAATTTCATTGCATCCACCCACCTGTCGCTTATTTATATTTACTCTCACGAGCTTGTGAGTTTTAGTTTTATAATATCTGACCACATAAATGATAACTTATTGCAAGCCTTGATCTTATGTGTGCGAGTTCCGCTCGGAAAAACCAGCAAGATTTTATGAAAATCACCTGCCAAATGTAAAGTTACTCTTCCCATTAATTTGTCGTTGTTTCTTATATTATTTCTTATATATTATTGTTTCTTATATATTGACTAAGAGCTTCAATTCCTCTTTTGTGGGCCATTGTGCTCTCATCCCACACAATGAGTTTACAGTCCCGAAGAACCTGCAACAGGCTGCTTTTATTAGTTATGTAGCACATAGGCATATCTGTGACTAATTATTTCAATGGCAATCTAAAAGCAGCTTGTGCCGTTTTCCCACCCTCCAAGAAAGTGGCAGCAATGCCAAATGAGGAAGTTGTTATACCGATTTCTTGTGTACTGCGGACCTTTACCAAGAGCAAGTAATTAGGTAAGTTTTACCTGTCCCCTTGGAGAATCTAAGAAAAAGACTTTACCAGACTTGTTATCTTAACTCTTGATGATCTCCTTGTAGACGAAATTTTGTTCTGTGGTTAAAGATATTTCATTAATAGAGACTATTTCAGTTAATGTAATAAGATCATAATTAGTTTCTCTCACATAATGTCTATTGGCCAAATCTCCCTCTCCTGTTCTCTTCGGGCTAGGCAATCCGTATTCTTTTCATTGCCGACGAAAGATCTCATGGAGTACTCCACCACTCATCTCAGCCGTTATCAACGCATAGAACAATTGAGGCAGCATTTTTGGACCAGATGGTATAAAGAATATGTGTCGCAACTGCAACATCGAACCAAATGGCAGAAGAACAACCATAACTTGAAAATTAATTCAATGGTAATACTTAAGGATGATAATATGCCTCCTTTGAAATGGAGACTTGGAAGAATAGTGGCAGTCTTTCCTGGTCGCGACGGAATCAGTCGTGTAGCAGACATCAAAACCGCTGGTGGAGTTGTACGGCGATCATTCTCGCGAATTTGTCCTCTCCCAGAAGACATCGTAGAGGTTGAAAGCAAAGCTTTCAACGTGGTGGGGCATGTTGTAACTCAAGCGCCTGTGACTTCGTAACTAGCAATAAGTACTCAATGTGTCGTTGCTGTTGTTTTTCAGTCAGGCGTTTTTTCTCTTATTATAATCTGTGAGAACTACATATTTCATAATTTCATAATTTCTTAATTGCACACAACTAATAATGGACAACAAGACTTACATAAAAATAGTGTACAAAGGCGAGCTTATTTCTAATAAGAGATCTCTTCCAGCAAACCAAATTAGGATGGGAATGGTCGATTGCTGAGCAGGGGTGACAATGTGTACAACAATATAATTTAGTACATATCTAAATAACTAACATATGCTTAGATATATGTTATATCTAAATAACTAATATAAAACAATATTAACTAAATATACGAGGGCTTACATAAATATCATATAATATACTCGTACATGCTAAACATAAATACTATATAAATATATATAATTTTTAAATAAATATACTAATAAATACATACATACTACCTATATTTCTAAAGAGAAAGGTAATGCTTCTTCACGCGACTTTTAAATATATTAAGAGAAGGACTGTCTCTGATAGTGCAGGGGAGTGCATTCCACAATTGAATGGCCCGGAATCTAAACCCATGCTCATAGGACGCGGTGTTATGCTGTGGGGTTGTGAGCATCGAAAGCGCGTGAGTTCTCCGAGGCCTGCTGGAAGAAAGAAATGGGGTAACGGTCTCGTAAGAAGGTTGGATAGCGTGGATTGCTATACATATCGTGCTGCGTTTATTTTTTCAATTTCCCAAGAATCTCATCATTTTCAAATAATTACACCCACCATTTTAAGCGAATGTCCTTGAGACGTATTAATGGTCATCGCAAAACAGGCATTGACGGGAAATTGAAGTCTCTTAAAGTCGAATGGATAATCTGTTGGGATAAGCGGTATTTTAGGTACGAACACTGTTTCCCCTTTGTACAACCTGTTAGGATTGTTGCCTCTATTATATTTATATACAGTGGTTGGATGCAAAATCGAGTGCCATTGCATAACTTGGGTGGTTGCAAGTTACACAAGAGCATCACGGGTGCACCCACTTTGAGCAACAGTTTATGTTCCGGAATTCCCGGAGGTTTTTCAACTGCGAAAATTAACTGAGTCATCGCCCTCTATGACACTATCGATTGATTGTTGGTCACCCTCAAAGGAATTTCAGAGATTGTAATATTTTTGGGGGTTAGAATCACGCGTTCGCACAACCAATCCGTAGGTTTTTCTTTTAACAGATGTATTACTGGATATATAATGGATGTAAGTTCAATTATATTAGACACTATATTACTCAGATACGGAGGTAAACTAATTTTGCCTTCAAATGGTCACCGATCTCGAGAAGCATGCGAGAAAATTTCATTGCATCCACCCACCTGTCGCTTATTTATATTTACTCTCACGAGCTTGTGAGTTTTAGTTTTATAATATCTGACCACATAAATGATAACTTATTGCAAGCCTTGATCTTATGTGTGCGAGTTCCGCTCGGAAAAACCAGCAAGATTTTATGAAAATCACCTGCCAAATGTAAAGTTACTCTTCCCATTAATTTGTCGTTGTTTCTTATATTATTTCTTATATATTATTGTTTCTTATATATTGACTAAGAGCTTCAATTCCTCTTTTGTGGGCCATTGTGCTCTCATCCCACACAATGAGTTTACAGTCCCGAAGAACCTGCAACAGGCTGCTTTTATTAGTTATGTAGCACATAGGCATATCTGTGACTAATTATTTCAATGGCAATCTAAAAGCAGCTTGTGCCGTTTTCCCACCCTCCAAGAAAGTGGCAGCAATGCCAAATGAGGAAGTTGTTATACCGATCTCTTGTGTACTGCGGACCTTTACCAAGAGCAAGTAATTAGGTAAGTTTTACCTGTCCCCCCTGGAGAATCAAAGAAAAAGACTTTACCAGACTTGTTATCTTTACTCTCAATGATCACCTTGTAAACGAAATTTTGTTCTGTGGTTAAAGATATTTCATTAATAGAGACTATTTCAGTTAATGTAATAAAATCATAATTAGTTTCTCTCACATAATGTCTATCGGCCATATATCCCTCTCCTGAGCTCTTCGGGCTAGGCAATCCGTACTCTTATATATTTTGACTTCCTAACGCTAAAACTATGTCTTCAATTAAAAATAAACCCCTGTTGTAAACAATGGCCATTAAATGCTCGGTATTATCTTCAACTTTCCTTAGGATCTGCATAGCTATGTCTTCAATAAAAGATTTTTATGCTGTTCCCAGAGTTCCTTGAGGTTGGATAAAGCGCAAAATACCAACATAATTGCAAAGAGCTCGCGTAACTTAAAATGTGAATCGCACAAAACAGCCTCTTCAAATGTTCGGTTCCAATTCATGTCGTCCTCTAACAAACCAAGAGTCAAGAGAGATGCAGCCTGGAATGTTAGATAAACGACATCGGAGAAGGAAGAAGGTCCGCGAACTTCTTACGGAAGGAGGCGTAGATGATGACACTCTTCCTTATTAGGATGTACGGTATAGACCCTTCCTAAAGTTGAGTCCTTCTTACCTCCAGGCCAACTTTCAACAGCAATACCACGCTTCCTTCTCTAAAAATTATATTTTTTTTAACAAAATAGGCTCAAATTTCAGAATATAAAAGGGGTCTTTTCAATCGGATCAGGACAACATAAATAAAAAAAATGGAGCAATGTAGATGTAAGAGAATTTGAAATCTTATCTACGAAATTTTCGTGATTAAAATAAATTCTTTGACCGTTTCGAAATGCTGCACCTTCACAAAGAATAACGTCTTTTGTTGTGTTAGTTAATAAAACCATGACATTTTGGTTCCTGTTTTATTTTTATTGTTTTGTCACATGCATCTGTCGCTCATACATTATAACATCAAAATAATACAATATCTTGCTTCTGAAAACCAACTCTTTATGTAAGATAAACAACCATGACTAGGGTACCAACATCCGTTTTCGTCAAACAAATATCTGCCCCCACCGGGCCTCGAACCCGGGACCCTTGGCTTCGTAGGCAGGGTCACTGCCGACTCGGCCATTCGGGTCGACTTAGGTTTAGGTTAAGGGCAATCCGACTGTGGAACGCACTTCCCTGCGCTACTACAGATAGTCCCTCAAGTTTCACTTTTAAGAAAAGATTGAAGGAGCATTGCCTTTCTCTTTCGTGATAGGTACTTTTATATATGTTTATATAAGTAGTATATGTTTGATATATATTTTATTTTTGTGCGTTTGCATTTTATTGTGTGTATACATCATTTATTAAATTATTTTGATTTAGTTGTACACAATTAGATGTATACAGTTCTATTGCGCACTAGGACTCTCCTGTTACACAACTTTTCCTGTCCTGCCTAGGTTTGCCGGTAGAAATGTCTCTTTAAAGATAAACTCGCCTTTGCTTCTAAAATTATTTGTTTACTTACTATGAAGATTTCTGTCCAATAAAGAATATTAATATAAATACATCTATATCTATATACGACTCTATTTACGATCATATCGCTCTATTAACCCACTCGTATATGCCTCCAAATTGACTTATATGTTGCGCTAATCGTGCCTCTACACGAAATTTCTATTATATACTGTAATGCCCTCGGATTAACTTTCCCTTGTGACAATTGCTCTTTGACCCAGTACAGGCCTCGATGATTTAATTACTGAAGAACTGGATAACTTCAAGGTATCTGACACCTTTTCGTGAGAGGTCGAAGGCTGTAAGCGGCACGTTGCTCGACAAAAAGAGTGCTAATCTGTTCTGACTCAAAATATACGTAGCATAAACTATAATATGACTGGCTGCATGGTGCTGCTCACCAGGCTTAATGTATATTGTGGCATCATTATCCTTACGGAATGCCGTTTATCAATTAATATATAAACGGCATTATTAACATTATTACTATTATTACTATTATTCCCCAAATTAACGGATTCATTTTTCGACCGGGAAAAATCCCCTTTAGAATGATGGGGTTGTGACATACGTTCGAAGTAACTTGAAAGTTTCTGTTTATGAACCTTTATTGCAGGATTAAAATATCCTTCTACTAAAAAGAGCTCCGTGATCTAATGGGTTTCACGCTTGCTTCTCAAACAGAAGATGCAGGTTCGATTCCTGACCAATGAGATAATTAATTTATCTAAAGTACATTATACGGACGTTCTCACCTGTCACGCAAAATGGACTATTGAATAACTGGCTCAAAGTGGGCTCAATTGTGCCTTTGCCACCCCATATGGAAAAAGGCGTGACGCTTTGTATGTGTTTGTAAAAATTGGTTTTGAGACAGCAATTTTGGCTATATATCGATCCCTTTCAAAGCAAAATGTTGACCCCTTCCTTACTTCTCTAAATATGGCATTATGTAACTTAAAAACTTTTAACAATGTGTCTATAGTTAAGGGATATAAATGTTGACATCCTCCCGACAAATTTGGATTCGGCTCATGACTATATGAATATATGTGCATCTCGTGGCCTTCTTCCGGCACATACTTTACCTACCAGGCTAAAGAAATCCTGTTTGGATCATGTCATTTTGAAAACACAATACGCCCCAACTACTCTTGTGACCAACTCCACGTTCACTGACCACTAGCTTGTGCTGCTTTGAAAACGAAGCAAAAATATTTTTTTCTCAATCAATAGTCACTAGAATAAACTATCCTGGACTTAACACAACGTTCACCGAAATTGATTTCCTCTAATGATTGTAACCAAGCAATATTCAAACATGCTTCTAACAAGGACCATTTCTCCCAGTATCTGCAAAACTGTCGCGCCAACAGAAGTTCATTTAGCCCTGGATTACACCAAGTCTCATATGGTGCATTGTAACGGAAATGTAAAGATCTGAGACACATTTTTTTATTTGCTATAAAAAGTTGGCAGGCGTTGGCAGGTTTGGGCAACGTGATTTAATGATTCAACTAGGAACTGCAAAAAGAGAAGCCAAATATTCTTAAACCAAACAAATAACGGTGATGTAAGATTGGTCTTGACCAATGCTCAATTAAGCGGCAAGATAAATTTGGTATAAACATAACTATGGAGATTAGTGGTTATCGAAGGCATCGCAAATTTCACAACGCCTCATGTAAGCTCAAGTGGCTCATCGCGTTGTTACCAGACTTGAAATATTAAGGTTCGAGGTTCGATTCTCCGTTGTCAACATTTCTTTTTCTATTTTACTTTTGGTTTTGGGTTATTAATTTGTGGGTCCTTTCTGAATAGCTATTCGGGAGTGTCGGGTTGTGCGAATTAAATTTAAGTCCTAGAAGTTAATTGCTTATCATGCATCTTTGTAAATGTTTTCTACCTTGTTTAAACTACTGAATATGTCGTCACAGTAATTGCCTATTACTTCTATAATCGTCATTATTTATCTAGTCTAGAAATCTATAAGTAGAATGCGCCAGATTAATTATGAAATAAAAAAGCGACATCTTTGAATGGATGGTGTGATGAAACAAACATTTGGTTTATTTCTCAGTAGGTAGAAATATATTTGTTTAAACAATCTCCAAAATGTGGATAAACTTTAAGAGCTATGAAATAAGTTATGAATCATAAATTTAAAATGAATATGGTTTAACTTCACCGTTGCTTTCAGTGGATATCGAATTATGACCATTTTACACATTTGTGATGTTGTTTTGAAATGTCGCATTTACCATGGCTCATTCAATCGAAACTCATACGTAAGGGTGTTTAATTACGATATAGTTTGGTAGGTCAAACAGATGCGTAGTTAGTTCAATGATGGAAATACAGATGGCGGTTGATCACCGTTAAAATCCAGATGGTTTAACTCAAATTAGAACTTTATTCACTATAATTGCAATAAGATATTTTATATAGAAAAAAATGAGTATTATTTTATTTAGATTATTTTATGATGTCATAGAGTCTATTTCTAGTTGAACTGTGTGATCTAAAATATAAAGTGTGTATACGGTGTAGACCAGTAACCAATCAGAGCACTGAGTTTCGAAAGGAAACGAAACGAACCAATGAGAATGACTCGCGGAGTTTGAGATGGTGGTTTGGCGAGCATGCCTGGGGTAGGACGTTTTGGTGGGAAGAGAAAATATAAAAGGGATGGGTCGAGATGAGAGGGGGCTTCTTGTTGCTGGTCGTCGAGTGAAGTGTGAGTTAAGACTCAGAGGGGGAGCCATTCAGTCTTCGCGTCAAACTACTGTGACACACAGCTTTCGGGAATTCTCTACAGTTCGATTCGCCGTTTTACGCGTCTTGAACTGGGAGAGTTGTGATTGCGTGTTGCAGTGGATTTTCGTGAGTGTCTGAAGCGCCGAGATATACCTCGATTCCTATCCTTTAAATCAACCTACCCCAAATTCCAAAACTATCCTTGGGTCGTTAGATAAGAACTTGTAGGTAATTGATCTGAGTCTGAGTCTGAGCTTGGAGCGACCCTAATTTCCTTTTTCCTACACCATAGGGTTCCTGGATTGGCTCTTAGGATATTCGCGGGCTAATCCTCTCCTCATTGCTTTCGTGTAGCGAGTTTTAAAATTCCCACACACACAGTCATTAAACATACAAACACATTCAAATCAAACTCAATCATTTTCGAGTGGTGTCGATGATGGACGTGGTATAACACTAGGTTTTTAGACTAGGCTAGACAGGAGTTTAGATTCGGCTAAACCTAGGTTGTCGAGGTTATGTAGTTAGGGAGACAAACACGATTATTTAGGTTTATGTAACAAACAAGTATCTGAAATTCGTATGATTACAAATAATTACGTTATTTCCTTCTCACTCTTGAAATACCTAAATACTTATAAAACTATCTAACAAACTAAATATTTTTTTGATTGTGGCTGTTTTGATCTTTCTTTTCTTGACCGTATATCATGTTGGTTGACCTACCTAACTTTACATTAAATGACAAACATATTCTAATTCCATACAGCATGTAGATTGACGTGGTTACTTGGTCATTCACAAAACACACACATACAAATTTACTCTACAAGAAGCTGACATTACTATAAGAACACTCTACTAGATTCTACCCGGCCTAAGGTTTATTAGCAGTCATTCTCCCCATCTGAAACGCCTCCGATTCAGAAGGTCGATCATTCTTACTGCATTGGAATTCGAACGAACTTGTGCTTTCCATTTTCCAAAGGCTGTCACTGCTTTGAGTACTATCTGGTTCATACCTTTGTCGTAAGCACGTAGTGCCTAGACTTCTTACTCATGGACTGGAGAACTACTCGCATAACCCGATTAAAAGATGGATTTGTACAATTCGGATTGATTTGACATTGTAGTACAGACCCTGGTCGCATCATTCAGGGACGCTCATCGCCCCTGTTTAGAGTGAAGTTTACTTCGCTGTAGAATGCCTGTGGATGGCCTGAAATCCGATAGAATCAAACCTACACACACGCTACATTATCAATCTAGTGACCTAAGTAGTTACGCTGAATTTACATGTCTTAAAACTAATTTATATATAAAATATCTGGATGAACATCAACATGGTTACGGAATAAAACTTAAGAGACGGGTAGGTGCAAATAAAAATATCCCGTAACCGATCAACAAACATGTTGGACTGATGGATGAGAGATATCACAATATCAAATCATATTTGAGTAGATTCAGACGGTCTCTAGGTGCTGGTGTATTCAGTTGGCTAATTCCAGGTCTTCAGCAGTTTTAAAATAATGCAGTCACGTAGATTGTGTATGGGAATGAGTGGGAGGAGGATGGCCCCAACACAGGTGAAAGATAACGCCAAAAGCGTACTAATGAACAAATAGTTAACCCTATGTTTACTTATAAATTGTGTTTACAATTTTGAGTGGTTGTAAGCATTATTTTATAAAATTTAAGCTTATTTTGCTTAGCTAAATCTAACTTCGTCTGTCTTGGGTCCATAGAACTCGGTTGACCTCCACTGGCGTCGGGCGGGATTAAGGGGTCCGACCTTAGGACCCGTGTCCCTTCTGGACGTGAGCTCTAGCACAAACCCTCCTTTATAAACACATGTAATCGAAATGCCTTTTAAAAATGGTTATTTACCTGGAATTTATTCTATTAAGCACGGACTCGATACTTATCAATATGTTTATGTCACTTATATTCATGACTGGCTGGGGAACCTCATGACGATACTATTTAACCAAAACCACTCTAAAAAGAACTTTAGGTTATTACTATCACAACGTCTGCAATCCTACCCATAGACGATCATCACTACTTTGGCCAAATCATCTAAATAAGATACTCGCAATCGTTGGTATTAGAATCTTTCCAATTGGAGAAATATTCCAATAAAAATGCGTGAGGGTTAAATTCCGTCTGACATTAAATTAATGGTTAGCTGGTTATATCTTTAAATTTACTATTCATAGAATCGTTCGGTTAACTCGTAGGGTTTATTCATATTATTTCAAAAACGTCGAGGGGGAGGGTAGTTACAGTGTGTTTGGTGTTTTTTTTAGAATCTTCTACTGGTTGATTTAAATGATAATTATTATATTTCCTAGATTCTTTAATTGATTAATTTCAAGGTTATTTGAACGGTGTTTTCGAGAATCTTTTACTGTTTTATTTTAATTTGATTTCTCAGGAAGGTTTTGTGTTTTATCGGGTTTTAATTACCTACTATGCAGCAATCGTTGGGTTTCATAAACTCTTAATTTTCCATTATAAAACGGGAAAAACTATTTCAATCAACACGGTAACCATTATATTCAGGACAGGCGGTAACCAGATAATTATTGTGATTCCTAGATTCTTTAATTGATTAATTTGAACGTTATTTGAACTGTGTTTTCTAGAAACTTTTACTGTTTTATTTTGGTTGAGGTTGCAGGAAGGTTTTGTGTTTTGTCGAGTTTTAACTACCTACTATGCAGCGATTATTGGGTTTCTTAAACTCTTGATTTTCTATTATAAAAAGGGGAAAACTATTTTGGACAACACGGTAATCAATATATTCAGGACAGGCAGGAATCAGTTTTTTAAATCCACCAGGGTAATAGAAAATATTCGGTTTAAATAATTATATATATATATATATAAATAACTAGGGAATAAAAAAAAATAGAATATTATGGGGTTCTCAATAGAGTATACATATGTTTTACTAACATTTTATTCCTTATTTATTTACTCCTATCCATCTCCCTGTTAATGTCTGTTATTTAAAGGAATTTATTTACTTCTCGTATTAAGTAATATCTGTCCTTATATACTCTATTTTTACCTGAATCCTAGATAAAGTCAGTCAACTGTCACATTATTCATATTTATGTTGAATGAAATTGAGAGGTTGAATTAATATTCAATTTGTGGTTATTCCAGCGACGTGGATTGAAGTTTGAAATATTAATATAGCACTACTTTGTAGTATTTGGAGCCAATGAGACTATAAACTTATTGAAAGTAGTTACTGAGTTGACTAATTTCTGCAACAACGTTTTAAATTTGATATGTTCGACTCGATGTCGAGAATTCAGAGTTTAACTAAACAAACCTGCAATTCTCGTCTTAACTGAATGATGATAAAGGTTCAATTTCCCTAGACCTTGTATTGCAATCATGGAAGGCGGTCATGGTTAATTTTATTAATACAATAGTTATTAATTAATTACCTTTGATCAAATTATGGAATAAGCCGTCGCAAAGCCACCGCCAATGTTCACATAACGCCAGAATGAAGCAATAGAAGTACGGAAATTCACAGTTATGCTCTATTCAGATGTGCATGTTTATATTACTATACGGATACATATACTTATATCTTCGCACTTTACGAAGTAACAATATCATGTTTGGATCTGCTGATGGTAGATTGAAGGTCAATTCATTAACCTTAAAATGAATCATGCTACTTGCGCACTTCTATGGATGTGCAGAAATATTTTATACTTCATGATATGCTATTATGCATTACTAAAAGACAAATAAGTCTTTATTGAAACACATAACGTGTAACATAAACAACCAGTGAAACTTCATTGTGTATGTTTATAGTTCTCTATATGTGGAAGAATATTTAATATAATCTTACTACATAAATATCAGATATTGACTGATGAGACAGTTGAATGTCATTCACAAACTATAATCCCATCCTGATCGGTCATACCCCATCCCAATTCGGTGAATCTATGACTAAATCCAATTCAGAATACTTATACGCTACTCTTTTTATAAACGAGTATCAGAACTACAAATTAATTGGTTTCGTAGAATTATCTGGATAGAGGACCGAATCAAGTGGTAGGGGTTTCTTCCCCAAAATTTTATGAATATCAAATTTTCCTTTTATGATTTTAATATTTATAATTTTTATTTCATTTTAGTCAATACTCAAAATATACTATGACATTTTATTATATGAATCTGCTTTATAAGGTTATTAATAATTTAATGGATATTAATCTGTATCATTCTTGTTAGTGGGGACATATTTAAGTATATATCTTTTATTGAAATTTAAAATTACTAAATATTCAATTTAAAACATTCCTTGTTTAAAATCTATTGTCAAAGTTGACAGCACTTCTTACTCATACCTCTAGAATTAGGGTTACTGGTTTCACAAGTAGTAGGAGTTCTAATTTACTAGACGATCTATTTTATTTGGATATCACAATTAATAAGAGACAGCAAGTAACAGAAGGGTGGACGATATATAAAGGGGGGATGTTACAGCATGCGAAACAGAGACCGTTTGCAAAAAAAGTACTGTAAATCGCCTGATAATCCTGTATTACAAACCACTTATAAGTCATACCTTCACCATGCTGAAAAAATGATCGTTAGCTTGGTCCCTAGTCAATCCCCGTTAAATCCTTCACTAATATCACAACCAGCTAGAGTGGACTCTTTCGTCAAGTAAGAGACTGATGAGCAGGAGGTGGATGGCCTAATTGGTGGTTTAAAAACCGTATGTGCTGTTGGATTTGATAAAATATCAAATAGGATTGTCAAACAATTTAAAAGCTTCTTCATGTCTCCACTTATCTACATTTTCAACCTGTGTCTATCTGAGATCCCTCAAGAAATCCATGGTGCTACCGATTTACAAGTCTGGTGACAGAGACCGCGTCAACAACTACAGGCCTATTTATATCTTGCCTTCAATATCAAAGTTACTGGAAGTGTTCAGTGATAAGTGCATGAACTAATTAATCACATTGCAAATTATTTGGACACCTGGAAAAGGCCTTTGACACGGTCACTGTGCCCATACCCTTATACAAGTTGAATGCGTTTTGAATACGTGGGCTTCAGTTAAAACTGTTTGAAGATTACCTCTGGGATCGCACACAGTTTGTGAAAATTTGGCCACACGTTAGCACAGGACTACTAATATCCTTTTTAGTCCTTTTAGGTAGTATATTAGGTTCTACTCTATTTCTTTTATGCATAAACGATCTGTGCAGCTTTATACTACCTCAAGCTAAAATTATATCTTACGCTGATGTATACTATAATGTAGTAAAATAAGACTGATCCATGATGTCTATAAAATAATGGATCAGTCTTATTTTACTAGCAATTGGGAAGGAAAATGTTTGACCGTTGTGATCGGATGGTAAGCAGTTAATAATATTTTTACTCGTGAATGCACATTCACAAAAAACGTTATCTAAGCAAGTTGGTTGGTAAGTGAAATTCTAGTCGGCTCTAGAAATACATGATATAAAATAAATGATTTGCAAAGAGTTATTTATCGTTATTTCATTGTTATAACTAAGAGCAAATCTACATTAAGATCGCCACAAATAATTAACTTTTTTTCTGTTATTACATAGTTTAGTGAGGGCTTCCTCCATAATTTTCTCAAATATTTCAAAATTGCCAAGGCCTTTTTCATCCTCGGAGGTCTGTAGACACAAACAATAATATGGCTATCTAACTCAATACAGGATACATTTATTTGTCTTTCTATAGCAAGTGCAAGAATATCTGTCCTTAGACCAAATCGTCGTCGTTAGACAAACTAACAGAGAACATTTTACAAAAACAAGAGTACTTACACGGACTACAGAGAATACTTAGATAAACATTAACAATTATTTAAAAACTAGCTGACCCGCTCTCGCTTCGCTGCGGGTAGCTCTACCCCTACTTTACCCTTACCTATCCCTACCCTACCTCTACCCCTAACCAACCCCTACCCAACCCCTACCCTACCCTACCCCTACCCAACCACTACCCTACCCTTCCCCTACCCTACCCTACCCCTACCCTACCCCTGCCCTACCCTACCCTACCCTACCCCTACCCTACCCTACCCTACCCCTGCCCTACCCTACCCTACCTTACTATCAAAAAATGGCCGTTTCCGACAAATATCAGAAATAAAAATCTGTCTAGTATTAAGAAATACTTAGATAATATTAAAATATTTCGTGCTTGAAATTTATTTTGAAACACAACTTTGGCATTCCGAATTAATTTCTTGCATCTTAGAACCTATAAACGTGGTATTACTTAATATTTTATATTTATTTATTTATTATAAAAGACACCCCCTCAGACACCGGATTTATAGCAAATAGGCCACCAGAAGTCGCGCAGAAGTTCCTTGCGGTGGTTTCCTAAATCTTCAAGCCCATGCCCATTACTGCAAACTGCATGATTCTTATAACATAAATTACTTATACTTACTGAATTATTCCTACTTAGCTAATGTTTAACCCAGATGCGGATCGCTATTTTCGACTTTGCTGCTTTATGTTACGTTTCAAAACCCATGAGTCCTTTGGTATAGCGACAGTAACAAGAAGGCTAACCCTCAATATCATGTGGAGGATTTAATTTTGTTTTGTTACGGTTCCAAAATATATGGTAATGTATATCCCCTTGACCTTTAAAGGGGTAAAATAATAAGGTACAGCGTAATCTAGTGAAGGGCCAATGGCACTTAAAATAAAATCGGTGGCAAATTTTATAAGAAAAAAAATATTTAATACAAAATAAACATACAATTTAGCCTCTAAATTGGGCACTAACACTAAAACTAACTAATCACTGTCTTACAGATAATTACTCTTCATAAGCAGGTGCCTCGCTTTCTTTTACAATGACTACTTCTTTATTGGCTCTTCTTCTGGCATGAGGTCCAGCTCTGACATGCACCTGGCTTTCACCTTCTTGAATTACCTGGAATAAAGTCATGAATACAATTAAGTCACAAATCATCATTTGTGGGGGTCCACGAGGATCTGAAATCATGAAATAAATGCCATGATACAACCACACAGGTATAGCAATCAGACCCTGTTCAAATCCACCCTCCGCACCTCACCAACTTAAATGGCCGGCGTGTTGAGTTTTTTGAAATTAAATTTGCGAGTACACAAGTTTGCACACAGCGGCCGCGGCCTCGTGCTTTTGTTTTTTTTTGTCAATAAACTTAGCTAGTTATGCAGCTGTTATTAAAATTTGTGAGGTATCGCATTCAGAATTCGGACTAATGGAGGCATTTTTGAAAATAAAGTGCATCAGGTCAACAGATAGCCAAAAACCTTTTTTTTTTCAGTAAACGCGTTTGGGTCTATTCATTTCAATGAATATTTCATCTTCAATGTGTTTACAAGTATCGGTACTCTCTCTCTCTCTCTCTCTCTCTCTCTCTCTCTCTCTCTCTCTTACCATAGCACTTAAATTGGTATAAAGTTATTCAACGTCCATTTTCTGGATACAACTTTTTCAGAGGACAGACGCGTTATCTCGGAACGGCACCTTATGTTGTTATTAAGTCCTAATACAACTTATGACATACGACTTACTACCTACTTAATATACGTTTAGACGCTACTTATTTTTACTATGGGTACTTATGACTTAACCATGCTGTTAGTTGAAATGGTAGTTATCATCTCGTGACCACCAAATGCTGATGAATAAAATAATTTTAGACTAGGCTTCGTTCATAATTCATTAGTTTGAAAAAATAAAAAAATGGACTAATTAAAAAAATATGTATCATGCATGACCCAGTAATGTTGACTTTTGATATTGTATAATTAACTTTAACATTGTCACATTGAATGCTATACTCCTTTCTAGGGTTCCGTAGCCGAAGGGTGCCAAACGGGACCCTATTACTAAGCCTCAGCTGTCCGTCCGTCCGTCCGTCCGTTTGTCACCAGGTTTTAGCTCATGAACCGTGATAGTTAGACAGATGAAATTTTCACAGATGATATACTTCTGTTGCTATGTAAAATCCAAAGTATACACTCCACACCATCCCTACCATTGTACGGCGGTACGGAACCCTTTGTGCGCGAGTTAGAATTAGAGTTAATAGAGTAAGAGTTTTGAATAAAAAATCGCAAGTCCTCTATATTTCAGTCTCTATCGTAAGCTAGTAAAGCGAATTTTTTGTAAAGGATCGTTAATATTTAAATAAATAAATGAAATGATTCATACGACACAGCAACACCGTCACCGGGACAGTAAAGTTTGTGGTACCGTAAGAAAATGAAACCATTTAATGTCCCCACCGAGGGGAAAAGGCATTTACTCGAATTCATTTAAGATTTACCCATATTTGCTGGCTCAATTAGCATCCAGCGCGGCCTAGCCAAACCGGTTTTTTACTGTCCATCATAATGGGATATGTTATCTACGGACTAAGTTTAAGGCTCTATACACCTTAAGAGCACCTGGCAAAGTAAGTTTCATTATTATGTTAACTTAATTAGTTTTCCAAGTTGTGTGGGCTCCAAAAGTTGTCTTAAGTTATTTACTCTGAGAGTAAGTTAATAAGTTAATGTATGATTAATTTTGGACGTGGGCACATATAATAACCGAAGTATCCAACATACTATGGTGAAAATACTTAGTCTTTGCCCCGTATTATTAGGGCATCAAAATTAACTAAAGAAATCAATTAACTGTTTTAAATCAGACAACTCTTCCGGTTACTTCTACTTTCTTAATACCAAATTTTAAAACTTGTTTTTTTATTAGTTTAGTCATGACGCCTCTGGAAGCGGGACCTTCAGTTAAGTTGGCATGACATTAACGCAAGGTAAGGTTTCAAATCGCTTTGGTACACTAACAAAATCTTACTGACTTCTTGACAACCCGAATTGCCGAGTCAGCAGTAACCCTGCCTACGAAACCAAGGGTCCCGGGTTCGAGTCTCGGTGGGGGCAAATATTTGTTTGATGAGAACGCATGTTTGTACCCTAGTCATGGTTGTTTATCTATCTAAGTATAATATTTATTTATATAAGTGTGTGTATCGTTGTCTGGGGCTAGATCAATGTGTTGAAATAGTGTCCAAGGTATTATTATTACTATTACTTTGAATAGGTACATTCAGCTTCACTGTCACAAAATGTGCTAATGGCCTCCAGTCAACTTGTCACTGAATCTTCTTTCTTTTTAGACTCCGAAACAGCCTTTTATAGATTTCAAGTTACTCAAAATAGGAGTACTAAAGTAAATATATCTTTATACAAGCTTGATAATCATGAGTGTCAGCAAGGCTTCGTTAACGTATAAACGTTATTTGATTATGTTTGATCGACAGAAAAGGTCTCCCAAAGTTGGAACAAAATCTATTTTCACAAGTTTTTTTTACAATTTCGCACTGGATTTGAATTCAGGAGGATTCAGGATTTTACAATCCTCAGACAACGTTTTATGTCCATTTATCTGAGGAATTTGCAGTGGTGAAATTTGGCCCCTTAATAATTAAAAAAAATATTAAGTTATATTGCTGTCGATGAACTCTTAAAAGTAGTTCAGCTGGGTGCCCAGTCTTAACACCTTTATGTATTTTGCTGAATGTAGTTATGGGATCTTATTTTATTGATGATGATGATCCAACCGGTAACGACGACAGTTACGGCTGGTGAAGGCATCGCTCGTGTGCCCTCCCTAAATCTCACTAAAGCTCACTGCATTCGCCCACCTCCTCCAAAGTGGCCTTGTCAGCCAGCTTGTCCAATATGGTTGAAGGAAATTCCATCGAGCCTCTCACACCGGAAAAGTGTCCTAGCTTGCCCAATACGATTTAGAGAAACTCTCTCACACATTAAAATGTTCCCAATACTATATATACTACTGAAGCCTGCGATAGGCTTGTGCGTGGCTGGTCAAATAGCATTACACCCCTGAATTGCGGCATGTGTTCTGTTCATCTCGCTTGGAATCAAGAGTAACTCTTCGTTGGGCCTCGACATCGAAGACTTTGATATAATTACCCCATATAGAAATACTTAATTACCTGCTTCCTTTGTACGTTGTTTTCCAGGAACTTATTCACAGCCCCCAGTGTGTTAATTGGTATCTGAAATTGATAAACACATAATTAGTTATACTAATTATATTGTAATACGAATACATTCATCTCTCATCGCACTCTCTAATTAAATTCTTCTTTCACTCTCCATGCGAATCGAACTAGTGTAGAAGCTTTTGAAGTGCAAGCACACGCGTATTTAATTTTTCTAAGCATATTTGTAAATATTTACAACCCCATCGCTTTAGTGACGAGTTTAAAAAGGACAAAGACCCGTTTTTTTGTATTTGCCTCGTAAGGGTTCAAACCCGATACCTCCGTTTTGGGAATTTTACTAGGTTTTAAATTTAATATTTTATTAACATGGCATATGGGGTCAAGAAAGGTGATAGACAGAGCTTTCTACGCCATTATTCTCCCACAGTGGTCCAATGTAGATACGAGGCAAAAAATGACGATCGCTAAGTGTAAGTAAATTTACATATACTTAGCGATCTTAGTCTTTATTACTGTAGATATTTATATCTACAATAATAAAGACATATGATTGATTGGTCGATTGATTGATCGATTTTCATTTGGCCTTTGTTTTGAATATTTCTGTTTTACATTATATTTTAGTAACCTTACCGTGACCAAAAATGGAGCCATTCTTAGAAATCGCTGTTGACATCTGTCAATACTATGGACATAGCTATGTATCAGTATCCTTCTCCTTTTTTCGCTTCGAAAAGGAAGAGAGACTGATGCATTTGACATCTTTCAATAGTAGAGACAGAGCTATGCTGTCTCTACTATTGACATGACAGATATCAAATGCGGCTTCTAAGAATGATAGCACCTAAGATAATATAGCGTCACATTCTCTTGATGACCTCTGTGGCGCTGTGATTGTGGCCCTGCCTACCATGCGAGAGGTCCGGGTTCGATTCCCGGCTGGGGATAAATAAAAAACCCCAGTCTTGGATGTTTATGTGTATGACGTCGCTGGGCATCGTAGTGTGCGTCAAAAGCAATGTCCCTGTATGGAATTGTTTGTTTGTTTATTTGATTTCTCCATGATCCCAACTTGGCGATGATAAATCTTATTTCCACATGATGTTGTCCACCACCATCAGAACGTCAGAGTAATATCTGTACTTTAGATACATTACTTATAACTTTGGTCGCAAAATGGCGTCTTGAGGATAACCAAGCTCTACAGGGTGATTGGTTATTCAATACATCAATCAATACATTACAATATTGTGAGGGGTTAAAGTAGAGTCAATTTCTAGTAAATTGAACTCTATAATTGACGGCTGTGGCGCTGCGGTTTTGGCTCTGGTAGGCAGTACCATGCGAGAGGTCCTGGGTTCGATCCCTGACTGGAGTTACAGAAAAATAATCCCCAGGTCTTGGATGTTTATATGTGTGTGACGTCGCTGTTTATGGTTGCCACGACACAGAGTATCTTAGTGTGGGCCAGAAGTAATGAATGTGCCTGTTTGTAAATGTTTATGTTTATCTTTATAATGCCCTATCCGAAGTTTTATGGGTTTCGAATATTTTTTATTTTTTTATATACGTCTCAAAATTTGTCGTGAATACTTTTCTCTGAATTAAATCAGCCTTATTATACCTATTGTATTTATTAACTATGATTTATTTTATGTCTGAAATAAATCCCTAAACCAGCACCTTAATTTTTCTTACTTACCACGCGAACCAAACCTCAAGATTGCGATAAAACTAGGGGTTACTAATTTTATGGGGTTTTTAGAGACATGATCCAACATTACTTCCGCTATGAAACAGATTTGATCATTGCGTTGCTGAATCACTGCCCCGTACATATTGGGCCGAGCGGTTAACCGATTTTTATTTATATTAATAATGTCCCTAACAACCCCTTAAGGCCCGTATTTCTGTTAAATCCTGTATAGCGTTTAACTTCTTGCCCACTCTGAGAGAGCTCAACGCCACTGCTAGATTGACCGATATTTTCAGTGGACAATGGAAAAGATATTTCATTGTTGGGTGTTCTCTCTTCCGTCTTATCTTCCGCTCTCTCTTGATGTCGGCTTCACTTCAGTGTACGCTTCCTCGCCCCTCCATCGTCTGCTTCAGCTGCTACTATCGCACAGAGGCGGTTCTTAAAGTACCACAATATCACATTGATTTTGATTTCAAAGGCCTTGTCATACAGAAGTTGCCGTTTCGGATTATTTGGCCACAAGCAGCGGGGCGGTGCCATTCTCAAACACACGATGCTTTAACCATCTGTCAGGAGGCCTTATGATGATGGTGATATCACAAACAAACGCCCGACAAGGCCTCCACAGCCGCTGCAGTACCGCATCTGTGTGTCTCGAGCTTTGTTACAGAACCAGTGAAGTGCCACTCAAGATATACGCAAGCATTAGAATTGGCTGTTAGGCCTAGTAATTAAGCATTCATGCCTTTGACGGGCCAAGAGATTTCCCACTTAGAGGCAGCATGTCGGAAGCTATTATGTAGAATGTTGACTGTAGAGTCAAGGATATATGTACATATAGGACTGAATTTTACGTTACGTGCATCAATTTCGTTGTGAAGTTACTACTCTTAATATGACTGCAGACTAGAAAATTGTTTCAGTGTCTCATAAAACGCTACGAAAGACTACACCAAAATGTTTCCACCTGCTTTTCTGTATTGTATTATTATACGGTCTCATCCGTAATAATATTTATTAAAGTTTATGCTAGAAAATAATAGTACGTTATTGCCTTGGCGGGAAAAGTCAGCAATTGCAGGACGAGTATAGAGTTATGTATGATACGAGTCAGGCAATTGTCATTTTCAGCGAGGCTTATATGTATAGAACGTTCTTCCAAAAAATGGAAGGAAATTAATAAAAATTCCATAAAAAAATGGCAACACTTTCTTTTTAGCAGAGCTCTTCAGTTTTTTTTTTGAGGAAAAGGTAACTCAAGGGTACGGCTTTGTGACGATTTTTGATTCCAAAACCAACAAAAAAACGAAATATGTAAAATGGCTTGCAAAGTAACCAAGAAGGCAAGGTAGATTTCATTAAAGTTTAATTAAGGTAAGATTGGATAATAATAATGGCTGAGATTTTCTTGTTAAAATATTTAATTTTGTAATATCTATAGATAAGTATAACAACGATAATGATCATCTTCATTGTTCTTAATTGCAGATTTCATTTTAAAGATATTGTTAAAAAGCTAATGTTAATTGTCCCTTTGACCCTAGTTTTATGTTAGTAAAAAAAACACTCTGATTTAGCATAACTCAAGAAACTCCTTCGTCGATACGGATAGGCTATTCTACCTAGATATAGCTACTGTTACATAAACATGCAATAAAGTTTATTCACCGCGCAAGGTCACGACGGCAAACGTCCAATCGCATACATTTTCTTAGCGGGGTCAATGTACTTTATCGCACGTTTATCTGGTAGTAGTTATAGTCAAGATGGGGATTACCACAACCTTTAGACATCTAAGCTAAATCGTCAACGAAATCACCATGGCAACCATTTCACTTAATTTCACCTAATAACAAGACTTAAAACGGTATTGGTGAGTTTGCGGATCAGTTTAAAGTGGGTCCTGACCTGTTCTTTTGTTCGTAACGTACCTCCGTTTCGTATCAGCTTCGCGATCCAAGATTGCATGTTTGGACGCCGCCTATTCGGTAAGGTATGGTGGTACGGCGTGTCTCGATCACAGCCAATCAGGGCGTCCAAACAAGCGTTCTTGGATCGTGAGTCGTGACGCTCTAATACGAAACGGAGTTACATTACGGACAAAATAACATGTCTGGGACCACCTTGAGGTCCCTAAATTGAATCGGAATAAAGGTTTTGGTAAAGCCCCAGGGATATAAAGATGTCGCTGTATAAAACGGAACCCAATTTTCCAACCCACACAACCAGAAAACACAGCCTGGCACCTCCAGCACAAACTCAAACAAACTAACAAATTAGTAACCAGACAACTCGTGTCCGGATACCAATATAGGTTATATTTATCTATTTTCAAAGTCGTTTTTGTCATTAGTTTAGTTAGTTGTTTTGTTATTTAGTTAGTTAAGTTTTGGCACGTTGTGATTCCACAGATTATTTGTATAGATATCGAAAGGTTCTTGGCGCCTGAGCAAGGCTACAATCGTATTCGTCTCTCTTGTTCCCATACGCTGCTAACCCCTCCGGACGGCACTCAGGCGCCAAAATCATTTATGCCTGCATAGAAGACAATAGCAACGCAACAAAACCATACGGAGATGTGCACCAGTAACATAGCGATGACAAACCAATGGCATCCTGAAATGAAAATCCCAAAACCAAACCGGAACCAAACCAACACTGCCGGATATTATGTTGCAGTTAAGATGGACTTACGGCGAAGATGTCGTCAATGAATTTGCTGGCTGTCGGAGTCTGAATCGATATCTCGCTTCCAGATGATGATGAAACTGATGATGGGGCATGCTTTGATGATATAAGGTCTGGTTCTGTATGGGATAGTAAACATTGCATGAATAATAAAAATAAATGAGTGAAAAATAAAATGAAATAAATATGTAGGACATGAAATAAGTAAATATTGATAACATAGCAAAAGACCATGCCAAAGTTGAGGTGCTCCTAAATTTGAGAGTGCTCTGCACTATACTGCAGTTATCATAGGAATAAATCTAACAAAATCTATTTCATCTAAACACATTTTATAAAATCAGCCCGTAATATTTTTCCTACAAAATTCAAGTTGTTCTCATAAACGTCAACATAACCGCACTATTATAGACCTTCCGTGCTATTACAAAAAAAGACAGTTTAACCTCAAAACAAATGTCAAATACCTACTATACAATTTTTTCTTTAAACAAGTGTTGAACTGGAGTTTATTTTTTGTGGTAAGACCAACTCTACTTTATACAGCCTATTTAGGGCAGGTACTGTAACTAACACATTGTCTGATCGGTATTAAACAATACAGAAATATAAAAACAGAAACAATTTTTTATGATTAAGAATGTGTTTCTCTTATTGTTCAGATCCTGAATGTACAAAGAGCATTCTTACTGACCAGAATTAAGACACTTTATAACCTGAAACAGCTGTTATCGCTGCTGTAAAATGATTTATTTTCTCAACAAGTCCTAGCTAAGCCCACTCTAAGGGTTCGCTCGTAAAAAATAAAAAGGTAATAAAAGGAGCACGATAAAAATATCTTCTAAATTACGGCTCTCGGCGTTCAAGGAGAATCCCCGATTATACCACAGTCCTGTGTAGTGGGCAACAAGCTTGAGTTTCTTTTGAGCTTGCGACTGTTGATAGAACTTAAGGTGACAAAGTTACCCGGAATGCATACCTACGTAGCCAAGCCCATTTTTGTACTAACTGAGATACCAACTTTTAAATAATTTGACAAAAAGGTGCCAATTTGATTGTAAATTTAAATTAGGGATTATGGGATTATGGGGATTAGGGGGCTACTAACTATTTTTTTACCTTACTTTTTATTTTAATCATGAATTTGTCCATAATGGTGTCCCTATCACCCCATTAAATACTCTAAACACACTCGTAAGAAGCCCTAAGGGAGTTGTTACGCCGAGAAAAGTTAACGTAAACCGACACTTGTTGCAGTGGCTGCGCCGGCGGCACCCTCTGAACTTTGTGCCGATAAATAAGAAACAAAACATTTCTTATTTATTACGTTGTTACAGTATTTCATCTCGATATTTGTCCCTATATATCTGGTAAAGAAAAAGTTTAAAGAAAGTCCCGCTTACAAGATACCCTTGGCAGAAAATGCTAGAAAATAACTGATAGACATAGATGACATAATAGCGGACTACTGCATGTTCTCATAGGCAAACCAAACAATTTATTTAAAAAAACACGCAGTATTCTGCAAATGTTGCCATAAACTACCGCAATGTTTTGCCCTAAAATATTTCTCTGTTCAATGAAAGTTGTAATTCAACTATGGTCGGCTATTTCATGATATAGTCAATTCTAATAATATGGTTACGACATATACATAGCGTCACGCCTTTTCCCATACGGGGAGGCAGAAGCACAGTTGTGCCCACTTTTAGCAAGTTATTTTATACTCTATTTTGCGTGGCAGGGGCATGGAAGCCCCTGGTCGAATACCTAAAAGATAATACAAAATTAAATGACCATTGTTAAATGCACGACTTGCTTGGTTGCTCAAAGCAAGAACCGCCTAGGAAGCAGGAATAATTACGTGTCGAAAGAGTGTGCGAATCGTACTGTAAGTGACTCTTATGTACAATGACATAAGGTTCATTTTATCTGAACTCCAATACTTTTTCACTCTGGTAGGTAATTCCTGTTGGAGCCACCGGTTTAATGTCATACTGATTTGCCAAGCGAGCGACAGTCACAGCACGACTCTGAGTGTCGATCAAACTTTGAGTTGCGCATCCGCGCCTAGAAACGGCACCTGGAAAAGACTAGCACTGTGTAAGAAAAACTTTATTACGCATTGTTTTATACAAAACTTGGCAGAGTCGTAAAAGTAATCTAATGAGGCCATAATCTTGAATTATGTGTAGGCACCTGCGTTGATGCTCGCTGTCTTCTGAACTGAGACGCTGGTACTACCAGCCGTGTTGCTGAGGAACCCTCCGACCGCCTTCAGTGTTTGAATCGGGATCTGAAAATGGAATATGATGATGGTCTTCAATATCCAATACACTTTGTAGCTTTCAATGCAGCTTTCTATTCAAGTGAAAAGCAAAATACAAAATCGGAGCTTTGGTTTCAGAGCATTCACAAAGTTACGTGTTAAAACCTTTGAAACGCTTATATTTTTAATGGGCCAGTATCAATAAAACTTTAATGATTTTGACAGATTGAAAACACTATTTCTTGAAAGGACGACTTTATTAGTGACCTTTCAGAATTAATCTGTGATAAAAAATAAGTTGAAAATTTTTATCGAAGAGAAGCAGCTGCAACAAATTCGGATATATTTTTACCGGAAACTAGGTCAAGAACATACACCAACAAAGTTATCAGAATCGTTGTTTTTATTAAATGTATTTTATTATTTCTTCAGCACTTCTTTACTAAAGAATCTTCTAAGACGTGTCCGTAGCCTAGCGGTATTCGCACATCGGAAACGATAGTGCATATAGCAACATTTTGCCGAGACGGACACTGGATGGGTGTCCGTTGTATGTGGCATTTGTTTCGGACGCTTCCGTGTTTCGGATGACACGTTAAGCTGTAGGTCCCGGCTACTATCGCTACTCGGAGGTAGTAGTCGTAAAGTTGTGTCAGAGACCCTAATAGGGCAGCTTGATAACTTCTGACAGGTCGGGTTGGTTACAAGCCCGACACCCCTCCATCAACCCGCACTGAGCTAGCGTGGTGAAGTATGGCTCAATATTAACCTATCCGGGTAAAGCCCCTCAACCCTCGGTGGGGACTTTAACGGGCTACATATATATAATGATCTTCTTTCAAAAGAACTTACATTAAAAATATCGGCAAAGAACGTCGGGTTCCTTTGGAAAGTCACTTGTTTCCTGTACCCAATATCGGCTGCCCCTCCTGCCTGGGCGCTTGCATCTGCCGCTACGTCATGCCCAGCGTATGTTTGGACGTCAATACGTTTCTGGATGACAGGGCGGGAGACTTCGACAGTCTTGTAGACTACAGGGGCGGGGGGAGATGCGTCCGCGCCGATGTATCCACCGATGTAGGCGTGTTTTCTGTGGTGGTGGCGCGGCTTGTACCGGATTCGCTTCTCGACGAACACTGGCGGTGGTTCGACGAAGAACTGGAATATTATGTTAATTGGTTGGTGTTTAATCGCTAAAGATGTCATTTCCGTCTGAGATACATGAGGTTATTGAAGAAAAGATCTCTGTTATTTCCTGCACATTTTGTGTGTAGGAAAAAAATAACTTTATCACATTTTTTTTTCGATTTAAGTTGGAGGCCTCGTTTATCTTGGACATATCTACAAAGTTATTGACAGGCATGAATTCTCTTGTAAGTTGGTATCTTTGTCCGCATTGTCCGGGTTTAAAAGTATTTTAGGCATTATGGCGGACTTAGACGAGTCTTCATAAAGCATTAAAGGTTATAAAGGATATGTTTAAGTGTCAAAATTAACTCTAGGAACCTTATAAAGTAGTGAGTAGTTTATACCTGTATATTCCTACGGTTAAAAATAAAATGAGGTTCAGCACAAACAACACACTTACTTTCGTTTGAGAAAATTATTAACCTATAAAATACGAAGCTTTTAACCCATTAGCAGAGGAAATATGTATCGTAAATGGTCAAAAATATATAATTTTAACAATATTATATATTGTAAAGCAATATTCTATAATATTTAGATCTATTTATTTTCATTAGTTTTAGAATGAATGTCATCTCTATCAAACTGTAGATGGCAACATTATTTCAAGACGACGACGACACGAATAGCCGAGTCTGCAGTGACCCTGCCTACGAAGCCAAGGGTCCCGGGTTCGAGTCCCGGTGGGGGCAAATATTTGTTTGATGATAACGGATGTTTGTACCCTAGTCGTGGTTTTTTATCTATCTAAGTATAATATTTATATATATATAAGTATGTGTATCGTTGTCTAGTACCCAAGATACAGGGAATCCTAGTTTGGGGCTAGATCAATGTGTATAAATAGTGTCCAAGGTATTATTAACGATATTATTATTAAATAACTAATGAAGCTGTCTGTATACTTCATTATTTTAGCAATTAGGGCATATATCGTGATGTAACGTGGATTCCCATCTATACCATCCTACCAACCTGTAAACTGGTACATGTTGGTAGTGCGGTCCGCTACAGCAGATATATTTAAACCTGCTTAGGTTAATAACGCAAAGGTGTTTTCATATTTTAAGGGGTTGTTAGGGACATTATTCTGAACAACTTTTATTATTACACCAATTGTCAGCCGATTTGTATGTAGAAGTGAAAAATAAAGTTCCTCTGATCAAATCGGTTAACGACCTCTTAAAATAAGACCACACCTTTCTGTTACACCATGTATAGTAATCTAAAAGCACATTTGCTTACTGCCTTAATCCTGTTGTGAGCTTTAAGGCTTTAGCTGGGCAAATTATCATTAAAACTCTATGGCTGGTACAGCCCATGATTTAATATTACATTCCACTGTTGTTTAATCCCATTCGTTGTTCCTAACTTCGGCTCAGGAGTGAGGATTGTGTATGTTGTGAATTATTGCTGTGCCTGGCGTGAACATGAGCAGTCACGCTCAAACTTCGGGAGTGGGAGTGAAAAGTTACGATAACATAAAGTGTAGGCGATGGAAAGTGCTGATATACAGGCGGCGGTTGCGTCGCTTTTATCCCCTTTTCTAAAACTCCAGAACAAACCTGATACAGTCTAGACATTTTTCTACCGATCCATGGTCGTTGATACCCCACTGGATTCCTGAACAGAGAACCAAAGACTCCTTGAGAGTTATACGGATGTCGGAAATCATAATTCCATCGCTGCGTCCAATCATTACTCACTTCTTTCACTACAACTGGTGCTGGTTGGATATTTAAAGGCTGCACATTCGTTTTGACGCTGATTCCAGCTTCAGCCTCTACTCCTGATGAAGCTGCAGACTGAGCTGGTTTGAGTTCATTGTCAGTTTCAAATTTGAACTCCTTATGCACTTTCTTGTGGACCTTTGCGACTGGTAGCTCAATTGGTTGAACGAAATGGGTCTTTTCAACTCCAACTTCAACTCCGGTCTCGGTTCCAGCGAATTTGTATCCAGTAGATCCCTCTGCTGATGCTTCACCACCCTGTAATGACGAGATCGTTTTTAGTGCGGTTGGTGCGGTGAGTATAAGTGCACACAATGTTAACACAAATGGGGTGGGGTGAAATGGATTGTGCTGTTACTAAGCCATACTCTAAAGACTTCAAGCTGAAATGCAACGCATACTACTAACAGCCTCTGCTGTTGTTTTTTGTAATTTCTGAAAGTAGAAGGTAAATAGGGTTTGTCATACCGCGACTAGTTTCTTTGCCTCTGGAGAGCTGTAACCTCTCTCTTTCGCATATGTTCAGGTGGGGTGAGAAAGAGTGAGGTGAGAACTGGCTCAGAGGTAAATAAACTTGGGACCTTTTTCTTTAATTGAGTTCACACTTCTTTGATAATTCAAGAAAATAATATATTTGTTATGTTAATTTTGAGTAGCATTTCAGTATTCGGCTGCCATATCCTAAGCATGATTGGAGATCGTGGTACGATAAATGGTACAATGCTGGTAAAAATTGCCAACCTTTACCTTTTGCAGTCAGGAATACAGTGTTGGTCATATCATGCGAAACCTAGAAATCGATCACCAAGAAGAAAACCAAAACCATTAAAATAAGCTTGTATTTTTTGAACTTATTAATTAAATTTAATTAGCTTTGGTCCACTTGCGCCACAAAGTTAACCCAGAGCTACATTGAATACGATATTTTTTACATTACATTTAAGTCCTCGAATGAGATTCTTCAATTATCTCTTTAGTTAAGTGTTAATAGAATGGTGCAAGTAAACTCAACAAGAGTTGTAAGCGATCTATGGCAAAAATATATTCAAGAAGTTCCTTATGTCTTCCTGAAGCTGTTTCTCTTTCATCCCCTTTCTCTTTCCCTTCTTGGCACCTACCAGTCCGGAATGCGCGATGCGGTCTCCTGCTTGGGCGGTGGCAAAGCCTGCCCCTGCTGACTTCCCCCCGGCCACGCCACCGGCCAGACCAGCGTGAGCCCTGACATTGCCACCGGCAGTTGCCCCGGCGTATAGGCTCCCTGGGAGATAGGAAACAACACTTTAACTAACAGTTACTTTCAGTCCGATTCGCAGCTGCACTTATGAAAATAAAATAATTTTAAAACCAGACAAGAGCTGCCGATTGTCCATTTAGTTTGTTATTTAGTTATCATTGGCACTTTCAGAATTGGAGTTGAATTCTAAAGGTGGGCTGTGTTTGTCTTGTCTACTCTGGTTAGAAATAAGCTCGCCTTTGTACATGTTTTTGGGATCCGTGTCCAAATAAGGAACCCTGATGGATCACTTTGTTGTATGTCCCTAACATTTCTGTATCCATTTGCCTGTACTCCATTGTCATGTGCAATATAGAATTACGAAAATGGCCTCTGGCTAGAATATGAGGTGCCGTGGGAACAAACAGACATAGAACTTTAAAAACGGTCAAGTGCAAGTCGAACTCGCGCACGAAGGGTTCCGTACCAACGTACAATGGTGGGGTTGGTGTGGAGCGAATAGTTTGGATTTTACATAGGAAAATGTTGTTTACAAAGTTATTGGCGGCTACTTTCAAACTCCATGTACGTAACCAGGTGTATTCATAAGTTTGTATGTGGTATTGAAAGAATTCTTGTATGGGAGTCCCCTTAAATATTTATTTTATTCTGTTTTTTAGTATTTGTTGTTATAGCGGCAACAGAAATACATCATCTGTGAAAATTTCAACTATCTAGTTACCACGGTTCATGAGATACAGCCTGGTGACAGACAGACAGACGGACGGACAGCGAAGTCTCAGTAATAGGGTCCCGTTTGGCACCCTTCGGGTACGGAATCCTAAAAATTACATAATAGAAATAGCAATAAAAAGAGGTTTTTAACCTTAACGTATACAGAAAAATTACATAATAAAGAAACAACCATTAAAGTAGCTTCGTATAGTCTCGTAATACAACGAGTTCTTATGAAATTATTTCTTCAGTAAACAAAATATCAAAATAGTATATCTACGTGATAGTAAAAATACCTTGTATCGTATAAAAATTATTGTTTTTCTAAGGAAACTTCTAAAAACAGGAAAAGCAGAAAGTAATGTAAAATAAGCTTAATTGGGCCGGGGAAACAAAGAAAAGTATAATCTGTCATTCGAAGTATTTGATTTATTTTAGACGATGACTCATGTCAATAATGAGATCAATTCGGTATGCAAAAGATTTTCAAGGCCCTCAAACTTAAAAAACCATTTGGAGATAATTGTGTTAATAAATCGTTATTTCCAACAACAAAATATTTCAGGAAAAAAAACCGTAAAATTATCAGAATCTGTTCTCCACAGCGCATTTTTTAATAAATCTCAGATGAACGCAATTCTTTGGCTCAAATTTCCTTCGCGATTAAGTTGGCTGTCCTGTTAAACTGTCAAATGTCAATAGTTTTCTATCAATATCTCAGTTGTCAGTCTGAACGTAAAAAAAATAATTATATTTTAAAGGTTTAATTTTAAAAAGAGGTGAAGGAGGCTCAGATTGTAGAAGGTCTTAGTGGAATCCTTAGAAAAAAACTGAAATTAGTCCATAATTGTATAGTGAGGAGTTATTTTTTACCGTCTTATGCTCAATTTTCGAAAATGTTTATGGTTTTATGAATTTTCAAAATTGACATGTGAGTTGATGTGAGTGACATTGTTTTTTTTCTTTAAGAAACAACCAGCCCGTAGTAACCGTTAAAAAATTTGGAATCAATAGACGCCATGACCTTTGTTCTTTAAATTATTAAATAATATTAGTTTATGTGACTCACACATAATGGAGAGCATTAAAACTGGAGAGTGGGTTTATGAAACAAGCCGAAGGCGTGTTTCATAATAATATCACTCATAATAATACATCGAATGCCTAATTAATTTCAGTTAGATACTCTATTTTATCTACTACATCTATTTTATCGACGGCATTGTGGCATTGATCATTGCTCTGCACTTGTTTAGCTTGTTCAGTAGTACCAACTTCACAGACAAACTAGGAGCGGCACGCAGGAGGGCGTCGACGCTCAAAATTTGAATGTCATAATATGTCGCAATATTGATACATTATGGTCATAATTTATCAACATTCAGGTAAAAAATGATTTTTTACCAAGTAGTATATCATTATGCTGGCCGTAACGTGCGGTTTTTGACGCAGTAAAGAGGGTTTATGATACGTGTGTAGATCAAATATATTTACACATTTATTACTCGAAATACTCAAATAAGTTTCTTAGAATAGGCTGAATATCAATGAAATATAATAAAAAGTACTGTGTTAGTAGAATTATATTGAGCATCGTCCCTTTCTTTCTAATATTAGAAGAATAAGGTAATACTTTTCTATTCATACTGCCCATTGTCTCAACTAAGACGTTATCCTGTTATCCACAAAAAATAACGGTTTCTCTTAACCGGTATCTTATTAGTGTTGGGGTCAACGATTTGACCTATTTTGTCTAATTATACCTGACGAGATAACAATGACAGTCATTGTATGGTAAATAATAGTGTCTAGGTCAAACTTATCGTAGAAATGTACCTGTAGTGGTACTAAGAAGTTTCTGAAGTCGCTGCTAGGATATTTATGAGTAGGTATATACAGATAAACACGATTTAGCTTATGCAAAAATAAACTTGTGTGGAATAAATAAACTAGCACAATGAAGGGATGTAGTTGGCGAGTTCAATTCTCTATTTTGCGTGACAGGGGGCTAGTCCATTACCGCTACTGTGGAGATATGATATTTATTAACTTATAGATCTTTACATTTTCGATTTATTTCTTCTTTTTTAAAACTTTACGCTAAAAAGATTTTTAATTTATAAAAAAAGGTATTTTATATGTGTGTGACGTCGCCGTTTGTGGTGCCCACGACACAGGGTATCCTAGTGTGGGGCCAGAAGCCATGTATGTGCCTGAATGTAAATGTATATGTTAAAAAAATAAAAAGATGCTATGTGAAGTCACATCTCTACCGAAGAATAAATTATCGAATCGTTGGAAATTCGTGAAATCCTAACTTCTATTTAGTAAAACAATCAAATGCAAATAACGTACAACTATCACATAAATAATTAAATATTAAAATTAAATTGTTAACATAACACAACATAGCGTTAACTTTTTCCTATACGGGGTGGCAGAGGCACAATTGTGCCTACGTTTAGCCAGTAATTCAATACTCCATTTTGCGTGACGGAGGGTCAGCCCATCGCCGCAGTTATGCGGTAATGAAGTTTCCTCACGATGTTTTCAGTCACCGCCAGAAGTCCGTATTATGTACTCAAGATACATGACTTATCTCATGGTCAGCACCGGGATTCGAACCTGCACCTCCTGCGTGGGAAGCAAGCGTGAAACCCGCTTGACCGCGGAGCGCTAATTTATTGTTAACGCTTTTGATAGATTTGTTTTGTCCATAGCTTTTGCGCAAACAAATGAGTCAGTCCGGCATGTGTGCTGAATAGAATTTGATTACAAAACTCATTTTTATATTTTGACAACTAAGTGTATTTGCACTTTTCGAATACCATTCATTGTATTGGCGCTGTTTACTTAAACGAAATTACAAAAACAAAACCATCAGAACCCTAAATCACCAACACAAAGTAATAACTCGAGTACGTTTCGTTTGGGGAAGCGAGCTCACGTCGTCCGAAGGAAATAATATATATATAATAATAATACCTTGGACACTATTTACACACATTGATCTAGCCCCAAACTAGGTTTCCTGTATCTTGGGTACTAGACAACGGTACACATACTTATATAGATAAATATTATACTTAGATAGATAAACAACCATGACAAGGGTACAAACATCCGTTCTCATCAAACAAATGTTTGCCCCCACCGGGACTCGAACCCGGGACTCTTGGCTTCGTAGGCAGGGTCACTGCCGACTCTCAAATTGTGATCTTTTAGATATACTTGACACTAGCAAAATTAACTTCTATAGAGGTTAGCCCGCCAAATTAAAAGAAGAAAAGGAATTAGTTTTGTTTGTGCATATATCTTGGAAAACCACAATCAGTAGGTATGTATTTGAACTGTGGTGCTGAATATGTATAAATAAGATAAGTAATTAATCATAAGTACTGTAAGGTTCGATATTTGTTTAGGCGATTATATTGTATACGGGCCTCTTTAGAGTGGGTGTCACTTTGGCACTGTTACTTATTTTGTATTTTAAAAAGAAAGAGGCTGGGTTGTGAGAAGTCAATGTGACACACTTCACCGTAGGCTTCGGCCAGTGACTGAGCTAAATTATAGTGAGGATTAGAGTAATGGCTAACGAGCCAGTTGTGGATCCCTTTTATACAAAGTGTAAATAAACTATTCATGATAAATAAAATAAAACACAAGCCAACAAAATACAAGTCTTTATAATTCCTGAGATGTGCTCAGGAGTACGACATTGGTGCTAGGAGCACTACAGTACCTACATTAAACGTAAATTATTCTAACAGTATGATGGGCATTTTTAGGTTTCCGTAGAGAAACAAGTCCGTATGACACAGCAACTTTATTCCGAAGCTATCAGGACTACATATCAGGAATAGTTGAAATTTGATATGTAAATTTATTTTGTGAACCGTTTTATAATTTTTATACAAAAATAAAAAACTAATTATACACGGAACTGAAACCAAAAAATGTGTGGGGTGTCTATAGATAGGTCTTTAAAAATGACGTTGAGGTTCATGAAAAAAAAAATTCTCAAAGTAAATTGTTAAAGAGACAGACCCTTCGAAAGTGGAAAAAATTGTGTCCCCACATCGTTCTTTTGAAGTAAGAGAGTGAAATATCTCAATTTATTTGAACAAAATAAAATTAGCAGTTTTTAAGAGACATTTATTAAAAACCGCAAATAACCTTGTCATTCATAAAATCACAAAGTAATTAATTATAATATAATAATGAAAAAAAAGTAATTATTTGCTGGTGAAGCATAATTTGGCTAAGTGTATGTGAAGAGAGTACCTTCCTTATTTAATTTTATGGCCTATATTCTAAATTTATTACGGAACCCTAAATGTGCGAAGTCCGACACGCACTTAGCCGCTTTTTTGTGGTAGGGGCAGCGATCATTACGGCGTCACACAAAATGGAGTTTTGAAAAACTGCCTAAACTTGGTCTAAGTCAAAGGCCAAATTTCTTTATTACTCTAGATAGGTATTTACTTAGACATAGTAATCGTAATTTTTTGCCAAAGTCAAAGTCAAAGTCAATGTACTCTATTACTGTAGATATTTACATATACTTAGCAAACGTCATTTTTTGCCTCTTCTCTACATTGGATCACTGTGGGAGAAGAAGGGCGTAGAAACTACCACAGATTGTTTTTAGATCTCTTTTAAACATTGCTTGTGTTTAATTATAACTATAACAAACACTTGACGGCGGCACAACTGTGCCTATACCACCCCGTTAGGTACAGGCCCGTGAGTGAGCTCTCACCTCTCTCTCGCACATGTATGCATCTCTCTTGTATTCAGTCGGCATTCAGACGCCAGCAAACATGGCGAGGCTTGTAAAAGGTGTGGCTCTGTGTTGTTGTTGTTGAATCGCCAATGGAAAATCTATTGTATGGATTTGTTGTTTCTAGCATAATCTATGATGACATCAGGCAATTACATTGAATGAGTCAGCTTGTAAGATTCCTAATTAAAAACTACATTACTTCATAATTAATGACCTTATGCACTTTACGTGTTACGTACAAATGTGCTTCCTGCGTTTATTTATAATGCAGTTGGGGTCGCGGACAATGTTTTCAACCACCATCTAATTACATACAATAACTCATCTGCCTGCATTCCCTACAGAGGGTATCCAGATCTGCAGGATCACATAACCGAACATAACATAATCATTTATATATAGACACATACAATGCTATTGGCCCCGCACTAGGATACCCTGTGACGTGGGAACCAGAAACAGAGGCATCACACACATATAAACATCCAAGACCTGGAGATTATTTTTCTCTGTGTCCCCAGCCGGGGTTCGAACCCGGGACCTCTCGCATGGTATGCAGAGCAGATAACTGATTCCACAGAAGATTATAGCAAAATATGATAATTTGCCTTAATCGAGTTTCACCATTGATATTTTGTCGACACGTATTACACATTATGACAATGAGAGTGCAACAGATAGACCAGTGACCTCGAAAAAAGCATAATCTATGAATTTTCGTTACTGTAGTTTTACAAAACTAGTGGCCCTGTGGGCAGTAGACCTCGCTAACAGGGGAGACTGTGAACCAATTTATAGGTAAGTATTTTAGATTAAATAAAAATCAAGTAGTAAAGTAGCCGCGCCGCACCAATAACTTTGTTAACTACATTTTGTGGTTTAAAATACAATCTATTGACTTTTCACCTAATAATTATAGTTGGTATGTTTTGAAAATATTTCGTGGATTTTAAGAAAACAGGCCGACGAAAGGTAATTATGTAGTATATTTTTAGAACCGGCTCTTAAAACCCTTTAATGTGATACCCCCCACGATAGGTTTCAGAAAAAAAAATAAAAAAAAACAATACAAAAAAAATATGACGTCATAACTCCCCTCCCAAGGGCAAAATCGAGAAAAACTCGACAAAAAAATATATTTTAATTCAAGAAACATGTGTGCCAAGTTTTGTGAGGATCGCTTGAAAACTATGGCCCCTAGACCGGAACTGACAGACACGAGACATAGAGACAGGCGAAAGCAAAATCGGCCTCCTATCTTGTTGAAATGGAGCCCTTCGCTCGCTTGGCTCACTCGGTCAATTAAATAGGCTTAGGTATTTTTTTTGCCTCTTCTCTACAATGGACCAAGCTAAGCATCCTTAGCGTCTCCTCAAGCCTGTCTACCTATTTCAACGCCTGCCTAAAGATACTGATATTCTGGTATAAAATATTCCTTACCGGCATTTTGTCCTGATCCGTCGACGGCGCCTCCCAAGCCGGCGCGTGCGGCTTGGCCGTGAGGCGTGCCTGCCTCCGCGAACAGACCGCCTCCTGCGCCGCCGTTGCCGCCTGGGACGAACGAACAGAAACAAATAATGTTGTATGCTTCTTCACGAAATATTACTCTTACTATTTCGATATTTAGAATTATTGTACTAAGTTAAGAAAAAGATGTCTCAAAGGTCTTCTTAAGGCACCTCGACGGCGCGATCCAATTTTGAGGCATCGCGATTTTGAACCTCATGCCATGGTAATGAAATTTTAAATCGATGACGGAAAAATGACTGCCTTTGCAATCTGTAGTCGTTGTGAGGTTAAGACGAATCAAATGAGCCCAAACTGGATGGGTATTCAATAAAGGAACTTATGGTCCCGTCTACCACCTTCCAGTACCATCTCCAGATGAGAAAATTGACAAGTGAAATGAACATTTATCGTCACGATGACTCTAACAAGCTCAAACTTGTTCAACGTTTCCTCTCCCACCTTCGATTTTCATTATCAGAGCTACTCAATGGCACCAAACCATTTCACTGTCATCTATCCTGCGTGCTTACCAAGTTTCGTGGTGATGGATTAACTAGAACTGGGTGAATTTTAGTCTGATTTGTAAAATATATGTTACACGCATAACAGATCACAAGACATATATCAGTTTTAGCGTCATAGTCAGGTGGATATCATCCCCCAAGCGTTTAAAATAGATTTTGATGAATTGTCATGTGATCTATAACCTTGTCCCTACAATAGTTACAAAACGACCTAATAAAGGGCGTTCAAAACTTTAATAAATACAATCAAACAATAATAATAACAATTTAAATACAGAGCCACGAATTTTTCCGCACACCATGCGCAGGGGCACTACTGCACCCATTTTTGGCCACATATTCGATACTCAATTTACTTGAAAAGGGACTAACTTATTTCCTCACGATGTTACTACCGATGTTATTGTTGCGAGCATCTAACTAACTAAGTAAATAAATAAGTAGTTACCTAAAACACCTCCGATACCCACACCAGCGTGGTAGCCGCCAAAGTTGACACCGATTTTGCCATCTTTGAAGGAAATCAGCTCCTGGGGGGCCTGAAAATGGAAACAAAAATTGTGTATCGGTACGTTCATTGCGTCTAGCCCCATTCTAAGATTCCCTGTTTAGTAGAAAGATCCGGAGAGTCCAAGATCCGGACGCAGTATATATCATAGCTTGGACTGTCACAGGAAGGAATCAAGGCATGCTCGAATATGCGTTCACATATTGTTAGATCAGCTGCAGTTTATAGATAGTAGATTCCATCTAAATAATGACTAATCGATTTGTAATTACGTTTATAATAAGTAATAATAATTTATAAAACCTACGCAAATCATACTTTGTGCAAAAACATTCGCCTAATCTCTTTATAATTGCTACAGAATAATGGCGAAGAAAACGTCAGAGGAATAAAAGAAAACTGCTAATCTCCGAAGACATTTGAATGTGTTGGCTCTGTGTTAATAATCATCTCGTGCAATCTTTGACCTTGCACTATGAACCAACCAAGTGCAATGTCTAATACTTATAAGTAAAATGTCTATCCCTTTACAAACATAAAGGCCGACTTGTACCACCTGATACCGAATTACACCATAGATCACAGACACCGGTAACTCTCGAATAACTAAACTAAAAATAAATAAAAAAAACCTGACACAAATCTTGCAAGTCTGAAATTTGGTTCATTCGTTTCCTTGTTAATCTGATATCTTTCGAACAAAAACATATCTATGATTATTATTATTATTTTTATTATTATTTATTATTATTTATTATTATATATATTATTTATTATTATTATATATTATTATGCCTATTATTATTATACAGTATTCTGAAATAAACAAGGAGCTTCATAAAAAAAAAATATTAAAAAAAAATACGATGTAAAGAACTTATATTATGCTTAACCGTTAAACTATGATAAAGCTCCTGGTGTATCAAAATTGTCCAATATCTTCCAAGGTCATCAGTCTCATTTAGTGAGAAATGTTCTGCGAAATGAGAAATGTTCACCCGATTCTGCGCTATTCCTTGTTATGCTGATATTTTTCAAACTGCTTAACCGATTTTATTCAAACATATCTAAGAGCCATCTCAGGGAGTTAGTTATACTCCATTCCTTCCATTTAAGGAAAACCGCATTCAAATCAGTCCACCAGTTTGACCACTAGGTTGCCACGGACAGATAAACAGACAGACTGACTCATCGACCGACAGACGCTTAAAACTCAAAACATACTACAAAAATATTAAACATAGCTTAACCTCAAAACAAATATCAAATCCCATATATTTTTTGTCTTTCAACAAGTGTTTATCAGGAGTTATTTTCATCTAACCATAACATCACTCTTGTGGTCGTCAGGGGTTAAAAAATATGCGCGTCTAAATGAAATAGTCTTGTCATCATACCACACGAGTCACTGACAAATCGATTCGCTGAACCTACTCGATATGCATAGCTATTTCCCTTGCTTCCTGTCTCCTCCTGTCACTAGACGCTGATGTGTGTTCCGTTTCACGTTACTTAAGAATCGCAATTTTTGTTGGCAAATCAATACAAAATTTTATAAAAACGAGCAAAAGAGGAACCTTTTCGGTTTTAAAATATGAATGAATGTGATAAATATTCATAATTCGGCTTTCCTATTCTTCGTCATCGTCATGTTGGGGAATCCGTAGTATTGTCTTCAGCCCAAAATTCATCTGTGTTGTCTCAATCGACCGTAGCACCACTGTTAGATGTCGAAACATTTATTTTACATTTACATTCTATCTGGATGAGTGTTTATGTTGCAACGTCTTGTGTAAGGGAAGTACAAAGGGAAGTTGCGTAAACCAACTCGAGGATAATAACATCTTTAGTATAATCGCTACAGCAATTATAAGATCTCTAATGTGCTATTATTATGCTTGATAGGATTTTTTTGGGGGTAACAAGTGGAAACATTATGGAAACAAATACCCCGCATTTTCTTTCAATACCACACGCAAACTTATGAATACAGTACAAAGTAGCCTCACTAATTCCATACTATTACATTTTGCGATCTAAAATCCAACGTATTGATATTTCACTAGAATATTATAGTTTATGGTTTTCCCACAACTATGACGACAACGACACCTCAATTATCAAAATCATGTCAAGCCGTGTAGCGTGAAACTGTCATACTTACTAATAAACATAAAAACGTACAAATGTATATAAAAACATAAACTTGAAAAACGTTACCCTCTTTTTGTGAAGTCGGGTAAAATAATGTTTGCTCGGTCACATCGGTTTTATAATGAACAATGTTCAAAATAATTGTTGTGTTTTAAAATATTTTGTGTGTTTTCCTGGAGTTTGTTCATTCTTTTTATTAATTGGATGACCGCGAACACAAAGTGCACACAGCTCGTTTGAGACAAACCTTGACGTTTTGTTTTTGGATTTTTTCTGCTCAATGACGAAACTTATAAAAAATAAATTTATCTTTAAACGCTCCGATGGTCAGATCTTGCAAGTTAGTTTTCTTCTCTATTTAACTAGGCATTTTGTCGAACAAAAATTTAACAAAACTTGCGTTCGTACGGTTTTACCAAAACTAATGTTTGAATGACGTTAACGTTAATTACTTAAATAATTCAGAAAATTACTTTGATTATGACTCACTGGGCAAATCCCCAGTCATTTTCCACACCTGTGTGGGAAGCACAAGTAATTACGTGTCGAAAAAGTATTTGAACACTTTTTCGATTGTCAAGTATTCGAACACTTTTTCGATTGTCTAGTATTCGAACACTTTTTCGATTGTCAAGTATTCGAACACTTTTTCGATTGTCAAGTATTCGAACACTTTTTCGATTGTCAAGAATTCGAACACTTTTTCGATTGTCAAATGAATATGATACGGTATTTAAATCAAAAACTATAAAAGTTAATAACAAAGCTTTGTTTAGTGATTGGGCGACAGTTGGAATTCATAGGAGCAGACGAAGATTATATGAACTCTATGAAGAGAAATCATATAACAAAATTACGGCCTTTCTAGATTATGTTCGTAGTTATTCAAAAATGTTTAAACGCGTTTGTGCCGTAGCTAAATCTAATTTCATTAAAAACAAAATTGAATCTAGTAGCAATGTAATGAAAACGACTTGGCAAATTATAAACAGAGAGACTGGAAAGGCCAAAGCTACACATAATAACTTCAAGCTTAAGATAGATAATCAATTGCTAAGTACAGACCTAGAAGTAGCAAAAGCTTTCGAAAATTTCTTTACGGACATTCCAGTTTCAACAACCAAGTCTTTAAATTCATCTCCCGCTGCTGCTGAATCTATACTTAAACAAAACTTTCAGGAATGTAAAACAGATTTTAAATTTAGGCACGTAAATAATGAAGACATTGTAAAAGCGTTTAAATCCCTGGAAATAAAAAAGACAGCTGACGCCCATGGTCTATCAGTAAAAATTATTAGTTCCATTGTAGATTGTATTGCACCTCACCTTTGTTGTATATTTAATCAATGTATAGATAATGGTGTGTTTCCTGACTTGATGAAACTAAGTAAAGTTATACCTTTATTCAAAGCTGGTAGTACATCAGACCCCACCAATTTTAGACCCATATCGATACTACCAACGCTTAGCAAAATATTTGAAAAACTCATACTTAATCAATTGCAAAGTCATTTTTATCTCAATAATTTAATTCATATTGCTCAGTTTGGTTTCACAAAGGGTCGTTCAACAGCCGATGGTGGTGTTGAACTAATCGACAATATTTTTGATGCCTGGGAAGACGCAATGGATGCCATAGGTGTCTTCTGCGATCTATCCAAGGCTTTTGATTGCGTCCATCATGACACTCTTGTCAGGAAGTTACGCCATTATGGTGTAAAAGATCAAGCACTTGGCCTTCTGGAGTCATATCTAACAGATAGGGTTCAGATGGTCGATGTTAATGGGAAAAGATCACCTGGGTCTTCAATAAGTATGGGCGTACCGCAAGGTTCAATTCTTGGTCCTTTCTTGTTTTTAGTATATATTAATGATTTACCTTACCTTGTTAAAGCAAAACATGGGTTAGTATTGTTTGCCAATGATACTTCTTTGATATTTAAAGTTAAAAGACAGCAATCAAATTATGACGAGGTAAACAATGCTATCTCTAGTATAGTGAACTGGTTTACTGTTAACAATTTATTACTTAATGAAAAGAAAACTAAATGTATTAAATTCGTGTTACCCAATGTGAACCCGGTAACTACAGACATATTTATAAAAGGACAGAGATTGGACCTTGTGCAGTCGACTGTCTTTTTGGGCATTACTTTAGACGCCAAACTACAATGGGATCCTCATATAAATAAATTGTCGAACAGACTGAGTTTGGCAGCGTTCGCAGTTAAAAAAATTAGAGCTCTTACCGACGTAGACACCGCTAGACTAGTCTACTTTAGTTACTTTCATAGTCTAATGATATATGGTATTTTATTGTGGGGTCACGCTGCGAATGCTAATAGTATATTTATTCTGCAGAAACGGGCTGTTCGTGCAATTTATAGATTAGGGCCTAGAGTGTCACTGAGGGAAAAGTTTAAAGAAATCAATATTCTGACATTTGTGTCTCAATATATCTATGACAATCTTGTGTATGTAAAAAGAAATATAACTAATTTTCAGAAGTACAGTGATATACACAATTTTAATACTAGAAATAAAGACAAGTTGGTTGCTTATGTAAGCCGACTACATAAAATTAGTAATTCTTTTAAAGGCAATTGTATACGCTATTACAATAAGGTCCCTACTGATATTAAAAACTTACCTTTAGACAAGTTTAAAATAATAATAAAACAGAAATTGTATAAAAAAGGTTACTATAGGATATATGATTACTTAGAGGACAGATGTCCATGGGAATAGATTGTTTGAGTAACAGGCTGTTTCGATATATAATTAGCATTCATTTTGTAATTTGACAATATTTTATTTAAAAAAGGAAACGCAAAAGATGCGACGACTGTGGAGTTTCTTCGGTGAGCTCTTCTCCACAGATTCCGCCATTGTGTTAGTGAACTCACCCAAAAAAATGTAATGACGGATCTAAGTGATGTAACAACGTCCTATGGAAATAAATGATTTTTGATTTTGATTTTGATTTTGATTTTGTCAAGTATTCGAACACTTTTTCGATTGTCAAGTATTCGAACACTTTTTCGATTGTCAAGTATTCGAACACTTTTTCGATTGTCAAGTATTCGAACACTTTTTTGATTGTCAAGTATTCGAACACTTTTTCGATTGTCAAGTATTCGAACACTTTTTCGATTGTCAAGTATTCGAACACTTTTTCGATTGTCAAGTATTCGAACACTTTTTCGATAGTCGGCGCCATTTGACTGAAGCATTGGATCTGCAGTGGAATTGGGGGGTTACAGTTTGTGTGTAAGTCAAAATCTGCTTGACTTTTGAATTTGAAATTTTGCAGGTTATAGTTTATACATCAGTTTACCGACGACCCGTTTTGCCTAGCGGGTAGTGAGCTGCCTCCTAAGCTGACGGTCCTGGGTTCGAATCCCGATAAGAGATAATATTTGTGTAATATTTGTTTCTGTTGGATGTTTTCTATGTAAATACATAGAAATTATCTAATACTAAGAAACAAATATCACATAGGTATTTATCTCTAAGAAATATATCGTCGTCTAGTACCCATAACACTAGCCTTGTTGAGCTTACTGTGGACCTAGTTAGAATTGTGTAAGATTTTCCTCTAAAACCTATTTATTTATGATTTATTAGTTAGCAAGAGCTTTTTTTGTGTACTTGGAAATCAAGTTTAAAAAAAAAATTTGACGTAAGAAGCTAAAATTTGGCAGATAAGTACTTCAAAGACCTGGTACTTCAGTTCAGTAAAGGTTTCATCCAAATTTGCCCCTACAAGGGGATAAGATTTTGGATGAAACTCAAAAACTACCCGACCTATGAAGATGTGGCACATGGGTAGCAGTTAGTTTCTAGATACAGTCATTGAAAGTGCAATTTTCGAAATTGCCCCAAGGAGAGAAAAACGTCATGTGCAACCCCAAGGGGTTGCACATTTGCACATTTAGGGTTCCGTAACAAATGTTGAATGTAAACCTAAAAATTAGGGAGTTAAAAACAGATCAATCAATATTACTCAAACTCAAACAAAATTCGTAAAATGCCTTCTGAACGTCACGTAAGCCATTAAAATAAATTGATCAAATCAATAAATAGTAATGAAACGATTTAATTTACGGAAAATAATCTAGGAAATACCTTCTATGTGTAAGTACTCGTTCTCCTATTATGGAGGTCGAATACAAACGTAGTTAGTGTACTCCTAGGTTCTCTATTCGCTAAAGTTGTATAGCAGGGAAAACTTCAGTTAATTTTAATTTATTTCGTAATCCGTCTTACCATGAAATATACAACTTCAACAAAAAATATCACATTTGCATTCTTGTTTATTTATCAGAGCATTCAAAGATTGGCAATTTATGTTTAAATTATTCAATTATAAAATTTAAGTTAACCACAAAACGTATTTTTTTTTTTTTTTTTAGATGTCTGACCTTGTATCTCACTTATATCCCCGCTGAGAGGCACAAGCTTCGATCCGGAGCCAAGCAATATCTAATACAAAGGTGTTGACGGTTGTGTGGCTAGTGGCCAACCTGTCAGAACTTTTCAAGCTGCCGTAATTAGCCTCTGAAAGCTAAATAACCATCATTGAGGAAAAAAACGACCATTTGGGAGTCAGACTCCCGCACCGAGGGCTCCGCACAAATTTATTGTTTTGTGATGGAAGCAAAAAAAAAAATTTTCGGTTTATGCCTTCGTTGTTTTTGTATGACCTTGCTTGATGCCAAATTACATGATTTTGGTCAACAGGAAGTACGTTTTAATTCCCTTGCGCATATCAAGTTAGCAAATATTCGGTATAAACGGCCATATCTTATGATTGCGTTGACCTAGAAGTTTTTTTAAATCACAGACTACGAACCTTCAACCTAAGCGCCGTGTGCGGCATCCCATTAGATTAAACAGGAAGTAATTAAAAGTAAGCTAGTAAAGTAAAGTAGCTCCATGTGCTTATGGCCTTAGACTTAGTTTGATATATAGATAGATAGAGAGATGACATTAAACCAGTTAATTGCACCCTATATATTCTGTACTAATAATTAGGCACCTAATTAATATTATATTATGCTTGATTGATTATATTATGACGTTCATTAAGTCTTAATTTTTGTGCTATTATGAATAAAAATCTTTGTACTGAATTGAACTGAGAGAAATACAGCGTTTAAACAGTCGTCAAAATACACAAAAGAGAACACAGAAAATACAACAAGCAGGCATAGAATAGAAACTACGAAGAATAGATTACGAGGCACTGTCCTATTGACCCCGGAGGCTCAGACCCCGGGTCCGATAGCACATTGTTTTGTTCTTCCCCGGTGATGGGAGTAAATGGAATTGTCCATTGGCGATGGGCCAACGCTCCCACGTTGACACGACGTGAGTTCATCGTACGTTGAAACTTTGTTTTGAATTTCACGTTCGTCGCGCTTTCGTCAATTAGGAAATTTAGTCGATATCTGTTATTTTTCCCTTTATCGTACGAGTCGTACGACGAATTCGCATCGCATCGTAGTGTTTCCAATGGCCACTTAAAACAGCGCCTATTTTTAACGTTTTTAACACCCTTATTCGTATTATATGCCTTCAAGTATTCCTGTGTGCGAAAGGCCTCACTGAGCCACACATTCTTGAGCAACCGATGGCTCAGGCTGTATTTTAGCAGCCCGATTAGTTTTTTTATCTACACACGTATCATACACCCTCTTTACTGCGTCCAAAAACCGCACGTCACGATCAGCATAATGTTAAACTACTATTTAAAAACTCATTTCTTATCTGAATATTGAACATTATGACCATTGACCATAATGTGTAAATATTCTACATATTATGACATTCCAATTTCGAACGCCGACGACCGCCTGTGTGCCGCCCCTACTTTGTCTTTGAAGTTGGTACTACAGAACAAGCTAAACAACTCAATGCCACAATGCCGCTCAAACTTGCGGTTCCTGAACACATTAAAAAGAGCTTATGTTTGTGTGTAGATAAACTAGTGTATGTAACTGTACATAATTAGGCATTATGTATCAGTCACATAATCTACTATTATTGCTGGGTTTATGTTTTTTTCGTTAAATTCTAGCTAGGTGACTACTCTGAGCAATAATGCAATTGGTTTTCAATTTCGAACCTTTTAATTAAGGTTTACGGCCGGCGCGGGCGTGCTTAAATGAAAACACCCGAAAGTTTGAACCGCAAATATTTAACTTCCCTGACATACAGACGTGTTCTAGGGGTCAAGATACAGTCGTCTCGGTAGTATTTCGATAAGGTCATGTATAGTACATTGTTTTGGAGGCTGGAAAGTGGTGGTTGACCGAGACATTACATAGTGCTTTTCACTACTTTTTTTTCTCGACCTACACGATGTCCCACTGCTGGGCAAAGGTCTCACCAGTTCGAGCCCACACATCTCTAGCTAAAACATCATTGAACAACCCTGACAGCAGTTTATCCAGGTCATCCCTCAATGCCCTTCTCTTTTTACAACTACTTCGAAGAATTAAAATTAATTATAAAGAAAAATATTTAAGAATAAGTAGGTCCGCCATCTACCGCAAGTAAAGGACACGTCAGGCACACTTTTACCGACGCGACAGCATGACGCACGCTATGTCGGTCAAAACCGACACGGCATGAAGCGCCATCTGCATAAAAACAAGCTAACAATGTTTTTGTTGTCCTGGCTAACTATTCATTGTTTTGCGGCCCCTGACCAACTCTCGCCGCATTTCCGAGCAGTAGAGTGAAAAGTATTTTTTTCGCCATAATTATAACCTTTTACTTCTAATATTTGAAGTAAAATGATCATTATTGAAATGAGCCAACGTCAATAATGAAAGGTGATACTTTTCTATTTTCATTTCGCCCTCACGTCGTGCCCAACTTTAGACAATCATTCAATCATATATATTTTATTTTATAGAATAGCATATAAATATATAAAAAAGCTGAATTTACGTCATTTTCGGATCGTACGTGTCTCAAGCCTTTTAACTCTTACGTTCACTGAATACTAATGAACTGCAATCTTGATTGTGACTGGTAATAGGCTTTATTAGACTGAATGGGCGAATCAGACAAAGAGCCATACAGGAAGCAGGAAAATATGCATAAATGTACATTTAAATGTATGTTATAAATGTTATGAGTATATGCGTCCGCTGGATTGACCACGATGAGATATCAATCCTAACCTACACATCAATTCCCCACATGATATATATATCACCATAAGATTGCGGAAACCGTTAGTTGATTAACTAACTTTTTTTTACTCAATAGCTAGTCAACTATCGACAGATAGAAAAATGTAGCGTCCTGCTTACTATATGACGCGTTAATTGATAAACTAACGACTGAAACCGTTAAATAGTAAACTGGTTTAAACTTGAATTGCAAACGAAATATCAGGGCAAACACTGCGGTAGCTTAGGTGAAGACTAGAGGGGGCGAGCGCAGCGAAGACCCCCGAATAGTCTTCGTGTTAGGTTAAAATTTAAGAACAAAAGAAACTTAAATTCTAAACCCTGTCGGTCTGGTTTACTATCTGTCGATATTTGATCAACTAACGCGTTAGTTTTTAACTAACGGTTTTGACTAGCTTAAGGTGACATTTATAACCTGGAGAATTGACATCTGGTATTGATATCTCGTCGCTCACAATCTTTAAATTTCTTTAAACCGGAAGAGGTCACATTTACAGACTAATTTGCAAAGTTTTATCTATTTAACTTTGATGAGTTTATATGTTTGTGACGCCAGTTTTTCTGGTCCCACCCACCCAAGATTTCCCAGTGTGGGGTCAGAAGCAATGTATGTGCCTTATAGTAAACATGTCCACAGTATTAATTCCAAGCTCTCTACCCACCGTATAAAAGCCCTGAAAACTTTTAGCTTTTTACGTCTCATTACGATTCTGCTCACTCCTAGTTGTTGTAAAATGTGCCGTAAAAGTAAACAGAAATAAACTGCACGTGAAAGATCGTAAACTGTCGTTACTCTAGGGGTCTTATTCTTACGTGACAAACTGGTAAAAGGTGGTTCTTGAACTATTAATTTTATACCTTTGCGGTAAATTCAAGTTTTTTTTTCAACACAATTTAGGAGTAAACTGAACTAAACTTTTAAAGTTGCGGTCAGACCAATACTCATATCCTTTTTGCATGACAGGGGGGTAGTCCATTGCTGCAACTGGAGCATAAGTACTAATCAAGCGAGCTATGTTGGCACCTGGCTCGAATGATGTTCGAGCAAAGTACAGAGTGTAGAGTACAGTAAAATGTATTACTAAATCTTGAAAAAGGTACACAACACCTCGAGCACACTTGGGTACTGTAGTACCCAAAATCCCGTTATAGGTTTAAAATTTTATTACCATGGCGTTAGGTCCAAAATGGTGAACCCTAAAAATAAACCATATTTGAGGGGATAATCGATATTAGGTTAAGGTTGTAAGCAGTCTGTCAGTCAGTCATTATTAGGCGGCCATAAAAAATTACCCGCGATTATGAACCTCATCACTTGGTAATAAAGCTCAAACCTATGAAAACGCCGCAACCGCCTCCAGGTCGCTGGCACTGTCAAGGTGTTAATAGAACGCTAAACTGACCAACAGAACAGAACCAACAGACAATGCACAATCTAAAACTTATATCGATTATGTACCTTTTCGAATTTCGTTAAGTAATAGATACTATACGGTACACACTGTACTTTGCACATGCAGTTGCAGGTGCCAACTTAGCTCGCCCGAGTAATAATGAATGAGCCTTTCAGACGCAATGCGTCAACGGATGGGCTTACATTTTCGGTTATTTCTGATAAGCATGTTTCCCCGCAACGGTCAATCGAACTTTTTTTTTGCCGATAACAAAATATCGCTGTGCTTTATAAGTCTCACTAAAACTCTAAAATAGACTGACTGGTTTGTATTATTCCTACTTGGTATTATTCTCCTTATTCCGGAGGAAGTTTAGGTAAAAGGATAACTATAAATTAAAATAAAAAATCACACCACCTAATCGACAATGCTATATTATACAGGTGTGGTTTAAAACTGTATCCATATTGTAAGAAAGTCTAGAAACAAATAGTATAAATGTGCGTAAACTAATACCTTACCAATTTACAACATGGTCAATGCCATATTCATCTTGTAAGATCGTAATCTTGTAATAAATTATAGAAATACAATCACCTGCTTCAATTTAAAACTACAGCCTGTATATCATGAAAACCTTACGTAAAACAAGTCAATAAAGCCCTTGGCTTTAGCAGGGTCATAATATTGTACTGAATTTCGTTGTAAACCAATGCTTCATAATGTGGTTTTACTTCTCGTAGTTCTTATTGTTATGTCCTTAAGGTCTGATTCGTAAAATACGTGTGTACGACGCAGGCACAGCCCAGCTCCTGGGGATAGGGCCGGCGGCGCACCAAACTTATTTGTTCTATAAAAATAAAAGATAATATAGCAGATTATACACACCAAGGGGATAAGGCACTGTTTAATGTCACGGGCGCGATATTTAGTCCTGAACTTAACGAAGGACTCTAGTGCAGTGAGGAACTTAAGGACGCTAAAGACAAAACAGCTTTATCCCCGATGTGTATCTCTACTTTTCTTACCTCCTGCGACACAATAATAAAGCAAGACTACTAAAAACAGCATTTTGTTGGGTATCCTACCTAATTTCTACCTCATTAATATATTAATTATAATATATTAATGAGGTAGAAATTGTGGTTAATTCTAATCATTTAAACTAGTTACAAGCAAAGAGAAAGGTATTACAAAAACGTCGGATAAAAGATAACTGAAGTGGACAGTCGTCGTCGTCGTCGCGTCATTTTCACTGAAGAGTCATTTTCAACAGGAATTGGGCAATAGAATGGTATCTTTTATTTTTATAGAGTCTTTGCAGTTTCACTATGAATATCGCGCTGAGTCTTGCAACACTCGCGGCTTTGTATTTCTCGATATGAGTCAATCAAAAATCAATTTCCAATTCCAATTTACTTTACTAAAATGCTGTTTTTATAAGCCTGGTTTTTTATTGCCTCACAAATGGTGAATAAGGTATATTCCTCGGGGATACAATTATTTTTGTCTTGGGTGTGCTTGAACACCTCACTGCAATCAGGACTCAGCCTTAATTCCCTCGGCGGCGTGCGCTCGGGAGACAAATCTGAAGTCCTTCGTTACGTTCAAGATTCAATATCGCGCCCGTGACATAGTACAGTGCTTTTAAAGCCTTGGTGTTTAATCTACTGTAACACAACCCCAACCGACACATTGATGAATCCTCACGGCTATTACTCGTATAATATACACAACCTCATCGAAAATGGCTGAATATATTCTGTGAAGCCCCAAAAATCCATTTGTGTGGGAAGTTCAGCCTTCTATCGCTGGAGAGTGTTGGTAGTCGTCACTCAAGAAACTTCTTCGTCGTAGATTTACATTCAACCTCTTTGTTGGTCGCGGACCTAACGTTAGACAGCTGTGCGATGCAAAAAGTTAGTAACCAAATAGTTCCTTATTTGATGCGCACAGTATATAAGCGCTATGAAGTTGGTCGTTCAAAGTCTGAAAACGGGGCTCAAATTAAGGAGATTTTGCAACTTTATAGCGCTGTGCGCGATGCGTAACGATGATGGTCTTTAGATAGGTTACTAAGAAATTATGGACCAACTGTATGCCGCTCATCACTAAGTCAAAGGAACTAACTTGAACAAACAGTGTTCTGACCCAGGAACTATGGGAATACCAAAAATGTGCCACGGGCAGCTAGTTCTGTATAAAATCTAGGCTTCGATTCTATCGTCGATTCTCCGCCTAACGTGCGCAATTTGTTCAGAACAATGCTTAGAGGAATTTGGTATTCTGCCAAAGCCATTCATCTTGAATTCATTTTGCCTTGACCGGCCAAGCCTTATGAATTTTTGATCACCCAGTCCCACAGCAAACGATGAAAAAGTGTACGGCGTTTAAAAAAAATATCTGATAGATATATATATTTTTGTTATCAGAAAAGAAGAATCACGTTTTTCCAATACATGGGTAGGGTAAGGCCTGCTGAATAAATAAAGCAGAGGAAAAAGACCACTTCATACTGAGTAAGAGAAATTTTTGAAGAAAATATGTATTTGATAAGTACTAAATTAAGTACGTAAAAGATAATGCAAGTAGGACTATTGAAATTCTAGCTTAGTGGGTGCTATGGTGCCTGTATGGCGACCTCTGTAGCACTGCCGGTTGGGGCTCCACCTACCATGCGAGAGGTCCCGGGTTCGATCCCGGGCTGGGAACAAAAAAAAAAACGAGGTCTTGGATGTTTATATGTGTGTGATGTGGCTGTCTCTGGTTCCCACGGCACAGGGAAAAGACGTCATCTAGGTTTGTTGTCTGTTTTGTTCGTCTAAGTTTAGTTATTAGTACATACCAAAATGTATGTCAGATTATCTTATTTTGCTGAGTGAGTATATTTTTTGTAAGAAGAAAGTAATTAGTTTAAATTTTTAATAATATTGGATGTTTAGTAATTAAAGGCAACATCTATTTTAAGATGATTATTTGCACTCCTATATTAAAAATATGCATTTTTTATTACACACTTACATACATATGCTCACACCAATTTCCCGGAAGAGGGGTAGGCAGACACTAAAGACCTGCTACGATCCTGGCATATATCTCTCGCTTCCTCAACATCCGTAACTCTTTCCATGCATGCCCGCCGGTTACGGGTACTTCGTAATTGCCCCCCCGATTTTTTAATACAATAATATAATTAACTTACCGAATAAACACTGGACAGCACTACTGACAGCATCAGTAAACTAGGTTGCCACATTTCGTCTGTAAAAGAAAATATTTAAAATAAATTGATAAATAATTTACGAATTCAATAAGAATAACACTATCGAAGACAATGTAAAAATCTCCAAGGGGTATCTTTTTGTGGTAGAGACTGCGTTGACCATTTTGCGAGCCTAAACTGGGGTGCAACTGGTCTGTGATTATTTCTTAGGTTAAAACATTACAGCTTTCGCTAATTTTGGAAAATTTTGTAAGGTAAAGTAATAAATTGACTATTATAGGTACAGTTTGTATGTCAATTTCAGTACCTACATATTGTCCTATTTACTAAACAACACGGTGTCTGTTTTGCGAGAAGCCGAGTTTGCATGGTGACCTTTATCTGTTGTTAAATATGTTTTCCATTTTGTTATACTCGTTATATTAGTTATTTCTTTATTTCAATAAAGCTTTATGATTAAAATGCAAATTATCACTTAAAATATGCATGCGTTTACAGCAAACAGTTGGGTTATTTCATGCGGCTACATTTTGAATTTCAAACAACATTGTAAACTGCAACCACAAAATCTGACGTCATACAGTAACTTTTAGATAGCTGTATTTGACGTATAGATTTTGAGATAAACTTGCCGTAAAGTGACGGGTGGTTATCCTTGATCACATTGTGTGGTGGCTGGCTCATGGATTCAATTTCCCAAAAGGTATACACAATAAGGAAGTTGGGACCGTAAGCTTCAGATACTGCTACGTCTATAAAATGAGATACCAGCGATGTGCTTATGTTTATACCTCCTTTACTTATACAGGTGATTTTAAGACACTCGTGTTACGATCTAGCGCTAAGTGCAGATAGTGCTTTATAATTTTTGACGCATTAGTCCATGGAACAAAAAGTAAAGAGCAAATAAATCCATGAGCAAAAATACTTCGCTCTATAAGCATAAGTGCCGAGAGGACAAACAATGTGTTTAGGGAAATACAAAGATATTTTAAACTAATATAAGATCGGTTTTAAAGTAGAAAGAATGTCTTCAAGATCACCCTTTACAGAGTCGAGATAAGCACGAACCAAACTACAAAAAGTACTTTTTCATTTAAACGTGTTCCACAGTACTCTTGTTCGGTTTTTAATCTATATGTTTATGCATATAATAATAAACCTTTTATCTTCGAAGAAATTATTGGGATTCGATACAAATGACTGGCATTGTAGATAAAGCTACCTTAATAAGAGAATGAGAGAGACTTTGTAGCATACACTTAATAATAGGTTTAATGACGGTTGCCTCACACTAGTATAATGGCCAAAAGCAAAGGCGACTGCTTAAATAAAGTGCCGCTTAAATGTCGTTCTGGCTCTGTCATCTCCCGAGCGAGAGACGGTGACAGCATGACTCTGAGTTCCGTCAAACTTTGATTTGGCGGTTGTGCATCCGGGCATTGACGTTGCAGTCACATCACCTCTATGACTAACTATGATTAACTAATACAAGATTGCATCGTAATACATTGCAACACTAGCCACGGCTAAAATTACTTTTATGATAACAGCTATATGTGGTAATATTTGTAAATTCTTTATTAAACTCGTTAGGCTCTTTGTCGTGTTTAACGGTGATGCAAATTACTATGAGGAAGCCTTCATAACCTCCATAGCTGCACCACCCCAAATGGTGAAAATCATAATTCAGAATTCGTTTTTTGCCCACAAATCATATAAAGAAAACAGAGTTACATGAAAATATTGTACAAAGGCAAAGTTATCTCTACTAAGAGATCGCTCCCAGCAAACCAGGTTAAGATGGGAGAGGTTGATTGCTGAGCAAGGGTAGACCTTATGTAGAATGATTTTTTTATATGGGGTCATTGGCCGTACAACTGCTCTTGTCCAGCGTCCTTCGGTGGTTAGTTGTGCTGCAGTAAAAGTTGTTTTGAGTCGGAGTCGAAATCTCTTTCAATTAATGTTTTACGTCTTTGTTGAACTTTCTGTGTGTCAATCATCGCGCATAAAAATACCAGATACGCGGTTATCGACCCTATTTTTAAATAATGCCATGCATTGTATACACAACTAATATAATTATAATAAATGTAGTCCATTAATGTCCCCACCGAAGGGCACGGGCTTGTACCCGGACGCGAGTAAGATTAAGCCATACTCTACCACGCTGGCTCATTGAGGGTTGATGGAGGGGTTCTACGACCACTATCACATTGCAATAGTAGCCGGGCGGTAATGGGGTGTTCGGTGTTTCGGAACACAACAAAAGGAAGCCATTTTCCAATCCGAGTGGCAGAGGCCCGGCTGTGCTCACATTGACCCATAATAATGTCACCAACGCAGGTATTTAACATACAACACGTGGTTCTATTGTATCTACAATGATACATTTACGCACGACGCCATATCATTTATCTATGGCGAATCGGAGAAGTGTAGAGTGGAATACGAAATCATTTCTTTGTTCTACATACCTGTACTTATAGTCTCATAAAAAACTCTACGGCCAGATAGCGCGCACATTAAAATAAAAATCCGGTTCTGAACCAGAATCAAGGTAATTAATAACATACCAGATTAAACGACATCAAATACGATTATATGGAAAAAGCTTATAAGTACATCAGTTATAACTAATCATAAGGCAAACTTTACTAACTTTATTGTAATTGAAGATCCATGTATGTAGGTATATAAATACTGAGTTCAGAGGAATATTTCGGGAGTTACTTAACACGTTCCCTGTCCCCATATAAAATGTTAGAACATACCCGTAAGTCCAAATTATTTCTTGCTATACATCTAGACACAGGTTATATACGTTTCCGAATATGTTGTTACAAATGGAAAAGTCATAGGTTTCCCCGGAAAATCGCGTGTGACTCCGTTTGGAGTCATGGACTTATCAATGTAATAATGTGTGTATCCATGCGGAGTCATGGACGTATGGATCTAAAATTCTTTGCTTGCAAAGTTTATTTCATATACCCTCACGTTTTAAAAAAAAAAGGAATTGACGTTTCAGACCAGTTGAGCAGCTACAATAACCCTTCTAGAAAAACCTTGGTATGGTACAAAAAAAATGCTCTAGACATGATATCGATTGCCGTTATAAATTCTTACATTATATACAACGAAGTTAGAAAAAACACTGGTCAAAAAAAGCTGACAGTATTGTCTGTACATGAACAAATAATAAAACATCTTCTTACTATTACAAACGAAAGCAGACCCTTGACTTCTGCAGAAGCATCAGGAAGTAAACACAGTTTCGAAAAACTTGAAAAACCAGAAGGACGATCGTCTTACAAGAAACGCTGTTCCGGTTGCTACAGTAAGCTGATTTCAGAAGGAAAAACATCAAAAACTGCGGGAGCAAAGGCTTCAAAAGTGACAACTTGGTGCCCAAAATGTAAAAACGCTTTTTGTCGCCCATGTTACAATGTTTTTCATTGATTTATTTCATATTTAATAAAAACTGTCTAGATAAAACTGTTTTAATTTTTACTTCATACAAAAAAATTGGAAAATAAAATACGACGGATTTTTTACCCAATGTGTGCTTCAATTCCTACTTCACACGTCTGTGTAAAAAAATTTAAAGTAACTCACACGTCCAGTAAAATAACCTACATAGATTCTACCTGAAGTATGTGACTCCGTATGGAGTCACAGACGTCTCAGTCAAGACCATTTGTGACTCTTAACGGAGTCACTGGACTGTTAACGTGTTAAGCTATAAAGAGAATGTAATATAATAAGCTGTCAAAAGAGTATCTTTTTTTTTGTCCTGCTATATTTTTTGTCCGAAAAAGGCTCCCGCTTTTCGGTGCTTTTAGCAGATCCGATTTTTATCTAAAATATAGCTTTGTGCGCTGCAACTAGAAAATCCGGTCTAAAATGGTGTCCCAGCGAGAATTAATACCTTAATCTTCCCATAAATTAAGCAATAATATCGCCCAAATCAAAGGAATTCTAGTAAATTCGTGAGAATTTGATACAATTTATCTAAGTTAAAAAGGCCAACAAAATTTCTGGACGCCACCTCTCTGCGCCACGAAACTTATCTCACACAGAACATTTATTTAAAGTAACACAATATAAAATATAAATATTCTTACCTAGCTATAAGTGAATTAAAACACTGATCCAATTCGAAGGTATTTAAAAATTAAGCCGAAAACAATAATATTTTTTGCCAATGCGTAGTTATCCAGAGTTAGAACTTTAACCAAAATACGCGCGAAAGTAGGTACTAGAAACTTTTTTGAATCGTAAAATGAATGCCGATGATGTCTTCGCGTGCGACGCCGAAGGCTTCGCAAAAAAAACTAGCTGCAAAGCTCAATCAGCAGCCATATTACCATTCACTGGCTTCCAGCACTAGCATTGTCCAGCTGCGGTAAAGTAAACCGGTTACTAAAAACTCGCATTCACACGGAACGAATGGTGTCGAGTTCGCGCGTCGATCTAATTGGCGATAGTTGATTTTCGAATTGGCGCTCCAAAGGCCTACAAAAAAAAGAAACTGATACTTCTACTACCGACCTTTGAAGGAAAATACCAGGCAGTCCTAGATACTCGTCTTGTATCCAGCTGTTCGTTTTTAAAGTAGGTATTTTAAAAGTTCGTTAAAATGATACATGTTCCCAAAGTCGTGAAACTACTGCCATATACCTATGGTTGAGACTAAATTGTATATAAATAAGTACGTGGCCTTAGACTTCAAGAAAGCGTCGGCCTTGCAACTCCGGTGTAAACGACCCCTTGTGGAAGATTTTTGAATCAATTTGCGTAATGTGAAGAAATCTGGGATTTCCCGAGACATTTACGATGTTTAAATAACGGTACTTGATTGAAATGAGTCTTTGACGTACATTTAAATAAAACCTAATTAAATACATTGATTTGTTCATCCTTGAAAGGTAATCAAGATCTAAAAGGAATCTGAGCTCTTTTAGTTATAGCAGCTATTACAATTATTACTCCAATAATTTTTATGTAATAATCATTTTTTATAAAATTTAAATAGAAAATAAAATTTCATCTTCCATAATTTACTATTCAAGAAATAACCATTAAAATATTTTACAAAATTGTAGAGTTCCTATTATTAAAATAACATACCAACCGATATCTAAATAAACGAAAATAACAGAAATAGGTACATCATCTGTGAAAATTTCAACTGTCATGAGATACAGCCTGATGACAGACGGACGGACGGGCAGATAATATACATTTTGTTTGTCGCTGTTTTCATTAAAATGTGATGGAAGTGAAATATGATGAAATCAGGATATGGTTTAAAACAAATATCATATCATACCACTCATTTATATCATAATATTAAAATTGAAATATGTACATTCATTGCCGTTGGAACTACACTTGCATGTACTACTCGGATTTGTACAATATTTATTACACGAGTTATATAACAGTTATGTCATAAGTAGAGACCGACTGAAGGTTCGGTTTCGGTTTCAATTTCGGCCAAGCTTCGACCAAAAAAAAGTATTGGCCAAGGTTTTCGCCTCGGCCCAAAACCGGCTAAATCCTCAGCTCTTCCAATACATAAATATTGTAGCTGATATGTGATACGATCGTACGTCGACGAGCTGTGACTCAAATGTAAAAAATATATCTCAAGTACAAACTAAATTGCAAAGTTTCAATTACCTACATGTGGAAAATACATTATGGGAAATTTTCGTTGTCGACGTTGTCAACTAAATTCCTATTTCAGTAAAGCTCTAAATTTCAGGGAATTAATTAGTTATACATATTTACATGATAAAAAAGTTTCGGTTTCGGCCGGCTAGAACAAAAGCGGAAGTTTCGGTTTCAGTTTCAAAAATGACTAGAGTCCACGGTGTTAATCTAATTTAAAACAGAACTCGCTATACAATTTTGTAACTATGTATATATTCCTGCATATTATTTATAAAATGTAATATTTTTACTAGTTAAACAAACCCTATTAAAAGGGATGTAAAAATCAATTTGTGTTTTTTGCCCTGCTACTTCCACAGTGTTCCAATGTAGAGAAGACACAAAATATGTCGTTTTCTACATATGTGGATTAACAAAAAATTAAGAGTTTTTAAATTGTATTCGAAAATGTTTCGGTTTCGGTTGAAAATCCAGTTTCGGTCGGTCACTAGTAATAGGCACCGAATTGCGTAAAATTTAAATCATTTCGCATTACATGGTGTGATACCCATCGGGGCCAATTCGTGTCAGAGGACTGCGTTTAATGTGACTGTTATGTTCGTACTATCATAGGTGTAATTTATAGGTTATATAAAATTGGAACTATACAGTCCATAAAGCTTATTATTAGTTATTCAAATCTTCAACGTCATTCGTCATTACAGATTAGCCTAGCATAGAACTCATATCTTGAGCAAGGTGCTATTATGTCTTCGTGTGCTTATAAATGAGAACCCACCATAAGAATGAAAAAAAATCTAAATGTTGTGATATCGCAAAATAAAGTTCTTCATCACTGTCATATTATTTCATCGATTACCCCTTTTTGATTTTGTATCAAAACTTTCATTATTCATGAGAAAGTAAGATTCAGTCATTCACAATTATATTATTTTTCAAAACCATGGGTAATTTTTGTTCCTGTTAATAGTCAATAAAATATTGTAATCCAACTAATATTATAAATGTGAAAGTAGCAATTTTGGGATGTTTGGATGTTTGTGAGTTTGACTCAATCACGTTATAACGGCTCAACAGATTTGAATTTAGCACAAAGATAGTATAAGAGCTAGATTAACATTTAGGATACTCTTTATCCACTATCTTGGGAACACCCATATGAATTTGCGGGCATCAACTAGTAATGATTAGTTACTAAAGCCATCAGTCAACTAAGAAATAAACAGCCACAAAACCAGTTATTTCACTAACAACCAGTGTAGTCGGAATTAAATGGTCACAAGTCTGAATGGGGCACTTTAATACTAAACCAAATTAAGAAAATCTTTCCATTGATCCGGAATAAAAGAGGCCGAAAAAGCGGCGTTGCCGCACTCCATCAGTCCCAGAAACACCTAGACTAAAAGAGAGACCGATATATGGGTTTGTCCCGTTGTAGCCACAAAAAAATGGCATTTTATGAGTTATCAAGCGATAGAGCATTTAATGTCTGGTCGTTTTTCAGTTCAACCTCATTATCGATTTTTTTAACATCGGCCACTTTCATTCTCTCATTGCGAAATATGCAGCTTAGATTTTGTGGCAGCGAGGCGGCCGTGTTGTCGGTCCGCGCAATCATACACACTTAGCGCCTCTCGCCAAGATGAGTTGCAGTATCTGTACCTTATTGTGTAACAGTTTCGAATGCGCCTGTAGTTTTAACAAGTCTCACGATTTTTTCCAAAAGAGAAGTACGCGGAGACACAAGTGCAAACACCGGAAACTGTGTTTCAACGGGAGTCTACTACGATCTTCCCCTTGCTACGATCTTGGCATGATACAAATCTCGTTTCTTTCACATTCAGAAATGATAACCAATAACTGCCACGGTTTTTAGGTTTCGTAGCTTAGGCCCCCAGTGGCCGACGCACTCGTGGTCGAGGCCCCCGATCAGTTTAATCTGATTCGAATTAGTTTTTAATTAAATGTACTCGCAAGCATAAAAATTAATGACAAAACTAATAAATATATACTGAGAGTAGAATCATGTTATATATTGTATAATATCTTAGTGATACTTAAAAAGTAGAGATGCTTTTATTTTGTATGTATCTTTGTGAATGTTGTTCAAAGCATTAAACGTTTTTATAATTTTGGGATCATCCGATCGCTTTTGTTTGGGGTATCTCTGAACAACTCAATAGGGATAAAGGTCGTGTATTTATGTAAATATTAATTTTATTTGTAATTATTCATTTATTTCTGTCAATAAGAAATCTACCCCTGAAGAAAACAAGTGACATTATTATAATAACAAATAACCCTGCCGCATCTTCAATCTTTCAGCTTCTTTTTTATTTATGACACCCTATATTTTGATACCCCACTTAATAGGCTTAAAAAGGCATTTTTTATTTTATTTTGATACCCAATCTCACAGTTGAGAATTGAACGACGACTCTCAAACTAATATCTATCAAGGCTACAGAGCGTGCCAAGGAAATATACATAAATACTTACATATACTCGAAAAATATAACCCTTCTTCTGGCGCTGTTGGATTAAAACAGGTACAACGGTGATGGAAAAAATCGTGATCTTCAATCTCCATAGCTTCGGCGATAAGCTGGTTCCCTGTCACGAGAATTGGAGAATTGAAGACTGATAAAACGTGAGCATAATTGTACCACCTGCTACCCCGTACCAATAATGTCGTGAAGTTATGTATGTACATTGTGTACTCAGGCATTCTACATCCAACAGCAACGAATCAATCATTCAGTAACATAATTATCAACTTACACGAATTGACAGCCCCGAACAACTAATTCCCTTTGAATTTACGTACAACTACTAATGCGGCTTACGTACGCATTCTTTACTGGGTATTCCACGCAATGGAGGCAAAGTACCGTAAATATTGTAGATAAACTTAATATAAGTCTTTATTTGGTTTTTAAAACATTCAAATATTTTTTACATTGCTTTATTAACCGAGCATCGAATCCGCCAAATGTGGAAGAAATATTTGTATCATATTGTGTATTTTTGCGATACCTTTCGAAAGGTTCAATCTTGAATATTAGTTTTTTATAAGATCAGATTAATATCTTCATTTTGGTCCGGGCGGTCAGCTGATTTGTATGGGGAAGTGAAAAATAAAGTTGAATTGATCAAATCTGGTTTCACAGTGAAAGTTGTTCAGAATAAAGTCCCTAACAACCCCCTAAAATATGACTACACATTTCTGTTACACCCTGTAGATAATAAATATTTCGTAGAAGCACTAATGTAGTGGTTTCTCCGATATTATCATCAATACCTACGTCGCGGCCATGTCATAAAATTATCATTTAATAAAAAGGCCGACCGTGAATATTGCAACAGGTTATGGCTTTAAAATCAGGAAATACAGCTTTTTGACGTCATGAATTCATGATCTTAGCCCCTAATCGGGCGAAATCGAGATTTTTATTTTGAAATGAGACTACTCCGACTTGTCCGAGGTCTAGTGGTCACACTCCCGCTTCTCACACAATATATACACATACCAATCCTGTGCTGACCATATCCCAATAAAATAAGTCTTAAGTTATTCTGACATTCTTACCATGATGGAGAACATCGTGGGAAAACATTTAATTTGATCGCTGGGTCATTGTAGTTTGGTGGTTGTACTTTGGAAACCATCGAAGGATACTGATTCCCACACTTATTCTAGTGTGAGGATCAGGGACAAAATTGTAAATTACTTTCTTGTTCAATAAATGATTTTCATTTATTGTTTATATTTTTTTCATATCTCCAGACTGCGGCGAAGCGGCTAGATCCCTGTCACACACAAATGGAATATTAACAACTGGCTAAACTTGGGCTTAATTGTGCCTCTGCCACCCCGTATGGAAAACGGCGTGACGCTATGTAGGTACGTCGTACGTTCCTACTGTATGTTGCTATAAATAATGTTCACGACCACAACAATGAAGATGATCAAAAAATATTCTGTAATTAGCTACTTGACAAGGATAGTCAACACTTTTGTGAACTGTTAAAACGATTTTTTGTTTGTCAGCTGTGTGGAAACATTGTGGTGTGTCGTTATATAAGTATCCAACTAATATTACAAATGTGAAAGTTGCGATGTTCGGATGTTGGATGTTTGTATGTTTTTGCCTCAATAACGCTAAAAAGACTGAACGGATTTGATTGAAATTTAGCACAGAGATAGTTTACGACCTAGATAATCTATATGTTAAGCATATAGGATACTTAGTTATAGTTATAGTTTATCGCCTAGGGCCTAATGGGCTAAAGGGCCACTTTTTCGCAACTCGTCGTCTTAAATTTGCGCCTATTTTGCGTGACGTGGGTTGGAGGCACTACTCCTGCCAACCCAGCTCCGTAGAAAGCCAAGCAGACCCTTGATGTTGCCGACGACTTCCTGTGGCGACCTTGGCGTCCCAAAGTGTGTTGCCCGGTAGATCGCCACGCCGCCGGAATAATCCAACAGGATGTGGGTGGCTGTCTCCTCGACCTCCATGCAGTCTCTGCATAGGGGCTGTCCGTGATACCTAGAGTGTGTAAGTGTTTGTTTAGCAAAGCGTGACCAGTTATCGCTCCGGTAACCAAGCGAAGCGAACCTTTGCCAGTGCGTCGGCTGCGTCGTTGCCGCGCGAGCCACTGTGTCCCATTATCCACTGCAGAGTAGATATATGATACTTTTCATCCGACTGCACCAAAAGGAAGGTAACGTTATCTCGCAAAATGATACTTCCTAAGAACAGGCAGATGGAGTTGCGGGCATCAGCTAGTAACACATAATTGTCAAATGACGGTCGTTTTAAACAAAAGTATGTTTTTAACATATAACTGCTGAAAATTTACAATTCTGATATCATCGAGCCCTTTTGTTTGTAAGGCTTCAACGTTTAGCATGCTTTTCAACAGACTTAAATAAAGAGGAGGTTCTCAATTAGACTGTTTTTTTGTATGTTTGTTACGCGATTATTCCGTCAGTTACAAATTGACTTTGATGATTCTTAATTTGATTGGTAGGTCATACTTTAGAGGTGGTCCCATATTAATTTTAGCAAAATTGAAAAAGCGCTTTTTGCAAAAAAAAAAATATATACACAAAGATGACGTTTTGGTTTGTGGTTCCGTGCAGAAAAGCTTTTAATTACCATGAAAAGTCCTGTCATGTAAGTACATGGACTTCATTCACATCCCGACCGGAGAAGAAGTATTCAAGTATTCAAATTTCTTTATTATTCTAGCATATTTACATATGCTTAACGAACATCATCTTTTGCCCTTCGCTATATTGAACCACTGTGGGAGAAGCAGGGCGTAGAAACTCCCACAGATTAAGTTTTAGATCTCTTTTAATTATTGGTGGTTCTTAACTAATAAAAGTATTACTATATTAAATACGATTATTATTTATGATTATATATAGCAGGAATAAATAATGTCTGAAGAAATACGGCTTGAACTTGAAGTCAGTTTTTTTAAAGGTTTTTTAAAGGTACTTGGTGAATCAACGTTTGAGTGCATAAGAAAAAATACCGACTCCAGCCCCATAGTAGGTTAGTTAATCGCTGAGGTGATTTCCATAGGTTTTTATACATGCACTTACATTGATTCTGGCCCACACTAAGATACCCTGTGTCGTGGGAACCAGAAACATCATACACATAGAAACATCCAAGACCTGGGTTAGTTTTTTCTTTATCCCCAGCGGGGGATCAAACCCGGGACCTCTCGCATGGTAGGCAGAGCCACTAAAGCAGCGCCACAGAGGCCGTTGGTTGTAGAGAATTACTAAGGGCTACACATAACACAACATAGCATCACGCCTTTTCCCATATAGGGTGGCAGAGGTACGATTGTGCGCACTTTGAGCCAGTTATTCAATACTCCATTTTGCGTGACAGGGGGCTAGCCCATCGCCGCAGCTAAGGAGTAATGAATTTTTCCTCACGATTTTTTCCATCACCGTTAGAAAGTCCGAAAACTGTACTTAAGATTAATTAATTATTTCATTGGTACATGGTCAGGAATCGAACCTGCATCTCCTGAGTGAGAAGCAAGCGTGAAACCCATTAAACCAGAGCTCGTACTAAGGACTAAGGACTACGTCATTCGGATACCTCAGAATGAATTAGATAAGTCGATGATTCTGAAAGTGACAAAATCATCGTCAAAAACATCGTGTCACTGCTGGATATATACCTCTACCTCTAAAGCGCCAATCCTCTCGGTCGTGTACCAACCGCATCCAACGAGATCCTGTCGATTCGTAATTATTACCCAAGTAACACAAAGCTGCACTATATAATTCCACATAAGGTCCACATCGGTTGTTTGAGCAATTTAAAAGCATTATTAATGTTAACTCGTAGTCCAATAGCTGCATAATAAATAACGTGACCCAATATAATGCATTATGCTCTACTGCGATTCTATTTGGCGCTACACAGACGCCACAGATTCACTGATATGCAGCGTTTAGTATTGTTGTACGCTATCAGCTGCAAAACTGAATTTGTGTGGACACAAATAGTGCAGTTTTCTGAATAAGGGTTCACGTGTGGACACAAATACTGCACTTTTCTGAATTATGGTCCACAGGTGGACTTTTAAAACACTTGCATCTTAAGAGAGAACATGTGAACCTTTGTAATGCAAGCAATCACGATGTGAAGCTTATTAACAAAGTTATAATGCTGTATGCTGCTTAAGCGTACACTTTTACGCCATTAGACAGCTGATACAGTATACTCGTATATCAGCATTACTAAAGGCCACAATCGTACCACGTGTGACCTTTTAAGCAGTGACTTAACAGCGCACTGCTATTAATCTGTACACTCGTGCCCGTCAATTCAGACCTGGGCTGAATTATAGTACTTATGTGGGCATTTAGTCAGCTAGTTGAATTTTAATTGACCACGAATTAAATATTCTAAGACGCCGTGGCCTGCATTGATTATTTAGTGAGCTTATTTTCGAGCATTGGTGTAAGTCAAGCGTCAACAAGTGCGCAACCAACAGTGGATGAGGAGGGTTCCGTAACCGAAAGCATGTTTGATGAGGAACGTGCTCAAACGTCATTATCAGGAAGTGGTTCGAGCATTGGTGTAAGTCAAGCATCAACAAGTGCGCAACCAACAGTGGCATCGAAATCAATAACGCTTGGTTGCAATGCCGCCGCCGCCGCTGCCGCCGCCGGTCGGTAGTCAATTTCGTTTTCGTTGTTGTCCGTGTCCTTGTATTCTTGCATCCGTTTCAGTATCATTAAAGCCTCTTCATAACTTTTAATGTTACGTTTTAAATTACAAAACATTTCACTCCATCCCGGTCCAGGCTGTGAGTTGTCATCTCTAATAAGTCTAGAAGCATTTTTTAAAGTTTTGGGTGGCCACTTTAAAACGCCATTTTTCTCCCAGGATGCAGGGACGATGGTCAGGTGAAATTCTCCCCCTTCCGTCGTCTGTACGATCTTGAAAGGCATAGTCTGAAAAGCAAAAAACATTCGATTACATATAATTCTAATATTTAATACAAACCGCATACACTAAGTAGTTACGCTATAAAGTCGGTTGTTATAAGCAGCATTCAGTTATAATTACCTACTAATAATTTAATTTGAATTGTCACACTTTATATTTTTTTGAACAACGCAACGCAACGCAACAATCGGTCCTCACTCTAACGTGGCCGGGCTCTGTAACCATCTGGTTCGCACTGACTGACTAGTAGGTAGTCATAGTCAAGTCAGTCAGTCACTGCGGCGGGAGAGTGGGGCGGGCGCACAGTGGAACTTTTTTTTAAGATCATAGACTTAGCGATCTTATTTTTTCGAACTATTAATTCCGATGTGAGCCTCAATCACGAACGATTTCGATATCATCAAACGCTTTCGAGAAAGTAGGAAATTATATTTTATGTCATAAAGAATAAGAATCACTGACATTTGACTTTTCGATAGTTTCCTATCGACTATTTTGTTATTGTAATTGTAATTTCTTTATTGTACTCACATGACAGTAAAAATAGCTTTAGATAGAAAACACGTGTACAAAGGCGAGCTTATCTCTAATAAGAGATTTATTCCAGCAAACCATGTTTTTTCGTGATCGGGCTACTGATAATTTGTTCTATGACAGATATTACCAATAAAAACTACATTTCCCCAACGTAATTTTCTCCAAACATTTTTTTATATAACAAAAATATATCTGTGGGGCACAGTGGAACTTATATTAAGTTAATAGACCAAGGGATCTTAATTTTTAAAAGTCGGAATTTCAACCTGGTAATTTGATCTAGTCTAGGACAGATATATATGAAGTATATTAAGTTTTTTTTTAAATGGCCTAATTTGGAAGCGGTTTGACGCGATCACATGAAAGTACGTTAGCCAAGCATCATACAAACGAAACACTACCTCAATATATACATATATAAATTGGTTAGTTACAGAAGACACGCGTTGTAGTAAAAACTAAAAATAGGAATGCCATGCATGGTTTTAGCGTAGTTACAAAGGACCCCTAACAACTCGAATCCTTATCGGATTATCTGGAATACTGGCGTAGATGTGAAACTTTACTGCCCTACATAGCGATCCGTGGCTGCTTTATTTACCACAAGTGCTTCCCTATGCAACTTAATGCTTCATTAGAAGCCACGGGTGGACATATTTAGAGCACTTAGCATTAAATTAAAGTTTAAACTGACCACTCGTTTATCCGCCATTATAAAAGTACTTGAAGCGTATTATTGTAAATGTTTAGCTACTATCCTTATTGGTTTGTTTTAGAAAACATCGGGTTGGCGTGAATAATATATAAAAAAAAATATCAACAGTTTACAACTTAAAATTATCATGTAAAAAATATATTTACTTGTAATTGCATGTTTTATTTCACTTTTTTTCACGTATTTGTGGATATTATGAGGGCCCGTGAAAATTTTGACCCAAATATGTATGATATTTCACAATAAAGTTACATTCCCGATAAAATGTTACACATCATAGCAGTAACTCAAAGTATTACTTACCTTAGAACTTATTATTTATCCTCAAAATGGCAACCGCAATGTAATCTTTTCTTTGTATCACGGAGTAACACTTCACCCTACTACAAATATTGAAAGGTATGCAAAAACATACCACAAATCAGTCCACAATTTCCCTGATAAGTTACTTTTAGCTTCTGTAAAGTATATTTGATGTCCACACTTATCCTTAGAGCTGCATATCAACTATTATAAGTACCACGTGGCTTGTTAGGCAGTCAATATGCAGCCCTTGTAGGACCTGTTACCTTTAATAATGCTAATAAAATGCTATTAAAATGCAATTGTGCAGCTATGTGCTGCCAAATTTGTGCCCAAATCAGAGTTATATCAGCTGCATATTAGGATATAAAGCTGATATGCAGCTACTTTCGGCAGCTAATGAGTCCAAGGTGTAATGTTAAAATGCTGTTAGGCAGAACCTTTGTGTTACTTGGGTACCTACTATCAGAACACTTATCAGTCAAGATGACGAACTGTCAATCGCGGAAGAGTCGGAGTTCCAAGCCTAATTGATTTTAAAATTAATTTCTGGCATAGATTTTTTCGTACATTTTTACGATATTAATGCTTTTCGGGGCGGAGACGAATCCAACAAATAACAGTAGTTTATGTGACTGATACTTAATAAAGGGCATAAAAACTCGAGGGCAAGTTTCATAATGATACCATGCGAGAGTTTTAATGCCTAATTATGTACAGTTACATACACTAGTCGATCTAAACACATATTATCATAAGCTCTCTTTGATGTGTTCAGGAACAGCATGTTCTACCGGCATTGTGGCATTGATCATTGCTTTGCACTTGTTTAGCTTGTTCAGTAGTACTAACTTCACAGACAAACTAGCGGCGACACACGGGCGGGCGGCGGCGTTCTAAATTTTAATGTCATAATATGTCATAATATAGTCATAAATCAATCATATCAATATTCGGATAATAAATTAGTTTTTACCAAGTAGTATATCATTATGCTCGTCATAACGTGTTGTTTTTGAACGCCGTAAAGGGGGTTTATGATACGTGTGTAGATAAAAAATAATTAAAATCAATCCAGCCGTGCTTGAGTTATATGTTAAACTAACCGGACTTTTTTATAAATTATATAAACTCAAGGTCCATAGCGTGTCGCAAGTGAGCCTTAAACAGTGGGTAAGATTTAAGAATAATGCCCCAGGGCGCCTGATCCATCGGAAAAAGTGCTTGTCATTAATTTTGTATTAGCAAAAAATGTACCATCATTATCTGGACGCCACCAGACGGTTTTCAGATAAAACTGGTGTTGCCAATCGGGGTTGGTCAAAATGGGGAAGAAAACATTGAAAGTAGTTCCATGTAGAGGGCGCTAAGTATTTGTATCAGACACATAGTGAGTAAGCAAAGAGTTTCGCTCATCTGAGGTTAGGAACGAATCACATAGAAGGGAAATAGAGCAAGCTTAGGCAAAGATAGAACTTTGCTATTGACAGTGTTTCACGTAATCTTCCCCATACCTTTTGATGGCTAAAACAGAGTCACTTCTTTAAGAGGTTATAGAACAGAAAAGACAAAAAATTACTTTAAGATAGGATGAAATAGACATTATCCATTATTGCAACAAAATAAGCATGTTTATGAGACACCATGTTTGGAAGTATTGTGATATCTAGCCAAAAGATGGTAAAAATGGCAACACATTGATAAAGCTGGGCGGCGCGAATCCATGTCCGCTTGGACGCACCGCCTTTTGTTTTAGGGGCCCGTAGGCTCCAGGGATAATTAATGGTTTTGCAAATCATGGCGCAATTGGGCCCAGAAGTTGAAGTTGGTAGTTTAATTGTGTTTGGTCTGTTTTACTTTTTCGGCTCGTGTCGTGACAACAACTCAGGCGGTCTGTCGTTTTAGGAGAGTTTGTTTGTCCCAAATAAAATGAAACGACCGTGCAAAAAGCATAGCTATTTCTATCTTTAACATTTTTACGTCCCACGCTCTACGTTCGGATCATAGAAAAAAAAATAACCCGCTAGCTAACGTTTTAATTCATCTGTATTCCTAAAACATGTTTATTATTAAGGTGTTAAAGTAAAAGGAAGCTTTAGTTTCCGGTTTCGTTGTTTTCAAATATAAACTTTCCATTCATATAACCAATAAAATAAAATCAAAGAAGTTTGTAACTTCCCAAAACAGAATAACCAAATTCTTCCGAGGTGAGCCGCAAAAAGGTCTAATCAAAATAAAGAACAAAAAAATCGTGACGCACGGGCGATCCGCTGAAGATCTGCTTCAAAACAAGTGTTACGTTCAAAAAAACGGGTACAAAGGTGCCTGATGGTTGTTTACAGTCTTTTTCTTTTGTTTAACTTTGCTAAATATAATTTAAATTTATTCAAATACATATATTTCTTCGGCCCCGATAAATTCACTGTTAGTTTTGGCAGTCGGAAATAAACAAGTGGTTTTTATGTTTAAATTGATGTCTTTGCTCGTCTGTTACAAATAATCACTTAATGCTGTATACGTATACCTATTTATAGATTACAAAAAAGTTTAAGAACAGCAGATCAATACAAGTTGATATTACTTACAATAATGCAAAAGCAAATCAATGAAAAGTTTATGTAACAAATTTATTCTCGTAATTTTTGCGATTATTTTATTATTATAACAAAGATTTGTCATTTGCTGTTTTTACCCTTGAAGTTTGGAAAAACTAAATTATTGCCAGATCAAGAGTACTTGATCTGCCAATAATGTATTTATCCTGCCATTAAGTACTAAGTATAGTACTTAATGGCAGGATAAATACATAGCATTGAATGTCATTTCAATGTCAAGCATGTCATACGATCCAAAAAAAAAACATATCAATCCAACGTCTATTTTTGAAGTTTGTGAGTGACACAATGAATTTATTATTTGAGTAAACCTGGTTTAAACTATAGTTTAGTTGTAAAAAAACGCCACAGAGTTTTCGTTTATTTTTTGACTTAAAAATAAAGCAACTTTTTACCTACGGAGGCAATACAGGAGTGTAATAACCGGTTCCTCTATGAGGAAAAACCGCGCTACTGTTCTGTCTGTATGATTTATTTAATTTAATGCAAACAGTTCCTGTGTACAAAAACTTTAATTAACATACAAATCCGAGGCGACTGCACGCAGACCAGATTGAAAATTAAATTTGCTTGGCCGTATGCTGGCCACAGAGTAGAAATAAAATTGAAGATACTTCGTGATGTGAAGAACAAATCTGCTCTAGGTAGCTCTTAATATTTGTCTCTATAGTAACGACAATCAGATACTTAAAATAATGTTAAAAACAAATGTAAGACGTGACAGTTTTCAGAATTCCTAAGGCGTCAAAACTAATGATAGATAAAAAAAACTAGAATATTTTAATTTTGTTTGTAGGCTGCGGAATCGGCAACTGTCATCTTTGTTTACATTGTTTTAAATACTACTTTACTAAAGATACAAAGTGTGTACAAACCGTACATGTGAAAACTGTACCACTACACTATTAACCCCTCAGCCACCAATAACTGCAATAGAGGTAATTTTCCCGTTATAGGTTTTGAATTTTATTGCCATGGCATGAGGCTAAAAATCGCGATACCTCAAAATGGGGTTAGGTTGGCGGGAAGTTAAATACAAGAACGACCAAGTGCGAGTCGGACTCGTTCACGAAGGGTTCGTACAACCGTACAATGATAGGGATGGTGTGGAGTGAATAGTTTGGATTTTACATAGCAAAATAGTGTACAAAGTTATTGGTGCGGCTACTTCTCCAAGTACGTAACCAGGTGCATTCATAAGTTTGTATGTGGCATTGAAAGAATTGTTGTATGGGAGCCCCCTTAAATATTTATTTTGTCCGCTTTTTAGCAGCAACAGAAATACATCATCTGTGAAAATTTTATTTGTCTAATTCTCTTGGTTCATGAGATACAGCCTGGAGACAGACCGGACGGACGGACAGTCGGACAGCGGAGGCTTAGTAATAGAGTCCCGTTTTTCAGCCTTCGTATACGGAACCCTAAAAATAAGAAACCAAACATTGAGTCACACCTTTTTCCATACGTTATGTTACGGTAAGTCATTATATTTATTGAAGAAATAAATATGTCTAATATGGATACGGTCATTAAGGATAAGGAATGTTGTTCTTTAACTAATTAGGTAACGAAATATGCTGCCATATTTCGTGATCGGTACTGGTTAAATTCACCGACTTTGTTTTTATAAGATCTCACATCTACATAAAGTAGAATAAACTGCGTCGCTAGAATTGCTTGCATTTTGAACATGCAAGCGTGTTTTTGATGGGATATATAACTACGGAAGTCTGAGCAATTCTCCTTGAAGAGATACCCTGATAATTAATCCTGACTTTTGGCCAAATGTATAGACTGCTGCTCAAATAAAGTACCACTCAAACTGGAACTGGCACTGGTATATTCCATTGACTGTCCGTAAAACTCTAAGCTGTTGCATGTGCATCTGCGTTATCCACACCAGGATGCTAATAAACATTCCACGTGTTTTTACATTAGCTATTCAATCAACTCTTATTAAATTAATAAGTTTTGCACGTTATTTTATGGTTTGAAGTGACGCATGTGCGGGATTTTTCTTAGGTGCATCATAAATTCTAAGTAAACAACTCATCGATTCGTAAATTCTGCCCTCTGCTGTAAAAGGTGTGTCTCCTACTAGCCCAGTAGCCTAAAGATTGCCTGAATGGTGTACCTTGCGTCAATTCCGCTAGTTCTGATTTTTTGCCGACTTTTTTATGATGTAGGCCCAATGAATGATCCAAGTTTATGGCCGCGATCGTCGAACCAAACCTTGTCATAAATCGAGAACATCGCGAAATTTTCGTCCTATTAAGCCCTGGTGACACCACTGTGGTGCCACTGTGCCGTTATACGTTTTTAATTTTGATACAATGGCATGAGGATCAAAATCGCGATGCCTCATAACCAAGTCCAGGGCTCGAAAGGTTAAAACAGAATAACGGAACCATTATTAAAATTAAATATTACGTTATATATGTCTTTACTATGGGAAAATAATGGGAAATGAATGGTGTTAAACAGTGGGGAGCACAATTTCTTTCAATACCATATACAAACTTATAAATGCACCAAGTTACATACGTACATGGAGTATTAAAGTAGCAGCTACTTATCTAAACACACAGGGAAATTGGAGATACCTAATCCCCATGCAAGAAACTTGAATACCTTACGCGGTGGTATGGAACACTTCGTGCCCGTGTCGGACTTCTAGTTTTGCTGGAAGAAATCTCTTCTTAGAGAAAAGCTCGCCTTTGTACATGTTCTTTCCTTTATATTTATTTTGTTTTCACTGTTTTGTGCAATAAAGTATTACAAACAAAGACTTGACCGTTTTTTTTGGTTTCCAACCTGTGTCAAATGTCCATGGAAAGTACCCTTTCTAGAGTAGAAATACTCGCTCATATTTTTACATATTTTTTGATTTGGTTGACTCAGATTTTTTTTTTCACAATGCTATGGTACAGCTACATGAGCAATTTGGTATGTACAAGATTTCCCACCCCATCACCCCGACCCCTTGCCGTTTATCGCATGAAAATGTTATTCGGACACATTACTTTTTTTTACATTTTCAACCTCCAAATCTCCCTCATTTCACAAGTTTTCCAAAAATTTTAATCGACAAAAACTTCCATATAATTATCGGCTCACAAAATATCTTTAACTGGACATCCGGACAGACTTACAAGAATTAAATATTTTTTCCCAAGCTGAAACAGAGACGCTCCGTCGCTGCTTCGTGCTCGCTCGGTCAAAAAGTAATATCTTTGGCTCGAAATATTCAAAGTTTCTGAAAATAATAAAAAAACATTGAATAAAATATAAAAACTAGGTATATTGATGATCATCGTTGAGTATAAATTTTAACTTGATAGTTATCACGTTTTCATGAGAAAAAGGGTCCAATAGAAAAAATGGAAAACGAAGAGACGGAGAGATAGACAAAGAAGTGACAGGCGGACAAAGAAGTGATCTTTTTCACTTTGTGGATCCCTAAAAATGCCAAAAAAACGTGTCCCTTGTACGGGTACTTCACATTCTATTTAACGGCCAAAACGTATGTTGAAGTCCACTTTGCGGCACTCGTGCGCTAAAACTATTGACTTCACAAAAAGAGTTTCTTACAAGAATTATGGTAAGTTTCCTATTGATTATTTTTTTTAAACATAGTTTTATCGTTTAACTTGTCATTTAGGCTTATGGCCAAAAACCGAAATGTTAAAAACGTAGCGGTTTTTCCGTTTTTTTACATATACTTGGCAAACGTCATTTTTGCCGCTTCTCTACATTGGAGAGAAGGGCGTAGAAACTACATATTGATTTTTAGATCTCTTTAAAAAAATGGTTGTTCACGACTAATAGAAATATTACAAATATTTACTTTTTCGAGGTTGCGTTGGCCGCTTGAGGTGTGACCTCACTTAACTAAGATTTTTTTAAGGGGCCAACATATTAAACAAGTCAGCGAAAAATCAGCACTACCAGATTTAACTCAAGGCCCGACTTCAAAGTTACTTGGCTATACGTGCCTATCGCACTAATCGACTGAAGGAATCAGGGGCCTTGAGTTCATATTCTCTAAAACACAGAAATCATAAGGGTAAGGTAACAAAACATTTTATAAGAAAAGGCGAGCTTATCTCTAAAGAGAGATTTCTTCAGCAATTGAGTTATTAGCGGTGATGACCTAGCTATCAAATGTTTACTATTATAATAATGTTGATACATCATGAAGGTTTTATATTCGATTGCTGCGAGGCGACAGTGACTGCGCAATGCTTGTCAGTGCCGTATGCGTGCTATACGTACCTGAAAACTACCTACGCGCTCGTAGGCACCAGCTGCTAACGGGCGGCTCGCACCGCACGGTGGCGTGCCGGCAGTCTCCGCTGGTCTGGGCGCGGGACAGCATTAATGCACTCTTGGCTGCAGCATCATTGAATGATCTGTTTGGTGATGCATGGAGGGATATTGTGCGAGAATGTGGAAGGTTCTATGAGCATGCATGATAGTGTTGTCATGTAATTATTTTCGCGAATGATAAATGGATATAATGTTGATTGAATAATCGAATATAATTGACCTGAATAATAATTTCTTGTGGTGTTTAATGTAATATTTTTTATATTAATATTTTGTTTGGATACTTTGTACCTACGAGGACTTTTTTTCTGTCATGTTGTACGAATTTACTTTAGTAAATAAATAAATTATATTATAGGTTTATTAGGAGGCGTTTTTTGCAAATTTGCAGGTGTGCGATTATTTAAGAAATAATCATTTTTATTTATTTAAAATATCTTTGCAGGAATCCTCGCATGAATAATTCGTTATTCATAATTAGCCATGCTAAAAAAATACGTTCTTAAACCCTCTTTAATGCGTTCAAAAACAACAAATTACGACCAGCTTAAAGATAAACTGTTTTGTTAGAACACATTTCTTATTTCTGGAAATGTTATTCTTGCTTCATAATAACATCGAATTCGATGTTCTTATTACATTCAAATTTCGAACATTTCTAAAAACCAAGCAATTTGATTTGACCTCAATTCTAATATCAGCCGAAATGACTTTCTTTTTATTCGAAATTAAATGTCAATGCCGCAATGCTGGTCTTAACATGCGGTTTCTGAACACATCATAGAGAGCTTAAAGTATATAGATAAAGCATCGTATGTTACTTTACACAATTAGAATCGGTATAGCATGCTTATATGTCGGCGGTACACGTTCCAAGACGCAGCTTTATATGCTGCAGCTGCAAGAAGCAGAAAACCTTGGCTTCTAGCTTGCCGAATGATGAAACTGCAGCTCCGAAGCTGCTGTTAATTTCAGAGTCCATTTCGCTCTTGGATGTTAGTGTGCTCCCCTGGTAACAAAACTCAGCTCATCCTCGCCAAGTTTAATGGTCAGCGCCAGCGTCAGCGTGACCGTTGATGACCAAAGTCATCACTTCCGTCTTTTTGACACTGATCTTTAGGCTGGATTCGCGGCAAGACTTCTCGAAGTCAGTCATGAGACGAAGCCGTCCGGGGATTCTTCCACAAAGCATAGGTCATCCGCATACATGATCTCAGTAATCAGAGCGTGTGGAGCGTGTGAGACTTTTGTGCGAGCTTTGAGTATTGCCAAATTGAAAAGGTTCCCATCGGTGCAAGAATAAATGCGAACACCTTTTTAAGTAGCTTGTAAGACTTCTCGCGGAAAGTACAATGCAAACAGTGTAGGCAAGAGAAAGCAGCCTTGTTTTACCCCACAGGTAACGGGGAAAAAAACTCCGATTTTTCATCGTTCACAGCAATGCCGCGCTATATATCGTCATGGAGAAGTCTGAGGAGTCTCATAAACTTCTCTGTGCAATCCATCTTATTAAGCACCATCTAGAGCTATACGAGGTACGCTGTCGAATGCCTTCTCGAGGTCAATAAAACACAGGTACATATGACGGCCCTGCTTTCCGTTCCTATCTTGCAGTTGATGTACAAGACAGCTTCACTTATGGCGCGGTCAGGTCGGAAGCCAAACTGGGTTTCTGGCAACAATTTTTCTGGTATTTTCATCAGTAAAACTCTGGCGAAGTATTTTCTGGGGTCTGATAAAAGTGAAATACCACAGTAGGAACCGCAATCGGAACGGTCGCCTTTGTTCTTATAAAGGGTCCCTATTCGGGATATTTTAAAAGTTTATGGGACTTCTCCTTCTTTTCACATAAGATCAAAGTATTTATGAATTGCAGCGTGAACTCGCAGACGTCGTTTTAAGACTCCTTTGTGATGTTAATTTTTATTGCCATTTTATTGTGATACAGGCTGGTTGATGTTTTATAAGTTTATGCGAAATTGAAAGTTCGAATTATTCTAGATTCTTATTGGTAGTTGTCAGTTTTGGCAGGACTGGAAAAAAACATTTTCACTGAGCTGTTGGAGTCGTAAGCATTTTGGTGCACATTTTCAGTTTTGTACAGTTTTGTTCGCGCGTTTTTGGGCAGCCTTGACGCAGAAAGAATTGTTCTTGGGCAAGAATTGATGCCGGCCTAAAATATTGCTGGCGTTTTCCTGATGTCGTCCCGATATTTCATCCATTATTTCATCTGAACTCAAAGGCCAGACGTTGGAAGCGATCTGGGTATGTATTTGGTGTTTATATTCCGTGGTGGCATTTTGGTCGTGTTAGCATTATTCTGGTACTTATCATTATATCTTATTTGTAGCTTTTGGTGGAGAGCTGCGCAATTTTTGATACCGACACCGCGGACGCGTAGTCCTCCAAGCTCAAGGCGCGCTTTGTAGCAGGCAGACGCAGGCAGGCAGGCGTACGTGAAGGAGGAACTTGGACGCTGCTTCAGGAGATCCCGTATTTTTTTGACCCAATCCATATTTTTTTGTTTATTTGAACTGTCATATGTATTTTAATTTTAATTTAGTTTCATAGCGAGGCTTCACTCTTTCGACAACTTTAAATCTTTGAACAGGATTAGGTCGTCTGTTCATTTACTCATCTAAATTCCTTAAGGCATTTGCACGCCATCGTTAAAGATATTTTCGGTATACTTTTGGGCAATCATTCATGTAACCCCTCGTTCATTCCATACGCACTTCATATCCTCCTCATATAATCATTTCATCTTCACGTCAAGTCCTGATCAAAGTGCGCATACAGCGTCAAAACAATTTCGGTGTTCATTTGTGACATAGACAATTTCTTTGTGTCTTATCTTATCTCTTTTCTGGTTTAATTTTTGGTTTTGGACACGGTTGTCATTCAATATTTTGTTGTAAACTTTTGGTTTTATTATTAAAATAAATTATATGTGTTTTATTAGTGAATGTTATTACTTATTTATCACTACAGAATGTACGTACACTTTTCTGGTATTTTTCTTACAATATGTCACACAAACCAATATGATATGCCTCGCCGGTAACATAATATTGTTATTATTACTAGTCTATTCTTCCCTAAATATTAACCAACACAAACCACACGCCGTTTTAATTAACTTCTCATACGAGTGTGGTGAGTAACTGGATAGGACAGTCATACAGTGCGTTGGCAACATTCTTGCTAACTTATATATATATATATATATATACATACAGACAGACATACAGGTTCATGACTTTTTCCTGAAAAAGGGGTAGGCAGAGACTAAAGACCTCCACCTTTAACGACCCTAACCTATTTCTTTGGCTTCCTCAACATTCAAAAGTCTCTTCATTCAAGTTCGCTGATTATTTCTTATTTGCCCCTTCATTAATAAATTGCCAATGCCGTTTTTGTTGGACTTGCTAACTATATAGGATTTTTTTATTCTGTGTGGATTCGAGATAACTGCTTGCAGCTATATTATGTATGGGTAAGCATTGCGATAGCGGTCATTAACACGACTGCTACTCAAACCGAATCATACATGGTAACCAGGTAACGGTCGGTAACCTTGGTAACAATCGGCGACCGCTGCCATGATACCTTGAACGACAGTAATTTTGAACATTGCGCGTGATAAGTAATTGTCGCTTATGTAATCATGAGCATACAGTGTTAGACAGGAGCCTATGCCCTCTATTGCCATACTAACCCGAAAAGACATAGCATATACCTATTACCTTTCTCATAAAATCGGCTAAACACGTGCCAGTCAGGATTTCGTTCGGATAATAGTACCGTCACGGCTCTGCTGAAAGTCACGGATGACATCCAGCTAGCCATGGACCGCAAACTGCTTTCCGTGTTGGTTTACTTGATTTCAGTAGTAAAAGACTACATTAACAGATTAATAATAATAATACCTTGGACACTATTTACACACATTGATCTAGCCCCAAACTAGGATTCCCTGTATCTTGGGTGCTAGACAACGATACACGTACTTATATAGATAAATATTAAACTTAGATAGATAAACAACCATGACTAGGGTACAAACATCCGTTCTCATCAAACAAATATTTGCCCCCACCGGGACTCGAACCCGGGACCCTTGGTATCTTGTTGTGGGGAAATGCAGCGGATATTCAAAACTCAAAAAAACTCAAAAACTCAAAACGTTTATTCTGTAAATAGGCCACAAGGGCACTTTCACATGTCATTTCATTTCATTTCATTATTCAAACTATTTTTTCTTTTTACAGAAAAGAGCTATTCGAACAATTTATAATTTTAAACGAACAGCCTCCTTAAGAGATTTTTAAAGAAATTGACATACTAACAATTACAAACTAATCAATTAATTTTTGAAAATATAATGTATGTACGCAAGAACCTTACAACATTTTCCAAACTTAGCGATAGCTGTCATGTTTACTTAAGAAATAACTTAAGACTCGCAAAGGTTAGCAATTTAATCAAGGATCAGTGTATTCTGTACTACAGTAAGGTACCTCCGGAGATTTGAAAATTGCCATTTGAGCAATTTAAAAAACATGTTAAAGCGACTTTGTCGAAAAAGGGAATAATGTTTAAGATTATTTAAATGATGGGACTGTATGGGGTAATCTAGCTCAACACAGTCCTTGCTGTTAATAATTTTGTAATTATCTTTTTCAACTTAATAATTATAATAATTAATATTGTAATATGATATTGGTATTAGTTAAGCTCAAGCAATTCTTAAAAGAGAACTAGAAATCAATCTATGGGATTTTCTACGCCCTGCTTCTCTCATAGTGATCCAATGTAGACAAGAGCCAAAAAATGACGTTTGCTAAGTGTAGGTAAATATCTACAGTAATCAATAAATTTGACTTTGACTTTGGCGACAGACGTGCGACGTGACGTAAAAATATGGTCATCTCAAGATGCTCCATACTTGCTGGAATGTTACCATGGTGTGTCATGCATTTCAGACCCGGGCAATAATAAACACAAGGATCAAATAGAAGTAGCCGATGCATGGTTTTAGAAGCACTGAAAAACATTTACATATAGGCACTTACATTGCTTCTGGCCCCACACTAGGAAACCCTGTGTCTTGGAAACCAGAAACACGTAAACCTCCAAGACCTGGGGTTTTTTTTTCTTCCTCTCCAGCTGGGATTCGCACCCGGGATAATTGGTAACTTATTATATAAACCAGGAGGCCGATCGCGCTATTTTGTAAAATGAACAAACGTCTATGTTTCGGTTTCAGTTCAGTTCTGTTGCCAAAACTTAATAACAATACAACTGAACCAAAACCGAAACATAGTTTGTTCCAAAATTCAATGAAATTCGGAAATTAAAGTGAAGGAACTGAAAACCAAGAAAGAAATTATTATGGCCACTTTAAAAAGTATTTCAACTTTTGGGTAACACATTTTTCAAAAGAAGCAGTTCGTGCATTCATCAATAAACTTTTGATTTTCATACATCACATACATACATAATTTGAGGTAGTGATACATTATAGTCATAATGTATCAATATTCAGATAAGAAATGAGTTTTTACCAAGTAGTATATCATTATGCTGGTCGTAACGTGCGTTTTTTTAACGCAGTGAAGAGGGTTTATTATACGTGTGTAGATAAAATAATAAATGTAGCCTATAAATGACACCTCCGAGGGCAAGAGCCTTTTCCCCGAATACGAGTAAGATTGAGCTTATTCATCATGTTGGCTCAGTGCAGGCTGATGGAGGAATGACGGTCTTGTGGCCAACGACGGTCAGAAGTTATCAAGCTTTACGAGTACTACCACCGAGAAGCGATAGTAGCCGGGACCTACAGCTTAAAGTGTCATCCGAAACACGGAAGCGTCCGAAGTAAATGCCACATAGAACGGACACTCATCCAGATCCTGGCCAGATGTTGCTACTAGACGCCACGGACGCGTACATGCCTAAATATATAATATAACATAATTCATACTAAATATACGAGTGCCTCAATATAATAAAACATACATGCCTAAATATACTGACGAGCAATGAAAAAGTTCCAGTGACATAGCACCAAATTACTCCCAAACGGGAAAGGCTAGCTTAATGACGCCGTCTGCAATATTGAAGTACATTTAACAGCGCATTAGAATATTACCAATTAAAAACGTAAATATTGTGTTCAAATTTTAAATTAAATGTTTTATAAAATTGGATGGGTGCTTGTCAGCATTTTGTGGGTGGAACTTTTTCATTGCTCGTCAGTGTATAATATATCTAAGTTTACATATACAAATACATACATACTAAACTAAATATTTAGTTTCGTACTCGTATATACGAGTGCCTAAATATAACATTATATATACGTGCTAAACATAAATAATATATCTAAGAATATTCATACATACATGCATACATAAAACCTATAATTCAAAAGGTAATGCTTCTTCACGTGACTTTAATTATATTGAGGTTGGATATTGCCTAATGGTGCAGGGGACTGCATTCCACAACGAAATGGCGGCCGGAGTCTAAACCCGTGCTCATATAGGACGTGATGTTATGCTGTGTGGTTGTGAGCATGGAAACTGCGCAAATTCTCGTCGAATAACCTCATTGATATGCGATGAGTTTTTTTTAGCTTTATGGCTGTACATAATTGTGGTACCATTAGAAGCGATAGGTGGAATGTGCTGTTGGTGCAACAAGTTAAGAGAATATCTTAACCAGGAGTCCGAAGGATAAAGCCTAGCGTCTTTTTCCCCCAATGCCGATATTGGCCAGTTCAGTTCAGTACCTCCACAGCAGAGTTTACATTGTTAGGAACCGAATTGGTTGCAAAAAGTCACTTCCTTGTTGAAAACTAAAGATAGGTTTTTTAGGTTAACATGTTATAGAACCGGAGCTGAAGTGAAGCAGAGCGGAGCGAAGGGATCCCTAGTCTAACATAAGTTAAAAATTACGTACTGGCTAAAGAATCATCTAGGTAATCAAAATTAATAAGATTATTGTAAGAAGAATCGAGGGACATAATTTGGGGATAATTGAAGACGGGAGTGAAGGCCTACGCTTGTTGCCGAGAAAACATTAAGTCAGCTGAGGTCTTGTTACCACTGATTCAGAAACATGTGGAAGTAGGTTCAACAATCCGTACAGATTTCTGGAGGGCGTATGATTGTCAGAGTGATTATGGGTATATTCATAAAAGGGTCAACTATAGGATCACTATAGTTTACCCTGACTTTACAGGCAACAAAGAAAATATATTTGAATATATTAATGTAGCCCATTGATGTTCCCACTGAGGGGCATAGGCCTTTACCCAGATACGAGTAATATTAAGCCATACTCCACCACGCTGGCTCAGTGTGGGTTGATGGAGGGGTTTTGCGACCACTACCACGAAGCGATAGTACTCGGGACCTACAGCTTTACGTGTCATCCGAAACACTGAACGTCCGATACTGTACTTAAGATAAACTAATTATCTCATTGGTACATGTTTAGGAATCGAACCTGCATCTCCTGTGTGAGAAGCAAGCTAGAAACCCACTAGACCACGGAGCTTACAGAGAAACATCTATCTAGTAGCAAAGAAGACGTAACCTAAATGTAACAGGCCAGATAAAATATATTGTGTAAATTGGAAAGTAAAATAACTTTTTCCATTACTTTCCTTTTCCTTTAGTTATTATTTGAATCATCATGCATGATACAAAGAAAACAGTTCAGTCAAATCCACACATTATCATTAAGTTGCCACTGTAGTCCATCGTTGTAAGAAGTAACTGGATTATGACTTAAAGTGTAGATCTGACAGGCCTGGACTTATACCCAAGCTGTACCTGCAAGCTTTTATCATGCTTTGAATGAAACGTGATTTTAAATACATTTTTTGGCTGGTAATGTACCACAGTTTAGAAAATAAAACTAAACTTTTGGTCACTTGGTCACAGGAGTGAAGACCTACCCTTAGCAGTTGCCTAGAAAACGTTAGGTCAGCTGAGGTCTTGGTATCACTGATTCAGAAGCATGTGGAAGTAGGTTCAACAATCCATACAGATTTCTGGAGAGCATATGATTGTCAGAGTGATTATGGATATATCCATAAAAGGGTAAACTATAGTAACCCAGACAATTCTTTCATTGCTCCTCGTGGGACACATACCCATAGCAATGGCGGGTTGTGAAGAGAGTCTTTGCCAAGGACAATTGCCAAGGAAAATGCTTGGGACTGAATTGTTCTAATTAATTGTGAGCATCCTCACTGCCAGAGTTTCTTTTACTGGACACTTGGAGGCCTTTTACACCTCCAAAGATTAATTTAATTATACAACTCTTGACTGTGGGGACCATTTACATCTCCTATTATCATTGTATTATTGACTAAAGAGACTATACATCTCTGTTATTTATATTTTAATTATTTTATTATGACATTTGAGACTCTTTACATCTCTCAGAAACAATAATTAAGTACTTTTTTTTCTGATAATATGATAATAATACCAAATGTTCTGTAAAAAATGAAATGAAATGACATGTGAAAGTGCCCTTGTGGCCTATTTACAGAATAAACGTTTTGAGTTTTGAGTTTTGAGTTTTGAATTATTAAAACCCGCAAAGTTTTGAAGAAATGTGATTAAATATTTGTGGAGGAGGGAAGTGACAAATAGTCTGACCCATTCCTAGAAATCATGTTGACCATAAAACATGTTGATAAAGTGTAACAATGATAAATAAAGACTCCTTTAACATTATTCAAACAGAATTCAATAAAAAAACTGAATTAAAGAAATTCAGTGACTACAACGGCAAATCTAAATTTAATGAATTTGTAACGTTTGGAATTCGTAAAAGTAGAGTTATCTTGTATGACCTTTATGAACAAAAAATCAATAAAATTGATCGAAAATTTCATGACTATGTTAAAAAAATATTTCAAAACTTTCTAGTTGGTTTGTAGAATTGAAAAAACATTACACATTAATAGAAAAAATCAAATTCAAATAATAGAATGAAAACAGTTTGGGAAATAATAAACCGTAAAACTGGCAAAGTTATACCAAGTGACAATAATTTGTGCTTAAAGATAGGTGATGATGTTGTTAAATCCAACGCTGAGGTTGCTCGAGCTTTTGAAATATTTTTCACCAATGTACCCTTACTCATAGTTATCTTACTTACAACAGTGCGTCTAAATTCATCTAAAAAAAATAACACTAGCGTCAGTAATTTATATTTTTAAAATTTCATCATGTATGTCCTGGAGATTTATTGTCAAAACTTTTAGATAACTCAACTTAAAAAAACTGAAGACCTGTGGGGTACATCAGTCAAAGTCATTGGTTCAGTAATTCTAGTTATAGCCCTGTAATAAGCAAAAATATTCAATTAATTTGTTAACGATGGAGCTTTCCCAGAACCTCATGAAACACCATAAACTGATACCTCTGTTCAAGTCGGGAGACAAGGGTGATCCTTTAAATTTTAAACCATTATCTGTTCTTCCAGCACTAAGTAAAATAATTGAAAAGATTATACTCAATCAAATGCTTACACTTCAACCGTCCAAAACAAATCCACGCCAAACAATACGGTTTCACTAGGAGTAAATCGACTGCGGATGCATGGGAGGCCGCACAGGATGCTATCAGAATTTTTAGAGATCTGTCGTAGGCATTTAATTATGTTAATCATAATACGCCACTATTGAAATTAAATCACTACTAAGTTAGAAATAAAGCGTTGGATCTACTAAATGATGTTTAAGCAACATAAATCATAAGGCAGAAGTCAACGGCGTTAAATCTGATAGACCGAGTGTAAAACTTGGCATTCTACAAGGTTCCTTGTTAAGCCCTTTCTTATTCCTAGTATATATTAAAGATCTGCCTTTCATGGTGAAGAAATTGAGTTACATAGTATTGTTTGCTGATGATACTTCAATGATATTCAAAATTTAAAGACAAAAAGAAGATTATGATGATGTTAATGGTGTATATTGTCTTTAACCTTGAATTGCTTCACAGTTAATAATTTATTGGTAGACGCTGTAAAGCCAAGTGTATCAAATGATCACTTCCAAATGTCAGGCAAGTTGAGACCAAATCTAGTGTTAGACAAGAACACGTTAGAATTAGTAAATGATGCGAAATTTCTTGGAATAAACATTGATAGATAATTGCAGTGAGGACCCAACATAGCTGTTAAATTAAGTTCTGCGGCTTACGATGTTAGGAACATCAGATAAAGCACAGATGTGGCTACATCTAGGCTAGTATATTTTAGTTATTTTCATAGTGACATGTCCTATGATAACTTGTTCTGGGGGAAAGTAGCGGATATATAACTATTTTTATTTTACTGAAAAGAGCTATTCGAGCAATTTATAATTGTAGGTGACGGTCGGCGCGTCCGATTGGTACACTTCGAGTCCAAATGCATCGATGAACTTTATAGGGCTAGATTGTTCGCACTTAAGACCTAACTCGGTTGCTAGGTCAGAGTCTATAATGGACACTGAAGCTGCATCGTCTAAAAGGGCGTAAGTACTCACAACACCTTTAGGTCCACGTAACTGCACTGACATTACTTTTAAGATGACATGGTCCTTGGAAGAATGTTTGTCACAATCCGATGCAACGTGTGCCACGGTGTCGGGAACCGGGGGCGCCGGCGCCGGGGCCTGCGGCTGAGCCACCGTGGGGGCCGGCTCGGGCGGCGAGTCGGTAACCGTGACAGCTGATTGTGATTCCGTATTAGGTTTCGTCCAGTGTAGCATTTTGTGGTGCGCTAGTCCACATCCATCTACATTGCACACAGGTGCGGGGCATGCATTTCTATCGTGCCGCGACGTCAGACAACAATAACACAGTCCTTGTGATTTTATAAACCTCCATTTGTCACGACGCATAGCACGTTTGAAGATACGGCATTCGGGCAGCGTGTGAGGTCCTTTAGAACAAAACTTGCATACCTTATTGTCCTCGACAACACTTGTGGTAAATATAGGTCGATTAGGCCGGAATCTGTTATCAGTTGCATGTTTTGCTGATATTTTTGTTTCACTCGGTTTATGTTGTTGTTCTCGTACCTGTGTCATTCCAACTAATGATAACATTTGTGCTTCCTGTTTGAGAAATCCTGCGATCAAAGTCAACTTTGGCTGATCTTCGGCTAATCTGTTATATGCGAAATCGGTCCACTTCCCAATTAGAGTGCTCGGTAGCTTACTCAAAACAGCTGACGCGAGCTCGGGGCTGCGTAGGTAATCCTGCTGATTTAGGGCACCTATTGTTGCTACGCAGTTGTTTACCTTGATTGAAAAATCAATTAAGTCATTCTGGTACGACGTGGGTAGCGAAGGTAACTTCTTCAGTTGCGTCGTAAGGTTCATAATGATTACGTCAGATCGGCCAAACCTTAATTCAAGGGCCTCCATTACCGCTGCGGGCGGGGTGTTACCAATCAGTAGGGCGGTAACCGTGTCCTTCGCGTCGCCTCGCAGTGCTTTGCGTAATCTTTCTAGATTTTCAGAATCACTGAATTCGCACACTTTAGTAGATTCAGTATATGTCCTCTTAAAGTGTAACCATTCAACACAGTCACCGCTGAAAATTGGTAATTCACGCGGAGTAGACAGGCGACTGAGCAAACGGTCGTCACGCTGTGCTGACGAGGTCGTCATGATGTCCTTCAAGGTCAGGGCTAGTTGCTGGATGCTATCACAAGGCAGTTCAGGGTGCTGGGTTACGTTGACGGACGCACTATTGACAAGCGGCAATGCTTGAAGCTGCGGCTGATATGGTGCTTGCGGCTGTGGTATGTAAGTTGTCTCATCGTGACCTTTGTCCAACCATTGTTCAACGCTCGACCGAGCTCTGTTGCTAAGCGCGCCTCTAGCTTGACTGCTGCGCTCGCTTTGCCACTCCTCGACGTCAACTTGGGCTAGATCAGCTTCCAGCTTTTTATCAATTAGCTCCAGCTCAATCTGTGCCTTAGCTTGAGCGGCTTCAAATTCTAATTGCTTACGTCTAGCAATGGATGATGACGTAGACCGCTTCGACTTGCCTGACACAATTGATCCACGTATAGATCTTTTCGGTATTTCCATTTTCCCTGTATCCAACTCCTTCGGCTGTGCATCACTATCGGTGCCGAGGTTTGGCATTTTAACTATAGGTTCCGCGGGTGCGTTGCTAGAAGTGCTCGCCATTTGCAATTGCGTGCGCTCGAATTCTCGGTGTTGTTTACGAGTTTTAGGCTGCTTCGGAGTTCTATACATCACTTCCAGTAAAGATCCGGTTCGAAGACCACTTATTGTAGGTGACGGAACAAGGAAAACACGTAATTTCGATTTGTACAATGGCCAAAACTATGGTGCGAGCGAGTAGCCAACGACGTGGCGAATAGGAGATTTTGAAAAATCACTGTCAATCTACCGGTTTGTATACGTGCGTACTGCGCAAGACTTGGGCTCGCTCCCCACCAACGTTTTTATTAGCTTTAATATCTATATGTTGCACGAGATGGCGTTACAAGTACTAAAAGTAAAACTAACTAAGTAAAAACTACCCTACACATTTTAATCTAAATATTTGCGTCGCCTACAATAATTTAAAACGAACAGACTCCTTAGATAGATTTTAACGAAATTATCATACTAACTGTAGCCATTCTTTTATTTTCGAAGATATGTACGCAAAAATCTTACAACATTTTTCAAACTTAGCGATAGCTGTAATATTTACTTAAGAAATAATCGCAGACTAGTTTTTGACTCATGAAGGTTAGCAATTCTTTCAAGGGACAGTGCATTCTCTACTACAATAAGATATTTCTGGAGATTTTTAAAATGTCATTTGAGCAAATTAAAAATGTAGCATGTTAAAGCGACTTTGTCGAAAAAGGGATATTACAATGTTCAAGATTACTTAAATGACGGGACTGTATGGGGTTAATCTGGCTCAACACAGACCTTGCTGGTAATAATTTTGATATATACCTGTTTATCAATCGTAATAATTAATACCGCAATATTTTTATTTTTAAAAAGGATCTAAAAATCAATCTGTGGTGTTTCTACGACCTTATTCTCCCACAGTGGTCTAATGAAGAGGCAAAAAATTACGTTTACTATGTATATGTAAATATCTACAGTAATAAAGAACTTCGACTTTTACTTTGACTCCGACTTTGAATTCCTTGTCTAAAAATCTTAACGTTATGTAACGTATTGTACAAAACTGATAATCTAATTAAATACGTGGTGTATTTGAACTTTTCTAGCGGGAAAGAGAGATGCTTATGTGAATCTGTATAGCACTATTTCATTCTTATTAGTTGACCTCTATCAGACCAGTGACAAGCTAACCGTGCACCTTGACGGATTAGCAGGGCAACGGCGGTTTACTATTATACTATTTTAAGGAGTCCTGTTTAAGGCCTGTTTTTCAACTGCACGGAATAGGAATGGTTTTTTAACAGTTGGTATTAGGCCTCCAGGTCTTAGATTTTTCGTCAAGCAGCGCAACTTATCTTTTAGGTTCGGCTATACCAGCATTATCCATTTCCGTTCCGTTCCGAATTAATGGGAGCCAAGATGTCTTCCAGCTCGCAAAGTTCGGTCTCCAATTCCCTCCACCCATTCCCACTGGAAAGTTAAATTAAACTAAACTCATTGCCATTAAGATTACGGAAGTCATGACGGCATATGTACGAGAATACGTAATTAACTACATACCTACGCCCTTTGTATGAAAACCTAAATTGATATTAATTGCACAAATTATTTTCAAGCTCGACTTGTGCCTTTGCGGTTACTCATATAATAAAAAACTGCTGATATTGGTTGTTGCTGATATTGTTGTTAAAGTTGGGCATATATCCGTCTTCCATCCGCGAGGTTTGTTTGCAGATGGTCAGCACCGCGGGTCGTCCAAAGTTGTTTGAACAATATTTCGTGGATTGCTAAAGAGTTTCACATGCCCTTTGAATGTAAAGGGTTTGGTAGCCCCCGGGATGATTAGTCGTGATAACTAGGGTTGAAAGTAGCGTGAGATTCGTGTGTTTTGCCGAGAAATACCCACGCATGATTACAATTAGGAAAGGACATAGATCAACCTGAAGGTGAACCCTAGATAGGCTTCGAGGAGTGAACAGCTAAAGATAAATCGGGCGCGCCCAAGACACGTCGCTTCAGAAGCCAGGTCTTAGGTCTACTGAAGGCCCCGTCAGGTAAGTGACATAGGGAAGTGTACCACCTCCCGTTAGACTCCCCTACAGCGAGTAGTCAGGTTTCCAGCTGTCTAAATGAGCCCACAGAGACACAAACACACTTTTCACGTGCTTATAAGCCACCGCTGACTGTCTCTGTATTTCTGTCTATCAGCAAGCAGTATCTAAAGAACCATATTAGGTGGAGAGTTGCATTCACAGAGTGTGTTTTTCCATTGTCGCGATAGTAGTATCCTGATAAGAACAAACTCACTGTGTAAGACATTTTTTTTGTCTTACACAGTGAGTTTGTTCCGATAGGACACAAAATAATGAGAAATACAATACGCTAGGCCGCGCACTCCCGCCGTTATTGGCCGTATAGCGATGACAACTCCACGTTTGACAGCTAAGGTTGTGACATTTGTCTCACGGACTAGTGATGTGCCAACAAAATTGATTCGATCGAACTGAGCAGTTAGCAATATTTGGATAATATTTTAAGAATATGATTTCTTAACAATCCATGCAACCTACGTGTTTCTTAGTGAAACCCGTCGTACACTTGACCTGTTTTTAAAGTCGCTGTCAAAGCTGTTAACAAAACGCCCACGTAATACTACAAGACTACTAGCCCGGTACATATCTGAGTCAAATATATTTGTTTCTGTGGTTATTTGCTACCCAAATCAATTGCTTGACATTTGCAAAAATGTGCGTTTCCTGCGTTCGAATTTTCGTAACGAGCGGTTGATACCTACGTCAAATAACTTAAGAAGGCGAATATTGTAGTTTAGAGTTTACGTACTTACAACGGGTTCATACATATTTGTCAAGTATTATGTACCTCTCGTAGTTTCTCTGTCACTATTTAATAAATATTGTAGGTATAAACAAATACCAGACGCCAACATACCAAAGAGCTCTGCGCTTACAATTTTTTTACGCACAATACACCGAGGTGATAAAGCATTGTTTAATGTCGCACGGGCGCGATATTGGATCCTGAATGTAACAAAGAATTTAACTCTGAATATGACTGGGTTCTGAGTGCAGTGAGGGGTTCAAGCGCGCCCACGACAATAACGGCTTTATCCCCAAACAGTATCCACGTTTCTCACCTTTTGCGAGACAATAAAAATCAAGGGTACTGTATACAGCGTCTTGCAACAAAGCGTGACATTCCATATAACTGTTCCCTTCGCCGTTTAGTTGGCTGTAGTGCAAATCGGTAAAAATTAATATCCGGTTGCGAGATGATCACAATATCCCGCTTTCAAAAATAAGGTAAGGTTTGTAGTTAGCTACAACTTCGTCAAAATACGAATAACGTAAATTTAATACAAATGATACCTTGTTATATGAGAATCGAAAACGTGTGTAAAAATTTTATAGTATGATGTTTTCAACAGGTATATATCAAAATTATTACCAGCAAGGTCTGTGTTGAGCCAGATTAACCCCATACAGTCCCGTCATTTAAGTAATCTTGAACATTGTAATATCCCTTTTTCGACAAAGTCGCTTTAACATGCTACATTTTTAATTTGCTCAAATGACATTTTAAAAATCTCCAGAAATATCTTATTGTAGTAGAGAATGCACTGTCCCTTGAAAGAATTGCTAACCTTCATGAGTCAAAAACTAGTCTGCGATTATTTCTTAAGTAAATATTACAGCTATCGCTAAGTTTGAAAAATGTTGTAAGATTTTTGCGTACATATCTTCGAAAATAAAAGAATGGCTACAGTTAGTATGATAATTTCGTTAAAATCTATCTAAGGAGTCTGTTCGTTTTAAATTATAAATTGCTCGAATAGCTCTTTTCAGTAAAATAAAAATAGTTATATATCCGCTACTTTCCCCCAGAACAAGTTATCATAGGACATGTCACTATGAAAATAACTAAAATATACTAGCCTAGATGTAGCCACATCTGTGCTTTATCTGATGTTCCTAACATCGTAAGCCGCAGAACTTAATGTAACAGCTATGTTGGGTCCTCACTGCAATTATCTATCAATGTTTATTCCAAGAAATTTCGCATCATTTACTAATTCTAACGTGTTCTTGTCTAACACTAGATTTGGTCTCAACTTGCCTGACATTTGGAAGTAATCATTTGATACACTTGGCTTTACAGCGTCTACCAATAAATCATTAACTGTGAAGCAATTCAAGGTTAAAGACAATATACACCATTAACATCATCATAATCTTCTTTTTGTCTTTAAATTTTGAATATCATTGAAGTATCATCAGCAAACAATACTATGTAACTCAATTTCTTCACCATGAAAGGCAGATCTTTAATATATACTAGGAATAAGAAAGGGCTTAATAAGGAACCTTGGAGAATGCCAAGTTTTACACTCGGTCTATCAGATTTAACGCCGTTGACTTCTGCCTTATGATTTATGTTGCTTAAACATCATTTAGTAGATCCAACGCTTTATTTCTAACTTAGTAGTGATTTAATTTCAATAGTGGCGTATTATGATTAACATAATTAAATGCCTACGACAGATCTCTAAAAATTCTGATAGCATCCTGTGCGGCCTCCCATGCATCCGCAGTCGATTTACTCCTAGTGAAACCGTATTGTTTGGCGTGGATTTATTTTGGACGGTTGAAGTGTAAGCATTTGATTGAGTATAATCTTTTCAAATATTTTACTTAGTGCTGGAAGAACAGATAATGGTTTAAAATTTAAAGGATCACCCTTGTCTCCCGACTTGAACAGAGGTATCAGTTTATGGTGTTTCATGAGGTTCTGGGAAAGCTCCATCGTTAACAAATTCATTGAATATTTTTGCTTATTACAGGGCTATAACTGGAATTACTGAACCGATGACTTTGACTGATGTACCCCACAGGTCTTCAGTATTTTTAAGTTGAGTTATCTAAAAGTTTTGATAATAAATCTCCAGGACATACACGATGAAATTTTAAAAATATAAATTACTGACGCTAGTGTTATTTTTTTCAGATGAATTTAGACGTACTGTTGTAAGTAAGATAACTGTGAGTAAGGGTACATTGGTGAAAAATATTTCAAAAGCTCGAGCAACCTCAGCGTTGGATTTAACAACATCATCACCTATCTTTAAGCACAAATTATTGTCACTTGGTATAACTTTGCCAGTTTTACGGTTTATTATTTCCCAAACTGTTTTCATTCTATTATTTGAATTTGATTTTTTCTATAAATGTGTAATGTTTTTTCAATTCTACAAACCAACTAGAAAGTTTTGAAATATTTTTTTAACATAGTCATGAAATTTTCGATCAATTTTATTGATTTTTTGTTCATAAATGTCATACAAGATAACTCTACTTTTACGAATTCCAAACGTTACAAATTCATTAAATTTAGATTTGCCGTTGTAGTCACTGAATTTCTTTAATTCAGTTTTTTATTGAATTCTGTTTGAATAATGTTACAGGAGTCTTTATTTATCATTGTTACACTTTATCAACATGTTTTATGGTCAACATGATTTCTAGGAATGGGTCAGACTATTTGTCACTTCCCTCCTCCACAAATATTTAATCACATTTCTTCAAAACTTTGCGGGTTTTAATAATTGTTCTTGGCAAAGACTCTCTTCACAACCCGCCATTGCTATGGGTATGTGTCCCACGAGGAGCAATGAAAGAATTGTCTGGGTTACTATAGTTTACCCTTTTATGGATATATCCATAATCACTCTGACAATCATATGCTCTCCAGAAATCTGTATGGATTGTTGAACCTACTTCCACATGCTTCTGAATCAGTGGTACCAAGACCTCAGCTGACCTAACGTTTTCTAGGCAACTGCTAAGGGTAGGTCTTCACTCCTGTGACCATGTGACCAAAAGTTTAGTTTTATTTTCTAAACTGTGGTACATTACCAGCCAAAAAATGTATTTAAAATCACGTGTCATTCAAGTCATGATAAAAACTTGCAGGTACAGCTTGGGTATAAGTCCAGGCCTGTCAGATCTACACTTTTAGTCATAATCCAGTTACTTCTTACAACGATGGACTACAGTGGCAACTTGATGATAATGTGTGGATTTGACTTAACTGTTTTTTTTTGTATCATGCATGATGATTCAAATAATAACTAAATGAAAAGGAAAGTAATGGAAAAAGTTATTTTACTTTCCAATTTACACAATATATTTTATCTGGCCTGTTACAGTTAGGTTACGTCTTCCTTGCTACTATGAAAATTGTAAAAGAGAAATAGATGTTTCTCTGTAAGCTCCGTGGTCTAGTGGGTTTCTAGCTTGCTTCTCACACAGGAGATGCAGGTTCGATTCCTAAACATGTGCCAATGAGATAATTAGTTTATCTTAAGTACAGTATCGGACGTACAGTGTTTCGGATGACACGTAAAGCTGTAGGTCCCGAGTACTATTGCTTCGTGGTAGTGGTCGCAAAACCCCTCCATCAACCCACACTGAGCCAGCGTGGTGGAGTATGGCTTAATATTACTCCTATCTGGGTAAAGGCCTATGCCCCTCAGTGGGAACATCAATGGGCTACATTAATATATTTAAATATATTTTCTTTGTTGCCTGTAAAGTCAGGGTAAACTATAATGATCCTATAGTTGACCCTTTTATGAATATACCCATAATCACTCTGACAATCATACGCCCGCCAGAAATCTGTACGGATTGTTGAACCTACTTCCACATGTTTCTGAATCAGTGGTAACAAGACCTCAGCTGACCTAATGTTTTCTCGGCGCCAAGCGTAGGCCTTCACTCCCGTCTTCAATTATCCCCAAATTATGTCCCTCGATTCTTCTTACAATAATCTTATTAATTTTGATTACCTAGATGATTCTTTAGCCAGTACTAGGGATCCCTTCACTCCGCTCTGCTTCACTTCGGCTCCGGTTCTATAACATGTTAACCTAACAAACCTATCTTTAGTTTTCAACCAGGAAGTGACTTTTAGCAACCAATTCGGTTCTGTGACATGAGATGCTCACCTTTGCTATATGTTCTCTTGCTAGATTTGCTTTCATTCAGTTTAATAATTTTGCCCCCGGCCGCGAAGTTTTCCTTCGTTTCTTGTTTGTGCAGTTGGTATTGCACCACCACTTCCGGACAAAAGCTGTTCCAGTCCATGATTGTTCTGCAGGACAAACACTGATCATCAATCCTCGTGTAGTCCTCCCACATTAATTGCGTGTGGTCAAACTTATGATCGAAACAATACATGAGATAGAATACCGTGGGCATTAATAGCTTGAAATTTTCAAACTAAGTTTATTTCCCTCTTGCTATGCAGATCTTGCCCTTATAGCATCCTTTGATACAAACAAAGGAGCCGATGGTTCTGTTTGTAAAATAGGCAACAGTCATCGGCTCGCGGTGAATGCGACACAATTTAATCTTCTTAATTAGGCTTTGATCTTCCGCAAATGCCTCGTATTGCTGCCGTGTACCTATTTCCTGACTGAGCTTGATGATATTCCACATTTGACTCACTTCATTTGTACCTATACAAGTTTCATGTGCGGTTGAAGCCGGATAACTGTGCCTCATCGCCGGAACATTCCGGAACTGTTTGAACCCGTAGACAATGGTGGCAATTCCTCACGAGGACGCCGTGATGCTCCGCTCATCTAAAACACTCGAAAATTCACGAGTATTCCATAAAAGCCACTATAAATTACAAAACAATGATGTTAAGGCTAATATATATAAAAGCTTTTTCAAGATCGTCTAATTCGACATAACAGACGTGCAAAAAACGATTTGCTGCTCTCAAATATAGTTTCTTAGTACGAAAAGTCTATACAAAAAAAAGATGAACGGTTATTGAGCTGAAAATTAAACAGTCATTTTGCAGGCCTGCTCATTGTTGCTCATAGTACGAAAAAGCAATGTAGTGCAGCTTAGGTCCTGCTATAAGAGTTGGTATTAGGCCTCCTGTTCCGTTTGAAGAAAAGTTTGAACGCGAGAAAGTTTGTCGTCTATTTTTGGAATATCTGCTCTACCTCTACATTGTATTTTAGCCGAATGCACACTGTTGGTCAAATAAAGTATCACATTTTCATACTGACGATGACGTTGTCATTTTCCGAGTGAGCTTAAGTGACAGCATGATTGTGAGTTTTCGTCAATTATTATGTTTTATGCTGGACATAAATACCTTAGCATCGTCTTTATTTCACACCAGTACACCAGCTTTGTTCACCTGAGAGACGCTCTAAAAGTACTTATTTCCTACCGAACATTAACCTAAGTAGCTTGCCGAATAACTTTGATATTAATTTTGTTATTGCACCATTGAGCAATGGTAATAAGAAGCTATTAACATTTTAACCACTTTAGAACAAATGTTTTGCAAAGACTTACCCGTGAATGTTCAATCGTTATGTATTAAAGTTCGATTATTTTAACTTTACCGATCGACACTTCTCGGCTTTTTATTTTTTTAATCGTATATCAATTAACTGTTTTCAGATGTTTTTCCTAATATACTCTAAATTTCAAGTTTCCGGGACATCTTGATCACTTTCAACAACTAAAAGAGCTATATTTAAATGTTAAATATTTTTATGTGCGATTAAATACTAGCCTATATCATATATTATTTCTTACTTTTAAGCTAATTTGAAGTCGACTTTTTTGAAAGTGAATTTTAACATATTTACACATAATAATAAATTCAATTTAAAACATAAACATTTAAATACAGGCACAAACATTGCTTCTGGCCCCACACTAGGATACACTGTGTCGTGGGAACCAGAAACAGCGACGTCACACACAAATAAACATCCAAGACCTGTTTTTTTTTTACCCCAGCCGGGGATCGAACCCTGGACCTCTCGCATGGTAGGCAGAGCCACAAGCGCTGCGCCACAGAGGTCGGCGAATGTAATTTAGAAAAGATTACAATTTAAAAAAGCTTTTAAAAATTGCTATTGCTCTCACCGACGTACCCTTAACTTAACTTAACGTAGCATAACAAAACATAGACATATAGGCACATATATTGCTTCTGGGCCCACACTAGGATACCATGTGTCGTGGGAACCAGAAACAGCGATGTCTCAAACATGTGAACATGCAAGACCTGGGTTTTTTTTTCTTCCTCCCCAGCTGGGATTCAAATCCGGACCTTAGGAAGCACAGCTTAGATTGCAACACCACAGAGATCGTCAAATTTGTTGAACGGCCATAAAAAATATGACAAATTTTGAAATAATATGTTTTTACTGCAAAATAAACATGATGACATTTAATCAGCTGACCATATTGAGGGGAATGAACATCAATATGAACATGTATCCACAAGAAACATATGGTCGCAAATAAAATTGTTATTTGTGTCACAAGGGAGCAAAATGATGTATTTACGGCGAGGGCGGTACATTGAATCCAGAGTGAAGCGAAGAATTATATCCTGAGCGTAATGTAAATGCCATGACAAACCCATGACGAAAATAATTTTGCTCCTGAGTGACACATACAACTTTTCACACCGACTATGAGCAAAATTTTAATAAAATGCTCTAAAAATAATGAAATAACTATACTTTTACCACTTTTACAGTAATCGAACAACGAAAACAATTTTTTTTTTATAATGGCGGATTGTAAAGGATTAGGGAAAGGTCACCACCGATAAAATATTCCTGTGTACGAATGTGTAAAAATAATCGAATCGAATATTACAATGGTTTTGGATATCAATATTCATTATTTCACAATAACATTCATCGATAGTTTTCATATCAGTAAAACATATATTTAATTGTGACATTTTTTTTAAATATTACGAAAAATTCATAAATTTTCATATTACGTTGTTAAAGTTAAAACTTGAAACGTGATTGTTTTGAATCGACTACGATGAAATTACAATCGATTATTTTATTAAGATCTGTGTTCAATTGGCACATTGCGGAAATGCTACATGCCAATGAATAAATTAAAAAAGTAGCTTGAACAGAAAAGTAGCATTTTGCTCCCTCTTGTCGTGGAGCAAAACTTACTTTTCCGAATAAAAGGTGTGAAATAGTTATTTGTGTCACAAGGGAGCAAAATGATGTATTTATGGCGAGGGCAGTACTTTGAATCCAGAGTGAAGCGAAGGATACTACAATAGAATCCTGAGCGTAGCGAGGGATTCTAAGTTAGAATCCTGAGCGTAACGAGGGATTCAAGCGTTAACGCCCATGACGAAAATAATTTTGCTCCTGAGTAACACATACATTTTTTCACACCGACTATGAGGAAAAGGCTAGCATTTAATCGCAAATCAAAAATACTGATGTTCACAGCAAAAAAGGAACAGCAAAAACACTTTTTATGTTTTAAGTATTTTTGTTGTTCTTACATGTTCAACCTAATACGAAGGATAAAGAGGGCTTCGCTTCGCTCATCCCCTTTAACCTTCATCTAAGCTACCGCAGTATTTTGCCCTGATATTTTCTGTGAAAATCAGTATATTTGCTGTGCAAATCAGTATTATTGAGTGCAGTTTAATCTTTCCATGAGGAAAATTGAAATAAAATGCTCTAAAAATAATGAAATAACTATACTTTGAATTTACTTTCACCAATTGTACAACAATCGAACAACGAAAACAAAACTTTTAAATAATTTAATCGAATATTACAATGGTATCGTACATCAATATTCATTACATCACAATAAAAGTCATCGATAGTTTTGACTTCAGTAAAACATATAATTTATTGTGACATTTTCTTTTAAATATGACGAAAAATTTATAAATTTTCATTTGACGTTGGTAAAGTTAAAACTTGAAACAAGTTCGTTTTTAATCGATTGCGATGAAATTACAATCGATTATTTTATTAAGATCTGTGTTCAATTGGCACATTGCGTAAATGCTACATGCCAATGAATAAATTAAAAAAGTAACTTGAACAGAAAATTAGCATTTTGCTCCCTCTCATCGTGGAGCAAAACTTACTTTTCCGAATGAAAGGTGTGAAAAAATAATTTCGTCCCTCAGTATATTATCACGATCAGCTGAATAAATGTTACTATGGGAGACCCGATGTTTTTTCGTTTGCGATCATATGTTTCTAGGGGAAAGTTGTTCATAATTATGGGAAAGTTGTTCAAAACAAACTCAGCTAATTTAATGTTAACCTGTAGTGTAGGATGACAGTTAATTGTTACGAGTAATGTGGTCTCACATTTGACATGCCTTTATAGATTATGTATCTTTCATAGTATGTACTTTCATGTACTTTCATGAACTTAAGAGAGAAATATAATAATTAATTATTAGTATTGTTCGATTCCAAATCGATATTCGATCGATGGTTTCGGAACGGCCATTTTGAATTTGACGTTGCTGCCAACCTAGCAGTTTTTGACAACTGGCAGACGAAAAGCCTCGCAATGTAACGCGTATTGATTAGGGCATTGAAATTAAATCGTAAGCCATCTGGAATGTATTCGGGTTCCCCTCAGGATTGTCTATATAGCTGAGTGTATTGTGGTTCCCCGAACCAGATAAAGTTCGCATTTACGTGGCCGATTGGTTTTTCCCACGTAACATAACCTGTGTTGGAACACTGTGCTCGTCGAAGCTGGCCTGCCAGCCATACCTGGTTGGCTGAAGAACCTGTCTACCAAGAAGAGCCTAGGGTGCACCCAGGCCTTGCAGAGAGACAGGAGTTTGACGACGGGAACGAAGCACAGACCAGGTCAGATAGATTCATAAGTATTAGCTCGGTGAATCGCCGACGTTCACACTTCTTGGCATCTGATAGCTACGCTACCTCGTAGCTATGGGCCCCTGCGAGGTCATTGGGTGCCGAGAGGCCTGAACATTTTGGTAGCAGAGCGTGGTTTCCTGAGATTTGCAGCCGTCAAGGGCTCCAGGAACCCACGATTTGGGACTATCAATCTGTAGGTATAGGCGGTTATTAGCTAACTTGGTGTTGTTCCTGTATCCACATAGATTGGTAGTATTGTAAGCTATAAGTCTATTGCTGGTAGTAGACAGACAGATATTACAGTTTTCCCTAAATGACCAGTTGTACTGAGATGTGACTCAGAATGTAGGTACTCAACTTAGGTACATTGTAGGTGAATTGAAATTTGCATTGAATTACCAGTTAGTCAATCTACTAGTGGTCTAGTAATGCTATTGAAGAATGTTTGGTTAACATAGGTAGTTACATCTATTGATAGCAGGCTATTGCATTGTTTTCAGTTATAGCAATTTATAACTTGAACTAATATTGACTATCTGTGTGTGTTGTAATGACCAAGGGAAACTAAATTGTATTTACAGAATTTATATAGATATAAAACTCGGTTCCTATTGTTTAAGGAAAACAGCATTGTTTAAGTTGTGGTTTAGGGTTCCCTCGTTTGGGTTATAGACTGGAGGGTCCAATAAAATTGAGTTACTGCAAATTGTGAGTAAGTATCGTTCCGATCATGTCGTTATCTGAAATCCAGAAGGGTGTTTCTAAGGAACTCAGATGGTTTTCCTCCGCACACGGTCTGATAGACCGTTTAGATAGGCATGATGTGGTATTGGAGCGGTCCATGGACGTTAAGGAACGTTACAATAGGGTGCTCGAATTGTCCGCGCAGGCGGAATCAGTTGATGGTTGCGCACCTGACAGGCTGTCACGGTTGCTAGGGGATGTCGACCAATGTATGGAGATGGCAGCTGCTATCACGCAGAAGGCTGCGGACATACGTAGACAGCGCGAGTCCAGCCATGGTGGTGACATTGAAGCACCTCTGCCGCTTCAGGGTTCAGGGTCCAGGTTACCGGCCATAACTATGCCTACTTTTGACGGAGTGTCCGGTGAATGGATGAGCTTCATCAATCTGTTCGACAGTTTGGTGCACATGCGATCGGACATTACCAAGTCTGTCAAGATGGCTCAGCTGGTGGCAGCATTGAGGGGTGAGCCTAGGGAGCTGGTCGCTCATTTGACAGTTACGGAGGGTAACTATGAAACGGCCAGACAATTGTTGGTCAGACGTTACCATAACAAACGGAGGTTGGCCGATGCCCAACTGAACCGTTTGTTTAGTATCCCGGTTGTGAACAAGGTCGGGGCCATACAGACGGAGGTTTTGAACCCATTGTTGTCCGTCACCAAGGCTCTAGAGAATCTTGGACTTCCGGTTGGTGAATGGTCGTACCTATTGTTGTACATTGTACTTTCCCGCCTACCCACTGACGTGCAGACTCGTTTCAAACAGTCTCACGGGAGGTCGGCCGAGGACCTGCCCGCCTTCTCTGACTTGGTCGGATTCTTGGAAGAGGAGGCTCGACGGGCAGAGAATTTGGGGTTGACGGTCACCCATCCTTCGGAGCCATAGAGAGCTGCCGGGAGCGCTGTGAGTAGGGGCCCTCCGACGAGGAAGGACCGCACCAACCGGCAGTCGTATGGGACTGTGAGTGCATTGACCCCACATAGTGAGACCTGCCCATGTTGTAGGCAGATTGGCCATGCTGTGGCCAATTGCAATAAGTTCGGGGAACTTAGGGTTGAGGGACGGCGCCGGATGGCCAAGCAGCGGAGCTGGTGTTTCCTGTGCCTCGGGCCACACATGGCTAGGGACTGCACGCGCACAAAATTGTGCGGATATTGTGGTGGGGCCCACAACAATCTGTTGTGCATGAACCGGTCCGGCCAACAGCCTCCACAGGGCCGTATCCAGGGTGACACGGCATGGGGCCCTGAGAATTCGTTTGCGACTCGGAGCGCAACTCAGGGGCCAATGTCCCCACGTGCACAGGGCGGTACTAGGGTGCAGGGCCGCACTCAGGGTCATCACATGGGGGGCCCTGAGTTTTCGGTTGCGACTCAGCATCCGACTCAGCGGGCAATGGGGCCACAAGCACGCAGCCACCCAGGGGTGCAGGGCCGCACTCAGGGTCATCACATGGGGGGCCCTGAGTTTTCGGTTGCGACTCAGCATCCGACTCAGCGGGACATTGGGTATGTTGAGCAGGCCGTAACGGGCGGGTGGCATGGGGCACCTTCGAGCTATGCGGATGCGGTTCGGACGCCGCCTCAGTTGTCGCCCCGCTCGTCGCCTCGTCCTCGTCGGTCGCATGTGATGTCCCCCCCGCTCATGGAGCGGCCACGGTTGAATTCACGCCCACCCCCCTTCGGGGGGCGTCGTAGGGTGGCAATGGAACCGGCGCGTGGGCCATTTGTACAATGGGACCCTCTGGCGTATAGCTGCCTACCTGATCGGTTACAGGCACAGTGGAGCCCCGGGGGTCCTCGCTAGGAATTTGCGGCCCAACAATTTGTTGCCCCCCAACCGGAGACGGTGGTGTTACCGATCGCCTCTGTGCTTGTTTGGGATTTGGCGGGCAACCCAACATACGTTCGCGCCCTATTAGATTCTGGAGCTCAGGGCTGCATTGTATCGAATGATTTAGCAAAATGGTTGGGCCTCAATATAAATAATGTATCGCTGCCGAGGAAATTGGTCCCTGCTGGGGATTACAGGGCAACCCTTCACGGGTTTTGTGATGCCTCTGAACGAGGGTTTGCGGCAGCGGTTTATTTGCGAACCGTCACCTCCACCGGGGAGGTCGACGTGCGTTTGGTTTTGGCAAAAAGCAAGGTAGCGCCTATTCGGACAAGGATGACGATTCCAAAACTGGAACTGTCCGGGGCTGCTCTTTTGACCAAACTTTTGAATCACACTCTAACAGTGTTGCGTGGGTCAGTGGTTTTGGAGGATACGGTGTACGCGTGGACGGACAGCCAGATTGTTTTGTGCTGGCTGAAGGCTTCGGTCCATAACTTAGAGGTTTTTGTTGCGAACCGTGTCTCCCAGATTATGTCGTCTGAGGTCCCACTGACCTGGAGACATGTACCAGGAGAATTGAACCCGTCTGATTGTGCATCCAGGGGATGTCGGGCTCCTGAACTCGTTAGAGACCATTTGTGGTGGGGACCACCCTGGCTTGCCAGGAGAGAATCGGACTGGCCCCACAGCCATGTAGTAGTATCTTCGGATCATGGCCCCAGAGCGGCCGTGCATGTTACCCAGAAGGCTGAGGACCCTGACGCCGGGTTTCTGCTGGACCGGTATAGCTCATGTGTGTTTGTTTGTTTATCCACCAAGGCGGTACATCTCGAGCTCGTTGCTGATCTCTCGACAGAGGCTTTCATTGCTTGTTTGGATAGGTTTTTTTCTCGAAGGGGACTTCCAACTTTGATCCGCTCTGATAACGGCACTAACTACGTCGGTGCGGAACGATACTTACGAGAGATAGACAACTTTTTGAATGTAAATAAAGTGGATATTGGAACGGCCCTCTCCCGTCGGGGTATACAGTGGACCTTCAGCCCACCGAGTTGCCCCCACTGGGGTGGGATTTTTGAGGCCGTAGTTAAGTCAGCTAAGACGCACTTGGGGCGTATAGTAGGTCAGACCGCGCTGACTTTTGAGGAGCTCGCGACATTGTTTTGTAAGATCGAGGCCGTTCTCAATTCGCGACCGTTGTGTCCGCTCAGCTCGGATCCAAATGACCTGGAGGCTCTGACCCCAGGCCATTTCTTGATAGGACAGCCACTTAACGCGTTGCCCGAGCACCCCTTCGAGGGAGTGAAATTGTATCGGTTGTCAAGGTATCAGATGTTGCAGCAGTTTACTCAGAATTTCTGGAAGCGTTGGTCGCTCGAGTATCTGCATATCTTACAACAGCGCCTTAAGTGGACTGACAAAACCAGCCCCCCTAGTGTTGGTGACCTCGTTCTGGTTAAGGATGCTAACCTACCGCCACTACGTTGGCGCAGGGGGCGCATTGTTAACCTGTTCCCTGGCAAGGACGGGACCCCCCGGTCTGCGGAGGTTCTAGTAGGAGGCTCGGTTCTAAAACGAGCGGTAGCAACGTTGTCTCGGCTGCCCGTAGATTAGGGGACAGGTGGGTGCCTGTCCGGGCGGGTGATTGTTCGATTCCAAATCGATATTCGATCGATGGTTTCGGAACGGCCATTTTGAATTTGACGTTGCTGCCAACCTAGCAGTTTTTGACAACTGGCAGACGAAAAGCCTCGCAATGTAACGCGTATTGATTAGGGCATTGTAATTAAATCGTAAGCCATCTGGAATGTATTCGGGTTCCCCTCAGGATTGTCTATATAGCTGAGTGTATTGTGGTTCCCCGAACCAGATAAAGTTCGCATTTACGTGGCCGATTGGTTTTTTCCCACGTAACATAACCTGTGTTGGAACACTGTGCTCGTCGAAGCTGGCCTGCCAGCCATACCTGGTTGGCTGAAGAACCTGTCTACCAAGAAGAGCCTAGGGTGCACCCAGGCCTTGCAGAGAGACAGGAGTTTGACGGGAACGAAGCACAGACCAGGTCAGATAGATTCATAAGTATTAGCTCGGTGAATCGCCGACGTTCACACTTCTTGGCATCTGATAGCTACGCTACCTCGTAGCTATGGGCCCCTGCGAGGTCATTGGGTGCCGAGAGGCCTGAACAAGTATGGTAAACTAATATCCATGACTTATAATTATAATGTTAAGTTAACAAAAAGTGCGTTGCTAAAGTGTTCTTAGATAAATAAAGAGCATATGATTTTCTTGTCATAGAAATGCCTTTTGAAAATTCATGATTTATCGGCAAAGAGATGAAGCCTGTGTCGGTCGTTAAATTATTACAAATAAAAATATGTACTTAAGAATTTCGTAAATGATATACTTTGCGAGAAATGTGAGTTTAAAGTACGGAAAAAGGGCGAGCCGAAAGACATTCATCGATATTGTGGCCGCAATCATCCTTGTTTTTTTTCTTCATAATGACGAAAAATAAGTATGCCAGTCTTCATAAAATTTATCCTTTTATATTTCACCGTAAAATTGTGAAAATCGTCAGTTTATAAACTAACGCGTGAGTTTGTAAACTATCGACAACTTGTAAACGAGATCGACAAGTTAGAAACCTACGAAGAAAAATACGTTAAATTATAAACGGTTTTCACAATCTTACGATGACATCTATCTAGGTAGATACGATACGAACACATATGTAAGGCCTTTTGCACGAGACCTTCTTCAAACGTGCAGGCGACGCCAACATTCGCGTGTTGGACACGCGTGTCGACCGCGCCACAGTGCAGTCAGTTTGCGTTTGTACCGATACACATGCGCGATAGCATCACATCTGTAGCCATACACACGCGCGACACCGGCGAGTCAAATGCGCATTTCTTTTCGGTGCGTTTGTATTGATTGAAACGAGCGACCCCGGCGTATTACTCACTAGCACGCGCCTTATCTACGGCCGGCATCTGTATTGATACACACGCGCGTTAGCATTGCATCTGAATCGCTACACTTGCGCGCCTGTATTGATTCAAACGCCCGTTTGATTTATGCAGGTGTGTAAAGTTCTATAGTTTGCGTCTGACTCACGCGCGTATCGTGGCTAAAAACGGGCGTCGACGGAGCAATTAAAAAACGTGATGAGCACAGGCCCTTAGGATCAAAACACACCATTACCGAATACGCGACCGAATTTCGGCGTGATTACGCCTGCAATGCTATGTCAATCAAGTAAGGTTCAATTCAGGAACGTAGATCAGCCGCGGAACTCTGCGCATTTTCGGCCATGGTGTGTCGACACACTTAGGGTTATGAACAAAAGTGCTGGGTCATCGCTGCCCTGTCAATCAATTTTTTTTTATGTTTCAGCAGCGTTAACGTTATTCTGAGAAGGATTGCTAGGATCGCTTGGAAGGCTTTTAGTAGACTTCGTTTGCCTACAGGCGGTACATATGAGCCGCTCCCGCCGTTCAATTCAAGACGCTTCCAGCTGGCTCTACAACTTTCTACAAGTTCGGAAATACAACAGCTTAGAACACAACTTCACTGTTTAAGAATGTAATATGCACATTATTTAGAGTTTCGAAACAGGACCCCTATCACTAAGCCTCCGCTATCCGTGTGTCTGTCCATCAGCGGGCTGTATCTCAAGAACCGTAATAAGTAGAGAGTTAAAATTTACACAGAACGTATATATCTGTTGCCGCTACAGCAACAACCAGCGAAGATTGTCCATACCTACTTTTATCTCAAGCAAATTTGTAACATCTAATCGTCCTGTTTGATTGATTTATTGCTCTAAGGTCGATCCTGCAGGAATCTTTATTGCTTGATGCAATTTTATGAAAAAACAGTGTATTCTCTACTACAATAATTGCCATTTGAGCAATTTAAAAAGCATGTTAAAGCGACTTACTCGAAAAAGGGATATTAAAATGTTCAAGATTACTTTAAAGGCGGCACTGTAAGGGGTTAATCAAGCTCATTATTTATTATTATCATTATTTATTCCTGCTTATTATTTGAAATATTTGTATATTTAAGCACAACCAACTTTTAAAAGAGATCTAAAAATCTATCTGAGGGAGTTTCTACGGCCTTCTCTCCCACAGTGGTGCAATGTAGATAAGTGGCAAAAAATGACGTTTGCTAAGTATATGTAAATATCTACAGCAATTAAGAAATTTGATTCGATTTGATTTGATTTATTTTCAACATATCAGACAAAGACGTGTGACCAAATAGTTCAGTTTTATTTTCTAACCTGTGGCACATAACCAGCCAAAAAAAAGAAATATAAAAATCACCTGTCATTCAAATCATGACAAAAGCATATAGGTAAAGCTTGGGTGTAGGTCCAGGCCTGTCAGATCTACACTTGTAGTCATAATCCAGTTACCACTTACAACTACTGTATGGACTACAGTGGCAACTTGATGATAACGTGTGGTATTGACTGATCTGAGTTTTCTTGTATCATGCATGATGATTCAAATAATAACTAAATGGAAAGGAAAGTAATGGAAAAGTTATTCTAATTTCCAATTCACACAATTTATTTATCTGGCCTATTACAGTTACGTCACGTCTTCCTTGCTACTATGAAAATTGTATAAGATAAATAGATGTACCTCTATAAGCTCCGTGGTCTAATGGGTAAAGCTGTAGCTCCCGGGTACTATTGCAACGTGGTTGTGTTCGTAAAACCCCTCCATCAACACGCACTGAGCCAGCGTGCTGGAGTATGGCTTGGTAAAGGCCTGTGTTCCTCGGTGGGGACATTAATAGGCTTCATTAATATATTTAAATAGATTTTCTATGTTAAAGATAATTTTCATAGACTCTTTGGAAATATGGGATAAAAATTCGCTGATGTTCATTAAAAAATGAATGAGGAGCTACACAAAAGTATTTTAAAGAAAATAGCGTCACGCTTTTTCCCATACGATATGGCAGAGGCAAAGTCGTGACCACATTCGGCCAGTAATTTAATACACCATTTTAGGTGACAGTGGGCTAGCCCATCGCCAAAGCTATAGATATATGATGGCTATAGGTAAACACCGACTCCAAACACAAAAAGAACAAATGACAAAAGTATTCGAATGTAAATCTAACTAGAATCGATCTCACTCTTTTAGGCCCGATTTACATTTCAATAAGTAGAATAGCGAGCTAAGGAAACGGTAAGTCAAGTCATAAGTAGTAAATAGTAAGTAGCGTCCAAACTTATAGTATCAGTGCAGTAAGTCATAAGTAGTAAGTCCTAACTTCATAAGTTGCCGTTCCGAGATAAGACTAACCACGGTTGTTTACATGTCTCAAAGACGATCTGGTCCTCCCAAACAGTTCTTTTAATCCAGAAAATGGACGTGGAACTTCTATAAACCAATTTACAGGCATAATACGTTTATTTCCTTTCTCTTTCGTGTATGTTATATATATATATATCTATATATCTATATATATATGTTTGATATATCTTTAATTTTTGTGCTTTTGTATTTTATTTAGTATAAACATAATTTATTACGTTACATTACATTATTGTGTTTTAGTTGTACCTATAAAAAATTAGATGTATACAGTTTTATTGCTCTCTAGGACTCTTGCAAATTTTTCCTGTCCTGCCTAGGTTTGCTGGTAGTTTTGTTTTGTTGCATAAATTGTTTTGTTAACTTACTATTAAGATTTCTGTGCAATAAAGAATATGAATATGAATTATACGACTATAACAACTCAAATCGCTGAAAACGCAAGTAAGCTCGCTACTGTTTTTCTTGGAGTATAACTTGGGCTTTAAGGTTTTTCGATACACAAGATCGCCCCAAGGGACTAAGCGTTACACGGGTGGGCCTTTCTTACCCAAATCCACACTTCAGTGAAATTTCCCTGTTCGTCAAGTCAACTTGGGAGTATGTAAATAGGGGTGTGAGGAGTGAAAAATACGAGCATTCGAGTAAAGAGGGATGACAAAAGGTTGGTTGCTATTATCGGAATTTGTGTTGTCTGCAGACCTTTCAAGGGAATTCGGAGTCAAGGGTATTGTAAATGGAATTTTCATGCGTGGAGCATATTAGAAAACTAACTAAACTTTTTGAGCTGTGGACCTCGCGCCAACGCAGCGAATTTGTGTTTTTTTTTATTATTTTCCAGCCGCTAACAACTCCGACCCCCTGGAAGTTTTTTTTTAATCAATCAATCAATCAAATCGTTTATTTGTGATGAATAGGTGATACATCGGTTGGAAAAAATCTGGTTAAGATGGATGTTTTTCATAACCGTCTAATTGAATGAACCGACTTTCTGTAAGTACTTTTATTTGTTAGTTTAAGTGGGTATTTTTTTCTATCTACTGCAATTTTTATTTTATTTTATTTCATACGTTGGTACATATTGTAATTAAATTGTGAAGAACTGCTTATAAATAAAACAAATAAAATCGTAAATGTAATTTCAAACAAAATATAGAAAATTTATTTGGTAGTAAATTCTTTATGGTGGTGTTCTGCAAATGGAAATCTACGTAATTGGTATTTGACGCTATTATTTCTACCAATCCGCAATATACCACAACACCTCGAGTTGGTGTTTCGCATATGTGGTTTAATGCATCGGAAGGGCCGCATGCACCAATAACATTGTAACCCCTCATCTCTCCGTACTCATTGTGGGGCTACCTACCGCACTACATATGAAAGTTTTCCTCGACCATTTCCATCATATAATTTAACATAGGACATCATAAATTACTTACGTTCATAACTCATTGGTACCTGTTCGATTTCAACCAGTATATCTTTCGTGGAAGAGTAGCGACTAAATAATAAGATTTTAAAAATAAATACATCTATCATTAAATCGAATTAATAAATAAACCCTAGGCTTCGAATAATCGAAGAAAAGTAGTCAGAAAATAAAAGTCGACAAGATATTATCCTTATAAGTCTACTCGACTTCAGTGAAAAGAGCTCCGTGGTCCAATGGGTTTCACGCTTGCTTCTCACACAGGAGATACAGGTTCGATTCCTGAACGTGAACCAATGAGATAATTAATTTATCTTAAGTACATTATACGGACATTCTAACTGTGATGGAAAACATCGGGAGGCTAGCTCCCTGTCACGTAAAATGGAGTTTGGAATAACTGGCTCATAGTGGGCACAATTGTGCCTCTGCCACCCCGTATGGGAAAAGACGTGACGCTGTGTGTGTGCGTGTGTGTGTGTGTGAGAGAGGGTGTGTGCGTGTGTGTGTGTGTGTGTGTGAGGGTGTGTGTATGTGTGAGTGTGTGTGTGTGTGTGTGTGTGTGTGTACTCGACATAGTTAAAGAATATCGCTATAAATCGCTAAAAATATATTTTGGGTTCAGTTCCATGTATGGGAAGGCCCCCTTTAATTATTTAATTTTCTTCAATTTTAAAATAAAAATCTTCAAGCGGTTTACATAATACATCTACATACCAAGTTTTAACTGTGTAGTCTTAATAGTTTTTGCATAAAGTTGTTGTGAAATACGGACGGGCAGACAGACTTGACAAAACTATAAGGGTTCCTAGTTTCTCTACGGAACCCTAAAAAGGCACGTTTTGATGGTTGAGCTGGTTAAGCTGAGCGAATACGTTTTGCATATTGAATCTTGTACTGTCCGTAAATTTCTACGCTGTCTTGCCTTGCGCTAATCTTTATTCGTCTTTAACCTATACAAGTCGGTACCAACATTAATTTTATTACAAGGAATACAGTTGTATAGTAACTAACAGAATTGGCTAAAGGATTTGTCAGATGCTGGTTACAGTTAAAGTGCAGCTTCCACTGTCTTGTCGCTGCCATTTTCTTTGATGCTAATGGAAGACAGCGCGCCAGCATTATGGTTAGTTATACCTAAATATCAGACGGTGTGATCGTTTCAATAGAACCTCCGGGCTCCGGAGGGAGTAGTTGATCCCGATCAAATCCTAGGAGATGAAACGAAAGGGTAAAAATCAATCAAACGCCTGTCAGTAGACTTTGAGCAATTGAGCAAGGATGAGCATCCAATTGCTGAAAGATTTGTGACAGGCGAGAGGCTCAGAGTCCTAAACAACGTGCCAAGAGTATGAGAAAAATCCTAGAAAAGAAATCCGAAGGTGCAATAGTTTTTATGAGTTAATATGGATAACATTCTTTGGCTATGAATTCATCAGAGCAACTTTGTTTTTCACTCTAACGTGATATCAGCTGATAATGTACCGCTTCGCACAAAACGTAGCTTTCAACTCCTCGGCATAACACTGCCGCTTACGAACACTCGTTTAGGTTAAGGGCAATCCGACTGTGGAACGCACTTCCCTGCGCTATTAGGGAAAGTCCCTCAATTTTCACTTTTAAGAAAAGATTGAAAGTGCATTTCCTTTCTCTTCCGTAAAAGGTACCATATTTATGTAGGTATATGTATGATTTATTATAGTTTATGTATGTTCATGCTATATATTGTATTTTATGTAGTGGAAGTATATTTATTTTTTTATTTTATATTTGGTACAGTTTATATATATTTTGAAAGTAATTTTCGTCCGTATATATAGTGTTATTGCGAACAGGACTTTGCTGTATAATTAACTCTCCTGTCCTGCCTAGGTTTGCTGGAAGAAATCTCTTTTTAGAGATAAGCTCGCCTTTGCTTATTACATTTCTTATAATTCTCTGTAAATTTATATTATCTATGCAATAAAGAATAAAGAAAGAAAGAAAGAAGTGATCGAGACTACGTATCTAGGCGTTTAGGCGAGATGATACTGATTCGATATTTATATTATACATCACTACACAAAAATCTATCTATTCTAATGTTATGTTCAGGTTATAGAATATAGGAATATAGGAAATAAATTATCAGTTGCGATCAAGGTAACAAAGAAATAGGTTATTAGTTTTTTAATTCCGAAAATAATTAAAAGTATTATTTATTCATTGGTAGCATTAATTCGATGTATGATTACAAAATAATACAAAATATATACACAATAGAATACAAAATAGAGGAAGCAAAAAATATATTAAACTGCTGGTAAACGAGGAGTAAAGTATATTAACCTCTCAAAAACCGAGGGTTGTTGGGACGAGTCGCGATTTTGAACCTTATGCCATGGTAATAAAATTTAAAACCCATAACGGAAATGTGGCGTTAGTATTCACCGGTGGTATTCAAGAGGTAGCATGCGTATGTTAATTTTTATTCATTATTATTATTAAATTACTTAATATTATATTATTAGGTCCTTACATATGAAATTGGCGTTTCGTCGTACGTACATTTGTAGAAAATTAATATATGTATTTATTATACATATATATATATATATATATATATATATATATATATATATATATATATATATATAGATAGATGGAGCGAAAGAAGGTTTATTTCAGTCGTGTGGTCAAAAGCACACTCGTTTTTTTTATTTTGTTCTTGATCTGATAGTTATTAAGGATTTTATATTAACCTCCTGGATGCTAGCGTCATATATTAGGTCCTTACAAATGAAATTGGCGTTTCGCCGTACTGGCCACTTTGATCTCAAATATCTCCTCTATGGTTAGGAATTCCAAATTCAAATATATACAGCTATTTACTCATGTATTTGTATTTCTAAAATTATAATTCATTTGTTTTTTCCTCAATTGTTTTTTTTCTTGCGTCACTCAGCTTACAAAATGGAAAACTTGAAATATCGCGTTATTTACGAATATCAGTTCTACCGTGGCACCAGTGCTGCAGAAATGGCTCGAAGGATTAATGATGTGTATGGCGACGGTGCCGCCATAGAAAACACATTGCGTTTTTTGTTCCAACGTTTTCGTTCTGGAAATTTCGACCTGCAGAACAAGCCCCGTGGACGGCCGGAGACCAAAGTTGATAATGTAGAATTGAAGGCTATTGTGGAAGCGGATCCATCGCAAACTACGTCCGAGTTAGCTGCAGGCTGCGGTGTTAGTGATAAAACTGTTTTAATCCACTTGAAGCAAATTGGGAAGGTGAAAAAGTTTGAAAGGTGGGTACCTCACGAACTGAGTGAAGCAAATCAACAAACGCGCGTTGACTGCTGCGTTGCATTACTCACCCGGCACAATAATGAAAGGATTTTAAATCGAATCATTACCTGTGATGAAAAGTGGATCCTGTACGATAATCGGAAGCGCTCATCGCAATGGCTGAACCCTGCCGAACCAGCCAAACCATGCCCCAAGCGCAAATCGACTCCAAAAAAGTTACTTGTGAGCGTTTGGTGGACTAGTGCTGGTGTCGTTCACTACAGCTTTCTTAAATCTGGCCAGACAATTACGGCAGATGTCTATTGTCAGCAACTGCAAATCATGATGGAAAAGCTAGCTGCTAAACAACCGAGGCTGGTTAATCGCTCTAGGCCACTGCTGCTTCATGATAACGCTAGACAACAACTGCACAACAGACGGCTACTGTATTAGAGGAGCTTCAATTGGAATGTCTAAGACATCCATCGTACTCTCCGGACCTTGCTCCGACAGATTATCATTGTTTTCGAAATTTGGATAACTTCTTGAAAGGGAAAAAATTCAACTCCGATGGGGCAGTCCAAACCGCCTTCAAAGATTTTATTGATACCCGTCCGAATGATTTTTTTAGTAAAGGGATCGAAGAACTACCAATGATATGGCAAAAGTGTAACGATAGCAATGGTAAAAACTTTGATTAAATAAATATATTATATAAAAAAAAACGACTTTATGTTCTTCCCATGCAAAACGCCAATTTCATATGTAAGGACCATATACCCAAGGTATATCTAGGTAGGTAAGTTAATTTTTATTTTTTTCATCTTTTTAAATATTTTCATATCCACGCACGAGCAAAAAATATTTTTTTTAAGGACTGACAAATATTTAACTTGGTTTTTGTTGACATGCATTTTGTTTTATAGAGTAACTACGTTACTATAAATAATTAAAGTGTACCTACTTAATGTTTTTGATTATTGTTAGAACGAAAATATCTGTTTAAATATAATTCGTTAATCTGCATACCGGCACCCACGCACGACAAAGACCATGTCTAGTGTAGGTTTTAAATGTAATTTGAATAACTCGTCTTCTAGCGCCAGCTCGCACTTGACGATGATGTAATAATTTTTTCTTCTTTTCTGTGACGTTTAACTGAGTGTAATTATCTGTATTATATAAAAAGAGAAGGCCTGACTCGCTCACTGACTCATCAACGCCCAGCCCAAACATTGCAAACTAGAAAGCTGGAATTTTGCATAGATATTTCATTTATAATTAAATTAAGACAAGAAATGAGGGCGGATTGTAAAAAAAAACACCCCTAAGGGGGTAAAATAGGGGGGGTAAGTTTGTATGAAAGTTCTTCAGTTTTGAAGTTAGGATCATCAAATTTTGTATTAAGGGTGTCGATTGAAAATTAAGAATTACATGACTCAGCATTTTTTTTTCTTTACCTCTAAGTGGGTAAAATAGGAGTTTTGCAAGTTTTTATGAAAGTACGTCAGTTTTGAAGTTAGGATCTTCAAATTCTGTGTTTAGACAGAAGTTTAAAAATTAATGAATAGTTTTCTCAGCGTTTCTTCAAGTTTAACCCCAAAGAGGGTTGAAAGTCCCTCAGTTTTGAAGTTAGGATCTTCAAATTATGTGATAAGGCTGAAGATTAAATATAACTGAGTGGGGTCCCAGCGTCTTCGAAAATTCCAACCCCAAACATTTGTCTCGATAACACGTCTAGCTGTGATCGTTTACGTAACAATTTAACTGTATTTATTTGTGAAATACTATCTCTTAAAAACCGAGATTTTCAGTGCAAATCTTTTATTTCCAAATTTACTAGGTTGTTACCTTTTCTATCTTTTCTTCGTTATAAAGTGTGCATTTCAGCGCAAATCTTTCTCTTTTTTTTAAGACACAAATAATTATCACAGTATTAACTAAATACAAATTCATCACCTAAACCACAGAAGTCTGTGCGTGATGCTGGCATTCGTGTGTATACATACAGAGACATTCAGAGACGAGTAAAGTATCGGGTAGGTAGTAGTCCAGCTATACAGCACTAAGTTTTTTTTTATTTGATGTTTAGGGTATAACGGGTGAATGAGGCTTTAAGTTCAGTAGGTTGACTGTTAAGCAGTAGTGTTATGATAAATTGAGTAGTTTGCTCACCATAGTAATTGCAAGATCTGACCGTCACTGGTTTATTATTTGTCACCTTGCGAGTCTGGATACTATGTGAATGGGAGACTTTTTTGTGTGTATATAGGTAATTTATATATTGTACTTAACAAAACAGCCATTCAGATAAATTATAATAGAAAAACATGTACAAAGGCGAGCTTATCTCTAAAAAGAGATTTCTTCCAGCAAACCAAGATGTAGTAAAGGTGATGGTTGAGCGGGGGAAGACCTGCGCGCACAATAAAACTCTATAAATACTACAAGTAATATACACTACAAACAATATTATACTAATTGATAACCCTAATTTCTAAAAATAGACTGCATACACAATTACTTAAATACAACGTAAAAATATGTATAAACCGTATAATACACTAATACATACCAATATATTTATAATAGTAGTAGTTCATTAAAAGTATTTAGTATATTATCTAATTTATATTATTTATTGTAAGTACTTGTTTCTTTCCTTATATTGTTGTACACATAGGTCTGCCCCTGCACAGCAATCAACCTTTGCCATTTCATCCTGCTACATATAAGCTCGCCTTTGTACAATATTTTCATGTAACTATAGTTTTTTATAAGTTTTGTGTGCAATAAAGAAATATGAAATATGAAATACGAAGCAGAAGAACTAGAATTCCATCGAATTCATGATATCGTTAGACCATTGTGCAGGTTTTTGACAGCGCTGTCGGTCGTGACGTTTCTCACGTTTCTCAACTGTGTTCACGGACCGCTGTAGATTTTCTGATATTCTCGATTGTGAATGTGTCTCAGACGAACGGAACACTTTCTTTGCACTCCATAAAAATAGAGTGCATTTATGCTCTTTCATCCCTAAAAAAAATAACATGAGAAATCATTAAAACTCGGCGAATTCGTCAGCTGTACCAAGGTCGCCTACTGGCCGTGTCGCTTCCCTTACTCTGTGACTGCTTTGGTCCAACGTCCATCTTCCCGCAAGTGTCGGCTATACATGCAATAAAGAAATGCTAGTGTGTACTTTATTTAGTGATATTTTCTTACAAAATTGTGTCCTATCATATTTAAGACTAAACATAACATACAAAAAGGCCACGTAAAAACTTGATTTAAAAACCAATATCTTAATTTGCGGCCGTTTGAAGATCATGGGTCCGCTATCTCCAATAAATTTTTATGTGATGTGGGCATAAAATATTGAATGCCCCCAAACTTTTATGACAATTTCTCAACATATTTTATGGTTATAAATAAATAAACTACAGTAAGATCTTTGATTGAGTTCCTTGTGTTAGCTTCTCAACGCAAACGTATGAGATTGTTTTTATCGACTATATATGTATTTTTATAGGTAAAATCTACGAAAGTTTGTACAAATTGACATACGAAAAATATTAAAGCGACTCTTTGATTCAGCTATAAAAATAACACGAACCATTCAAAATATACTCAAAATGCATGAAAGCGAGATTTATCATATTGGTGGTTTTGTAGAACAAGATGGTTATTTGTAAGTCGAAAGCTCGGCGTTTTCTGTTGTTGAAATTTCTTGCTCCAATGTCCGAGTTGCACTCCGAGAGGTCTGGGTTTGAATGGCACTTGGGAGAATGTTTTCCGGGACTTCGGGGGGTCATGGTTATTGGTAATTAATGCGGTATTTGGGATCAGACAATATATGTTTATCGTAAAATGATACCGACAAACGAAAATGTTTGTTGTTTTTCACCGATCACAGATCAAAAAATGCAAATGACGTCAGTGAGAATGTTCACTTGAGGGTATACACACAAACAAGACCGCGCTCGCTTACGAGGTTCGAGAATTTACACCAATTTCTTCGTAATTAGCTTATTTCACAGGCGGATAACACTTGTTCAGATAAATAAACTGATAATGATTAATTGAGCACTAGTGTGACTCAATAATTGAAGAGTTTAAACAATAAATACAATAAAATTGGCTGGAGCAAACAAAACTGAATGTTGTTAGCAGTGGCGCCCTCTGGCGAAAAAGGTTAGATGTGTTAGATGATAGTAATTGTCGATTTCTGGTAATAGTAATTTATTTTGACGTCTGAAAGAGTATAAGTTATTAAGGTTGGCTGCGGTTTTTGTATGTTTCAGAATATTTACTTACAAGCTTTATTATTTCCAATATGTTAATAGCAGGTAGGGTGGGGATGTTATGTGGTTTTATGTATGGTTTGCAGCTGTCTGTAGGTATGATTTTGGATATAATATGGCTGAAGGTCTTCAACTTAATTACTTACAACTGGTCTTCAACTATAAGGCACTTTCCACTCTGCTCGTTGGCGAAAGGACTACAACCCATACTGGTAAATCCTTTCCTACTAATCTCGTAATCTTGAAAAACTTCCCGAATAGTCAGCATAGACCAGTCCTGACAGAAGTTGGTATCAAAATGTCATTGGTTAGGTCAGTGCCACTCCCCAGGTGGAATTTCCAAAAAGCTGACTGGGCTAAGTTCGCAGCGAAAATTGATGCCGCAATCAGGATCATCCCTCCAGAGTCTAAACACTACGATCGTTTTATGGAACTAGTAATCAAGACCGCCAAAACCTGTATTGATAGAGCAAAGAGAGCGATTGCTTGTACGATGAATATCGTGAAACTGGTTAATGCGACATGGGCGCGGGAATACTAAATTCGCTTGACTCAAATCGCTCTGAAAAGTGGAAACCTACTGTAGGAAAAATGGATTTTAAACGGTCAAGCCGAAAAGCCGGGCGTGTCTTGAAAAGGCTCACTGGTAAAAGTCTTGCAAGCGCTGCCTGGCTGGTCGCTGGCTTGCGTCATTTTCGCAAACATACTAATCACCAAGAAACTGCGTAGTGCATTTAAACTATCCAAAGTAATAGTCATTCTCAAGCCAGGCAAGTCAAATACAGAGGCATCGAGCTATTGTCCTATTGCGTTCCTTAGCAACTGCTATAAATTACTCGAGAAGGTTCTTTTCAACCGCATAGCTCCTTATATCGAAGCAAATATCCAAGTAGATTAGGCAGGTTTTAGACCAAGTACTAGCTCTCACCACCCATATCGAATCCGGGTTCCAGAATTATGAGGGGAAAATTATGGTACGTAAAAACGAGAAGTCTAAAATTCATATTATTCGTTTCGAAGAGGATATTAAAAAACTAATGCCCTAAATATAATAATTGAACCTATAAATTACCAATATCAATTAACTAAACTTATTAAATAAATAAAATGGGTAACACTTATACTATAAAAGAAGTATTTAACTGTTCCAACCTAAATGACTTTCATACAGTCATTCCTACATCTAAAAATAAACTCACATACCTACACATAAACATTAGATCAATGATCAAAAACTTCCCCAAACTCTTACAATGCATTCATACCAGTAATCCCCCCGACATTATAATAATAACAGAAGCAAACATATCCGACACCCTGTGCCCGCTATTTCTTATTGATAACTATGTAATGCATACAAAACTACGCAGTAGGCGCAAAGGAGGCGGTATAATTATTTATGCACACAAAACACTAAATTACAAACAAATTGAGACAGCTACAATGCACTCTGAATGTTTCCTAGGTAAAATCACAACACCAAATAAATCCGAAGTAATCCTATGTTCTTTCTACAGACCTCCAGATAAAAATAAACACAAGTTTATTGACGAACTATCAACAATATTGTCCAAATACGAAACCTTCCACAACTTCATCCTTATTGGAGATATAAATATCGACCTGAAATGTGAAAACATCATCACAGAGCGTTATCGCAACTTACTGGCGGAAAAAGGTTTAATGTGCGGAATTTCTGACTATACGCGAATTGAAGAAACAAATGGTAAAATATCTAAAACATGTATTGATCACATATTCGTAAGAAATAGCACAGAAGACCTCTACTCCGCGGCGCTTGGAACTGTATTGGCAGACCACCGTATGATAGTGCTCGCAGCAAATGATGTTTCGTCGATACGGGTCGTTCCCAAAACGCAAACCAAAATCAATACCAGTATACTTAACTCAGAAATAAGTAAAGTAGACTGGGACCAAATCTGCATGAGCGAATGTCCAAACCATATTTACAATGAAATCAAATCCTGTTACAACAACGCATACGATAAGGCATCCTATATACAACCAATAAAAACTAGCAGACAAAACAACAGTAAATGGCTAACCAAAAAAATATCCCTAGAGTGCGAAAAGAGAGATGAACTATTTATAAAGTATAAAAAAGATCCTACCAACAAACTGCTAAAACTAGAATACAACGAACAAATAAATAAGACAAACAAAATAATAGAAAAATCAAGAAATAATTATTACAAAAAATAAATTGCTGACAATAAATCAGAACCTAGAAAACTATGGCAAATTATAAACAATATTACGGGGCGGATTATGAGGTCGGTCGATGAAGTAATCACAAAGGCATTTCGTGTAGACAAAAATAATGAAATTGCTGTCGCAAATACTTTCGCCACTGAATTCATTAAAAATGTCACAAACATTGTACCGAGCTGCAACATACCACTGCTCAATAAATCTGAATACACATCTAAAGTAGATAAATCGATGTTTTATAAAAAAGCTACAAATAATAAAATAAAGAAAATTATCAGTCACGTCAGCGTACATAAATTATCAGGACATGACCGAATACGACCCATTGATATAAAAACAGCCGGAGATATAATTATTCCAGCAATCACTAAACTAATTAACACCAGTGTCTTAACAGGTCTATACCCGAACGGTCTTAAACATGGAATAGTCAGACCAATTTATAAAAAAGGTAAGGAGGATGTCTACTCAAATTATAGGCCAATAACTATTCTGCCAATTCTGGATAAGATATTTGAAAAATATGTAGTTGGAATATTACATCATTATTACGAATCCAACAATATCTTTACGGAAACACAATACGGTTTTAGGCAAAAAAAGAGTACTACTCAACACCTTTCAAAATTCACAAACGAAATCAATGGTTATCTAGATAAAAAAACAACACGTCCTACTAGTGTTTATTGATTATAGTAAGGCTTTTGATACATTACAACATGATCAACTTATACAGAAATTAGACAATACCGGCATCCGAGGCCCCATCCTGAATTGGTGTAGTGACTATCTACGTAAACGTAGTTACAAGGTCAGAGTAGGTGAATCTCACATCGATGAGGTAGACGTCACGATAGGAACGGCACAGGGATAAGTACTGGGCCCATTACATTACCTTATATATGTCAACGACGTCATAAATGTGGTCAAGCACTGCTCCCTATATCAATTCGCGGACGACACTTGCCTTATAGCCACTGACACCAACTTGACGAGGGCAGCTCAAAGTCTCCAAATTGACTTTACATCCCTCTGTAAGTGGTCGCATGACGCAGGTCTTGTTCTGAACGCGCAGAAAACGAAAATGATGCACATAAGATCCAGCCATAATCGCAGTAATACGACGACGGTCAAATTAATCGCTCACTGCCACAGCTGTCTTCACTCTCGGAGCAACTGCACCGACTGCATAACGATCGATCAGGTCAGCCAGGCGACATATCTTGGTATTATCATTGATGAGAGGTTCAATTGGGGCCCTCACATCGATAAAGTATGTAACAAACTGCGGGCACTACTCTCCAAGCTAAATATTGTTAAAAACAGGATACCATACAACATACTACGCGATATATATACAGCACTTGCGGAGTCAACAATTACTTATGGATTAACCAGCTATGGACGTACCTTCAAAACGAACCTAGACAAAATACATTCACTTCAACAGAGAATCCTAAAAACTATTGTCCACAAAAATATTAAAATGGCCTGTAACAGAAATTACGATTCATTATTTCTACACTGCAAAGTCTTACCCATACAAAAAATGTTCAAAGTAGGCTTACTCGTAGAACAATACAATAGGAGTGGCATACTTCGACCTGTGGAACACAAAATAGGCACAAGAAAAGTCACAAACAAAGAAATGACAACAACCGGATTAAATAACACTTATGGTCGAAGAACGGATAAATACATAATGCCACGGCTAATAAATGAACTACCCCTCAGCCTAAAAGAAACAATAACAATCACTAACATAAAACACAAAATAAAAAATTACTACCTACTAAATTAAATACATAATTGAATACATTATATGATACATAATATTTAGAAAATTACTACAATAACAAGATAATAGCTAATATGTAACCATATCACAAGTATCACATAGGAAGTGCCCACTTCTTGATCAAAGCCACAACCGGTCAGTCAGCAGTGCTAATACCGACCCAACCAAACAGGCGTGAGAGCGAGACAAACGCGCACTGGCTTCACGACCCACCGCCTGTTACCTAGATCAAAACACCTATACATCGTACTTACTGCCTTTACACAGTGGAGGTACATAACTGCAATAAGTATCTTAAACCTATCCCATCATAACTACACCTACTCAACACTTAGATGATCATCATATAGTTTATATGATTAGATCAATGTAATGCACAGGACATAAAATAATTAGGTGGGTTAGTTACGGTGTGCACCCAAACGGTTGGGAGAAATTTGTTCTGTGCTGTGCTTAGAGAATAAGCCTGACCAATGTGTACTTACCTAATACCTACTTTGTACATTAAAACAACCACGAATATCTTGTAGTGTTATGCTACTTACATGTCATTTTCCTTGCTGCTGCTGCTTGATGCTTGCTGAGCTGTACAGCTTATTATTTGTCATCACCTTTATTTTCATAGGGCCCTGTAACGTTTTAAACCATAAGAACACATTAACAAATAATTTTCGCTCTGCATTTTCATGCTATCAGCACTTCTAAATCGATAGCGAAGGGGCTTACCTTTGGTGACCTTGTATTTGGCTTTCTCTGAAACTCTGCAATCTCGGGCTTTGTGCGCACTGGTGCGCTACCCTTTTTCCTTTCGCTGTTATGTAATTTTGGCTATGTGAACTTGTTAAATTTTATATTACGAGCCTGAAAACAAACTTTGACATTGGTTGACGTCTTTGTTTATCTGGTTGTCATGGCAATGCCCATTCAAACTCGTTAGCGGTCTGATAGGTTTGCTTCAATACTTTTACAAAAATACTTTTTCTCTCTTGGCCACTCACAAAAATTACGTTTAATTTAAATAATTTTTAGAACTCTCCAAAAAGGGTATAAAAGCGGAACATTTCTGAAATTCTGGAGTCTCACGTCAGCTTCTGAACTAGAAGTACCACTTAAAGGCCTTATCCCGGGGTCGCACTACCCAGGGATCCTGCGAGCCTTCAATTTCCCTCAAACCTTCAAACAATCCTTCAAACAACGGGATTCTGCGAGCCTTCAAACTCCCTCAAACCTTCAAACAATCCTTCAAACAACGGGATCCTGCGAGCCACTCCTACAACGGGATCCTGCGAGCCGTAACTACAAATACGCCCGCTACCGTTCCACTCCTACAACGGGATCCTGCGAGCCGTAACTACAAGTACGCCCGCTACCTACATCGACCCTGCGAGCCACTCCTACAACGGGATCCTGCGAGCCGTAACTACAAATACGCCCGCTACCGTTCCACTCCTACAACGGGATCCTGCGAGCCGTAACTACAAATACGCCCGCTACCGTACATCTACAACAACAAATACACCTGCATCCTGGTCATTAACCCTACCAGTCTCCTATTCTTCGTGTCATCCGCTTCCTTTTTTACTTAACCTGTGTTTTATAAAAAACCTGTTCTCATCTCATCCATCCAGCATCGTATCATTTTTTTATCGTCCTCACTGTAAATAACTAATAAACTGTTACTACTAAATTTTATCCTGGTTGTTTTCTGTTAGTTTCTGGTAGGTTCTTGTCGTCACACGACATTTTGGCGCCCAACGTAAAAGTTCTTCTCCACTCTTCACCTTTTCTGCGCCTTGTCTCTTTCCCTTTGATTTGCTTTCTCTTTCATTCTTAAATCTTTATCTATTCATCCTTTTCACATTTTCCAAATTCTAAAACAATACTTCATCTAGTTTTTCAACTCATCTGGATTATATTTAGGCCTACATTTAACTTACATTACTTCACTTCACTTCACTTCACTTCACTTCACTTCACTTCACTTCACTTCTATAACACTTGACTCTACACTGAACTATAACAATGGAAAGGGTTATTAAGTACGAATTAAGAATACGAAGTAAAGATTAGATGTGAGGAACCAGCTAATACTGTTTTGCTTCTTAAAAAACAGGTTTTGCGTTTAGTTGCGAATTCTCACCCCGAAGATATTCTGACTTCTCCAGTTCCGATTGAGGATGACTTGTCTCAAATTGGTTCTACTCTGACTTACCTGGATTGTAAAATTGAAAAATTTTTACAAGGTGAAACCAAATATTTACGATTAATAGAAACTTTTATTAATCATGTTTTTTACAGATTGGAGCGAATAGATACGGACTTATATCCAGACTCTAAAGCTACTTTCGATACTTTGAAGTTGAAATTTGACGATATTTCTAAACAGTTCGGATCCTTGGCTCCACCTTCAACTGCAAATCACTCTCCATCACTGGACCTTCCTGCTGAACCGACTGTCATGGAACCCCCTCTTGTTTCTCAAACTCCTGTCCAGACCCATACCCCGTATCCTCCACCACCACCTCAATCTTTCCCTCCAACTAACGTCTTCAAAGATCTGAAAAGACACACCTTCAATGGTAAAAGCTGTCCAAGATCCTTTCTTCAAAAACTTGAAGAATATAGCTTAGGTCGTGGCTTGTCCAGGGACCTATTGATTTCTCAGGCGTTCGAAATCTTCACCGACAATGCCCTTCATTGGTTCCGATTTAAATATAATCAGAATCCAAATTTAACTTGGAACGAACTTTCTTCTTTACTAATCAAAGACTTTGGTGGTTTTGATTATGATCATAAACTTCTAGAAGCGATTAGGAATCGTACTCAAGGTCGTGATGAACCTATCGTCATCTTTATATCCATCATGTCTGGAATGTTCGCTCGCCTTTCAAAAAGACTTTCTGAAACAGAACAATTGGAGATTATTTTGAGAAATATTCGCCCATGTTATTCAGTCTTCGTAGCTCTAAAAGACATTAACTCTATCGATTCTCTTCTGGCCACTTGCCAAAACTACGAAAAGTTCCTAGACAGAGACAAACAATTTAAAGAACCAAATTTGCAACAAAGTCCTCATGTTTCTGAATTCAACTACAAGCATTCCACTTCAAGTTCAGTTGACTCTCCAAACTCTTCTAATAACTCACGACCTTCTCCTCCCTTCATGAATAAATTCACTCCTACCTACAAATACCCTTCTAGACAAGTTAATAGTCTCTCTCAAACTGCAGCTCCCCAAGAAAGTTCTTTTTGCGTTCGCTATCGTAAACTAGGCCATACTTTGAACAGTTGCACTCAACCACGATTCGTGATTTGTTTCAAATGTGGTCTTAAGGGTTTTAAAACTGCAGAGTGCCCTACTTGTTCTCCCAAACCTAATACTAGTTCAAAAAACTAACTGCTGACTTGAAGAGTAACTCAAATTTTGATAAGGACGAGTGGACTAATTGGATCAAAACAATTCAAAACTTCTTTGCTTGCTACAAAATCTCTCCTACACTCTACTCCAAAGAACAAGATCTTAATCGTCCATTCGTTAACGTCAAAATTTATGACTTAACTTTATCTGGTTTACTAGATTCTGGCAGCTCAGTAACTATTCTGGGTAATAATTCTCATTTGGAAATTCTTAAACTGGGCTGCAAACTTTTCAAGTCAGATATTATTACTGTCTCTACTGCTAATAATCAAAAAATTAATTCCTTGGGTTATTTTGACTTACCTGGCCATTTCAATAACGAAACTCACTTGATTAAAGCTTATGTTTTCCCTGAAATATTCCCTTCTCTAATACTAGGTATCGACTTTTGGAGAAAATTTAATCTTCTACCTAGTGTTTTAACTTCTCTTAACTTTACAGATCCTGAATGCTTTGCTATCGACACTAAAGATATTAAAGTTTTACCTTATGAGCATTTAACTTCTAATCAAAAGAACATCGCTAATGACATCATCCAACGCTTCAAGACAATATCTTTTGAAGAAAAAGGTGTTCTGGGAAACACACACTTAATCACCCACAAGATTGACACTGGTGATTCTCTTCCGTTCAAACAAAGATGTTACAGACTGTCTCCTGAAAAACAAAAGGCTTTAATTAATGAAGTTGACAAGATGCTGGGATGGAACGTCCTTGAACAATGCGAAAGTCCATGGTTATCTCCAGTTCTCATCACTCCAAAGAAGAATGAGGAATGGCGTTTCTGCGTAGATAGCAGGAAGCTTAACTCAGTTACACGTCGTGATGCTTATAGTCTGCCTCTAATAAGCGAAATTTTGGACAACCTAAGAAATGCCAAACACTTATCAAGCATCGATATTGCGAAAGCATTTTGGGAGATTCCCTTGAATACTGCTGATAGAGATAAGACAGCATTTTATGTTCCTGGAAGAGGTATGTTCAGATTCAAAGTAATGCCTTTTGGTCTCACTAACTCACCTGCAACTCAACAAAGATTAATGGATACGCTATTTACTCCTGAATTTGAGAACAAGGTATTTTGCTATCTGGATGACATCATTATTATTAGCGAGACTTTTGATGAGCACATATCGCGTCTCATGAAAGTTCTGGAAAAACTTTCATATGCTAATCTGACTATTAACTTTGAAAAGAGTCAATTCTTCAGGAAAGAACTGAAATACCTTGGTTTTCTAGTGGACGAGTATGGTCTACGTGCTGATCCAGATAAAATAAAGGCTATTCTAGAATATCCTGTACCTACTTGCAGAAAAGAAGTTGGAGACCGAACTTTGTGAGCTGGAAGACATCTTGGCTCCCATTAATTCGGAACGGAACGGAAATGGATAATGCTGGTATAGCCGAACCTAAAAGATAAGTTGCGCTGCTTGACGAAAAATCTAAGACCTGGAGGCCTAATACCAACTGTTAAAAAACCATTCCTATTCCATGCAGTTGAAAAACAGGCCTTAAACAGGACTCTTTAAAATAGTATAATAGTAAACCGCCGTTGCCCTGCTAATCCGTCAAGGTGCACGGTTAGCTTGTCACTGGTCCGATAGAGGTCAACTAAAAAGAATGAAATAGTGCTATACAGATTCACATAAGCATCTCTCTTTCCCGCTAGAAAAGTTCAAATACACCACGTATTTAATTAGATTATCAGTTTTGTACAATACGTTACATAACGTTAAGATTTTTAGACAATGAATTTAAAGTCGGAGTCAAAGTAAAATTCGAAGTTCTTTATTACTGTAGATATTTACATATACATAGTAAACGTAATTTTTTGCCTCTTCATTAGACCACTGTGGGAGAAGAAGGTCGTAGAAACACCACAGATTGATTTTTAGATCTCTTTTAAAAATAAAAATATTGCAGTATTAATTATTACGATTGATAAACAGGTATATATCAAAATTATTACCAGCAAGGTCTGTGTTGAGCCAGATTAACCCTATACAGTCCCGTCATTTAAGTAATCTTGAACATTGTAATATCCCTTTTTCGACAAAGTCGCTTTAACATGCTACATTTTTAATTTGCTCAAATGACATTTTAAAAATCTCCAGAAATATCTTATTCTAGTAGAGAATGCACTGTCCCTTGAAAGAATTGCTAACCTTCATGAGTCAAAAACTAGTCTGCGATTATTTCTTAAGTAAATATTACAGCTATCGCTAAGTTTGAAAAATGTTGTAAGATTTTTGCGTACATATCTTCGAAAATAAAAGAATGGCTACAGTTATTATGATAATTTCGTTAAAATCTATCTAAGGAGTCTGTTCGTTTTAAATTATAAATTGCTCGAATAACTCTTTTCAGTAAAATTAAAATAGTTATATATCCGCTACTTTCCCCCAGAACAAGTTATCATAGGACATGTCACTATGAAAATAACTAAAATATACTAGCCTAGATGTAGCCACATCTGTGCTTTATCTGATGTTCCTAACATCGTAAGCCGCAGAACTTAATTTAACAGCTATGTTGGGTCCTCACTGCAATTATCTATCAATGTTTATTCCAAGAAATTTCGCATCATTTACTAATTCTAACGTGTTCTTGTCTAACACTAGATTTGGTCTCAACTTGCCTGACATTTGGAAGTGATCATTTGATACACTTGGCTTTACAGCGTCTACCAATAAATTATTAACTGTGAAGCAATTCAAGGTTAAAGACAATATACACCATTAACATCATCATAATCTTCTTTTTGTCTTTAAATTTTGAATATCATTGAAGTATCACCAGCAAACAATACTATGTAACTCAATTTCTTCACCATGAAAGGCAGATCTTTAATATAAACTAGGAATAAGAAAGGGCTTAATAAGGAACCTTGTAGAATGCCAAGTTTTACGCTCGGTCTATCAGATTTAACGCCGTTGACTTCTGCCTTATGATTTATGCTGCTTAAACATCATTTAGTAGATCCAACGCTTTATTTCTAACTTAGTAGTGATTTAATTTCAATAGTGGCGTATTATGATTAACATAATTAAATGCCTACGACAGATCTCTAAAAATTCTGATAGCATCCTGTGCGGCCTCCCATGCATCTGCAGTCGATTTACTACTAGTGAAACCGTATTGTTTGGCGTGGATTTGTTTTAAACGGTTGAAGTGTATCTCGCAGTATCGCAAGGAACTGGGTTGGCTCCCGATTCGTCTTCGCCGTGATTTCCACATATTGACTTTACTTTTTAACATCTTGAGAAACCCCAGATATCCTTCCTACCTTCGTGAACGTTTTGAGTTCCTTTTCTCCAGAGGCAAGGAGCGGAGATCTCACACGGTGTCTCTTCTATGTATTCCGCAGCATAACACCGTCGCCTACGAGCACTCGTTCAGGCTGAGGGCCATTCGGCTGTGGAACGCACTTCCCTGCACTATAAGGGACAGTCCCACTCTTTTCTCCTTTAAGAATCGCTTGAAAGAGCACTTACTTTCTCTTTCATCATAGGTATTGTATATATAAGTATGTAATTGTATTTATCTATTTATTATTATTATTTGTTTATTCTTATTTTATCTACTATTTCTTTGATTAAATGTATTTTTATAGTAAGTATCATATTTTATTGGTATTTGGTAAGTATTTAATTGCACTAGACTACCCTTTTCATTTTATATGTATCCTATCCAGATAGGTTTGCTGGAAGAAATCTCTGTTGAGAGATAAGCTCGCCTTTGCCTTTTAATTTCGTGTATAATTGTATTGGTGTAATGTTCTGTGCAATAAAGAATTTTTTTAATAATAATAATAAAAAATATTTATTCATCAAAAACTTGAACAGTAAAAAGTTACAATTAAAGGTACTTAGCTAAATAGATTGATACAAAGATAATGTGAACATCTGAGCCTGAGCTAGGTCTAAACCTGTATTTCAGGCTACAGCGCTCTTCCCTTAAAATATGTAAAGCTAGTTTATGGTACACAGAAAGAAACCAACAACAAAAATAGTAACATTTAAAATTAAAAACTTGTTGTACCTAAATTAGTAGTTATACTTATACAATTAACATGAAAAAATAATAATAAGAGAGTGGGTTAGTGAGTTTGTTTGTGAGTTTGTTTGTGATCCTCTCTGTGTGTGGAGTGATTATGAATGAGTGTGTGTGAGAGGGTGTGTGAGATTAACACATATGTCAGACTTATTTATAATTATTAAAAAAAGTAAATATTTTTGTAAGTACTTAGAAATATTATTTGGTTAGCTAGTAATTTTGAGTAATTCCTCAGTTTTGTCATAGTCGAGTGAGTGTAATATTTTATATACCGTTTTTTTTAAATCAAATGTTGAGAGAGTATAAATTTCAGCTGTTCTATTTATTCTATTGTATAGGAAGGGACCAAGGAAGCAGGGAAATTTATGAGCAAAAGAGGTTCGAAACAATATATTGTCTAAACAAACCCTATCTTTACGCCGTCTGGTCAGTAAAGAAGGGCTATATATTAAAGATGAGTGTTGTTTTAATATAATGTGATACACAAATAGTTGCCTCACCGTTAGGACGTTGCAGGAATTATAAAGGAAACAGGTAGGGAAGAGGAGGGGACGGAAAGTAGAGACCTTGAGTACAGCTCTTTGAGCAAGTTCGAGAGGCAAGATAGATGTTTTCGGTGCACCTCCCCACGAGGTGATGCAGTAGGTGAGCACGGATTGACAGAGTGCCATATAAACTCGTTTTATCAATCCGGCATCAGCAACATGGCGAAGCATTTTGAAAACATAGATTAGTTTGCGGATTCTGCCAGTGACCAGGTGAATATGAGGTCGAAAGGTGAGATTATTATCGATGAGGACACCAAGGTATTTAATGGTTGTACTTTTGTGCAGGGCTGGACAGGAGCATGTTCCACTATTTGGATCTATGCAGTTGTGCGCAAATATCGCACCTTCATCGGTAAACTTTGTGTTTCTGATTGAAAAGGTAACGTAAACTGTTTTATCAGAGTTTAAAGTCAGCAGGTTATTTTGAAGCCATTTGGTGGCATTGTTGAAACCTCTCTGGGCAACTTCGTATGTCTCTTGCCAGGTGTTTGTCGAGAATATCAGGGCGGTATCATCTGCATAGGTTATTACTTTGCCATTATCAGGATTCAGGTCACACAGATCATTTATGTAAATGAGAAAGAGTGTAGGCCCCAATATGCTGCCCTGAGGAACGCCGTACGTGATTGGTAAGTCATCGCTGCAGTGCTCACCGATTTTTACAAATTGAGAGCGACCAGTGAGATACTCCTCAAAAAACCTCAACTGCACCCCCCGTATACCCAACCTATCGAGTTTGTCCAATAGGAGGGGGACAGAGACCGTGTCAAACGCCTTGGCAAGATCAAGAAAAATACCTAAAACCTTTCGCCCGGCATCAAGATTTTTCACCACGTAGTCAGTGAGTTCATGGACTGCGTCACTAGTCGAGATATTATTTCGGAATCCGAATTGGCAATCAGATAAAAGGTTGTATGATTCTAGGTATCTTATTAGTTGACGGTTAACAATTCGTTCCAGTAACTTAGAGATTGAAGGCAAGATAGAGATGGGCCTATAGTTATTGACACGGTCTCTTTCGCCAGCCTTGTGAATAGGGATCACCATAGATCGCTTGAGGGGATTAGGGAAAACTCCATCAGCAAGACACATGTTGAAAATATAAGTAAGGGGTGGAACAAAGAAATCTTTGAAGAGCCTAAGAATACGGTTCGAGATGTTGTCCCAACCAACAGCGCACACGCTCCTCAGACCAACTATAAGTCTCTCAACTTCACCCTTATCGGTCTCCAGTAAGGCAAATGAAGTAATAGATCTGCTTGGTGGTAGTGGAGGTTTGCTGTCAGTTTGTCTGGGACCCAACGGTGTGTTTATTCTTTCAGCAAGATTCTTACCCACATTTGCAAAGAAATGGTTCACATTATTAGTATTATTTGAATTAGAATTAGAATTTCCCGCTGAACCTAATAACTCAGTCGCAGAGCTTTTTGTCTTGGTGGTGTTTGTGATAGCTTTTATTGATTTCCATAACTCCTTAGAGTTGTTGCCAGCCTTTGAGAGTTCATTCTTTTCATGGTTTCTTTTGAGTTTTTTGAGGAGATTGTTGCAAAAATTTCGATATCTTTTGTAAGTCGTTTGAAGGATGAGGTTGTCCGGGGCTGCAGTTGTCTTTTTATGCAGTCTGTCTCTATTTCGCATGCATTTAATTAGACCGGGAGTGATCCATGGTTTAATAACCTTGAAGCGACGCGGGAGACTTTTAGTGGAGGAGTTAGCATTGATAGCATGATGGACTGAAGATATAAGATATTCTAAAGCAGTGTTTGGGTCAGATGAATTATAGACTGGCTGCAAATCAATATTCGTCATGGCAATACTTAAACCTTCATGATTGATCCTGGTAGTTGTTGTTTGACTAAGAACTCTCTGGTGTTTGTGACCGATAGAGACTAGTACAAGGTTGTGATCGGTAAGACTAGAGTTGGCAACAAGAGTAATAGCAGGCTTTTTAGTTTTTAAGATTACGTGATCAAGACATGATCTGTCTAATCTGGTCGGTAATGTATGAGCCGGAAGAAGACCATGATAAGCGCATAGATTCAGATATTCATAGGCTCTAGAATTTGTAACATCAGGTTTAATGTTGATGTTTATGTCTCCTATAATTGAAATGTTACTATAAGGTTTTAATGTCCCCAAGATGGTATTTAATGATTCAAGAAATGGTTCTACGTTGTTTTCGGATGGGGAGCGATATATGGCAACAATAGCTGTTTCCATTCCAATCTTTATTAGCAAACAGTTTGCACCCATGCATGGTGGTTCCTCTACTGACATTTTTAGACTATTATTTATGTAAACGACAACGCCATCATTTTGAAGGTGGTTGTTCACCGTTGCATAATGTAAAAAATTCGGGAGTTGGGGGATAACAGTTGTACGGGATAGACGACATTCAGTTAGAATTATAACATCTAGTTCCACATTTAGTCTCTTTTGTAGTATCAAAAATTCATTCATGTTACACGTGATGCTGCGAATGTTCTGAGTGAGCAAAGTGAGGCAGGTAGTTGGGTTTGGCAAATATTGTTTACAGTGCTCTACCTCACATTTCCTTGACTCAGATACAGCAATGTCATCTAGTTCTTCTGTAACAATATTATCAAGCTCCGTGCGAGTAGGTAAAACAAAGGGCACAGTGATAGTTCTCGTAGAGTGGACAAATAGAGCAAAACAGGATGGCAATTGGGAGGGGCGAATATGGTAACTTAGGAGGGCAGGTAATAATTTGTATATAAATGTGTAAATAGTTATTGGATCTGATGAGGTTCATGTAAGGTCTGACATAGGTTCGTTGTATAGTGTGGTATGAAAGAGTGTTAGTGTAATTGTGTATGAGAGAGATTGAAAGTGGTGACAAAAAGTTTGTTACAATTAGATGCTTATCACATATTAAAACTAGTCACTTTGACAGAGTAGAGTTCTCCTTCAAATTTTTCAGGACCTTTTCATCGTCAACACGAATGAAGGGAAGGCCCACTGCTTTCCTCAGGTATATTTTGCCGTACGATATCCAGCAAAAAGTATAGCCATGGACCTTAGCGAAATCGCGAGCGAGGAAGTGCAGCCGTTTAGCCTTATGAGTAAGACACTCCGAGATGTAAACTGGAGAAGCCGGTCCATCATAACCGAGGTGACTAGTATTAAATTTGTTATTATTTGACTTCTTGTCATTGAAATTTCTCAGTCCCCTCATAAGAGTATCTTTTGTAATTATTGACGTAAACTCGACAACAATTGGTTTGATTTTGTCTGCTTTTGCAAAGCCACGGTAAATATCTCTGACATCGGATTTACCGAAACTTAAGCCCAATGTTGTGCCAATTTTCTCGGCGATGTTGGAGAGCGCCGCTTTATCCTCATTAGACACTATCTTTGGGATATTTCTAATCTCCACTTTGGCAGAGCAGGAGTTTCTTTCTAGGGTTTCCAGCCTGGATTCTAATTCCTGGATATATGTAAGTTGCTCCTTACGCTCCAACCTGAGGGTTTCAAGCTCTTTTTGAATCGCGTCATTTTTTGAGTACAGTATTTCCATTGAGCTTTGGATGTCATTATTTTGGGCTTTTATTTCTGTAAGGGAGGTCTGCAGGTTATAAAACTTGGCTTTCTGTTCGGTCTCAAAACTCGCAAATAAATCTCTAATTTCATCTTTGAGTTCAGAGATGTCAGAATTATCGCGCTTTCTTTTCATTCGATTAATATTTGCACTATGCATGGCACTTTCCGAAACGTTTGGGAGGCTACCCCCTGTAAACTCGAGTTCAGCATCCGATACAGCTTCAAAGTTAGCAGTACTCTGTTTTTTAGGCGGCGGAGTGCGTTTGGTTTTCATAATTTTGTCGAGTGTGAACCGTGCAAATCAAATCAAGTACGCGATGTACCAGGGCTTCAGCGGCGCACGAGTAGTCGAGTGTGATCCGTGAAAATAAAGTACGCGATGTACCAGAGCGACAGCAGCGCTCGAGTAGTCGAGTGTGATCCGTGCAAGTCAAGTACGCGTGTACTAGGGCGACAGCAGCGCACGAGTAGTCGCAGAGTTTCGTGCGTAAGACACAGGGGAGGAGTCAGCACTTACTCATCAATGGAAGTGGGCGTCACCGTGGAGCAGTACCGCCGGAACAGGTTGTAGGGGGCGGAGCTGAGTGGGTTTGAACGGCAGCGTGAGAGTTGCTGCGGTCACCTCCTTGATAGCTCTGCACTCCTATTTTATTGGTGATATTTAACTTTTGAATAAAACTTTAAATGATTAAAAAATAATTTCAATGGAGTCAGAGACGTGTACTCAGATCTGAGGTCCGGGGGGAAGAGGATTGTGAGTTAAGTGTAAGCATTTGATTGAGTATAATCTTTTCAAATATTTTACTTAGTGCTGGAAGAACAGACAATGGTTTAAAATTTAAAGGATCACCCTTGTCTCCCGACTTGAACAGAGGTATCAGTTTATGGTGTTTCATGAGGTTCTGGGAAAGCTCCATCGTTAACAAATTCATTGAATATTTTTGCTTATTACAGGGCTATAACTAGAATTACTGAACCAATGACTTTGACTGATGTACCCCACAGGTCTTCAGTATTTTTAAGTTGAGTTATCTAAGAGTTTTGACAATAAATCTCCAGGACATTCATGATGAAATTTTAAAAATATACATAACTGACGCTAGTGTTTTTTTTTTTTTAGATGAATTTAGACGCACTGTTGTAAGTAAGATAACTGTGAGTAAGGGTACATTGGTGAAAAATATTTCAAAAGCTCGAGCAACCTCAGCGTTGGATTTAACAACATCATCACCTATCTTTAAGCACAAATTATTGTCACTTGGTATAACTTTGCCAGTTTTACGGTTTATTATTTCCCAAACTGTTGTAATTCTATTATTTGAATTTGATTTTTTCTATTAATGTGTAATGTTTTTTTTCAATTCTACGAACCAACTAGAAAGTTTTGAAATATTTTTTTAACATAGTCATGAAATTTTCGATCAATTTTATTGGTTTTTTGTTCATAGAGGTCATACAAGATATCTCTACTTTTACAAATTCCAAACGTTACAAATTCATTAAATTTAGATTTGCCGTTGTAGTCACTGTTTTTTTTTAATTCAGTTTTTTTATTGTATTCTGTTTGAATAATGTTAAAGGAGTCTTTATTTATCATTGTTACACTTTATCAACATGTTTTATGGTCAACATGATTTCTAGGAATGGGTCAGACTATTTGTCACTTCCCTCCTCCACAAATATTTAATCACATTTCTTCAAAACTTTGCGGGTTTTAATAATTGTCCTTGGCAAAGACTCTCTTCACAACCCGCCATTGCTATGGGTATGTGTCCCACCAGGAGCAATGAAAGAATTGTCTGGGTTAATATAGTTTACCCTTTTATGGATATATCCATGATCACTCTGACAATCATATGCTCTCCAGAAATCTGTATGGATTGTTGAACCTACTTCCACATGCTTCTGAATCAGTGGTACCAAGACCTCAGCTGACCTAACGTTTTCTAGGTAACTGCTAAGCGTAGGTCTTCACTCCCGTGACCAAGTGACCAAAAGTTTAGTTTTATTTTCTAAACTGTGGTACATTACCAGCCAAAAAATGTATTTAAAATCACGTGTCATTCAAAGCATGATAAAAGCTTGCAGGTACAGCTTGGGTATAAGTCCAGGCCTGTCAGATCTACACTTTTAGTCATAATCCAGTTACTTCTTACAACGATGGACTACAGTGGCAACTTAATGATAATGTGTGGATTTGACTGAACTGTTTTTTTTGTATCATGCATGATGATTCAAATAATAACTAAAGGAAAAGGAAAGTAATGGAAAAAGTTATTTTACTTTCCAATTTACACAATATATTTTATCTGGCCTGTTACATTTAGGTTACGTCTTCTTTGCTACTATGAAAATTGTAAAAGAGAAATAGATGTTTCTCTGTAAACTCCGTGGTCTAGTGGGTTTCTAGCTTGCTTCTCACACAGGAGATGCAGGTTCGATTCCTAAACATGTACCAATGAGATAATTAGTTTATCTTAAGTACAGTATCGGACGTTCAGTGTTTCGGATGACACGTAAAGCTGTAGGTCCCGAGTACTATCGCTTCGTGGTAGTGGTCGCAAAACCCCTCCATCAACCCACACTGAGCCAACGTGGTGGAGTATGGCTTAATATTACTCGTATCTGGGTAAAGGCCTATGCCCCTCAATGGGAACATCAATGGGCTACATTAATATATTTGTTTAATTCCACGCCTTAACCGAACGGCGCGGAATCATGTGGGGCTGGGTTTTTGCCAGCACGGGAGAGAATCGTGAGTGGTACTTTACCTTGCCGTCGTAGACCGGAATTCGAAAGTTCGATTCGAGGCAGGATTACGGGATAGGAGCACAAGTGTGGTAGGAGAGGAACCGAATCTCACTCGTTTCGCTGCCCGACGCTGTCGCCGGCGTGTTGCTTGCCGACACGAGGAGTCGCCGTCCGAATATGACGAGTTGGGGACCGTACAACTTCAACCTTCACAACACGAATTACTCCATACCCGACATACTCCTTTAACGGAAACGACTTCCGTGTTCCCAATTCCCCGAATGGAATGTGGATACTCCCTTACCGAAATGCCCAACCGTCTTACAAGGTTGCACGAGACTAAGCACCCCTGGGCCCCCGAGTCCAATAGTGCTCGTGCCACACATGATTTGCCGTCCGAACTCCACGCTATCACCGAGGCGGTGGGGAGCATGACCGTCTGTGGAGTGGCGACACCCTGTAAGTGGGCGGCGTGTCCCTAGCGGGAACCTCCGCGGGATCCGAACCCGCTGGGACCCCCGTCGGCCGTGGAGTAACTGGGCTGCTGATATGCCGGTGGCATATCAGACCGTATGTACATCAGGGGGTCCCAACCCGCATAATAGGCCCCTCGCTGTCCCGATATCCGACCATACCGGACGGTGTACGGTGTGCCCGGTGGCCACCGTGGATGGAGGGGGGAGAGCGGATCCAACCTGGGGCGCTCTAGGAATGGGGGCGCCATCCGACTGTTCGCCTCCCTGTTAACCTCCCAGAGCGATGGGCAGGGTGGCGCAGAAGGTGGTGGGCTCCCAGCCTTCGCGCCACTCATAGGTGCCGTCTGACACCCGCCCATAACACGCGGTGAGCCAGCGGCCCGAAGTCCTCGCTGGCCCTGGACAGCGGCGACCGAACCCCGGCTATCCCGCCTGTTACCCCCCGCGCTGCCCCCTTCCCCTCGGGGGGGGTCCCCTCCGCGGGTACCCCAGTCACCCCGTTGGTGACTCCCGTTGCCCGGAGGGGGACTGGGTCCGGCCCTGGTTGGGCCCTGTGGCCGACCAACCTGAGTCCGGCCCTGGTGACCGTCCGAAGGGCCTGACCGGTTCTGGCACAACACGATGTGGTGCTTGCCACCACAGCACTCACAGGGGAACGCGCGTGAGCACTCGCTCAGCGGGTGCGGCCCCAAACGGGTGTGGCCCCAAACAACCGAAACACAATCGGTGGCGGAAGACTACCTTCCTGCGGGCAGCTACCCCGAGCGCCTTAAAGTTGGCGCAACTGGTCACCTCATGACCGGCACTGTCGCAGTGCACACAGCCGTCACCCGACGGCGCGGCATTCAAAACGCCAAATTGTTTTGACCGCCCACCCCCCCGTGGGGGCGGGGGGCGCGGCCCCTCCCGCATCCGCGCGGGTTGGCGCTGCACACTGGCCTCCGTATCCAATGTGTTGCATCGCCTGCATTCACCCTCCAAAAAATCCGTTAATTGGACGAGCGTGGGCAGTTCCGAGCTACTGCCCCCATGCAGCTGTTCAAACCGACTTTGAACAGCTGCAGGCAACCGTGACAAAACCATATACAATACGATATATGACCATTGGTCTACCGGCAGACCAAGGTTCTGAAGGGCCTTAGTGGCCACCAGCACAGGGTTGAGCACCTGTACCCGGATGTCAACATCCCGGGTTACTCTTGGGATGCTAAACAGCTTCCCCAGCTGCGCATCAACCAACCGCCGTTTGTGTTGGTAGCGGTCAAACAATATGGACCGGGCTATCTCATAATTGCCCGCCGTGACCGTTAGGTGACCGACCAACTCCTTCGGTTCACCCCGCAGTGCCATCAATAGTTGGGCCAACTTGTAGGCGTTGTCCAGGTCGTCCCGACCGTGGACCAGACTATCGAATAAATTGATGAATGCCGGCCACTCATCAATTGCCCCACCAAAGGCCGGAATCTCCAGGTGTGGCAGCCGTCCAACAACACCCTTAGGGGGGGGGGTCTCCGCTACCCTCCCCGCGGTCATTCCGACGCGACCGCTTTATTTTTTCCGCGCGACGCTCGATGTCGCCCAAGCACTCCATCGCTTGGTCAGCATCCGCGCAGAGCTGCTTCACTGCAGCCACCGAGGCCTCATCCGTAAGCCCGAGGGCTTCAGCCTCCGCAGCCAGCCGACACACCTTCCCGACGCGTGTCATTGCGTCCTCCACACGCTTGAGCAGGACATCGTCCATGTCAGGTCGCTCCACATACTTGTGAGTATGGGCGAGCCATCTCATCTCCTCACGGACACCATACCGCAGTACCGTCAAGGGCGAAGGTGCCATGGTTACAGATTCAATTGTTTCTGGTCCTATGCTTCACTACCGAACTAAGCACAACCAGAGACCAGCACTTGCCCGTCAGCGCTGGGCACAGAAATTAAAACTAAGTTGTCAAAACCAAGGCAACCACTAAAACAATTAATCCTAAACAATATTTAATATGGTCGCCCTGTGGACATACACCTTATAAATATACACTCTAAATCAATTAGAGAATGCCACCATAAAGCACAATAAAAATAACACCCAAAATTTGTTATATAAACAATAAAAAATATTAAGTGGTGGGCTCCGAGACTATAAACCTAAACAATATAGCACCCTAACCACACTGGATTCCGAAATCCAAGCTATTTTTAAAATAATGTAGGTAGCCGGGAACCTTCTAGAAGTGGTCCCTCCGATATGACCCACACTTCTACTGAGGTCAGCAAAATCAGCTTAATACCCCTTAAATAGCCTGACCCTGCTCTGTAATCCGAAACAACACTGCAATGCTATGGAACCCGACTGCAATGCTATAGTCCGACCGAATGACTGTTTCTTAGGCACACCGAGTAGTTTCCGTCTACAAATTTATAATAATTGTTAACTAAATTGACAATTATACTTTCACTAACCGAAAATGAACTTTAATTGTGGTATACCGACCACAGACTCACTCGCAACTGATTGCCGGCCAATCTTAGATATTCTTTTCCCCCAACTACCGTGTGGCAAAAAAACAACCCTACAACCGTCCGTGAATCGGTGATTACCCACTAGGAAACCGCGCCTGCTACCAAAATGTTTAATTCCACGCCTCAACCGAACGGCGCGGAATCATGAGGGGCTGGGTTTTTGCCAGCACGGGAGAGAATCGTGAGTGGTACTTTACCTTGCCGTCGTAGACCGGAATTCGAAAGTTCGATTCGAGGCAGGAATACGGGATAGGAGCACAAGTGTGGTAGGAGAGGAACCGAATATCACTCGTTTCGCTGCCCCGCTGTCGCCGGCGTGTTGCTTGCCGACACGAGGAGTCGCCGTCCGAATACGACGAGTTGGGGACCGTACAACTTCAACCTTCACAACACGAATCACTGACGCGAATCTACTTATTTCCCGACGATTATTATGACTAACACTCCGACCAGGCCCGACACCTGTGTTAGACAATTGTTACACTGAAATACATTCAAGGCCCGACGCCATGAGCAGACATGTTTTTTCTCACGACAAGAAAGTAACCTCTAATTTTTCATCTCGTTTCGATACGAGTGACAGCTGCGGTTCCGTTTCCGCTAGTGATGTCCCGATTACTCGCGATCGATCCGCGCAACGAAAACCGGTGCGTTCTGAAGCATAAATATTAAACAATATTTAAATATATTTTCTTTGTTGTCTGTAAAGTCAGGGTAAACTATAGTGATCCTATAGTTGACCCTTTTATGAATATACCCATAATCACTCTGACAATCATACGCCCTCCAGAAATCTGTACGGATTGTTGAACCTACTTCCACATGTTTCTGAATCAGTGGTAACAAGACCTCAGCTGACCTAATGTTTTCTCGGCGACAAGCGTAGGCCTTCACTCCAGTCTTCAATTATCCCCAAATTATGTCCCTCGATTCTTCTTACAATAATCTTATTAATTTTGATTACCTAGATGATTCTTTAGCCAGTACTAGGGATCCCTTCACTCCGCTCTGCTTCACTTCGGCTCCGGTTCTATAACATGTTAACCTAACAAACCTATCTTTAGTTTTCAACCAGGAAGTGACTTTTAGCAACCAATTCGGTTCTGTGACTTGAGATGCTCACCTTTGCTATATTTTCTCTTGCTAGATTTGCTTTCATTCAGTTAAACAATTTTGCCCCCGGCCGCGAAGTTTTCCTTCGTTTCTTGTTTGTGCAGTTGGTATTGCACCACCACTTCGGGACAAAAGCTGTTCCAGTGCATGATTGTTCTGCAGGACAAACACTGATCATGAATCCTCCTATAGTCCTCCCACATCACTTGCGTGAGTTCAAACTTATGATCGAAACAATACATGAAATAGAATACCGTGGGCATTAATAGCTTGAAATTTTCAAACCAAGTTTCTTTCGCTCTTGCTATGCAGATTTTGCCCTTATAGCATCCTTTGATGCAAACAAAGGAGCCGATGGTTCTGTTTGTAAAATAGGCAACTGTTATCGGCTCGCGGTGAATGCGACACAATTTAATCTTCTTAATTAGGCTTTGATCTTCCGCAAATGCCACGTATTGCTGCCGTGTACCTATTTCTGACTGAGCTTGATGATATTCCACATTTGACTCACTTCATTTGTACCTATATTAGTTTCATGTGCGTTTGAAGCCGGATAACTGTGCCTCATCGCCGGAACATTCCGGAACTGTTTGAACCCGTAGACAATGGTGGCAATTCCTCACGAGGACGCCGTGATGCTCCGCTCATCTAAAACACTCAAAAATTCACGAGTTTTCCATAAAAACCACTATAAATTACAAAACAATGATGTTAAGGCTAATATATATAAAAGCTTTTTCAAGATCGTCTAATTCGACATAACAGACGTGCAAAAAACGATTTGCTGCTCTCAAATATAGTTTCTTAGTACGAAAAGTCTATACAAAAAAAAAGATGAACGGTTATTGAGCAGAAAATTAAACAGTCATTTTGCAGGCCTGCTCATTGTTGCTCATAGTACGAAAAAGCAATGTAGTGCAGCTTAGGTCCTGCTATAAGAGTTGGTATTAGGCCTCCTGTTCCGTTTGAAGAAAAGTTTGAACGCGAGAACGTTTGTCGTCTATTTTTGGAATATCTGTTCTACCTCTACATTGTCTTTTAGCCGAATGCACACTGTTGGTCAAATAAAGTATCACATTTTCATACTGAAGATGACGTTGTCATTTTCCGAGTGAGCTTAAGTGACAGCATGATTGAGAGTTTTCGTCAATTTTTATGTTTTATGCTGGACATAAATACCTTAGCATCGTCTTTATTTCACACCAGTACACCAGCTTTGTTCACACGAGAGACGCTCTAAAAGTACTTATTTCCTACCGAACATTAACCTAAGTAGCTTGCCGAATAACTTTGATATTAATTTTTTTATTGCACCATTGAGCAATGGTAATAAGGAGCTATTAACATTTTAACCACTTTAGAACAAATGTTTTGCGAAGACGTACCCGTGAAAGTTCAACCGTTATGTATTAAAGTTCGATTATTTTAACTTTACCGATCGACACTTCTCGGCTTTTTATTTTTTTAATCGTATATCAATTAACTGTTTTCAGATGTTTTTCCTAATATACTCTTATTGATACACCTCTATGCCAAATTTCAAGTTTCCGGGACATCTTGATCACTTTCAACAACTAAAAGAGCTATATTTAAATGTTAAATATTTTTATGTGCGATTAAATACTAGCCTATGTCATATATTATTTCTTACTTTTAAGCTAATTTGAATTCGACTTTTTTTAAAGTGAATTTTAACATATTTACAGTGAATTTTAACATAAATGTGTAAATACACATAATAATAAATTCAATTTAAAACATAAACATTTAAATACAGGCACAAACATTGCTTCTGGCCCCACACTAGGATACACTGTGTCGTGGGAACCAGAAACAGCGACGTCACACACAAATAAACATCCAAGACCTGTTTTTTTTTTACCCCAACCGGGGATCGAACCCTGGACCTCTCGCATGGTAGGCAGAGCCACAAGCGCTGCGCCAGAGAGGTCGGCGAATGTAATTTAGAAAAGATTACAATTTAAAAAAGCTTTTAAAAATTGCTATTGCTCTCACCGACGTACCCTTAACTTAACTTAACGTAGCATAACAAAACATAGACATATAGGCACATATATTGCTTCTGGGCCCACACTAGGATACCATGTGTCGTGGGAACCAGAAACAGCGATGTCTCAAACATGTGAGCATGCAAGACCTGGGTTTTTTTTTCTTCCTCCCCAGCTGGGATTCAAATCCGGACCTTGGGAAGCACAGCTTAGATTGCAACACCACAGAGATCGTCAAATTTGTTGAACGGCCATAAAAAATATGACAAATTTTGAAATAATATGTTTTTACTGCAAAATAAACATGGTGACATTTAATCAGCTGACCATATTGAGGGGAATGAACATCAATATGAACAAGTTTCCACAAGAAACATATGGTCGCAAATAAAATTGTTATTTGTGTCACAAGGGAGCAAAATGATGTATTTACGGCGAGGGCGGTACATTGAATCCAGAGTGAAGCGAAGAATTCTATCCTGAGCGTAATGTAAATGCCATGACAAACCCATGACGAAAATAATTTTGCTCCTGAGTGACACATACAACTTTTCAGACCGACTATGAGCAAAATTTTAATAAAATGCTCTAAAAATGATGAAATAACTATACTTTTACCACTTTTACAGTAATCGAACAACGAAAACATTATTTTTTTTATAATGGCGGATTGTAAAGGATTAGGGAAAGGTCACCACCGATAAAATATTCCTGTGTAGCAATGTGTAAAAATAATCGAATCGAATATTACGATGGTTTTGGATATCAATATTCATTATTTCACAATAACATTCATCGATAGTTTTCATATCAGTAAAACATATATTTAATTGTGATATATTTTTTAATATTACGAAAAATTCATAAATTTTCATATTACGTTGTTAAAGTTAAAACTTGAAACGTGATTGTTTTTAATCGACTACGATGAAATTACAATCGATTATTTTATTAAGATCTGTATTCAATTGGCACATTGCGGAAATGCTACATGCCAATGAATAAATTAAAAAAGTAGCTTGAACAGAAAAGTAGCATTTTGCTCCCTCTTGTCGTGGAGCAAAACTTACTTTTCCGAATGAAAGGTGTGAAATAGTTATTTGTGTCACAAGGGAGCAAAATGATGTATTTATGGCGAGGGCAGTACTTTGAATCCAGAGTGAAGCGAAGGATACTACAATATAATCCTGAGCGTAGCGAGGGATTCTAAGTTAGAATCCTGAGCGTAACGAGGGATTCAAGCGTTAACGCCCATGACGAAAATAATTTTGCTCCTGAGTAACACATACAACTTTTCACACCGACTATGAGGAAAAGGCTAGCATTTAATCGCAAATCAAAAATACTGATGTTCACAGCAAAAAAGGAACAGCAAAAACACTTTTTATGTTTTAAGTATTTTTGTTGTTTTTACATGTTCAACCTAATACGAAGGATAAAGAGGGCTTCGCTTCGCTCACCCCCTTTAACCTTCATCTAAGCTACCGCAGTATTTTGCCCTGATATTTTCTGTGAAAATCAGTATATTTGCTGTGCAAATCAGTATTATTGAGTGCAGTTTAATCTTTCCATGAGGAAAATTGAAATAAAATGCTCTAAAAATAATGAAATAACTATACTTTGAATTTACTTTCACCAATTGTACAACAATCGAACAACGAAAAAAAAAGTTTTAAATAATTTAATCGAATATTACAATGGTATCGGATATCAATATTCATTACATCACAATAAAAGTCATCGATAGTTTTGACTTCAGTAAAACATATAATTTATTGTGACATTTTCTTTTAAATATGACGAAAAATTTATAAATTTTCATTTGACGTTGTTAAAGTTAAAACTTGAAACAAGTTCGTTTTTAATCGATTGCGATGAAATTACAATCGATTATTTTATTAAGATCTGTGTTCAATTGGCACATTGCGTAAATGCTACAAGCCAATGAATAAATTAAAAAAGTAACTTGAACAGAAAATTAGCATTTTGCTCCCTCTCATCGTGGAGCAAAACTTACTTTTCCGAATGAAAGGTGTGAAAAAATAATTTCGTCCCTCAGTATATTATCACGATCAGCTGAATAAATGTTACTATGGGAGACCCGATGTTTTTTCGTTTGTGATCATATGTTTCTAGGGGAAAGTTGTTCATAATTATGGGAAAGTTGTTCAAAATAAACTCAGCTAATTTAATGTTAACCTGTAGTGTAGGATGACAGTTCATTGTTACGAGTAATGTGGTCTCACATTTGACATGCCTTTATAGATTATGTATCTTAAATAGTATGTACTTTCATGTACTTTCATGAACTTAAGAGAGAAATATAATAATTAATTATTAGTATGGTAAACTAATATCCATGACTTATAATTATAATGTTAAGTTAACAAAAAGTGCGTTGCTAAAGTGTTCTTAGATAAATAAAGAGCATATGATTTTCTTGTCATAGAAATGCCTTTTGAAAATTCATGATTTATCGGCAAAGAGATGAAGCCTGTGTCGGTCGTTAAATTATTACAAATAAAAATATGTACTTAAGAATTTCGTAAATGATATACTTTGCGAGAAATGTGAGTTTAAAGTACGGAAAAAGGGCGAGCCGAAAGACATTCATCGATATTGTGGCCGCAATTATCCTTGTTTTTTTTCTTCATAATGACGAAAAATAAGTATGCCAGTCTTCATAAAATTTATCCTTTTATATTTCACCGTAATATTGTGAAAATCGTCAGTTTATAAACTAACGCGTAAATTTGTAAACTATCGAAAACTTGTAAACGAGATCGACAAGTTAGAAACCTACGAAGAAAAATACGTTAAATTATAAACGGTTTTCACAATCTTACGATGACATCTACGTAGATACGATACGAACACATATGTAAGGCCTTTTGCACAAGACCTTCTTCAAACGTGCAGGCGACGCCAACATTCGCGTGTTGGACACGCGTGTCGACCGCGCCACAGTGCAGTCAGTTTGCGTTTGTACCGATACACATGCGCGATAGCATCACATCTGTAGCCATACACACGTGCGACACCGGCGAGTCAAATGCGCATTTCTTTTCGGTGCGTTTGTATTGATTGAAACGAGCGACCCCGGCGTATTACTCACTAGCACGCGCCTTATCTACGGCCGGCATCTGTATTGATACACACGCGCGTTATAATTGCATCTGAATCGCTACACTTGCGCGCCTGTATCGATTCAAACGCCCATTTGATTTATGCAGGTGTCTAAAGTTCTATAGTTTGCGTCTGACTCACGCGCGTATCGTGGCTAAAAACGGGCGTCGACGGAGCAATTAAAAAACGTGATGAGCACAGGCCCTTAGGATCAAAACACACCATTACCGAATACGCGACCGAATTTCGGCGTGATTACGCCTGCAATGCTATGTCAATCAAGTAAGGTTCAATTCAGGAACGTAGATCAGCCGCGGAACTCTACGCATTTTCGGCCATGGTGTGTCGACACACTTAGGGTTATGAACAAAAGTGCTGGGTCATCGCTGCCCCGTCAATCAATTTTTTTTATGTTTCAGCAGCGTTAACGTTATTCTGAGAAGGATTGCTTGGATCGCTTGGAAGGCTTTTAGTAGACTTCGTTTGCCTACAGGCGGTACCTATGAGCCGCTCCCGCCGTTCAATTCAAGACGCTTCCAGCTGGCTCTACAACTTTCTACAAGTTCGGAAATACAACAGCTTAGAACACAACTTCACTGTTTAAGAATGTAATAAGCATATTATTTAGAGTTTCCAAACAGGACCCCTATCACTAAGCCTTCGCTATCCGTGTGTCTGTCCGTCAGCGGGCTGTATCTCAAGAACCGTAATAAGTAGAGAGTTAAAATTTACACAGAACATATATATCTGTTTCCGCTACAGCAACAACCAGCGAAGATTGTACATACCTACTTTTATCTCAAGCAAATTTGTAACATCTAATCGTCCTGTTTGATTGATTTATTGCTCTAAGGTCGATCCTGCAGGAATCTTTATTGCTTGATGCAATTTTATGAAAAAACAGTATATTCTCTACTACAATAATTGCCATTTGAGCAATTTAAAAAGCATGTTAAAGCGACTTACTCGAAAAAGGGATATTAAAAGGTTCAAGATAACTTTAAAGGCGGCACTTTAAGGGGTTAATCAAGCTCATTATTTATTATTATCATTATTTATTCCTGCTTATTAATTGAAATTATTAATATTGAAATATTTGTATATTATTTAAGCTCAACCAACTTTTAAAAAAGTTCTAAAAATCAATCTGAGGGAGTTTCTACGGCCTTCTCTCCCACAGTGGTGCAATGTAGATAAGTGCCAAAAAATGACGTTTGCTAAGTATATGTAAATATCTACAGCAATTAAGAAATTTGATTCGATTTGATTTGATTTATTTTTAACATACCAGACAAAGCGTGTGACCAAATAGTTCAGTTTTATTTTCTAACCTGTGGCACATACCCAGCCAAAAATAATAATATAAAAACCGGTCAAGTGCGAGTCTAAATCGCGCACGAAGGGTTCCGTACCACCGTTCAATGGAAGCGATGGTGTGGAGTGAATAGTTTGGATTTTACACAGCAAAATATTGTTTACAAAGTTATTGGTGCGGTTACTTTCACACTCCATGTACGTAACCAGGTGCATCCATAAGTTTGTATGTGGTATTGTTGTATGGGAGCCCCCTTAAATATTTATTTTATCCTGTTTTTTAGTATTTGTTGTTATAGCGGCAACAGAAATACATAATCTGTGAAAATTTCAACTCTCTAGCTAGCTAGGTTCTTGAGATACAGCCTGGTGACAGACGGACGGACGGACGGACGGACGGACAGCGGAGTCTTAGTAATAGGGTCCCGTTTGGAACCCTTCGGGTACGGAACCCTAAAAATCACCTGTCATTCAAATCATGACAAAAGCATATAGGTAAAGCTTGGGTGTAGGTCCAGGCCTGTCAGATCTACACTTGTAGTCATAATCCAGTTACCACTTACAACTACTGTATGGACTACAGTGGCAACTTGATGATAACGTGTGGTATTTTGACAGATCTGAGTTTTCTTGTATCATGCATGATGATTCAAATAATAACTAATCGGAACCGTAATCAAATACAGCGATAAAGCTAAAAATCTCGGAGTTGTATTCGTTAACATGCTGTCTTGGTCGCCTCATGTCTCCGAGGTCAGCAGACGAGTCTTTGCATCGTTTCACTCTCTTCGGAAATTACAATACTTCCTTCCACGGCATACTAAAGTCACTCTAGCCCAGTCCCTTCTACTTCCTTTAATTGAGTATGCCGATGCTTGCTGGGTGACACACACGGCACACGGTAATAGCTGTAACTAAAAGTTTTCACTTCACACACTCTCGGTGTTTGTTTGTGCGTTTACTTTACTTTGTGAAGCGGATTCACACACTCGCCGCCCCCGCTCTCTTCGGCTCATCTCCCCGCCCGTCGTGTGCTCACTGCGCCCGCAGTGACGTCATCGCATCGCGGCTGCCTACGTGCTTCTAAAGCTAGAATCGCAGGACACGTCGCGGTGCCGCCACCACCACCCACGGTCCGACCCAAAACGGAGAGGAGGAAGGAGAAGAAGGAGAAGAACACGCCCGTCTCCGGAGTTGACCCTACGCAGCACCTGTGGTGTTGATCGACTGCTCGCCGGCACTTCACTGGGCCTCCTCGGATTTATTCGAGGTCTCACCCGGTGGAGGAAGACCGCGTTAAGTCGGCACCACAGAGCCTGCATAACTCCGGAGAAGTAAGAGGAAGACCCCGTTTTTACATCGAGATGAAGAGAAGCCGCAAGCCGGAGGACCCTCCCCCCCCGCCCCCCGATGAGCCGGATCCGCGTGATGTGCGGATCCAAATCGACCGACGACGGCGCCGGGTCATCCAGGTCGTTAAGCGCGACATCTTCACCGGCGAGATCTTCGACCTCGCCGGCAACCTGCTGCAGAGGCGACAACCCGGCGCTGCCTCCAGCCCTATCCTGGGTACCCCGACCCACGAGGGGGGTATGGAAGAGTTCTTCCGCCCCCCCCCCCCCCCCATATCACCAACGGAGTTCCCGGCCGAGGAGCCGGCGAATGAAGACGCAGCCCGCAGAGCCGCGGCAACCGCCTTGCTCGCCTCCTTATCGCCACCACCACCGCCGGCGATGAAGAAAAGCCCGGTACGGCCGACGCTGCAGACGAAGTTCCCCAACCTCAACCTGGGGACGCACCGGGGGCCGTCCCGAGGCCCCCTAAACCGCTCATACGGGTGCTACAGGGGTCTGCGCATACAAAGTCATGCGACCCCAGCATTAGCAGTGAGTGGGCGGAGCCAGCGTTGGCCACGCCCCCCGTCGCACCAACCATACCCACCGCCGACACACCGAACCCGGACTCGACGGAGACATCATTAATAGAAGCCGAGATGGTTGAAATACCGCAAGCCACGCCCCCAAGCGGGGCTTCTTACGCCGCGGTCCTGTCGCAGCCGCCGAAGCCCCAATCGCCGCGACCCACCACACCACCAGCGACCGCCACCACAGAGCCCAAGCCGAAGAGGAACCACCCGCCCATCGTGGTGGAGAACCTGCCGGCCTGGGCTACACACTTTGCCCGGCTGAAGGAAGCCCTAGGCCATGCCCCCAACGCGCGACCCTTTGGAAAGAGGGTCCGCTTTACGCCGCAGAGCCCGGAAGAATACCGGCAAATTGTCCGGTATCTGGACGAGGCGGCCCGCGCCGACAAGACCATCTCATGGTTTTGTTACTCTCTGGACGCGGACCGCCCCTTCAAGATTGCTATCCGAGGGCTCCCGGCAACCACCCTGCCCGAAGAGGTCGCCGCAGCGCTGGCCAGCGTAGGCTTCCCGACGCAGCATGTCCGACAGATTCCCGGCCGGATGGGCCGCGCCGGCTGCCTGTTCTTCGCCCTGCTGGCGGAGAAGCAGACAACCGGCAGCATCGAGAGGCTCTACAGGGTGAAGGAGCTGCTCTGCATGCCGGGCATCACCATCGAGGGATGGCGCGGCCCAAAGGGGCCCTCGCAGTGCCATCGATGCCAGTCGTTCGGCCACTCCTCGACCAACTGTCGCCGCCCTGTACGCTGCGTGCGATGTGGAGAAGGGCACGCAGCTACCGACTGTCAGCGGCCAAAATCTGAGGCCGCCACCTGCGCCAACTGCGGCCAAGGCCACCCGGCCAACAGCCGCCGTTACAAGGCGCTGAAGGAGGAGGCGCGCAAGCGCGGCATCACCATCGCGCCGCCATTGCCGCCCCAACAACAGCGCCCCAAGAAAACCATGCGCCAAACGGCCCGCCCGGCTGCCCAACCCGCGGCCCGCCCGGCTGCCCAACCCACGGCCCGCACGGCTGCCCAACCCGCGGCCCGCACGGCCCCTCAACCTGCGACCCATGCCGCAACTCAACCCGAGGCCCGCCCCGGCCCCTCCACACACCCAGATGTGGAGCCGCTGGGGTCACCAACGTCGCCGCCGATAAAGCGCCCCCGCCTTGCCCAGCCGGGCGAGACCAAGGGCGCCACCATCAGAACGCCAGCCAACCCGCCCACCACCCGAGGCGAAGAGGCGAAACCCCGAAGGAAGCGGGGCAAGAAGCGCCGCAATAAGAAAAAGGCGTCTGAAGAGCCTGCCGCCGAGCCGCCACTTGAGTCCGCCCAACCTGCGAGCCGCCCCCCACTGCCAGCCCGCCCCCGCCCACGGGAGCCGGCAGCACCCGCAGCCCTATCCACGGAGCGCCAGGAGGCTCCACTCATGGCCGCGCTGCTCGATGCCATCGACCTTATCAGCGCGGCCATACAGGCGATCGTGGATAGACGCGATCCGTTGCTGCCCCTGCTGCGGGGGTTATCCACACTGAAGGCCACAATCTCGTCCGGACACAATGCCTAAAGACCTAAGGCTTGTGTACTGGAACCCGGACGGGATCACCAACAAGATGCAAGACCTGAGGCTACTCGTGCAGGAGCATGATGTGCATGTCGTGCTTCTGTGCGAGACGAAGCTGCACCCCAGCCGAGAGCTCCGACTGCCCAACTTCTTCGTGTACCGCCGCGACGAGTTATCTCCGAGGGACGTGCCGTACAGAGGCACGGCGGTTCTCGTGAGACGGGACCTCGTCCACGAAGAGTTGGAGCTGCCCGCCTTCAAGACGACGCGGTCCATAGGCGTCCGTCTGAAGACGGCCGACACGGAGCTCAAAGTCTTCGCAGCCTACAAGCCTCCCGGCGACGTCCACCATTTCTACCCGGAAGACATCCGAGCGATGATGGAAGGAGCGACCCCCACACTGGTCGCAGGCGATCTCAACGCCAAGCACCACCAGTAGGGGTCCCACAGCATCAACTCCGCCGGAAGGGCCCTACAGGAAGATGCTGAGAACTCCAACTACGAAGTTCTCAGCCCGGGGGCCCCGACACACTACCCGACGAACCCCATGCATCGCCCGGATGTACTAGACGTCGCCCTGGTCAAGAACGTACAGTTCCCCATCGGGGAGCTGTACGACATCGACACTCCCCACCTGCCTATCTTGCTGGTCCTCGGGGTGGAGGCCGATCTCACGTCGGCACCGCGTCCAAGAACGAAGACGGACTGGCACAAATACCAGCTGGAGTTGAACACAACGCAGCTCCCCGGCGGTGTTTCTACCAAGGAAGAGGTAGAAACCGCGGCAGTGGCCATCACCACAGCCATCACCACCGCTCAAGCCGCAGCCACCACCACCAAGCCACCGCCGGTTTTGCGGAAGGAGAGGCTCCCTCCACACCTCCGCAAGAAGCTGGACCTCAAGCGCCGTCTTCGTCGAACCTGGCACCACACGCGCTGCCCTGTGATCAGGGCGGAGATCAACCGGCTCGGAGAAGAACTGCGCGCGGGCATCATCGAGCTGAGGGGACAGTCCGGGAGCGCACTATCGACCAGGCCTCCCAAGATGACACCGCCCTTCACCGCCTGAACCGCAGCCTGACATCAACTCCCGAGCCGGTCTGCCCCATGTTTGATCACACGGGCAGGCGCCGCTACGCCGCACGAGATCGAGCCGCCATCCTGGCGGACCACTTCGCTGGGCAGTTCCAGCCCAACCCCATCGCCGACTACGAGCACAACGCCGCTGTTGTGGAGCGCGTAGAGCGCTTCCTGGCGGCCCCCGCGCCTCTCCTCGCCGGCGACTACTTCATGTCGCCCCGCGAAGTCCGGAAGGTGGCCCTGAAGCTGAACCAGCGGAAGGCCCCGGGCCCGGACGGAGTCGTCGCGGGGGCCCTAGTACAGCTTCCAAGGAAAGCCGTCGTCTCGCTGACGCGGCTGTTCAACGGCATCCTGCGCACCGGTCACTTCCCCGCCCTCTGGAAGGAGGGCAAGGTGATTGTCATCCCCAAGCCGGGGAAGGACAGAAGACACCCGGGAGGCTACCGCCCGATCACCCTGCTGCCTCATATCGCCAAGCTGTTTGAGCGCCTTCTGTTACGGAGAATCCTGCCCCACATCCAGCTGAGGGCAGAGCAACATGGCTTCCGTGACAGCCACAGCACGACGCTCCAGCTGGCGAGAGTCCTGCACTACCTGGCGTCGGAGCTGAACAGGGGCCGATACACCGTCGGGGTCTTTCTTGACATCGAGAAGGCCTTTGACCGAGTGTGGCACGAGGGGCTCCTCTTCAAGCTCCTGGACGCAGGTGTGCCCCCAATGATCGGGCAGATCGTGGCCTCCTTCCTGGAAAACCGGCGGTTCTTCGTCTCGGTCGAGAATGCACTCTCCCAGACGAAGGCCATCAGCGCAGGAGTCCCGCAAGGCAGCTGCCTTTCGCCGGTGCTCTACGCGCTCTACACCAACGACATCCCCACACTCGAGGGCCATCTCGAGGAGGGGGTGGATGACGTTGTGCTCGCCCTCTACACGGATGACAGCGCCTACTTCGCGTCGTCGCGCAAAATCGAGCTCGCCTGCAGGAAGATGCAGTGACTCCTGGACCTGCTGCCGCCCTGGCTGGACAAGTGGCGGACCGCGGTGAACGTCGGGAAGACAACAGCCCTGTTGACCACCCGCTCCCGCCGTCCGACCCCGCTACAGCTGAGGGGCCGGGACATCGAGTGGCAATCGACGGTGAAATACCTCGGTTGCAACATCGACTGCTCGCTGCGCATGGTCCCGATGGTGCAACACTGCATCAACCGGGCCAAAGCCGCGCGGGCAATGCTCCGGCCTGTCCTGTCGTCCAGCCTGCCTCTGAGAGCCAAGCTGCGGGTGTACAAGGCCTATGTGCGCTCGCGGCTCACCTACGCGGCTCCAGCATGGTACGCCCTGCTGTCGAAGACCCAGAAGGCACGGCTGCAGCGGTTCCAGAACATCTCCCTGCGGGTGATCACAGGAGCCGGGCGGTACGTGCGCAACACCACCATCATGAGGGATACCCGGATGCCCACCGTGGAGAAATTCGTCGCGCGGCTGGCACGGCGCATGTACGATTGCGCCGACAACAGCCGCCACGCACATGTCCACGACATTGCTCCGCATCACGCACGTCCGCCTGAAGGCAGACCACTCCCAAGAGAGTTGCTGCTCATCCCACTGTCGCCAGTGTAAGCCCGCAGAAGAGGGCGAAAGCACGGCACAGTGAAGAAGAAGAAGCTCCCGCACCGTTGTCGCCAGTGTATGCCAATAGACGGCGAAAGCACAGCACAACGAAGACCACGCGAGGCCCCTGACAAGTAGGGGCCACCCAAGACCGGGGGGGACGTTACCCCCCGAGTTGACGCCGCGGGCATGAGGCAACCATAAGTCCTCGACCCCGCAACCGTAGTGGTTCTCGCGCTCCGCGCGAGAACACACTCCGCAGACCAAACGGCTTGCTGGGTGAGTGCGAACGAAGAACAACTGAATAAACTCGAACGACTTCAGAACCTCGGGATTCGGTTCATCTTCGGGCTGCGCAAGTATGACCACGTCTCGCAGTATCGCAAGGAACTGGGTTGGCTCCCGATTCGTCTTCGCCGTGATTTCCACATATTGACTTTACTTTTTAACATCTTGAGAAACCCCAGATATCCTTCCTACCTTCGTGAACGTTTTGAGTTCCTTTTCTCCAGAGGCAAGGAGCGGAGATCTCACACGGTGTCTCTTCTATGTATTCCGCAGCATAATACCGTCGCCTACGAGCACTCGTTCAGGCTGAGGGACATTCGGCTGTGGAACGCACTTTCCTGCACTATAAGGGACAGTCCCACTCTTTTCTCCTTTAAGAATCGCTTGAAAGAGCACTTACTTTCTCTTTCATCATAGGTATTGTATATATAAGTATGTAATTGTATTTATCTATTATTTATTATTATTTGTTTATTCTTATTTTATCTACTATTTCTTTGATTATATGTATTTTTATAGTAAGTATCATATTTTATTGGTATTTGGTAAGTATTTAATTGCACTAGACTACCCTTTTCATTTCATATGTATCCTATCCAAATAGGTTTGCTGGAATAAATCTCTGTTGAGAGATAAGCTCGCCTTTGCCTTTTAATTTCGTGTATAATTGTATTGTTGTATTGTTCCGTGCAATAAAGAATTGTGAATTGTGAACTAAATGGAAAGGAAAGTAATGGAAAAAGTTATTTTAATTTACAATTCACACAATTTATTTTATCTGGCCTATTACTGTTACGTCACGTCTTCCTTGCTACTATGAAAATTGTATAAGATAAATAGATGTACCTCTATAAGCTCCGTGGTCTAATAGGTTAAGCTGTAGGTCCCGGGTAATATTGCAACCTGGTTGTGTTCGTAAAACCCCTCCATCAACCCGCACTAAGCCAGCGTGGTGGAGTATGGCTTAATATTACTCGTATCTGGGTAAAGGCCTGTGTTCCTCGGTGGGGACATTAATGGGCTTCATTAATATATTTAAATAGATTTTCTATGTTAAAGATAATTTTCATAGACTTTTTGGAAATATGGAGATAAAAAATTCGCTGATGTTCTTTGAAAAATGAATGGGGAGCTAGACAAAAGTATTTTAAAGAAAATAGCGTCACGCTTTTTCCCATACGATATGGCAGAGGCAAAGTCGTGACCACATTTGGCCAGTAATTTAATATACCATTTTAGGTGACAGTGGGCTAGCCCATCGCCACAGCTATAGATATATGATGGCTATTGATAAACACCGACTCCAAACACAAAAAGAACAAATGAAAAAAGTATTCGAATGTAAATCTAACTATGTAGAATCGATCTCACTCTTTTAGGTCCGATTTACATTTCAATAAGTAGAATAGCGAACAAAGGGAGCGAGCGAGTCAAGTCATAAGTAGTAAATAGTAAGTAGCGTCCAAACTTATAGTATCAGTAAGTCATAAGTAGTGAGTCCTAACTTTATAATTTGCCGTTCCGAGATAAGACTAACCACGGTTGTTTACATGTCTCAAAGACGATCTGGTCCTCCCAAACAGTTCTTTTAATCCAGAAAATGGACGTGGAACTTCTATAAACCAATTTAGAGGCATAATACGTTTATTTCCTTTCTCTTTCGAGTATGTTATATATACATATATATATATACCTAGTCGGTCCTTAAGTTCTGTCACAAGGTTTTTAGATAGATAAAACTCAGCAATAAACTTTTTCTTATTCGTATTATACATGATTAAAAGCTTATTTTATACGAATCAAATTGCAATACAATACTTTTTGTACGATTATCGCAATATGACAAAAAAACCTTATAACTTGAGACAATCGCGAACCCAAAACACGCCGCAACTGACAAAAGTACCACTTACCACAAATTTAATAAAAAAACAGTGTTCCAGATAACCAACAAGGTTTTTTTTATTTATTCTGAAACCTCGATTTTTGACCATGCTTAACAACTGCATTTGATTTTCTGTTAGCTTTCAGTTCCAACTGCTCCCAAAGAGAACTTTACGTACTTTTTACGTTTTCAGAAAAACGTATAAAAATGATCTTGTGGGCAACAAGTACATACGTAAAATGTGAATATGAAAATTAGTTTTACCCAGACTTAGTTACCTTATGCTTCAAAATGAAGGTAACGGGTTCAGGGAGGGTTCTGACTAAAATCTCACGTAAGTTTGAAAGGTTTTAAGAGTCATGGAAAAAAGATAAAGTGAATCACGTCCGTATTTTTGATTGGGTAAAAAAGTGCAAAATCTCTATAGAAACTAGCATTAGTGTAATATGGCTTTAAGCATTTAAATCCAATAATCGTTCTAATTTATCATTATTTAATGAGCTATCAAACCATTTATAGTAATAAATAAAATAAAACTTGGTATTATTTACTATGCGGCAAAATATTTGTGACAGAACTTATGGACCGACTAGGTATATATACTTAGTCGGTCCTTAAGTTCTGTCACAAGGTTTTTGATTGATAAAACTCAGCAATAAACTTTTTCTTATTCGTATTATACATGATTAAAAAGCTTATTTTATACGAATCAAATTGCAATACAATACATTTTGTACGATTATCGCAATATGACAAAAAACCTTATAACTTGAGACAATCGCGAACCCAAAACACGCCGCAACTGACAAAAATACCACTTACCACAAATTTAATAAAAAAACAGTGTTCCAGATAACCAACAAGGCTTTTTTTATTTATTCTGAAACCTCGATTTTAGACCATGCTTAACAACTAGCATTTGATTTTCTATTAGCTTTCAGTTCCAACTGCTCCCAAAGAGAACTTTACGTACTTTTTACGTTTTCAGAAAAACGTATAAAAATGATCTTGTGGGCAACAAGTACACTACGTAAAATGTGAATATGAAAATTAGTTTTACCCAGACTTAGTTATCTTATGCTTCAAAATGAAGGTAACGGGTTCAGGGAGGGTTCTGACTAAAATCTCACGTAAGTTTGAAATTTTTTAAGAATCATGGAAAAAAGATCACGTGATCAAGAGAAGTGAATCACGTCCGTATTTTTGATTGGGTAAAAAAGTGCAAAATCTCTGAAGAAACTAGCATTTGTGTAATATGGCTTTAAGCATTTAAATCCAATAATCGTTCTAATTTATCAGTATTTAATGAGCTATCTAACCATATATAGTATTAAATAAAATAAAACTTGGTATTATTTACTATGCGGCAAAATATTTGTGACAGAACTTATGGACCGACTAGGTATATATGTTTGATATATCTTTAAATTTGTGCTTTTGTATTTTATTTAGTATATACATAATTTATTACGTTACTTTACATTATTGTGTTTTAGTTGTACCTATAAACAATTAGATGTATACAGTTTTATTGCTCACTAGGACTCTTGCAAATTTTTCCTGTCCTGCCTAGGTTTGCTGGTAGTTTTGTTTTGTTGCATAAATTGTTTTGCTAACTTACTATTAAGATTTCTGTGCAATAAAGAATATGAATATGAATTATACGACTATAACAACTCAAATCGCTGAAAACGCAAGTAAGCTCGCTACTGTTTTTCTTGGAGTATAACTTGGGCTTTAAGGTTTTTCGATACACAAGATCGCCCCAAGGGACTAAGCGTTACACGGGTGGGCCTTTCTTACCCAAATCCACACTTCAGTGAAATTTCCCTGTTCGTCAAGTCAACTTGGGAGTATGTAAATAGGGGTGTGAGGAGTGAAAAATACGAGCATTCGAGTAAAGAGGGATGACAAAAGGTTGGTTGCTATTATCGGAATTTGTGTTGTCTGCAGACCTTTCAAGGGAATTCGGAGTCAAGGTGTTGTAAATGGAATTTTCGTGCTTGCAGCATATTAGAAAACTAACTAAACTTTTTGAGCTGTGGACCTCGCGCCAACGCAGCGAATTTGTGTTTTTTTTATTATTTTCCAGCCGCCAACAACTCCGACCCCCTGGAAGTTTTTTTTAATCAATCAATCAATCAAATCGTTTATTTGTGATAAATAGGTGATACATCGGTTGGAAAAAATCTGGTTAAGATGGATGTTTTTCATAACCGTCTAATTGAATGAACCGACTTTCTGTAAGTACTTTTATTTGTTAGTTTTTAATTATAATTTAATTTAATAAATCATATGATGTAAATTAAATGGGTAATTTTTTCTATCTACTGCAATTTTTATTTTATTTTATTTCATACGTTGGTACATATTGTAATTAAATTGTGAAGAACTGCTTATAAATAAAACAAATAAAATCGTAAATGTAATTTCAAACAAAATATAGAAAAATTATTTGGTAGTAAATTCTATAAGGTGGTGTTTTGCAAATGTAAATCTAAGTAATTGGTATTTGACGCTATTATTTCTCCCAATCCGCAATATACCATAACACCTCGAGTTGGTATTTCGCATATGTGGTTTAATGCATCGGAAGGGCCGCATGCACCGATAACATTATAACCCCTTATCTCTCCGTACTCATTGTGGGGCTACCTACCGCACTACATATGAAAGTTTTCCTCGACCATTTCCATCATATAATTTAACATAGGACATCATAAATTACTTACGTTCATAGCTCATTGGTACCTGTTCGATTTCAACCAGTATATCTTTCGTGGAAGAGTAGCGATTAAATAATAAGATTTTAAAAATAAATATATCTAATATAAATAATTAAATCGAATTAATAAATAAACCCTAGGCTTCGAATGTTACTCGTAGTCAGAAAATAAAAGTCGACAAGATATTATCCTTATAAGTCTACTCGACTTCAGTGAAAAGAGCTCCGTGGTCCAATGGGTTTCACGCTTGCTTCTCACACAGGAGATACAGGTTCGATTCCTGAACGTGAACCAATGAGATAATTAATTTATCTTAAGTACATTATACGGACATTCTAACTGTGATGGAAAACATCGGGAGGCTAGCTCCCTGTCACGTAAAATGGAGTTTGGAATAACTCAAATCAAATCAAAATCAAAATGTATTTATTGAGCCAAAAGAAACATAATTACAAAAACTTTTGTAAATTCTAAACCCCAAACTAATATTAATTGTATCTTGGGGTTTAGTGTTTCCGTTCTGGATGAACTTAATTAAAAATTATGTTGTCACAGTCTATGTAATGCACTTAACAAAACAAGTACCTAATGCCTACTAGATTAAATTAAAAGACAAGCCTAAACAATTATGGCTCACTTTTTAAGTATCTTACTACAAGTATTATATTAAATATATCTGATATAATATTATATGTATATGAGTAATTATTATATTAATAACACCATTATATTATAATAGACATACTTAAATATATATATTATATTATTATAAACTTACATAAATATTTATTTAACTATTAAAATTAAATGAATATAATATTTAACTATACTTAGATACATAGATATTCTTATTTTATTTAGATTCTCGATAATGTATTGTTTCAAGATAGCAAATGTAATATTATTACTTATCAGCACAGAAACTTACTTTGTAAAGCGAAATTGTATGGTCACGGTAATGTAGGGTAGGTTAGAATTAATAAAAGTTTGGCATGGTAACAGAAAGCATAGCAAGTTAACAACCACTGTATGGTGGCCGGGCTATCCCTATGTTCAGGCTTAGTGCTAGGATCAATCCGCACTGGTCAATAAAGAATGGTCAAGAGTCCAATACTAATTGACCCAGTCCGCCTTCACCATGTACCCAGTATAGGGCCAACATACACTGGTCACAGGTTATGGAAAAAACTGTAGCCAGAGACCTATGCTGTAGTAGAAGCGACATAAAGTATGATTAGTTAATAGTTGTTTAGACAATGTAGGTAACACAATTTTATGGGCTTAGTAGCTTTTCGGTCTGATCATAGTCCAGTTCTTGTAAATATTTTTTTAGTATTCTAATGCAAGTAAATTTGTTCAAGCAATGAATATTGATTATTTTGTTTATCTTATTGTAAATAGTTGGCCCAGTGTAGTTAATAAACCTTTTGGCAAATGAAGTTCGTATAAAAGGGATTTGGAATATTTTATGCATAAGGCGTCTATTTTTCTTTTTTATTAGATTGGTGGAACTGGTTGAGGAATTTTGATGTTGATGAAGTACAATTGCTTTGATGTAGGATTGGCGTACTGAAAGTATTTGGGACTCATTATATACTTTAATAGTAGGGTATCTTCGTGGTTTATTTATCATAATTTTTAGTACATATCTCTGGGCTCTTTCAAGGTTCAGAAGGTGGGTTTTATAGGCACCACCCCAGGCTCTGATGCAGTACGTTAACAGAGAATGAGAGAAAGCAAAGTATACGATTTTTAGGGTCCGCAAATCAGTAATATGCCTAAGAGTTTTGATTATATTTACGGTTCTACGCACTCTCCTCACCGTCAAGTTAATGTGGTCAGCCCACGATAGATACCTGTCCACTATAACGCCTAGGTACCGAATTTTCGAGACCCTTTCCAAGTCCTCGCAGTTACAGGCAGATGAAGTCGGATTACAAGAGTGAATCTTTAAGGCAATTTCGTTTTCGCGCAGTTGAGTGGTACACCTTGTACTAAAAGTAATAAATTTGGATTTACTAACATTGAGGGTAAGTAAATTTGCGTCGAGCCAGTTGGCTATAGTGGAAAGGCCAGCGTTAGCTATAGATGCCACATCTTTCCATGTCTTGTGGTGAAACACAATAGCTGTGTCATCGGCAAAAGTAACAATTTTGCAGTTTGTAAGTTCCATTTCACATAAGTTATTTATGTAGACTAGGAAAAGGGTTGGACCCAGAACACTGCCCTGTGGGACACCAAAGCTGACTGTCATAAAGTCACTAGTAGTTGAGTCAATTTTAACAGCCTGTGTCCTGTCACTGAGGTAACTTTTGAGTAGTTCTAGAGGTAAACCCCGTATCCCTAAGACGCTAAGTTTCTGTAGGAGGATGGGGATGGAGACAGTGTCGAACGCTTTGGCAAAATCTAGGAATATAGTTGCACATCTTTCGCCTTTGTCGAGTTTGTCGACAATATGTTTAGTTAGAACCGTGACAGCATCTTCCGTAGATTTTTGTTTTCTAAAGCCAAATTGATTATTTGAAAGGTATTTGTTTGACTCTAGATAATTAACTAATCGTTTGTTGATGATTTTTTCAAATAATTTTGATAGAGTTGGCAATAATGAAATGGGCCTATAGTTTCCGACACTGTCTACATCTCCACCCTTATGTATAGGCCGAATAATAGATTTTTTGAAAACGTCTGGAAATATTCCTGTGGCAATACAGAGGTTAAACACATAAGTCAAAGGTGAAGTTAAAAATGTATTTAAAATTTTAAGAATAGTGGCTGTAATTCCGTCCCATCCGCAAGACGAGCTATTTTTTAGGGATTTTATGAGATTAGAAACTTCAACCTCATCAGTAGGGTAAATGAAAAATGAACTTGTTGGCGTTACTGGTTTAGTATTTGTAGGATTATAAATAATTTGATTTACATTAACATTTTTTGTAGATATTATTTTATTAGCTAAGTTTTTCCCCACATTAGAGAAGAATTCATTAACGCGATTAATAGACTGGTAGCGTGTTTTTTCAAGAGCTAACAACGGCAATGCTTCTGTAGACTTCTTATTTAAATAACATATGTTTTTAACCGTGTCCCATAACTTTTTAGGGTTGTTAGAGTTTTTAGCTAGTTCGCTTTTTTGATGTTCTCTCTTCAGAAATTTTATTATGTAATTGCATAAATTTCTATATTTCTTATATTTAAGCTCAGCAAGAACATTGCTTTGGTTACGTTTCAGCTTAAGATGTAGTTTGTCGCGAGTTCTTATAGATCGAACAACTCCAGGTGTTAACCAACTTTTGAGAATATGTTTGGATCGTGGAACTTTAACCAAGTGAGAGTTATTTGTTACTACAGTTTTTATTGTATCGACTAGACATGATGCAGCTTTAGTTGCGTCAGTCTCAGTATAAACACAGTCGAATGAAATTTTAGCCAAATCATCACACAGGTTTTTATAGTTTGTTTTAAGTTTAGTTCTAGTATTTTTATTAAGTTTAATATTATTCGGTAGGTCGAGATGAAGAACTACCGGCTCATGATCTGTTATGGATGTGTCTAAAACTACGGTTACTTGGGGGCTTAAACCTTTTAACAGGATGTGGTCCAGGCAACTCGAAAGCCTTGTAGGTAGATAATGCGTAGGAAAGAGATTATTCGACGCATTCATATTAAGGTAGTCTATTGCAGATTCACTTACGTTATTAGGATCAATATTTATATTCATATCACCTAACAAGACAGTTGTCCGCGCATAGTTTACACTCTTTAGTACCAAATCCAAGGAGTCTATAAAGTGTGAAGGGTCACGAAAGCAGGGGGGTCTATAGACCGCAACAATAACTAGGTTCGGTCCTATTTTAATAGTAAGACAATCACCTTCACGTAAGTTTGGTTCTTCAACTGAAGCGTCAAGGCCCTCTCTTATATAAACGACCACACCGTTATTTTGATTGATAAACTTATTTGTTCTAAAAGACCTATAATGAGGCAGCTGAGGAATTATAGAGGAGTCGTCAATTCTTGCTTCTGTTAGTACAATGATGTGTACTATAGTAGACATTCTCTGTAGAAGTATAGGAATTTGGTCTATATTTGCACAAACACTTCGAATATTGAGATTAAGCAATACAAGTGGTTGGGAATTAGTGTTAGGCAAGAGATTGTGTAGGTTATCAGGATCACTTCTAAATGCCACTGTTGAGGTAAGACGATCAATATCGTCAATTAGAGTATCTTCTAGCTCTGTTTAAAATTTTTAGAGAAGTACAGTAGTTGTTGAACAGATGAATTTGTGGTTACGAAGACCGAGAGTACGCATACAATATTAGAAATTACGAATGTAACTTGGGATGTTATCATATTATGACAAGTAAGATTAAATAGTGCTGGATGTATTATATTTGGTGCAATAAATAATATAAATAAATGGATTTTATATAAATACATAGTATTAATATATAAAGAGATAAATATTATATGTAGAGGTTGATCTATGTTAATTTCTTGACAAATCACCATATTAGAAAAATAGGCCATACACAAAATTTCCAGTCACATCAGCTTTTCTTGCGTGTCAGTGGCCGCTCCCATCTCAAGACTGCTCAGCTGAGCCTCACTTTTTATAAGAATATAGGGTGTCCCATCATCTTTGCGCAGGTAAACTCGTCCATTGGATGTCCAGCAGTGCTTGTAGAAGTACAGTTTGCGGTGTTGACGAGCAAGGTAGAAGATATTTTTCATTTTCAATAACTGGCTCATAGTGGGCACAATTGTGCCTCTGCCACCCCGTATGGGAAAAGACGTGACGCTGTGTGTGTGTGTGTGTGTGTATGTGTGTGTGTGTGAGAGGGTGTGTGTGTGTGTGTGTGTGTGTGTGTGTGTGTGTGTGTGTGTGCGTGTACTCGACATAGTTAAAGAATATCGCTATAAATCGCTAAAAATATATTTTGGGTTCAGTTCTATGTATGGGAAGGCCCCCTTTAATTATTAAATTTTTTCAATTTTAAAATAAAAATCTTCAAGCGGTTTACATAATACATCTACATACCAAGTTTTAACTGTGTAGTCTTAATAGTTTTTGCATAAAGTTGCTGTGAAATACGGACGGGCAGACAGACTTGACAAAACTATAAGGGTTCCTAGTTTCTCTACGGAACCCTAAAAAGGCACGTTTTGATGGTTGAGCTGGTTAAGCTGAGCGAATACGTTTTGCATATTGACTCTTGTACTGTCCGTAAATTTCTACGCTGTCTAGCCTTGCGCTAATCTTTATTCGTCTTTAACCTGTACAATTCGGTACCAACATTAATTTTGTTACAAGGAATACAGTTGTATAGTAACTAACAGAATTGGCTAAAGGATTTGTCAGATGCTGGTTACAGTTAAAGTGCAGCTTCCACTGTCTTGTCGCTGCCATTTTCTTTGATGCTAATGGAAGACAGCGCGCCAGCATTATGGTTAGTTATACCTAAATATCAGACGGTGTGATCGTTTCAATAGAACCTCCGGGCTCCGGAGGGAGTAGTTGATCCCGATCAAATCCTAGGAGATGAAACGAAAGGGTAAAAATCAATCAAACGCCTGTCAGTAGACTTTGAGCAATTGAGCAAGGATGAGCATCTAATTGCTGAAAGGTTTGTGACAGGCGAGAGGCTCAGAGTCCTAAACAACGTGCCAAGAGTATGAGAAAAATCCTAGAAAAGAAATCCGAAGGTGCAATAGTTTTTATAAGTTAATATGAATAACATTCTTTGGCTATGAATTCATCAGAGCAACTTTGTTTTTCACTCTAACGTAATATCAGCTGATAATGTACCGCTTCGCACAAAACGTAGCTATAAAACAAGTCACAACTTACTGCTGAAATGTGCGTAACATATGGCACCTTTTATTAGACGGATTATCGAATATTAATGGTAAATAACTATCTAGATGATATAAGGTTCCAGTTCTAATTAATTATACACGCAATAATACCTCATTAAGTGGTTACTCGCATTTAGCCAGCTGTGAATAAACGTTTCATTCTCCTTCTTCTTCTTCTTCAATGATGATAATTATAGTCATAATTATACTTGCATCCATTGACGACTTATACCTGACATGCTGTTTGTTTAATATTTAAGGCAGTTCACTGCCGCTGGCCGGCGTCGATTTGAGGTGTTAGAGCGTTACTCACCCAACAACCCGCACGCTTACGCACACATGCAAGCCGCACAGTATGACAAAAGCCGCGCTAATTCTGACTTAGTATTAACAAATACAGAAGTCCCACACGGTGTCTCTCCTTTCAACTCCTCGGCATAACACTGCCGCTTACGAACACTCGTTTAGGTTAAGGGCAATCCGACTGTGGAACGCACTTCCCTGCGCTATTAGGGAAAGTCCCTCAATTTTCACTTTTAAGAAAAGATTCAAAGTGCATTTCCTTTCTCTTCCGTAAAAGGTACCATATTTATGTAGGTATATGTATGATTTATTATAGTTTATGTATGTTCATGCTATATATTGTATTTTATGTAGTGGAAGTTTTATTTTATATTTGGTACAGTTTATATACATTTTGAAAGTAATTTTCGTCCGTATATATAGTGTTATTGCGAACAGGACTTTACTGTATAATTAACTCTCCTGTCCTGCCTAGGTTTGCTGGAAGAAATCTCTTTTTAGAGATAAGCTCGCCTTTGCTTATTACATTTCTTTTAATTCTCTGTAACTTTATATTATCTATGCAATAAAGAATAAAGAAAGAAAGAAAGAAGTGATCGAGACTACGTATCTAGGCGTTTAGGCGAGATGATACTGATTCGATATTAATATTATACATCACTACACAAAAATCTATCTATTCTAATCTTATGTTCAGGTTATAGAATATAGGAATAAAGGAAATAAATTATCAGTTGCGATCAAGGTAACAAAGAAATAGGTTATTAGTTTTTTAATTCCGAAAATAATTAAAAGTATTATTTATTCATTGGTAGCATTAATTCGATGTATGATTACAAAATAATACACAATATATACACAATAGAATACAAAATAGAGGAAGCAAAAAATATAATAAACTGCTGGTAAACGAGGAGTAAAGTATATTAACCTCTCAGAAACCGAGGGTTGTTGGGACGAGTCGCGATTTTGAACCTTATGCCATGGTAATAAAATTTAAAACCCATAACGGAAATGTGGCGTTAGTATTCACCGGTGGTATTCAAGAGGTAGCATGCGTATGTGAATTTTTATTCATTATTATTATTAAATTACTTAATATTATATTATTAGGTCCTTACATATGAAATTGGCGCTTCGTCGTACGTACATTTGTAGAAAATTAATATATGTATTTATTATACATATATTTGTATAAACATATATGTTCGATTCCAAATCGATATTCGATCGATGGTTTCGGAACGGCCATTTTGAATTTGACGTTGCTGCCAACCTAGCAGTTTACATTAGTTACATTGTAGGTGAATTGAAATTTGCATTGAAGTACCAGTTAGTCAATCTATTAGTGGTCTAGTAATGCTAATGAATGTTTGGTTAACATAGGTAGTTACATCTATTGATAGCAGGCTATTACATTGTTTTCAGTTTATAGCAATTTATAACTTGAACTAATATTGACTATCTCTGTGTGTTATAATGATAAAGGGAAACTAAATTGTATTTACAGAATTTATATAGATATAAAACTCGGTTCCTATTGTTTAAGGAAAACAACATTGTTTAAGTTGTGGTTTAGGGTTCCCTCGTTTGGGTTGTAGACTGGAGGGTCCAATATAATTGAGTTACTGCAAATTGTGAGTAAGTATCGTTCCGATCATGTCGTTATCTGAAATCCAGAAGGGTGTTTCTAAGGAACTCAGATGGTTTTCCTCCGCACACGGTCTGATAGACCGTTTAGATAGACATGATGTGGTATTGGAGCGGTCTATGGACGTTAAGGAACGTTACAACAGGGTGCTCGAATTGTCCGCGCAGGCGGAATCAGTTGATGGTTGCGCACCTGACAGGCTGTCACGGTTGCTAGGGGATGTCGACCAATGTATGGAGATGGCAGCTGCTATCACGCAGAAGGCTGCGGACATACGTAGACAGCGCGAGTCCAGCCATGGTGGTGACATTGAAGCACCTCTGCCGCTTCAGGGTTCGGGGTCCAGGTTACCTGCCATAACTATGCCTACCTTTGACGGAGTGTCCGGTGAATGGATGAGCTTCATCAATCTGTTCGACAGTTTGGTGCACATGCGATCGGACATTACCAAGTCTGTCAAGATGGCTCAGCTGGTGGCAGCATTGAGGGGTGAGCCTAGGGAGCTGGTCGCTCATTTGACAGTTACGGAGGGTAACTATGAAACGGCCAGACAATTGTTGGTCAGACGTTACCATAACAAACGGAGGTTGGCCGATGCCCAACTGAACCGTTTGTTTAGTATCCCGGTTGTGAACAAGGTCGGGGCCATACAGACGGAGGTTTTGAACCCGTTGTTGTCCGTCACCAAGGCTCTAGAGAATCTTGGACTTCCGGTTGGTGAATGGTCGTACCTACTGCTGTACATTGTACTTTCCCGCCTACCCGCTGACGTGCAGACTCGTTTCGAACAGTCTCACGGGAGGTCGGCCGAGGACCTGCCCGCCTTCTCCGACTTGGTCAGATTCTTGGAAGAGGAGGCTCGACGGGCAGAGAATTTGGGGTTGACGGTCACCCATCCTTCGGAGCCACAGAGAGCTGCCGGGAGCGCTGTGAGTAGGTGCTCTCCGACGAGGAAGGACCGCACCAACCGGCAGTCATATGGGACTGTGAGTGCATTGACCCCACATAGTGAGACCTGCCCATGTTGTAGGCAGATTGGCCATGCTGTGGCCAATTGCAATAAGTTCGGGGAACTTAGGGTTCAGGGACGGCGCCGGATGGCCAAGCAGCGGAGCTGGTGTTTCCTGTGCCTCGGGCCACACATGGCTAGGTACTGCACGCGCACAAAAATGTGCGGATATTGTGTTGGGGCCCACAACAATCTGTTGTGCATGAACCGGTCCGGCCAACAGCCACCACAGGGCCGTACCCAGGGTGACACGGCATGGGGCCCTGAGAATTCGTTTGCGACTCGGAGCGCAACTCAGGAGCCAACGTCCCCACGTCCACAGGGCCGTACCCAGGGTGATACGGAATGGGGCCCTGAGAATTCGTTTGCGACTTGGAGCGCAACTCAGGGGCCAACGTCCCCTCGTGCACAGGGTAGTACTAGGGTGCGGGGCCGCACTCAGGGTCATCACATGGGGGGCCCTGAGTTTTCGGTTGCGACTCAGCATCCGACTCAGCGGGCAATGGGGCCACAAGCACGCAGCCACCCAGGGGTGCAGGGCCGCACTCAGGGTCATCACATGGGGGGCCCTGAGTTTTCGGTTGCGACTCAGCATCCGACTCAGCGGGACATTGGGTATGTTGAGCAGGCCGTAACGGGCGGGTGGCATGGGACACCTTCGAGCTATGCGGATGCGGTTCGGACGCCGCCTCAGTTGTCGCCCCGCTCGTCGCCTCGTCCTCGTCAGTCGCATGTGATGTCCCCCCCGCTCATGGAGCGGCCACGGTTGAATTCACGCCCACCCCCCTTCGGGGGGCGTCGTAGGGTGGCAATGGAACCGGCGCGTGGGCCATTTGTACAATGGGACCCTCTGGCGTATAGCTGCCTACCTGATCGGTTACAGGCACAGTGGGGCCCCGGGGGCCCTCGCTAGGAATTTGCGGCCCAACAATTTGTTGCCCCCCAACCGGAGACGGTGGTGTTACCGATCGCCTCTGTGCTTGTTTGGGATTTGGCGGGCAACCCAACATACGTTCGCGCCCTATTAGATTCTGGAACTCAGGGCTGCATTGTATCGAATGATTTAGCAAAATGGTTGGGCCTCAATATAAATAATGTATCGCTGCCGAGGAAATTGGTCCCTGCTGGGGATTACAGGGCAACCCTTCACGGGTTTTGTGATGCCTGTGAACGAGGGTTTGCGGCAGCGGTTTATTAGCGAACCGTCACCTCCACCGGGGAGGTCGACGTGCGTTTGGTTTTGGCAAAAAGCAAGGTAGCGCCTATTCGGACAAGGATGACGATTCCAAAACTGGAACTGTCCGGGGCTGCTCTTTTGACCAAACTTTTGAATCACACTCTAACAGTGTTGCGTGGGTCAGTGGTTTTGGAGGATACGGTGTACGCGTGGACGGACAGCCAGATTGTTTTGTGCTGGCTGAAGGCTTCGGTCCATAACTTAGAGGTTTTTGTTGCGAACCGTGTCTCCCAGATTATGTCGTCTGAGGTCTTACTGACCTGGAGACATGTACCAGGAGAATTGAACCCGTCTGATTGTGCATCCAGGGGATGTCGGGCTCCTGAACTCGTTAGACACCATTTGTGGTGGGGACCACCCTGGCTTGCCAGGAGAGAATCGGACTGGCCCCACAGCCATGTAGTAGTATCTTCGGATCATGGCCCCAGAGCGGCCGTGCATGTTACCCAGAAGGCTGAGGACCCTGACGCCGGGTTTCTGCTGGACCGGTATAGCTCATGTGTGTTTGTTTGTTTACCCACCAAGGCGGTACATCTCGAGCTCGTTGCTGATCTCTCGACAGAGGCTTTCATTGCTTGTTTGGATAGGTTTGTTTCTCGAAGGGGACTTCCAACTTTGATCCGCTCTGATAACGGCACTAACTACGTCGGTGCGGAACGATACTTACGAGAGATAGTCAACTTTTGAATGTAAATAAAGTGGATATTGGAACGGCCCTCTCCCATCGTGGTATACAGTGGACCTTCAGCCCACCGAGTTGCCCCCACTGGGGTGGGATTTTTGAGGCCGTAGTTAAGTCAGCTAAGACGCACTTGGGGCGTATAGTATGTCAGACCGCGCTGACTTTTGAGGAGCTCGCGACATTGTTTTGTAAGATCGAGGCCGTTCTCAATTCGCGACCGTTGTGTCCGCTCAGCTCGGATCCAAATGACCTGGAGGCTCTGACCCCAGGCCATTTCTTGATAGGACAGCCACTTAACGCGTTGCCCGAGCACCCCTTCGAGGGAGTGAAATTGTATCGGTTGTCAAGGTATCAGATGTTGCAGCAGTTTACTCAGAATTTCTGGAAGCGTTGGTCGCTCGAGTATCTGCATATCTTACAACAGCGCCTTAAGTGGACTGACAAAACCAGCCCCCCTAGTGTTGGTGACCTCGTTCTGGTTAAGGATGCTAACCTACCGCCACTACGTTGGCGCAGGGGGCGCATTGTTAACTTGTTCCCTGGCAAGGACGGGACCCCCCGGTCTGCGGAGGTTCTGGTAGGAGGCTCGGTTCTAAAACGAGCGGTAGCAACGTTGTCTCGGCTGCCCGTAGATTAGGGGACAGGTGGGTGCCTGTCCGGGCGGGTGATTGTTCGATTCCAAATCGATATTCGATCGATGGTTTCGGAACGGCCATTTTGAATTTGACGTTGCTGCCAACCTAGCAGTTTTTGACAACTGACAGACGAAAAAGCCCTCGCAATGTAACGCGTATTGATTTGGGTATTGAAATTAAATCGTAAGCCATCTGGAATTGTATTCGGGTTCCCCTCAGGATTGTCTATATAGCTGAGTGTGTTGTGGTTCCCCGAACCAGATAAAGTTCGCAATTACGTGGCCGATTGGTTTTTCCCACGTAACATAACCTGTGTTGGAATACTGTGCTGGCCTGCCAGTCATACCTGGTTGGCTGAAGAACCTGTCTACCAAGAAGAGCCTAGGGTGCACCCGGGCCTTGCAGAGAGACAGGAGGTTGACGGGACCGAAGCACAGACCAGGTTAGATCGTTCATAATTAATAGCTCGGTGAATCGCCGACGTTCACACTTCTTGGCATCTGATCGCTACGCTACCTCGTAGCTGATGGGCCCCTGCGAGGTCATTAGGTGCCGAGAAGCCTGAACAATATATATATATATATATATATATATATATATACATATAGATGGAGCTAAAGAAGGTTTATTTCAGTCGTGTGGTCAAAAGCACACTCGTTTTTTTTATTTTGTTCTTGATCTGATAGTTATTAAGGATTTTATATTAACCTCCTGGATTAGCATCCATATATTAGGTCCTTACAAATGAAATTGGCGTTTCGCCGTACTGGCCACTTTGATCTCAAATATCTCCTCTATGGTTAGGAATTCCAAATTCAAATTTATACAGCTATTTACTCATGTATTTGTATTTCTAAAATTATAATTCATTTGTTTTTTCCTCAATTGTTTTTTTTCTTGCGTCACTCAGTTTACAAAATGGAAAACTTGAAATATCGCGTTATTTACGAATATGAGTTCTACCGTGGCACCAGTGCTGCAGAAATGGCTCGAAGGATTAATGATGTGTATGGCGACGGTGCCGCAATAGAAAACACATTGCGTTTTGGGTTCCAACGTTTTCGTTCTGGAAATTTCGACCTGCAGAACAAGCCCCGTGGACGGCCGGAGACCAAAGTTGATAATGTAGAATTGAAGGCTATTGTGGAAGCGGATCCATCGCAAACTACGTCCGAGTTAGCTGCAGGCTGCGGTGTTATTGATAAAACTGTTTTAATCCACTTGAAGCAAATTGCGAAGGTGAAAAAGTTTGAAAGGTGGGTACCTCACGAACTGAGTGAAGCAAATCAACAAACGCGCGTTGACTGCTGCGTTGCATTACTCACCCGGCACAATAATGAAAGGATTTTAAATCGAATCATTACCTGTGATGAAAAGTGGATCCTGTACGATAATCGGAAGCGCTCATCGCAATAGCTGAACCCTGCCGAACCAGCCAATTACCATGCCCAAGCGAAAATCGACTCCAAAAAAGTTACTTGTGAGCTGCTTCATGATAACGCTAGACAACAACTGCACAACAGACGGCTACTGTATTAGAGGAGCTTTAATTGGAATGTCTAAGACATCCATCGTAATCTCCGGACCTTGTTCCGACAGATTATCATTTTTTTCGAAATTTGGATAACTTCTTGAAAGGGAAAAAATTCAACTCCGATGGGGCAGTCCAAACCGCCTTCAAAGATTTTATTGATACCCGTCCGAATGATTTTTTTAGTAAAGGGATCGAAGAACTACCAATGATATGGCAAAAGTGTAACGATAGCAATGGTAAAAACTTTGATTAAATAAATATATTATATTTAAAAAAAAACGACTATGTTCTTCCCATGCAAAACGCCAATTTCATATGTAAGGACCATATACCCAAGGTATATCTAGGTAGGTAAGTTAATTTTTATTTTTTTCATCTTTTTAAATATTTTCATATCCACGCACGAGCAAAAAAATTTTTTTTTAAAGGACTGACAAATATTTAACTTGGTTTTTGTTGACATGCATTTTGTTTTATAGAGTAACTACGTTACTATAAATAATTAAAGTGTACCTACTTAATGTTTTTGATTATTTTAAGAACGAAAATATCTGTTTGAATATAATTCGTTAATCTGCATACCGGCACCCACGCACGACAAAGACCATGTCTAGTGTAGGTTTTAAATGTAATTTGAATAACTCGTCTTCTAGCGCCAACTCGCACTTGACGATGATGTTATAATTTTTTCTTCTTTTCTGTGACGTTTAACTGAGTGTAATTATCTGTATTATATAAAAAGAGAAGGCCTGACTCGCTCACTGACTCACCAACGCCCAGCCCAAACATTGCAAACTAGAAAGCTGGAATTTTGCATAGATATTTCATTTATAATTAAATTAAGACAAGGAATGAGGGCGGATTGTAAAAAAAAACACCCCTAAGGGGGTAAAATAGGGGGGGTAAGTTTGTATGAAAGTTCTTCAGTTTTGAAGTTAGGATCATCAAATTTTGTATTAAGGGTGTCGATTGAAAATTAAGAATTACATGACTCAGCGTTTTTTTTTCTTTACCTCTAAGTGGGTAAAATAGGAGTTTTGCAAGTTTTTATGAAAGTACGTCAGTTTTGAAGTTAGGATCTTCAAATTCTGTGTTTAGACAGAAGTTTAAACATTAATGAATAGTTTTCTCAGTGTTTCTTCAAGTTTATCCCCAAAGAGGGTTGAAAGTCCCTCAGTTTTGAAGTTAGGATCTTCAAATTATGTGATAAGGCTGAAGATTAAATATAACTGAGTGGTGTCCCAGCGTCTTCGAAAATTCCAACCCCAAACATTTGTCTCGATAACACGTCTAGCTGATCGTTTACGTAACAATTTAACTGTATTTATTTGTGAAATACTATCTCTTAAAAACCGAGATTTTCAGTGCAAATCTTTTATTTCCAAATTTACTAGGTTGTTACCTTTTCTATCTTTTCTTCGTTATAAAGTGTGCATTTCAGCGCAAATCTTTCTCTTTTTTTTTAAGACACAAATAATTATCACAGTTTATAAAATACGGAAAATAAAATCCTATATTCCAGACTACTAAATAAAAAACATACATATAACTGTAAATATAGTTTACCTGTATAAACTATGACTTTTAATTAGCTGACGGAACTTCTTGTCATCAACTAAATACAAATTCATCACCTAAACCACAGAAGTCTGTGCGTGATGCTGGCCAGCATTCGTGTGTATACATACAGAGACATTCAGAGACGAGTAAAGTATCGGGTAGGTAGTAGTCCAGCTATACAGCACTAAGTTTTTTTTTTATTTGATGTTTAGGGTATAATGGGTGAATGAGGCTTTAAGTTCAGTAGGTTGACTGTTAAGCAGTAGTGGTATGATAAATTGAGTAGTTTGCTCACTATAGTAATTGCAAGATCTGACCGTCACTGGTTTATTATTTGTCACCTTGCGAGTCTTGATACTATGTGAATGGGAGACTGTTTTGTGTGTATATAGGTAATTTATGTGCTTAACAAAACAGCCATTCAGATAAATTATAATAGAAAAACATGTACAAAGGCGAGCTTATCTCTAAAAAGAGATTTCTCCCAGCAAACCAAGATCTAGGAAAGGTGATGGTTGAGCGGGGGAAGACCTGCGCGCACAATAAAACTCTATAAATACTACGAGTAAAATACACTACAAACAATATCATACTGATTGATAACCCTAATTGCTAAAAATAGACTGCATACACAATTACTTAAATACAACGTAAAAATATGTATAAACCGTATAATACACTAATACATACCAATATATGTATAATAGTAGTAATTCATTAAAAGTATTTAGTATATTATCTAATTTATATTATTTATTGTAAGTACTTGTTTCTTTCCTTATATTGTTGTAAGCATAGGTCTGCCCCTGCACAGCAATCAACCTTTGCCATTTCATCCTGCTACATATAAGCTCGCCCTTGTACACTATTTTCATGTAACTATAGTTTTTTTATAAGTTTTGTGTGCAATAAAGAAATATGAAATATGAAATAAGAAGCAGAAGAAGAACTAGAATTCCATCGAATTCATGATATCGTTAGACCATTGTGCAGGTTTTTGACAGCGCTGTCGGTCGTGACGTTTCTCACGTTTCTCAACTGTGTTCACGGACCGCTGTAGATTTTCTGATTTTCTCGATTGTGATTGTGTCTCAGACGAACGGAACTCTTTATTTGCACTCCATAAAAATAGAGTGCATTTATGCTCTTTCATCCCTAAAAAAATAACATGAGAAATCATAAAAACTCGGCGAATTCGTCAGCTGTACCAAGGTCGCCTACTGGCCGTGTCGCTTTCCTTACTCTGTGACTGCTTTGGTCCAACGTCCATCTTCCCGCAAGTGTCGGCTAAACATGCAATAAAGAAATGCTAGTGTGTACTTTATTTAGTGATATTTTCTTACAAAATTGTATCCTATCATATTTAAGACTAAACATAACATACAAAAAGGCCCCGTAAAAACTTGATTTAAAAACCAATATCTTAATTTGCGGCCGTTTGAAGATCATGGGTCCGCTATCTCCAATAACTTTTTTATGTGATGTGGGCATAAAATATTGAATGCCCCCAAACTTTTATGACAATTTCTCAACATATTTTATGGTTATAAATAAATAAACTACAGTAAGATCTTTGATTGAGTTCCTTGTGTTAGCTTCTCAACGCAAACGTATGAGATTGTTTTTATCGACTATATATGTATTTTTATAGGTAAAATCTACGAAAGTTTGTACAATTTGACATACGAAAAATATTAAAGCGACTCTTTGATTCAGCTATAAAAATAACACGAACCATTCAAAATATACTCAAAATGCATGAAAGCGAGATTTATCATATTGGTGGTTTTGTAGAACAAGGTGGTTATTTGTAAGTCGAAAGCTCGGCGTTTTCTGTTGTTGAAATTTCTTGCTCCAATGTCCGAGTTGCACTCCGAGAGGTCTGGGTTTGAATGGCACTTGGGAGAATGTTTTCCGGGACTTCAGGGGGTCATGGTTATTGGTAATTAATGCGGTATTTGGGATCAGACAATATATGTTTATCGTAAAATGATACCGACAAACGAAAATGTTTGTTGTTTTTCACCGATCACAGATCAAAAAATGCAAATGACGTCAGTGAGAATGTTCACTTGAGGGTATACACACAAACAAGACCGCGCTCGCTTACGAGGTTCGAGAATTTATACCAATTTCTTCGTAATTAGCTTATTTCACAGGCGGATAACACTTGTTCAGATAAATAAACTGATAATGATTAATTGAGCACTAGTGTGACTCAATAATTGAAGAGTTTAAACAATAAATACAATAAAATTGGCTGGAGCAAACAAAACTGAATGTTGTTAGCAGTGGCGCCCTCTGGCGAAAAAGGTTAGATGTGTTAGATGATAGTAATTGTCGATTTCTGGTAATAGTAATTTATTTTGACGTCTGAAAGAGTATAAGTTATTAAGGTTGGCTGCGGTTTTTGTATGTTTCAGAATATTTACTTACAAGCTTTATTATTTCCAATATGTTAATAGCAGGTAGGGTGGGGATGTTATGTGGTTTTATGTATGGTTTGCAGCTGTCTGTAGGTATGATTTTGGATATAATATGGCTGAAGGTCTTCAACTTAATTACTTACAACTGGTCTTCAACTATAAGGCACTTTCCACTCTGCTCGTTGGCGAAAGGACTACAACCCACACTGGTAAATCCTTTCCTACTAATCTCGTTATCTTGAAAAACTTCCCGAATAGTCAGCATAGACCAGTCCTGACAGAAGTTGGTATCAAAATGTCATTGGTTAGGTCAGTGCCACTCCCCAGGTGGAATTTCCAAAAAGCTGACTGGGCTAAGTTCGCAGCGAAAATTGATGCCGCAATCAGGATCATCCCTCCAGAGTCTAAACACTACGATCGTTTTATGGAACTAGTAATCAAGACCGCCAAAACCTGTATTGATAGAGCAAAGAGAGCGATTGCTTGTACGATGAATATCGTGAAACTGGTTAATGCGACATGGGCGCGGGAATACTAAATTCGCTTGACTCAAATCGCTCTGAAAAGTGGAAACCTACTGTAGGAAAAATGGATTTTAAACGGTCAAGCCGAAAAGCCGGGCGTGTCTTGAAAAGGCTCACTGGTAAAAGTCTTGCAAGCGCTGCCTGGCTGGTCGCTGGCTTGCGTCATTTTCGCAAACATACTTGTTCAGGCTTCTCGGCACCCAATGACCTCGCAGGGGCCCATCAGCTACGAGGTAGCGTAGCGATCAGATGCCAAGAAGTGTGAACGTCGGCGATTCACCGAGCTATTAATTATGAATCTATCTGACCTGGTCTGTGCTTCGTTCCCGTCAAACTCCTGTCTCTCTGCAAGGCCCGGGTGCACCCTAGGCTCTTCTTGGTAGACAGGTTCTTCAGCCAACCAGGTATGGCTGGCAGGCCAGCTTCGACGAGCACAGTGTTCCAACACAGGTTATGTTACGTGGGAAAACCAATCGGCCACGTAAATGCGAACTTTATCTGGTTCGGGGAACCACAACACACTCAGCTATATAGAAAATCCTGAGGGGAACCCGAATACATTCCAGATGGCTTGCGATTTAAATTCAATGCCCTAATCAATACGCGTTACATTTCGAGGGCTTTTCGTCTGTCAGTTGTCAAAAACTGCCAGGTTGGCAGCAACGTCAAATTCAAAATGGCCGTTCCGAAACCATCGATCGAATATCGATTTGGAATCGAACAATCACCCGCCCGGACAGGCACCCACCTGTCCCCTAATCTACGGCCAGCCGAGACAACGTTGCTACCGCTCGTTTTAGAACCGAGCCTCCTACTAGAACCTCCGCAGACCGGGGGGTCCCGTCCTTGCCAGGGAACAAGTTAACAATGCGCCCCCTGCGCCAACGTAGTGGCGGTAGGTTAGCATCCTTAACCAGAACGAGGTCACCAACACTAGGGGGGCTGGTTTTGTCAGTCCACTTAAGGCGCTGTTGTAAGATATGCAGATACTCGAGCGACCAACGCTTCCAGAAATTCTGAGTAAACTGCTGCAACATCTGATACCTTGACAACCGATACAATTTCACTCCCTCGAAGGGGTTCTCGGGCAACGCGTTAAGTGGCTGTCCTATCAAGAAATGGCCTGGGGTCAGAGCCTCCAGGTCATTTGGATCCGAGCTGAGCGGACACAACGGTCGCGAATTGAGAACGGCCTCGATCTTACAAAACAATGTCGCGAGCTCCTCAAAAGTCAGCGCGGTCTGACCTACTATACGCCCCAAGTGCGTCTTAGCTGACTTAACTACGGCCTCAAAAATCCCACCCCAGTGGGGGCAACTCGGTGGGCTGAAGGTCCACTGTATACCCCGACGGGAGAGGGCCGTTCCAATATCCACTTTATTTACATTCAAAAAGTTGACTATCTCTCGTAAGTATCGTTCCGCACCGACGTAGTTAGTGCCGTTATCAGAGCGGATCAAAGTTGGAAGTCCCCTTCGAGAAACAAACCTATCCAAATAAGCAATGAAAGCCTCGGTCGAGAGATCAGCAACGAGCTCGAGATGTACCGCCTTGGTGGATAAACAAACAAACACACATAGGTACGCCTTGTATTGCTTAGCGGTACGCAATCGTGAACTCTTCACCATAAACGGTGCGGCAAAATCCGTACCAACACCTGAAAACGGTCTGACCTCATTCACACGATCAGGGGGCAAGTCCCCCATGAGAGGTTGCATCGTGGCAGCCTTAAGTCGATAACAAGGCATGCACCGAAACACGATGTTCCGTATGACACGGCGGGCAGATAAGATCCAAAACTCCCGCTGGAGCGTGGCCAACAACGCGTTACAGACGGCATGCGCGTTTTTAATATGACGATCAGTCACCAGCAATTCAACTAACTGTCCCCCCTTGGGGAGCAGATGTGGGTGACGAGCCGAATACGACAGATTCGCACTGCGCAATCTTCCTCCTACCCGAAGTAACCCGGTCGAATCAACAAAGGGGTTGAGACGCGCGACGGCTCCCTTCAATTTCGAACGTCCACTTCGTATAATCTCCAATTCTGCCCCAAACTTCGAGGACTGTACCAACCGGACCAAATTCAGTAGCGACTCGTTTCGCTCTGCCGGATTCAGAATAGGGTTCAACGTTCGCTGATCGCGAGGAGTACGACAATTTCGAGCGAATCTCCTAATCCAAGTGGACACGTTTATCAACTTGTCAAGTGAGCTATACCGGTCCAGCAGAAACCCGGCGTCAGGGTCCTCAGCCTTCTGGGTAACATGCACGGCCGCTCTGGGGCCATGATCCGAAGATACTACTACATGGCTGTGGGGCCAGTCCGAATCTCTCCTGGCAAGCCAGGGTGGTCCCCACCACAAATGGTGTCTAACGAGTTCAGGAGCCCGACATCCCCTGGATGCACAATCAGACGGGTTCAATTCTCCTGGTACATGTCTCCAGGTCAGTGGGACCTCAGACGACACAATCTGGGAGACACGGTTCGCGACAAAAACCTCTAAGTTAGGGACCGAAGCCTTCAGCCAGCACAAAACAATCTGGCTGTCCGTCCACGCGTACACCGTATCCTCCAAAACCACTGATTCACGCAACACTGTTAGAGTGTGATTCAAAAGTTTGGTCAAAAGAGCAGCCCCGGACAGTTCCAGTTTTGGAATCGTCATCCTTGTCCGAATAGGCGCTACCTTGCTTTTTGCCAAAACCAAACGCACGTCGACCTCCCCGGTGGAGGTGACGGTTCGCAAATAAACCGCTGCCGCAAACCCTCGTTCAGAGGCATCACAAAACCCGTGAAGGGTTGCCCTGTAATCCCCAGCAGGGACCAATTTCCTCGGCAGCGATACATTATTTATGTCCGATAGCGAGGTGAACATTTGCGTCCAATAAGTCAACAACTCACCTGAGAGGTGGGTGTCCCAGGTCAACTGAGCCGCCCATAGCCTTTGCATAAAACATTTGAGAGCAAAGGTGACTGGAGAAATCCATCCATTCGGGTCGAACGTTCTCGCAATCGTTGACAGTACTGACCGCTTCGTCCAGGCCTTCGGTGTTTCTAAAACCACCCGATAGGTAAACTCATCATGGACGGGCCGGTACTGAATTCCAAGCACTGACAACATGTTAGGGTTGTCAGGATTCTCAAAAACGTGCGGGTCTTGTTGAAACTCATCTGGGAGACCAGCCATCAACTCAGGGGAGTTGGACATCCACTTGCGTAGTTCATAGCCGCCTCGTTCCAGCAATTGAATGAGCTCGTCACGTCGGTCCAGAGCTTCCTCTACACTGGCTGCCCCTGTGCAGACGTCATCGACGTACAAATCTTGCTCCAGGATAGCGGCGGCTCTAGGATAGCTCACACGGTCACGCGACGCCAACTCCCGCAGAGTACGCATCGCCAAATACGGGCTAGACCGTAACCCATACGTGTTCGTGTTCAACTCATAGACCTTGACTGGCTCGGCCGTGGACTCACGCCAAAGTATCAACTGATACCTTCTGTCAGCCGGATGAATTACCGTTTGCCTAAACATCATCCGAATGTCTGCGACAAATACAACCTGGTGCCTCCGAAAGCTCGTGAGAATATCCGAAATATCACGACTCAACTTGGGTCCCGAATGTAGACACTGATTCAGGGACATCCCGTTCGAGGTAGGTGCTGACCCATCAAAAACAACTCGAATCTTGCCGGTAGGGGTTCGTAGGACGGCATGGTGTGGAAGAAAACAATGATCCTCAGATCTCCAGTCCACACCCGATACCGACATGTGTCCTAACGACTCATACTCCCTCATGAAATCAACATATTTTTGTTTAAATACGGCGTCCCTTGACATCCTACGCTCCATCGACATCAATCTCGTCTCAGCCATCTTCCTAGATTCTCCTAGTGGCGGTCGATCGGCCCTGAAAGAAAGTCGAGTTACAAAACGACCAGAACGAAGGCGACCAGTACTATTCTGGTAAAACGACTCGCACTCTTCTTCGTCTGCGTCGACTCGACGAGCGGTGGGAGGTTCCTCTATCTCCCAGAAACGTTGGATAGCGTCTGACAACGCTGAGCCAATAAGTATGCCATCTGACTCGGCAGGCCTAACCATTGGCAATGCCGGACCCATGATCACGTGACCAAACTTAGTATCCACAGCAATCAACCCTTCCGGCTGAAGAACTCGCCGATCCGACAACAGGAACCTACCCAGAACGTCTGCTCCCAGTAGCAGGTCGACCGGGGCTGGAGTGTCAAAATCGGGATCCGCCAACTTGAGTCCTGACGTCAGGAATCGAACGGCCGGATTCAACTTCACCAAGGGGTGTTTGCCCATGACATGCGTCATTACTAAAGCTTGCACGGATGTTTTTGTCAAAATGTCATAACGTGGAGAGAACGTGATCACCGATTGACCAACTACATTCGTAACCGTAACATTCCCCACGCCCCGTATTGATTTATTATACCTATTTACCTTGAGGCCCAACCATTTTGCTAAATCGTTCGATACAATGCAGCCCTGAGCTCCAGAATCTAATAGGGCGCGAACGTATGTTGGGTTGCCCGCCAAATCCCAAACAAGCACAGAGGCGATCGGTAACACCACCGTCTTCGGTTGGGGGGCAACCAATGGTTGGGCCGCAAATTCCTAGCGAGGACCCCCGGGGCCCCACTGTGCCTGTAACCGATCAGGTAGGCAGCTATACGCCAGAGGGTCCCATTGTACAAATGGCCCACGCGCCGGTTCCATTGCCACCCTACGACGCCCCCCGAAGGGGGGTGGGCGTGAATTCAACCGTGGCCGCTCCATGAGCGGGGGGGACATCACATGCGACCGACGAGGACGAGGCAACGAGCTGGGCGACAACTGAGGCGGCGTCCGAACCGCATCCGCATAGCTCGAAGGTGTCCCATGCCACCCGCCCGTTACGGCCTGCTCAACATACCCAATGTCCCGCTGAGTCGGATGCTGAGTCGCAACCGAAAACTCAGGGCCCCCCATGTGATGACCCTGAGTGCGGCCCTGCACCCCTGGGTGGCTGCGTGCTTGTGGCCCCATTGCCCGCTGAGTCGGATGCTGAGTCGCAACCGAAAACTCAGGGCCCCCCAGGTGATGACCCTGAGTGCGGCCCTGCACCCTAATACCGCCCTGTGCACGTGGGGACATTGGCCCCTGAGTTGCGCTCCGAGTCGCAAACGAATTCTCAGGGCCCCATGCCGTGTCACCCTGGGTACGGCCCTGTGGACGTGGGGACGTTGGCCCCTGAGTTGCGCTCCGAGTCGCAAACGAATTCTCAGGGCCCCATGCCGTGTCACCCTGGATACGGCCCTGTGGAGGCTGTTGGCCGGACCGGTTCATGCACAACAGATTGTTGTGGGCCCCACCACAATATCCGCACATTTTGGTACGCGTGCAGTCCCTAGCCATGTGTGGCCCGAGGCACAGGAAACACCAGCTCCGCTGCTTGGCCATCCGGCGCCGTCCCTCAACCCTAAGTTCCCCGAACTTATTGCAATTGGCCACAGCATGGCCAATCTGCCTACAACATGGGCAGGTCTCACTATGTGGGGTCAATGCACTCACAGTCCCATACGACTGCCGGTTGGTGCGGTCCTTCCTCGTCGGAGGGCCCCTACTCACAGCGCTCCCGGCAGCTCTCTGTGGCTCCGAAGGATGGGTGACCGTCAACCCCAAATTCTCTGCCCGTCGAGCCTCCTCTTCCAAGAATCCGACCAAGTCGGAGAAGGCGGGCAGGTCCTCGGCCGACCTCCCGTGAGACTGTTCGAAACGAGTCTGCACGTCAGCGGGTAGGCGGGAAAGTACAATGTACAGCAGTAGGTACGACCATTCACCAACCGGAAGTCCAAGATTCTCTAGAGCCTTGGTGACGGACAACAATGGGTTCAAAACCTCCGTCTGTATGGCCCCGACCTTGTTCACAACCGGGATACTAAACAAACGGTTCAGTTGGGCATCGGCCAACCTCCGTTTGTTATGGTAACGTCTGACCAACAATTGTCTGGCCGTTTCATAGTTACCCTCCGTAACTGTCAAATGAGCGACCAGCTCCCTAGGCTCACCCCTCAATGCTGCCACCAGCTGAGCCATCTTGACAGACTTGGTAATGTCCGATCGCATGTGCACCAAACTGTCGAACAGATTGATGAAGCTCATCCATTCACCGGACACTCCGTCAAAGGTAGGCATAGTTATGGCCGGTAACCTGGACCCTGAACCCTGAAGCGGCAGAGGTGCTTCAATGTCACCACCATGGCTGGACTCGCGCTGTCTACGTATGTCCGCAGCCTTCTGCGTGATAGCAGCTGCCATCTCCATACATTGGTCGACATCCCCTAGCAACCGTGACAGCCTGTCAGGTGCGCAACCATCAACTGATTCCGCCTGCGCGGACAATTCGAGCACCCTATTGTAACGTTCCTTAACGTCCATAGACCGCTCCAATACCACATCATGCCTATCTAAACGGTCTATCAGACCGTGTGCGGAGGAAAACCATCTGAGTTCCTTAGAAACACCCTTCTGGATTTCAGATAACGACATGATCGGAACGATACTTACTCACAATTTGCAGTAACTCAATTATATTGGACCCTCCAGTCTACAACCCAAACGAGGGAACCCTAAACCACAACTTAAACAATGTTATTTTCCTTAAACAATAGGAACCGAGTTTTATATCTATATAAATTCTGTAAATAACAATTTAGTTTCCCTTTATCATTATAACACACAGATAGTCAATATTAGTTCAAGTTATAAATTGCTATAACTGAAAACAATGTAATAGCCTGCTATCAATAGATGTAACTACCTATGTTAACCAAACATTCATTAGCATTACTAGACCACTAATAGATTGACTAACTGGTACTTCAATGCAAATTTCAACTCAATATCTGTCTGTCTACTACCAGCAATAGACCTATAGCTTACAATACTACCAATCTATGTGGATACAGGAACAACACCAAGTTAGCTAATAACCGCCTATACCTACAGATTGATAGTCCCAAATCGTGGGTTCCTGGAGCCCTTGACGGCTGCAAATCTCAGGAAACCACGCTCTTGATACCAAAACTGTTCAGGCTTCTCGGCACCCAATGACCTCGCAGGGGCCCATCAGCTACGAGGTAGCGTAGCGATCAGATGCCAAGAAGTGTGAACGTCGGCGATTCACCGAGCTATTAATTATGAATCTATCTGACCTGGTCTGTGCTTCGTTCCCGTCAAACTCCTGTCTCTCTGCAAGGCCCGGGTGCACCCTAGGCTCTTCTTGGTAGACAGGTTCTTCAGCCAACCAGGTATGGCTGGCAGGCCAGCTTCGACGAGCACAGTGTTCCAACACAGGTTATGTTACGTGGGAAAACCAATCGGCCACGTAAATGCGAACTTTATCTGGTTCGGGGAACCACAACACACTCAGCTATATAGACAATCCTGAGGGGAACCCGAATACATTCCAGATGGCTTGCGATTTAAATTCAATGCCCTAATCAATACGCGTTACATTTCGAGGGCTTTTCGTCTGTCAGTTGTCAAAAACTGCCAGGTTGGCAGCAACGTCAAATTCAAAATGGCCGTTCCGAAACCATCGATCGAATATCGATTTGGAATCGAACAATACTAATCACCAAGAAACTGCGTAGTGCATTTAAACTATCCAAAGTAATAGTCATTCTCAAGCCAGGCAAGTCAAATACAGAGGCATCGAGCTATTGTCCTATTGCGTTCCTTAGCAACTGCTATAAATTACTCGAGAAGGTTCTTTTCAACCGCATAGCTCCTTATATCGAAGCAAATATCCAAGTAGATTAGGCAGGTTTTAGACCAAGTACTAGCTCTCACCACCCATATCGAATCCGGGTTCCAGAATTATGAGGGAAAAATTATGGTACGTAAAAACGAGAAATCTAAAATTCATATTATTCGTTTCGAAGAGGATATTAAAAAACTAATGCCCTAAATATAATAATTGAACCTATAAATTACCAATATCAATTAACTAAACTTATTAAATAAATAAAATGGGTAACACTTATACTATAAAAGAAGTATTTAACTGTTCCAACCTAAATGACTTTCATACAGTCATTCCTACATCTAAAAATAAACTCACATACCTACACATAAACATTAGATCAATGATCAAAAACTTCCCCAAACTCTTACAATGCATTCATACCAGTAATCCCCCCGACATTATAATAATAACAGAAGCAAACATATCCGACACCCTGTGCCCGCTATTTCTTATTGATAACTATGTAATGCATACAAAACTACGCAGTAGGCGCAAAGGAGGCGGTATAATTATTTAAGCACACAAAACACTAAATTACAAACAAATTGAGACAGCTACAATGCACTCTGAATGTTTCCTAGATAAAATCACAACACCAAATAAATCCGATGTAATCCTATGTTCTTTCTACAGACCTCCAGATAAAAATAAACACAAGTTTATTGACGAACTATCAACAATATTGTCCAAATACGAAACCTTCCACAACTTCATCCTTATTGGAGATATAAATATCGACCTGAAATGTGAAAACATCATCACAGAGCGTTATCGCAACTTACTGGCGGAAAAAGGTTTAATGTGCGGAATTTCTGACTATACGCGAATTGAAGAAACAAATGGTAAAATATCTAAAACATGTATTGATCACATATTCGTAAGAAATAGCACAGAAGACCTCTACTCCGCGGCGCTTGGAACTGTATTGGCAGACCACCGTATGATAGTGCTCGCAGCAAATGATGTTTCGTCGATACGGGTCGTTCCCAAAACGCAAACCAAAATCAATACCAGTATACTTAACTCAGAAATAAGTAAAGTAGACTGGGACCAAATCTGCATGAGCGAATGTCCAAACCATATTTACAATGAAATCAAATCCTGTTACAACAACGCATACGATAAGGCATCCTATATACAACCAATAAAAACTAGCAGACAAAACAACAGTAAATGGCTAACCAAAAAAATATCCCTAGAGTGCGAAAAGAGAGATGAACTATTTATAAAGTATAAAAAAGATCCTACCAACAAACTGCTAAAACTAGAATACAACGAACAAAGAAATAAGACAAACAAAATAATAGAAAAACCAAGAAATAATTATTACAAAAAATAAATTGCTGACAATAAATCAGAACCTAGAAAACTATGGCAAATTATAAACAATATTACGGGGCGGATTATGAGGTCGGTCGATGAAGTAATCACAAAGGCATTTCGTGTAGACAAAAATAATGAAATTGCTGTCGCAAATACTTTCGCCACTGAATTCATTAAAAATGTCACAAACATTGTACCGAGCTGCAACATACCACTGCTCAATAAATCTGAATACACATCTAAAGTAGATAAATCGATGTTTTATAAAAAAGCTACAAATAATAAAATAAAGAAAATTATCAGTCACGTCAGCGTACATAAATTATCAGGACATGACCGAATACGACCCATTGATATAAAAACAGCCGGAGATATAATTATTCCAGCAATCACTAAACTAATTAACACCAGTGTCTTAACAGGTCTATACCCGAACGGTCTTAAACATGGAATAGTCAGACCAATTTATAAAAAAGGTAAGGAGGATGTCTACTCAAATTATAGGCCAATAACTATTCTGCCAATTCTGGATAAGATATTTGAAAAATATGTAGTTGGAATGTTACATCATTATTACGAATCCAACAATATCTTTACGGAAACACAATACGGTTTTAGGCAAAAAAAGAGTACTACTCAACTCCTTTCAAAATTTACAAACGAAATCAATGGTTATCTAGATAAAAAACAACACGTCCTACTAGTGTTTATTGATTATAGTAAGGCTTTTGATACATTACAACATGATCAACTTATACAGAAATTAGACAATACCGGCATCCGAGGCCCCATCCTGAATTGGTGTAGTGACTATCTACGTAAACGTAGTTACAAGGTCAGAGTAGGTGAATCTCACAGCGATGAGGTAGACGTCACGATAGGAACGGCACAGGGATAAGTGCTGGGCCCATTACATTACCTTATATATGTCAACGACGTCATAAATGTGGTCAAGCACTGCTCCCTATATCAATTCGCGGACGACACTTGCCTTATAGCCACTGACACCAACTTGACGAGGGCAGCTCAAAGTCTCCAAATTGACTTTTCATCCCTCTGTAAGTGGTCGCATGATGCAGGTCTTGTTCTGAACGCGCAGAAAACGAAAATGATGCACATAAGATCCAGCCATAATCGCAGTAATACGACGACGGTCAAATTAATCGCTCACTGCCACAGCTGTCTTCACTCTCGGAGCAACTGCACCGACTGCATAACGATCGATCAGGTCAGCCAGGCGACATATCTTGGTATTATCATTGATGAGAGGTTCAATTGGGGCCCTCACGTCGATAAAGTATGTAACAAACTGCGGGCACTACTCTCCAAGCTAAATATTGTTAAAAACAGGATACCATACAACATACTACGCGATATATATACAGCACTTGCGGAGTCAACAATTACTTATGGATTAACCAGCTATGGACGTACCTTCAAAACGAACCTAGACAAAATACATTCTCTTCAACAGAGAATCCTAAAAACTATTGTCCACAAAAATATTAAAATGGCCTGTAACAGAAATTACGATTCATTATTTCTACACTGCAAAGTCTTACCCATACAAAAAATGTTCAAAGTAGGCTTACTCGTAGAACAATACAATAGGAGTGGCATACTTCGACCTGTGGAACACAAAATAGGCACAAGAAAAGTCACAAACAAAGAAATGACAACAACCGGATTTAATAACACTTATGGTCGAAGAACGGATAAATACATAATGCCACGGCTAATAAATGAACTACCCCTCAGCCTAAAAGAAACAATAACAATCACTAACATAAAACACAAAATAAAAAATTACTACCTACTAAATTAAATACATAATTGAATACATAATATGATACATAATATTTAGAAAATTACTACAATAACAAGATAATAGCTAATATGTAACCATATCACAAGTATCACATAGGAAGTGCCCACTTCTTGATCAAAGCCACAACCGGTCAGTCAGCAGTGCTAATACCGACCCAACCAAACAGGCGTGAGAGCGAGACAAACGCGCACTGGCTTCACGACCCACCGCCTGTTACCTAGATCAAAACACCTATACATCGTACTTACTGCCTTTACACAGTGGAGGTACATAACTGCAATAAGTATCTTAAACCTATCCCATCATAACTACACCTACTCAACACTTAGATGATCATCATATAGTTCATATGATTAGATCAATGTAATGCACAGGACATAAAATAATTAGGTGGGTTAGTTACGGTGTGCACCCAAACGGTTGGGAGAAATTTGTTCTGTGCTGTGCTTAGAGAATAAGCCTGACCAATGTGTACTTACCTAATACCTACTTTGTACATTAAAACAACCACGAATATCTTGTAGTGTTATGCTACTTACATGTCATTTTCCTTGCTGCTGCTGCTTGATGCTTGCTGAGCTGTACAGCTTATTATTTGTCATCACCTTTATTTTCATAGGGCCCTGTAACGTTTTAAACCATAAGAACACATTAACAAATAATTTTCGCTCTGCATTTTCATGCTATCAGCACTTCTAAATCGATAGCGAAGGGGCTTACCTTTGGTGACCTTGTATTTGGCTTTCTCTGAAACTCTGCAATCTCGGGCTTTGTGCGCACTGGTGCGCTACCCTTTTTCCTTTCGCTGTTATGTAATTTTGGCTATGTGAACTTGTTAAATTTTATATTACGAGCCTGAAAACAAACTTTGACATTGGTTGACGTCTTTGTTTATCTGGTTGTCATGGCAATGCCCATTCAAACTCGTTAGCGGTCTGATAGGTTTGCTTCAATACTTTTACAAAAATACTTTTTCTCTCTTGGCCACTCACAAAAATTACGTTTAATTTAAATAATTTTTAGAACTCTCCAAAAAGGGTATAAAAGCGGAACATTTCTGAAATTCTGGAGTCTCACGTCAGCTTCTGAACTAGAAGTACCACTTAAAGGCCTTATCCCGGGGTCGCACTACCCAGGGATCCTGCGAGCCTTCAATTTCCCTCAAACCTTCAAACAATCCTTCAAACAACGGGATTCTGCGAGTCTTCAAACTCCCTCAAACCTTCAAACAATCCTTCAAACAACGGGATCCTGCGAGCCACTCCTACAACGGGATCCTGCGAGCCGTAACTACAAATACGACCGCTACCGTTCCACTCCTACAACGGAATCCTGCGAGCCGTAACTACAAATACGCCCGCTACCTACATCGACCCTGCGAGCCACTCCTACAACGGGATCCTGCGAGCCGTAACTACAAATACGCCCGCTACCGTTCCACTCCTACAACGGGATCCTGCGAGCCGTAACTACAAATACGCCCGCTACCGTACATCTACAACAACAAGTACACCTGAATCCTGGTCATTAACCCTACCAGTCTCCTATTCTTCGTGTCCTCCGCTTCCTTTTTTACTTAACCTGTGTTTTATAAAAACCTGTTCTCATCTCATCCATCCAGCATCGTATCATTTTTTTATCGTCCTCACTGTAAATAACTAATAAACTGTTACTACTAAATTTTATCCTGGTTGTTTTCTGTTAGGTTCTGGTAGGTTCTTGTCGTCACACGACATTTTGGCGCCCAACGTAAAAGTTCTTCTCCACTTCACCTTTTCTGCGCCTTGTCTCTTTCCCTTTGATTTGCTTTCTCTTTCATTCTTAAATCTTTATCTATTCATCCTTTTCACATTTTCCAAATTCTAAAACAATACTTCATCTAGTTTTTCAACTCATCTGGATTATATTTAGGCCTACATTTAACTTACATTACTTCACTTCACTTCACTTCACTTCACTTCTATAACACTTGACTCTACACTTAACTATAACAATGGCAAGGGTTATTAAGTACGAATTCCTTTTCCAAATTCTAAAACAAAACTTCATCTAGTTTTTCAACTCATCTGGATTATATTTAGGCCTACATTTAATTTACATAACTTACTTCACTTCACTTCACTTCCCTTCACTTCATCACTTTAATATTTTTAACAATGGAAAGGGTTATTAAGTACGAATTCCTTTTCCAAATTCTAAAACAAAACTTCATCTAGTTTTTCAACTCATCTGGATTATATTTAGGCCTACATTTAACTTACAATACTTCACTTCACTTCACTTCACTTCACTTCTATAACACTTGACTCTACACTGAACTATAACAATAGAAAGGGTTATTAAGTACGAATTCCTTAACAAGACCGAGCTCGAATACGAAGTAAAGATTAGATGTGAGGAACCAGCTAATACTGTTTTGCTTCTTAAAAAACAGGTTTTGCGTTTAGTTGCGAATTCTCACCCCGAAGATATTCTGACTTCTCCAGTTCCGATTGAGGATGACTTGTCTCAAATTGGTTCTACTCTGACTTACCTGGATTGTAAAATTGAAAAATTTTTACAAGGTGAAACCAAATATTTACGATTAATAGTAACTTTTATTAATCATGTTTTTTACAGATTGGAGCGAATAGATACGGACTTATATCCAGACTCTAAAGCTAGTTTCGATACTTTGAAGTTGAAATTTGACGATATTTCTAAACAGTTCGGATCCTTGGCTCCACCTTCAACTGCAAATCACTCTCCATCACTGGACCTTCCTGCTGAACCGACTGTCATGGAACCCCCTCTTGTTTCTCAAACTTCTGTCCAGACCCATACCCCGTATCCTCCACCACCACCTCAATCTTTCCCTCCAACTAACGTCTTCAAAGATCTGAAAAGACACACCTTCAATGGTAAAAGCTGTCCAAGATCCTTTCTTCAAAAACTTGAAGAATATAGCTTAGCTCGTGGCTTGTCTAGGGACTTATTGATTTCTCAGGCGTTCGAAATCTTCACCGACAATGCCCTTCTTTGGTTCAGATTTAAATATAATCAGAATCCAAATTTAACTTGGAACGAACTTTCTTCTTTACTAATCAAAGACTTTGGTGGTTTTGACTATGATCATAAACTTCTAGAAGCGATTAGGAATCGTACTCAAGGTCGTGATGAACCTATCGTCATCTTTATATCCATCATGTCTGGAATGTTCGCTCGCCTTTCAAAAAGACTTTCTGAAACAGAACAATTGGAGATTATTTTGAGAAATATTCGACCATGTTATTCAGTCTTCGTAGCTCTAAAAGACATTAACTCTATCGATTCTCTTCTGGCCACTTGCCAAAACTACGAAAAGTTCCTAGACAGAGACAAACAATTTAAAGAACCAAATTTGCAACAAAGTCCTCATGTTTCTGAATTCAACTACAAGCATTCCACTTCAAGTTCAGTTGACTCTCCAAACTCTTCTAATAACTCACGACCTTCTCCTCCCTTCATGAATAAATTCACTCCTACCTACAAATACCCTTCTAGACAAGTTAATAGTCTCTCTCAAACTGCAGCTCCCCAAGAAAGTTCTTTTTGCGTTCGCTGTCGTAAACTAGGCCATACTTTGAACAGTTGCACTCAACCACGATTCGTGATTTGTTTCAAATGTGGTCTTAAGGGTTTTAAAACTGCAGAGTGCCCTACTTGTTCTCCCAAACCTAATACTAGTTCAAAAAACTAACTGCTGACTTGAAGAGTAACTCAAATTTTGATAAGGACGAGTGGACTAATTGGATCAAAACAATTCAAAACTTCTTTGCTTGCTACAAAATCTCTCCTACACTCTACTCCAAAGAACAAGATCTTAATCGTCCATTCGTTAACGTCAAAATTTATGACTTAACTTTATCTGGTTTACTAGATTCTGGCAGCTCAGTAACTATTCTGGGTAATAATTCTCATTTGGAAATTCTTAAACTGGGCTGCAAACTTTTCAAGTCAGATATTATTACTGTCTCTACTGCTAATAATCAAAAAATTAATTCCTTGGGTTATTTTGACTTACCTGGCCATTTCAATAACGAAACTCACTTGATTAAAGCTTATGTTTTCCCTGAAATATTCCCTTCTCTAATACTAGGTATCGACTTTTGGAGAAAATTTAATCTTCTACCTAGTGTTTTAACTTCTCTTAACTTTACAGATCCTGAATGCTTTGCTATCGACACTAAAGATATTAAAGTTTTACCTTATGAGCATTTAACTTCTAATCAAAAGAACATCGCTAATGACATCATCCAACGCTTCAAGACAATCTCTTTTGAAGAAAAAGGTGTTCTGGGAAACACACACTTAATCACCCACAAGATTGACACTGGTGATTCTCTTCCGTTCAAACAAAGATGTTACAGACTGTCTCCTGAAAAACAAAAGGCTTTAATTAATGAAGTTGACAAGATGCTGGGATGGAACGTCCTTGAACAATGCGAAAGTCCATGGTTATCTCCAGTTCTCATCACTCCAAAGAAGAATGGGGAATGGCGTTTCTGCGTAGATAGCAGGAAGCTTAACTCGGTTACACGTCGTGATGCTTATAGTCTGCCTCTAATAAGCGAAATTTTGGACAACCTGAGAAATGCCAAACACTTATCAAGCATCGACATTGCGAAAGCATTTTGGGAGATTCCCTTGAATACTGCTGATAGAGATAAGACAGCATTTTATGTTCCTGGAAGAGGTATGTTCAGATTCAAAGTAATGCCTTTTGGTCTCACTAACTCACCTGCAACTCAACAAAGATTAATGGATACGCTATTTACTCCTGAATTTGAGAACAAGGTATTTTGCTATCTGGATGACATCATTATTATTAGCGAGACTTTTGATGAGCACATATCGCTTCTCATGAAAGTTCTGGAAAAACTTTTATATGCTAATATGACTATTAACTTTGAAAAGAGTCAATTCTTCAGGAAAGAACTGAAATACCTTAGTTTTCTAGTGGACGAGTATGGTCTACGTGCTGATCCAGATAAAATAAAGGCTATTCTAGGATATCCTGTACCTACTTGCAGAAAAGAAGTTCGAAGATTCATAGGCACTTGCAGCTGGTTTAGAAGATTCATTCCAAACTTCAGCACTATTGCCTCCACACTCAACCAACTAACCTGTTCCGGGAAGAACGCTCCTAAATTGTTATGGAATTCCAGGGCTGCAGCTGCTTTCCAGAAACTTAAAGAAGCTTTGGTAACTAACTGCTCCTGTCCTTGCTTGCCCTAACTTCGAACTACCCTTCTCTGTACATTGTGATGCATCAAATTATGGCATAGGAGCAATGCTTACTCAACATCAAGATGACAAAGAAGTCGTGATTGCTTACATGAGTAAAGCACTAAACAAAAATCAACAAAACTACTCAACTACTGAAAGAGAATCATTGGCTGTAATAACTGCGCTAGAACATTGGAGATGTTACCTAGACAATGGTAAGGAATTTACAATATATACTGACCACGCTGCACTTAAATGGTTTCAGAACTTATCGAATCCATCTGGAAGACTTGCTCGCTGGACTCTACGCTTATCATGCTTTAATTTGGTCCTGAAACATAAAAAAGGAAAGGATAACGTTGTTCCTGACTTATCATCAAGACATAAGAATAAAGAACGTCCTGATACACGAGAAACTTCACCTCAAGGTGTACATCCTATTACGATTGAAGAACCACCTGATCGTGAACTTGAACACTACAACAACATTTATCTCGGATGCTCCAACAACCCAGACGCATATCCCAACTACACTATCAGGGATTACAAACTTTACCGCTGCATCCATTCTCCCGATCGTCTAAACGACGACTTTATTTGGAAAGAAGTTCCACTGCCACAAGGTAGACATGCACTTATTGAAGTTAGCCATGGTTCCCCTTCAGAACTCCACCTTGGTATCTTCAAAACATTCAAGAAAATATCTTTAAAATACTATTGGCCGGGTATGTTTAAGGACATTGCCAATTTAATCTCGACATGTGAAACCTGCTTAACCTACAAACACCCTAATCACTCTCCCTATGGTCTTATGGGTAAACCTAAACTTTGCTCCAGACCTTTTCAAACTATATCCTTGGATCTTATGGGTCCATTGCCTATGACCCGGAGAAGAAATCAGTATATTCTGGTAATTAACTGCAATTTTACTAAATATACTATGATTTTTCCCCTTAAACGGGCTACTTCAGCTAATATCATTAATGTCTTGGAAAATTCAGTGTTTCTTGTTTATGGCATTCCCCAAACTATAATAATGGACAAAGCTGTTCAATTTCAGTCGCGAGAATTCTACTCATTCTTAAATTCTTATAACGTTCCTTGTATTTTTCACACAGCTTTATATTGTCCTCAGGTTAATCCTACAGAGAAATTTAATAGTACGATTATTACAGCTCTAGCATCCCTAGTAGGAGACGATCATAGATCCTGGGACAACCATCTTACTAAGATTCAGTTCACAATGAACAGGGCTACAAACGTTGCTACTGGCTTTACTCCCAACTTTTTAGTCTTTGGTAGGGAAACAATACCTTGTGGTTCCTTCTATACTCCAACTCAGAATCTCGAGGAATTGATATTTATGCCTCGTGATATTTACGCGTCTAATGCTGGTCTCCTCTCATCTATCTTCATAATTCATAATTCTTTATTGCACACACATATTCAATTTAAAAGGTAACATTAGGAGAAATCATATGTACAAAGGCGAGCTTATCTCTAAAAAGAGATTTCTTCCAGCAAACCAAGGCATGAAAGGGAAATGTATCATGAAAGGGTAGGCAGTGTACAATATCTAATATCTAATTTATACTAAAATACATATAACATAAAATACGGAAAATAAAATACTTATATACCAGACTACTAAATACAATACATACATATACCTGCAAATATAGTTTATATATTATAATGATATACCTACATACTATAACTCTCACGAAAGAGAGAGGAAGTGCTCTTTTTCCCGGTTTTTGAAAGAGACAATAGTGGGAATGTCTCTTATAGTGCAAGGTAGTGCGTTCCACAGTCGGACCGCCTGCAGCCTGAATGAGTGCTTATATGCCGAGGTGTTATGCCTTGGAGTGGCTAAGAGTGAGACCGTGTGAGATCTCCGGTGCCGATCTCCTGAAAAGAGATACTCAAAGCGTTCTCGAAGGTAGCTGGGGTAGCGCGGGTTTTTCAATATATTGAAAAGATAAGAGAGAATATGAGTCTCTCGGCGACGACGAATTGGAAGCCACCCCAACTCTTTGCGATATTGAGAAACATGGTCGAATTTGCGCAACCCGAAGATAAACCGAATCCCAAGATTCTGAAGTCGTTCGAGTTTGTTCAGTAGATCTTCGTTCGCGCTCGCCCAACAGACATCGGCGTAGTCGATTAGCGGCAGAAGAAGGGACTGAGCAAGGGTGATTTTGGTCTGCCGTGGCAAGAAGTACTGCAAACGCCTGAGGGAGTGAAAAGACGCAAAGACCCGTCTGCTGACCTCGCTGACATGTGGAGACCAAGACAGCAGGTTGTCAAAAATAACCCCAAGGTTTTTCGCCTGATCTGTATACTCTATTGTGATGCCATCATATAACACAGGAACAATATGTTTTTGTATCAAGGAAAGCGTGTGCCTGGTTCCTAAAAGCATGGCTTGTGATTTGGTCGGGTTTACCAACAGCCCGTATGATAAGGCCCAGTCTTTCACATTCTCGAGGTCAGCATTCAGTGCCTCCACGGTTAAGGCTACATCGCAGGGGCAAAAGTGGCGATAAATTTGGAGATCATCTGCGTACAGATGATATGAAGAAGAGATAACGTCGGAGATAGAGTTGATGAACACTGAAAATAGAAGAGGAGAGAGAATACCACCTTGAGGTACTCCTGAGGAAAGATCACACCATTGAGTTTCAGTCTCTTCAGACTTAATGCGTTGCTGACGACCTCTCAGGTATGAGTGGAACCAGTTAGCAGCATGGACGGAGACATTCAGTGAGCTCAATATAGCGACCAGAATGTCAAAATCGACGCAGTTAAAGGCATTGCTGAAGTCAAGCAGGGCTAGGACCGTGACCAACTTCTGATCCATGGCTAGCTGTATGTCATCGCTGACTTTTAAGAGTGCTGTGGTAGTACTATGGCCCGGTCTGAACCCAGATTGGAAAGGATTGAGAAGTTTATTTGATGAAAGGTAGGAAGAGAGTTGGGAGTGGACTATGGATTCAAGGACTTTGGAGAGAATGGGTAAGATAGATATGGGCCTATAATCTTTGAAGGAGGAGGGATTGGATTTTTTTGGCAGTGGGATTTCTTCCACAGGCTAGGAAAGGAGCTTACCGAGAGAGAGAAGTTGATGATGTGGGTAATTAGAGGAAGCAACTCCTCAAGGACGCTGTGGATCATCTGATGCTGATGCCACCAGCAGCTTTGGATGTGATAGCTAGCACTGCCTTTCTAACTGCACCGATTCCAACAAGCTTAAAGTTAAACGGTGAGGTGCAGACTGCCGCCCTCGACCGTAGACAATGAAGGGTTGCCTCCTTAGTGGTAGGGTCCATCACGACGGGAGGAGAAGAAAAAAACTGGTTGAGACCGTTGAGATCGATATTACTTGAAGAAGATTCCTGGGACTTGCCAACACCAATGGTCTTAAGGAACTTCATTACCTGAGCTGGAGTGTACATCTCTATACGCTCATGGATGTGGCGTCGCTTGGCATCGCGGCACATGCGGTTGCACAGGTTGCGGAGGCGTTTAAAAGCTAGAAGATTGTCGTTGGTCGGGTCCCTCTTATATCGCCCTTTTGCACGGTTTCTTTTTGCCATTAAACGCTTGATGGCGTCGGTCAGCTACGGGGCAGGAAGATGTTTGACCCTGACTTTTTTCATTGGTGCATGCTTGTCGAAGAGCCCAAGGACAATTGAGTTGAACTTCAGGATTTTGTCATCAACGGTCTCACAAGTCATGACAGGGTTCCAATCAACAGATGAGGCATCGGATTTAAGGGAGTCGAGGTCCACACCTTTGAAGCTCCGAATATCCAGAAATTTGGCTTTGCGCTTAGGGGGCCTAACTCTGTATGAAAGATAAACCAGGTCGTGATAAGAGAACGGAGCGGTAAGCTGACCATGAAAAACCACCTTGGCTGTGTTGGAGATGATCATTAGATCGAGTAGGGAGGGAGTACAATGTGGTTGAAAGTGAGTAGCGCCGACGGGAAGAATATGTAAGTTGAAGGAATTTACAATAGGTTCAAGTTTGGTAGAGCGGGCGTTATTTTTAAGAAGACAGGTGTTAAAATCCCCGAGGATGAGAGTGTCACTATAGAGAGGGGTCAAGTCACATAGTAGCTTTTCAAAAGATTCAAAGTAATCGATGCGGAGTGAGGGGCTATAATAAACACCCAGAAGAATATTGTTGTGACGCAAGCTGACCTCAAGGAAGAGATGCTCAGCCGAACCAGAGTACAGGCTTGGCGAGTGGCTGATGACTTTACAAGGAATGTCAGAACGTAAGTAGATTGCAACGCCGCCATCAGCTTTACCCGTCCTATCTTTCACAGAGTTCAAACTAAACTTCACATAGCTCACGCTAAAAATAGCGCTCGCTATGATCTTCGCCGGACTTTTAAAGAATTTAATGTGGGAAATACTGTTTGGGGTAAAAACCATGTTTTAAGCAATCCTGGCGCATACTTTAATGCTAAACTTGCCCCTAAATTCGTTAAGTGTAAAATAATAACCAAACTTTCACCATTAGTATACATTTTAGAAGACCCTAACGGAGTTAGAGGCAAGTGGCACATTAAAGACATTAAATCCTAAATTTTCTTAACTTCTATTAACTGTTAATTTGTATATATGTATAAATATCACCATCATTTTCACCTTATTATTTTATTTCTTCCTTTAATCCAGTGTTTTTCAACACATTTTAATTTAGGACCTCGAATTTTCGTTGGTTTGTCTTCACCTATTTTTTTTTAATCTTTATTTCAGACACATCTCGTTGGCGATGTGGCTGATCTCTGGCTTCGAGCTCTACCGCTCTCGCCGTTCTTAATCTTGTCTTAAGTCGTAGCGACTAAAGCTACCTTAGGATTAATTTGTTTCTCTTTACCTCTACTTATTTTTTTTTCCACGAAGGATCGGATGACAATTCCTTAAGTAAGCCTGAATGTCCTTACGAAAACACACTTTTAGAGTGGTAGTCATTGAATGTGAACTCCACCCTTACCGGAATGAAGATGATGAATGTAAGAGATGGTATATCTGATTTTGCCTGGTGATGTCTGTTTCTGCAAAGCTGTGTTTTTATGGTTTATTTTTGTATATATCAAAATTTTTGCTGAGTCAAATTTTTTTCCAGGGTCGGGGGGAAAATGTAGTGTTATGCTAATTACATGTCATTTTCCTTGCTGCTGCTGCTTGATGCTTGCTGAGCTGTACAGCTTATTATTTGTCATCACCTTTATTTTCATAGGACCCTGTAACGTTTTAAACCATAAGAACACATTAACAAATCATTTTCGCTCTACATTTTCTTGCTATCAGCACTTCTAAATCGATAGCGAAGGAGCTTACCTTTGGTGACCTTGTATTTGGCTTTCTCCGAAACTCTGCAATCTCGGGCTTCGTGCGCGCTGGTGCGCTACCCTTTTTCCTTTCGCTGTTATTTAATTTTGGCTATGTGAACTTGTTAAATTTTATATTACGAGCCTGAAAACAAACTTTGACATTGGTTGACGTCTTTGTTTATCTGGTTGTCATGGCAATGCCCATTCAAACTCGTTAGCGGTCTGATAGGTTTGCTTCAATACTTTTACAAAAATACTTTTTCTCTCTTGGCCACTCACAAAAATTACGTTTAATTTAAATAATTTTTAGAACTCTCCAAAAAAGGTATAAAAGCGGAACATTTCTGAAATTCTGGAGTCTCACGTCAGCTTCTGAACTAGAAGTACCACTTAAAGGCCTTATCCCGGGGTCGCACTACCCAGGGATCCTGCGAGCCTTCAATTTCCCTCAAACCTTCAAACAATCCTTCAAACAACGGGATTCTGCGAGCCTTCAAACTCCCTCAAACCTTCAAACAATCCTTCAAACAACGGGATCCTGCGAGCCACTCCTACAACGGGATCCTGCGAGCCGTAACTACAAATACGCCCACTACCGTTCCACTCCTACAACGGGATCCTGCGAGCCGTAACTACAAATACGCCCGCTACCTACATCGACCCTTCGAGCCACTCCTACAACGGGATCCTGCGAGCCGTAACTACAAATATGCCCGCTACCGTTCCACTCCTACAACGGGATCCTGCGAGCCGTAACTACAAATACGCCCGCTACCGTACATCTACAACAACAAATACACCTGCATCCTGGTCATTAACCGTACCCGTCTCCTATTCTTCGTGTCCTCCGCTTCATTTTTTACTTAACCTGTGTTTTATAAAAACCTGTTCTCATCTCATCCATCCAGCATCGTATCATTTTTTTATCGTCCTCACTGTAAATAACTAATAAACTGTTGCTACTAAATTTTATCCTGGTTGTTTTCTGTTAGGTTCTGGTAGGTTCTTGTCGTCACACGACAATCTTGTGCCCAGTAAAACCTCTGTGGTTTAAGAGCACATTGGAACTGAAATGTAAATATTTAAGTTAAGAAATAAATAAATAAAATAAAATAAAAAGAGGAACTTGAAGTCGGTTGTATCCCTTGTGGATCTCTTGGCGGCATATGAAACGGTGTACAGACATAGCTTTTTGTACAAACTGCTGATCGCTGTGCCAAAAATGGACATAGTCCATCTCACATCCAATATGCTTTCGGATCGCCTATTAAGTGTCCATCTCGGTAGTGATGTCAGGAGACGAAGAATGTTTATCAATGGCTGACAACTGTAATGTATTATTTTCAGGCGTGAAATAACGCCTCAGCAATACACAGTATATGCCATTCCTCGTCAACTTGTTTGTTGGTATCTTGAATTAATAGACTATAAAGTCTATGGTCACTTCAACTTCCCGTTTTGTTCCGCTTTCGTTCTCGTCGTCTGTGGCGGTTGGCAACTTCGGGTATTGGTACTGAGCTGTCAGATCGATTTCGTAAAGTCATTTTTCTAAGAAGCCGGCGAGCTAGCTGCTTCGTATTTTACTACTTACTCCCTTCCCTTCGACCGGCAGTCCAATTAGCTGTTCCTACATAATCTACGTAATACGTATAAATTATAACCTACGTGGATGTAATCACAGCAACGCTTTTGTTGAATACCAGCGGAGTGCGCTAAGAAAACCTTGTGCCACGTCCTTCACTGATCTTTCGGCGTTCCGGAGTCGACATTGGTTGCAGTAGACTGTAAGCAAGGCCATTTTCTTCCGAAAATACGGCCTTTATTCTACAGGCCTTGCAATGGGCCGCGCCAGTTCATCCGGCGGGGTGTCAACGTGACACCCGCAGCTAGGCGTTCTCAATTTACCTCGTAGCGTCGTCGACCAAACAACAATCAGACCCTAAATTTCAATATTTTTTAATTTTAGTTTAAATAAAGTGTACAGGCAACTTTGTAGTTTACTTTCTGTATGCCCAGTTAGAAAAAAAATAAAGGTTTGTCACCACAGGGATCTGTTTGACTCCATAATGTTTGTATATGCCGACGCTATTGCCTTGGTCATACAGAACAAAGAGTTCGGCAAACTTGAAACCACTCTCACGTAAGATCTCAACAGGCTGGGTCGCTTACCCCAAGTGCAGCCAAAACTGATTCCAACTTCTCAATACTTCCTGCAAACGCGAGCTGGAGGTACTACGCCCTTCATTCCACTGAATAAAGTGCGACTCCCCCATAACTTCTTTTCCGTACATTTAGGGATAACCCTATACCAATCCCTAACCTTCAAGGAATATCTTACGAAGGTTTTCAGAAAGCTTTAGAACAGAAAAAACATACTTGCTAGACTAACTGGCACATCCTGGGGAGCGAGCGCTGGCTGTCTGCGCACAATGGCTCTTTCCCTTGTCTACTCTACTGCCGAATACTGTGCGCCTATCTGGCTGGAGCGTGCTCACAATAGCTCTTCGTTGATGTGGAACTTAACAAGTCAATGCGCTGCATATCTGGGACGCTTAACCTCCGAATACTAGTAAACTAAGAAAGACACAGCTTGGCAAGATAAACTTCGTTTTGTGTATGAACAATAGATCTCTGGTTTTTAATAAACTAAAAATGAAAATCATAACATAGTAAAGATGGATACCCTAAGCTGCGGTTAGGTTCGTTTCATCCAATTTTTTCCATCCAATTCCCAATTCATCCAATTCACATTTTATCCAATTTACAATTTATCCAATTCCCATTTCATCCAATTCCCATTTTTATTACGCCTTTTCTCAGATGGGGCGGCAGAGGCATTACTTCACATAAGTATTATAATAACACCTATATGTTTTTTTACAGCTGTCACCATTTTTTGACAGGGGTCACTATTTTTTGACAGGTATTACAACTTTTTGACAGGTGTCACAACTTTTTAACACATGTCACTATTTTTGACAGCTATCACTTTATTGACATATACAACTTCAAACTCCAATTTTTTTATTCAAAATAGATTCTTACGAACACTTTTTGAATGTCATTTGAATCTATACAATGCAAGAAAAACTACTACCGCTTCGGAAAGTATTGTCGAGGTAGGGATGCTGCAGCTGATGAATAAGACGAAGGTTTGTATTTGCAAAACTAGAATACTTTATTTCATATTAGATCACATATATGTACAAAATAGCTGACTCAGTCAAACTCGCGCAAAGAGATTGTGATGTATGGAGAGTGCGAGCGAGATGCGTGATAGGCTGTCTCACAGTATATATTAATCCGTGCAGCGCCGTCCGAGCTCCAGTATGAGTCGCTGTGTCGATGCTGCTACAGTGCTCCCCCTCAAGCGAAGCGTACAGGAGGTCGAATGACACGACCTGATCTTGTCCTCCGTTCTATGTATTCATCGGACGACTCTTCACTCATAGTATAGGCCGGTTTTAGGCGATCGATGGACACGTTGACTTGTCGTCCCGGCAGTTGAAGTAAAAAGAACTTGTCGTTTCTTTGTAGCACCGGGTAGGGTCCTTCGTAGGGTGCCTGCAGAGGTCTTCGTACAGCGTCAATACGCATAAAGACGTATTCGCATGTGTGCAAGTCCTTGTGCACGAAAATCGTTCGCTGATTGCTTTGTTTCCGTTGTACCGGGCGGAGGTCATTGATCTGTTGCGCCAGGTGATTGACGAAGTTGTGAGTCATTTGCAGTGGCTGCGTTGACGCCCCTCTTGCCGGTGATGCGATGAAGTCGCCTGGCAGGCGGAGTGCGCGCCCGTATGTAAGTTGAGCTGCGCTGGTTCCTGTGTCTGGTCGCGTCGCTGCTCGTAGCCCCAATAGAACAGTAGGTAGTTCGTCCGTCCATTTGTTGATGTTGTCTAAACGGGCCATAAGCGCGGCTTTGAGTGAGCGATGCCAGCGTTCGACTATCCCGTTACTTTGTGGATGGTATGCAGTAGTTCGTATTTTATCAATGCCGAGTAATTTCGCCAGTGCAGAGAAAAGTTGACTTTCAAATTGGCGGCCTTGGTCGCTGGTGAGGCTGGCCGGACATCCGAAACGGCTTATCCATCCCTCGAACACAGTCTTCGCTACAGTTTCGGCGGTTATTTCTTGCACGGGTAAGGCTTCAGGCCATCGAGTCTTGCGGTCGATTATAGTGACGAGATAGCGATACCCTTGAGCTGTCGTGCATAGCGGCCCAACAATGTCAACATGGATGTGCTCGAAGCGGTCACATGGAGGGTAGGTCGCTATGTTGCTCGATGTGTGTCTTTGAATCTTCGCTTGTTGACACGAAGTACATGTTTTGGCCCAGTTGCCGATGTCCGTGTTCATGGAAGGCCAGAAGTATTTTTCTTGCATGAGCTTGCGCGTGGTTCGAATGCCTGGGTGGCTTATGTCATGCACGGCGTTGAATGCGATGCGACGAAAGTCTTCAGGGAGGTAGGGTCGAACGTGTGATGTAGATATCTCGCAGTAAATCTTCTCGTTTGAGTTAGGTACGTTTATCTTTTTTAGTTGCAAATTCCTTTGTAGCAGTAGCGGTTTCATTTGTGTGTCCGTCTCTTGAGCGGCGGCGAGCTCCCTGTAGTCGATGGGGGCGGGGCATGAGATAGCTTCTATGCGAGACAGAGCATCTGCGACGACGTTGTCTTGCCCGCTGATGTGTCGTACATCTGTTGTGAACTCGCTGATGAAGAGTAGTTGACGCGTTCGTCGAGGCGTGTCGTTGTCAGACGGCGGCTTGTTGATCGCGTAGGTCAGTGGTTTGTGGTCGGTGAATACGATGAGATGTTGCCCTTCGAACATCTTCCTGAAGTGTTTCAGTGCCATGTAGATAGACAACAGCTCGCGATCGTATGTGCTGTATCGCTGCTGTGTAGGCGAAAACTTCTTAGAAAAATAGCCGAGTGGTTGCCAGGTGTTGTTTACTCGCTGTTGTAGTACCGCTCCTGCGCTCGAGTCGGATGCGTCACACATGAGGGCGAGGGGGGCGGAGGCAGACGGGTGCGCGAGCATAGCTGCGTTACGTATGCAGTCTTTGCTCGAGTTGAATGCTTTTTCCGCCTCGTCGTTCCATATGATTTTACTCTTGTCATTTTTCTTAGAGTTGTGAAGGTAAGCATTCAGTGGCGCTTGTATTTCCGCCGCCTTTGGAATGTTTTCTCGGTAAAAATTTAGCATGCCGAGAAATCTTCGCAATTCTTGGATTGTTGTTGGTTTCGGGAAAGTGACGATAGCCTTAGCTTTTTCTTCGAGTGGTTTAATGCCATCTTTGGATACTGAGTAACCAAGAAATTTAACTTCTTCTTGACCAAGTACGCATTTTGACGGGTTTATAGTGATGCCAAACTGATCCAATCGTTGCAAAACGGCGCGGAGTTGCCTCGCATGTTCCTCTTCAGTGGTAGAAGCGAGTATGACGTCATCCACAAATGGAAACGCATAGTCCAGACCTTGAAGTACTCGGTGGATGAACCGTTGAAAGGTTTGGCCCGCGTTCTTGAGTCCTGGGCACATTCTTGGAAATTCAAACAAGCCAAAAGGCGTGATAATGGCTGTTTTCTCAATATCGGCTTCTAATACTGGCAGTTGTTGGTACGCCCTGTTCAGGTCCAACGTTGAAAATATTTTCTTCCCGCTGAGTTGATAGGTAAAATCTTTCAGTCTTGGTATTGGGTACCGGTCTGGTCTTGTGACGGAGTTGAGTCTTCTGTAGTCTCCGCAAACTCGTAGGTCTCCATTCTTCTTTGGTACAACGTGAAGCGGCGTCGACCAAGGGCTTTTGCTAGGGCGGCATAGGCCCTGCTGCATCATGTCTTCAAATTCTTTTTTGACGGCGGGGTAGCGATGCGGGGGAATTGGTCGCGCCTTTGAATATATGGGTGGACCCGAGGTTTCGATGTGATGTTCCACGTCATGCTTGGGACACTCCTTCATTGATGATAATCGTGTGACGTCGGGAAATTCGGCCAAAATGTCGTGGTACTTCTGTGCGATGTCAATGGTACGTATTGTAGGCACCGATGAGCTGCATAACGGTGCTTTGATGGAGAGATTGGTGACTTTATCGATCAGTGATCGACCGGCGATATCGACGAGAAGTTGATGATGTTGTAAGAAATCAGCGCCGAGTATTGGTTTACTGACTGCCGCAATGACAAACTTCCATCGGTAGGGTCTTCTTAAGTTGAGGTCCAGGTCCAATGTTTTCTCTCCATATGTTGGTATGACGGTATTGTTGGCTGCATACAATGTTAGTTTCGTTGGCTCCGCACGTCTTCCCTTTTGTTTGGGAATGACGGAAATATTTGCTCCGGTGTCGATCAGAAACGATAGCTTTGACTGCTTGTCGTAGACGAATAGACGGTGTGAATTATTCCAAGCGCCGGTTGCCGTCTCAGCCAACGCTGTATTTAGTTTTCCGACGACGAAGTAAAGTTGTTTTGATCAAACTTGCATGGTCTTGTGCATCTCTGTGCATTTTTTCCATAGCGACGATGATAGTAGCAGATATCGTTAGCGGCGGCGGCGGCGGCGGGGCCCTGTTGCGAGTACCGAGGTGCGCCGCTGGAGTGGGGAAAGGTGCGCTCACTGCGCTCGCGCCAGTCGCGGCGGAACGGCGCTCTGCGGTGGTCGTCTCTTCGCTGTGCTTTCAATTCTGCAATTTCGTAGACCAGCATATCAATTTTTTCGTGGATGTTCATTTCTTCATGGTTTTCAGCCTTTATCTGCGCACCGGATGACGTGGATGGTTGTTGTTGGTGGTCGACGGCGGCGATTGAAGTGGAGTGTGCGGCTGAGCAAACTTTGGACTGTTCTAATATTCTATCGGCGACAAGTGCGAGTTCGTTCACATCCGTTTTCTTGGCAATTGTTTCACTAATCGTGAGTGCGGCTTGTGCTGACTGGGGCAGGTGGTTGGTCCACATGATACGCAACGTGGACTCGGGAATGCTGTTACCGGCGAGAGACTGCATGCGCCGCAGCAGCTGGGAGGGTTTGCTGTCGCCTAGCTCCATTTCAGAAATCAATCTTTGAATTCGGCGCTCCTCTGAATCCTCGTATACTTCCAATAGGCGATTCTTAATTGCTGGATATTTGTTGTTTTCTGGTGGGTTTAACATAATGTCGCATATTTCATCGATGTCTTGGCGCTCCAGCTGTCCGACTACGAGGTCATACATGGCCTTGTCTCCTTTTTTGTGAGAAGAGACGATCGATTCAAACTGGGCGAACCAAAGGCGAAGTCTATCACGCCAGATGGGTGGTATTCTCATATTCACTGATATGCCGGAGAGTTCTTTGTGATCAGTTGAAGTTCCTTGGGTTTGTTCCTGATTCGCCATTCTGTGTGATTTGTGTTGCGTGTCTTAAATCAACGTCGGGGTCACCACTGTCGAGGTAGGGATGCTGCAGCTGATGAATAAGACGAAGGTTTGTATTTGCAAAACTAGAATACTTTATTTCATATTAGATCACATATATGTACAAAATAGCTGACTCAGTCAAACTCGCGCAAAGAGATTGTGATGTATGGAGAGTGCGAGCGAGATGCGTGATAGGCTGTCTCACAGTATATATTAATCCGTGCAGCGCCGTCCGAGCTCCAGTATGAGTCGCTGTGTCGATGCTGCTACAGTATTATGGCAGTGGAAAAGAAGCGGCGCAAGAAATTCCTACACTGCAACACGGCCTACTTTTTTTTCAAATAAAGGAAAATATCCTAACCCTGTAAATTTGCCTGTCATAATAAAAAAAATTGTGGATCAGTGAAAGACATACACATATCTACAAGAGTTAGTAAGGTACAGAAACATTGGTGGGCGAGTCTGACTTGTACTTGACCGTTTATTTAATAATAGGATGATATTATTATCAGTGGTCGGAATACCTTGGAGCGCAATATTATCAAAAATATGGACTTTTTAGCGGAAATGAATTAAATATCGGCACTTCTCATTGACTCTCACGGTCTCAAAGCATCCAACGACACCTCATTTGTTAAAATCGGTTAAGCTTTTGGGCTGTGGTGTTTTTTTCACATTTTCAACCCCAAAACGCATGTTGCTGGAGGTCGAAAAATAACCGACGAATTTCTGCGACGGCGTCGTTTGCGGTGTTAAAATTCCACTAAACATTTTTTTACTGTGGGAAAAAAAAACGCACTGAGCTAAATCTGAGCTGTACGGAGGATAGGGTAACATTTGTGCCCCGAAGTTGACAAATAGTCGATAGTTCTTGGTGAAAAGGAATGCCACGGACGCCGCTCCTTGGGCGCTCAATACTCAACTCCCCAAAAGCTTGAGGTAGACAAACTTCGGAATAACATTACGGTCTTCTAGTGGGATTACTGCTACTGGTCCACTAGATCGAAAAAAAAAAACGGCTTTTTTATTTATTATAGCTCCGACCGTGAGCAAGTTTTGTGGGCATTTGGTCCTCTTCAAACACCCATTGCGTGTCATGTCATGATGAAGGCTACGTTTGGTGAAGTTCCTCCTTCGAACTTTTTCAGAATTAATTTGCACCAATCAACACGACGGTATTTTTGCTCTTCTATGAGAGAATCGCGATGCAACCTTCCTGACTTTAGTGTGTTCGTGTAGGATAGTGAAACCTGCCTGTGATACAATTTACAATTCATCCTGAATCTCCCTGTATGTAATATTTATATTTTCCCGCAATAGCCACTCCACCCTGATGACGTTTTCATGAGCAATTGTTAGTCGGCCGGGTCGGGGGACATCGTTTAGGTTCTATCGACCACGTTTTAATTCACGAAACAAATAAGTTACTTTTGCTAACCTAGGAGCAGACACCCTAAAGGAAGCTTGAAAATCGTAGGATTTCTCAAAAGTCAACCTGCGTTTATAATCATAGAAAATCATAGCACGAAAAGATTCCAGCGAGACGTCCATTGTTGCAAACAAAAGAAGAACGACAGATAACTTTAAAAAAATTAATAAATACCCATTCCAGCCAATGATTTTCACAAAAGTGGTTTGTATTAAAAGGAGGTTTGTATTCAAAATAGTTTCAGGAAAAAAGAGGTTTACTCTGTGGCTAAAAATTTTCGGAAAAGCTATTATTACATTCAACAGCGATATTTAAGCATTGGTTCTAAAGTTGGGACTGTGTCGAGTCAAAAACTGGAGGCGTTTTTTTACAAAAAACCGGTCAAGTGCGAGTCTAAATCGCGCACGAAGGATTCCGTACCACCGTTCAATGGAAGCGATGGTGTGGAGTGAATAGTTTGGATTTTACACAGCAAAATATTGTTTACAAAGTTATTGGTGCGGTTACTTTCACACTCCATGTACGTAACCAGGTGCATCCATAAGTTTGTATGTGGTATTGAATGAATTGTTGTATGGGAGCCCCCTTAAATATTTCTTTTATCCTGTTTTTTAGTATTTGTTGTTATATCGGCAACAGAAATACATAATCTGTGAAAATTTCAACTCTCTAGCTAGCTAGGTTCTTGAGATACAGCCTGGTGACAGACGCACGGACGGACGGACGGACGGACAGCGGAGTCTTAGTAATAGGGTCCCGTTTGGAACCCTTCGGGTACGGAACCCTAAAAAGCGCAGTTCATTGGATAAAAATTTGCGTAGATGTGCGTAAAAAAGTAAACTGGGCAAGCTGCGGTCATTGCGGTGTCAATACGGGTGATATTCGCGTGGCGGCAAGGTCAGTTAGCGGCCAGCGCAAAGCTTCTGTAAATATTTGTAACGATATTTTCGCGGACGTGCCTTACCCAAAGCAGCAATTTAAGTTCTTGTAGTTTTTGGGTTTTTGGTTAGCTTTAATATAAACTGGAATAGAGTTGGAAATTTTATGGCCCCCAACAAACTGATAGTGCCCTTCATACCTCAAAACATCCTTTGTTTCCATATTTTTTTGATATTCATGTATATTTGTTTATCTTCTTTTCATTGCAGTGAAAAGAAGTGGAAAAGGAAAAAGGGAAGAAGTTCCGTGGACTAAAACGTAAGAACTAGAGGGTGTGATCACAATCACAGGGTGTGAAAGACGCTGTATCTATAATTTTGCTTTTGATGACATATGAGGTTGTGTACTGTTACAGGTTATCTTCTATTTAACCACCTAGTAAACAGAGATTATTTAATACGAGATTCAAAATAGTCCTACTCTTGTCCAATATAGAAAATTATATAAAACTACTACAACTACCACTGAGGATCGAACCACGATCAACTACTAGAAAGTCTGATGATATGGACCGCTCGGCCTTGCGGATAAGAGCGGCGAATATAATAAATGCGTTGTTTCGTTCGGCATGATATCTTCGAGATGATTGTGATAAAGACTGAAATTAAAATTTAGTAAGGAATAAATATTATGAGCGACATCTAGGTTGTTACAAATAAACAATTTGTCGATGTACGGAGCGTTGTATGGCGATGGACACTCTTCTTTATATTATTACTCTATGGTAATACTACTAAATAATACAGGATGAACCTCTGCCATACTACTAATATGACAGGGTCATATAATAAAAACCAGCCGAGTGCGAGTCGGACTCGCGCACGAATGGTTCCGTACCATTATCTGTAAAAACGGCAATAAAATCAGGTTTGTTGTATGGGAGCCCCCTTAAATATAAATTTTATTTTTATTTTACTATTATTTTTATTTATTTATTTATTTATTTATTTATGTAACAAAGCCTACAGCACAGATCAAAATAATATTAACAGAGAATTTAAAGTAGACATAGGCCAATTAAAGGCTTCTATTTTTAAGGCCAAACATATGAAAGTAAAATTTAATACAAAGAGAAAAAGGGGGGTAATTTTTAAGTACCGGGTACATAGTTTATATGGGTATGGGAATCCCTATAGGGATGTGTTTGTGTGTGTGTGTATGATGACAATGTGTGAGTGATAGATTTAAACATATGGTCGCAACGGTATAATGAGAGATAAATCTCGGCAACATCAATTGTCTTTGCAGATTTCCTTGAGTTGGAGCAAAAATTGCACCCTGAACTGGCCGCGTGAGAGGTGGAATATTTCCAGGTCTGTGAAGTGAGTGTTGTAGGTTCTTGGGAGGCGGCAGCTAGGAGAATTGGCCGCGTAGTTAGTGTAGACGATGGGTAGATGGAGGAGTGTAGAGTGTCGGGATCAAGTAGTAGGTGCTCTAAGTCTTAGCAGCTCGTTAACCAGCTCGGGGCAGTCGACATCGCCGTGATAGACGCTGTGGAGGAGCTGCATGTCCAAGACATTACGCGGGTTCTGGAGGCTGTGGAGGCTGTGGTGGTGACACGATGCAGTGTAGTCATCGTTCACAAAATTGCCGCGAAAATTTAGATATCTAAAGAATTTGGTCTGTATAAAAATTTGGTCTTTATACGTTCAATCATGTCCTTGTGCACTGTATACTGCGGGTTCTAAGGCAGTGCTGCAGTACTCAAGGACACTTCGAACATAGGCATAATATAAGATGCGCACGCAACTCACATCCGTGTAGGGTTTGCTTGCCCTTAGGATGTAAAGCCAAGGTTCCTATATGTTTTTTTAGTGATAACAGCTATGTGGTCTTCGAATGTTAACTTGGAATCCAGCAGGTCACCCAGATCTCTCACGGTGTATACCTTCTGGATTGGGATGTTGTTGAGTGGGTAAGTGTGGACGATTGGCTTAGTACGCCTTGTAAAGGAGATGGCAATGCATTTAGCTTCATTAACGTTTATTCTGTTGATGTCGTAATAGACTGATAATCGATTCAAATCCTCCTGCAAGCTGATGCAGTCTTGTGAGGATTTAATGTTCATGAAGACTTTTTTGTCGTCAGCGTACAAGAGAAAATTCGCGTGTTTAAAAGAGTATCCGATATCATTAAGGTATGCAACGAAAAGTAAAGAGCCAAAGATAGAGCCTTGGGGAACGCCGAATGCCATGCAAGTACGGTCAGATCTTCTCTTTCCGATCACAACTGCTTGACTTTTTTTATTAACATATGATTCGGTCCAGCGAAGCAATCCCCCTGTATTCCAAGTCTTTCTAGTTTGCGAATCAGTATGACGTGGTCCATCCTATCAAACGCTTACTCAAAGTCAGTATAGACCGCGTCTACCTGGCTTTATTCACAAATAAAGCCAGGTTTTAAAATTGTAACCTTCTTTTTATCCACGGGAAGTCCCTATGTTGAAATAAAAGTGACAACTGGTGGTCAGATCGGTTTATCATAAAAGAAATGGGTCTTTTCTTTGGTGGCTGGGCTAAAATATAACTAGCCTTATTATCTAGGGCTTAGATATACACTTATCTCGCGTGGTTAACGAAATCTCAATGTTGATCTAAGACGCAAACTTGTTCCAAAAGGAAAAGCGGGTCTTCAAAGGTCACGGTGAGGTCGGGCCGTCTCCTCTGAGTTCGTTTGCACTCAGCAAGGGAGTACGGCTCACATAAAGATCAAAGCGGGCATTTTGGACCACCGTGGGACGCTATGCGTGATGTTATTTCTCTCGAATTCGGAGAAAAACAACAAGTTGTCCTATATAAGTACCCAGTTAGGTTTCCTATCTCAGATGCTGCTACACACATTTCAAAACACATTTACTTAAGATTATAAGTTTCCACACTCAATGTCAAATACATGTAATCTTGAAGGAATAATTGAACGCTGAAGGCAAGCGGATGATTGTCTAAAAGTGTTTGTAACAAAATATAATGTATGCTATATGTTACAATTGCAAATGAACACATTAAATTTTCCTACAAAACTACAAGGGACCTCATATAAAAAAATGTCACAGGCTTCGACCGACATCCAAAATCCAGGCCTGACCGGAGGGGGCATGGGTCTTGGACATAGGTTGCCAGCTACTACTAAATAAGACACTCTACTAACTAGGTCATGCTCTACTAACTAGGTCATAACAAGGGAAATAATACATCATAAAGCACATCACTGCAAAACTCTCCCAATTCTCTCACATAGGCAAAGCACTGGGTACCCGGTGCGTCACAAAGTTATTACTCAAGTATTTCAGGAATTTACCTTCAAAGACAGTTTGGAGCTCGTCTCCCGACGCTCCGATTGTGGTCTACAAGTTCCTCCGACAAACAATTATGTGCAGACGGTAATCTGCTCTCTTCCGACTGATGAACAAAGGTCACGATTAACATATGTCACACTGTGTCAACGCTCGGCGAAATGTCTCACTGAGATTCACGGAATAATAATACCTTGGACACTATTTACACACATTAAATTAATTAAATACATACCGTGTTCAACTTGATGAAAATAGCACCAGCCCGTCAAATTCCAAAAGTTCTTGATCAGAATAAATTACGGCGTCGGTGACGCCACGCGCAGTGCGTTCAATGTGTTTTCCGTCTAAATTCGAATTTGGGGAGCTGAAAGTAACCATTTTCTCTGTCAAACTATCACGACACTGCTAGGCCGAGTCATCACAGTTCTCCAATAAACGGCCAACTCACCGAAGCTTGTTCAATAACACAAGTTCACCCCGGCACCATAATGCCCTTCAACTCAGCTACGAAATAAGAGGAACAGCATGGAATATTCGAGAAGATAGACAAATTACCCATTCCGGAACTACCGGCGCGATCTATCGGCGAATGGGTGAAGTAATCGATAGGCTAGCTACTACGCTTATCTGCGGCTTGAGTCGCGGATCTCTTCACACTGCCACTCATCGACATATTTTGCTACATGTCTCAAAATCCAGGGCTACAAAGTGAACAATACAACTCAATATTCTGTGAATATTTCAAGCGTTTACCTGTTACCATTATCAACATCGAGCAATAATGAGCAAAAAAGTCACGTTTTTTGAATGGAAGCCCCCCTTTATTATTTGTTTTATTTTGATTTAATTATTAATTTTTAAAGTGAATGTATAACTTAATATTCTGTGATTAGTTAAATCGTCTATCTTTTGCCATTATCAATATCGATTACAAACCAGCAAAAAAAACACGTTTTTTGTATGGAAGCATCCTAAAATATATATGATATTCTGTTTTTTAGTATTTTTTGTTATAGCAGCGACAGAACTACATCATCTGTGAAAATGTTAACTGTCTATCACGGTTCTGGAGATACAGCCTGGTGACATACGGACAGACAGACCCATTTTACCCTTTGGGTAAGCAACCCTAAACATAAAAAATAAATGTAGCCCATTAAGGTCCCCACCAAGGCGCACAGGCCTTCACCCGGATACGAGTAAGGTTGAGCCATACACCACCACGCTGTCTCAGTAAATTAAATTCTAAATACATAGCAAATTATCGTTTAGAGTAGGTAGTTAGCAAGATAAAGATTATCTTTTTTCAGCTTAAAGTCAGAAATAAATATGTTATGTCAAGATAAACATTTTTGTCACATTGATCTAATATACTGCACATATGTTGGTTCAACCACCTCCTCAGAATATGTTTATCAAATTACCGGACAACCTGTAGATAAATATAATTTTGAAACTTCCTACGAAATCATTGCTAGTGACAACAGACGTCGCTAGTCTTGGTTTCTTTTGATGTTTACTGTGCCTAACATTAGTTAAATATCAATACATCATTATCATAAATTTATTCTTATAACTGCTTGTACCTAATGCTGTTGCTCCTAAAATTAATGTATTGATGTTATATCATGTGTATGGCCACAGGCTCTTCAAATTCTGAAATAAGTTTATTAAATTTAATTATTTATAAAAATTTATCGCAGCTATCCTATGATCCTATGATTACCAGGCCGATAAACAACAGAAAATGTAATGTGTATTCTTCCATTCTTCACTTAATCTCGTTCCGTGTGAATAAATACCGGAATCTGTGGCAAAAACTTTTACTTTGTTCGTTCATTTTTATTTCTCGGCTGTCTTGGTGTACCAGATAAGTTTGTTACTTACTACTTGAAGAAACTGAGAGCTAAGATATCTGCTTAATAAGAAATGGCTGTCTGTGAAGATACAATCAAATACCTCCTTAAATAAAATGAACTAATTTGTCTAGAGATGGGCTGAATGTATTTTAACTGAAAACGAACTTCGGCCGAACATTCGGCTAAAATAAAAAAAAAACTTCGGTTTAATTTCGACGCGATTTCTCGAGAGCGACACGTCATGATTTGTTTACGCACTAACATGAATTGTCGAAATGAATGGAGGCGCAGAGTAAACTGGTTACTGTACGCACAAACAATACCTACGGTGAGCGAACGAGCTCCTACATGATTTCGCGCTTAATCAATAACCTACCTATACAAATCAGGAACTCGATCACGCAGACAAATATTAAATACAAACTAAAAACATACTTTCTCTCAAAATTGAATACTACTTGAGAACTGCACACTCCTTTTTGAACTTTTTAATTGAATATACTTAGCTAATTTTAATTTAGATATAGCAATAAATACTGTATAATGAGTAGATAACACCACACACAAACCTCAGTGGTTTAAGTGGTGTTCAAGTATGTAACTCTGTTATTTTTAATATGTCATTAATTAAATAAATAAAAAAAAAAAACGCCGAACTAAAAGTGTATTTTTTTTGTTTATTAATAATTACGCATTAAAATTACGCAGTTGTTATGCATTTGTTTTGTTTAGTTAAAGCAAAAATTTATTACCAATTTAATTTCAAAATAAATGACAATGAATATAGGCCTAATTATTTTATAATAATTTTAATTTTACGATTATTATGATAAGTATGATTGCTATGATTTTTTTTTGCTCCGAATGTTCGACATTTAAACCGAATTTCGGCCGAATGGCGAAGTTCTATTCAAGCTGCCGAAATACGGTCAAACCGAATTTATAACGAATTTCGGCCCATCCCAATTACTCATACACATAATTCGTTCTCAATTCTACGTAGCGTTTAATCGTATAAATTACAAATGTATATGATTATTAGCTGTGCAGCGTGGTAAGGCTACCAGCGTTATTGGATCCTGTGGCACGGTAATGTCCCGGGGTGATTTATTCGGTTAATTTTAAGTTTAGACATTTATAATTTTTGATTGAGGATTAATGCCCCAAGCCCATGATAATAATAAGTAAACTAACTTTTACAAATGCAATAATTTCATTTAAGGGCTGAACATAGGCCAATGGCATTGAGAATTAGACAAAGAAAACAAATACCCGTCGCATCGCGTCGAAACAGACTGACGCATGCTCCCGCGCAGAGCCCCGCGTGGCAGCCCGAGCTCCGAGACCGAGAAAATTATTGAAAATATTACTAAACTCCTGTAATAATATCATTAAAAATAAAATAAAACTACCAAAAAATTTCCCTTTATTTTACCTATTTTTTCGTGTAAGTTTCATATAGGAAACTGATTTCGTCTCCGAGCGCTTGTTCATTTAGTTGAATAATAATGCATTGCGAAAAATATTTTTAAGTATTAAATATAACAGATATCCGGTAATTTTAAAAGTCCATTCTTATCTCTTATATACCTTTTATAACATATATTTATCCTACATTTTTATGTTGTCTAGTTTAGCCTAGAATTGAAGCTAAAGATGCATTTCTGGCCATATTTAATCCCTTAACCTCTCAAAAACCGAGGGTAGTTGGGACCGCTCGCGATTTTGAACCTTATGCCATGGCAATAAACTTTAAAACCTGTAACAGAAAAGAAGCGCTGGAGGTATTCTAGAGGTTAATAGTCTGGTAATATAATTAAGTATACAAAAGTGCTATTTTTTTTTTTTGTGGTGGCGTGGTTTTGTGTGTGGCTCCCCATGCTGTGATGCAGTATACAAGCAAGGACTGACAAAAGGACAGGTAGACCAGCCTCAAAACTTCCGGATCAGCTCCCTGTCGCAAGTGCTTAAATATTGGGATTAGTTTGCGTACCCGGCTCGCCATACTAGAGACATGAGGTGCAAAAGTCAACTTCTCGTCCAGGATAACTCTCAGATACTTAATCTGCGCCACTCTAGATATGCCGGGGCAGTCGCATGTATGAGAATCAGTCGGGCAAGAGTGTAGCATAACAGTTTCGAATTCGGGGGGTGGTTGTGATGCGGCTGTCTTATGAAAACTGATAAATTTTGTTTTGCTGGTGTTTAATGTCAGTAGACTATTCTGAAGCCAGTTATTGACATCGCGCATGCAGGTCGTAGCCAGTTTGTGAGTCTGTTCCCATGACTCTCCGCAGCATATCAGAGCAGTGTCATCGGCGTAACAGAACACGTCCACTTCCTTTTTATGTCTGAACAAGTTGCAGATTTCATTGATGTAAATTAGGAAGAGGGTCGGGCCGAGGACGCTGCCCTGCGGCACACCAAATGGTATGCTGCTCCATGGGCTGATGTGTTGACCAACTTTGATACACTGGGTTCTGAGGTTTAAGTAGCTGGAGAACCATTCCAAGGCGATCCCTCTGATGCCAATGGCTTCCAGCCTACGTGACAATATGGTTGGTGAGACAGTGTCAAAAGCCTTGGCCAGGTCCAGGAATATGCCGACACAAGCCTTGCCCTTATCCAGCTCTGTGTTTATAACCTTGAGAAGGTCCGTGACTGCACCCTCCGTAGACCTGCCTCGGCGAAACCCGTACTGTCCTTCAGCTAATAGTTGGCGTGATTCTAGATATGCTCTAAGGCGTTTGTTGACAACCTTTTCCAGCAGCTTGGAGAGAGCGCTTAGTAGTGAAATTGGACGACAGTTGCAGGGTTCCTTTCTTTGACCGCCTTTGAAGATTGGTATTACCGCTGCTTTTTTCCAGCACTGTGGAAAGCGCCCAGCTGATGTGCTACTATTAAATATGTGAGTCAGTGGTACTAATATTTCTTTTGAGATGATTTTTAGTAGTTTGTTATGGATGTCATCAATCCCTGGTGAGCTTTCGGACTTGCTATTGAATATAAGGGTTTCTACTTCGCTCTCGGTAGTTGGTTGAAGAAAAAATGAGTTTGAGGCAGGCATTTCGGTTAGATCAATCCTTTTAGAGAGTTCTGCTTCGTCTGAATTGAGCTTGTCCATGGTAGTGTTAGCTAACGACTGTCCAATGCTAGTAAAATATTGGTTGAAATGATTTAGTGAGTCCTTGACTGTGTCCTTGGTTTTAAGTATTTCGTTACAGGGTTCTTTTTGTTTATTTAGGTCACAAATGGTTTTGATAGTATGCCATAACTTTTGTGGGTTGTTTTTACTTTTAGCAAGGCTAGCGTTATTATGAATGTATTGTAAGCGTTTTAAGAGATCATTGCAGTAGTTGCGATACCTATTATGATATTTGAAGTATTATGTTATTGGGATCTTTATGAGTTCGCAAATGCAACAAGTCCCTGTGTCTCATGCAACGTATAAGGCCTGGGGTAATCCATGGTTTTATAGCGTATTTGCGACGGCTTACTGTTAATGAGGTAGTGTGTGTTTTGATCGTGTTTGAGATTATGTTAGTAAATGTTTGGGCACTCAGTGAAGGATCGAGTTCATTTAAAACACCTGACCAGTTTAGATTGCTCAGCTCGTTTGCAACGGCTGAGAAATCAATTTTAGTGATTGGACGCTTTGGTGCTTGTTTTTTGACGAGTGAAAGACTTCCGATTGTAGCTCGGTGATCTGTTATGGTACTGTTACAGACAATGCCCTCGGTCTCTTGGTTTGAGCGTACGAAAATATGGTCCAGGCAATTGTTGTTTCCCGTGGGTTTAGTTATTAACGCTTTTAGACCCTTTTCTGATAATAGAGAATAGTAGTCTGGACTGTCGGTTTCGTCGAGCAAATTTATATTTATATCTCCTGCAAAAATCAGGTTTTGGGAGCCAGTGTTAGAAGACAACATAAGGTCCAAAGATTCTATGAAATTGCTGGTGTCTGTGAAAGACGGTGACCTATATGTTGCTAGAACTGTGAGTTGGTTTGGGAAGTCGACAATTAGATTATTAGAATCAGCCATATCCGGTTCACTGACTCTAACCTCCCAAATGTCTCTAACAAACACCACAACTCCACCGCATTTGTTTATAAACTTGTGTGTTTTGTACGCCGTAAATCCTGTGAGTGTCCTTACTTGTGAAGCATCAGTGAGGTGACATTCAGAGAGTATTATCACGTCAAATGCAATATCGAGCCTTTCCAGAAGCACCAGAAATGAGTCGAAGTTCCTGTGCATACTGCGGATGTTAAAAGATAATACAGTAAAATGTTCTAGTGACTTTAGGGTTTCTTTGCAATGTTTTGGCAGGTTGATTTCATGACATGGAATTTTTAATGTGTTGTCTATATCAATTTCTATGTCTAGGGGGGCCATTTAGCAAAGAGTGTATAATTTTCCTGAGAGTTTTGAGCGTCGTCGTTTAGGTTTACTTCTAGACAGTGTGTGGAGGATGTTAAAGCTTTTATATAAATAATATACTTATTTATGACATATTTAAGATAAATGCTATAATATATCTCAATATTATATGAATATTCAAGAAATGAGGAAGCTGATAAGTTATTCAAGGGTTTGGTCACAAACAAAAGGAGTGTCGGATGCAAATGTGGAATATGCTCATTTAATGAGCGGAGTATCGGAGAGATTGTTGAGGTCAGCGTATGATCGCACAGGGATGGCGGTACTACCGTTGCGCACTCGGACATAAATGGTTCCGTTCCTGGTCCAGCGATATTTATGAGTCGATGATGTTCTGTTTCTGGTGTCTCGAAATAACTTACGGTTTTCTTTGGTGAGCCTTTCATTGAAGAAAGCGTCCATAGGTGGGGCGATAATTTCAAGGTCTTTAGAAGTTAAGCCCCGCCTTGTTTTCGATTCTTTCATTATTTCATCTCTCTTCGATCGCCTAATCAGCCTGATGACCAAAGAACGTGGGAGATTCTTTTTGTTGGGTTCCTCCGGTTCCTCGGCTTTTCCGGGCGAGTGGTGTCCTACTTCTTCGCTAGATGTGGAGGAAGTCTTTTTTAGGCCAACTCTTGAAGCCCAGTCGATGTCGGAGTCGCTGAGTTGTACGCCGAGCTTTGCTCCTACAACTAGCACGATATGGTGCGGGTTTTCACCTGGAAGTTCCGGTACTCCACACACTTCGATCTCGTTGCTCAATGCCCGCTGGGCCTGCGAGATAACTTGGTCCTTTAAGTGGCTGACCTCTTGTTTGAGAAGTATAATCTCTGAGTGTCGCTCGTGGGTGCGAGCGTACGGACGTGTTGAGCAGATTGTTTTATTATAAATTGTTGTTATTATAATATCCACAAATTGAGTGATGGAGACTAAGTGTGGTGGTTGTGAGGGAGTGATCTATGATATTGATTTTATGGAATGTTGTCAACAAACATGCAAAAAGATGTATCATCACAAGTGTTTGTCGATAACAACGGAGATATTCCAGAATTTTACGCAAGAAGAGAAGGATAAATGGGTATGTCCAGATTGTGTGCGTAATAAACCTAAAGGAGATAATTCTGACACTCCTATCAGAGCGAACATTGTGATGAATAAAACGTTCACACCTGGGAGTCGTTTTGAGTATGTAAACAAAGAACGCGGCGGCGGCAGCGGCTGCGATGGAAGTATTTACCCTATTCAAGACGAGTCAGTGATAGATACCGAAAAAAAGATCTTGGATGAGTTGCGGCAGTTCAGGCTAGAAATGGAATCTAGAATGGACAGTCAAAAAAAGGATTATGCAAGTCTTGAGAGCCGATTCTCTAAAACAGAAACAGAGTTGCGAGAGTTGAAAAATATTTTGAAGGTAGTTCAACAAAAAGCGGACAAAGTTGATGAGTTACAAAAACAAAATGATTTTCTCAAGAATAGGAATAAGCAATTAGAAGGTGGTCTCAAAACAGTAATTCCAGTATGTTCTACACTGCAAGTACCCGAGGAGCCTAAAAAATCATTTGCGACCGTAGCCGCTAATCAAACTTCGAGCAATACAAAAGCAACGGTTGTGGCCACGAAACAAGCAAACTCACCGCAAGTGGATGTTGCTCGGAACTCGACCTCAGAATGCCATACTCTGAAAAAGGTAGAGAAGGAGGATAGCTGGACAGTGATAAAGAAGAAGCAAAGGAAGTATCCTAACACAGAAGTCAAAAGAGGAAATGCTAGTTTTGTCGATATTCAAGGAACGGAAAAGAAGAAATTCTTACATGTTTGGCGCTTAAAATTGCAGACTACCATTGAAAGCTTAGAAAAGCACGTAAAAGTTATTTTAGGAGAGGATACTTCCGTAAAAATTGACAAAATTCACCACAAAACGGAACGGGATTACACATCATTTATTATCGGAGTACCGGAGAGTCTTTATGATAAATTGTGCCATGAAGATAATTGGGATAAGAAGATAGAATTTTGCGAATGGATTTGGTTTCGCCAATCATCGAACAAACCACAAAAATAAGACCGACCATAAACTTGGAGTAGCACTTTTAGTGGCCGCACCCCGGTTAGAGCCGTGCGATGTGAGCAAGTCCGCGCCCCCCGCGCCCGCGCCCGCGCCCTCCGCGCCCGCGCCTGCACAGCGTGATAGCCCGGCACTCACCTGTGATGCGACAATGGATAAGCGCCACTTAAGTATTACGCATCAAAACCTCCAAGGACTACCCGGCAAGGAACTGGTTTTGGAATTGTTTCTTAATAATTCTGACACGGATGTTATTTGCGTTACTGAACACTGGTTGAAGCAAAATATGATGTCGTTCAACATAAATAATTACAAAATTGTTAGTTGCTATAATAGAAGAACTGCAGATAGGGGTGGTTCCTTAATCTTAGTAAATAATAGTTTAAAGGTTAAACCACGGCTAGATATTGTTTCACTTACTGTTGAAAGACAAGTTGAGATAGCTTGTGTTGAGTTACCTAGTCATGTTATTGTGTGTGTCTACAGACCTCCCAGGGATGAGAAAGGGCATGGCAACTTTGACATTTTTGAAAAAACAATGGAGGAAGTTCTCTCAAAATTAATTAATAACAAAAAAAAAGTTGTCGTTTGTGGTGATTTTAATGTGGATTTGCTTGCTGATACAACAATGAAGCAACGAATATTAATTTTATTTAAATCTTTTAATTTATTTCATGTTTTTTCAGAACCGACCAGAATAACTCTTAATAGCAAAACCTGCTTAGACAACGTTTTCTGTAATTGTGATTTTACAAGTAAACATGTGATCAACTGCTTGCCCTCTGATCACAGCGGTCAAACCATCACATTCCCAATTACTTGTGAAGCTAAGCCTGATCCATCATTTTATAGGCCTATTACATCCCATAGGCTTAGAACGTATAGGGAAAACTTAGATAATAGCTTGCCAGTCCCAGACTTTAATGAACAGGACACGAACAAGATATATTCAGACTTCTTCAATATTATAAAAACAGAATTCTATAAAGTTTTTAAACTAAAGAAGGTCTTCGACAATAACGGTAAGTCTAGATTTAGTGACTGGGCAACTATTGGAATTCGTAAAAGTAGAGTCACATTGTATGATCTTTATGATCAAAAAACCTATAATATTGACACAAAATTTCATGAGTACGTTAGAAAATATTCTAAAACTTTCAAGATAGTCTGTAGAGCCGCAAAATCTTTACACATTAATGAAAAAATAAAAAATTCTAATAATAAATCGAAAACCGTTTGGCAAATTATAAACCGCGAAACTGGCAAAGTTATACCTCGGAATAATGATTTCTGCTTAAAGATAGGTGATGATGTTATTAAGAACAACGCTGAGGTAGCTCAAGCATTTGAGACATTCTTTACAAATATACCCATACTCACGACAGAGCATCTAAACTCATCCCCAAATGAAGCGCAGATATTATTAAAAAGCAACACTATCACCAGTATTGTAGACTTTGAATTTAGTCATGTATATCCAAAGGACATTGTCAAATCATTCGGGTTACTTAACTTAAAAAATACTGAAGATCTGTGGGGTATGTCAGTAAAAGTAATTGATTCAGTGATTCTGGTTATAGCCCCACACTTAGCTTATATATTCAACAAGTGTGTTGACGATGGAGCGTTCCCAGACCTCATGAAGCATAGTAAACTGATACCTCTGTTCAAGTCAGGAGATAAAGGTGATCCTTCAAACTTCAGACCAATATCAGTACTTCCAGCACTTAGTAAGATATTTGAAAAAATTATACTTAATCAAATGCTGTCTCATTTTAACTATACGAAACAACTTCACGCTAAACAATTCGGTTTTACTAGGGGTAAATCAACAACGGATGCAGGTGTTACCCTTATTACGACTATTTTCTCTGCGTGGGAGGGGGCACAAGATGCTGTTGGCATTTTTTGCGATTTGTCGAAGGCATTTGACTGTGTTGATCATGATACGCTACTAATGAAACTGAATCATTACGGTGTTAGAAATAGATCGTTAGATTTACTAGAATCGTATTTGAGCAATAGAGTGCAAAAGACAGAAATTAACGGCACTAAATCTGATGGATCGGGTGTGAAAATAGGCATTCCACAAGGTTCCATATTAGGCCCTTTCTTGTTCCTGGTCTATATTAATGATCTGCCTTTTATGGTGGAAAGATTTGCTGATACAGTGTTGTTTGCTGATGATACTTCATTGGTTTTCAAGGTAGAAAGACAAAAAGAAAATTTCGATGATATTAATAACGTATTGTCATTAACCTTGAATTGGTTTACAATTAATAATTTATTACTAAACGCTAGTAAAACGAAGTGTATAAAGTTCTCTCTTCCAAGCGTTAGGCAGGTTGAGACGAGTTTAGTGATGGACGGGAAGTCTTTGGAATTAGTAAATGACACAAAGTTCCTTGGAGTAACTATTGACTGCAAATTGCAGTGGGGACCGCACATTGATAAATTGGCGGGCAGATTAAGTTCAGCGGCATACGCTGTTAGGAGCATTAGACAGCACACGGATGTGGCTACAGCTAGGTTAGTCTATTTTAGTTATTTTCACAGTGTTATGTCCTATGGTATCTTGTTGTGGGGGAAGGCAGCAGATATTCAAACTATTTTTATTTTACAAAAAAGAGCTATTCGAGCAATTTATAATTTAAAGCGCAGAGACTCCCTAAGAGAACTTTTTAAAGAAATTAACATACTGACTGTAGCAAGTCAATATATTTTCGAAAATATAATGTATGTACGTAAGAACCTTGGAACTTATCCCAAAATAAGCGATAGCTGTGATATTAACCTAAGAAATAATCACCGACTTGTTACACCCCGGTTTAGACTCGCAAAGGTTAGCAATTCCTTTAAAGGTCAATGTATTATCTTCTACAACAAGATACCTCTGGAGATTTTGAATTTGCCTTTTGAGCAATTCAAAAACCGTATAAAGGGAACTTTGTTTAAAAAGGGATACTATGATATCCAACAATATATTAATGATGAGAACGCTTGGAACTAACACTGAACTCAATGTTAATATTATTTTAATAGTTATCTCTGTAAGTCAATCTGTGGGAGTTTCTTGCCCTTCTTTCCCCACAGTGGTCCAATGTAAAGAAGAGGCAAAATGACGTGTACTAAGTATATTTTTAATATCTACAGTAATAAAGAACTTTGAACTTTGAACTTTGAACTCTGGTTCGCGTCCTTCGAGTGCAGTGATTCTGTTTTCTGCGGCATCCAAACGCCCTATGCAAGCGGAAATTGTGGCAGACACTGTGTCAAGGTGAGTCCGTAGCGCTGAGACATCCTCACGTAGCAAGCGAATCTCATCAAAGAGTTTTTGGAAGTCCATCTTTGCAGTTGAAGATTCAGAGAGGGGTGTCGCAACCAAGTCTTGATCTGGAGCCGGGAGGGTGGGGTTTGTTTTTGTGGCATGAGAGCGATTCTGTAAAGCCGAAAGAGTGTCAGGCCCTTTAACAGGCGTGTTGGTATTGTCCGTTTTCGGCCTTTTAGATTTGCACTCTGGGCAGTTCCACTCTTTTTCTTTCGCCTCAGTATCGGATATTGATACACATAGATTATGGTATGTAAGCTGGCACGTTGAGACAGTACAGTGAGTCCTCTCTTCCTTTGTAGTGAATTCGCCGCATGCCTGGCAAAGGTTTTGGTTGCAATCGACACAGAGCCAAGAGGGCCGCTGCTCCTTCAGTTCGATAGATGCTAAGCCAGGGCATTTATTATGGACAAGTGTATTGCAACCCTTTCGTGTGCAGATTAGTTTATCCTTAACTGTGACATTAGTATTGCATACCTTGCATTCCTTGATTTTGTTCATGTTAGTGCGAGTGCTTGATTGAAAATGGAACAGTGTAGCGCGTAGCTGCGTAGCCGGCGTATCTCCCTTTGAATGTTGATGTCCTGTGTTCAATTCGAAGTGTGTAACTCTGCTACTCGTTCATAGATGGCGTTACTGAGAAGTGTGACTTGTCTTGCCTTGAGTGATTTTTGAACGCAGCCTTATATTTTGTACTGGTCACACTATGGCTAGTTGTCAGTTTGACAGTGTCAGTCCGATGATTTTGTGGGACAGTGGGAGTGCTCATAAAACACGTAAAACACTGTGGTTGTATTTCTATTGTTTTTAAGTCTGTGCTTTGTGTGAGTGTGTTTTGAACCAACGGAAAGTGTTGTGCAGTACCTTGATCGCCTCTGCTGTCCAGGAATGCTTGATTTTCACCAGGATTTCTGGTGGTTTTTCACTGCCGGTATTAGTTCCTTCACCTCAACACGATAAATTGTTCCGAAAGTTCCGGGAAAATAACTTTTAGTAAAATAAGTATAGGAGAAATTCAAACAGAGTGCTACCTTGACGGGGAGGGGTTGCCAGAACTATGTAGGGTAAGTAAGTAAGCTATGTAGGGTAACTCATAACAATTTATTAGTTTTAACTTAGAATACAAGTCTGTTACCAAAATACCAGAGTATATGATCATGCTCACTAAAATGTATTTTCTTGCGGCGGCTCTGTGTAGCGGATGGCTCCCCTCCCTCAAATATGGTGAGCAGGGTGATGGGTGGTGCACAAGTCATACTCGTGAACGGGTGCTGCTTGGTCATTTTTTTTTACCTTGTCTCCACTGTGTGGCTTTGCAAGCCGCTCAGACATCTACTTCATCGTCATCAAAATTCTGTCGACATACCTTGACTCATGAACGGGATGTCATTGTTGATGTCAGACGTACCAGGAAGTCCTGAAATGGGAAGGAATCCCACTTCTGATAACGGAGCATGGGGGTCGTCAGTGTTTATAGGAAGCGTGACGCCAGCATCGCTGTCGTCACTATTCACACTTTCCTCCATACTACGTATCAGAAGCTAGTGCAGAAGGCCAGAGCACTAAACACAAAATAAATGGAAGTCGAACTAAACGCACTGTAGTTTTATTTCACACTAGAAGAGTCAACAGAAAAGAGAAACAAACAGAAATACTTAGCTTTAAAAATTGTACGACGACCGATGAACCGCTCATTGAAAAGTGCGTTAATTAATGACACAACTTATATGATATAAAAGCTTGTTGCGAGATTGACTTGTGTATGTAAAATAGGTAAATACTTAAATCAACAAAAAAACAAAAATTGCATGTCATGCTATACATTAAGCCATTATTGAGAAACAAATGTTATTTAATTAGGACTCTCAGATCACAAGGCTACTATTTTACTCATTCCAAAAATAAAATTTGTGAAAAGGCGAGACTTCTCCAAGTATAATATACATCGGCGCAACGCCGATGAGTCATATTTTAATTAAATAGATTAGTTAAATTTTATGATAAGTAAGCTTTAGTTAGTTAAGTTCTGTTAAGCGGATTGATTTTATAGACAAAACTGTGGTTGTTTATAAATTCTAGCTTTCCCAAGTATTTGGTGATTGTTTTGGTTTCCGGTTTTAAAATAATTTGATTTTAGCTTGTAAAATTCATTTCTAGGTTTCCAAAATCTCGTGATAATTACTTAAGGCTTCTGTCAAACTTTCAGAATTAACTTGATCAATTTGGTGGAAATGTAATCTTTCGGAAGCGCGCTCAGTAATACGCAGTTCCGGTTTGCTGTGACTTTATTTAAAAACTCGTTAATATTATAATATTCACTAGGTTCTTAAAACATACTCTGATTTAATAATACTATGCTGAAAAAGTGAAGTTTAGCAAATAAGATGATTTCATGTGTTTTGTGAAAAGTGCGGGAATTGTGACCGCAAGGAAATCGCCGTCAACTAATGGGCGGCGGCGGATGTCTCGCGGACCAATCAGAAGCGAGACTGGTCGGGTGGTGGTAGAACCCGGCCAAGGCGCTGAACGGAATCGTACACGCACTTTTCACGGAGCGGTTGACCTGGTCGCTCATCGGTCGTCGTAAAATTTCTAAAGCTAATTATTTCTGTGTGTTTCTCTTTTCTGTTTATATCGTATTGTTTATTAAATATGGAGTCGATCAGAATCATACTAGCCCAAAATCGATGGGGTTGCTTCGTTTAATTACGGAGTTCCTATGGCCACCTTCCAGCTCCATCATCAGACCCTGGTTACCATCTAGTGTCAAAGTACTCGTCAAGAAAAATTAAAGGAGCCCTAACTGGATGTGGTTGAGTCGTTGAATTATGGAATTCCTATGGGCCACCTGTTTGCTCTATCATCAGACCCTGGTTACCATCTTGTATCAAAGTACTCGTCAATATAAATTAAACGAGCCCAAACTCGATGGGGTTGCGTCGTTTAATTATGGAGTTCCTATGGCCACCTTCCAGCTCCATCATCAGACCCAGGTTATCATCTAGTATCAAATTTCTTGTCAAGACAAATTAAACGATCCCAAACTCGATGAGGTTGCGTCGTTAAATGACGGAGTTCCTATGGCCACCTTCCAGCTCCTTCATCAGACCCTGTTTACCATCTAGTGTCAAAGCAAGCATCAAGACAAATTAAACGAGCCCAAACATTGATGACATTGCGTCGTTTAATGACGGAGTTCCTATGGCCACCTTCCAGCTCCATCATCAGACCCTGGTTAACATCTAATATCACTGTACTCGTCAAGACGAATCAAACTAGCCTAAACTCGATGGGGTTGCTTCGTTTAATTACGGAGTTCCTATGGCCACCTTCCAGCTCCATAATCAGACCCTGGGTACCATCTAGTGTCAAAGTACTCGTCAAGACAAATTAAACGAGCCCAAACTCGATAGGGTTGCATCGTTTAATTATCGAGTTCCTATGGCCACCTTCCAGCTCCACCATCAGACCCTGGTTACCATCTAGTGTCAAAGTATTCGTCAAGACAAACGAAAACGAAACGAAACTAAATAAAAGCTTGTAAAATAAAAGCTTTTAATTAAAAATGCTTTGCGAAAATTAAGCTAATATTTTGCACGCATATGTAAATCGGATGACAATACGATATTTTGATAACATGGTGTATTCAGTTTAATTATTAAATTATATTAAATACAATTAGTAGTTTATGTGACGGCTACATAACTGGCCGAAGGCAAGTTTCATAATAATATCACTCGAGAGTTTTAATGCCTAATTATGTAAAGTTACATACACTAGTTTATCTACACACATATCATAAACTCTCTTTAATGTGTTCAGGAACCGCATGTTCGACGGCATGTTGGCATAGATGATTCCTTTGCACTTGTTTAGCTTGTTCAGTAGTACCAACTTCACAAACAAATTAGGGGCCGCACGCAGGTGGGCGTTGGCGTTCGAAATTTGAATGTCATAATATGTAGAAAAATTACACATTATGGTCATAATGTGTAATTTTTCAGATAAGAAATGAGTTTTTACCAACTAGTTTAACATTATGCTGATCGTAACGTGCGGTTTTTGTACGCAGTAAAGAGGGTTTATGATACGTGTGTAGATAAAAAATATAATAACATAAATCTGCCAAACGCTTCGTCATGACTAAACTAAAGAAGCAAAATACATATCTATAAAAATAAACCGCCCCAAGAAACGCCCGCACCAAACGTGCCTATTTCACTGGCAGCATTACCGCACATCTAGCGAAATCCACTGTAACAAAATTGATCCGGAGCGGTGGTCAAATTCTCTGTCCCTCAGACGACGCCCAATATCCTTGATGAAGGCCCTACCCTGCAAACCCCACACCCCTGTAGTCCCGACGGCCAAAGGAACAAACAGATAACATCCCATAAGCTATGTGCGTATTTCATGCACTTCTGCCGCGCTGCTGACTCAGCAGCAACACTTGGGGTTACCACTCGTTTCCTAGTCTAATAATTATACTTTTTAAATCAGGATTAATCCCCTAAAAGAAAGTGTAGGACTGTTCTCATTTGTTTCTATTTCCCTGCCCTTATCCTTTGTTTTTTCATTTTCCGGTACACCCATGACCATAAACAGTTCTCTTTTAAAACTGGCTAGTCATTTACACTACATGGGCCCAGCTTGAGATTTATTCTTGGGACACCAGTAAATTCGCTATCCAGCAACTCTTTCTTAACCTGTTTACCCGTAAATAAAGCATTCCTCCTGAAACGGTCTGTTTGTTTGACAAGCTATAATAATTGAACCGACAGCCCCGTTTGTGTTTTAAACAATCGCCACGAAGGCAAGAAAACTGCTCTATCTTGTAATTTTGCTAAGAATGGCTCCTACAGTCATAAAAAACCTTTCAAGTTTTACTTCCTCGTTGAACTGAATTCTCTTTTGTTCTGAATTCGAATTTGCTTTGCAAAGCTACCCCTAATGAGGTTGGTCCTTTCCTTATTTCACTGAAACAGTTGTTCTATGGAATAGTTGCAGACCGTTTGTTATTTCAGCGTTAAATTTTGCATTTAAAATATTCCAGTATCTGTAAGTGGCAAATAAGTAATTTCTATATTTCCAAAGGATTGTTGTTGACCATTTGTACTGAAATCTGTACATCTGTTTCTCATTTTGTATTTAAAATACCTATCTCGAGATAAATATTAAAATTAAAATATGTTTACAGAGTTTACTTAAGCCTTAAGATTTAGCATCCGTCAAAATAAACATACACATAAACATTTACATACAGACCCACACATTGCTTCTAACCCCACACGAAGACACCCTGTGTCGTGGGAACCAGAACACACATATAGACATCCAAGACCTGGGGATTTGTTTCTTTATCCCCAGCCGGGGATCAAACCCGGGACCTCTCGCATGGTAGGCAGAGCCCCAACAGCAGAGCCTCAGAGGTCGTCTGTATAAATGTAAGAAATATGTTAAAGTTAAATCGATTACAGACGCTAAATCTAGATTTAAGCAGCTTCTGCAAACCGCTCTTACTATTTGCATTGATACTTATTATACGTGACGGCAGTAACAAGATCTGATTACAAACCGCGCAACAACGATCGCAAACAAGTGGTTAGAGGGGGAAATTGTTCGTAAGCCTTAAAGGTTTCCTCATATATTATGGTAATCGGCTTATCGTAGGCGCACGCAAATATTTCATTCAGTTTTAAAGAAGGTCAAAGTTGTGGCAAAACTCTTTGCGTTCCGTTTTCCTACATAATTGTTTTCTACAAACCAGTTAAATGATTTGGCGTAGGTGTCCCTCTTATTAACGTCGACTTACACAGATGTCCCCGTACTCCTACCAATAGGAAAATTTTGTAAGAGCACGAGGACGAACTCGATTAATCTTTTTAGTTTAGAAAACGGTTGGAAAAGTATTTTTTGTAAAGTGAAAATATATGTACTGTACTTTATGTTGTGATGTATCTTTTGTATACAAAGTTGAGTCATATATCAAAGAATCAATCTTAATTTTAACCAGTACCTGATAATAAGGTCTCCAGTACATTATGAGTTTCACCCTAAAATCTCTCACCGTCTCTAATTTTTGACTTTATTGACTCGATTCTTGCTTTTGGGGTACTAAAGAAGAAGATGCCTCAGTTTTTCACTCGACTGATCGCCTTAGCTTGTTTGTGATTGGAAAGTTATCCACCAAACTCTACAAATAATAATAATATAATAAAGCTAGAGAAAATCTGCTCATTTCTGTAACTTTATTATGGATCTCTGACATCTAGGAACTTCTATCGCAAACCATTTCAAATATATGTTTTGAACGAAGTTTTCAAACTTCAACTTATCGTTTGAACAATCAGTAGCCTTATCATGTAACCTAAACTTATAAATAATAATTACTGTACGTTATTCTTACAAAATCTCTAAATTGGACGGGTTTGAATACTTTCTATTCATATTTATTTTCCTTAGACCGGAGAAGTTTTAAGTAAAAAGAAAATAGCCAAAACAACCAATAATAATAATAATAATAACTTGGACACTATTTACATACATCGATCTAGCCACACACTAGGATTCCCTGTATCTTAGGTACTAGACAATGATACACATACTTATATAGATAAATATGATACTTAGATAGATAAACAATCATGACTAGTGTACAAACATCCGTTCTCATCAAAAAAATATTTACCACCACCGGGACTCGAACCCGGGACGCTTGGCTTCGTAGGCAGAGTCACTGCCGACTCGGCCATTCGGGTAGTCAAAACAGAGAAACAGCCAAAAACCAAAAAAATATTTTGTATGGGAAGTGGAGAAGTCTTAGCTTCCTATCGGCATTGGTAGCCACAGATCATTCAAACTCCTTTGTCATTGATAAATTATTAGGTAATACATTTAACCTCTTTGTTGATGGTCCAACAAAAAGTTTCAGTTTAGCGTTGATCTAAAAATAAAATATTTTACCTGCGTGTAAACTACAAACGACTTTTATATCATTTTATTAATATTTTTTTGCCAGCGCGACACTTTAGGGTATGTACCATATTAGTTATTTTACATTTAAATTTTAGGTGGTACGAAGCTCAACGCATCAGCTAGCTAATAATAATGTAAATCCCGTCATCTAGAAATTTCAATATCTTTTGAAAAAATTACCATCACCACACGATTATTTGACACGATTTGTCTTTTATTACGATTTTGCTTGTTTGTTCGATGTTCTGATTGGATAAATTGTTGAAATTCCTTGATGTCAGAGTTACATGATAAAATTACAGAACACGATTGTTTTATACGAGCTGTCATTTAAAGAGTTGGGATATGTCAGAATATACTTAAGCTATGGGTCTTTAAGATATATTAACAACGGTGGTTTAGTTATGCCACTCTGCGGCGGGCGTAACCTAAAAAAAGATGTATCGAATAACAAATCATTCTGTTTAAAATTGACCTTTATAATCAATTGTATATATTAATATTTAATTGATGATATACATTTAATTAACAATGTTTATCCTAAATTAATATTTATCAAAAAGTTCATTGACTTTGCGGAGGCTCTTACCTTTATCGGATCCTAATATTCATTTGCATGCTTCCATTTGAACCTAAAATCTTTTCAATCTATTAATTGCTTTTAGAATAGGCATAATGAAAAAGTGATTTTCGCTCCACGCTTACATATGCTAATTATTAGTTTGGGATTGTCAAGTGTATTACAGGTGTAACAAAAAGGTGTAGTCATATTTTAATTTGTTGTTAGGGACATAATTCTTAGCAACATTCTCTTTAAAACCGATTTGTTCAAAGCAACTTAATTTTTTTCTTCTCCATATAAATCAGCTAACCGCCCGCGCCAAGAGGAAAGAAAAATGAAATTGCTCTGATCAAATCGGTGTTGAAGTAAAAGATGTTCAGAATGATGTCCTTAACAACACCTTGAAATATGACTTCGGGCGGCACGCAGGCGGGCGTCGGCGTTCGAAATTTGAATTTCATAATATGACAAATTTTTGTACATTATGGTCATAATGTACAAATTTTCAGAAATTAGTTTTACCAAATAGTTTTACATTATGCTGTTCTTCACGTGAGGTTTTTACACGCAGTAAAGAGGGTTTATGATACGTGTGTAGATAAACTTCTTAACCAGTTGGTTGCATCATTTATAAGGGTGATTAAGTCATCGGGATCTCCACGGTATGCCCGCAGAGGGCACTCACGCATTATGTGGTCGACTGTCTGGAACTCGGCAGCGCAGTCGCAGCTTGAAGAGGCAGACCAGCCACAGCGGTGTCTGTAATGGGCGCTGGCCTATATGGATTCTATTTAATTGGCACCAGTCCCGACGAAAAAGTCCGGAGCCCGCTACATATGTGCCTGGGCGAATGCAGTCACTTACGTTGCACCCCATCTCAGCTTGCCAGCATTAAGTCTAATAGCTCTTGACGTTGAAGTTTTCCTTTGATACGTTTAGCGCGAGGCGGCAGGGAGCATGTCGTGACATCACACTCTTGTTTTCGGGCTGAAGCAACTCCTGGCAGCATGGCAGAGCAACGTTTTAGTGATTTTGGAATGTGCCAGTTAATTTGGAGAGTGTGTTGTTCTTGGTCTGGAGTTTCCTGGATGCATTTAATAGGTCGTTTTTTGAATGTAAGATCTATCCAGTGTTATACCCATGTATTTAGGAGAATTGTTGTGTGACAGTCTGACCCCATTCCATTTAGCGTTGATACGACGGTTAGATAGGAGGTTGTGGAGGTGGAAACAGCTAATTAATCTCTGCCTTAGCGTCACTGGGAGTCAAACGCCAGGTTTTGAAGAATTGGCCCAGGATTGGAAGATCTTTAGACATGGTGGTCTCGAGGTGATCAAACTCCTTGTGCTGAAGCTGAACCACTAATGCTATGTCGTCGGCTTATACGAACTTCCTTGAGGTGATGACTAGAAGGTCATGGAGTAAAGGTTGAACAGACTCGGAGCGAGAACGAAACCCTGTGGTAGACCGTTGTTTAGCTTTGGTTGGCCGCTTATGCTGTTTCCCAGGTAAACAGAAAACCGTCGCTCTGATAGCATATTTGAAATCTACCTTAACCTGTAGGTTAGGGACAGCTGATAGCAGTTTGTACAGTAATCGCTTTCTCCATACCGTATCATACGCCGCGGTAAGATCAATAAAGACCGCCTCCGACTTCAGTCCCTTTTGGAAGCAAGCTTCGATATGCGTTAGTAGTAAGTGCCAGCACTTGGTCGGTGCAGCTTCAAACTGGGCGGAAGCCTGCTTGATCTACGAGTAGTACTTTTTCTACCAAAGGTCTTATACGAGCTTGAAGCCTCAGCGTTCGGTTTTCCAGGTTTAAAAGTAAGGCTGTGATTTTCGATTCATTGAACGCACGTGAGAGTTTGCTAATCTGTAGTATTTTGCTGTAGAATGATGCAAGCCAAAGTCGTGCATTTGGACCGAGGTTAGTCAGGAAATCGTTGTAAATATGTTAATCAACCGGTGATTCAAACACTCATCCAGCATCATCGAACCCAAGCTTAGACCTAGCAAAAATTGCACATGGTAAAATCATGACTTCATTTGTGGACAATCTATATGCAAGGTGACGCCAAAAAGAAAACGTGAAAATATTTGAAATAATTATTTACCTTACTTGTGTGAGTAGTGTGTCTGGCGAAGCAATCAGTTGCGAGGGTGGGAGGGTGAGAGCACATACACAGATATGTGTTGACCACAAGTAAAGCCAAGTTGAGTGCGTTTTTTGAAAGAACTATATTAGGAAAATTGGCTGAATTTATGTGGGCCTGGGCCGGCTACGTTGCTCGTATGCAACCAGACCAATGAGCTAAACTAGATAGCGTGGGACTGAAGATATCAGGGACCACAAAAAGAAAGGGTGGGAATGGGCCCAGGAGCAAGATGTGTGGAAGGAGGGAAAAGAGTCCTTTGCCCATCAGTGGGAAGATATAGGCTCGTAATGGACATACATTATTTCTGCGGGAATGGATACGGGAGGCACATGACAGGTGGAGAGAAGAACCAACAAAAAATTGTTCTTTTTAAAATTTATCTATCTATGGTCAAAAGAAATAAAGAAATTTCGATTTAATTTGGTTTGATTTGATGCCTTGGTTAAGGGTAGGCCTAAACCCATTAGTCGGTTAATGTTGGCTGATTGACTGATTTTGATTGAAATACTTTCAAGAATGAAAAAAATGGTTGATATAGAAAACTGGTTTCGTATTGATCTTTCAGATTATTATAAATACGTACTTAATGTATTATTATTATTTTGGCGGATGCATTGGTGGATAATTAAAACAAAATAAACAGTTTGGTGTAACTTACCATTTTCACTTTGAATATTACCACAGATTTGCTATAAGATACGGAGACTTATAAAGGCTTAACAATAACACGGTATAATTGATTGTTTTACCTATATAGCAACGTGCTAGTATAATATCGAACTGTTGAATTATTTTACTTTTTTGACTATTTCTGTTAACGGGAATCTTCTCATAAGGTTCGGAATACCAATATACAATATTCTCAATGGGACACTGCACTGTAATCAAAAATGTAGAGACAAAATTTAACATTGTCTCTAGTTAAAACTTTTAAACGCCAATTAGGGGCATTTCAACAAAGTACATGTCTACAACAAGATAGTTCACCCCGTCGTCGGTCGTCGCGTCGCACAGTTGATAGATTGCTCCCAAGTTAAATCCGATAATCTGGGATAGGATTCTAATGATATTGCTTTGGTTTTAAAGCAAACTTCATAGTTACCTACTCACAACTTTAAGCTATCTATCTATCTATATTTATATGCTTTAGCCTTTTTTGGTTAGCATGGCACTTCCCGGTATTGATTTCTTTCTATCACTGTATGTTCGTGCGTGTGTAGTGTTTAGCCCAATATGTAAAGGATCCAAAAGTGAATCAGCTTACATAAATTAAATGGTTTTTTTAAGTATTTTTTTGGGATTGTTTGGCATCTTGTGGGTATGCCAAACATTAGATTACGACCTAAAAAGTGAGAGGGAAGGGACAACTTTTGGTCCAAATATCTTTAAAATTTCTATATTTTTCCAGTTTTTCGTTCATAACTCGAAAAATATCAATACGTCAAGCACATATGTCATGCACATTTTACTGTAGGATCAATACGTCAAGAGCGCTATGGGCCAGACACAATCAAGATAATGGTGGATCATTTCCAAAAGAATATGTATTTTTAATAAAACATGGTTCTCATTTCTGAGTGCATAATGTTCATGACAGTTCACACGTACACACAGCGTTTCGCGGGGCTTTGATATTCAAAGATTGTTTACTATTATATTTCTGTCTAAATATATCATTTGATAATCTGCTTACCGGCATCCACGACACAGGATAGGCCTATTGTAGGAGCAAATATAGGACTATATAGGACTAAATATAACCGACTTTGTAGCTTCAGGAAATCAATATTTTTGAATTTGATTTTGTGAATTTCGTTTCTGAAACTCAGTGTATCTTATGGCGCAGTTTTTTCCCTTTCGGCCGTGTACCTAATCGGAGGTTCGAAACCAGTTGCGAAAGAAGGAAAATTATCTCTAAACGGTACTAGTTTCAAAATAATGGGTTTTATTCTTTACACATTTCTGAGTTTCGGTGTAGAAAAATTGTGATGAATAACGAGAATGTACTTTCTATTCTTCTTACGTGATTAAGTTTTGGATTTGATGTATATTTAAAATGGGGAGGATGGACTTCTTTAGTCCTATCCATACTATGCATACTACATCCCATAAAAAGTATTCTCTAATACCTTTTGGTTGTGCTTCAATAACCATAACAGATGTACAGGTATTGTAACTCTCAATGTACGAAATTAAGTGGTGAAAACGAAGATTCATAACGATCAAGGCTGTAAACATTTTGGAATAAAATTCAGTCGAGTTTCTCGCTTTCTAAATTTGACCTATCAATTCCATAGAGTACATGTCAAATAAAATGTATTCCTTTACCGAAATAAGTGACCTTATTTAATTATCAATAGTAATATTAAAATATGGACGAAAATAACCGAATATTTTTCATGGGAACTTGTATCGTATAGATATGTTTTTATCTTCTACTATAACTGGTTACGAATAATAAAGTCGTTATCGTGTAAAGAAATAAATCTTTTATTTGGAAACAAGTATCTTATAAAGATCTATTTATCGTATATCGGTTACCCCAAACGCCAATAAGTATCAAAATCGAATACACTAAACAAAATGGGGAACCTTGTTTAGCCCTCGCCCTTGATATACACTGACGAGCAATGAAAAAGTTCCAGTGAAATAGCACCAAATTACTCCTAAACGGGAAAGGCTAGCTTAATGACGCCGTCTTCAATATTGAAGTACATTTAACAACGCATCATAATATTACCAATTAAAAACGTAAATATTGTAAACATAATATTGGTTCTATGTCTTAGGAGATATTAAGGTATTTGTCGGCATTTTGTGGGTGGAACTTTTTCATTGCTCGTCAGTGTATTTATAGGGTTTTGCACAATATTTAACTCATCGCAATAGGATCCGGATAAGGCAACATGACGACATGCACGGTTCTATGACATCAAAGGGTACATTACAAGGGCGCTTTTCATGTCATAACAAATATTTGTCCCTTGCAAATATTGGAACATCGAAAGCATTACTACTTCGCAAGTTTTCTTTTGACATCAGCTCTTATTCGATAATCCATATCAAAATCTCTGTTTATATCACAACACAACTCTTTTTTGACGTGATAACGTCTTATAAATCGATGAACGCCGACTGCACGAACGAAAAAGCATGACTCATTGCCACGTTCCACCTGAGCCAAGCGTGCAAGGGATAGCGCGGAACAAGCGATAGAGAGGCACGATCGGCCGAAGCGTTGTTAACAGACAATATATATTTTTTTATACTTCCTGGGTTCCAACTTCAAAACCGTTAAGTAACGGTATTGAATTATTTCTATCTTTTCTGATGTAAAGTTTGATTATTGAACAATAGATAGAGCTCAGTGTATCCTGAATCGCGCTGGTAAATTGTTTCATCAAGTTTCTATGTTTTTAAAATATACCAGGTTTAAGTGTTGTTTTTATTTTATTTCAATGAAAAATTGCTATTGTACTTAAGAACCGAGCGGAAGACGCAAACCCACCCGGAAGTCCTTGGAGTATTGCCAGCAAGGGAGGATTTACAACATTCACGGAATGAAAATGAAAAGGTTTAGGGTGGTCACTGGTAATTTAATTTGGGGTAGTATTTAATGACACATCAAAAATTATTCACACATTCCCACAAAAATACTGAATTGTACGTTTTTTAGGGTTCTGTAGCCGAAAGGTGCCAAACGGGACCCTATTAAAAAGCCTCCGCTGTCCGTCCGTCAGCGGGCTGTATCTCAAGAACCGTATTAGGTAGAGACTTGAAATTTTTCACAGTATGTGTATATCTGCTGCCCCTACAGCAACAAATAATTATCTACCCGTAATTTTTTCAAAACATGGGTTTGTTATTCTTTCATCTCAGCCAAACATGAAAGCTAAACGGGCTTCATTTGCCCTGACCGACTTCATCAATTTGCCCTGATACTTTAAGTATGTAATTCAGTACGTTTAATGTGTGGTCAAAATATTATTCTTTACTTTTTACCAACTTGAGCCCAATTTATTGCAATTTCATCTCCATCTCCACTATCGCTTATGGTTTTGAAATCAACCAATTATACAAAGGTTTAAAATCCGAAATTTCCTGTTAGTCAGGGTTGGTTCGCTTTGGCGTGACTTTCCAGTGAAATAGGGCCCTTAGGAGGGCGGTTACTGTAAATCAAAGCGATCTCTTCTTCCGATAGTTCCCTCCTCTACCCCGATTCTCGTTATGCATTTTCGCCCCCATTCCGATAGACTTGTTAATGGTTCATTTAGAAGTTCTTAAGCGGTTTATTATTTTTGCCACCAAGGTTAGTGTCATGACTATTTAATACAAAATATTGATTGACAGGTGATAGCCCATCACCGTTTTTATTAAACTTCTGACGTCTGGTCAGAAGTTTAAAATAAACGGTCATTACTATTGAAGCAAATTATGACATACATTACGATAATATAGTACAGAAAGGCGAATGGGTAGGGATCTAGTATCGTTTCGCTGGAGAATGGGGGGTGGAGGGGTAGGGGGGAGGTCCCCCCAACTCCGTGACACTACCCTCGTTACAAGGTAATACACCGTTCTCGATAAAAATTACTTTTTCTAACCTCATTTTGAGGTTATGTTTACATAATTTTGTTACGAAAGTGACTAATTTCGCATTTTTATTTCGAAATCGCCTTGGGAGGGTCCCTCCATCCCCCTGGCGCTACTCCCATTACAAGGTAATGCACCGTTGTTGAGAAAATTAACTTTTTGCATTACATAATTTTGTTACGAAAGTGACCAATTTCACATTATGATTTCGAAATCGCCTTGGGGGGGTCCCCCCATCCTCCTAACGCTACTCCGATTACAAGGTAATGCACCGTTCTTGAGAAAATTAACTTTTTGCAACCTAATTTTTGAGGTTATGTTTACGTAATTTTGCTGCGAAAGTGACCAATTTCGCATTATTATTTCGAAATCGCCTTAGCTCCGGCTACTAGTGCTCATAAAAAAGGCAAATATTTAATCGCACATCAAAAATACTGATTTTTACAGCAAAAAAGGATCAGCAAAAACACTTTCTTTGTTTTAACTATTTTTGATGTTCTTACATGTTCAACCTAATACGAAGGATAAAGAGGGCTTCGCTTCGATCACCCCCTTTACCTTTCACCTAAGCTACCGCAGTATTTTGCCCTGAATGCCCATTTATACATTTCGTTATCGCTTTTTATATGATTTGAGGTTAGAAACTATTTTTATTTAAACTCAAAAAATATGCATTACCTTGTAATAAGAGTGGCATTGTTATAATCAGGGAGCCAGCCCCTACCAGATTTAACCCCTTTTACCCCCCTTCACCTGCAAAACGATTCTAGACCCAAGCCGGCGAATGAACTGCTCAAAACTTAATAAAGTATTAAGAATATCCCTTATCACCTGCTTTATTATGACACCTATTTATCATATTTCGTATTACGAGCTTTCGTTATATTAAAGTATACTATAATACGATTTCTCCCTAGACTGACACCTCTCTGTATCCTTTATATAAAATTGTATTGTGAGTAGCAACCGGGGAAGATTACATTCTTCTGAAAATAAATTACCTCCTTGATAAACTAACTCGTTTCTTATAAGGGGTCTTTTTATCACACTAGTATCTCTAAAAAAATCTTCTGTTGGCGTAGCACATTTAAATTTACATATTCTGTTAATGGTCATTCGCTCAATTAGTTTTTTATGCGCCCATTAGGCAACAGTCTTTGCATCCGACTGTAAATGGTATTTCAAGCGCGCCCTATGGCTTTTCTGTAACTACAGTTCATAAATATGTTGTCGACATACTTTGACGGTGCTAAAATAAAACCATAACCAGCTTATAGTCAAATTCGGCTTTATCTTTAATCTACTAGGGATAAAAAATAAATAATAAAATCTAATAGAGACTAAGAGGAATACAACAAAAACACAAATAAAAAGCAGAATGCCTTAATCTGGTGAATAACGCGTTTCCTTGGATTGTTTCGGTGCCGCGAAGGTAATCGTGGTCTTATCTTAAAAAATAACGAAACGAAAGTAGCAAAGCCGTTTCTTTGTTGAGCGCCATACGAAATGTGAAGCTGTTTTTTATAAGAATATCTTACAACTGTAATGAGAATCATCGGGTCATTTAACCATGTTTTTCCATGTCTTTTATACGGTAAAATTAACAATGTAAATAAATCCTATGTGCAGTACATTTAGTAGAGTCAGCAGTGTGTATCTCGGCTCTCTTACATTTACAACACATCACAAATATTACTAGCACTGAGTGGCAGAAATAATCTTTACATTTTAAAGCCCCGCAAAATGTTAACGGCGTTTCAGTTTTATAAAATTTTGTTGTTTGATAAAACCCAGATTGTGGCTCTTTTTTCTGAGTACATAATGTTCACGACAGTTCACACGCCTTGACACGGGTTTTAAAAATTTAAGATTTTTTTCTGTAACTCAGTGCTAGGCCCCTAAGCACAACAGATATATATATATAGATATACTATCGAGTGATATGTTGCCGGCAAGCTCGCTTACAGGGAGCTTTTCGCTAAGTTAGGTATATCAATAATTTAAATTATACCTACAGAGCACAATTTAAAACTCATATTTGAATACTTATTTTTTGCCAGGTGGGAGCGGGGTCATATATGTCACTAACTACCTAATGACAGCGCCAGTACGAAATTAAATGGAACTTTATTTTATCATCAGTCCGAGCATTCGGCCAAAGTTCAATATTCAAGACTTCGACGGTCACAGAGCTTGACCCTAGTGCAAGTGCTAGTATATAAATCGTTGAACAAATAGCCCAACGCCTTGCCGCCTTAATGGTCTGTCGAATAACTCTTCTTACTATCCACTGTCCGTTCGTTCTCAGTTTGGTGCAGTTTTGGCTGATAGAGATCGGTATCCCAAAGTTTATTGCTTGTTGGTTAAAATATGGGATGTGAACTTAAAATTATAAAATCCGTGTTGTAATGCTTGATTATAAGTAAATCTCATTTAACATCCACAACATTGCTGGTCAGTAGCGTTACTTAAGCGAGGTCCCGGGTTCAAATCCCGGCTGGGGGGAAGAAGACACAAAAATCCCTAGGTCTTGGATATTAATATGTTTATCCTTTATCCTACAGTAGAACCAGAAACAATGGATGTGCCTGTATGTAAATGTTATGTTACGAAAAAGCTAAAAATATATTAGAAGTACACTTGTTGAACAGAAAAGGGTAGTCTAATGCATGTAAGTTCACCATTTCTTTATAGTTAAACAGGATTTAGCAGAAAGATATAGTCAAATTTTAAAGGATTGTTGAAATCTCCATATATTTAGGCGATTAGTAAGGACCTCTTTTCCATATTAAGTAAAGTTGGTCTGTTCAAATCGTTTCGTTCATCTGTTCGTTTTAAGAAGGCTTTTGACCAAGTAAATAACGACATATTATTGGAAAAATTAGCTTTATTTGGATTTACGCCTGCTTTGCTGACTTTTTTGCCGACTATCTAACAAATCGCCAGCAATACGTTGAAAACGCTGGAAATAACTCAGAAATATATAGGACACCACCATCAGGCGTGAGTCAGGGCAGCAACTTGGGACCACTAGAATTCATACTGATGATAAATGACTTATCAGACGTTATCCAGCAATCAAACTGTCTACTGTTTGCAGATGATCTGAAATTGTACAGAACAGTGAACGATAGGAAGGAGCTTTCCAAATTTTGGGTTTTGTGTTGCGTCAATCGAAAGACTTCAACAACTTCAATACAATAAGGACGTTAAATAACACATTGGTAAGAAGTAGATTAGAATATAGTGGTATGGTGTGGCACCCTCAGGAGACTTAATACATAGAAATGATTGAAAAACTACAGATTAAACTTTTAAGATATATGTACTTCAGGCAGTATGGTACATATCCGCTCTATCCAGCAATGTACCCCAGGTTGTTTCTAATAGGAATGATAGGAAATTACAGGCTGGATATGAGGAGGCATGTAACCCTGGTCACCTATTTGACCAGGGTTACATGCCTTCCAGTATTTCGGGGTAGATTGCCCAATCCGAGACTCTTGGAATGTATTTGCCCGAAAGTCCCCATATAAGCACCTTAGACAAGCGCCCCGTAATAAATTATTTTCTCTTCCACTGTGCTGAACTATCATATTAAAATTTGCCCTATTGACTGTAGCCCTACGCACTTTATATATTATTATTTTATTATATATATTATTAAATTATATTGCAGCAGAAATTGACATATTTAATTGTACACTGGCAAAGTTCCAAGAAAATTCCTTATAATTAAATAATTAAATTGAAATCAGATATTTAGTCAAATGACTAAATGACTGATTTTAATTTTATTGTATTGACATGTTATTAGAATAAGTATAATTAGAATCTACATAGTTGGTATGCTCGTGATAATTACTTATGATAATTGTTTTGTAAGTAATTGTAAGTCAGATGCTATTTAACACCATTTATATATATATATATATATGGTATAATATATGATTGGTAGAAATGTCAACTTAATTTACTATGTGTGTGTGTTACATAAATGATATGTTAGATATAAATAGGTTCATTAAGATACTTATATGATGTTGAATGGGTCAGACACCTGTAATGATGTCACGAATTGTTATGTAATTGAATAAATAAATAAACATTAAAGTCTCCAACAACTAATCCTTTTCTTTGTTTAAGTAACTAATTAAAAAACATCTTCCATCACTTATTCAAAAGTAGAATAGTTTTGAGAATTGGATGGCCTCTATACGCATACTGTAACATCCTTATCTTGTTAGAGTTACTCTCAAATTCAATCTATTTGCAATCGCCTTGCTTCCACAGGTTATACAAATCAAATAAAGCTGGTATCTATACCTCACATTCAGATTGTCGGCTTGGATTATATCTAAATGGGTGAACTACATAAGTAACTACATTTGGACCCAGTCACAAAATACAAAGGATAAAAATATGGAAAGAGCAATCACTACAGGTGTAAGTTTTCAAGTATCATTTAGTCTTCAGGCGGAACTCGCGTTTAAAATTTCCCAGCCGACGGGGGGCGAGCTACGAGGCTATGAAAATGGCATTCCGGAGCCAGGATTAGGGATTGAAGCTGTTAGCTAACGTGGTGGGGATCACACAAGACGGACAGAGGACACGAACGCGCTTCATTTAGTAAATTAATCCATTATCTGGCATTCGCATGGAGGTCCCTCGCCTTTTCTCAAACCCCGCCGATTGCAGCAGCCTCGTCACCCTCTGCCCCTGCTACCGCGCCGCGGATGACGGCGCTGGTGTCACATACCCCTGTCGCCTCACCGCGTGCTCTGAAAGCACCTACCATCCCAGCTACCTTCGTCAAGTCTTCGTAGCCTCAGCCTCGACCTCGATGTTAGGCACGTCTGTCTCCGGCCTGTGAAAGTCAGCGATCTACGTATTGAAGGACCCTTTCGTAGGAAATTCTAATATAGCAAACAGAAGAACTTGGGTTTTTTCACATAAATTAGGCGAAAAGTGATTTCCCACAAAAAGTGGGAAATCCTTTTCAAATACTATGGGCACCTCAAATTAGGGACAAAGGCAGAAAGGGGGCAAGTACCGAACAAATCGTTATTATGGTAGGAAACCACTCGAACATTAGTCATTAGAACATTATTCGAACATTAGACGCCGGTTAAGAAGTGCTGCTCAATTTTTATAATAATACGAAGTGCAAGTTTATTCTTTGAAATTTTCCTAATTGTTCGAATTTATCGGAGCGACAACATAGATGTGTGCGTAGAATGAACATGAAACTATATAAATATAATAAATATTATAAAACAGTCATCTTCAGTGTTATTTAGTATTAGTACTTATAGTAGTGATTTAAGCAAGATCGTTCGACTAAAGAAAACCCCTCTAAACATAAATTTATTTTACAAAATAAGCAGGAGTTTTTTTTGCTATCAAATGACAAATACAAGGACAAAGAAAAAGCACTGTTGTATTAAAATAAGGCACCAAAATATTCAGGGTCTTTCCGGCAAAATGTATCGAAAAGCATTTAAAAGATATCTATCGTTTGTTTGACAGAACATTGGCAAAAAGATTAGCAGATGTTATTAAATTATGAAAATTATTTTTATTGCGGAGGTTCTCTGATAATTATAAGAAACAATATTAAATGCAAAGAACGAAAACACATTGTTGGACTGTCGATTGAAAGATGTATTGAATTATCTTGTGTTGAGCTGGACAGACACATATTGTATTAACCCTAAATATTTGGTGTGCACTGGTTGCATCTTGCTGTTAGTTTTTGTCATGCGCTCTTTAAATGGAGCCAAGTACTGGAATTCGATCCATTAATTTGCGCCAATTATCGATTTATATAGAATGGTACTGCCATCTGGCGGAGCGGCCATGTTTTACTGGTAGCGTGACGTTACACATTCACGAGCTAGACTAGACGAGCAGTCGAGTGTTTTACCTCTGGCCACGGTGGCGCCAACGGGAAAGTGATATCCGATATTCTGAAACTTTTGTCGGAGCTAGTGCGGATATAACAGCGGGGAATCAGAGACTGGATTTTTTCTTTCGCTCCAGTGCTCTGGGTTGGGTTTGTTTAGGATTTTGAGGTTACCGGATTGTTTTGAGGTTAGATTTGTATTTTGACAGATCGAACTGTTCTTTCAGCCCCAGAGACAAGATCGTGGTGAACCGCACGTGGATCGTGTTTATAACGTGGAGTTTGAATGATTCAACGAGACTGTTAGTGAGGAAACCCTTGTTATATATTTCGGGTGATTATTTATTTATTAGCAATCAGATTATAATTCCAATCTGTTGACAATAGCGGAACACGTGAACGTCGGCCTGACGAGAGAGGGGTGTTGAGGAAGTGCACCCTGGCTTGAGAAAAGGCGAGGGACCTCCATGCGAATGCCAGATAATGGATTAATTTACTAAATGAAGCGCGTTCGTGTCCTCTCTCCGTCTTGTGTGATCCCCACCACGTTAGCTAACAGCTTCAATCCCTAATCCTGGCTCCGGAATGCCATTCTCATAGCCTCGTAGCTCGAACATTATTGCTGTCCCCTGTCGGCTGGGAAATTTTAAACGCGAGCTCCGCCTGAAGACTAAATCATACTTGAAAACATACACCTGTAGTGATTGCTCTTCCCAGATTATTATCCTTTGTATTTTGTGACTGGGTCCAAATGTAGTTACTTATGTAGTTCACCCATTTAGATATCATCCAAGCCGACAAGCTGAATGTGAGGTATAGATACCAGCTTTATTTGATTTGTATAACCTGTGGAAGCAAGGCGATTGCAAATAGATTGAATTTGAGAGTAACTCTAACAAAATAAGGAGGTTACAGTATGCGTATAGAGGCCATCCAATTCTCAAAACTATTCTACTTTTGAATAAGTGATGGAAGATGTTTTTTAATTAGTTACTTAAACAAAGAAAATGATTAGTTGTTAGAGACTTTAATGTTTATTTATATATTCAATTATATAACAATTCGTGACGTCATTACAGGTGTCTGACCCAATTCAACAACATATAAGTATCTTAATGAACCTATTCATATCTAACATATCCTTTATGTAACACACACACATAGTAAATTAAGTTGACATTTCTACCAATTATATATATATATATATATATATATATATATATATATATATATATTCATATATATTTTTTCACCAAAATGGTGTCCCACTGCTGGGCAAAGGCCTCACCGGTTCGAGCCCACACATCTCTATCTGAAGCTTTATAATATTATTATTAAATAGCATCTGACTTACAATTACTTACAAAACAATTATCACAAGTAATTATCACGAGCATACCAACTATGTAGATTCTAATTATACTTATTCTAATTACATATCAATACAATAAAATTAAAATCAGTCATTTAGTCATTTGACTAAATATCTGATTTAAATTTAATTATTTAATTATAAGAATTTTCTTGGAACTTTGCCAGTGTACAATTAAATATGTCAATTTCTACTGCATAATAATTTAAAGTGCGTAGGGCTACAGTCAATAGGGCAAATTTTAATATGTTAGTTCTGCACAGTGGAAGAGAAAATAATTGATTACGGAGCGCTTGCCTAAGGCGCGCGCGTATATGGGGACTTTCAGGCAAATACATTCCAAGAGTCTCGGATAGGGAAATCTACCCCGAAATACTGGAAGGCATGTAACCCTGGTCAAATAGGTGACCAGGGTTACAGGAAAAGTGATAGGAAACCAGAAAGTAGTCAAAAATGTAGTAAGTTTAATAAATTCTTCCCTAAGCAGGGCTTAACATTGTAGTATTTAGGTTTTTAGGTATTTTGGTATATTATTTGTACTTAGAATAAATAGTTTTAGAAGCCAGTAGATAATGGTACTTCCCCGATTTTTCTAAAGGAAAGATACAATATTTTCTAGACACGACAGCTTTCTCCAACGGCAAGCTGGTCCTTGATCGATTATAATATTCTAATTACAATTCTGACCACATTTAACACTGGTACACTCTTATATAACAAACTATCAAAACATTTAACACAATATAAACACAAATAGACGTATTTGAACCGATTAATTTGGCTAAAATACAGCATAGATGTTTTTTGACGTGTTGCCACGATAGTGGTCCGAATCGATAGCGAAAGTTGCTCAGAGAAACGCCCCTAACAACTTAACCCCGTAAAATGTTTATGAACAAAAGTATATTCAAACCTGAAGGATGACTTACTTCCAAACGAGACGACTTGTCTCATGAGATCCTATTAAGTCCTATCCTGGTATAAAACAGCTCTCAGTAAAGAGCTACCGATTTCCAAGCATTTTTCAAAGAGGCGTGCATTTTGAAAACGCCATCGTCACGTTTCATCAACCTGGCAGGTGATTACAATTTACCTCACGTCGAGGAGCAACATTCAGGGAAGAGAGGTTTTTCCGGTTCTCGTTGGTAAAAAATAGGTTCATTCCTGTGCTGACTCAACCTGTACAAAACAGGTTGCCAGTTACTGAACGCTTATTTCAGATATAATTACACCGATCGCAGATCGATCCAAAATTGAGTAGGTTAACCTTACATTGTGTATACTAACCAAGTAAACAGTATATATTTATATGTTAAATTGTATGCCTGCAACTACAAAATGCACTGATTTAATTAGTAATGCGTATATAATTATTTGATACGTCTCGAGTTGGTGATTTCCCGATTTAGAAAATGCTGGGTTTGGAAATGAGTTGATTTGGGAAGGAACAACATAAAATAAAGCTTTTTATCCGAGAATGTGCTATCGCTCCGTCGTCGACGTATTTATCTTCTCAAACAGGATAATTTCCTTTCAGGGCATGATGGAACTGCTAATTTGGTAAACCGCGTATGTTTTTGGTGAGGAAGAGTTCAGAGCTAAGATCGTTGCAGGTGGATGTTGTTAGTCTCTGTCTACCCCTCTTCTGGGAAAAAGATGTAATGATATGATAATATATGATAATAATGATAAGATCATACATATATGATCTTTTTTATTTCAGTCACTTTACTAACTTCTATTTTTATTTGTTATTTTTCTGTTTTGTTAAGGTGTACATAAACTACAATAAATAAACTAAAATACCTGTAATGAAACTTTGACTCTAAATATTTCGAATGATAAAGGGAATTCAGTCCTGAACCTTAACGTCTGTACTGCAGAGTAAGTTTCATTTGGGATCTGTTCCAATTTCAGAGCCGTCTACATCGTACTTCAATAGTTTCTCACCTAGAGTCTGTCTGTACAGACTACAACACGTGAAGATATATTTCTTCTAAAAATTCACTAAGGCAAATAAACTTTTGTCAATGCTGCAAAAAATGTTTGGAAACAAAGAAAACCATGGGTCTGACGACGGGTTTTGTTTCACAGTAGTCTAAATTAAACAAGTCATGTTGCAATTTGATTCGTCAGTTCTGACGCCTAGAAAGAAAATAGGACTTTTTGATTCAAATATTCGAATGTAGCACCAGCCCCCTTGATAACTTTTTCCAATCCGCAACAACATCGATCCAATGCAAACTTTAAGTAGTAAACTTAAACATATACTGTGTTACCACAAAAAATATTAAACAGCGTTTAACCTCAAAACAAACGTCAAATCCCATACACTTTTGTTTTTAAACAAGTGTTAAACAGTAGTTTATTTTTTTGTGGTAAGGCCCATATGGTTTGTAACTTCACATAAATGGTTTACTCGAGTTTAAGCTTTACACGCCCGTCTAGCTAGTTGACCTGAGTCAAAATTCTATAGAAAATTGATAGTTTTCCCAGTGTCACTTTTCAACAAATCTTGGTCGATTCAGTGAAAGTAAACGGGCTGTATAGTGATTAAGGGTGATGATGAGTTCCAAGCCGTATCCGGCCACGGCTACTGTTTCATGAAGTCCCTGGAGGTTTGTGGAGCATCGATCATTTGCCCTCATTTGACTTATATAGCCAATCTTACCAGTAAAGATACGTGCACATTGAGTTGAGTAGTACGTACGTGAATAGGGGTATCAATGTAGACAATAAGAGGGCTCTATAGTCATGGGTAAAGCTTATTGTAGGATTAACTATACAAGCCAACCACCACGCAACGAGGCGGCACGTGGAACCCTGGTAACATTCGCAACAGGAATTAATAGGACTGTCCCAACCGTACACAGTTCTCCTAAATAAGGAGCAACATATCCCAACCGTAGACAAAGCGAAACATACCTATCCGTATTGTCCGACTATCCCAGGCACCCTGGAATTATATACTAAGGCAGAACTGTATCTTTGGGTGTAATACTAACCCTAAATGAGTTTACATCAGGTGAGGTTACATTTAAATGGACTTTTTCATACAAAGTCTGCTGTTCAAAAAAAAGCGGAACCACCCCAGCGGGACTTAGAATTTTAGCTTCACCGTATGTTTAGGGGAATAGGAATTCCAATGTTAAAAAACCGGTCAAGTGCGAGTCGAATTCGCGCACAAAGAGTTCTGTACCACCGTACAATGGTAGTTGTGGTGTGGAGTGAATAGTTTAGGATTTTACATAGCAAAATATTGTTTACAAAGTTATTGGTGCGGCAACATTTACATAAGTTTGTATGTGGTTTCAGATAATAAATTAATATATTCCGTTTTTGAGTCTTTTTTGTTGTAGCGGCAACATAACTACATACTATACATACTGTGAAAATTTCAACTGTCTTGCTGTCACGGTTCATGAGATACAGCCTGGGGACAGACGGAAGGACGGACGGACGGACAGTAGAATCTTAGTAAAAGGGTCCCGTTTTACTCTTTGGGTACGAACCCCAAAAAACGCTTTACACCAATCTATCGAGGGCAGCATAACTTATTGTTTTTATAGCGATGAAATAAATAACAAGTACATAATTAAAAGTCTAGTGCGAAATCGTAAAAAAATACATCGTGACATACTGATTTTGTGTTAACGTCGGCACATTTTTCTATCGAGCAACAATAATCAAATTAGATTGATAGTACACGACACACGATACATCCCTGCTGACACTCATGGTCAACAAGCTAATATAAAAAAAGCTAATTTGCAAAATTTGAGATCACCAAAAAGGCTTTTTTGGCCTACTGAGTTGTCCTAAAGTGTCGCTTAAAAGTCATTCTGACGCTGGTATATAACTTAAGGAGAGAGATTTGATTTCAGTGTTCGTCAAAAATGTAGTTCCAAAGTCAAAACGATGCGTAGCCCTATTCTCTATTTTTGAGATTTACTAGATATTTCTATCAAAATCCTTTTAAAATATATGTTTTAAATAGACTAAAATAGGCTTCTTATAGGAAAATGATAGTGCCGATATGACGTTTAAAATGCACTTTATTTAAGCAACAGTTTGTGCATTCGGCTCTAATAAATAGTTCAGCATGGTCAAGTTACCAATCAAGTACCTGGATATTATCATTTGTATATGGATTGCGTTAGCAGTGTAATGCACTCAACAAACCACATTTACTAGGCGTTTTCCCTGCTTGCAAATATGAATTTATAGCCCTTTCAATTGACACCTTTTGGTATATTTTTCAATATCACCTAATAAAATTATGTTCATACAGGATCCATATTTTAAGCCAAAACGCCGCCAAAAGGGAAGTGATAAAAGCGCTGGTTGCACCAAATTGCACCGGTTGCACCTAATAGCTGTGACGGTTTATTCCCAACTGACCCTGAGAATATTGTTGTAATCTAGGATCAACCTACCCATAAAATATAAATGTAAAAGGTCGGTCCCGGGAATAAAATAATATTACGTATCTAGAGACCGCGCCTTATGTCTTTATCTGTGAACGAAAGGTGCGGATTAGAAGATATCATGTCAAAAATAATGTAAGTTGACAGAGAGAGAAAGAGAGAGAGAGAGATCACATTTCATTCGAAACCAAAAACATTTGGTTCTAATCTTCTTTGGCTGAACGTTCTATGACTGACTCTGACTCTTTCTCGCATAGACTAAGTTGGGATGAGAGAAAAATAGAGAGAAGCGCGGGCAGTAAGGGCTGGAGGGATACAGCTGGATGTGGTTGGTACTAGAGAGAAATGGCCTATGGGAAGAGCTAAATAATAATTATAATTACGTACTAATGAAAATAAAACGGAAAGATAAAGTCGGTTAAAAACTCTAAACAATTACTGCAGATAATATTAATCATTATATGGGATACATTGGATAAGATTTTTGGACTGGGAAATGGGATTAATTGGGAATTTGTAACCCGCTGTAATCCCCGCGCCAAAACAGCGCCGCTTCTGAACGTTACTCGATTTTCACACCGATATGTCCAATGTACTCATAACGTATGGGATCTTTGTAGGCAATACATAGCTTGAAATTTATTCTCTACTTTAAACAAGGAAGAACCAAATATACCATTCACCAAAATAATGTAAACTAAAAAATATTTCTTTCAGTGTTTGAATTTAATACCAGCATCCCTGATGCCCTTGGATACTACTGCTATGCAACAGTAAACATATATCTATGTTAAAAGAATTTAAATAAATCATTTGCATAGAAAAAATCCTCTGGAAATAAAATAATACCTTTTTCTTACTACATAGTTTAATTAACAACATTTACATTTACATACAGGCACATACATTGCTTCTGGCCCCACACTAGGATACCCTGTGTCGTGGGAACAAACATCCAAGACCTGGGCTTTTTTTTTCTTCATCCCCAGCCGGGGATCGAACCCGGGACCTCTCGCATGGTAGGTAGAGCCACAACCGCTGCGCCACAGATGTCGTCGAATTAATACGACGTCTCAAATATATTCGTGGATCTCAATTGTCTTTTATTTATTCGTATGGCATTCTTGTATAGTCTATACAAAATAACAAGTTGATAATAAGAGATTTAAGCCACTAACGTTGATCAGGTCTCCGGGAGGTCCCCGGGTATTTTATCGCGTTTCTGGGCTTTCGGAGATAATATGTTGGATGTGTCTTATTGGAACCGTTTTTAGACATATATTTGGAACTCTGAATGCAAGTAAATAGAATGACGTTATTCATACTCTTTTTGAAAACGACAAACAATCAGTCAGCTCGGTAAGGGAAAATATAGTCATTTCGAAATCTTCAATTTCTAATTTTATCAAAGCTTGAATGAAATAAATATAAACGAAATGCGTTTGAATAATGTCATCGATAAACTTACCTTTTCAATAACGAATATATCCTCATATTTCATATTTCATATTTTCATAAATTATAAAAAAACAATAGTTACATGAAAATAGTGTACAAAGGCGAGCTTATCTCTAATAAGAGATCTCTTCCAGCAAACCAGGATGAGATGGCAAAGGTTGATTGCTGAGCAAGATAAGACCTATGCGTACAACAATATAAGGAAATAAACAAGTACTTACAATAAATAAAATAAATAATATAATTACTATGATAATATACTAAATACTTATAATTAACTATATAAACTATATACTAATAAATACATAATTTATAATGTAATACATAATACCTATAACTCTAAAGGGAGAGGTAATGCTTCTTCACACGACTTTAAAATATGGTCAGAGTTGGACTGTCCCTGATGGTGCAGGGGAGTGCATTCCACAACCGAATGGCCCGAAGTCTAAACCCGTGCTCATAGGCCGCGGTGTTATGCTGTGGGGTAGTGAGCATGGAAATAGCACAAGTTCTCCGAGGCCTGCTGGAAGAAAGAAATTTATAACCGTCTCGTAGGAAGGTTGGATAGCGTGGATTCCGTAAAATGTTGTAGAGGAAATAGAGGATGTGAGAATCCCAGCGAAGACGGACCGGCAGCCACTTCAACTCCTTGCGATGTTGTGAAACATGGTCGTATTTGCGCAGCCCGAAGATAAACCGAATCCCGGGATTTTGAAGACGTTCGAGTTTGTTCAGTAGTTCTTCATTAGCACTGACCCAGCAAACATCAGCATAATCGATGAGGCGTAGAAGAAGAGACTGGGCGAGACTGATTTTGATCTGTCGAGGCAAAAAGAACTGGAGTCTCCTAAGTGAGTGAAAAGTAGAAAATACTCGGTGACTGACCTCATTGACATGTGATGACCAGGACAGCTGGTTGTCGAAGATAAGACCCAGGTTTATCGCTAAGATTGTGGTAGCATTAAAAGTGACAGGTGGAATGGGCTGTTGCTGCAATAAGTTAAGAGAATGTCGGGTACCTATAATGATGGCCTGGGACTTACTCGGGTTGACCAAGAGTCCGAAGGATGAAGCCTAACTTCTTATACCCTCAAGATCAGCATCGAGTGCCTGCACAGCAGAGTTTCCATCGTTAGGAGAGAAGTGGCGGTAAACCTGGAGATCATCAGCGTAAAGATGATATGAGGAAGACAGGATGTCTGAGATGGATTTTATAAAAATCGAGAATAGAAGAGGAGAGAGAATACAACCTTGAGGGACGCCTGCAGAGAGGTCACACCATTCAGTGGATGTCTCGTCCAACCTGATACGCTGTTGCCGATCCCTTAAATAAGAGTCGAACCAGCTGGCAGCGAAGGGGGAGATGTTCAGGGCTTTGAGAAGCATCTCATCTGTGAATGACTTGAAACAACCTTTCGGGAATATTGAATATATTCAATACCAATTTATTAAAGTTATCATTAAAAATTTAGAACATTACTAACTCTGTTTTATTAGTAAAAAGCAATACTTTGAATCCTTTAAATATTACACCTTAACAGGTTTTCTAATATATTAATATCTAATATTTACCTAGGTAAAAGGACTTTCCTACTAATCTAGATTAAGATAACATACACGTCATTATAAATCTTTCAGAATTAATCTCGTATATTGTAGATGATGAGTTAATTTGATTTAAAAAATACGATGAGTACATTTTATGGAATCCCATTTCGACAAACCCGTGCCAATCTCTCTCTCTCCACAGGATAGAAATAATCTAAACAGTTCGTACTCTCTTAAAATACCTTCGAAACAATTAAAAGCTTTAACAAGCAAGGCAAGGCAGCCACTAAACAATAAAAAGCGGTTATTCACAGAATTACTACTTGTGAAAATTTCTATTGAATGTAATTCAAACATGAACCAACTTGTTATTTCCGGTACAGGTATTCTTAATGTACACCCTAATTGTCTAATATATTGCAGAAACAAGAAACATTTAAGAAAACAAAATCCAAAGGTAAACATTATCTATATACATTCTGATTTTAACATCACGCATTTTGTTACCAAAAAAGGTAAAACAAATTTAAATCAGGAATTGATTTAAATCAGTCATTAAGGTGTCACAAATAAGCTTAAATAACGATTTGAAAGAATTATCAGATAATATTAACGATAACTTAAATAATGTAAAAACTGAAACCTGTTTACTCCGACACCACACGCATAGCCTTTTCTGTATTTAAGATTGTAGCTTTCATTTTGTATTTATGTTTAAAAGTGTTGTTTGTTAAGAGATCTGAAAGTTATCTGCATCGATTTTCGAATAAAAACTCAAATACAAAACTGAAAATTTTGAAGAAACGGAAATGCCCAATCTCCATTCTAGATTGAGAACTTAATAATGAAAACATCGTATTTATGTAAAACGTATAAGTTTCCTCTTATTCGGGGGGTTGTTATACCCTGAGTATGGAAAGGAAAGGGCTGATATAAACATCAACCCCTTCTATGTAACAACATTTTATTAGCAAATAAAGTTAGTCAGTTCTAGTTCGTTCTCAAGCGAGGGCAGACAACTAATTTTCTCTGCATTTTTAATTGTTCTTTACAACATTTTTTCTCCATAAAATAAATTGTTTTCTATTAAGTTGGTGTAATAAAAAACCTAAAAAAAGGGTTTTATTAAAAAAAAGTGGGTACCTAAAATGCCATTATAGGTTTTGAATTCTATTACCATCGCATAAAGTTCAAAATTTCGACGCGTTAAATGTCAAAGTCAATCATGCTGTTAAGAGAAATGCCAAAATCATGTTTTTATTAAACAAAGTATTAACCTCAAGACATCGATGCCATTCTGCACGTAAAGCCTTTTCTACGGAAATCATCAGTGACTCGAAATTTTGTGTTTGGCTCGCTTCAAATTGGTCCTTAGCAAACATTTACTGGTTTATCCGCTTTTGATCTTTTGGCTCTTTGTGTCATTGTCGTCAATGTTAAATACAGATGTAGTGAATAATCCTTTCCTATCGGCAAAACTCGGAACAACGATAACACCCGAATGGTGCCGATGTGTCTATGAATTACTGTATTATTAAATTACGTGTAGGTATCAAATAAATCGCATACTTTATTTATCAATGTCAAATGTCAAATTGCCCGTTTGACGTATATTACACTGAGATGTTAAAAACACCACGATTCTATCATATAAAGAATTCGTTAGGTAAACAAAAATATAACTAGTTACTGAGGACGTTTTATTTTAATAAAACGCACTGATAAAAACCAAATTCCGGTTGGGATGATCTAATGATTCTATAAGGATTGGAACCCCAAAAGTCTAACTATAAGTCAAAACTAAAGTAGGATTTTGCAGACCTTTTTTATAACAATAAATTTTTGTAATTAATTAAAAATACTATGACATAACAAAAAAGACACCTCAACATAAAACAAAACAAACCAGCAGGGAAATTAATATAAATAAATATGATTTTCTGATTGGATGAACGACTTCGATTATGACAGCGGGGTAAGAGGAGGAGGAGCGGGGTGGACAGTGTGATGCGAAACAATACTTCCATCTTCCATATCACAGTCAGAATCAGAACTATTTTCTGGTGTATCATCGTCAGAGTTTTCATGAACGGTGATTACAAAACTAGCCATATAATTTTCCAACTCAGGTTCGTGTTTTCGCTACTCGTTTTCGCATTTGATGGCGTGGTCACATACTTTGGCCCAAACATCGGAACCAATCATATTAACCTTTTCCTGTACCAATTGTTTCACAGTAGTCATATTCATACTGATGTTTCTTTTGGATACGTATCCCTTTATTTGAGACCATATGTTTTCAATCGGATTGAAATCAGGATGATATGGTGGCAATCTTAGTACACTGTGTCCATATTCGTTCATAAGTTTATCTATAGAGTATTCTACAAAGTCTTGTTTGTACTTGCAAATAATTTTATATATTTCAAGTTTTGTTAATGACGGATCAATCGGAACGTTATGTTTGGATAGCCAATCAATCATGTCTTGCTTCCTGGTATTTGAATTAGGAGGTTTTTCTACGTACTTATTATGATATGCAGCATTATCTACTACTAGTGCCGAATTTGGAGCTAAGTTTGGAATGAGTTGATTACGAAGCCATTTTTCATAGTTTTCATTGTTCATCGCGTTGTGATAGTCACCTGTTTTATCAGTAGACTGATACATTAACAATGCCCCAGGTATAAACCCCTTTCTACTACCAGCGTGCACTATTATAAGACGTTGTCCTTTAGAAATTAACTGTTTCACTCCGTTTTCTGACGAGTCAGCCCAGCTTTTACCTGCCAAATGTGAGGTATGGATGTATTTTTCATCCATATAAACAATCTCTCTCCCTTGCAATCTGTACTTTTTTATCGCGGCTAAAAACTTTACTCTTTTTAAACGAACATAATTTTTCTCGATAAGTAATTTTCTGTTGTTTTCAACTTTTTTATACCGAAATCCCATTTTTCTAAGAATTTTTCTTAGCGTAAAGTCACATCCCTTAAAATTTATGGCTTCGGATAACTTGGACTTCTAGGCTTTAATTGTAGGTACTTGTTTGTATATCAAATGGAAATTATACACTAATCGGCGTATAACGTTGTAGTCAAAATCGTCAAGACCTAGACAAAATAATTTATTTGGTCTACCCAACTTTGCCGACTTCGAACTATTGGAGGTGGATTGATTTATGTATTCTTTTTGCAATATTTTATTTACTGTTCGTTGAGAAATTCCACTGGCCTCCGAAACTCGTTTTTGGACTTTACAAAAGTGAGCAGTATAGTTGGTATGTTTGAATTTATCATTTTCAGTTAAGAAATATAAATAAATATTGAAAATAACTTCGCAGGCTTGCCGATCTAAACGTTTCCCTTTTCTTAGTGCTTTCGGCATGTCTGTTATAAATTGTTAATGTGGATCGAATAAAATCAATGTTTATTATTTACAAAAATGACAGACAAGAGTGAAATGTAAAGTCAAAAAAAATATATATAGGTGGCCTGCATTAATACACGATTCCATGAAGTTTATCACAAAATCTAACATAAATATCAACAAAATATTTCTGTGGTATTAACTACTCTATATAGATACTTCCTCTTGCAATGTGACCGTTCCCTACGTTGTCTCGATGGGTACTGAGTGCGAGTGAAGAGTAAGACAAAAACGAACATTTCCGAGAAAATACGAAAGGAAAGGATTATTCACTACATCTATAATGTAATGGGCACCTACGAGTATGTAAAATGTGTGATACATTGTACATCCAATGACTACATTAAATAACGGCTTCCATTAGCTATCTTAATCACTTTTAGAGAACATTCAGATCCTAAGTGGGATCTTGTGAGGCCATCTGCTGAGAACTAGCGTAAGTAAGTACTTAATTAAATTAATGTGAGAGTCTGCCCAATTGAGAACAAAAGAGCTCAGGCTAATGTACGCGCTAGGCATAAAATGTTTAAGTTATGTGTGATAAAAGCCCTGCTTTTTGCAATCAGGTTACCACTAATCACGTTGGTAAATTTATATATATAAAAATCCTGACTTTTTGACTGATTGACTGACTGATATATCAAAGCTCAGCCTACACCGCTGATCCTAGAGGCATGAAGCTTTGTACAAGGGTCCCTTATATAGCGTAGGGTACCAAGGAGGGATTTGGGGAAAGTCATCGCTAATTTGGCAGTTAGGAAGTTGGACCATGCACGCAATCAGCTCAGTAAGACAATTTCAAAATTGTTCTCCCCATAAGATGGAAAAGGGTGGGAGGTTGGGGCGGTTTAGGTTTGTATGAAACTCAAAAACTGTTTAGTTGCATGTTATTTAGGTATAGATGAGACGTCTAAATCGCTAATTAGGGCTTTAGCGACAGGACCGTATCAAACGGGGGCGTTCTCTGGCCTTCTGAGTGTGTACACGCGCCTTGCGCGAGCACCACTGCGGTTGCGGGGTCGAGGATTTATGGTTACCTAATTCCCGCAGCTGGTCTTGGGTGTCCCCTACTTGTCAAGTGCGGCGCGTGGCTTTTGCTGTGCTATGCTTTTGGTATCTATTGGCTTACACTGGCGACAGTGGTTCAGGAGCACTTTCTTTAGTGTGCCTTGCGTTCACCCTCTTCTGCGGGCTTATACTTGCGACAGTAGGATGAGTAGTAACTCTCTAGGTAGAGGTCTGCCTTCGGGCGGTCGTGCGTAGAGTAATTTCTTGTAGACGTACGTGGAGCAGTCGTACATGCGCCGAACCAGCCCTGCGACGAATTTCTCCACGGTGTCTACCGCGATGGTAGAGTTACGTCCGTATCGCCTATCTTCTGGATGATTTTATGGAATCAATCTGGATGATTTAGATTTATGTGCAATTAGGCATAAAATACATGAATTTTATGCTGTCCTAAAAGAAGTACCGAGTGTTTGAAACGGCTGCTTTCAGCTCTTAAGGAATCCATAAGCTTTGTTGGTGGCAGAGAATCTTTTCGTTACTCTTACACAAATTAGGTTATAAATATAAGAAATGTAGAAATCAAAGGTCAGGACCATAACTTATGGAGCGACATATTATAGTGGCACGGAAGAAAAGGTACTCTACATGAAGGCAAAGATGCCATGGACAATGCTAGATATCATTCTAGCCTAATTAACAAACCTCTAAGAGCTCGTTTAGCAGAAATAATGATATCGAAGAATGGCTTACATCAAATAATATTGCCTACCCTACCAAAGCCACCAAAAGTATGTTGTTATTTTTGGTAAAATAAAATAAACCTGACCCAAGTGAACTAGTTTGATAATTTAGTACAGGAGGATAGTCACAAAATACTACGACTGCCACCATATCATTGTGACTTGAATCCGATATAAATGATATGGGGCATATTAAAAAGAAAGGTTGCCACAAAAAATGTTGGTTTAGATAATATCACCTTCCTGCAGCTTATACAAAACTATTTTAAGGATATAACTGCTGGTTTATTGCATAAGATGAGCACGATACATGGAATATTTTCTGTGAGCATACAAAAAACTAGAAGAGGAATATAGATGCAGGGGACTGGTAATTGATAGAGAAATTAAACAACTTATTATAAATGTTGGCAGCAGTGATAGTGAAACATCCAGTCTTACAACTGACAATGACTCTGATATGTCCAGAATTGAACTGAAGATCATGAAATGTCATATGAATCTGTTGAATATTTAAATTCTGAATTTGATGACTAATTGTTGTATTATCAAGTTTCAACTTTACCGATCTTACGATTAGAGCACGTCACTATTATGGTTAGCACAACTCTATTACTTTTTGTTCGACAGCGCCCTCTCGCTTGTGAAATCTCTCAATAAAACTACACGTATTACACAAAGTTACTTTATTAGTTTCATTAAATTCATCAGGTTATGGGGCCAGGCCACCTGATTGCTATCAAGTATTTAACTACCAAAGTAAACAGTGTTATAAAGTAGTGAAAATAGTAGTTCTAAACATAACCTTCAAAATCTCTGCGTGCTTGGTACGAAAATTCTTCATCAGCAAAATGTCGTCAAGTAACCATACACTGGCACTAATTGAGAATTATACTACCTGGAAATTTGCTGTTAAAACCTACCTCGAGCACGAAGATTTGTGGGACTGTGTCATTTCACAAACGCGAGTTGGTGCCAAATTGGATACAAAAGCTAAGTAGAAATTTATTCTTTTGGTTAGTCCAATCAATTACATACATATTCAAGAGGCTAAAACTGCTAAGGAAGTGTGGAATAACCTCGAAAAAGCGTTTGACGATAACGGATTGACACGCCGAGTAGGATTATTGAAAGATCTGATAACCACAACGTTAGAAACATGTCTGAGCATTGAAGATTATGTCAACAAAATCATGTCAACAGCGCACAAATTGAGAAAAATTGGTTTTGATGTAAACGATGAATGGCTTGGTACGCTATTACTGGCCGTTTTACCCGAAGTCTATCAGCCCATGATAATGGCTCTTGAAAGCTCTGGTGTGGCAATATCAGCGTATTCTGTCAAGACTAAGCTCCTCCAAAATGTGAGAAAGTCTGAGTCGAATGCTTTATATGTGAATGTGAAGAATAAAGCAAATCCATATGCCAAACGGCTTCAGACAAAACTAACAGGTCGAAAGGTCCCAGATGTTTTTTGTGTAACAAATACGGACATATTAGTAAATATTGTCGCAATAAGAAGAAACAAAAGTCAGATGAAAACACCGGCTATATTGCTGTATTTTCTGCGACAACCGAGAATGATGATGGATGGTTTATAGATTCAGGAGCATCAATGCACATGACAAGGCACCGTGACTGGCTCTATGACGAAATTCAATCACCGATTACCACCATTAAGATAGCTGATGACAAGAAACTCTTAGTAAAAGCCTGCGGAAAGGTAAATTTAAAAGTTATCAATGTGAATGGAGAGTGTGTGACAATTATGGTACAGAATGTACTTTACGTTCCTGAGTTGGCCACCAATCTCCTGTCTGTGAGCCAAATGATCAAAAATGGATGCCAAGTACAGTTTGCAGAAAAAGGCTGCAAGATATTTAACAAAAATAATGATCAAGTTGCCGCTGCAAAGTTGATAAATAATATGTACCGGCTTGATACTTACAGTAGTCCAGCATACAAAACAGCATCAAAAGAAAATGATGGTTACCTATGGCATCAAAGGGTGGCACACCTGAACTTTGAAGATTTAAAGAAATTATCAGAAACTGCAGGATTTAAACTAGAAAATAAAGAGAAAGTTGTATGTATCTCATGTCTACAAGAAAAACAATCAAGAATTCCGTTTCCTTCAGAAGGTTCCCGAGCACAAGCTAAGTTAGAACTTATTCACTCTGATGTATGCGGGCCGATGGAGGTGCCATCGCTCGGTGGAGGCAGATACTTCGTTACCTTCATAGACGATTATACCAGAAAGGTACATGTATACATATTGAATAAGAAGTCTGATGTGTTCGAGAAATTTAAAGAATTTAAAGCGTTGGTTGAGAACCAATTGAATGCAACTATAAAAACACTCCGTACAGATAATGGTACAGAATATTTGAGTCAAGAATTTAAAACATTTCTTAAGAAGTCAGGAATCTCACATCAAACTTCCACCCATTACACTCCCCAGCAAAAAGGACTTGCAGAGCGCATGAACCGGACTCTCTTAGAACGAGCAAGATGTATGCTATTAAATGCTAAACTGCAGAAACAATATTGGGCAGAAGCCGTGTCTACAGCATGTTATATTACTAATCAATGCCCAACAAGAGTATTATCATTTTCAACTCCTGAAGAGATGTGGAGTAGTAAGAAGCCAGATATTACACATATAAGAATTTTTGGGTGCGAAGCAATGGTCCATGTTCCAAAAAAAAACGCCAAGAAGTGGGACACAAAGGCAAACAAAATGATTTTCGTTGGCTATAGCGAACAGATAAAGGGATACCGGCTTTTAGATCCGAAGAAAGGAAAAGTTATAATAATAATAATAAATAATACCTTAGACACCTTTTACACACATTGATCTAGCCCCAAACTAGGATTCCCTGTATCTTGGGTACTAGACAACGATATTTATACTTATATAGATAAATATTATACTTAGATAGATAATAAGCAGAGATGTAATTTTTCTTGAGAATACAGTGAAGAGAGATTATGCAATGATGCTATTATCAGAGTACGTTTCAGAAGAGAAAACTACAGAAGAAAAGACTGAAGAAAATGCAAGCAAAATGACAGATGATAAAAGTGATGAATCATATCAATCAGATGAAGGTCCTATTTATGAGCCAGACAAAACAATTGATTTAGCTGAACTTACAACATATGTAACTACAAGATCTAAAGCTAGATTGGCCAATATGAATGCCAATATGTGTGTAAATGAAGACTCCGAAGAGGATATCCCAGAAACATTCAGGGCAGCGATATCCCCAGACAATTTAAATGCAGAGAAATGGAAATAGTCAATCAATGATGAGCTGAAAGCCCATGAAGAGAATAAAACTTGGTGACTAATTAAAAAGCCAGAAAAGGTGCGATTAATAGGTTGTAAATGGGTCTTTAAAATAAAGGATGATCCATCTGGTCTCATCTATAAATCAAGACTACGTGCCAAAGGGTGTGGAAAAAGAGAAGGCATAGATTACACGGATATATTCTCACCTACAGTGAGTTATGATTCTATACGAGTTTTACTATCAGAGGCTGCTCAACATGATTTGGAAATATATCAATTTGATGTCTAAACTGCATTTCTATATGGTGATGTTGAGGAAAACATATACATGAAACTACCAGAAGGTCTGGATGTTAACCCCTTGGCTGGCCTAGGCTTGGAGAAGTTTGCTTGGTTTTGGACTTTAATACCAAGTCATAAGGTTGAAAATATGGTGACACTTTTATGGTCACTGTCAGCGAACGGGTTAACTCAAATCTGGTATGTAAACTTAATCGTTCACTTTATGGTCTCAAACAAGCACTGAGGTGCTGGAATCAAAAGTTTGACAGAATGTTGAAACGATTTGGATTCAGAAACAGTCATGCAGATAGATGTGTTCACATTGGAAATGTAAACAACAATAAAGTATACTTACTGCTATATGTTGATAATGGGCGCCTCATGTCAAAATCAGTAGATTCACTGAATAAAGTTATGTGTGAATTAAAAGAAAACTTTAATATAAAGCAAACCAAATAATTTTTTGGAGTTACAAATTGAACGAACAAAAGGCTGTATATTTATTCACCAGTCCAGATATATTGATCGTTTATTAAATAGATTTGAAATGCAAGATGCTAACAGTAATAACATTCTAGTTGAGCCTAATACATCACTGAAGACGGGCACAGAAACTCCGGACAAGAACATCCAATACAGAAAGGCTATTGGATCACTCATGCATCTGGCAGTGGTAAGCAGGCCTGATATCAGGTATGGAGTCAGCTCGGTGAGTAGATATCTCAATTGCTATAACCAAACTCATTGGAGTGTTGTCAAGAAAATAATGAGATACCTAAAAGGAACTAAAGACTACGGTCTATGTTATTCATCATCGCAAAATGACATAGTGGCCTATAGTGATGCCGATTATGCTAAAGATGCGTGTACTCGTAGATCTTTGACTGGATATGTATTTATGAAAAATGGAGCTGCTATAACTTGGGCAACACAGCGTCAACAAAGTGTTGCTCTATCTACAACCGAAGCAGAATTTATGGCTGCTTGCTCTGCAACAAAAGAAGCTTTGTGGTTGAAGAGATTGTTAATGGACATAAATGAGTTTAATCAGGATAATATATGTTTAAATATAGATAACCAAAGTGCAATTTGTTTAATAAAAAATATAGACTATGACATACGATGTAAACATATAGATATAAAATATAACTTCACTAAAGAAAAATATGTAGAGAAACAAATAGACCTAAAATATGTAAGCACCAAAGAGCAATATGCTGATATATTTACAAAGGCTCTACCTAGAGACAGTTACCAAAATATAACTTTATTAAAGAAAAATATGTGGAGAAAAAAATAGACTTAAAATATGTAAGCACCTAAGAGCAATATGAATGAATGAATGAATGGTGCTTCTCCAGCCAGGGTTCTAAACCTGTTCCGGTCTTTCGGCCGGCATACCAGAGGGCACAAGTTTTGAGGGGGGGCGGAATGACCTACTCTATAGGAGGGGAAGGATAGTGAATTCAATCGACCGACTCTTCAGCCTGAAGCCAATATAGGATATGTGGAATGGGGAGGATGTGGGATTCAAGTTCTTGTTTTCCTTCTATTTTCAGTTATTGTTATTAGTTGAGTTTCCTGAGTCGTGTTCGTTTGGGTTATCCGGTAAGTTCCCAGTTTCGTTTTCGCTCTCTGTTTCTGGAATACGGTATTTGCCTCTAGGCCATCCTGACTTCGTCCCTGTTGTGTGATGATTCTGTCCAGTAACTGTGTTCTTCACCGTAGTATTTGATGTCATGCTTAAGGAAATCATTCCAGGTGTATATAAGTCGGCCGACTTTCTTCTTCCTTGCTTTGTATTTGAATGGAGCATGTAGAAATTGCTGTTGTGGGCGTCGCAGAATATGTATTGTAACACATCCGGTGGTTTTTGATTCGTTTGGTTATCGTTTTGCCCTGTAGTCAGTCATGAATTTTGTGGTATCTTGGATAGCTTCTGGCGTTCTCAAACATGTCTCTGAGGATCAGGCGTTCATATTTTCTTAGTCAAGAACTGACTTTCAACTGTTTGCTTAAGTGAGGGTTGCCGCTTTTTGTCCGTATTTTATAAACAGTGCAATGACCATTTTGTAAATCAGGCGCACTATATTCCAGTCCATGTTGGATTTCTTTATAAAATGCATTAGGGCCTTGGAATTGCATATGGCTTGCCGGCACCTCTTTTTTATTGTGTCCTATGCCCTGCCGTAATATATGTGCCGAGATATTTGATTTCGTTTACGGTTCGTATTGGAACTCCGTCCAATACACTGGTTGTTTATGGGGTCTATCCAGGCTTCTCAGCACCTAATGACCTCAAAGCGGCCCATGAGCTACGAGGTAGCGTGACGATCAGGTGCCAAGAAGTGATGAACGTCGGCGATTCACCGAGCTGAAGTTATGTGGGGTAGATCTAACCTGGTGTCGCACTCGGGACATAGAGGGTGAAGGAGCGAAATGAAAAGGCCGAAATTGATACGTGCGTTGTATTGGACGGTTGCAAGGCAAAGAGACAGAAATTCCTTATGTCTACCAATTTATAGCACAGTTAGTAGGCGGTTTAGACTACTAGCGCCATCTATCATAAAATGCTTCAAGCTTATACATGTCTAACGTGTGATCAGTCAGATCAAGGTCAATTTGTAATGCAAATAATATACAATGAAATCTATAGATGGCGCTTTTCCAAATAACAGTAATAAATTATACAGGTATACTCTATACAGGTACATATGTTAAGTTTTGGACTCAACATATCCTGCCCCCATTGAAATGGAATATTTCAATAATAATGAAAGGGATGGAACTATATAGATTTATAGGTACTGACTAGGAGAACTAATATACTATGTTTATGTACTAATTTCATTTTCAAGGGGAGCAGAACTAGCTAGTGTCCATGCTAGTGTCAACAACTAATATTTTAATATGAAGGTACAATACTTACAATGAATTGAACTGATAAGTTAACAATGAATGAAACTGTTTATGCCTACTCTGCTTATTATGGAATGAAACGACAGTAGGGACATGTTTTATTATAACTTCTTATATAACAGTGGCAATTAGGTATGTAATTAATGGTAAGTATGGTAAGTATTAAATAATAATGAAACCTTAGTATAAATTGTTAGTTAGCTTAACTAAAAGTAGGTAATACTGAAAGGTAGGTTTTAAATTAACTAAGTTTTAGCTTCAATCAACGTTCGATAGCGGTAGCGGACATATGTTGTTAAACGCGCGTTTGATCGTTCCTTTCGCGGTTTTTATGATAGCGACGCGAGCGATGCCGTCGCTCCCAGGCTGCGTTGCGACGATCTTCCCCATCTTCCACTGGCAGGGTGGTAAGCGTTCTTCTCGTACCAGGACGACGACCCCTGCGGCGAGGCCCGGACCACGGGCGCTCCTCCACTTTGTCCGCTCCTGCAGCGTGTTGATATAGTCGCGTGACCATCTTCTCCAAAAGTTTTGTGTGATCTGTTGAAGTTGTTGAAAGTGTGTTAGCCTATTTTGAGGCACATCGGTATAGTCCTGTTCTGGTAGCGATGTCAGTGATCTGCCGACCAAAAAGTGAGCTGGCGTTAGGATAGGTATAGGTTCAGAATTAGAAATGGGACACAAGGGACGGGAATTTAATATTGCTTCTATTTGAACTATAATGGTAACAAATTCTTCATATGTCAACAAAGCCTGACTCAAAACTCGTTTCATATGATACTTGCAGCTTTTGACGGCTGCCTCCCACAGACCTCCCATATGGGGAGCGTAAACAGGAATAAAGTTCCACCTTATACCCTCGTCTGCGCATTGAGATGATAATTCGCTCGATTTTTCCTTTAAGAAGGTAAACAATTCTTTAATTTCATTGTTCGCGCCATGGAATGTAGTGGCATTGTCACTCACCAATTCTGCTGGTTTACCTCTTCGTGCTATGAACCTACGAAGCGCTGCCATGAATGCGGCCGACTCGAGTCCTGTAATTAATTCCAGGTGAACGGCCTTTGTTACTAGGCAAATAAATACCGCGATATAGCATTTATTTACCTTGTAACCACGTCCTCTCCTGTCCCGTATATTAAAGGGCCCAGCATAATCCAACCCAGTGCTACTAAATGGGGGCGCTGGGTTTAACCTTGATGCAGGTAAGTTACCCATAACTGGTGTAGTCGTTTTAGGTTTAGCTCTAAAGCATGTGACGCATTTATTTACTATTTTTCTAGCCATCATTTTTCCCTTTGTGGGCCAGAAACGGTCGCGAATGGTGGCTAGTAATAATTGGGGTCCTGCATGGAACAATCTTACATGTTCGCCTTGCATAATAAGGTTGGTAAGAATGTGTTCATGATGAAGTAATAAAGGGTGTTTTTTATTATATGAGTATTGTGAGTGAGTTATCCTCCCGCCCACGCGAATTAATCCGTCAACAATAAATGGCTGTAACGATAATAATTTAGATGTATTTGGCAATGGGTTATTTTTTAATAGGAGATTATATTCCTGTGGGTAGGATTCGATTTGAGACTGTTTAATTAATGTGTGTAAGGAATTACTAATTTCTTTTACCGATAATGGACCTACTAATCTATTATCCGGCTGGGACGTACGTACCTTGCACTTCAGGTTATGTATAAAACGCAATACATAACCAAGTACACGTACTATCTTCGTGTCACTAGACCATTTGTGAAATAGGTACTGGAAGGTGGGGTTTGCATAAGTTTGAGTAGGGAAACTACTAGTTGTTGTAGTATCTTCAAGCCTTGAGTCATGGTTCGACAACAATGGCTCACTACGCACCGGCCAAGTACTATTTTGTTGACTCAACCATGATGGCCCACACCACCACATACGCGTATTTCCTAGTTTACTTGGATCCACTCCTCGTGACAAAAGGTCAGCTGGGTTGTCTTCTGACGACACCCATCTCCAGTCTGTTTTGTTTGTGATTGCAAGTATTTGTGCAACTCTGTTGTTTACAAAACAGTTAGGTTTTAAGCTATCGTTTTTTAGCCATGCTAGTACGATGCTTGAATCTGACCATAGGTAAATGTTTTTTATATCACATTTAAGAGCCTTTTTTACCCTATCTATGTGAGTTGCGAGTAGTAGGGCTGCGCAAGTTCTAATCTGGGTATAGTTTGACTTTTTATTGGCGCGACCCTTGACTTGGTATACAGTAGGTGAACTTGGATATTACCTACTTCATCCATAGATCTAAGATAGATAACGGCACCATATGCCTTGTTAGAGCTGTCAGAAAATCCATGGATTTCAATTTTTATACAATTTGAAAGGAGTGTAAATCTTGGTATTCTTAATTGTTGCAAAAATGAGATCTCGGAATAGAATTTCTTCCATTCTTCTGTTAGTTCTGGTGACAGTTGCGCATCCCAATCTGTCTTGGTTTTGAAAAGTTGCTGAATAAATATTTTTGCCTTCACTATCACGGCACCTATTAACCCTAATGGATCAAAAATAGATGAAATAATTGATAGCACCTTCCTTTTTGTTAATGGGTTAGTACTTTGGTCCTTTTTTATCGTGTACATAAACTGGTCAGAATTATCGCACCATGCCAAACCTAGTACCTTATGGATTTTGTCCCCTAATTCGGTAGGTAGGTCGGTAGGTTTAGTGGTTTGATGCGTGTTTTCCGATTTACCTACACCTACCCTATTCAAGATAGTTTCTGAATTGGATTTCCATTTTCGTAAAATGAAATTTGCCTTTCGCAGAATGTCATCCACTTGTTTTGCTACTGTTGCTACCTGCTGCTCATCAGTTCCCCCATAGAGTAAGTCGTCCATGTAGAACTGTGACGTAATGGTTTCCGCAGCTATTGGGAATGTATTTTGGTTTTCATATGCTAATTGCAACAAACATCTTGTTGCTATGTGTGGTGCAGCCTTAAGACCGAAACTTAAGGTTGTTAGTGCATAAACTTGTAACTTCTGATTGGTGTTTTCACGCCAGAAAATGCATTGCAGCTGGTGTTGTTCAGGAGACAAATAAATTTTTCTATACATTTTCTCTATATCTGCATTTATAACATATTTGTAAGTTCTAAAACGTAACAATATGTCTATCAAATCGTCCTGTTGTATCGCGCCCTTATATTGGAGGTCATTTAGTGACAAACCGCTATCTGTTTTACACGATGCGTCAAAAACTACACGTATGGGGGTGGTGGGTGATTCTCGTGTCACGGCGTGATGTGGTAAAAAGTTGTAGGTATTTTCATAATTATTATTTATTTTAATCATATGGCCGCTTTGTTCGAATTCTTGCATAAATTCTACGTATTTTTGTTTGAAATAAGGGTTCCGTTGAAACTTTGATTCTAATGCTTTGAACCTCCTGTAAGCAATATGTCTAGATTTACCTAACTCGCGGGATGGTAACTTGAGTGGGATTTCAACGACGAAATTACCGTCAGAGTTGCGTGTATGAGTTTTTAAAAAAATCTCCTCGCATTGTGTCTCATCACCCGGTAAACAAGGTACGGAACCTTCTTCTATTTCCCAAAATCTTTGTAACTGATTTTCAATTACAAAGTTGCATCGCACTGATTTTGTTTCTAATATGCTATTTACCGAACCCGAAATCACCCATCCCAAGCGTGTACGTTGTAATGTTGGTAACCCTACCCCGAGCTTATGTTGACCGATACACATTAAGTTATAAAATTGTTCGGCACCTATAATTAAATCTACTTCGCCCGGCGAACAATAGCCGCTGTCGGCTAGCTGATAACGCGATGGGATTCGTAAACAATTTTTTTCTGGTAATATTACGTTCAAACTACAAATAGTAGGCACAATAAAACAGGTCATATTTGTTTGGTAGGTATTGTCCAATGAATTCAAGTTAATGTCACAATAATGTTGTACGTTTGACACACTATTATTGAAACCGATTACTTGCATATTAAATGATTTCCTATCAAGTTGCAATTTATTGCACGCATCTTCCGTAATGAAATTAGACTGAGAGCCCGAGTCTAAAAGGGCTCTTAGCCGTTGTGGCTGGTTGTGTTTATCTAAGATAAATACTTGTGCTGTGGATAATAAAACTGGTTTTGGTTGGGGGTGAACAGACTGAGAGTAAGTGTTATTTTGTATGCTACTGGTTTGAGTTGTGTTTACTAGTTGGTTGTTATTAGTACTTGGTTGATTTGGAGGTTGTTCCTTGGTAAACGTTGTGGTTGTTGTTTGATTGGTATCATCTGATCTGTGTAAAAGCGTGTGGTGCTTGCGTTTACACAGACGGCAGGTACTAGCCCTGCAGTTAGAAAATATATGTGTACTGGAAAGACAATTGAAACATAAACGAAGTTTGTTTACGGTACGTATCCTAGCGCCCACATCCAGCGTTTGGAACTTTTGGCACTGGGTTACAAAATGTGATCCCGAACATACGGGACATTGGTTAGGTTTAGAATTAAATTTGGATTGTACCTTGGTAGGATCGGACGTGGTTACCATGGTCTTCCTTGAAGGCGTCGCGGCTGGATTGCCGCTTCCGCCGGCGTCGGTTCGCTCAGCTGATCCTGTAGTTTCAAGCAGGTCAGCGCGGTCCCTCAAGAAAGCCTTGAATTCCTGTAACGTTGGCAATTTCCTAGAATTATTTTTTTCTTCCCATTTAAATTTTAATTTGGTATCTAGTTTATTCTGCAAGATATAAATGATTATCAAATCCCAATTTTCTACGGGCACGTTCAAAGAGCGGAGGGTCCTAACATGCTTGGAAATATTATCATGGAGATTTCTCAATGATGATGCGGTTGTTGATACTGTATTAATATCAAAAAGAGCCTGTAAATGATTGAAAACTAGAACTCGTGGGTTATTGTAGCGTTCGCACAATAATTGCCACGCCAGCGTGTAGCTTTCACTGGTATAATCGAGCGAACTTATGACCTCTAACGCGCTGCCCTGTAAACAACTGCGAAGATATTTAAACTTTATTATTGGTTGCATTTTACTCTGATTAACTAACGCGTCAAAAGTGTCTCGAAACTCCAACCACTGCCTTACGTCCCCACTGAAGGTGGGTAAGCTGATTTCTGGATATTTAATCGACTCACTGTCCACAAGAGGCGGTGGAGGCGGAGGCGGTTGCCCCTCATGCTTTGGCTTGGTGTCTTTGGTTGCTACCAACACCTTAGCCTTTGCAGATAGCCTGTAAAAGACTTGATCAAAGGTCTCCCTCTCCGACATCTCGGTGTCAAGATCCTCATCCTGACTCATAGTATCTATACAATCCTGTGTCCTGCAAAAATCCTCATAAAGATCGGGTAATTTCTCCATTCGCAACTTAATATCGATAACTGATTCTGCCGTTAATGCTGCTGGGTTAATGGAGTCTATATATTTTTTGAAAAGAGTCAATTTTCTCTTCGCTACACCTCGTTTGGACTTAAGGTCCTTCAAATTACTGGAAACGTCCATTATAAAAAGATAAAGATAAAGGAAACGAGAGGTTATTTCGAATATCTATCTAACTAAGATTAACTAAGCGATTAGCAATATTAAATGGGAATATAATGGAATGGGTGGGAATTGCCAGCTCACTTGCCCTTTTGATGACGATGCACGTGCCCACTAGGCTCTGGATGCCTTTTGATGATGCAGCACGTGTCGACACGCACTCTGGATATCTTCCGCCTTCTCGGAGTAAGTACCACGGTGCCACACACACGTGGCAGTGGTTTGGTATGGCCGTCGTTCAATGTTGCGTAGACAAGTTTCGTTATCTCGCTAGCTCTCAGGCCACCTTTCACCCTTCTTCTTTGTTTCTGAGCTTATGCCTGTCGATCTTGACCGATGAGGTGGCTTAGTCTACCACGTTACGAATTAAACGCTAAGTTGAAGGTAGACACCGGGCGATCTTCGGGGCGCGGTTGCGCAATTCGTAGCAAGTATCGTTGCCGCTGAATTTTACTAGCGCGGATCCCTTCCAGGCTAATTAATACGAAGACTCAAGCGTGTACTATTAGGGGTCACCATATGTCGCACTCGGGACATAGAGGGTGAAGGAGCGAAATGAAAAGGCCGAAATTGATACGTGCGTTGTATTGGACGGTTGCAAGGCAAAGAGACAGAAATTCCTTATGTCTACCAATTTATAGCACAGTTAGTAGGCGGTTTAGACTACTAGCGCCATCTATCATAAAATGCTTCAAGCTTATACATGTCTAACGTGTGATCAGTCAGATCAAGGTCAATTTGTAATGCAAATAATATACAATGAAATCTATAGATGGCGCTTTTCCAAATAACAGTAATAAATTATACAGGTATACTCTATACAGGTACATATGTTAAGTTTTGGACTCAACACCTGGTCTGTGCTTCGGTCCCGTTAACTGTCTCTCTGCAAGGCCCGGGTGCACCCTAGGCTCTTCTTGGTAGACAGGTTCTTCAGCCAACCAGGTATGACTGGCGGGCCAGCTTCAATGAGCAGAGTATTCCAACACAGGTTATGTTCTACGTGGTAAATACAAATCGGGCACGAAAATCCGAACTTTATCTGGTTCGAGAGACAACAACACACTCAGCTATATTAACAATCCTGAGGGAATCCCGAATACATTCCAGATGCCCTGCGATTTAATTTCAACCCCTAACCAAAACGCGTTTACATTACGAGGGCTTTCGTCTGTCAGTTGTCAAAACTGCCAGGTTGACAGCTAACGTCAAATTAAAAATGGCCGTTCAGAAACCATCGATCGAATATCGATTTGGAATCGAACAATCACCCGCCCGGACAGGCACCCACCTGTCCTCTAATCTACGGGCAGCCGAGACAACGTTGCTACCGCTCGTTTTAGAACCGAGCCTCCTACTAGAACCTCTGCAGACCGGGGGGTCCCGTCCTTGCCAGGGAACAAGTTAACAATGCGCCCCCTGCGCCAACGTAGTGGCGGTAGGTTAGCATCCTTAACCAGAACGAGGTCACCAACACTAGGGGGGCTAGTTTTGTCAGTGCACTTAAGGCGCTGTTGTAAGATATGCAGATACTCGAGCGACCAACGCTTCCAGAAATTCTGAGTAAACTGCTGCAACATCTGATACCTTGACAACCGATACAATTTCACTCCCTCAAAGGGGTGCTCGGGCAACGCGTTAAGTGGCTGTCCTATCAAGAAATGGCCTGGGGTCAGAGCCTCCAGGTCATTTGGATCCGAGCTGAGCGGACACAACGGTCGCAAATTGAGAACGGCCTCGATCTTACAAAACAGTGTCGCGAGCTCCTCAAAAGTCAGCGCGGTCTGACCTACTATACGCCCCAAGTGCGTCTTAGCTGACTTAACTACGGCCTCAAAAATCCCACCCCAGTGGGGGCAAATCGGTGGGCTGAAGGTCCACTGTCTACCCCGACGGGAGAGGGCCGTTCCAATATCCACTTTATTTACATTCAAAAAGTTGACTATCTCTCGTGAGTATCGTTCCGCACCTATGTAGTTAGTGCCGTTATCAGAGCGGATCAAAGTTGGAAGTCCCCTTCGAGAAACAAACCTATCCAAACAAGCAATGAAAGCCTCTGTCGAGAGATCAGCAACGAGCTCGAGATGTACCGCCTTGGTGGATAAACAAACAAACACACATAGGTACGCCTTGTATTGCTTAGCGGTACGCAATCGTGAACTCTTCACCATAAACGGTCCTGCAAAATCCGTACCAACACCTGAAAACGGTCTGACCTTATTCACACGATCAGGGGGCAAGTCCCCCATGAGAGGTTGCATCGTGGCAGCCTTAAGTCGATAACAAGGCATGCACCGAAACACGATGTTCCGTATGGCACGGCGGGCAGATAAGATCCAAAACTCCCGCTGGAGCGTGGCCAACAACGCGTTACAGCCGGCATGCGCGTTTTTAATATGACGATCAGTCACCAGCAATTCAACTAACGGTCCCCCCTTGGGGAGCAGAAGTGGGTGACGAGCCGAATACGACAGATTCGCATTGCGCAATCTTCCTCCTACCCGAAGTAACCCGGTCGAATCAACAAAGGGGTTGAGACGCGCGACGGCTCCCTTCAATTTCGAACGTCCACTTCGTATAATCTCCAATTCTGCCCCAAACTTCGAGGACTGTACCAACCGGACCAAATTCAACAGCGACTCGTTTCGCTCTGCTGGAGTCAGAATGGGGTTCAACGTTCGCTGATCGCGAGGAGTACGACAATTTCGAGCGAATCTCCTAATCCAAGTGGACACGTTTATCAACTTGTCAAGTGAGCTATACCGGTCCAGCAGAAACCCCGCGTCAGGGTCCTCAGCCTTCTGGGTAACATGCACGGCCGCTCTGGGGCCATGATCCGAAGATACTACTACATGGCTGTGGGGCCAGTCCGATTCTCTTTTGGCAAGCCAGGGTGGTCCCCACCACAAATGGTGTCTAACGAGTTCAGGAGCCTGACATCCCCTGGATGCACAATCAGACGGGTTAAATTCTCCTGGTACATGTCTCCAGGTCAGTGGGACCTCAGACGACACAATCTGGGAGACACGGTTCGCAACAAAAACCTCTAAGTTATGGACCGAAGCCTTCAGCCAGCACAAAACAATCTGGCTGTCCGTCCAAGCGTACACCGTATCCTCCAAAACCACTGACCCACGCAACACTGTTAGAGTGTGATTCAAAAGTTTGGTCAAAAGAGCAGCCCCGGACAGTTCCAGTTTTGGAATCGTCATCCTTGTCCGAATAGGCGCTACCTTGCTTTTTGCCAAAACCAAACGCACGTCGACCTCCCCGGTGGAGGTGACGGTTCGCAAATAAACCGCTGCCGCAAACCCTCGTTCAGAGGCATCACAAAACCCGTGAAGGGTTGCCCTGTAATCCCCAGCAGGGACCAATTTCCTCGGCAGCGATACATTATTTATGTCCGATAGCGAGGTGAACATTCGCGTACAATCAGTCAACAAATCACCTGAGAGGTGGGTGTCCCAGGTCAACTGAGCCGCCCATAGCCTTTGCATAAAACATTTGAGAGCAAAGGTGACTGGAGAAATCCATCCATTCGGGTCGAACGTTCTCGCAATCGTTGACAGTACTGACCGCTTCGTCCAGGCCTTCGGTGTTTCTAAAACCACCCGATAGGTAAACTCATCATGGACGGGCCGGTACTGAATTCCAAGCACTGACAACATGTTAGGGTTGTCAGGATTCTCAAAAACGTGCGGGTTTTGTTGAAACTCATCTGGGAGACCAGCCATCAACTCAGGGGAGTTGGACATCCACTTGCGTAGTTCATGGCCGCCTCGTTCCAGCAATTGAATGAGCTCGTCACGTCGATCCAGAGCTTCCTCTACACTGGCTGCCCCTGTGCAGACGTCATCGACGTACAAATCTTGCTCCAGGATAGCGGCGGCTCTAGGATAGCTCACACGGTCACGCGACGCCAACTCCCGCAGGGTACGCATCGCCAAATACGGGCTAGACCGTAACCCATACGTGTTCGTGTTTAACTCATAGACCTTGACTGGCTCGGCCGTGGTCTCACGCCAAAGTATCAAATGATACCTTTTGTCAGCCGGATGAATTACCGTTTGCCTAAACATCATCCGAATGTCTGCGACAAATACAATCTGGTGTCTCCGAAAGCTCGTGAGAATATCCGAAATATCACGACTCAACTTGGGTCCCGAATGTAGACACTGATTCAGGGACATCCCGTTCGAGGTAGGTGCTGACCCATCAAAAACAACTCGAATCTTGCCGGTAGGGTTCGCAGGACGGCATGGTGTGGAAGGAAACAATGATCCTCAGATCTCCAGTCCACACCCGATACCGACATGTGTCCTAACGCCTCATACTTCCTCATGAAATCGACGTATTTTTGTTTAAATACGGCGTCCCTTGACATCCTACGCTCCATCGACATCAATCTGGTCTCAGCCATCTTTCTAGATTCTCCTAGTGGCGGTCGATCGGCCCTGAAAGGCAGTCGAGTTACAAAACGACCAGAACGAAGGCGACCAGTACTATTCTGGTAAAACAACTCGCACTCTTCTTCGTCTGCGTCGACTCGACGAACGGTGGGAGGTTCCTCTATCTCCCAGAAACGTTGGATAGCGTCTCACAACGCTGAGCCAATAAGTATGCCATCTGACTCGGCAGGCCTAACCATTGGCAATGCCGGACCCATGATCACGTGACCAAACTTAGTATCCACAGCAATCAACCCGTCCGGCTGAAGAACTCGCCGATCCGACAACAGAGACCTACCCAGAACGTTTGCTCCCAGTAGCAGGTCGACCGGGGCTGGAGTGTCAAAATCGGGATCCGCCAACTTGAGTCCTGATGTCAGGGATCGAACGGCCGGATTCAACTTCACCAAGGGGTGTCTGCCCATGACATGCGTCATTACTAAAGCTTGCACGGATTTTTTTGTCAAAATGTCATAACGTGGAGAGAACGTGATCACCGATTGACCAACTACATTCGTAACCGTAACATTCCCCACGCCCCGTATTGATTTATTATACCTATTTACCTTGAGGCTCAACCATTTTGCTAAATCATTCGATACAATGCAGCCCTGAGCTCCAGAATCTAATAGGGCGCGAACGTATGTTGGGTTGCCCGCCAAATCCCAAACAAGCAGAGGCGATCGGTAACACCACCGTCTCCGGTTGGGGGGCAACAAATTGTTGGGCCGCAAATTCCTAGCGAGGGCCCCCGGGGCCCCAATCTGCCTGTGGTCCAAGAGGGTCCCATTGTACAAATGGCCCACGCGCCGGTTCCATTGCACCCCTACGACGCCCCGTAAAGGGGGGTAGGCGTGAATTCAACCGTGGCCGCTCCATGAGTGGGGGGGACATCACATGTGACCGACGAGGACGAGGCGACGAGCGGGGCGAAAACTGAGGCGGCGTCCGAACCGCACCCGCATAGCTCGAAGGTGTCCCATGCCACTCGCCCGTTACGGCCTGCTCAACACACCCAATGTCCCGCTGAGTCGGATGCTGAGTCGCAACCGAAAACTCAGGGCCCCCCATGTAATGATCCTGAGTGCGGCCCTGCACCCTAGTACTGCCCTGTGCACGTGGGGACGTTGGCCCCTGAGTTGCGCTCCGAGTCGCAAACGAATTCTCAGGGCCCCATGCCGTGTCACCCTGGGTACGGCCCTGTGGTGGCTGTTGGCCGGACCGGTTCATGCACAACAGATTGTTGTGGGGCCCACCACAATATCCGCACATTTGTGTGCGCGTGCAGTCCCTAGCCATGTGTGGCCCGAGGCACAGGAAACACCAGCTCCGCTGCTTGGCCATCCGGCGCCGTCCCTGAACCCTAAGTTCCCCGAACTTATTGCAATTGGCCACAACATGGCCAATCTGCCTACAAGATGGGCAGGTCTCACCATGTGGGGTCAATGTACTCACAGTCCCATATGACTGCCGGTTGGTGCGGTCCTTCCTCGTCGGAGGGCCCCTACTCACAGCGCTCCTGGCAGCTCTCTGTGGCTCCGAAGGATGGGTGACCATCAACCCCAAATTCTCTGCCCGTCGAGCCTCCTCTTCCAAAAATCCGACCAAGTCGGAGAAGGCGGGCAGGTCCTCGGCCGACCTCCCGTGAGAATGTTCGAAACGAGTCTGCACGTCAGCGGGTAGGCGGGAAAGTACAATGTACAACAGTAAGTACGACCATTCACCTACCGGAAGTCCAAGATTCTCTAGAGCCTTGGTGACGGACAACAATGGGTTCAAAACCTCCGTCTGTATGGCCCCGACCTTGTTCACAACCGGGATGCTAAACAAACGGTTCAGTTGGGCATCGGCTAACCTCCGTTTGTTGTGGTAACGTCTGACCAACAATTGCCTGGCCGTCTCATAGTTACCCTCCGTAACTGTCAAATGAGCGACCAGCTCCCTAGGCTCACCCCTCAATGCTGCCACCAGCTGAGCCATCTTGACAGACTTGGTAATGTCCGATCGCATGTGCACCAAACTGTCGAACAGATTGATGAAGCTCATCCATTCACCGGACACGCCGTCAAAGGTAGGCATTGTTATGGCAGGTAACCTGGACCCCGATCCCTGATGCGGCAGAGGTGCTTCAATGTCACCACCAAGGCCTGGCCTCGCGCTGTCTACGTATGTCCGCAGCCTTCTGCGTGATAGCAGCTGCCATCTCCATACATTGGTCGACATCCCCTATCAACCGTGACAGCCTGTCAGGTGCACAACCATCAACTGATTCCGCCTGCGCGGACAATTCGAGCACCCTATTGTAACGTTCCTTAACGTCCATAGACCGCTCCAATACCACATCATGCCTATCTAAACGGTCTATCAGACCGTGTGCGGAGGAAAACCATCTGAGTTCCTTAGAAACACCCTTCTGGATTTCAGATAACGACATGATCGGAACGATGCCTACTCACAATTTGCAGTAACTCAATTTTATTGGACCCTCCAGTTTATAACCCAAATGAGGGAACCCTAAACTATAACTCAAACAATGTTGCTTTCCCCAAACAATAGGAACCGAGTTTTATATCTATATAAATTCTGTAAATAACAATTTAGTTTCCCTTTATCATTATAACACACACAGATAGTCGATATTAGTTCAAGTTATAAATTGCTATAAACTGAAAACAATGTAATAGCCTGCTATCAATAGATGTAACTACCTATGTTAACCAAAACATTCATTCAATAGCATTACTAGACCACTAATAGATTGACTAACTGGTAATTCAATGCAAATTTCAATTCAATATCTGTCTGTCTACTACCAGCAATAGACTTATAGCTTACAATACTACCAATTTATGTGGATATAGGAACAACAACCAAGTTACCTAACCGCCTATACCTACAGATTGATAGTCCCAAATCGTGCCTTCCTGGAGCCCTTGACGGCTGCAAATCTCAGGAAGCCACGCTCTAGCTACCAAAATGTTCAGGCTTCTCAGCACCTAATGACCTCGTAGGGGCCCATGAGCTACGAGGTAGCGTGACGATCAGGTGCCAAGAAGTGATGAACGTCGGCGATTCACCGAGCTGATGTTATGTGGGGTAGATCTAACCTGGTCTGTGCTTCGGTCCCGTCAACTGTCTCTCTGCAAGGCCCGGGTGCACCCTAGGCTCTTCTTGGTAGACAGGTTCTTCAGCCAACCAGGTATGACTGGCGGGCCAGCTTCAATGAGCACAGTGTTCCAACACAGGTTATGTTCTACGTGGTAAATACAAATCGGGCACGAAAATCCGAACTTTATCTGGTTCGAGAGACAACAACACACTCAGCTATATTAACAATCCTGAGGGAATCCCGAATACATTCCAGATGCCCTGCGATTTAATTTCAACCCCTAACCAAAACGCGTTTACATTGCGAGGGCTTTCGTCTGTCAGTTGTCAAAACTGCCAGGTTGACAGCTAACGTCAAATTAAAAATGGCCGTTCAGAAACCATCGATCGAATATCGATTTGGAATCGAACAGGGTCTCTTATAAGAATTTTCGTCTTTCTACTTTTAAGTTTGCCATGAGCATTTCTCCGATGATATTTCATTATTCTCTATTAGCTACTCCGCGGCATAGCAGCGCTGCGTATAAACGCTCTTTCAGGTGGCGGGCGGTCCGACTCTGGAACGCACCTCTTTGCACTATAAGAGACAGTCCGACTCTTTTTTCTTTTAAGAAACATATCAAAGAGCATTACCTGTCTCTTTCGTAAAAGTTATTGTATTTGTATTATTATATGTAAAGTTTATGTATATATCGGTAATTATTTCGTATTTGCTATCTGTATTTTACAGATATTTTAATTTATTCCTAGGCATTTTAGTTATAGTAATTATTGTGTACTGCCTACCCTTTTATGATAGCATTTCCTGTAATGCCTTGTTTTGCTGGAAGAAATCTCTTTTTGGAGGCAAGCTCGCCCTTGTACATGCATTTCCTTTTGATGTAACTTTTAAAATATTTGTGTGCAATATTGTGATGGAGGTTTGTTCCTATAATTCCCTTTTTCCTGTATTTCTTTATAGCGTCTTGTCCGATGCGAGCATACAGATACCAGAGATAGTGTTTTGACATATGTGTCATGTTTGTTTCCTGTATATAGGCTATGTGTATGTTTCTGTTAGTCAATTCCGCATTAATGTTGAGTCTTTTAGTTATTTCGGCGCATCCTCTAACGTTCCAAGTAGCAAAGCGCATACGCTCGCATGTGACTTGTGGTTTAAATATGGGGCTGTTTCGTATCATCGTATATCCGAGATCTGAGATGTCTTCTGTTGATGTTATGGTTGACCCTGAGGAGGTCATGGGTGTTGCATTAAGTATCGGGGAAAGTATGGTGTTATCAGTTTGGTTATCGGTTGCTTGATCCGTGGGTAAATTTAGCGATTCAAGCAAGTATACGCTGTCGTAGTGGTGTCCTGTGCCCTTGAGGTTGATAGATTTCACTGTATCCGCTGGATTCTTGGGCGTGAATGTGAGCGATGGTGTATTTTGCTGGTGGATTGTTACGTTAACTAGAAAGTATTTGGCAGCTGGTATTATAATCTCATCTCCAGCCCAAGTAACGTAATTGCGCAGATTTTCAATGTTGAGTTGTTGAGGATTTCAGGCTCAGTGATTGCGAGCTTTGTTCTGTTCATCGCCATTTTCTTCTACATATTTAAATAGGTCCTTACGAATGTGAGTGTGGTTGCATATTAATTGACATAGGTGATTAATTTGGTCAGCAATTGCGGTGAATAGGCAGTTACCATCTCAGCATTGGTAAGGCTTCCATTACGTTATCTTCTTGGGATGTTGTTCAAAGAAAGAACTTAGAGATAGCGTGATTTATTTGAACTACCTTTGTCTACGATTAACAGATCGTACGGGTTGCGATTGTCCAAGTTTGTGCGTATCTTCTTGCGCCCTTATTCTCGGTAGAGAGCCGCTTAGGACAAAAGTCTCCGATTTTATTGTTGTTATTGTTCATCAGTGGAAGTCTTTTGTTAATTGCCTGCTTTCTGGAAGATGGTGAAATGATCCTTTTATGATGTGCAATTGTTGGCTGTTTCTCGCTATTTCTCAGAATATGCAGTTATGTTGTAGACGGGCTTGCATTATTGTTTTATTTTTGTGGGCTTGTCGGACCGGATAAAGTTAGAAATAGTTAAGTTTTGTTTTACTGTTATTGGATAGGTTCCTGCCTAGTTTTGTATTTATACCTATCTCCTACCTACTAGTACGGCACTGTGCCTGTGGGATAGTTTGGAGTTGGCGTAGTAATTTGAAGCGAGCGTGGTATCTGTTTATGAAATGGTATTCAGCATTACGAAGGGGATTACCTGCCAGATATAGAGTTCGTTTTGCCTTTTGATCTGAGTTAGGGCTATCCTAATCGCAGCGATCTCACCAGGTTGTTGCTCAGCTAGTGAGACTCATTGTACTGATATCACCTACTTCAATTCACTTCATTAGTGCATATTAGTTAGGTCCGTGACTCGGGTCGAGGTTCAGTCCGTGAACAAGGCCCTAAAGATGAAGTAACCGGTTGTATCTGACCCGGCGGAGGGGGATGCATGTGTTTGTGGCGTGTGAGTGTATGTGTCGGTACGGTAAGTATCAAAGTCATTGGTCATCTTATCTTGAGTTGTGCATTTTGGGTAGGCCGGGGGAAGGTGTTTAGATTTACCGCTATCATATTATCTGTTTTTGGGGCGGGTGGAACTTGAGTGTAATTTGGTTGTCGCGCTGTATTTTGGTTTGGGAAAAGTGAGATGCTGTAGATTTGACTGGTTGTTGATTACGTTTTGGTGCTCTATTATGTATGCGCTGTCGTAGTGGCTGTCGGAAAAGGTCAAATTAATAGATAGATAGATTAATATTCTTGTTGGGGGCTATATACGATTGATGGTCCATTTTTTTGATGGATCTCTACACTTATTACGTAGAACTCTGCGGCTGCTATGATAATTTCTTCACCTCCCCACGTGCCCTGTATGTGGAGATTTTTTATGTACTCAGTGAAATTTTCTGCGTTTAATGCGTCGATCGCAAGTTTGATGCGTGGATAATTGCTGTTAGCTTCCACGTATCTAGCTAAGTCGCTTCTGATGTAGGTATGGTTGAATGTCGCTCCAAACAGACGGTTGATTTGGTCTGCAATTGCATGGAACAGGCAGTTTCCGTCTCTGGGCATTGGTAGTTTCCATTGTAAGATATTACTACAGGAGAGAGCCTCATGCTGTTTTAGCTAATATGAATGTGTGTGTGGGTTGTTTCTAAGAGCTGTACGGCTGGTATGATGAGAGACCCTGTTTGGCCTTTTACGATCTATTTTTATTCTAATGTTTCCCGGTATTTCCAAGATGGGCTGACACCATAGAATGGGTGCCAGATGTGTGAGGGAACGTTGTGGACCTTTTGTGCTTCGAAGATTTTTCAATTGTTCCTAAATAGCAGTCAATTGTTTTGTCTAGTTTCTGGGAATTTGGTGAGATGGCCTTTTTATGGCATGCACGTGTTTATTTTTTGTTTATTGTCGGGTTTAGTATATTTGCAGTTTAGCTACGTAAAAATAATTCTAGGATTGTTAAGTTTTGGGTTGGCTTATTCACAGAGTTTCAGGGTTTAGTGGAAGGTTATTGTTAATGACTGTTTTGAATGGTCTTTCGAAGATGAGGAGAAAAGAAATCTCGAGGAGAATTATCTCGAATTTATTTTCAGGCAAAGCAATATAAGTATATGTAGCTATAATAATGTTTTATTAGTTGATTTTGCCTATGACGCACCTATAAATGTGATTATGCCTTAGTCAATAGGGGCGACCGCGGCCGCGGTAAGTGGTGGTTTATTATTGTCAGGCGGCGAGTGGTCCTGAGAGAAATAAAGTTAGAGGTAGGTAATCACTATCAATGATGTCCTAATCGGAATGATCTCACCAGGTTGGTGTGTTTAGCGGCGGTGGTGGTGGAGGCAGTAGCGTTGAGGGTGTGTTGCGTAGGCGTCGCTCGCTGCCGGCCTGTCGCTGCGTGGCTCAGACGTGCACCTGGCCTAGAATTCTAGGGCTTGCACAGATGGGATGCCTAAGAGTACCGCGCAGTTCTCTGGGCATTCATTACACTTGACCTCACTAGTATCATCACAAACACTGAAATGCGCGGTATTCCACAGATGGGGTGCCTAGATGGATCGCGCACATTCCCCAGGTAACCCTTACAGTAACACCTGTAAGCACCAAAGAGCAATATGCTGATATATTTACAAAGGCTCTACCTAGAGACAGTTACCAATATCTCAGAGGCAAAATAGGTGTTCAAACTTTAAACAATAAATAGTTTATGTTAAGATGTTATACCTTATATTTGTTGGTATATTTTAGGTGAGAGTAATTAGGTCACTCATATAGTTGTTTCGAATTGTAATGTAAAGTTAAAAGGTGAGAGTGTTGTATTATCAAGTTTTAACTTTACCGATGTTACGATTAGAGCACGTCACTATTATGGTTAGCACAATCCTATTACTTTTTGTTTGACAGCGCGCTCTCGCTTGTGCAATCTCTCAATAAAACTACACGTATTACACAAAGTTACTTTATTAGTTTCATTAAATTCATCACTAATGACAAAAAATAATCATACATAATCATCTTACACATCTTACTGCAGGTTCTTATTTCATAATAATAAAAAATAAAAGTAGTTAATGCGACTTCCACAATGAGAGGATTCAATATATGAGTGTTTAATAATAACAACACATTAGTATTTTAATGCCTAATTATGTACAGTTACATACACTGCTTTATCTCTACATATCATAAGCTCTCTATAATTGTTAATTTATAATTATATTTAAATTGTAACTTCTAATAAGTTCGGCAATTAGCGAAGTGGCTAATTTGCATGGGTATACCATACTTAGTATTTCAATATATATAGTTAATTAGCGCCCTCAGACCAGGTGTGTTATGTTCCTGGTTTGGCTTTACATATTTATACCAATCGGTTTGATTTTCGTTCACATAAGATTTTAGGTAATACTTCATTGTACAGAGGCGTCGCTCCACTTGTGTTTAGTGAAGATATAGTGAGGACTAGATCTGTTGGTTTTTAAGAAACTCATGTGAAAAAAGAAGAAGTTCTTTTGAAAAGTTCAGCGGTAAAATTTGAGCCCTGGTCCGCTCCGATGAACTTGGGAATTCAGAATACGGCGATAAAATTAACTAGACACTCATATGACTCTTCAGCTGTAGCGTTGGAAATGGGATAGGCCATGGAAAATTTGGTAAAATCTTCTTGAAGGGTAAGTAAACATCTTAGCTTTTGAATTCGAGCTTCGGGAAGTGGACCTGCCATGTCCAGACTAATATGGTCAAAGGATTTGCAAACCGTAGTTGTAATTTGCATTAGGGCTTTATTGATTTTTCTAAAGGCTTTGTTGGCTTGGCATGATTTCCAGTTATTGACGTAATTTTCAATGTCTGATATCATGTTTTTCCAATAGTATCTTTCTCTGATCCTATTATATGAACCCAAGTAGCCTGCAATAAGAATATAGTGGTTTTCTTTTAAAAATGTTAGGAATTTCACTTTGGACTAGATATATGTATGACATTATTGTGATATATTTTGACTACAATGTCAGTATTATTGAATAAATAGGATAGTAAATTATATATTTTGATAAAGTGATATCTTTCAAATGTGTTTCTAAATGATTTTTTTGAATGAGTACAATTCTCTTTCGAACATAGTAAACTCGTCGTAATTTTAACAGGTTGAGAGTAGTAGTTGCACCTAAGGGTAAGGAAAGGAATGTATATGTATAGACAATTCCTTCTGGAATTTTAAAGTATGCTTTCGTTATGGTCAACGATTTTTGTATTAAATTGTGTATCCTTTTGCATAGCTGTTTGAAATTTATTGTACTAATTTTACGTGAATTGGTTCTTAAAATAGGGAGTTCTGTTTTCGTTTCCGGGATATCAGTTATTAAAGGTGAAGGAATATCCAAAAGTTCAAAGTCTACGTTTTTCTCACAGAAAAACTAAAGGGTCTAAATCTACTAACTCTGAGGGATCTTCAATTGGGTCGGGTACCGAGACCGGAAGGCGGAATATATATTTTTTAAACTGGATTGACAGGATTTCGAGACAATGCATAGGCATTCCTTTAATTTTGCCCATTTTGTATACAATTTTGTAAGTAAAGTCCTCAAGTTTCAGGTACCATCTGAATAATTGTTTACAGATAAATAACCATTTCAAAGGTCTGTGGTCAGTCACAATTTTGAAACAACGTCCATAAAGATATGAACAAAAATTTTGAGTGCCATATACAATAGCCAGACATTCCTTTTCTGTAACGCTATAGTTGCATTCGTCGTTATTTAATTTTCGTGAAGCATAAGCGATGGGGCGATCATTGCCGATTGGGCCTTGAGAAAGGATTGCTGATATATCATAATTGGAAGCATCACATGTGAGAAAAAAAGTTGTGTAAAGTCAGGGTAAGCTCCTATTGGTGCTGTAACAAGTTTTTCCTTCAGTATTTCAAATGATAACTGTTTTTTTTCGAATCGATGGTACTTTTTAAGGACTGAAGTCAGTTGTTTAGATAGTGTTTAATATTTGTGCTTCGGAACGCACCTCCTCTTGTTGCGCGACTCGGAACGGAAACAGAACTAGCAGCAGTCACTCGTATCGGAAACGAGATGTAAAATTGGAGGTTAATTTTTCTCTCGTCCTTTGAAAGGAACGTCCTTTCAACGGTGGATAGGACATTTGATCCAAACGGGTGGATCACCCCGGTAACATTTCAGCTCAAGTGTTTTATGCAGCAATTGTGGTCTGCTGAGCTGAAATGGGACGACCCGATCGGCGGGTCATTGAGCTCGGAGTGGGACTCGTTCTTTTCGACCCTCCCTGGCATTAATCGGATTTCACTGCCACGGAGGTTGGTCCCCACCAAACGATACACCGCCACCCTGCATGGGTTTTGCGATGCCTCGGAGAAGGGCTACGGAGCTGCGGTGTATCTGCGTACGGTCGACTCCTCGGGGGAGGTTGATGTGCGGTTGGTCATGGCCAAGAGCAAGGTTGCGCCGTTGCGCACTCGCCTGACCATTCCCAAGTTAGAGCTTTCGGGAGCGGCTCTCCTGACTCGTCTGCTCAACCACACGATGACGGTTCTTCGTGGGTCAATAGCGTTGGAAGATACGGTCTACGCTTGGACGGACAGCCAGATCGTGTTATGCTGGCTGAAGGCTTCAGTTCACAAGCTGGAGATTTTTGTGGCGAATCGGGTTTCGCAGATTTTGACTTCGGAGGTTCCCTTAATCTGGAGACATGTTCCAGGGGAAATGAACCCAGCAGACTGTGCGTCTCGTGGGTGTCATGCTCCGGAGTTGGTTGGAAATCCCTTCTGGTGGGGTCCAAAATGGTTGACTCAAGCCGAATCGGATTGGCCAATGAGTCCACGCGTTACCACGGCGAACGGCGCCTTGACAGTCGGTGTCTGTACGACGCAACCAGAGCCGGAAGAGGAGTTCAGCCTGCTGGAACGGTACAGCTCGCTCGACAAGCTGGTCAATGTGACCGCCTGGATCTGCCGATTTGCGCAGAATTGTCGGAATTCTGAGGCGCAACGAGTGCGGATACCGGTCCTGACACCACGGGAACGGAACCATGCGTTGTTCGCATTGGTACGGAACGTGCAGACGGTGCACTTTAAGTCCGAATTGGACATTCTGAGACGCGGACGCGTCCAACTGAAGGGAGCTGTGGCTCGGCTCAACCCGTTTATTGACCCTCAAGGATTGCTGAGGGTAGGAGGTCGGCTGCGGAATACCAACCTGCCTTATGCGGCTCGCCACCCGTTGTTACTCCCTAGGAAAGGGAAGTTGGTCGAACTGTTGATTCAGGATCGACACATTCGGAATGGGCATGTCGGAAGCCACGCCTTGATGGCGTTTCTCCAGCGCGAGTTCTGGATTCTATCGGGAAGACGCTTAGTGCGTAGCATCGTATTTCGGTGCCTGCCTTGTTATCGTGCCAAGGCGGCTACGATGCAGCCCCAGATGGGCGATTTGCCCTCGGATAGGGTTAACGAAATCCGGCCCTTTGAGGGTGTCGGAACGGATTTCGCGGGACCATTCATGGTCAAGTCTTCACAGCTACGAAACGCCAGATTAGTGAAGGCATACCTGTGCGTCTTCGTGTGCTTGGCCACGAAGGCAGTCCACTTGGAGGTGGTCAGTGACCTCACTACAGAGGCATTTATCGCTTGTCTAGATCGGTTCGTCTCACGAAGGGGCCTCCCGACATTAATCCGTTCGGACAACGGCACAAATTTTGTCGGAGCCAGGCGATATCTGCAGGAGGTCACTCAATTCCTGAACGGTAACCAGGACGCCATCGGTACGGCTTGCTCCCGACGAGGGATTGAATGGGTTTTCAGTCCGCCGGGATGTCCTCATTGGGGAGGAATTTTTGAGGCTGCGGTTAAATCGGCTAAGTCGCACCTGACGAGGATCATCGGTGAGACCTCTCTACGCTTTGAAGAACTTGCGACGCTGTTCTGTAAAATTGAAATGACACTGAACTCGCGTTCGTTGTGCCCGCTCAGTTCGGATCCAAATGATTTGGAAGCGTTGACGCCGGGTCACTTCCTGATAGGTCAGCCCCTTAACGCCCTGCCAGAATACCCATTCGGTGATGTTAAGTTAAGTCGGTTAACTAGGTGGCAGATGTTGCAGCAGATGGCTCAAGATTTTTGGAAACGGTGGTCCCTTGAGTACTTGCACATCTTGCAGCAGCGCCTTAAGTGGACTGACCCGACGAGCCCCCCTCAAGTCGGTGATTTGGTGCTGATTAAGGATGCGAACCTGCCATCATTGAGATGGAGACGAGGACGGATCGTCAATTTGTACACGGGTCGGGATGGCACGCCTCGATCAGCAGAAGTCAAGGTGGGGGACTCGGTCCTCAAGAGAGCGGTCGCAACACTTTCTCGCCTTCCTATTGATTAGGGACAGGTTCGGGCCTGTCCGGGCGGGTGACTGTTTAATATTTGTACTTCGGAACGCACCTCCTCTTGTTGCGCGACTCGGAACGGAAACAGAACTAGCAGCTGTCACTCGTATTGGAAACGAGATGTAAAATTGGAGGTTAATTTTTCTCTTGATCTGTCTCATCGGTGAGAATAACATGGCGGCTCGGGCCCCGTGATGGTATTTCGGTGTACCAATTATCATACAGGCATCGGGCCTGGTCATAGTGTAAATCTACCTCATAGCGTCGGGCTATTGATTGAAATAAGTAGATTCGCGTCAGCGGCCAAGTGATCCCGGTTGATTGGACATCGTCGCATCGGTAGCGGCGACTCCACGGTCACGGCAGGCAGCACGCCGGCGACAGCGTCGGCAGCAACGATAGGGTTCGATTCATTCCTATCCTATCCCAAACTGTGCCCCTTTCCCGAATTCCTGTCTCGAATCGAGCCTTCAATCTCCTGTCTACGGTGACAAGGTAATAATAAAATTTCATCACTTCTTTTCTCTCACGTGGCAAAGGCACATCCCCCTCAGGTTTCCACGCCGTTCGGAGGCGTGGGAAATTAATCAGATAGTTTGAAGAAATCGGGGATAAATCGGCGATAATATGATACCAGGCCCAGAAAAGCTTTAGTACAGTCATTAGGACAAAGGGTAGTTGAGAATTCAGTGAATGCTTTTATTTTTTCTGCATTTGGTTTGACACCTTCTTCAGTTATGATATGGTCTAGATAAGCTTCTTACTTTTTTAGGAAATCATACTTATCAATTTGAAAATTAAGGTTTATATCTCTAAGTCTTTGAAAAATGGAGGTAAGTTTTTCACAGTAAGTTTTCAGGTCATAGAAATAGATAACTATGTCATCTAAGTAGACGTAACATTTGACCCCTTGTAATCCAGTGAGCGCATTATTCATAAGTCGTAAACATGTAGAAGGTACGTTTTTGAAACCAAAGGTCTTTCTTGTATATACAAAATGTCCGTGACGAATACTGAAAGCAGTTTTAGGAGCATCTGATTTCTTCATTTACATTATGTGGAATCCAGACGCTAAATCTGGCGTGGAAAAGTATTAGAAATGACCCAACTGGTCCAGTATATCAGATATTTGTGGAAAAGGATAACTCTCCTTTTGTTATGTCATTAAATTTTCGACAGTCAATCACGACTCGCCATTTTCGTTGACCAGATGCGTCAATTTTCTTCTGAACAACCCAGATGGGAATGGCGACATTGATGATGATTGATGATTTCTTAACATTTGATCAATCTGTTTCTGGACTTGAGGTTTGTGAACTTCTTGAAATCGATAAGATTTAGTATGGATTGGAATAGTAGATGAGATTGGAATTTCGTGTTTGACAGCATTTGTGCAAGATATAGATCTTTAGAAATATATAATATATCTGAGAATTTAGAACTGACTTCAAGTAACGCTGTAATTTCTTCACTATTCAAATGAGATACCCGAAGTTGGTTCAGTGTTTTCTGAGTTCGAAGCAAAATTTTATCGTTTTCTGTGGAGATGTTGTAGACATTTTCATGTAGAGATGGAGAAAAGGAAATTTTGTCTGTTGGGGTTAGAACCAAGCTGAGATTTGAAAACAGAGTTATGAGTGATTCAGAGATATTCACGACAGATATATTTATTCTGTTGTTTCGCTTCATGGTTACTACACAGTTAGTTATAAGCTAATTATCGGAATGACGTTTACCAAGGATAAGAGTCTCTATTATTTGTGGGTTAGAGAGAGTGCATTCTGTTCTAGATTCTGTGCGAGAAGGAATAGTGTAGATTGGTTCTTTGTAAGATAAGCAGTTATATCTCCAAGTATTAAGGAGTCTGTTGCATAGTAAATTTTGCCATTGTTTGAAATAAAAGCATCGCTACATATGATTCAATCATAAGGAAAACCAAGTCCATCTATTACATGAATGTTGTGTGTCAAGATTGCAAATGTAATTGGTATATGTCCAAGTGAAGAAATTGGATTGTCTCCTCTGTCGATACCTTTTATTTGAATAATTTCTTTTGTTATATCGGGCATTTTATCCATTGAGTTTTATTGAATGAGACTAACTGAAGCTCCAGTATCGACCAAGAGTGTCTCTTGGTCGATACTGGAGATTAATAGTGGTTTATTTGAGACCGATGTTGAAATCTTTATATTTGGTTAATATTTACTTGATGAGTTCGTAGTAAAATTATGTATTTTTTTTAGTTTTTTAGATGCAATGAAAGCAGAGGATACAATTGTTTTGCAAGATTTGTTTATATTTAAACAAAAAAATAAACAATTTTTGTGGTAAAATTATGTATTTTTTCTTTTAGTTTTTCAGATGCAGTAAATGCAGAGCAGTCAGTGGATTTGGGTGAAATAACTGATGCATAAGACACACCGGGTCTTACATGATAAGAAGGTGTAGTGGATTTCTTTGATCCAAAGCAATCAGAGATTTTCGCGTTTTGACGCAATTCAGAGGATTCAGAGATTTTCGTGTTTTTACACACTTCAGAGGATTCAGACACTAGTGTTTTTACACAATTCAGAGGATTCAGAGACTAGTTTTAATTGCATCGGTTTTTATGTTAGTGCTATTTCCCGTGCGGTACGATTTTGCGGGAAATTTCGGACGTTTATATTATTGTCATTGTATAACTTATCTACTTCATCACGTCCCTGATCACAGTTTTGTTCATCAGAGTATTGTGAGAAATGCGATTCGACTCATTATTATTTTCTGCACGTATACGCGTATTATATTGTAACTTGCGGCAATTTTCCAGTGAGTGCCCCGCAGTTATACAGTATCTGCAGATCAGGGGGTAGTGGGCTTCGACCCAGAGTTTGTTTTGGGTTCAGTAGTCATGTTATGGATACGCGGTTTAAATTGGTAATCTTTATGTTGCACTTGTTGGTTATAACTTTTTTTAAAATGATTGGACGTGTTTAGTTAATAGTTGAAGCTTGGTATCTCTTGTTTTGAGCCTGAATAATACTATCGTCAGAAACAGCAAAGCTTGTAGCGTCATTTAGTGATCCCGGTTCTCAGCATCTTTCAATCATTGATAGTTTACTATAGAGTCCAGCTACAAAAGTGTGCAATGCGAGGTCTTGTATTGTTGCGATGTGGCCAGTCAGTTCAGCCTTTTAAGTAGTAGAAATTGAAACATTTATTTCTGGCAGTAATTTTACAAGGCATGTTTCTACACGCAGGGCGAACTGGTTGACCGTCTCGTTTCTTTCTTGTTGATATGATTGAAGGTCAGAGAGCAAAGTTGTGCTATGTTTTCTGTCACCAAATTGCGATTTTAAAAACTCTTCGAGTTGTGTCGAAGTCTCGAATTCTTTGATTAAGCATATCATTTGAATGCTGACCTCAAGAATGTGAAAGACTGGGCCTCATCATACGGGCTGTTAATAAACCCGAATAAATCACAAGCCATGATTTTAGGAACCAGGCACACTCTTTTCTTGTTACAAAAACCCATTGTTCCCGTATCATATAATGGCATCACAATAGAGTACACAGATAACGCGAAAAACCTTGGGGTCATTTATGACAACCAGCTGTCTTGGTCTCCACCTGTCAGCGAGGTCAGCAGACGGGTCTTTGCGTCTTTTCACTCCCTCAGGCGTCTGCAGTAATTCTTGCCGCGGCAGACCAAAATCACTCTTGCTCAGTCCCTTCTCCTGCCGCTAATCGACTACGCCGATTTCTGTTGGGCGAGCGCGAACGAAGATCTTCTGAACAAACTCGAACGACTTCAGAATCTCGGGATTTGGTTTATCTTCGGGCTGCGCAAATTTGACCATGTCTCTCAATTCCGCAAAGAGTTGGGGCGGCTTCCGATTCGTCGTCGCCGAGACTCACATATTCTTTTTTTATATTTTCAATATATTGAAAAATCCGCGCTACCCCATCTACCTTCGAGACCGCTTTGAATATCTCTTTTCAGGAGATCGGCAACGGAGATCTCACACGGTCTCACTCTTAGCCACTCCAAGGCATACCACTTCCGCATATGAGCACTCCTTCAGGTTGCAGGCGGTCCGACTGTGGAACGCACTTGCTTGTACGATAAGAGGCAGCCCCACTATTTTCGCTTTAAAAAACCGGGTAAAAGAGCACTTCCTCTCTCTTTTGTGATAGTTGTAGTATGTATATTATTATTATATGTAAACTACATGTACACATTTTTATGTATGTATTTATGCCTATTTAGTAGTTTGGTATATAGGAGTATGTATTTTATTTACCGTATTTTATAGATATGTAATTTACTTATATGTAGGAAATTTTATCAATAAAGGGTAGGCAGTGCACAATATCTAAACAATAATAAAATATTATTGTTTAGATATTGTGCACTGCCTACCCTTTAATGATAAAATTTCCTGTCATGCCTTGGTTTGTTGGTAGAAATCTCTTTTTAGAGATAAGCTCGCCTTTGTACATATGTTTTCTCTTAATGTATCTTTTTTAAATAACTGTGTTCAATAAAGAATTATGAATGATGAATTATTTCAGCTCTTTCTTTAAAGCGACTCAAAATATATTTTACCATAATTGGTTTTTGAGTTGCAGAAGCTAATCCAATTGCATTACGGTAATGAATCTGACAAAAGTATTTTACTAAACATGCCTAAAAATCTTAAAAAAAAATACGAGAAAAACTGTGTTTTTACTTTTGTCATACCTTAAAAAATGGCTGAGATATTTACGATCAAAGTGAGTATTTCCGGCCGAAGGTTTTTAAAAACGCGGGCGGGAGCTCACTACCCGATAACGACATAACCCCGGTCATTCGACAGACGCGCTCTCATTTACACGCCACTGCGCAATAAAAAACAAAATAATCAAGTTAACTATGGTAAAAATGACAAATAAATACTGTATTGTGCCTCTGTGCTTTAATTAAACAATTAAAACACCCGATAAACTCTTTTTTTATGTGCCTCTAGACCCAAAAATGAGGAAAAAGTGGATGACAGCCGTAAAAAGACTCTATAGAAAAATAGTAAGAACTGCAAAAATGATGGCGATTCAATCTGACATAATCTACGCAAAAAATTCAGCAAAGTATATATGGAACGTAGTGAATAAACACCGAAGTACAAATATAAATAATATAAGAGAAACAATTAAATTAAAAATAGAAAATATATTAATTGATGAGTCCCAACAAATAGTTGATGTTTTTTCAGAAAAATTTGATAACAGTAGTGCACTGACTATGGGAAACACAGAACTAGCAATAAACTTTTTAGAGAGAAATGTTATAAGAACAGAAGGAGAGATGGACTGGAAAGAGGTTACCGCACTAGAAATTGAAAGAGAGGTTAAATACATGCCAGCGAAGCGGTCATGTGGTTTTGACGATATGCCTATAAAGATAATTAAGGATAACATAGATCTATTAGCGGAACCATTAGCTTATTTTTTTAATATGTGTGCTAAGGCCGGAATTTTCCCGGATCAACTTAAGATAGCCAAAGTATTGCCAATTTTTTAAAAAAAAGGAAGCAAGAAAGACCCAAACAATTATAGACCAATATCCTTGTTACCAATTATTTCAAAAATCTTCGAAATACTAATTAAGACCAGACTTGTTAGACATTTAAATAAATATAAAGTACTAAATAAAAGGCAATTTGGTTATCAGAAAGGAGGAAGCACTGCAGATGCCATTGATATATTGTTGGATGAAATAGTTGCCAAATTAAATGACAAAAAGAGAGTTGCTGGTTTATTCCTTGACCTAAGCTCCGCATTTGATACAGTGGATCATAACTTACTATTGAAAAAATTAGACTTCTATGGGGTAAGGGGCAAATCGTTGACACTATTGAAGTCATATTTGCAAAACCGGTTTCAGTTCATACAGATGAAAAATGTGACAGAAAGATGTGAGAAAATCTATCAGTCTAAAAGAGTGAAGATAACAAGAGGCGTTCCACAAGGTTCTATTTTGGGCCCTGTTCTGTTTATAACTTTTATTAATGATCTCATAAATTTTATTGATAATACTGCGCCTGAGGTAGAACTTGTTATTTTTGCAGATGACACAAACGCTATAGCTGCGGCAGATAGCAATGACGAACTTAGTTCCATAGTTAATGCCACTCTTTCACTGTTCTTCAATTGGTTTACAAATAATAATCTCCAACTTAACTCCTCCAAAACAGGGGCAATTCTCTTTAAGACTACAGCGAAAACTAAAGAGACTTTAGATATATATCTTAATGGTGCACAAATTTCACTAGTAGATGAAGTAAAGTTCCTGGGTGTGCATATAGACTCACTGCTTAACTGGAAATGTGAATTAAAAGCTATAGAAGGCTTTATTAGTTCAGCTTGCTATGCCCTTAGAAGTCTACGCGATGAACTTACAAAAGATCAGTTGAAGACTGTATACTATGCACTTGTGGAATCTAAACTTAGGTACAGCATTAAATGGTGGGGGAACAGCTACCAATATAACATAAAAACAGCTTTCACGATTCAGAAAAGGGCAATTAGGATAATAGTACGAGCACCACATTAGGAATCCTGTAAGCCTCACTTTTCAGAACTAGCAATATTGACAGTCCCTAGCCTGTACATATTCATAATACTATGCGACTTGAAGAAACGTCTTTACAATATAGAATCGGAAGCTGAACGAAAAGTACGTCTTAGCTCAAGAAGAAAAGACCTCGAACAGAAATTATGTCCTCGCCTTAACATTGTGCAGCATAGTGCCCGCTATCAGGCTGTTAAATTGTTTAATAGGCTACCAATAGAGTTAAAATTAACCACTAATTATAATAAATTTGAAACGCAATTGAGGTACTTTCTGTTGGAAAAGGGTTATTACTCACTAAACGAGTTCACGGATGATCAAAATTGATTAATATTGATTATTTTGTTGTAAAACTGTTTGTTTGACTGAACTTTATTGATATAACATTTAGAATAGCACATTATAGTTAGTAAATTATTATTATTAGAGTAAGATTTTATTATTTTCAACACAATGTATATTGTTCAGAAATAAACTAAACTGAAACTGAAAAGCTGGAACTGAACCAGAACCAAACCTTTGACGTTCGTCAACTATACAAAATAGCGCGATCACCCCCCCTAAAACTAAAACGCACTGCTGTGAAGATTATTTCGATGTAAGTATTTGTTAATACCTAATAAGTTTATCCTTCTTATCTACTTATCCTTGCCATATTTGACCTACCTACTTGCTCAACGTAGGAACCTACTTGTCTACTTTAGATTATTTCAATAGGTATTGAATAGATATATTTTTGGGTGAAATAGTCACAATAGAGGTCCAATCACCCGCCTGTGTTCAGCGGGCGTCCCACCTCATCATCTTAGGCGTTATATAGTATGAAGTCTACAATTTATCGACAGTTTGTAATCTAACGTTTTTTTTCCGTTAGATTATAAACTAACGGTTTTCTCAATTTTATGGTGACATATATATGTATATAGTCTAACTTGAGCAGACACGCGCGCGGGCTCTCGAGCTTCGCGTGACCTTGAAGTGCAGTGCTTCTCAACCGATTGTATTGGCGGGCCGCAAAATATACATATGGAAATATTTTCTTCCTACTATACTATGTCAATGTTTTATCAGAAGTACCAAACTCGCGGCCCACATTTATCCTTAGATTTCGTGGTTAACTTTTTTTAACGATAAAGTGATGCAACGTGCATTAAACACGGTTTTTGTTCGGGTTTTAAAATTTTATTATTTTTGTTTTAGGTGGAAAGTGACATGGAAAACTATGTTAAGTATAAACTAGTTGGAGGCAAACTTATACTCAAGAAAGGCGTAGTGCCTCATAGGTTTCAATCATGTAATACCATGAAATACTTGATATCCATAACTCCGGATGATCTCATTAATTTTATTTCTGAGGGATATGGAGGAAGAGCATCAGACTCCGTCGATTTTGAGGACTGTGAATTTCTAAATTTGCTACCTAAAAATAGTGCTGTTATGGCTGATAGAGGTTTCAAGAATGTGGCTCATCTTTTGTAATAAAAAGAATGCACCTTGATACGCCCACCTAGTATCAGCGCTAAGATAACTCCAACAAAAGGTGAAGTTCTAGAAACAAAAAAAAAATGCGGCTTTGCGTATACATATCGAGAAAGCCATTGGCAGATTAAGGAACTTTGGATTGTTGATGCCACATGCTACTTTAGATCTTAAACATATTGATTTATTAGACTACGTAATGATGACTGCCTGCGGTATAGTTAATTTACATAACTCCCTGTTTCATCTTAAATAATGATTTTTCAGAATAAAAGACTTCATACAAAATTATACCATTTTATTTCTGAATATCAGTTGGGACTCCTGTTTTGAAGAATGATTTTACAGAATCAAAGATTTCATGCAAAATTATACCATTTTATTTCATAAAATTTTAATTATACCATATAACACTTCGAATTTTAAAAAAACCTTCACAACCTACGTTTTTATAGTAAGTACTATTAGAACGGCTTAACCAATTTAGATAAAATAGGTCCACGAACCACTGTTAAAAAAACAACATTATAATAAAAAAACGCATTGAAATCGATTCACCCGTTTATGAGTTACGGTACCACAGACGGACATACAGACATACAGATAGACAGACACAAATAGCGGTCAAACTTAAAACACCCGTCTTCTTGCGTCGGGCGCTAATAAATAACCAATAAAAATTATAAGTAATTTGCGGCCCGCAAGTTGATCAGCCCTGATTACTTAACTATTATTTATTTTCATTTAAAAAAAACTGAACAAATTAAAGAGGACATTGGATAAAATGAATCAAAAATATCTGGTTAAGTATAAAAATATAATGATAGGTAGGTAAATGCTTTCTTAGTAAACTGAAATACCTACTAGGTTATCTGTATATTTTCTCTAATAGAGAAAAAATAGAGATATCGTCATTTTAATGAAACGGGAGTTCGCGTGCGACCCCGTGACAGAAGCGGCCATTTTGCATTTTTGGGTTTGACATATCAGAGGATAACGTAACATAACATACCTACCTTTCATCTTTATTCCACGAATTTCGGCAGCCATAAAATCTTGATTCTTCATTAAAATATTGTGCCACCATCAAACTATCCACTCTTGGCAGATTGTCCGACTGACCTTTTAGAAAATCTTTTTCAATTCTACAGGTTTCACTTTATTTTATAATAAAGTTAAACGTGTACGTGTGTGTAAACGATAATTTATATTATTTCTCTGAAATACAGGCAAGCTGGCAAATGAAGACGATCGAAACTGATCGACCAAGCGCCGCGCGCGCGCCGTGTCGCGGCGCAGTCTGGGCTGGACTCGGGTTGTGACGTCATACTAGAAGCGAAATTCATAAAGGGGCTTAAACTTCTCGTCTCTATAACTTTGGAAATAGTGCATGTATTGAAGTGAAATAAAAACTAACTTAATGTACATGATCTACGCTCCGATTTAAGGTGTATTTGATAGTAATATTTTGACCCTTTTGTTACGTTCATTGTTTAATAATGTATTGAATAGATATCTAGTCCCGTCGAAATTAATTATAAACTTAGTCCCGAGTCAAGTAAGTAAGCCATGATTCTTAGAATTGACTCGTCGTCAAGTCTAAACAATACATTCTTACTCGTACTCGCACACTTTTAAGTGTGTCAATGACAAAGTTTTGACTCCTATTTGTAGTTGCTGTAATGAAATGAATCTTATTTCTAAAGTACAGGTACACATATAAGACACAAGATATTTAGTAAAATAGTGTAGGAAGTTAGATGGTTGTCACTGAATGGTAAATTGTATTCACTGAGTTTTCGTTGTCGTCACGATTTGAAAAGTTATTATTTAGAGTCACTTACAGTATGTGTATACATAGTGAGACATGGAGATACTTTCCCATAACGAGAAGTTAATATTTATTGTGGGCCCCTTCGACAACCAACACTTATTACTGGGGCGGTGGCTGGCTCGTAGAAAGAAGAAGAAACAGCGCAGTTTTGGTCGAACAGGGTCGCAGCTTCCTTGGCAGGGTAGTAGAGAGCTTCTCGCTTGGTTTTGCTTGTAGTGGACTGTATTGTACTGTGTCACTGAGAACTGTGTCTGCTCCCGCCGGACGCCCGCAATTTATTCTGATTGTCGTACCGCGGGCAGCGGTGGGAGCAGCGATGCTATGAGCAGCGAGCGAGCGAGATGGCTTGCGTTTCTCTATCCGTCTCTTTCTATCTATCTTTCGCTCTCTACCTGTCTCTCTTTGCCAAGGAAACACGATTAGCAAATCTTTTATTTACCTATACTATTAACAGAGTTATTAAAAGTTAATTCTAAATTACTTAGAAACTAAATTATAAGTAAACTAAATTATGTCGCGAACATCTTCTCCCGCCGCAGTCTTTCCAAGCTGTAATTCTTGCGGTTCGCGGCTTACAGGCAGGATAATTAGTTTCTTCGTGGGGCGTCGCAGGATCCCTCGTACTGTCCTGACGTCCACAGCGCGTATCTCTCCGTCGGGTCCAGGGAAGGTAGCCACAACTTGTCCTTTCGGCCAGATGTTGCGAGGTAGGGTCCCATCGGCGATGAGGACTAAGTCCCCGACTTTTATGGACCCTTGTGCGTGGGGCTCCCGCCGGTGTTGCAGCTCCGGCAGGTACTCCCGCACCCATCTGGCCCAGAAAACATCGGCGAGTCGCTGGCTAGCGATCCATGACTTGCGGCTGATGTCATCTCCTTCTACGAAAGCGCCTGCTAGTGGCACTCTGGACGGCCCCCCCATGAGAAAATGGTTCGGCGTGAGCGGCTCGTCGTCCCCCGGTGACATGGAGATATGGGTCAGCGGGCGGCTATTGATAGTGTGTTCCGCCTCGATGAGCAGCGTCATGAGTACTTCTTCATGCGGCGCCTTTTCGCGCAGGGTTGTTTGTAGCACGGTTTTCACACTGCGCACCATCCGCTCCCACGCGCCTCCCATAAATGGCGCGCCCGGTGGGATGTAACGCCATTTGACGCTCCGCACCGAGGCCTCTTCTGCCATTGCTCCTTTCGCCATTCTCTTGAGCTCACTGTCTGCGCCACGCAGGTTGGTGCCGTTGTCGCTCCATAGTTCTGTCGGGCAGCCTCGCCTACTGATGAAGCGACGAAGGGCCATGATTGCCGAGTCCGTGCTCAGGCTCCCAGCCAGCTCCAAGTGTACGGCGCGTGTTGTAAGGCATGTGAACAACGCGCCATACCTTTTCTGTTGCCCGCGACCGACGGTGACTGCCATCGGGCCAAAGTAGTCGAGTCCAGTGTAGGTGAAGGCTCGGCGATGGTGGGCCAGTCGACATGGCGGGTGGTTGCCTGTTGATGACCAGGCGGGCTTCGCTTTTCGAAGTCTGCAGGGCTGGCACCTCTTGACGGTTGTTAGGACGGAGACTCGTAGGCGCAGCATCCAGTATTGTTGCCTGACTTCGTTGGCGGTCGTCTCGAATCCTCCGTGATGCAGTTGGGTGTGCACGTAGGTTATAAACAGCCGCGCCCATGGATGACCGCCGTCCAGTATGACCGGCTCGCTCTGCGTGGCTGTGATGCCTTCGGCTGCGGCGATCCGTGATTTAAGGCGCAGGATTCCGTCTTTTCCCAGTTGCATCGACAAATGTTTGAGGCGGCTGTCGTTTGCGATAGGGCTCCCTTTTCGTAACGCAGCTATCTCGGTTTCGAAGTCTTGGTGCTGAATGGCTTTGACCCATAGGAGCTCGGCGCGCTGCATGTATTCTGCGGGAAGAAGAATAACTTCCAGTTGGGGCTTGCGGCGAGCCACGACGTCTACTTTCTTGGCTAGACGCGGTGTGTTTGCTTTCCAGTTCGGGTCAACACCTTCAGACTTCTTTGTCCTCTTTCTTGTTGCCAATGACTGCTCCCTTTTTGTGCGCAGCAATGCGATAAACTGGAGAATTCTGGCAGTGGATCTCATCAGTCGTAGCCAGCTGGAGAACCGTGCGACGTCTGGGAGAGCTTCGGCAAAACGTGGTGGTGTGGTCGCCACGTTCACGCGCTCTTCCCCGGTTTCCATCTTGTCGGGTTTCTTCTCAATCATGAGGAGTCGGCGGTAGGCAGTGCCGTAACTCTCAGGTGGGGTAAAATCGTCGTGCTTCCACAGCAAACCGGACTCGTAGCGGCCATCGGGAGTGTGTTGCGTCATCTTCTTCAGGATACTGAGCGCCCGGCTCTCATCCGGGGTGACCGAGTTACGTGGTTCCACCCCCAGTGACTCCAAGGCGAAGTGTTCTTTCATTAGCGCCTCCATTGACTCCTCTTCTGGGGCGCTGATGACGACATGGTTGACTCGATGTATTAGGGCGTGCCGAGGAACGTGTCCATGCAAGACCCAACCCAGCTCAGTCAGTGATGCGACTGGCTGGTTACGGCCTCCGAAGCGCGTTACGACGGAGAACAACAAGTGGAAGTTGTCCTGTCCCAGGAGTATCGTTGGAAGCCCCTTGTCGTAGACGAGTTGTTCCTCGAGGTCCCTCAGATGCCCGCATTCTGCAATGAGTTGTCGCGATACTGTCTGTGGTGAGAGATGAAGATCTTCCATGGTTCTTGCTGATATGTCGAAGCTTCGCTCTTGATCTCTTCCTTTGATAGTGAAGTTGACACGTCGAGATTGTTGATTTTCTATCTTCATACCGGCGACACCCTCAATGTAAAATGGCTCTGCTTGGCCGGTGGCGCCGATGTTCTTAGCTGTTGCTGCGTTGATTATCGTACAGGTCGATCCATCATCCATCAAGGCGTATGTGTCCACGCTTCCATTCGGTCCGCTGACTTGTACCGGGATGATTTTCAATGCAGCTGACGTTGACGCTTGTGTCGATGCGACGAAGGTGGTCGGCATCTCTTCGCAGTAGTGCAGCTGGGCTTCTGGCTTATCTTGATGCAGCAGTCGGTGATGGCGGTATATGCATCCATTGATGTTGCATTGATTTGATTTGCAGGCGTGCCGCATCTTCTTGGTGCACAGGCAGCGGAAGCATAGCCTATGCTTTTTGGCGAGTTCCCACCGCTCCGATACCGTTGCCTTTTTCATTTCAGAGCAGTCTGCCGGCTTATGATCTGCTTCACAAAGGCGGCATTGTGGTGTGCGTTTCTTCGGTGGCGGCGTGTCATCAGCGACGTAGGTGCGGACGATTTTCTTGGTGGGTGGCTCCCGCCGGTCTTCAGGTGCGATGATCTCCGCCGGGGCGAAAGTCCCACATCTTTCCGCCGCAGTGGACAGGAAGTGTGATAGCGTCAGTAGGTCCGGCCGCCCCTCCGGTTGCTCAGCATTGTAGTCGTAATACTTGTATCGCAGCGCTGACGGAAGCTTCTCCACTATGCTGCGCACTACTTCTGCGTTGTAAAGGTAGTGCGGCTTGCCCAACGCCTGTATGGTACTGGTCGCGTTGAGCACCCTTGACGCGAAGATGCAGATGTCTCTTGGGTTTTCTTGAAGCTTCGGCAAGGCCCGTAGTCTGTTGAGTTCTACGGCCACGAGTGCGTCCGGGCGGCCGAATCTAGTCTGCAGCATTTTCATAACGGCGGCGGGTGTTGTTACTCCGATGAAGAGACATTGAACTGCTTCCTTGGCCGCCCCTCGAAGGCAGCGGCGTAGACGTGATAAGTTCTCTTGCTCTGTTAGGTGGCTCGCAGTCTCTTCGTAGGCTGCTTTGAATGGCAGCCAATCACTCGACGCCCCATTGAAAGGCGCCAGTTCCATGGTACGTGGGTGCGCCGTAGTCCTTGATGCTAAAGTGATAGCAGCTGCGAGTTCACTGAGATCAGTGTGAACGTGTGGACGTAGCGCCGGCGGTGGCAGCGGTTGGAACTGTTGCGGTGTCGGTGGTACTTGCAGCTGTGACAAGGGCGGTGGTGGTTGCAGTTGCGGCAGCGTCACTTGTTCTTCAGAGTGAGTCATGGCGTGGGTGTGCGGTGGCGGTAGAGATGCGTCGGGACACGGCAGCGGTCCCTCAGGCCTGACGTTCTCCTCGGCAGACGGCGGTGGTAGGAAAGGAGTATCTGCAAGGGCAAGCATCGAATTCCTGACCCACTCCGTCGTTTGCTGGTTTTTGACAGTATCCTCTGCTTCGCTGTAGTTCGACTCGTCTTCGGATGACTCCGCTTCTAGCATCGCGACGCGGGCCCGGGCTAACTCCACCTCCTTCTGTAATAATTCTTCCCGCGCCCGCATCAAACGTCGCTTGCTCACGGCAGTGGAGCGGGCGACAGAACGGCGGGTGGCTGCGCGGAGAGGGGTAGGGCTTGCGTTGCTTCCGGCGGGTGCGTGCGAGGCCGGGGGCCCACGGGGTGGCGTCGGGCGCAGGGGGGCGGCTGCTACGACCTCGTTTCCCGGCGGAGTCTTCGGCAGTGTAGATTCCGTCGTTGTCGTAGTGCCCGTCGTGCCCGTAGTTTCCGTGGTGGCTGACCCCGTAGTGGCGTCGGAGGTATCCGTAGTCCCGCCTGTAGCGGTACGTGACGTGGAAGAGTTCTTCTGGCTGCGTGTGACAGGCATTCTTCTTATTATCCGGCTCGAAGGACCAGAAAATGTGGGCCCCTTCGACAACCCACACTTATTACTGGGGCGGTGGCTGGCTCGTAGAAAGAAGAAGAAACAGCGCAGTTTTGGTCGAACAGGGTCGCAGCTTCCTTGGCAGGGTAGTAGAGAGCTTCTCGCTTGGTTTTGCTTGTAGTGGACTGTATTGTACTGTGTCACTGAGTACTGTGTCTGCTCTGCTTGGTGATCTTCTCACACTCCTTCCAGGGTGCGGGGTTGCGGTCCCGGGGCAATGGCCCCCTTCCGCGGAGTCTTCCGCTGGCCGTGACTACGGCCAGGTCATTGGGTGGCTGAGGTGTTCTTCTTCGGGTTGTGTGGCCTCAATCCAGGGGTGCTGCCGGCTCGGCAACCAGGTCTCGGGGTAGGCGGCGACGGTCAGGCGGGCGCGCGTGGTATGGCGCCAGGTCTCGCACGAGCGGGTGTTGAGAGCCGTCCGCTCGTGCGAACATGTTCGTCGCCAGCCTCTGGACGAACTTGTCCAGTGTCTCCAATCCTAGGTCCCTTGCGATCGTTGCGTTTCTCAGGTAGCGAGGCGCGCCGACGATGGTACGCAAGGAGAGGTTTTCTTGGGCCCGGAGTCTCTTCTTGTTGGACTCCGAGCAGAGGGCGTACCATGCCGGCGAGGCATACGTGAGGCGGGACCTGATGTACGTTTTATAGATCCCGAGCTTCGACCGCAGGGGGAGGCCGGAGTCCAGGAGTGGACGAAGTTTTGCCCGTGCAGCCCGGACCTGGTTTACGACGTTGTCGACGTGGGTCTTCATCGTGAGCCGGCGGTCTATGGTGACCCCCAGATACTTCACTTGGTGCAGCCACCCAATGTCCTTCCCTTGGAGTTGGAGTGGTGGTGGCAGGTTGCTCTGGCCGGTGATCATCGCCTGCGTCTTCCCGACGTTGACGGAGAGCCTCCATTTGGCCAGCCATTTAGGCAGGGTGTCCAGCGTGCGTTGCATTTTGACGGCGGCGTGGGGTGCTTTGTAGGACGACGCATAGTATGCTGCGTCGTCAGCGAAGAGGGCCAGCTGTACACCAGGGCCAACTGGGATGTCATCCGTGTATCGGGAGTAGCAGGCGGGTGAAAGACAGGAACCTTGTGGGACGCCGGCTTCGATGGGGCGGGCTTCTGACACGGCGTCTTCCACCACCACTCTGTAGTGGCGACTCCGTAGGAACGAGGCCACGACGCGGGTGATTCGTCGTGGAGCTGGGGACGTCGACAGCTTGTACAGCAACCCCTCGTGCCATACTCTGTCGAACGCCTTCTCCATGTCCAGGAGTACTGCGACGGTGTATTCTTTCTTATTCCGACAGACCGTCATGTCGTTCAGTACCCTGGTGAGCTGGAGCGTCGTCGAATGCTCTGGCCTGAAGCCGAACTGTTCCGGGCGAGCTTGGATATGTGGCAGCAGTCTTCCTAGCAGCAGCTTCTCGAACACCTTTGACATGGTGCTCAGGAGGGTGATGGGCCGATAGCTCTCGGGCTTCTTGACATTCTTGCCCGGCTTGGGGAGCATTATGACCAGGCCTTCCTTCCATGTAGTAGGGAAGTGCCCCGTGCGCATGATGCCGTTAAACAGGCGCGTCATAGCCGCCACAGTCGGTAGCGGCAAGTTGCGCAGCGCCATGTTGGTGATTTGGTCTGCGCCCGGGGCTTTCCTGGGCTTGGTGCGCCTGATCGTTCGCAGGACTTGGCCGGGCGAGAAGAAGATGGGGTCCTCTTCAGGAGCTATCGGCGTCGCGAAGTAGTGCCGCAGGTGTTCCTCCACTGCTGCTACGTGTTCGGCGTCGTCGGTGGGGTTCGGCTTGAACTGCCTCTCCAGGCATTCGGCGAAAATTTCAGCTCGGTCTTTTGCTCTGAATCTCGGGAAGCCGTCGCTGCCCAGCAGCGGTCGAACAGGAGCCGGGGTGGCCGACAGCTGCCGGCATAAGCGATGCACGGAGGGGACGTGATCGCCTACGGACTCGATGTGGCGTTCCCAAGATTCTTCGGCGTGGTCGGCAAGGCATCTTTTGGTGGTGGCCGTCATGGCGTTGAGGCGGGACTTCAGAGTTGGGCACCGGGTTTGTTGCCATAGCTTCCGGAGACGGCGCTGTTCGCAGATCAGTGCCTGAATCTTCGCCGGGAGGGGTTGGGGTTTCCTCCGGCTAGAGACGGTGTGCGAGGATGTGTCGAGCGCGTCCTGGATCTTGCTAGTCAACTCTGAAGTCAGTGCTTCGACGTCTTCTGGCTGTGTGGCTGTCCGGGTGGTGGGGTTTTCGGCGAGTGCGGCCGAGAAGGAGGCCCAGTTGTACCGTCGACGGGGCGCTGGTGGCGAGACTCTTGTTGGCAAATCCGCAAGGACGAGGAGAATGGGTCTGTGATCCGAGGGAAGGTCTGGCAGGACTTCCTGGCTTGGCTGGGTCCGGATTCCTTTGTAGACTACGATGTCGATGATGTCCCCAGAGCCGTCCGGGTTGTAGTGAGTCGGCTCGTAGGGTCCGATGACATCGTAGTCGTGGCTCACGGAGTCGGCGAGGAGTGCGCGTCCGGCGGCGCACACTTTCGAGGAGTTCCAGTGTGGGTGCTTGGCGTTGAGGTCTCCGGCGATGAGAGTCGGTTGCGGCGACTCCAGCAGTCCCCGGAGCTCCCTGGGATTGAGTCTCTCACCGGGGGGGTGATAGGCGGCATAGAGTCGCACAACGTTGCCGGCGACCTGTACTTCGACGCCAAGGACGTAGATTGTAGTGTGCTCCTCGAAGTCGATGGGTTGGTGGACGATACTCCTTTTAACCAGGATAGCCAGACCTCTGTAGGCAATCCCCTGCGGGGATCGCTCGTCCTTGCGGTAGGTTGTGTAGCCGGGGAGGGTGAGCTTCATCTTCACGGTGAGGTGGGTTTCGCTAACCAGCATGACGTCGACTCGGTACTCTCGCAGGAAGGTTTTCAGCAGCTGCTTTGAGTGACTGGGCGTTCCAGTGCATAATCCTTAAGGAGTCAGCCATCAGGGCAGATGTTCATCGATACTCCTTAGGACTGCGGGATCTTGGAGTGCTTTGATGAGTGCTGCGACAAGATCCCTCGGCGGTTCGTTCTCTGGTGGAGGTGGTGGTGCTGCGGCTCCTTTCTCCTCAGCCGCTCTCGGCACTTCGTTCTTCTTTCCCCCCCGCTTCCGTTTGCGCTTGGGTAGGGGCGCGCCTGGCGCGGTGGCCGGGTTGGCCTCCGCCATGAGTGATGAGGGCGCCGACTCCTGCACAGTTGGGGGTTTGGGGGGGGGCGGCTGCGTCTTGGGGCCACCGGTGCGGGCCGCTGGACCGGCCTTCTTGTTTCGGCTCTCTTGCCGGAATACAGGGCACGACGTGTTGTTTGCCGTGTGCGGGCCTCCGCAGTTGGCACACGTCGGCGGCATCTCTCTAGGCCGGTCGCAGTCCGCGGCGGGGTGCGGTCCTCCGCAACGCACTGTTATGACGCGCTGCGTCAGAAGGTTTTTAAAAAAAAAACTATTAAAACTTTATTGACGATAATTAGTTTTATTAGAATTAATATATTGTGAATTTAACACAAATTCCGTGATAATTAAACTTAGAAATACTTTATAAAGGGAAAGGTCTTAACCCTCAGAGTGACCAACGTAGACTGCCTGCCATTAGCAACGAGTAAAAGAGTCTGGAATAGAATTTGATGACGGATAGAAATAAAGGTATTGTCAGCCAGAAGGGTAGCTAAGACAGGGTATAACAGCCCTCCGAAAAAGAGTAAACTTAGGGGTGGAAGAGTAAGTTTACGAAGAATTAGCACAAAATTAATTGATTCTGAGACGCGGTAATGGAATGGGGTCTTGATCATTATTAGAATCAGAAGTCTCTGTTTCAGGGGCTGTTGTTATTCTGAATGATTTGATTGAAATTGGGTTAAAACGTTTCCCATTACAAAAATAGTAAATAATGAAAATTAAAAATAGAAGTAACACAATAACAGTAATGATTGGAAAACTAGCATGGTTGGAAACAATGTTATAATTATCCAAAAGTGAATCTAATTTCTTAATAGTTTCTTTAGAGGAGTCTTCATAATTTTGAAAGTATTCGAGGTTTATATTAGAAATATTCATGACGGGTACATGAATTTTAGTTTTTTGAAAAGTATTAATATTACAACAACTATCATTAATCAGATTAAAATCTGAACTAATCCCACTTACATTTACTACAATGTCAGATCGGGAAAATAGTTTAATGTTTTTGCAGAAGGCAATGCACTGTGGTTGCATGTTAAGTACACCTGTACCGGATATTGTGAGTTCTCTGACATAGGACTCACAGTCAAGGGTTATCTTAGTTAATTCGGATTGAACAAAAATCCATTTGTTGTGGTTAATATTTTGCCAAATATCTATTTTACCATTCAAAAATTTAGTTTTGCACTGGGGTGGAAGTGTTTTAACAACCTTAGTAATTATTTCTATTTCACATATCGGATCTACAACTGTCGAGGATGAACTAGGTAAGTCACATATGTAGGTGTGTTTTAAAGCATGTTTACAAATATTAAGGTCTTCAAAACTACAATAGTTTGATTTGTCTTTGCTGAGTGCAATGTATGGTTTTGTAGGAATTATCATAGCATAGCTATCTGGCTTTTCTGTGTCATGTGGTATCGGGACCGGAATGGTTTTATAAAAATCAAACTCGATGTGATAAACAAGAGGTATCCTTAAAACAAATATCAACTTAGAATCTAAAATGTATGACACTAATTCTGACAAATTAGTGATAACATGAATATTACTTAAATCTAAAGGAGTCGGAAACTCTCTTAACTTAGGTAAGTACTTAATACTAGACACAAGATCATTGTACAATTCAGTCGGAGTGATAACCGCAGAATGAAGGGTGTTTGTTTTTGAGAACAAAATAGAGTTAGTGATATCCTCCAATTGAAAGGTCAGAGTCAATAGATTGGCATTAAGGACATTAAAAACATTAGTTAACTTATTTTTAAACTGCATAGAATGTGTTTCATCCGTAACATTCCTCAGAGATGAAACTAGTGTATCAACAGCGTCATTCAGACGACCTTCATTTTGTGCAATAAAATGAATGGTTTCATTGACTTTTGAAATTGCTGCTGTGGACATAATGATGTTTTGCTTCAATAAAGAGGTCAATTGTTTATCGTTATTTTGTAAGTTCTGAATAGCGTCGTTATACTTATTCGCATCATTGTCGTCCATCGTGCCAAAAACGTGTTTCAGAATAGTGCCTACTCCTGAGAACCAAGCGGATCTTTTAGATCTCGTAGGAATGAAGTGAGATATAGAGTTATAGTCTCTCACAACACCATCGTATAGAGCCTTAAGAGGTTGGATGATATTGTGACATTCTACATCTTCCAAAGCGTCACTTTGTTGACACAAATATCGAGCTGTTCCGAAAACGCCATTGATGTTGTCTATGTGAGGCTTAATGTATTTAATGTCTATAGGGATGACAACGTGCAGGTAGTCATTTATGAGTTTCATTGTACCGACCGGATCGAAGTAAAGTCCAGGGCTCTTGTGCAGGGGTTCAATGAAATCTTCAGTAGGCATCGCTATGATTGAGAGCGGCATTATCAGCCTGAAAATAAGTGATTTAGAGTGAGGCCAATTTTACTTCATCATAGTGATGTTTTATGTATTTACGATTGATTAGGAGGGATAAGGTATTGTTACCATGTATTTTCACTACTTTATAAGGGCCTTTCCAAATCGGTGATAAGGCTTTTCTGAGACGTAGGTGGTTCTTTAGATAGACCAAGTCACCTACTTTGTATTGAATAGGACGAGTTCGGTTGTCATAATATGATTTAGAGTTTTCTTTAGACCTGAGCATATTTTCTATGGCTTTTTGTCTGGAATGTTGTAATCTGTGTTGTAGCATTTTCACATATTCTGGGTATGACGCATCAGGTGGAGTACTGTATATGGAATCTGGAAGATGTGGTTTGTGAGCGAATAACAATTCGTAAGGAGTGTAATTCGTAGTGCAGTGTATGCTGGTGTTGTATGACAGCATTGCAGTGTAAACATAACGAGGCCAGTTATCTTGATGTTCGTTAATGAAAGATTTGAGGTATTCTTTCAAGGTGGAATGGCTTCGTTCAAGTGCACCTTGGGTCTGAGGGTGGTAGGGAGAGGACCATAGTTGTTTTATTTTCAGGAAATCACATGTTTTCCTGAACAAGTCAGCTGTGAAATTAGTGCCCTGATCTGTCAGAATGGTCTTGGGTATTCCAAATAAGGAGATGAAGTGGATGAGACAATCGCTTGATTCTTCAGCAGTTGTGCTGCGGATTGGGTAAGCAACAGAAAATTTCGTGAGGTCGTCTTGAATGGTAAGGATGAATCTGAGTTTAGCGGTGCCAGACTCTGGTAATGGTCCGACAATGTCCAATGCTACACGTTGAAAGGGAGATGTCGATGTAGATGTGATTTGCATAGGAGCTCTATTGGTTTTCCTAAGGGCTTTGTTTTGTTGACAAGATGTACATTGCTTCACATAGTTCTCAACGTCACTGCGCATGCCTTTCCAAAAATATTTTTCTTGGATTCTTTTCAGCATTCTGACAGCACCTAAGTGTCCGACAACAGGTAAATCGTGATTCTCTTGGAGAATTTTGTTAATTTCGCTCAAAGATGGGTACATGATAGTATTGTGGTAGATATTGACAACAATATTGGTGTTATGGAATAGATAGTTTAGTATGTTGTATATCTTGATAAAGGAGTGTTTGTCGAATGGGTTTCTAAAATCGGATATACCAATTTCAGTTGTTTCGGTGGATTGTATTAGTAGTTCATTCCTAACTGCTTTGAGAGTGTTAAAGATTTCAGGATATGAACATTCGTCAAAGTGATGGACCTTAGTAAATAGAAGATAGTATGTCTTGTTATTTGTTTCGATTTTGTGAAATGAATACAGTTGTTTCTCACCTTGGATCAGTTGATCAGAGTCGTCCAAATTACCAATGATTTCCTGTATATATGGATTGGACTCATCGAGATCAATGGACGTTGGGACAAGAATTGTTTTACAGGCGCTTCTCGTCAGTTTAGCGTTATGCTCTCTCAAGTTTGTATTGAAGTTTTTGTTTTTATCGGTAATTGACTTGAGGAATTGAGGATATTCCTCTTGGTGTAAATCATCTAATGTGGATAATGGATCTAAAGGTCCAGTTGGGGAAGAACCTGGGTTATTCTCTATTTGGGGGGGTGACGGCACATTAAGAGCATCGAAGTCTGGGCTAAGGTTGTCATTGTACGGGCTTAATTCTAGGGAACTAAGATCAACCAGGCCATCATCTGGATCTGAAGTATTGACCGGGTGGACTGGAAACCGGGATAATGCATCTGCTACGGAGTTGAGTTTTCCTTTACGATAGACAATTTCATATTCAAACTCTTCGAGAAGTAGACGCCATCGTTGCATTTTGCTGCTTGGGTCTTTGTGGTTGAAAAGCCATTTAAGTGGTCTATGATCTGTTATTATCAGGAATTTACGCCCATATATGTATGGTCTGAAGGTTTTGCATGCGAAAATTATTGCCAATAATTCTTTTTCCGTGGTGCTATAGTTAATTTCGTTTTTATTCAGTGTTCTAGAGGCATAGGCAATCGGATTATCTTTTCCAACGGTGCCTTGGGAAAGAACGGCGCCAATAGCGTAATTCGATGCATCGGTTGACAGTATGAAAGGCTGAGTGAAGTCGGGAAATTTCAGTATTGGGGCACAAACTAGTTTTTGTTTTAATGAGTCGAATGCGATTTGTTGTTGGTTTTCCCATTTGAATGGGATATCCTTTTTCAGGAGAGAAGTGAGAGATTTAGCGATTTTTGAGAAATCTGCGATGAAGCGACGGTAGTAGGAAACAAGTCCAAGAAAAGATTTAATGTCTTTGGGACATTTGGGTGTGGGAAACTCCGTAACGGCTTTAATCTTATCTGGGTTTGGTTTTACGCCCTCTTCTGTTATAAGATGTCCAAGATATGCGACTTCACGTCTTAGAAACTCACACTTGTCTGGTTGGAGTTTCAGGTTGAAATCACGAAGTCTTTGAAATATTTCGGAAATGTTGTTGATGTGGGATTGTAGGTCATAGGAATAGATGACAATATCATCTAGATATACAAAACATTTAATGCCTTGAAGGCCTGAGAGGGCAGAGTTCATCAGTCTTTGAAAAGTCGAGGGGGCATTTTTTAAGCCGAAGGGCATGCGGTTGAACTCAAAATGGCCCTGGGGAATTGAAAAGGCTGTCTTTTGAGAATCTTCAGTTGACATTGGGATCTGATGGAAGCCTGACGCTAGGTCTAGAGTGCTGAAATACTTGCATTTTCCAAGTTGGTCCAGGATTTCGGAGATGTTTGGAATCGGGTAAGAGTCACCGATTGTGATATCGTTTAACTTTCTGTAGTCAATGACTACACGCCATTTACGTTGTCCAGAGGCGTCCAGTTTCTTTGGGACTACCCAGATAGGGGCGGACCAAGGGGATGTTGAAGGTTTAATAATGTCTTCGTTCAACATTTTGTTCATTTGGGTTTCTACTTCTTTCTTATGACATTCCGGAAATCTATAGGTTTTTGTGTGGATGGGAACATTAGTAGACGTTTTGATTTCATGACTGATTGCATTAGTGTGTGTCAGTTTGTCTCCAGGGAGATGAAAAATGTCGGAAAAATCTGAACAGATTTCGCGGAGGGCTTCATCTTCTTCGCTATTAAGATGCGAAGTACGTAGTTGTTCAAGTACTTCCTGTGTTCGGTGTACTGAACTAGGGTATTTATGGTTTTGATTTTTTGTAGTATTTACCGGATCGTGTTTCTTAGTCGTGGATTTGGGTGAATGTCTATAGACATTATATAAATGTATAGGGATAATATGCAACACGAGGTTGGAATTCATTGTAACAGGATCTTCTGAAGTATTTATAACTGTGATATTTACTCTTGAGTTTTCTTTAACTTTGACCAAACAGTTTGCAATGAGTAAGTGTTCGGAAGGGTGTTGGTCAAGTATCAGACCCTCTTTTAGCGCAGGGTCAGAAACGGGACATTCAATCACGGTTTCAGTGCGAGGGGGTATTGTATAAATGGGTTCGTTAAATTTCATTTTCAAGATGATGGTTTTGAAATTGAGGGTATTGCTAATGTAGTCGATATTACACTCGTGGTATTCGAAGAGGTCGTTCCCCATAATACCGTCGTAGGGTAAGAATACATCGTCTACAACATGAAATGTGTGTGAAATGACAGAGTTAGTGTCAGGGAACATTTTTAATTGAAAATGACCTAATGTTGTCGATGATTCGACATTATCAATGCCTTTGAATTTGATGACTTCCTTTGTTAAGTCTGGCATTGATTCTATAGAACCTTTCTTGATAAGACTAAAGAATGCTCCAGTGTCAATCAAAAACAATAGTTTTCGTTTGGACAGTTTTGTCTGCAACGAGACATGAGGTAAGTATCTCCTCGAAGTGTTAGAAGAAACTTCAAAGACGTTTAAATCAGGTGTCTTGATGTGTAATGCAGAGTTTAACTTATTATTGAACTCAGTGTTGGACTCAGTGTGTGACACAGTGTTAGACTCAGTGTTGGACGCAGTGTTGGACTCAGTGAGGGATTTAGTATGTGACGCAGTGTCGGACTCAGTGTTGGACGCAGTGTTGGACTCAGTGTTGGACGCAGTGTTGGACTCAGTGAGGGACTTAGTATGTGACGCAGTGTTGGACTCAGTGTGGGACTCAGTGTGTGACGCAGTGTGTGACGCAGTGTTGGACTCAGTGTTAGACGCAGTGTTGGATTCAGTGAGGGGTTTATTATGTGACGCAGTGTTGGACTCAGTGTGTGACGCAGTGTTTTTTAAATTTAGGACGCCGGTTTGTATATTTGCAGGTCCCGTACGACGTCTACTTGGGACCGGGTTTAGTTTAAATCGCAATTGCAATTATCATCATCAGTACAATCGTTTGACTGATTGATGTCATCGTCATCTTGACATGACGCGTTGTCGGTGGTGTCTTCACCGGCAAAGTTGACAGAGGCCCTAGGACTCTTTGAAGAAAAGTTTTCATTCTTCTTCTTATGAGCTAATTTTATACATTGGTCAATGCTGTGACCAACGGATCTGCAATATTTGCAAGAAATGTTTTGGGATTCGTAGTTCTTTGAAGAGGATGCTCGTTGTGAGGACGCAGTGGAAGTGGACATAGTATGGACCTGTGGTTTAAAATGATCCTCTTTCTTTTTCTGCCACGATGGACGACTCTGAGTGAGGGGACAATTTGCAGCATGACCCCTATTAAAAGCGCTTTGAAGTAACTTTTCTTCGGAAACAGCTAGATTAATAGCTTCATTCAGGGTTTCTGGATTTTGACATCTTACAACCATAGAAAGCTTAGGTTTTAAGCCTATCACAAATGTATGCATGGCAAGGTCTTGCATTGCCGCGAGCCGGCCAGCCAATTCGCCTTTCTTTTTAGTGGGAATGCTAATGTTGATTTCAGTCAACAACTGAGCCAGACAAGACTCTAAACGGAGAGCGAATTGGTTGACAGTCTCGTTATTTTGTCGGCAATCCTGTAAATCCGACAATAAGTGAGCGTAATGTTTTCGCTCACCGAACTGGGCCTTTAAAAACTGTTCTAACTGAACCCAGTTTTCAAATTCTTTGATAGTGCACGCGGCTTCGGCGCGCCCTTCTAACTGACTTAGTATGTATTTAAACAGCACATCTTGCTGTGTTGCAGATGCTAATTTTATAGCATTACTACAATTATTCAGGAATGCATTAAGTTTTTCCCTAGTGCCATCGAATCTCGGCACAAATTTGATTAAAATGTTTAAGTCAATTGACGACATTGTAAATAGAGCAGTTGTGCTCCCACTTGGATTATCTATAGGAAGTGTCGTGACTGGCTTATCTTCAGTCATAACAAAGTATAATGTTCATAAAATAATACACAGCTTAATAATGCACGAACAATAACATCGACCAACACGGTGGGCGATAAAAGTTATAAAACTCAGCGTAATATAATAATCACTGTACTTGCAACGGGATATGATTGTCACGTTCACAAAAGTTATGAGTCAAAACACTTACATGTATGCAATCGCACTACTTGTTATCATGATGTTTCTCGGAAATTGCAACGCGATGAACTCGTAGATACAGCTCGCCCACGGCGAGTTTGCAGTACGGGTAAACCTTTGCAAGTTGCAAGGTTTACAATGACGTGGAGATAAACCTTCCAAAGGTTTAACGCAGTGGAGTAACGGAGTCAGGGTGACGAGTTCAAGGGTTAACTACCCCAAACTCGGCACAACGAAGAGACGGAGTCGGGTCGATGATGAGCTCAAGGGTTCACTACCCTAAGCTCGACGCAGTGATGAAACGGAGACACAAAATTATGATGAGCTTAAGGGTTTGCTACCCTTAGCTTGACGCAGTGAAGGGACGGAGACACAAAACACAGAGTTAGATTAAAAACAGGGTTGAGCTACGGGTCACACTGTACTTTGCACAGTCACAAAGAGCACTTTTATTTTTTTAAACAGAGAAAACAGTGTTTATAAACGGAGACGTTACACCAGGGATAATTTCTTAAAATCCCTTTACGCTGCCACCAAATGTTATGACGCGCTGCGTCAGAAGGTTTTTAAAAAAAAAACTATTAAAACTTTATTGACGATAATTAGTTTTATTAGAATTAATATATTGTGAATTTAACACAAATTCCGTGATAATTAAACTTAGAAATACTTTATAAAGGGAAAGGTCTTAACCCTCAGAGTGACCAACGTAGACTGCCTGCCATTAGCAACGAGTAAAAGAGTCTGGAATAGAATTTGATGACGGATAGAAATAAAGGTATTGTCAGCCAGAAGGGTAGCTAAGACAGGGTATAACAGCACGCAGGCCTGGGGGCGGTGGCAGTTGTGGCTGCTATGCCTAAACTTCTGGCATCGGTGGCATTGAGCTGGTCCTTTCTTCCCGCGCCACGCCTCGATCTTCACGCCGGGCATAAAAAGTAGCTCGTCTGTATCGTACAGACTGGCTGTTATACCCGGCGTCTTCTTCAGCTGCGCGTGGAAAATGCAGCCCGGTCTGCCCTTCCGTGCCCGAATCTGTTTGACAAAGCTGGCCTCGTAGCCGCGCTCTGCCAGCGCGGAAGTGATCTCCGCGGGCTCAGTGTTTGCCGGCAGCCCCCGGATGGCAATCTTCAGGCTCCTTTCGGCGGGAAGCGAGTAGGAGTACCAGTGCACCCCTGTGGTCTTCTCCAACGTCGAGAGGTACGACTGGACGCACCGGTATTCCTCGTCATCTGCAGGCGAAAATCGCACACCCTTTTGGTAGGGGCGCGCGTTCGGGGCCCTCTTCAGCCGCTGCTGGATTTCGCGGAAGTGGTGGACCCAGTTCGGGAGGGTCTCCACCACTATAGGCGGGTAGCGCGGCTTGGAGGGCGGTTTCGTGACGGCCACGCCCGTAGCGGGGGCACCGGGTGGCGGCGGGGCGCCTGCGGTAGGCGACGCGGCAGGGGGCGCACTAGCGGGCACAGCGGGGGGTGCGGCGGGTGGCGGGCGGCGGGCGACGGCGGGCGGCGCGGCGGGGGGCGCGCTAGCGGGCGCGACGAGTTTCGCGACGGGGGGCGCGGGCGCGGCCTGCACTCCGTGTGTGTGCGGGATGGGGCGGGGGGGCCTCGCGTTCGCGGCGGGCTGATTCGCGACGGTCGCCAGCGCGGTGGGCATGGGCGCGTATGCGGACGCGGCCGCCGCGTACGAGGTGGCCAGCGGCTCCGGCGATAGCCGCGGCATGTCGAGGCCTCGGGGTTGCGGGGGAGTCGGTGACGGCGAGGGCTCCAGCAGCGCTCGCTTCGCGGCTTCCTGCTGCAAGTCGTCCGAGGGTCGTCGTTTGCCCCCACGGGTCGGCGGCAGAATGAGGGGCTGCGAGCGGGCCTGCTCCAGCAGCCTGGCGTCCAATAGTTCGTCGCCGATGCTTGCTAGCTGGCAGCCTTCCATGGCTGCGCGGCGCTCGACGAGGTAGGCCTCCATGGCCCGCAGAAGTCCCGCCGAAAACAGTTTGGCGTCACGGGCACGAATTAAATACAATTCGTCCAGCGTGAGCTCTGCTCTCGGCGAGACTGGTCGCGGGACGATCGGCGACCCGTATTCTGTCGAGGTCGACAAAACCAGGGGCCGCTCGAGGGAGGCCGATCTGAAGCGGTGGCGGGGGATGGTGCGCCTCGGGGTTTCGCCCAGTGGGGGGCTCCCGTCCGGCGCAGCGTAGCCCTGAGAAGGGCTGTGGAACTCATCCATAGCGCTGGTTGGCTATGGATGAGCTGGCACGGGAAGGGGTTCCGATCTGGCACGACCTTAGGCCGAAGCCGACGTCCGTCCGCCCCCGAAGGTTTTCCCCTCCGTGCAGTTCGCGACGCGGTTGTAGCGCGAACGCGACGCGCACGGGCGCGTGTTGACGCGGGCGTTTCGCAATGAAACGGCGCGCAAGCAGCTGAGTGGAGCGTTGCAGTAGGTCCGTATGCGCGGATGATCGCGGCTCAGCTCGATCGGGAATGAATTGTTGAGCTTCTCGCTTGGTTTTGCTTGTAGTGGACTGTATTGTACTGTGTCACTGAGAACTGTGTCTGCTCCCGCCGGACGCCCGCAATTTATTCTGATTGTCGTACCGCGGGCAGCGGTGGGAGCAGCGATGCTATGAGCAGCGAGCGAGCGAGACGGCTTGCGTTTCTCTATCCGTCTCTTTCTATCTATCTTTCGCTCTCTACCTGTCTCTCTTTGCCAAGGAAACACGATTAGCAAATCTTTTATTTACCTATACTATTAACAGAGTTATTAAAACTTAATGCTAAATTACTTAGAAACTAAATTATAAGTAAACTAAATTATGTCGCGAACATTTATAATTCCGTGGGACGGGAGATGTCGTAAGTTAGCTAGGTGTTGTGTTTTAGCTGTTTCCGAGCTCTTTTGCTCAGGAAACCGACGACGACAGCCATGAAATTTCAGGTCTTCATTTAGATAATGGATGAGGTTTTGTTAAAAACACACCTCTGCACTTGTGATATTTTGCAATCACGAACACCGTTTTTAGATAAAATCACGAAACTGGAAATATTCACAACAATAAGTTTATGTAGTTCGGGATAACTCGGGAGGTGTTTCCCGGGTTTATAAATCCCATAACGCTGCCACCAAAATGTTATGGGGTATTAATAAAACCCCTTTTAAAAATAATTGTTTTTTATTACACCAACTTACTAGTAAACAATTTATTTAAATTAGACAAAATATAGTAAAGAATATTTAAAAATTCAGAAAAATTTGTTGTATGCCCTCGTTTGAGATTGAACTAGAACTGACTAACTTTATTTGCTAATAAAATGTTGTAACATAGAAGTGGCTGATGCAGCATTTATATCAGCCCTTTTCTAAACATACTCAGGGTATAACAGTACCATGCTGGAGTGGCGTAATTGAGCGTTAGGCGCATTTAACCTATACTTATTCTGGGTGAACGTTCAGCCCTCCTATCCAGCCGCTCTCAACGCACAAAGCGTATATCTGTCGGCCGTTACCAACCAGGCATTGGGTTGCGAACGGATACGGAAGATCTGATCATGTAAAGGTCCCTTAAGTGTGGTTCTATACTCTTTGGTTATCAATTACAGACCCATTTATGATAGCCATGGCGAATCTACACCATCTGACACAGATTTCAGTACTTTTTATTAAATTAGCAGTCATAAAAATCGTGCGACTGGGTAAAGTTCTAGTTGTACAGAGAATGGATGTCGGAAGCGACGTCACGCGAGAATTACCAGAATAACCAGTAGAACAATAAAACGTAACGATTTTATAAAATACTTTTTTTGATGGAAATACGAGTAGGTAATCAGCACGGGTGCCGATCGAGTCCCTGGCCCCCGCGCCCCCAGGCTTACCTCCGCTATCGCCTTAAGCTCAAAAAGAACAAAAAAACATAGCCTTTTTCCAAACGGGGTGGCAGAGGTGTAGTTATGCGCACGTTAACTAACTAGCAAAATTATTAACACCTACCAAAATTGTGGAAATGTTACAGTTGTCACGAGCGCACATACGACTTGTACACCCGCAGCTTGGCTCCTAGAGGCAGGTTGGGCGAAAGGTTGATACAGTGTTACATCATAAGGACATTCACTGCCATCCACTACTTGCCGCCAGGTAGTACGGGATTCTCACCAGCTAGAGCGTCGTACTGTGGCTGTCGCGGAAGCCATGTTGCTCTGCCCTCAGCTGGATGTGGCGCAAGTTTTACCACACCAGCAGACGTTTGAACAGCTTGGCAATATGAAGCAGCAGGGTAGTAGCTTCCCCGGGTGATGTCTGTCCTTCCCCGGCTTGGGGAGAACGATCACTTTGCCCTCCTGCCAGAGGGTGGGGAAGTGACAGGATCCTATTGCACAGTCGCATGAGTGAGACGACGACACACATTGTCAGCTGTAATAAGGTCCTCGTGACGACTCCATCCGGTTCTGGGGCTTTTCACTGATTCAGCTTCAGGGCCACCTTCCGGACATGAAGTAATCACCTGGGAGGGGAGGCGTGGGGGCCGCCAGGAAGTGCTTTACACGCTGTACCATAGCGGCGTAATGCTCTTGATCAGCGATGGGGTTGGGCTGGAACTGTCCAGAAAATTGGTCCGCCAGGATGACAGCATGAAAATTTGCACGTAGCAGTGACTGCTTGCGTAATCCAGCATGGGGCAGACCGGCTCAAGGGTTGGGGTCAGTTGCGGTTCAGGCGGTAAAGGGCGGTGTCTTCACGGTAGGCTTGGTCAATGGTGCGCGGCCTATACCTCCTCATTGGTAGAGACACCACATGGGAGCTCTGTTTGGGTTAACTCCAGCTGGTACTTGTTCCAGTCCATCTTCGCTCTTGGGTGCGGCGCTCTTAGGTCGGCTTCGGCCCCGAGGACAAAAAATAGGCAAGTGCGGCTCGTGCATGTCGTAAGGTTCCTAGATAGCGATGGGAAACCGCACATTCTTGACGAGGGCGATATCTTATACGTCCGGGCCATGCATATGGATTGGCAGATAATGCGTTGGGTTCTCCGGGCTGAGGAATTCGTAGTTAGAGTCCTCAGCATATTTCTGTAGGGTCCTTCCGGCAGAGTTGATGCTGTGGGAACCTTTGATGGTGCTTGGCGTTGTGAACCCACGCGATAAGTGTGGGGTTTGCTCCTTCTATCATCGCCCGGATATCTTCGGGGTGGAGTTTGTATCGGAGATATCGCCGGGAGGCTTAAGGCCGCGTAGTATCGACTTAAAGTGAGCTCCGTGTCAGCCGTCTTCAGGCGACGCACAGATAAGTTCTATGGCCTCAATTAGTGGATGACTCCAGCGGCACCCGCGAGTGGTGGCTTATTTGCGAAGGGGTGTGGCTGGCGGTTTGCCCCAGCACTGGTGGCGGCTTTGCCACAGGCTCTCCGGATGGCTTCTTCCTCTCGTAGCAGTGTAAGTCGCAGAGCAGGCCGAGGGTCGGAAAGCTGGACGGGTCGCATGATGGAGCACGCTTCGGACCGCAGATTGGGCAGCCAGACGGGCCGTGGGCCGGACCGCGGGGGCGTGGTACAATAGGAGGTGAGGTCAATGTTTATATACCCTAGCCATTATTACACGAGTTTGCGTGAGCTTAGACTTGGGCAGCTGCTTGTTGAATATAATACTACCATTTTTAACGATTTGCTATCCATTTTTAGGGTTCCAAAAAAAAAAATAGATGAACCCTATTAAAATCGCTTACGTAAGTGACTGTGTAGCTTGTTTGTCCGTCAACCCTTTGAACTTTACTTTGGTATATATGGAGATATCAAATTGAATACTATTTCTGTTTCTGAATACTTTATTGCGACGAAAAAAATACAGACATATACAAATATAAAATACATGTACGAAGGCGAGTTTTATTCATCCGAGGTTTTATAGATATTTGTATATTGACAATTCATTTCGCTGAATAACAAAAACTCTTTGCACAAAGTTGCATTACTTACTTTTACTCTGTGATTCATTTGTAAGTAACCTCAGATTGATGAAACTCTTTGCTTACTTACTCTGTGTTTAGTTGTAGAACCAATTCGACAGTTTGCTCCCCGTTGAACTCTAATTCGTGCGATATGCGGCCATTCTCGTCCATGTAGGGCCAGTTGTATTGATGTCTTCAGATCATTGCGCCACAGGTCTCCCGAGACTTTTCTTTTCTGTACGGGTCCTCCAGATAGAACTGTAGTGTAGAGCCCCAACTTCCGACGTTTCTACGACTATATGAATACCTACTACAGGGTGTTAACTTGTGACGTTACTCAGGGGTGGTTATATAAAAGAAAATGACGCAAAAATATGTTTTTTATGTTTAGTGAAAAAATACCCTAAAATTATTATATTGAGGCCTCACTTCTATCGCTCATTGGGCACTCGGCGCCCAGCGGGGTCGAGCGCAGAGGGTCGGGCTGAGAGGGTCGTGCTGGGCGGGGTTCGATGTTCCGTGAAATGTTCGATTTAATTAACATGTATAGCTGCTTTTACGTATGTTATTGTGAACGAGAACAAAAACGAGACGTTGGTGAAAGCGGAATATTCAAATCTTTTTTATATTTTGTACTAACAGGAAAATCAACAGAAAGCTGGATTAAGTAATAAAATTAAAATAAACATCGATGTCGACAAACTTTAGAACTTCTTAAGCAGTGATATATAAATTGAAAAGTAGATCATAATGAGGGGTGGCAAACCAATGGCAAAAAGTGGTGCCTTATTTTTTGCAACCATCAACCAATCCATTCAATATCGATCCTTGAATATGTAACAATACATATGACATATATTCCCCAAAACTTAGAGCTTTTTTATTAAACTTGAAGCCCTAATTTTTGTTTACCTTCAGTATGGGGTTAACGATGACTTACTTTAATGACATAGGTACATTAGTTTCAAGTATGAGTATTTTTTATTGTAAATTATTGCAATCCATTTATTCAACAATCACCTTTTTTTGAAATCAGTACACTGCCCGAAACAATTCACTTATTCTTCCTGCAATACACCTATACTTTTTTAGTTATCAAAATGAACGCATGCTTTGTTGACTGGAGCCAGAAGTGTCCGCACGTTGCACGTATTTCAAGAAAAAATTGAAAATTGTAAAGTGAACAAAATTATGCGAGGGCAACATACAACGATTTTTTGTTACAAACGATACATAAACTATCATATAAGTGCCCGCCATGACTAATCAAATTAACACCCTGTATATCAAATGCCAACAAACTGAAGAATCATTCAATGGCTGCTATGTCAGCCTTTGCTGCCGCATGGTGGCGTTGGCGAGGTTGGAGGCAAAGAGTTTCATTCATCTAAAGTTAGGTTAAAAACCAAGTCACGTGATTTTTCAAATAAACTTGACACTCTGAAAATGAACTCCCAGAACAATAGCAAAGCTACTTTCCTATTTGTTGATGAGTGATAAAGAAACAACAGTAGTTTGGCTTACATGATGATTAATTAGAACAAATACTGTAACAACCCCCCCTCGAGTTAATTGAAATAATATGAATAAACCCTACGAGTTAACCGAACGATTCTATGAAAAGTAAATTTAAAGATATAACCAGCTAACCATTAATTTAATGTCAGACGGAATTTAACCCTTACGCATTTTTATTGGAATATTTCTCCAATTGGAAAGATTCTAATACCAACGATTGCGAGTATCTTATTTAGATGATTTGGCCAAAGTAGTGGGTGATCGTCTATGGGTAGGACTGCAGACGTTGTGATAGTAATAACCTAAAGTTCTTTTTAGAGTGGTTTTGGTTAAAAAGTATCGTCATGAGGTTCCCCAGCCAGTGATGAATATAAGTGACATAAAAATATTGATAAGCATCGAGTCCGTGCTTATTAGAATAAATTCTAAGTAAATACCCATTTAAAAGACATTTCGATTACATGTGTTTATAAAGGAGGGTTTGTGCTAGAGCTCACGGCCAGAAGGGACACGGGCCCTAGGGAAGGGCCCACGACCCCGCCCAACACCAGTGGAGGTCAACCGAGTTCTACGGACCCAAGACAGATGAAGTCAGATTTAGCTAAGCAAAATAAGCTTAAATTTTATAAAAAGTGTTTACTCACTCAATATTGTAAACACAATTTATGAGAAAACATAGGGTTAACTATGTGTTCATTAGTACGCTTTTGGCGTTATCTTTCACCTGTTTTGGGGCCATCCTCCTCCCACACATTCCCATATACAATCTACGTGACTGCATTATTTAGACTGCTGAAGACCTGGAAATAGCCAACTGAATACACCAGCACCTAGAGACCATCTGAACCTACTCAAATCCCTCTCGAGTTAGTTTCCCTGCCAATCAACTACATATAGACTATTTGGGTTATATTTTTTTATATGATTTGATATTGTGATTTCTCTCATCCATCAGTCCAACATGTTTGTTGATCGGTTACGGGATATTTTTATTTGCACCTACTCAGTATTGAGGTTATCTTGAGAGACCCGTCTCTTAAGTTTTATTCCGTAACCATGTGGATGTTCATCCAGATATTTTATATATAAATTAGTTTTAAGACATGTAAATTCAGAGTAACTACTTAGGTCACTAGATTGATAATGTAGCGTGTGTTTAGGTTTGATTCTATCGGATTTCAGGCCATCCACAGGCATTCTACAGCGAAGTAAACTTCACTCTAAACAGCGGCGATGAGCGTCCCTGAATGATGCGACCAGGGTCTGTACTACAATGTCAAATCAATCCGAATTGTACAAATCCATCTTTTAATCGGGGTATGCGAGTAGTTCTCTAGTCCATGAGTAAGAAGTCTAGTCACTACGTGCTTACGACAAAGGTATGAACCAGATAGTACCCAAAGCAGTGACAGCCTTTGGAAAATGGAAAGCACAAGTTCGTTCGAATTCCAATGCAGTAAGAATGATCGACCTTCTGAATCGGAGGCGTTTCAGATGGGGAGAATAAACCTTAGGCCGTGTAGAATCTAGTAGAGTGTTCATATAGTAATGTCAGCTTCTTGTAGAGTAAATTTGTATGTGTGTGTTTTGTGAATGACCAAGTAACCACGTCAATCTACATGCTATATGGAATTAGAATATGTTTGTCATTTAATGTAAAGTTAGGTAGGCCAACCAACATGATACACGGTCAAGAAAAGAAAGATCAAAACAGCCACAATCAAAAAAAAATTTAGTTTGTTAGATAGTTTTATAAGTATTTAGGTATTTCAAGAGTGAGAAGGAAATAACGTAATTATTTGTAGTCATACGAATTTCAGATACTTGTTTGTTACATAAAACTTAATAATTGTGTTTGTCTCCCTAACAACATAACCTCGATTACGTAATTTAATCATTTAGCTAAAAGACAAACAAGAATAAGATCAGAAAAAGAAAGCCTGGTAATTTAAAAGTCTGCGCAAAATGCATTTAAAGTAAATCACGAGGACGATTTAATTGAAAACTCATCAAATTGACGAATCCGAATACCGCAAAATAAAACCCGCGGCATGAACGCAAAACAAAACCTTAAATCACAAGCCTTAGAATTATAAATAATCTTTCTCGTCGATGACTTGCGCATGATCGCTTCGGCAGCCGGAAGTCTAGGACCTAGGTCGCTTAGGTCCCTCTCCATCTATTCCCGGGACATCGGAGGCCACAGCAGGAAACAACACGCAGCATCGCCACACCTCAGCCTCCACCTCCCCGCTCCGAAAATACAATCTGAGTCTTAACTCACACTTCACTCGACGACCAGCAAACAAAAAGCCCCCTTTGAATCAAGTTTTCATCTCACGCACCCATTCTGGGGCGTGGGGAGTCAGGGTCAGATCATCGGATCTCTTCCTGAAGAAGCGCCTCTGTCCACTCCTATGGACAGGTCATTGGGGGGCCCTCGCGGGCGGTGGAGATCTTCTCACTTGGGGTGTTCCGTTGGATGATCGCCGGCTAGGCAACCAGGTCGCGTGGCAGGCGGCGGCGGTCGGGCGGGCGCGCGTGGTACGGCGCCATGTCGCGGATATGCGGATGTTGTGAGCTATCCGCACGCGCGAACATGCCCTTCGCCAGCCTCTGGACAAACTGGTCCACTGGTTCCCATCTGAGGTCCCTCTGGATCGTCGCATTCCTCACGTAGCGGGGGGCGTCGACGATGGTACGCAAAGAGAGGTTCTCTTGGGCTCGGAGTCTCCGTTTGTTCGTCTCCGAGCACAGGGCGTACCATGCCGGGGCCGCGTAGGTGAGGCGGGATCTCACGTAGCACTTGTAGATCCCGAGCTTTGCCCTCAGAGGGAGGCTGGAGTCGAGAAGTGGACGCAGCTTGGCGCGTGCCACCTTGACCTGGTTGACGACGTTGTCGACATGTTGCTTCATGGTGAGCCGGCGATCGATGGTCACTCCCAGGTACTTCACCTGCGGAGACCACGCGATGTTCTGTCCATGGAGCTGGAGTGGTGGTGGAAGGGGGGACTGGCCTGTGATGAGCGCCTGCGTCTTCCCAACGTTGACAGACAACCGCCACTTGGCGAGCCAGTCGGGCAAGATGTCCAGGGTGCGCTGCAGTTTGACGGCAGCGTGCCGTGCCTGGATCGACGACGCGTAGTAGGCAGCGTCGTTGGCGAAGAGTGCCAGCTGGGCACCCGGCCTGACGGGGATGTCGTCCGTATATTGGGAGTAACAGGCTGGAGACAGGCAGGACCCCTGAGGGACGCCGGCTGCAACGGGGTGTTCCTCGGAGACGGCGTCTTCCACCATCACTCGGAAGCGGCGATTCTTCAGGAAGGAGGCGATGATCTGGACCAGTCTTCTTGGGGCTGGAGACGTCGACAATTTGTACAGCAACCCCTCGTGCCATACTCTATCAAACGCCTTCTCCATGTCCAGGAGTACTGCGACAGTGTATTCCTTCTTGTTTAAACAAACCGTCATGTCATTCAGTACTCTGGTGAGCTGAAGCGTCGTAGAATGCTCGGGCCTGAAGCCGAACTGTTCCGGGCGCGGCTGGATGTGGGGCAGTAGCTTCGCCAGCAGGAGTTTCTCAAACACCTTTGAGATGGTACTCAGTAGAGTTATCGGCCGATAGCTCTCAGGCAGCTTGGAGTCCTTGCCCGGCTTGGGCGACATGATGACCAAGTCCTCCTTCCATTGGGTTGGGAAGTGGCCCGTGCGCAAGATACCGTAAAACAAGCGCGTAACGGCCGCCACAGTACGTGGCGGCAAATGTAGCAGCGCCATGTTAAGTATGCGGTCTGCGCCCGGGGCTTTCCTGGGCTTGGTACGTCTGAATGCACGCATGATCTGGCCGGGCGTGACGACGGTGGGGTCCTCTTCGGGAGCTATCGGCGAGGCGAAGTACTCTCGCAGGTGTCTCTCGACTGCTGCGACGTGCTCCACATCATCCGTAGGGTTCGGCTTGAACTGCTTCTCGAGGCATTCGGCGAAGATCTCCGCACGGTCTTGGGCTCGAAATCTTGGTAGGCCGTCGCTGCCCAGGATTGGTCGGACGGGAGTTGGAGTAGTCGACAAATCCCGGCATAAGCGATGCACGGAGGGGACGTGGTCGCCCATGGACTCGACGTGGCGTTCCCAAGATTCCCAGTGATGGGTCGAGATGAAAGCCCCCTTTCATCTCGACCCATCACTTTTATATTTTCTCTTCCCACCAAAACGTCCTACCTCAGGCATGCTCGCCAACCCACCATGTACAACTCCGCGAGTCATTCTCATTGGTTCGTTTCATTTCCTTTCGAAACTCAGTGCTCTGATTGGTTACTGGTCTACACCGTATACACACTTTATATTTTAGATCACACAGTTCAACTAGAAATAGACTTTATAACATCATAAAATAATCTAAATAAAATAATACTCATTCGTTTTCTATATAAAACATCTTATTGCAATTATAGTGAATAAATTTCTACTTTGAGTTAAACCAACTGGAATTTAAAGGCGATCGACCGCCATCTGTATTTCCATCACCTACCAAACTATATCGTAACTAAACACCCTTACGTATGAGTTTCGATTGAATGAGCCATGGTAAATGCGACATTTCAAAACAACATCACAAATGTGTAAAATGGTCATAATTCAATATCCACTGAAAGCAACGGCGAAGTTAAACCATATTCATTTTAAATTTATGATTCACAACTTATTTCGTAGCTCTTAAAATTTATCCACATTTTGGAGATTGTTTAAATAAATATATTTCTACCTACTGAGAAATAAACCAAATGTTTGTTTCGTCACAATACCTAAAAGGATAGGTATTCTTAACACCCATTATAATTTTGGGATCAGCCCAGGATAGGTGAAAAAAAATAGATATGAAAAACAAATTATTTATTTGTACACGTTTCTTTTGAATCCAGTAGAGAATTTTCTTTAAATGTAACTAAGCCTGCATTTTAGCCCTAAGTCCTTGGTTTTTGGCCCAGGCCATATCAATACGGTACGGCATCGCATCCCAAAAATCTGCGACAAATTGACTCTAAGGTAATAAAATAAGATCGATGTGACGTAGATTTTTGCGATGAGACGCCGCAATGCAGTGATGTGGCATGACCCCTACAAATTATTACTAATCTTTTTGCAAAACTGTATCAAAAGATAATGTAGATGAAAATATCTTTATGGATATGTAAACATTTTAGTCCTGGCTTTTTATTAACATGTTAACGTATTTATTGTTTTATTTATATGTATTATTATGACATTATTGCCCTTTAAATATGATGGTTTCGTTTAAAAATTTCCTAACCTTTTCTTCAGGTGCTGTAATGTTTTTTTGATGTGATGTTTTATCACATTGAGGTATTGGGTTATTTCGACAATCTTTTTACAGGGATTCCTCAAGTGATCCACTTGAAAAGTATCGGTTATGGGCGGAAAGGTTTACTTCGCCAAATTTGATTGCCAAAAGAATGTCCGATCTCTTAAATCAATTTGATGAAGAAGTTTTTATCTTATTTTTATTTCGTTTATTTTCCAAAACATATAAAATACAAAAAAAATACAACAAAAACCTGCCGCTTAGACCACGCAGGGTTTATGTGTGGCAAGTGCGGTCAGAAGTGGCGCACTAAACAATTTTTGTTATATAAAATTAATGAGTAGTTACTTATAGCTAATTATTACAATTGGAGAGAAAGTGTTGTTTCATTATAGTTTTACATTTACTCCTATTTATTGAGAGACTTTCAAGTATAGCAGTAGGTAGTTCATTCAGTATCATTGGTAGTAGGTATTCCCATGTTCGAGAACCGTATACATTGATATACTTAGGTATGTGTATGTAGACAAGTTTGACAACACTTTTGACAAACAACGCAACTGCTTAGGTCGCTCCCGTCTCACCAGTGAATCGATCTTGTCACAGCCTTCACAAATAATAAACATCTTAAACAAGTTAAATACATTTAAAATTTTACAGTAGTGAAATAAATCGCTTTCGATTTTTATGTGATTCTTTCTAGCGTTTTTGGGAACTGTAAGTTTCAAAATTCTAATTTGAAGTCTATATATATTGTCTAGATAGGTTTTATAGGTACGACCATAGCTGCTTAGGCCGTAAGTTTTGAAAGATTCTGCTAGGGATAGGTACATTAATATAAGTACATTAAACGGAAGCTTATATTTAAGTATACATATTTTAGATAAAAAGGCTCTAAGCTTGTTGCATACATGATCAATATGTGGTTTCCAGTTCAGGTGTTCGTCGATTATCAACCCTAAGTACATGTGTTGTCTAGTTAGTTCTAAGGAATCACAGCTGCAATTTATATGGTTTACATGTAAGCATTGATGAGTGTGAGACTTTATAAAGGGGGTGGATGGTGTTTTTAGGTATGGAGAATGTATGTGTAATAGTTTAGTTTTCTGTGAATTAATAACTAAACCAACGTCGTGTGCGCATTTACATAGAATATTATAGTTATGTTGCATTTGTTCTTGTGCTTTTAGTATATCTTTGTTAGCAACCAACAGGCATGTGTCGTCCGCGAATTGATACACTGAACCTTCAGAGAATATATTGCACATGTCGTTTACATACAAAATATACTCCAGGGGCCCAGTTATTGACCCCTGGGCGGCACCCATCTCAGTAGGATATCTTGTGCTATATTCACCAGCTATGCTTATAGTTGTAAACCTATTCGTGTGATAATTTTTTAATAGTTTTAATAGTGGACCCTGTATACCATTTTGTTCATGCTTTAAAAATAATGTTTCGTAATTAATTGTGTCAAAGGCTTTACTAAAGTCAATGAAGACAGCAAGTACATGCTCACGATTGTTCATGTACTTGCTGACCTCATTAGTGAACTTTGATAACAGCTGTGTTGTACTATTTTTTTTCTGAAAGCCATACTGGTTTTTATTGATTTTATTATTATAAATAAGAAATTTGTTTATTTAATTGCCAAGATATCTTTCGATTATCTTGTCAATACATGGCAATATAGTTATAGGTCTATAGTTATTTACGTCTGAGCGAATACCTTTTTTATGTATGGGACGAACTATACCTAACTTTTGTGAATCTGGAAATAGTGTCGTTTTGATGCAAGCATTTATGAGGTGGGTGGTGACTGGTGTTATATTTGATTTTATGGTTTTTATATCTTTAACCCTAATACCATCAATGCCTGGGCTTTTTTTGTCGTTCATATGAGTAATGATAGAATATATGACGTCATCACTGGCCATCTTAATTCTCATTGACAAGTCTGGGCTGTTTTTATACGTTTTAGACCCCAGTAAAGTTTGTGTCACAATATGTACAGTTTTTTTTCACGTTATTACGAAATTCACAAGCAAAGTTTTCAGCCAAAATTGTGATATTATTTTTGAAAGTTTTAACTAACAAATTATCTATGGAATCAGTAATTTTACCACTTATTTTGTTAATAATTTGCCACATTTTTTGCAGTTACTAAAGTTTTTACATACTTCTTTTTTATAATAATTATTTTTTACATTATTGATGTGTTTGTTAGTTTTATTTCTATATTTACTGTACAAAATTCTATTGCTAAGATTTCTTTCATCTTTTTTCCATATTGATAAGAGTTCATCCCTTTTCTTACACATATAAGTGATTCTGTCACTTAGCCAGGGAGCTTGATATCTTTTACCTAGTTTTATTTTTACAGAGATTTTACTTTTTTCATAAACCTCATTAAATTGTTTTATAATATAGTTTACAATATCATTTGGGTTTTCATATATTAGGGGAATATTCTAATCTATTTTTGTTAATTCGGTTTCAATTTTGGAGCTGTCTAGCTTGGTTATAAATTTATAATTGTTACACTACATGTCATCTTGGGCATAGTATCCACGATTGTGAAGCCTGTTATTTAATGGTCGGCTAGGGCATTATTGAGAACAGAGGTGCGAACAGTATGGTTATTGAAATTTCTAACAAAAATATGATCGATACATGACTTTGTAATTATGTTTTGTTTCTTCTCAACTCGTGTAAACTGAGTTATACCACACTCTAGACCCGCCCCGTACAAGCAATCTAAGTATTGTGTTACAAATGTGTTTGACTTTTTTAAGTCAATGTTTATATTACCTAACATTACATAGTTTAGATTTTTAGGACACATTGAGATCAAATAATCTAATTCCTTAATAAAGATAGCCTTACTTAAATCCGGAGGTCTAAAAACCGCACACAAGTTAATTCCGTAGTTACACTTGGTCGACACTTCACCAGTTATGCACTCAAAACTACGTGAATACGATTTATATTTTGTAAAGGTTACACTTTTATGGATATACACAATTACACCGCCTCCTTGTCTCGCACGTCGAAGATTGGCGTGCATCTCATAGCCCGGTAGCTCAAATAAAGGTTTGCATACCTCGCTGATGTTCGCCTCTGTGATCACGATGACATATATTGTACTTTTACTGCTTGATACAATTATCTCCAGTTGCGCAAAGTTTTTTATAAGCGATCGTATGTTTACGCTCAGTGTATTAAGTAAGTTTGACTTGTCTGATTTTGGTATAAAATCATTCCAACAGTTATAATTAAATTCCTTTATGGATGTGGGTACTGGGTATGTCATCCATTTTTAATTATTAAATGTTGGCATCTTATTGTAAATTTAGATACCTAGTTAGAAAAATATAGCAATCACTTGGAGAAAACCTCTTGTGGCCTCTCTATATCGCTCTCTGATCTGATGACGTAAGCTTTATCAGTCTCGCTTTTTTTTGCTAAGACTACTCCATTCTTTAGCCAAACAAACTTATAAAGGCCTGTCTCTTTGAGGTCCTTCTTGGACTTCCACAGTAAGAAGGCGGTTATACTAGGTGTAAGTGACTCACTTATGTAGATGCGGGTACTGTCCTCGCGTCCCAGATCCCTGTCAGTGATGGATGTGTTCCTGGAGCTCGATAAATGTTCGCGGATTCCTTCGCTCAGAGCCACCACTATCGCTGATGGGGGTCCTTGTACGGCCACGTTAGGACGCATCTTCCTCTTTCGGTATACTTTAGATACGTCAGCAGAGCTCAGTTGTAGCTTGACGCATATCTTGGAGGTTATGTCTTGCAGGTTTTCGTTTTCCGATTCACCAAAGCCGCAAATTTCAACAACATTGGACAATTGTTGTTGTTCCATTGCATTTATCTTCTGTTCTAGCACGTCGTTCTTCAGTTTAAGATTTTGATAAGAGTGTTTCAGGTCTTTAAACTGGTTCTCGATGGTTTTAAGGTTCGATTCGTACATGGATATTTTTTCTTTGTATTCGTCGATCTTATCGGAGTAATATTGGAGGGTAAACTGCAATTCCGTTCTAACGATTTCCCGTACTTCTCGTCGGATGTCGCTAAGAATTTTCTGTGTGAATTTATTTTGCGCAGCCGCTGGTATTGACTCACTATCGGTATTGTCTTCCTCCTCTGCTTCGGGTAGAATGCATGAAAGCCGTTTTGGTTTCACATTGCCCGTGCAGTTCCGACATTTCCAATCAATGGAATCCGTCGCAACTATTGCACTTAGCTGCTCCGTGGAAATATTTGCACATTCACAATGTATCCACTTGCTACACTTACTACATTGTATGCCCGGACTTTCCTTAGTAACAGCTTTGGTACATTTAAAACATTTCACCATTTTGTTTTGTTAGCTATTAGCGCGCGTTTGACAGATCGTGACGTTATCTCACTTCCGCGTCGAGCGACTGACTGTGAATTATTCTTTACACAATCCAATGTTTTTTTTTGAAATTGTGTTGTTCTTTACACAATCCAACGTGAATTTGCGTGAATTTTGTCTGATGAGGCAGGAAGTTTTGAAGATGCCTGAGGAAGTGGAAAGTGGCAAAAACACGTCTACTAACCTCGCTGACATGCTCTGACCAAGACAGCTGGTTATCAAACATAACTCTTAGATTTTTGGCCTTGGTGCTGTATGAGATTACGGTTCCATCATAGTTTACAGCAGCAATAGAAATATGCTGTATCAAGTTAAGGCAGTACCTGGAACTAATAATCATAGTCTGTGACTTATTAGGGTTGATAAGGAGACCATGAGACGAGGCTCAAACCCTGATCTTCATGAGATCGGCATTTAATACCTCTACAGCTGGTGCCATATCACAGGGGGGGAAATGGCGGTATATCTGGAAATCGTTGACGTAAAGATGGTATGATGAGGAGATAACATCTGAGCTGGTATTAATGAAGATAGAGAAAATAAGAGGGGAGAGTATACCACCCTGGGAGACTCCCGCGAAGAGATCACACCACCCCGTTGAAGTCGGTTTTACGGAATCCACGCAATCCAACTTTCCTACGAGACAGTTTTAAATTTATTTCTTCCAGCAGGCCTCGGAGAACTCACGCATTTTCTTTGCTCACAACTCCACAGCATAACACCGTGTCCTATGAGAACGGGTTTAGACTCCAGGCCATTCGGTTGTGGAATGCACTCCCTGGCACCATCAGGGACAGTCCTACTCTCAATATATTTAAAAGTCGCGTGATGAAGCATTACTTCTCTCTTTAGAATTACAGGTAGTATGTATGTAAGTATTTATTAGCACTTTATATATAATAGTAGTAGTTAGTATTATATTATAAGTATTTAGTATATAATCATAGTCATTAAATGTTTTATTTTATTTATTAATATTTATGTAAGTACTCGTTTATTTCGTCATATTGTTGTACACATAGGTCTACCCCTGCTCAGCAATCAACATCTCCAACTATAACCTGGTTTTCTGGAAGAGATCTCTTATTAGAGATAAGCTCGCCTTTGTACTATCGAACCATCTGAATCATGACCCACCATAAGCTTATTTTGCTAAACCCCTTAAATGCAAGTAGGTCGAAATTCGCTTGAAGGTTTATTTCCTTGGTAACGAACTTGTTATCATTTGATTAGACACTGACATTTTGATAGATCTTACAAGTTTGAAAGTTTCAGACAAAAGGGTCATGATTCAGTTGGTTCGATTGTACACTATTTTTATGTAACTCTTTTTTATATCATTTGTGTGCAATAAAGAAATTATGAAATTATGAAGTCGTCTCCGAATTTATACGCTGCTGGCGACCTCTCAGATAAGAGTCGGGCCGGTTAGCAGAGACGGAGGACACGTTCAAAGACTTCAGTATCTCAACGAGGATGTCGAAATCGACGCAGTTAAAGGCGCTGCTGAAGTTGTTGTGTGAAGAAGCAGTGAGCTGTTTCTCGGCCTTCGGCGCGTTTCATAAACCCACTCTCGAGTATTAAAGCCCCCTTCATTATGTAGCAGTCACATAAACTACTATAAAAGGTCACATTAGGAGAAATCTTATGTACAAAGGCGAGTTTATCTCTAAAAAGAGATTTCTTCCAGCAAACCAAGGCATGAAAGGGAACTGTATCATGAAAGGGTAGGCAGTGTACAATATCTAATCTATACTAAAAAACATATATATTATAAAATACAGAAAATAAAATACTTAAATACCAGACTACTAAATACAATAAATACATATACCTGCAAATGTAGTTTATATATTATAATGATATACATACTATATATAACTCTCATATAAGAGAAAGGAAGTGCTCTTTTACCCGGTTTTTGAAAGAGACAAGAGTGGGACAGTCTCTTATAGTGCAAGGTAGTGCGTTACACAGTCGAACCGCCTGCAGCCTGAATGAGTGCTCATATGCCGAGGTCCTATGTCTTGGAGTGGCTAAGAGTGAGACCGTGTGGGATCTCTGGTGCCGATCTCCTGAAAAGAGATACTCAAAGCAGTCTCGAAGGAAGCTGGGGTAGCGCGGATTTTTCAATATATTGAAAAGATAAGAGAGAATATGAGTGTCTTGGCGACGACGAATTGGAAGCCACCCCAACTCTTTGCAATATTGAGAAACATGGTCGAATTTGCGTAACCCGAAGATAAACCGAATCCCAAGATTCTGAAGTCGTTTGAGTTTGTTCAGTAAATCTTCGTTCACGCACGCCCAACAGACATCGGCATAGTCGATTAGCGGCAGGAGAAGGGACTGAGCAAGGGTGATTTTGGTCTGCCGTGGCAAGAAGTACTGCAAACGCCTGAGGGAGTGAAAAGACGCAAAGACCCGTCTGCTGACCTCGCTGACAAGTGGAGACCAAGACAGCAGGTTGTCAAAAATAACCCCAAGGTTTTTCGCCTGATATGTATACTCTATTGTGATGCCATTATATGACACGGGAACAATACGTTTTTGTATCAAGGAAAGCGTGTGCCTAGTTCCTAAAAGCATGGCTTATGATTTGGTCGGGTTTACCAACAGCCCGTATAATAAGGGCCAGTCTTTCACATTCTCGAGGTCAGCATTCAGTGCCTCCACGATTGAAGCTACATCTCAGGGGCAAAAGTGGCAATAAATTTGCAGATCATCTGCGTACAGATGATACGAAGAAGAGATAACGTCGGAGATAGAGTTGATGAATACTGAAAATAGAAGAGGAGAGAGAATACCACCTTGAGGCACTCCTGAGGAAAGATCACACCATTGAGTTTCAGTCTCTTCAGACTTAATGCGTTTCTGACGACCTCTCAGGTATGAGTAGAACCAGTAAGCAGCATGGACGGAGACATTCAGTGAACTCAATATAGCGACCAGAATGTCAAAATCGACGCAGTTAAAGGTATTGCTGAAGTCAAGCAGGGCTAGGACCAACTTCTGATCCTTGGCTAGCTGTATGTCATCGCTGACTTTTAAGAGTGCTGTGGTAGTACTATGGCCTGGTCTGAACTTAGATTGGAGTGGATTGAGAAGTTTGTTTGATGAAAGGTAGGAGGAGAGTTGGGAGTGGACTATGGATTCAAGGACTATGGAGAGAATGGGTAGGATAGATATGGGTCTATAATCTTTGAAGGAGAATGGATTGGATTTTTTTGGCAGTGGGATAACGAGTGCTTTCTTCCACAGACTAGGGAAGGAGCTCACCGATAGAGAGAATTTGATGATGTGGGTAATTGGAAAAGGAACTCCTCAAGGACGCTGTGGATCATCTGATGGCTGACGTTGTCGCCACCAGCAGCTTTGGATGTGATAGCTAGCACTGCCTTTCTAACTGCACCGATTCCGACAAACTTAAAGTTGGTGAGGTGCAGACTGCAGCCCTCGACCGTAGACAATGAAGGGTTGCCTACTTAGTGGTAGGGTCCATCACGAAGGGAGGAGAAGAAAAAAAACTGGTTGAGACCGTTGAGATCGACATTACCTGAAGTAGATTCCTGGGACTTGCCAACACCAATAGTTTTAAGGAACTTCCATACCTGAGCTGGAGTGTACATCTCCTTACGCTCATGGATGTGGCGTCGCTTGGCATCGTGGCACATGCGGTTGCACAGGTTACGGAGGCGTTTAAAAGCTTGGAGATTGTCGTTGGTCGGGTCCCTCTTATATCGCCCTTTTGCACGGTTTTTTTTGCCATTAAACGCTTGATGGCGTCGGTGAGCCACGGGGCAGGAAGTTGTTTGACCCTGACTTTTTTCATTGGTGCATGCTTGTCGACAAGCCCAAGGACAATTGAGTTGAACTTCAGGATTATGTCATTAACGGTCTCACAAGTCATGACAGGGTTCCAATCAACAGATGAGGCATCGGATTTAAGGAAGTTGAGGTCCACACCTTTGAAGCTCCGAATATCCAGAAATTTGGCTTTGCGCTTAGGGGGCCTAACTCTGTATGAAAGATAAACCAGGTCGTGGTAAGAGAAGGAAGCGGTAAGCTGACCATGAGCAGCCACCTTGGCTGTGTTGGAGGCGATCATGAGATCGAGTAGGGAGGGAGTGCAATGCGGTTGAAAGTGAGTAGCGCCGACGGGAAGAATATGTAAGTTAACGGAATTTACAATCGATTCAAGTTTCGTAGATTTTTAAGAAGAGAGGTGTTAAAATCCCCGAGGATGAGAGTGTCGCTATAGAGAGGAGTCAAGTCACATAGTAGCTTTTCAAAAGATTCAAAGTAATCGATGCTTAGGGAGGGGCTATAATATACACCCAGAAGAATATTGTTGTGATGCAAGCTGACCTCAAGGAAGAGATGCTCAGCCGAACCAGGCTTGGCGAGTGGCTGATGACTTAGACTGACTATGTTGTGTATGTGATGCATGTGTTTTTGTGTGTAATAGAGAAGATGACAAGTGTAATGTTTGTATGCTTGAGTGTGGTGAGTAGTAAATGAATTTGTATGTTTTTGTTATTATACCTCGTTATTATTTGTCTAGATTGTAAATATAATAGGTTTATTTATATATATATATATATATATATATATACACACAGTCGGTCCATAAGTTCTGTCACAAATATTTTGCCGCATAGTAAATAATACCAAGTTTTATTTTATTTAATACTATATATGGTTTGATAGCTCATTAAATACTGATAAATTAGAACGATTATTGGATTTAAATGCTTAAAGCCATATTACACAAATGCTAGTTTCTTCAGAGATTTTGCACTTTTTTACCCAATCAAAAATACGGACGTGATTCACTTTATCTTTTTTCCATGACTCTTAAAACTTTCAAACTTACATGAGATTTTAGTCAGAACCCTCCCTGAACCCATTACCTTCATTTTGAAGTATAAGATAACTAAGTCTGGGTAAAACAAATTTTCATATTCACATTTTACGTAGTGTACTTGTTGCCCACAAGATCATTTTTATACGTTTTTCTGAAAACGTAAAAAGTACGTAAAGTTCTCTTTGGGAGCAGTTGGAACTGAAAGCTAACAGAAAATCAAATGAATAAATAAAAAAAAACCTTGTTGGTTATCTGGAACACTGTTTTTTTATTAAATTTGTGGTAAGTGGTATTTTTGTCAGTTGCGGCGTGTTTTGGGTTTGCGATTTTCTCAAGTTATAAGGTTTTTTGTCATATTGCGATAATCGTACAAAATGTATTGTATTGCAATTTGATTCGTATAAAATAAGCTTTTTAATCATGTATAATACGAATAAGAAAAAGTTTATTGCTGAGTTTTATCTATCAAAAACCTTGTGACAGAACTTAAAGACCGACTATGTATATATTATGTAATGAATAGTTGATTTAGTAATTTTTATTAGTGTATTGGGATAAAACTGTCATAATGTTTTCAGTTCCATCATATGTTAACGATCTCTCGATTGTATATAGTTTTTTTTTTCACTATAAATTTCACTATATTTGCTGATTTTGTTGTAAAGATAAGGTCCTAAGAACTTAAAAAATCTTTGCATAAAATTTGTACGCAATTTTATTGTTTGGCATACTTAATCATTTCGCCGTTTTCAAATTACTGCTGTCTTACTTGTTAAGAGTGTATAGTGTTGTTTTAGTATGATACTTTGTATATAAATCTGTCTTACTGTTAAGACATCACAGAAATTGAAGAGGTCAGTTGTAGGGAAAAGGAAAGGTTTAAATGTGCAGACCTTCAATACTGCCCTCTGAGCCCTCTACGCGTTTAATTGTCATCTTATGCGCGCCACCCTAGCTATTTATGCAGTAACGTTGTTACGTTACAGCGACTCAGCTAGAGCAACACAAATACGTTTCATGAGGCATGAATCTGCTACATATCTTAGGCTCTTGAAGACATATATCAATTTTCTGATTTTGGCACTAAGAGACTGTAAGTGATTTTGGAATTTCAAATTATTATCAAGAAGTATACCTAAATATTTGATAGTCGGTGTCCTTTCCAGAACATGTGCGTGAATTTAGCCCCAATGTATCGCATATGTAAAAAAATAATTTGTGTTCGCTATTCGGTTGTGTAGAGTTCAGTAAAGAGAAAGATAAATATTTAGTTTTCTCAGAGTTGACGTTCAGAATATTTTGTTGTAGCCAACAAGATACAATATTGAAGCCCAGTTGAGCGCAAACAAATACCTCATCCCAACCACTACCAGCAAAAACTAAAACCGTGTCATCGGCGTAGGTGATGATTTTATATAAATTAGGAACAGAGTAGGTCCAAGGATACTTCCTTGTGGAACTCCCCAATTTACCGATTGCGTACTGCTCGTAAGTTCACCAATTTTGACACATTGAGTTCTATTTGACAGGTAACTTCTAAAAAGATCCAACTGGATATCTCAGACACCTATCAATTCCATTTTTTTTATAAGGATCTCTACCAAAACCGTGTCGAATGCTTTGGCTAAATCAAGAAATATTCCCAAACAGCGTTTATCCTCGTCTAGGTTTTCAGCTACAAGTTTGTAAGGTCATGTACAGCATCGGAGGTAGACTTTCCAGACCGAAAACCGTATTGATTTCCTGCCAGGATACTGTTTTTTCCAGGTAGCTAGTGAGTCTAGTGTTCATGAATCGTTCCAGTAGCTTAGAGAGAAAGGGGAGAATAGAGATAAGTCTGTAGCATTCAAAATGGTCCCGGTCACTCCCCTAATGGATTGGAAGAACTACGGATCTTTTTAGAGCATCAGGGAAGATTCCCTTCTCTAAACATATATTAAAAATGTAAGTTAGAATCGGGACAAATAGATTTTTATGGGATTTTAAAACTTATTTGAAATCTTATCCCATCCCTCAGAGCATTCGTTTTTTAGAATCATGATAAGTCTTTCAATTTCTTAATTGTCAGTTTGTAACATTGCAAATGAGTTCAGTTGGCAGCTGTTTACGATCGGTATAATAATTTGATCTTTATGATTTATTGCCTCTGCTAGATTTTTTCCTACATTTATAAAATAGTTATTTACTTTTTCTAAAGATGATATAGGTGAATTTAAATGTGTCAGTACTTCTCGAAGTTAGTCCTTTATCGAAGTGGTTGAATAAATGGATTTAATAGCCTTCCAAAGCTGCTTGCTATTGTTTCCCGCTTGTTTAAGTTGTGATTTTTCAAAAGTTCTCCTCAATTTCTTTATCAAATTATTACAAAAGGTCCTTTATCTATTGTAAGTTAGTTTTAAAGTTTTATTTTTTGGGTTTGATACTGATTTTTTGTGGAGTTTGTCTCCGTTGTATAAGAATACAATGGAGGAGTCCAGCAGTAATCCAGGGCTTAGTTAAACGTTTTTTAGTTGGGATTTTGCGAGATTTTGATTTATTCTCAATAGCACTTAGTAAAATACCTATGAACGTATTAATAGCGGTGTTTGGATCCGGTATTTCATAAATGATTTCAAAATTACTTTTTCCAGAGTCTGTGCTTATCCCTCAATGTCCAGAATAGAATAAGTAGATGGCGGATTTGACTTTATAATTATGCTTTGTGTCAAGACAAAAAGCACAGCTTTGTGATCAGTTATAGTTGAATTCATGACTAAGGTAACAGCTTTATTTTAAGTTTTTAGTAGCAAATGATCTAAGCAAGTATTGCTGAAATCCCTACTCACAAAAGTATGACCAGGCATCCGTCCATAATAAGCAGGGCCCAGTCCAGTCCATAATCTAAGTAGAGGTCGGCATCAGAATTATGGTTTACTGGGTTTATATCAATATTACAGTCTCCTGTCAGAATTACATTAAAGAAAGAAGACAAATCCTGAAATACATTAGCTAAGCCGTCAAGAAATTTTCTATGTATATATTTCTATCTATATATATTTTCCACCCAGTTTCAAAAATATAGAAATTTTCTATATTTTTGAAACTGGGTGGGCGGTAAATGGCGATAACAGCCGTGTCTTTATCAAGTTTCAAAATAAGACAATTTCCTTCAGCAATATTTGGCTCTTCTATGGTGACAAGTAGACGTTCCGTCTGGCGCGAGTAATAGACACGCTTACGCATAGCTAGTCAAAATTTTAATCAAAACAACGTAAAAATCGTGCTTTTTTTACAAACAAAGTTGATAATCTAAAACTTAAACTGAAGTGAATTAAAATTAGTCATTAATCACACAAATGTGAAGTGAAAAAGTGGTGGTTTATCCAAATTATGGTCTTGAAGTGACGGTTAAACTGCTGTTTGTTGTGACTGCAATACGAGTTCGATGACACATCATAAGTGATCGACCTTGAAAAGCTGTCTTTTCTCAGGCAACACTAGATGCTCAAATTGGCGACACCCAATAACATCCGCAGTGGCTCGATCGGCTAGCGGGCTGACTCAATACGTCGTCGCTAAGCGAAGTACCCCGGGTTCGAGACCTAGTTAAATAAATAATTTTTGTTTCTTGATATTCAAATAATAAACTCCTCCAAGCCACAGGCGCCAGAAAAAATGCAGAACTTTCTCGAAAACATCACATTTCGACGCCCACGTAACAATTCAGAGTCTGACGTTAACAACAGTCACATCAGGGAACGGACGTTGGATGACACAACAAATAGCTTGCCAAACATATCGGACGACGACGATGCCAGCGAACAGTTGAAGCAAATGAGAGAGAAGATTGAAAACTTAACTCTTGAGTTGCAAAGTGCACACGAGGAAATAGCTGCCTTAAACATAGAAAATACTAAGTTGCAAATAAAAAATGATGATTTAATTAGACAAAATCAACTACTAAAAACGGTTACATCATCACCAAAATCGCAAAAGACCCCTTTAAGAACTAAGAGCCATTCAAATGCTCAATTATGTTCACATAAAAAGCTCCATCCAGAAATAGATGAAACTAAATTAACAGCAACAAATAGCGAAGTA